>OZ059830.1:45199859-46574608 GCA_964057195.1 Orthosia cruda | reverse complement strand
CGTTAAAACAAACGTATGCAAATTCTAGTTATGTTGCCGTTCTTATCTGGCCCGAGTCTTGGGGATTAGCTGGCTCTGTGAGGCTGGCTCAAGTCTGCTCAGACGCAGCGATGCCAAAACTAATCTCCAGGCGAGATTAACGTGCAGATTGTGTAATGCATTCAAAGTGTTATGTTAACGTTTTAATGCCAGCGGTTTGATGTTTCTGGGCTCTGCAAGGCTGCAGCTCTGCGAGTGCAAGTAGGTATGGCTCTTAGAATAAAAGGTAGACTTCCGAGCTCTTAAGGTTGCGGGAATCCGAATGCGAGACGCACTGGACCAATCGCTGTGACAACACTTGGGGGCAGACTACGTCCAGCAGTGGACTTGTATGGGCTGAAATGATGATGATGATGATGATACTTCCAAGCAAAGCGACCTGTAGCAACCGCAAAAAAAAAAACGTTCGGAATGAATGTCCTAAGCGGAATATATTCGAGTCAAACCACTTCGATAGCAGCGACTCTGACGCCGCAACAGTGTTTCTCACTCCGCTTGAAATTGCCACATATATTTCCAGTGAAAAGTTTTTTTTCTTTCTTTCCACTGTCGCTGCGTCAGTGAAGCCGGAACCGCCATGATCGGCAGTCTACCTTTAGACACAACGAGTCTTAGACTAATTATCTGAACTGTTTCTTAGTTTGTAATCCCTTGTAGTGAATTTCGAGTTTAGCTAAATGCACCTGCTTTTGCTGTCTAGACTCATAAATGGAATATGGCTTTTGTAGGCCAGCATCCTAATTGAGAAACTATTGGAAGATCAAAACACGCGCGTACGAGTGATAATACCATTAATTGCTTCGTAATTGACCCAATTCCCCAGGACCAAATATTTGACGTAATAGCACAACGGAAAACTTGTCACACTGGAAAATAAATGTATCACAATATAATTATTAGGGTGTGTGTAAATAATTGTAAGATTTTAGGTAGGTAAATAAAATATCCACTTACCTACCTATAATCTACCTACTCGATAGTCAAAACTGTCAAAATGAAGGTGAGCACACATGCTTTAAACTATCAAAAGGCAACGCAATTAGGGTGAAGATTAGAGTTGGGAGATTTCGGCAAATAAAAAAAATATATGAATTAAAACAACTGAAAACGACTACCAAAGAATGGAATGCTCCATAAATACTGGAGAAACTGATTGCATTTGATAAGTTCTGTTGAAAAGATAAATCCTGGTGAAATTTTAATCAACGTCAGATCACACTGAATAAATATTGTCGGTATAAAAACAGTATACCCTGCTTAAAGAGAAATAACCCTGATACTGAAAAACAAAAATGGGATGATATGAAACTTACAGTGGGTTACACTTTTTTGCCGTTTCAACATTATACGTAAGATGCAAAACACTTCTCAAATAAGCTAAATTACTGTACAAGCCCGTTACTGTCATACTGAAGGGATTCTCATTGAAACTATAGCTTTCTCAAAACAGGTTTCCTCTGTTTCCTCAAGATGTTTTCCTTCTCCGATGTCAGCGATATCCAAGATAAATAATATGAATTGAAAAATCGTATTAATATTTGCCCTGATTTTGCCCTTAGCCACTGGCCCACCGCGAAACATAACTACAAAAAATTAAAGCCACAATCTTTTACATAAACCAATTACACCTAAGTACCATCTTCTATTTTGATGCTACCCACAGTACAAGCATGAAATAAGACCCAATAATTTCTGCTGTATCTAATAAGAGTCATTAGGTAGCTCAATCGTGACACATCAAGTCATGACATAAAATGGTCCGTCACGGTTCGGACACACTCGGGCACTGTCGGGCTCTGTCGTTTGTCGGCGCGATTGATCCTGTCATGGCCGTCGTGACATGAAACATACGGTGATGACATGGTGTTTCGGATGGGAGGGCTGATTTACTTGTGGTTTGGTTATTGTGACAGATTTAGTTACAGAGTAAATCAAGTTTTGAGGTTCAATGCCGATAGAAATGTAACTTCTGTTTTACTTTGGATTTTTCAGATTAGTCGACATCGGCTTTGCTTGCTATATCAAAATATAGAATAGACCTGTAAAGTATTTAACGACTTCTCATGATTTGGTTTTGAATTTTATAATTGTCTGCATTTGACAAAAACCCGGAATAAGGTTTATTTTTTATTTTTTTTATTTTGAATAATAAAGACTCAAAGCTGACATAAAGACGAAAATTTATTTGTAAAAATAGAACAATCCACAATTCTATTGTTATTTTTATTTCTACATATATGTGCATTAAAATTTATTAATGATGCCAATTTGTGCCCACAGTCAAACATTAAATTTCTGACTAAGAATATAACAATAATAAGTGAAACTTAACTATTTGCAAACTTTTACTCATTCATTCCTAATCGTTGACTTTGCAACAGCAATGTTCTTTAAAAAAGAAAAGAGACACAAAGAAAACTTAAAACATAAAACTTTGGCTCATAATATAAAAGATAAGCAGTTATACACACAATATTACATTAACACGCCATTGTCAGAAACTAACTAAAGTATCATTTTAGTACCCACAGTAAAACTACAAAAGATTGGGAAAGATTACAGAAATTGCGATGACTAAGCCATTTGCTTATGAAAACTAAACAATGAGAATGCGTTTTCACAATCGTAAAACCCGTGGGTGGTCGGATCCATACAATTTTGGGGTTAAAAAGTAAACTCACCCTTTACCTGAGTTTATGCAATGGCCTTAGAATTTTAATATATCTCCAACAGAGCCATTAAATAACCATGATGAGGATGTTTCTACAAAAGAAAGTGATGACAAAGGCCACGAATCTTTTAAAACACACATAAATTCAGACATAATATAAAACGACGAATAATAATGAGAAAACAGCCCATAAAACAGTCATAATACAAAGCGAATAACAAAACGCAGCAACAAATCGTTCAGAAAAATCTCTTGACTCACATTAAGCTACAAAGGTCCGCCCACGTCGAGACGACACTAAAACTAAATTATTACTAAGCCGCCGTTTACCAGCTCCGCAGCTATTCAATTTCCCATGCCATGCATCTCAGTCGTCGCATCCACTCCTTTGACGTCGCGATGCATATTTTATATAATCCTTTCATCAAAACGTCGAGTTCGCGGAAAGCGCTTTTAGTAATTCTCGCGAGCGAGCGAGAAGGAAGCCGCTGACAAACGGGGTGTCAAACAGCGGTGGGGATAAGACGCCAAAGCTCCCGCAGAGCACACAGAATGCAAAAATGGCGAGGCGACTAGTGACAAGGTGTCAGGAGGGGGGCACGTCACACCGCGAACCTCAGTTCTGAGCCGACCTTCGCGGCAGCCACACGTTTCGATCCGCTCCGTACACACGCGCGACTAGTGACTTGTGTATCATGTGCTGACAACAAGCCTTGGATTTTGTGAAGTGATATTGTTCTGTGTTGTGGATTGATTATAATTTTTTTAAGCTGGAAAAGGATATCGGACTGTGGAGCAACATGCTCACGTCAAGCAATCAGTATTTGCGACCGGATTACCTGTCACCGCTTCCGACAACGGTAAGTTTGATAGATGATGACAAACTCGTGTTTTCTTATCCTTGCGTTTGCGTTAGGTATAATTTACTTTAAATTAGCGTTGCTGGAAAGTTTATTGTTGAAGGCAAAGGGCATTTATGTTGGTACTGTCTCTTTTGAAACGTGGATAATATGTGATAGGGTATGGGCTACTTTTTAAGGAAGATAGAATTTAGAATTCTTCGAAACAATGCAAAGGATCTTTACCAATTCGAAATATATTTATTTATACATTCAATCAATTAGAATTTCTTAAGCAATTATGATAATACACACTTACTAAAGAAAGCATATAATCCAAACATAAATCTGTAGGTATTAAAACAACAAACCAAAACGATAACAAACGGAAAATCTGAAACTACTCAAAAAGAAAAACCTTAAAGAGAGATAATGTTAATTGAAACACCAGCTTTTTAATTGAATTTATAAAATCTACTCTTCCGTCGTTCAACCGAAATAAATATAATTTCATCGAGCCATCTTAAAACAATGACAGATTCATTTCCCGTGTAAGTTTATATGCAAATGGAACAAGAAATTTGCTCCGTTGAGAGCGTGCATGAGGATTTCAACAAGTATGCAGAAAATAAGCGACATTAAAAGATAAAGAAAGAAAGAAAATATTTTATTTGGGTGTCGCTTCAGATAAAAAGACGAGAAAAGATAATTTATTTGTAAAACATGAGCATGTAGTACAAATTGTAGCTCGTACAGGCAGGCGTTGTGGTTTAAAAAGATACAATACTCGTTGAAATCTTCATGACAATGAACAAAACAATATTCCTGAAACAACTGTATTATATACCGAATGTTGACATAGTTAAGGATCGTAAAACAAAATTTGAGGAAGCGGTAATCCATCTGCCTAGCGTTTTACCTAGCCAATTCGAGGAATCGGAAGTTAAAAAAAAACACAAAACATACTCAAGAAGTTAGCGCAAACATTGAAGAAGTAGTAACAAAGAATAATTTAAAATAACTTTAAATCGATAAAAGAAAAACCACAACAAATAAATCGAGAAAATAGATAGATGGAATCACAGAACAAAAAATAATTGTATGTTTTGTGGATGGAAAGAATATTATACCAAATTTATTGTACATCAAAATTAAAACACAAAACTTCAAAGAAAAAAAAATGTTTGATTACAATGGCGGTCATATAAATGTTGCATAAAAATCTAAAATTTATTTCAGAATGAAGAACTTAAATATTTAACTAACTACACTAAACTATACTCATTATACTAAATCTTAAAGAAAATTAAATCGAAATACCGTACTGCGATTAAATTATGTACACTCATAATCCTCTATATATAATTACACTAATGTTATATATGTGTTAATATTAATAAAGCAGTAAAATTAAATTTCATCAAGATTGTTAATAGTAAACTTCCGGAAAGCGAACGTAATTTTGCGAAGTTGATGAAATGGTATTAAGTTGGCAAAGGTATGAAATAAATATTTTTCAGTCATTCTTTAGCATTCTAGTAAATACTTTGAAATAAATATGTAAACATAAAGCGAAATCTTTAAAGCTTTACTTTCATGACAGACGAAAGCCATTAGCTTTCATTGTATTTAAAATTACTTGTAACATTATATATTTTAACTACCACCCATCCATTTTGAAAGACGTCTCGTAATTACTACATTAAAACAACAATCGTCTACCGAGCGCTAACAAACAAGCAATTAGTATTTCGAACTAGACTCTAATAAGATTCGTATCGTCGCTAAAATAAACTTTGAAAACAACGTGAGTAAAACAGAAAACATATTCCCGACACATAGCGACGGTTGAGCGGCGGCAATAGACGTGACAACACGCCACAAGTTCAGGCGTGCCGCAAATTCAGCGGCACAAATTGCCCTTTTCACTGCGAGATTACATCATGCGGGAGCCGAGTGAAATGTCAAGCGAAGCCGACGGCTGCCAGACGCGCGGATAATGGCGCGTCGGCCGCGTGATTGGACGCCCGCCTCCCTACCCCGCACCCCCGCGGTCCCTTTGTACGCCCGTCACTCGCAACCACGACCCGACGTTTCATTTCATAAACTGCTTCTCTTTGTTGCAGCTCGACGCGAAAAAGAGCCCGCTGGCGCTTCTGGCGCAGACCTGCAGTGCTATCGGCGCGGACTCTCCTAACCCCAAGCTGATCTCCGCCGCTGAGAAGGCGAGCAAGAAGTATGATGAGAAAACTCATGTACCCGACAACAAGCCCAGCTTTAAGCCTTACGAATCGTGCCTAACAGCGAGAGAAAAGACTAGAACGCCGGATGACAGAGGATCTGTCAACGCTTCGTCAAAGACTCCGCTCTCTTCAAAGGGCAGCGCGTCCACCACACCGGTACAAGCGCGCTGCGCCAGCAACCAGAGCTCCTCATCCCAAAGGACTCCTCCACCAGCTCATAGAAAAACACCCTCAGAGAAGTCAGACGAGAGGTCCAGCCCCCTGCACGGCTCCCCTGTGCCAGCCAAATCTAACTCAGACTCGATCAGTATCTCGTCTGCATCCAAGTTACCGTTCACGCCCACCTCTCTATCATCAAACGCAGACACCAAAGAACATTCGAGCTTCAAGCCCAGCGTACCTGTATCATCTTCCGCCTTCTTCGGCGGATTGCATCATAGCGGATTTCCTTTACAGATGGACTTAATGACCAGTAGCTTGATGGCTGCACAGCACCATGCTTTAAAGAATGGATTAAATCCGTACCTCGCGTATGCTAGAATGAAGGCGCCTGGAAGTGATCTAGGCATTTGTAGAGATCCTTACTGCACAGGATGCTCACTTAGCTCACATTTGCTCAAATCCGCCGTGTGTCCGGCGGGGTGTGCTCAGTGCGATCATGCCAAGACTCCGTTCCCGTTACCTACTAACCACCCAGCGGCTGCAGCGTATGCTCATGCACAGTTGGCTGCTTTAGCGGCCGCTTCACAGCTGCCTTACGTATGCAGTTGGATGGCAGGAGACTCTGCGTATTGTGGCAAGCGGTTTTCCTCATCAGACGAGCTGCTGCAGCACCTGCGGTCGCACACGGCGAGTGGCGAGTCGAGCCCCAGTCTGTCCATGCTGAGCGCGACACACCCGCTTCTGCAGCGTACGTACCCAACGCCACCGCTGTCACCGCTAACACCACGCTTTCACCCGTACTCCAAGCCGTCGCACATGGTGTCTTCGCCGCCGCTGCCGTTCCCGCTGCCGCCACATCCCTCGCTGGCTGCATACTTCCCGCCGTATCCGCTGTTCGGGCCACGGCCTCTGCACCCTTGAGGACCATCGGCGCTCCACGGACACAAGAAGGGGGGCGCCGACCGCTAACGCCCATGCCAAAAGGACATTCGGAACCGGAGTCAGTGTACATATAAGCTAGTGTGCTCCGGATTTCTAGTCGGCTCATATCATCGACGGAAGTGTTTGCCCCCGCTGGGGGTCGCGACAGCTGTGATCTCTAACTCGTAATCGTTATTATTAGTGCACTGAGCGCTTCGTCGTATCCGCGTGCGCGGATTTTAATTTTCTAGTTAGACTAACGAAATTTTTATGTACCAAATCTATAGATTGTAATTCAAATTGATTTTTGTAATTTAAGTTGTTGCAATTAATTAGTGAGGGTTGTTAATTGTGTTTGTATTTTTTTAAGTGGATTTTTAATTATTTGGCGAACATTGATCTATCACATATCTTTGTAATGATGTGCGTTGTGACTGAACGTTTCTCGTAGACGCATGATAGTCCCACTAAATAAATTAATGTTACAGTTAACATGTTACCGCAACTATTCCTCATTTTATATTTATATAATTGCTACTTTCAGTTTTCAAATTGATAAGATCTTAGATGAATCTCACGAATACACTTTAATTTAAAATTTACATTCTAATGCTTGCAAAACTGGCACGTTATATTTTATGTGTAACTATAAATTAATGTTTACATAGTACACTGTCAGAATGTTAAGTAATGACACAAATTATAATAGTGTGAAAGCGGAATGCGTGTACAACATTCATAATAAAGTAATGGACACTGTAATACTTGCAACTGATAACTGTTGAAATAAAAATTTGTTGTTATAAAGGGCATAAAGCGAAAAAAAATATACGTAAATATTTAATTTGAAACTGCAGACTTTAATTTCTGAAACCCAAAACAAAAGGTCAAGCATACTGATTGAATACTAAAAGCGCCATTGTTCGATTGCATAATGCATCAAAGTAAAAATGTATAAATATTTAATTATTCAGTAGTTTACATTCAACTATTTCCTGATTAACAATTAAACTTGCTGTATTTTAATGCTTTGTCAAGGCTCATGGAAATACAACCCACAAATTCTTGCCAAAACAAGTCCATCTTATAATTCATTAACAATCCTTCATAGTGGTCTAAATTTCTTCACTTATTCACTGCGCTTCTAAATAACGTAATTATTATTCAAAAAGTCGCAAACAGAAAGAACTTATGAATATTTAAACACCGCTGTGTGAGAAAAACTTTTAATTTTATTTTTGACTCTCGCAACTTTAATTTATCGCCTCATTGGTAGTCAGTAAACTCGAGAACTGAAATCGAGATTCAGATTATTAGGTTAGACAAAATTGCTATTGGATTTTTTTAATAGGTTTTGAATTACAACCTAAGATCGTCAAACGTCAGAGTGACGATAAGTTGTAAGTATATTGAGCATAGTTATCCGATTAGCTACTTAATCTTAACTTACTACAATAAGGACAGCAAAAAAAAATTACACCAAAAAGACTAACTGGTTTAAAAAAAACAGTCTTCATAGCGTGACTTTAGTGACATCAGTTTTTTTTCAAATTCACAAAACAAAATCGTTGGAAAATCTAAAATAAACATCTTGATAGTACTGGTAAGCGATTCCTTAGCACATTCTATATTCAAATTTTCTATAGAGAATTTGAATAAAGAATCTGCTAAACAGTTGTCAAACTGTTCACAGATTTTTGTAAATAAGGCCCAAAATGAATAATTAACTAATACTAAACCAGCATCACCAAGCAAAGGAGATTAACAACAAAAAAGCGAAGAAAAAGAAGATCAACAACTACCCACACACATGATGCAACAGACACAGAACGAAGAAACGATATATATTTTTCAGAAGGCATGACTCAAACGTCGTTTGTAATTAGGACTGCTGTGGCTTCCACTACAATAAATTATAAGCAATTTATCTGTCTGTCTGTCGCCATACATCACGAACTGTGCAGCATTTACTAGCGTTGAAATATTATGACCAATGTGCGCGGTGGACGCACCATTTGTTAGCCGAGCGGGACAAGCATTATCTTTAAATGCTATATTATCAACGTGTGGAATGAAATTTTGAGGTTGCAATTTACTATGTGTGTTTTTTTAGGGTAATATAATAATTCTTATTGAGTATAAATATAACATCACACCGATATGCCCCGAAGAGAGGCATTTATAGTATACATCCACGTTTCGCTGCTAAGTCCCATGTAAAAGACGGCGGGTCTGGTGCCATCAAGCACCCGGTTGAAATCCAGACTCCCAATATGCTATTGAGAAATTCAAAATGAGGATAAACACAACAAAATTTTGCTCGACTCTAGAATCGAATCTAGAACCTCATGCTCAGCATTAGCTCTTATGACCACTAGACTAACGAAGCATCAAAAACAACTTGTTGACTTTAACTAACTTAGTTAACTTTTCAATTATTAAAAAAACAGTGACATAGTTTTTAGACATCATTGGCTAGGCCAAACATACAGTGATCAGCTTAATTAACATAATTAATGAAGTTTCTAACACTAAATAAAATTTACATCCTATTAAGCAACCCAAAATTAAATTATAAATTTTAATAATATGGTGGACGCCGTCTTCGTTACAGACGGAGAACATAATAAACATAAAATAAATTAAATAAAAATTATAATAACGCCATTAATTTTATTATGCCATTAGGCAGTTACAAAACAATGTTAGTATGTATTTATGTATAATAAAACTTTATAGTTTCCTGCTAATTTCGAAATACATATATATGCCAAGAACCGTATTGAAATAACAAAACATATATTTAAAGTATAATTCTCGCATTATTATATTCATTAATGTCGTAAATGAGTATAATATGTCTTTGTTTCATTTATTTTATTGTATTTAACAATTCATTTTAGATTGTTCTTGAAGAAAAACTGTGTTGGTAATATGTAGTTAAAAAAGCAGGTCATGACTTTGTGTATTCATGAAAACAATTTAGATTTCTGTGAGCAATTTATTCAGTGTCAGCTTTAATAGTTTATTCTTTTCTAAGTATTTCAACGCTATTAATTCAATGGCTTCTAATTTGTCGATCGTGGAATTCGGAATTCTTTTCTTTTTAGTCACTATACTGAAACTCATTTTTCCACGTTACTGTGTTAAAATGTTTGAATATTTGTAATAATGGATTGATATTTTTTCCGAATAAATCACATAATCATCTTAAATCATCACAATTTTTAAGCAATCAGTCTGCAGCTAGGTACCATACTGATTCTTCTTTTCGTTTCGACGGTACTAAATGTACCGTTCGTACACATTTTGGAGCCCAACATAAAATTATTGGGTCCCAGAACGTGGCCACATTTATTGCAGCGTCAAAGCGCTGTACAGGCCATTCAGAGTAGAAGTGAATGGACAGTTGTTTCACTGCAGCAAGTGGAGCAGTCTAAACAGGGGCACCACACCCGCACCGGGTATTCGATGGATTAATAATCCCTATTTGCCAAATTATATTTGGTACAATTCAAAATTTCTGAGAAGACAGCTATCGCTTTGATGTTTAATCAAAAAACTGGTAATCATGCCACAGATATTACATACACCACGCCAAAGAAATACCCACATCAATACTAATACCTACATAAATCTATATTATAACTTCCGCCCGACAATCGCATCATTCACCCTAGAGTTACGAGGCAGGCTCATGATGCATCTTGCCAGATATTGAATTAATAAGATGTTGGAACTCTGCGTGCACTGAAGATTATATCAGATTTATGTTTTCATGTACCTAACATTGTAGCTGCAGTGTGTTTTGGAGCATTCCTTTTTACCAACTTTATATTACCTTAACTTCATATGGGTGTCCGGCAACTAGTAATTAATTCTTCAAGCATCCGATTAAGTTAAAACTTGGCATACTTACTTAACTTTACTACTACCATAAAGCTATTTTCATAATGAAGCCGAAAGGTGGCCATGCCAACTCCTCAAATAGACATCAATTCCAATATCACGATCGTGTTTGAGCTCATTAGATAAGTATTGACAAGCGATAACACATTTCGTACTTTTTAGTCCATTAAATACTTAATTTAAAAGGCTTTTTCTAAATTATTATTTTAAAAGGAAATAATTATGGATATATATGCATTCTTCTTCTATTTTCTCGGATCGATGATTCCAAATCAAATATTTTTGAGAAGAATTCAGTCACATCGACAGCGTTACCTTGCGTTGCCTTGTTGATTTGCCTTGTAAAGATATTTCAGGGTGCTGGTGTTGCTGCACAGAGACGAGGACAAGAGGTGGTGAGGTTTGGATTGAGACGTAACTCCAGAATCACATTATGAGTTGGTGGAACCCCCAGTAAATGCACATTAAAAAACGGTTATAACTAAAGAGATCTAAGAGATATGACAGCTTTAAGCTTTGTCCACACATTTCCGTGTTCACAAACCGTGTCGGAGAAAAATCGGTTATATAAGATTTGTACTAGCTTGTTCACACATCTCCATATCTGGGGGATCCGGATCGTTCATACAAATCGCTTGTAACCGATTTTCCGTGTACCGTCAGGGACGGGGACCCGGAAATGTGTTGACAGCGCTTTATTAGTTTCATTGAATCCAGAATTCATATCCCGAAAGCCTATTTTCTAATGTCGTCACACTCTGAAATAAATAATACCTGGGTCGAGACAAGTATCATTCGATGTCAGCGAGGGCGTTGGAATTCTAAAAAATAAGGGATTAATCGCGTGACATTTTTAATAGCGTTTGACTTTTGACCATACATTTTGCCAATCGCTATTGAAACGCTTTCGATGAATGAATAGAATGTCACTTGTCTACTAGAGCCAGGTTAGATGCGTCGCAGGAAAAGTTTCATTTTTTACATGAAACTTAATGACATACAAAATACTAGGCTGGAACCGCGGCGTTATGCGGCGAAGTATCGGTTGCCAGTTACATGCATGAGAGGTTTTCAGTACCTAACTCATTTAACGACTTGATTAACTTACCTACTTGCAATTTGTCAGCTTGTAGCAAAATATGGAATTGTCATCTGAACGGAACGGTCTAACTCATGGCAAACTTAACTTCGTTATGAATATTATCGATAATTTTAAGAGAAAATGCGGGCACAGAGCTCCGACTGAATTTCCTTAGTAAAACGTCACAATTCGAGGTTTGGCTCTCGGCTATTTCTTCCTTTAATATTAAAACAATTTAAAAGATATTCCATAAACTAGAAAAGGAAGATATATAATAAGCCGCTATATATATGTTTTCTTTTTTAGGGTTCCGTATCCAAAGGGTAAAAACGGGACCCTATTACTAAGACTCCGCGATCCGTCTGTCACCAGGCTGTATCTCATGAACCGTGATAGCTATATAGTTGAAATTTTCACACATGATGTATTTCTGTTGCCGCTATAACAACAAATACTATAAAAAGAATACAATAAATATTTAAATGGGGCTCCCATACAACAAACGTGATTTTTTTGTGATAATGGTAAATAACGGAACCCTTCGTGAGACTCGCACTTGGCCGGTTTCTTCATTTATAGTTGTCAAAAAAATTGTACACTGAATTCTGCTTGTCCGTTCAACATAAAAGCCGTATAAAATATACCTGTTGAATAAACAACTCTTACATAATTAATAAACCACATAATAATACAACAAATTAACATTCTATTAATATACTAAACTATTCAGTTCTAATAACTACTAACAAATAATCCCATGACATCAAAATCCGATTAATACGCTAGCAAATCAAAAGCTATAAAACCAAACGGAACCCAGCATACATTAGCAGAGCCATCAATTTGTCATACAATTTAATATTAAAGCGAATATACATGTTTATTTTAATAAATTAATTAGGTTTCTAACGACGCTTTGGCTCGACAACGGATGTCATTGGTCGTTTATTGTGAATCATTTCACAGCTGTTATATCATGGTGACCAAGTGGCTAAGATCTCGCCTCTCGTGCTTGAGGTTGTGGGTTGAAATCTGGGCAAGTGCTCATGTAACTTTTTAATTTCATATTATGTACTTTCTAAGTATATCTTAGACATCGCTGCCGATGAAGAAGAACATCGTGAGGAAATCTAAACTTATAGTTAATGTAAGTCTGAAATCGCCAATTCGCATTAAGCAAGCGTGGTGATGAATTCTCCTGCCTTCTCTGTATGAGAAGAAGTCTTTGCCCCGCAGTGGGACAGTTATAGGCTTTTATTATTATCCATTTTAATAAATAAATTAGGTTTCTAGCGACGCTTTGGCTCGACAACAGATTACGAAATTACGTCGTTGAAAGTTTATTTTCGCTGCGGTAAATCGGCTTTGTCATTGTTGTGTCGTTGTGGCTTGGAGATGAAATGACGGACTTATGAGTTAGAGGATGTGGATTGAAATTTGGAATGAGGAAATGGGTTTTAGTCAGTAATGTTCTATACATCGCTGACTTTACAGTAGGTGTGGTAAACCGTACTTGAGAAATGACCTGAAACCACCAACCCGCAGTGAGCAAGCGAGGCGAGTATTACCCGGCCGTTCACTATCATCTTCCTGCCCTTGTCCTATGTTGCTTGGGGAAGGCGCAACAACTTTAATTTCCATACAGTCCTGTCCCCCGTCACGCTATCACTGACTCTCTTTTCTTTAATATCACTCCTCACACAGTACATCCATCTTTTCTTTAGCCGTCCCCTCCCTCTCCATTTATCCACATTTATATTCATAACTCTTTTAGTAACTTGCGTTTCATCCCTCTTCATCACGTGACCATACCAGGACGAACGGTTTCCATTCAACTTTTCTGTCACTGGCGCCACTTACAAACTACCTCTAATATAATTATTTCTCACTTTATCGATTCTCGTCACTCCACTCATCCATCTCAACATTCTCATCTCTGCTACATGCTATCTCTTTTCATCCATCTTTTTCACAGCCCAACATTCTGATAAATACAGAACGACAGGTCTAACCACGGAATTGTAAATTTTCCCGTTTAACTTGAGGGGCATCCGTGGGTTGCAAGTTGTTCCAGTGACCTGTCACTATTTCATCCATCCCGAGTTGATCCGGTACATTATGTCTGGGTTAACCTTGCTATCCCCTTGGACAGGCGACCCTAGTTACTAGAAGTCGGAGCAGATCAGTATTGGTGATCCGACGAGAGCTATAGGCATGGAACTGGAGAGACCGCCAAAATCTCGGCCCTTAACTATATGAGACGGCAAATATTCCTAAAGTTCTTATATGGGCCTAAGAACAAGTGCACATAATCCTTTGGTTTTTCAGCCATATGCACATACATAGATAAAAAGACACAGAAGTTCATCAGCGTGTTGAGTAAGTCATCAGTTCTAGACGATGTCAAAACTTCTACTTTGATTTGGTGACTAATATATTCCTACAATTGGCAGCGTAGGCCATTATGTAAGTCATTACTCTAAAGTATTATATTGTAACAGTTCCGTTCCCGATTGTACCTGACGTGTTGGCTTGTCGTAATGTCACTAATGTCTTATTTGATTGTTCCTGCCCGGCTGCCGGCAGCTTTGTGGTGTTTGTACATTACTTCATTACAAACTAAATGCATACTTTGTAATTCTTCACATGAGGTGGAACTGGGGGTTTATAAATGAAAATACGTGGTAATGTGGTGTGTTTGCACTTCGGCGAAGATGTCTTATACCGAGTAATGAAGATTGTTTCTGTAAAAGCCTTTTTAATGTATACAATTACCCACAAAACAGGATGAGTTAAGGCCAACTTTAGTTCCTAGAAAAGAAGCTATGTCTAGAAATGTTTTCGTCTGGTAATCTTTTAAGCAACTTCTGAGGCGATAAAATGACGTTCTATCATAATTTCTGACAATAAGCGTCACGATAGCAACAGGGATGTTTCCTGGATAAAACAACGATAATTCTATGTAGTCCGTCAGTGAGATTAACAAATAATATTGGACACGTATTTTTTGCACGATCAAAGTTCAAGAGTGGGGGTTAGTGATGTCACTGTATCAGTTTAAAGTGTACTAACAGCGTGACGTCACACGATATTTCAACGCATTATATCGTCGTCACTTTATATTTACGTGTCACAAGAAAAAATACGTGTCCAATATTTTTTATTAATCTACCTGACGGACAAAAAACTAATTTTCAGTTAACATCCCTATTGGCGAAAAGTACAAATGTACGGAATTGCCACGCGTTATGGAAATGACACGTGATCAGTCCCTTGCATTTTGGTATTTCGTCAATCGCCTACGCTGATAGGATGCCATATTGTTTAGGCTTAAACCCTCAGCCGGGCGAGCACGGCCTCTGTCATAGGCTTGAGGCACGCATTTTATCACGGTTTTTGCTCCCAAACTGTGATAAAAAGGTGTGACTCAAGCCTGTCACAGTAGACCGTGCTCGCCTCGCAGGTCGAATCGAACAAATTATACATGTGGTAAGGTTTGAAATTATTTGAATTATGCTATTCTTGTAAATATGAAATTAGCATATAATACTCACAACGGATCTTTGTGTGAATTGGCTGCAAGAGCCTGCGCAGTAGCAATTTTTGTGTCAATATTGAAAGTGAAGTTATCATTGTATAACTGTCTCTTTCACTCGCTTACGTTTGTCGCATCATCCTATCTCGCTTACTCTATGCATTTACTTCAGAGACACAAAGATCCACTGTGAGTATTATACGCGTAATTTTGTTGAAATCTAAATACTATTATTGCTATAAAAAAGCCATTATAATCCAATTAATTCCGTTCTAGAAAATATTAACGAGTATTTTTCCATTTTTATCTTAATTCGTTAAGATATTAACCTTCTTTTAGTATTGATAATTTGAGAATTCATTTGCGTTAATGATTCTACAGGGTGTTTATACCGCAATAAAACAAATAGTATAGCCATTAATACAAATGGACTTATAAATTATAACTTAATTATTATTTAATTATAATTAAATGAAAATAATTAATTCTTATACACCTTATCGAACGTTTAATATGTCAACTTTTTTATGAGTTACCGAGGCGATAAGGAAATGTTCTAATGTACACGAGATCGAACCCGGAACTTTGGGAAGCAGGTGTAGCATGCAGTCAATGGGGTCAACCTGTCCTATAGACTTATTTACATTTACATACTACATTTATAATTTAAACTACGCCCCGCCAGGTTTGATAGATTGCAGGCAGGAAAGGAGGGACAGCAAATTAATTTTCTTAATTAATTTGTTGGTTGTTTTTTTTTCTGTTAACGGTACTGGTAAGGTGTGAATGATAAATGCATTTTTTGTTGCTTAAGTATTGTTTATTTTTTAGTTTCATTATGAATTCTGATTGGAAGAATAACTAAACAATACCGGAAAGATGTGAAGAATATAGTTTCATTATAATTTGCTAAAAGATCGACAGTTTTCACTAAATAAAAAAGGATAAAACTATTTCTTGGTTTACAAAACCAAAAGTAAAATACAGTAGACATTACCTATTTATTAGTATTTCATAAGCTTTTATTTAACTTGCAAGGTATTTATGTACGTGTGTTCGGGTCAAATCTTGCAAAGCTGAATTTCTAATCAGTTATCCTCAACCTATTAAGATTAAATTTTGTTAACGTTTGGTTTGAATGGCAATGCACGGAAAGCTAAAATTACTGTTTAAAAAAAAATTGTACAAAAAATATTTTAATTTAATCCGTCATCTCAAGCTTGTCTTCCAAATTGCAAAAAATAAATACAAAATCTCTTGAAATGTTCCAAATGATCTAATTTAACAGCCATGTAAATACGTCTCATTTATTCCACGCACTGCTAATAGCGAGTAATTTGTATTAAAAAAATGGCGTCGTACCAACGCTCAGCTAATTTCCGTTGCAGACCGTACCACTCATTCCTCTACGTGTCGTTTACGGCACGGCAGTGTTGATACACGCGGTGGTTCAAAGGCGCCGACCGCTTTGATCTCGCCGCTCACCCGACGCCATGACACTGTACACTCGAGGAAAAAAGTGCAAAAACTTTTTAAATGTTAATTTATATTGACGTTAAAATTATTGGCAATAATGTCAGAGTAATTAGCGTTTGCGTAGTTGGTGACAGTAATTAAGTCAGTTGATGACGAAATGTTTAAATGTCGGGTTTTACGTTATAATAATTAATTGACGGTAGTTTTGAAAATATATGTGGATCAATATTTTACCGAGTGCCATGGTGCTGCCTAATTGAAATGAAAAATAAAGTGTTAGCATTTGAAAACTAGTCTCCATTCACATTAGCTCATTAATTAAGAAGAAATTCTTTTTAAAGATAGTATAAAAAAACGCTCTAAATTATATTTTTATTACTGCCTACTTAAAATCTTAATTTTTAATAAAAAATATAGTTTCTTAACAAGGTTTAAATTACTTATACCTTAATTACGTTTACTTTTCCGTATGAAATAAAGTAAATAAGTAACAGCTCCATATATTCCGAGTACGTATATGGACAGTTGTCAGTTACTTGTTCTGTCAATCATATGACGCAAGAGACAAAGTAAAGGACACTGTCTTACATTTGGAGAAGCCAGATAGTAAACCTGTTACTCGAAATTAGTCTTTCTTCAAAGAGCAATACCGATACTGTTTGGATTCACTACACAAAATCAAAATTGGTAGGACTAGAGCAGGTTTTTCTTATAAATTAATGATGTGAATGAAGTAGGTATTTGGACCACCTAAATGAACTGAATACCTGAAAACCGCTACCCACATGTAAAAATGTTTTTCATCACACTTGCACGTAAAAAGTATCTAAACATACAGGTTAACTTGGCCGTAATGCCCCATATAAAACCCTCGGGCTTTCTTTTTGTCATGAAATCCTAGGGCGGTGAGTAATATTTTTTTAATTTATGGCACAGCATACAAGTCATGCAAGTTCAAGCAAGGAGTTTACACGCAATTGAAAAATTGACTTAAAATTTTATCTAAACAGAAATTTCTTTGCAATCTCGCTACATGTTATTTAAATACTCAACTAATGTTCTTAATAATCGATTTTAATAGTTATAGTATGAAAACGTCGAAATTATTTAATTCTTTTTACACTCCGTCATGGCTGTATACCTACGTAAGTATTTACCCTTAAAGTTTCTGAACGAAACACTGTTTAATCTGTGGTGTGGGCAAAATTTCGCCAACCGCTTAAAAAAAAGTTCACGTATTTCGTAATAACAGCTGTGCTGACTTGTGTATTAAAGCTATAATTCATAATTATTACTCGCAAATGTGATGAAATACTACAGGCTTGCTCTCTATGAGAGATGGAATGGACCCTTAATCTAACATATGCCTCCTACAAATGTGTCTCGCATCTGGAAGCCATCTTGCCTGCGGGAGGTACCCGAGTTCTGGAGTGCAGTTCCTGAAGCGTTGGAATGCCTCCCACTATGGGGACGATGACCTGGTTAAGGCATTGCTTTGACAACTTACGATAAGTTAAGATAGGCTTCCTTTTTGCCGTATTAGTGTAAAAAAACACATTTTGCATCACATAAATTTTCTTTTTTTGGTACAAAAACTCTAAAGTCGAAATCTTAATTGAAGATCTTTCAAACCAAACCAAGACCTTCCGTTCTATTCTAAATCTAGCCCACACTTACCTTTCCAATGCATTAGCCAGTCTAGCCAATAAAATAAAATACCTAATAACTCACCAACAAAACGCAGGACAGGAGCGGTAATCGCACTTCAGCCTCACTGATTATGTCCGTAGCCCCTTTGAGATCAAGCTACACATTACCAATATAAACTGACCTGATATTCTATAGCTTCTCAGTATAATGACAGGTCAGTTTCCACTGAAAATACACCTTGAGTCGAGGCGAAGTAACCACGACGACATAATATCAAGAAATATCAAATATAAGCTGACCCCACATCGTATATGACTTCGGCACAATGACAGATTAATTTACACTGGAAATGCAGCTTGATTCAGTGAGTTTTTCGGTATAAGTTGACCGCCCATTATTTAGGTCCCCCGTAAGTAAGCTTAATACTGACAGGCTATAATTATGTATTGGAGAATGTTCAGAAAAAGATTCTAGCAACACACAATGAGAGGAAGTGCCCGAGGTCCTGCTATTTTCATCATCATCCATTCAGCCGAAAGACGTGCACTACTGGACATAGATCTTGCCAAACTGTTCCCCAAACTTAATAAAGGATGATGAGGTGAAACTGAAAACAAAACTGAATGTATAACGCAATTCTTATATCAAGTACCAAGTTTCTAAGAAAACTAAATCTATCATCGGTGACATTAATGTTAGAACTACCCCATCAATAACTTAGATAAGTACTAGTACTAAGGTCTAACCACAATTTCTAAAAATAACACCGCTCTCGTCGATAGTACACCCGATTTACATTACATAAAGATATCCATATTTTTTCCATGAAACGTGAGTAGTATGGTGGCACCGGTGGTACAGTCAAAGTCAATAATCTGAAGTGGTAAAGCAATGGGCAGATAAGCATCGCACAGTCGAGTGGAACAGTGATTAACGTAGCCCCGCGCCACTTTGAAGCCGCTGCGCGTTGTCAGCTCAGATTAACGTCCGCTACTGAACTCGCGTCTAGTTTTTTTATTATTTATTTAGGGTTCCGTTCTTAAAAAGGTGAAAAACTTACCCCAGAGTTAGTACCTAAGACCAGCTTAAATTAATATATGTCATACAAAAATGACATAAATAACACGGGGTTAGCTACTGACTCAGAGTTATAGAATCACTTTGTTTTCTGTCCGTGTATCAAGACCTTTTTTTCTGGAACGCCTAGATCAAGTTGAAATTAATATCATATACTCAAGTCTGCAGTCTCCTGGGGCTGTGAAAAAACCAAACTTCTAAATCAATGCTATCAAAAGATATTGCCGTTAATGCCGCATATTTGACAATCGCAAGAGAATCAAAACCTAAAGGGCTCTGCCCACTGACCTCTAACATACAAGTACGCTGGACTTCATATTATCAATGACAAAATGAAGACATATGATTTTCGCCATTTTGGCGCTGATAGTCCATGGAACTAATATTAGAGATGGGGCACAGCCTTCGGTAAAAAATACTTTTATGGACTTTATCGATCGTGAGAATAATTTAATAAGTCAGAGAAAAACAAAACCCAGTTTTTTATTATGATTCATATTTAAGTAATTTTAAAATTGCTGTAAAGGTTAACTGAAAAATATTTTCAGTCAGATTGCAAGCTACAAACTAATGGATAGCGTGCTAGTAAAGTTATAGCGAATTACTGTCAGATCAGTGAGATTTAAATATGGGGATAGGCTAACAACTTATCCTCAAAACTAGTACATTTAAGCAAGTATCTCCTCGCGTACACTAGTTAGTTAATACTTACAATAGTTCGGATTCACTCGGTTGGCGCCCATCGGATTCGTGAAGGAAACATCATTCATACAAATATTTGCGTACGAATGAGATGGATAACAATTTACAACGGACGTATTTCTCGCTCTCATCGCTGAGATCCTGTCTCTGTAGTGTTAAGGTGCAAATAAGAGTGACATCGCATTCCAGCGAGGTGAAGACTTATATCAGTTTTCAACTCTGTTTCAGATACAGATAATTATAAATTGTTTGATTTCAATTTGTTAATAAAATTATAGTTATCATGATATTATTGCAGAATTAATTCCAGGCACAGGAACGTGGTGATTGGTACAAGAAGAGAGAGGCCAGTGCTCAGCAGTGGGCGAAGTCGGGCTGTGGATGATCTTGATGGTGATTCCAGAATTAAGTGTTACACATTATTTTTGAACATATTATTACTGATTATTAGGCATTCATATAACATCCAACATCAATATAAAATATTAAGTTGCAACTCACTACGATAAGTCAATACAGTAGATGAGTGTTACGCCTTGCCAAGTCTACTATTTTGATATTAGTATAATTTAAAAATATCGCTACGCTGATATATTAGTTACAGTATTATAATATTTCCAGGCGCATATATTAGTATTACCTAATCTTGAGAAATATCGGTATTAATAGATATTGCTCAAGACGTGTCAATTTTAGTTCCTGCGACGCTCGAGCGGGGCGCTTTGAATCAGCACAAAAATCAACTGTCATTTCCCAAAGTATATTTAGTCCAGCGTACTTATATAATAGAGGTCAGAGGGAGTGCCCGTTGACCTAGAATAATAAAATTTGGCAAGAAGCAATGTCTTATATCAAAAGTAAAGGAAAAACCCGAAAACTGTAAATTTGTGGCAAACAAAAAAAAAATTTTGGTTATTTCTTTATTTAATTTTATGAACTTTAGAAATCTTACTTAATTATTTTGGTAAAAACATTTGCTTGTACGGAACCGTCGCGCGTCGGTGCGCGAGTCCGACTCCCACTTGGACGGGTTTTTTTTTGTTTAACCTTTTTGTGTGCGATGTTACTCCGGTGTTCGATGGAACAAATTGTTATTTACTTAGTTTCTCTTTGTTCTTGTTTTCGGAAGCGATCGGAGATGAAAAATGTTCGTGGAATGAATCTGTGCGATTTCTTATTGTGTTGGCAGTTAAGTTGGCGATTGGTTTGTGTAGAACAGGTGCTATATATAAGTTTTCTAGCGAAAGTAATTGGGTAACTACATATTAATGTTCTGTTATTTTAATTAAAAAGTTCTTGTTTAAGTACTACATCAAGTGGTGATTGAATAGTAGAAGCAACTATTTATTTCACAGAATATTAGGTAGATCTGATGCTTTCGAAAACTCGGTAATAAGGCAATCCTAAGGCAGCTCAAAAACTTATCACTTAGTAATGCGTTACTGCTTCAATTCCTTTCAACAATCGATTTTATTTACGAAACAAATATAATCGACTTAACTCATTTTTTTTTTATCAATATATTTTTATAGTTTTATAAACATACCCAGGCGTTTAAATGACTTTGTTTATGTACTTATTTCGTGTGAGGTGTGGCCACCTCTGGTGTCAGAGTTAATTAAGTCGCCTCTGGGAAACCCCACAGGCTTCTGACTTGGCTATTTCAGACTTACATTAACTATATAAGTACAGGTTTCAGTCAGGATTTGTTATAACATTAATTTATAAAAATGTATATTTTATATAATATATGACCTTTTCAGTATTTAACCTTAGTTGCTCAGGTATCTTATTGGTAATTAGATTATTATGTTTTATGATAAAAAAATGAAAATATTTAACTTTTACTATTTTATTTATTGATAAATAATTCGATTAATTTGTTAATTTTAATTTATCGGAATATCAAGGCACGAGAATTTTATTGTTAATGGTTGCCTGTAAATAATTGTGGAACTTCATGAGCGTGCTTATGTCAAATTTAAAATTAATGGCTGCATGGACGGAATATAGACAGTTCAATAAGTTTCAAATTTCATTACCTACAGTTTTGCCCTAAAACAAATGGAAAAGTATGTAATATCTTGTCTACAATTCAATATAAATGTACCCCACACATCGCTCGAATGATATTTCCGTACAAATCATCACTTAAATTAAACATCAGCAGTACTTAACCATAAAATAATAAAAACAGAAACCCTTCGCGACACTCTGTTTTCCCACCAAAAATAAACATATCAATTTTATACCGAGGAAAGTCAAACAGTTCTAATTTAATGTGTTAAAGAAAAAATAATGTTCTTGAGAGTTTGATGTGTAAACATTTTCGACGTTAAAATCCATTAGATGAAGTTTGGCTTTAATGTTCTGAGACAGATTGACAAACAAGTGCTGGCAATGGAGAGGGGGGGGGGGTGGGGGAACACGGCACGCTTTTTAAGTTTCGGAAGGAAAATTCGAATAAATAATGACTGGCTGGAATGAATGGCTTTGGAATCTGGAAAAGTTTGGCACTATACTGTGATTTTTAATTTCGTAGACTAAACTGACATTTGGGGGGGATGTCACTTTATCGTTACATAAAAAGAGTGTCGTATCCTGACTATCCTTAGTGATCGAAAATCGAAATAGATCGAAAATGTAGAATTCACGGCAAAAAAATACGTTTCTATTAATTTATGTCAGACTTAATTTTATCGATCGCGTTTATTTTATTGTTGATTTCATAATTAACACAATAAAACTTCATGTAATATGTGTATGAATGCTGTTATATTGAAATATATTACGTTTATATTCATAAAATATTTATTTACAACAATTAGTAAAATAAAATTGAGGAATCATGTCACATTACCTACCACACTATGCTCCGCGCTTGCATAATTAAAAAAAAGGCATCGGCAGCTGTCAGTTTACGAAATTAAAAGTCACAGTATAGTTATTGTTCAATTGTTTCAATGCGTATGTAGTTCGGGTAGACCTGTGTCCAGCAGTAGGAACATCATAAGCCGATTAAGATTATGTAGTTGTGGTCTTCATCTGTGGGAACTATGTTAAAGAAATGTCTTCTGAATAGACAAAGCTAAGAAAACTTTCTTGGTACAAGCCTGCCACTCTGTTTCCAAAGACTGCAACTCCTGAAAGCCAGAAAAAAAACTATTACGAACATCAAAATGGACCAAGGTGGCAATGGAAGCTCGATGAGTCCCGGAGAAGCCATTCAATGAGGGCTTCCGTTTTTGTGCTCACTAGTTGGCGCCACTGGCGAATAAGGTTTTTTTATATATAGGTGTTAAACGTTGTAATTACTCGCACGGAATCAAAATTTGAATTAAAATCATTTCTAATGCAGAAGTTCAGCGCCGCAGTTTTGCGCAGACCCTTTTTAAAAAAAAAATAGTATAGGTAACATTTGCCAGCATAAAACTCTAAAGCAGTGGTTGGTAAATCCCGTACCTATCTTATTCTGCCTTAATTGGAAAATATTCACAACAATAAAAAGTGTAATTAAACTCGCGGTAAAAACCAAAAATCTATTAAATATTACATTTTGAAGAACTCACTATACACCAGCGCTCGCAGCGGTAAATTCTAACGCAGTAGCTTTCATTGTATTGTATCCTTAATCAAAAGAACAGCGGAGGAGTGACGAAAACAAAAAAAAAACACTTTCCACAAAATAACATAGATGCCAAGCAAGCAAGCTTTACTCGTACTATTATTTGGAACACTATTTTTAGGAAATTAATCCCAAAAAATAATGTGAGTATGGAAAAAATATATTGGTATTCGGAACAGGCGTCAAAAAAGCTTCTCCATTCTCTTAAAATTTATATTCCGATAAAAAATACTAAAACTCGTTGTCTTAATGAACCGCGTCTTTCACTCTATATTTATCAGCGGCACATAAAAGGACGGGTACTGATTGACATTGACAGCCAGTCTCTTTGACAGCCACGTCTTTGACAACTAAGCTCTCTGACAGCCGAGTCTTTAATGTCACTGTCGTTAATTGTTTATTCAAGTGTTTTGACTTAATGTGTTGCGTGGTGCAAACCATTTTAAAGCACTTTTTTTGTTTTCATATTTTACGGTCTACCAGTTAATTAAGCCAATGTTGCAGTCCATTAACTGGTCATGGAGAAACCTTTCCCGGTAGCATCAGTAGGTGTGAGTGTGAGTCTACTTTAAGGGTAACCTGTTCAATCCGAACTGGACCAAATTCTATTGAAGTATTCTATTTTAGTAACATCTTTATATTACACGGTTAATTTAATTATGATATAGTATTTAATAGGTATGTGGGTACAATTGCTTAGGTATGTCAAATAACTACACCACGTAATCGGTCGACAGGTGATCTTCAGAGACTCCTCTGTAGCGCGCCAAGTGCGCTCGTGTGCTTACCACGTGGAACCACGCGAGACACACTGACACTTGCTTTTTTTATTGTTACGGGCACTGGTAAGTACTGGTAAGTGGTCAATCGACCAACCACATGCGAGATGAAAGATGCGATGTGGATGCCCGTCTATGTGATTGGTTGTTTGATGGTAGTCAAAACCTTTGCCTTGCCGAATTCACTTACGCAATTAGGCTGCCAGTTATCATTGGTAGATCTTTGTCAATCTTTGCAGGTTCCTAGTCGGAAACCCGAAACTGTGACATACAGTCTTACCAAGAGATACTACTACTGATATGGACCCTCCTTATGACGTGGGGAAAAGCCGGATAGTTGCCACACTTTTTGAAATCACTATAACTCTTAGTACAAAAAGCAAATATTTTATTGTTATACTGGCCGGTGCTTTGGTTTTTAATCTACAAATTTATGAAAAGTAATAAATATTATCTTTAATATTACTAGAGTATTAGCGATTTTTGCGGTCCTCTATATTTTGGGACAACTATCCCACATAGGGGATAGCTAGCCCTAATCTATCTAAATTAGGTTTAGGATAAATGCTCCCCCGAGAAACAAAAGTTATATATCCCACAAAACCTTTTATTGCATTTTGCTTTTCCATGCAATCGCTCAGTTGAAATAAATACATTTGACTTTGACATTATAAAATAAAGCATTATATTTTTTTTTTCATATAATTATTATACGGGCATTAGCATACCATCAGCCCAAAAATCATACAGTACATTCAATTTACATTTAGGTAACTTTATTTATTAATCCACCAATATAGTTGGTTTTAAACATTCTTTAGTATGCATTGGAATGTGGATGTAACAGATTCTAATGTTTTTTAGAGTATTTGGCAGCAAATTGTATCGAGTCAGGCTTCCCAGTAGGCTTTGCGGAGCTAGTCAATACTTCAATAGAATTCTCCGCTCGACTAACCCGAGATCGCTTCTGTCTGTGTATTTCACATACCTATTGTCCAGTTGCGTAGACAGTTGAGACACAAAACTACACCAATTTTATATCACCATATCCACTAGCAATCAGTTTGCAATAGTACATTACTGCAGCGGCCAGCAAAAGAAGCATTGATGCCTATGCCATCAATGCCTAGTTGTGGCCAAGGCTTGTATATCGTACTTTTCTCAAATAATGCGCGGAAATTAAAACTAAGTAGCACCTAGAACTCACTTTGTCAAATACAATTACTTTTCGAAATCAATGACGAACAAAGAACAACAATAATTATTCCCTTGTTAGTGTTCATTATTTTTTTATACAGCTTTCTATATGCAAGCCAGTTCGAAATTTGATAAGTTACCTCCTTGGTTGCCATGTTTCAGAGTAAAAGATCGTTCCATTTTTAAATTACAGGACAGATTATGAATATACTATGTAATTTATTTGGCCGCTTAAGGGGCTGAGGACGAACAGTTGACTATCGATATCTGAGGTTCTAAGCCACGCCCACTGTCATCGATAGTTTAGGGGAAACTTAAATTGGAGCGAAAAGTATTTGAAAATTAAATACACAAGGCCGACCACAGAGGCCCATATCATAAACGGACTCTTCCGATGGTTTTTTTACAAAAATATAACTGCGCAAGTTCTTATTTCAAACTGGCTAGCATCTGACATCAGATCGTTCACTGTTATTTTGCCTATGAATGCAACCTTATTGCTACGAAAATAAAGATCACTAAAATAGGTAATCTGGCTAGTGTCATACGAGTCTTTGCCGTGCAAATTGAATAAATATTATAAATAAGTATGCTTCTATGCGACTGCCACATATAAGAACACAGTACGTTACATTTTTTTATATTAGTTTAATAGCTAGATAATTTTATTTATATTATTTTAATGAGTTTTACTATACTGAAATGGACTGTGCAATATTAAACTGGAAACTTTAAATTTGAATTGAGATTTGGTGCTTTCAGTAATCAATTTTATCATTATTTACAATAGGAAAGTCACATCAAATTGTAAAGACACCTTAAATTAGAAAATATCCAAAATTTACTAGGTTTGGAATTGTCTTTTTTAGGCATGTTTAAAATATGCAATAGAATGTATGACGCTATTATTATCATTTGTACAATTAGTAGGTTCATATTCCTTGTTTAGTATTCTCTTGAAATCTTAATATATCATTTAGTTACTAATACAAGATGACTTTCCGCTCTCCTGAAATATAATAATTACAAAGCACGTACTGGGTTTTTATATACATCAGCCCTCTGTGGTGAGGTCACGTCGTGCCGCTTTTCTGTATATTAGAGTTAAAAAACAAATAGACAGAGCGCAAAAAACACGGTCATGTAAACTTTATCTATCTATATAAATAAAAAAAACCGGCCAAGTGCGAGTTGCACTCGCGCACAAAGGTTCCGTACCATTATCGCAAAAAAACAGAAAAGAACACGTATGTTGTATGGGAGCCCCACTTAAATATTGATTTTGTTCTGTTTTTAGTATTTGTTGTTATAGCGGCAACAGAAATACACCATCTGTAAAAAAAAAAATTGCGTTGCTATCACGGTTCATGAGATACAGCCTCGTGACAGACGGACAGACAGACAGGGAGATAGACGGAACCCTAAAAATGCTAAATGTGATTGTAAGCGTCTCACTAGAGAACGGCTGAAACTATTTGTTGCTATTGTTTGTTATATATCAATCAATCATTTATTTGCTATAAGTATTGGTACAGTGTAGGTGTTTAAAGATAATATAGAAAGAAAGAAAATGTTTATATGCGCCAGGCACAACGCATGCCATAAAAAATCCGGCTAAGTGCGAGTCGGACTCGCGCACGAAGGGTTCCGTACTTGTTAAATTGTGGTTTACGATTTATGATGTATTTAAAAAAAACTACTTACTTGATCTCGTTCAAACCAATTTTCGGTGGAAGTTTACATGGTAATGTACATCATATATTTTTTTTAGTTTTATCATTATCTTATTTTAGAAGTTTCAGGGGGGGGGGGGGACACATTTTACCACTTTGGCACTCTGGTCTCTCACGCAAACTATTCAGTTTAGATTTTTTTTTATTAAAAACCTTAATATCTTTTTTGAAGACCTATGTACAGGTAGGATGAAAAAAAAAATTGAGTTTCAGTTTTATTCTATTTTTGTTTGAAAATCTTAATGCGGTTCACAGAATACACCTACTTACCAAGTTTCAACAGCATAGTTCTTATAGTTTCGGAAAAAAGTGGCTGTGACATACGGATGGACAGACAGACATGAATAATCCATAAGGGTTCCGTTTTTTGCCTTTTGGCTAGGGAACCCTAAAAAGGAAAACATAAATACTAAAAACAGTGTATGCCTCACAACCACGTATATGTTACTGTAAAATCCGAACTGTTGTTTCTGTTTAAAAAAAAACTATGATGAAACTTATTATTTATCGGTAAAACAGATTTACTAAGTCTTACCCTTTTTTTGTTGGTCTGAGGTCTTACCGGTAAAAGTCTGAAATCATCATCATCATCTACCTGCCCTTGTCCCATGTTACTTGGGGTCGGCGCAACAAGTTTTCTTCTTCTATATCGTTCTGTCCCGCACCACGCTATAATTGACTCCCTTTTCTTTAATATCACTCCTCACACAGTCCATCTATCTTTTCTTTGGCCGTCCCCTCCCTCTTCATCCATCCCCAATTAAATTCATAAGAGTACACCTAAGTCATTCCAGACATTCTTTTCCCGCACCGTCTAGAACCAGCCCTCACGGTACGCGTCCAAATCATCTCGGCATCTATTTCTGGACCGGCCTCAACGGTGCGTTCCATCTTCAAAATTGTGGAGGCTTGCCCAGCGCTCAATTTGCATGCTACTAACGTGAGCCGTAATGGCCATTGGCCCATTTGAGCCCAACAGCCTTTTTACCCACGTCTATTATGCCCGTTTAGGAACACAGCGTGTTCCGTATTCGGTCTGTTCTTTTTACATCCAGAATGCTGCGTAAATCTCTGGCAATCCCCAAGTGTAAGTCTTTGAGTTTACTCTCCAGGGCGATCGGCGGACTTTTTGTTAATAAATAAGAATTGTCAGTGCCGATTTGGCAAAATGATAAGATCAATTAATAATTAGCTTAACAATATTAATAGACTAACAAACTATTATTGTAGCCCGTTATTGCAATTGGGATAGTTAATTGCGAGAAATACAGGACTGATCAATGTGATGATTCTTGGTGTGCTTTATGTCCACATGTGGACGATTTTTGGTTGAAACGACGAAAAATGTCAAATTCGTGAGAAATAGATTATCATTTCTCACGAATTTGAAATTTTTTGGTCAGTTCTAGGTGCCGTATGTTAGAAAGAAACAAAGATTGAAACAAATGGATACGAAGAATTTTATTAGTTCTGTCATTTCGAGACACTGCCAGCGTAGTTGGTACGACCATTCCATGTTCTGTGTTTTTTGCTTCTATTGTTTTCACATGAACGAAGAAGGTTAAAATAGTATTCGACCTTACCTATATTTTAAATATTGTTTAATTCAAATTGAGATAACATTTGTCGTATTTTCAAAGAGGTTCAAATACTTTTTAGTTATGGACTTAGTAAGTAAACTAAACGACGTGAGTCGTTTATAATACAACAAAAATATAGATGCCAGTGACAGGGGTAGTGCCAAAAAATATAAATAATACAGACTTTGACAATATTACTTGTGATTTCGTTAGTTCCAATTAAAGCCACCAGGCTACATGATCTGGCTGCATTATAACTGATATTTTTTTGACAGATTGAATTAACGAGAAATAAATTGAATATTATTTTTGCTTTTTGCGGAAAAAAGCGACATACGTCCACCTAGCAACGCCGCAAAGCGGTCACTGTCGAATTGCACTGGATGGAAAGAGAAGCACGATGGAATTTGTATAGACTTTTTTACAAAACATAATAATATGAATTACTTAAAAATAATGAATGAAACTTCAATATATAAGACAATGAAGTTTTGCGTCCTTTTATGATACGTTATTGGTGTTAATTGTACAAATGTACGCTGGTCAGTATTACCGGAAAAATCTTTTGAAGATCACGGTAAGAGGTTACTTTGCCATTCAATTGTATCGAGGTTTTTGTGGGTAAACGTGTTTCGGCCACAACAAAGTTTTCGGAAATATGATCAAGATTAACATATCTTTTTTCTGCTGCCACATCTTCAATAGATTTGGCTAAAAAATGTTTAAAAGAAAGCCCATTTTGAGTATTCAGCCCCTTAAGACGACAGATATGGATTTTCATACAACTTTTGCCGGCCGCTACTCGCATGTATTTGGCCAATACAGCTATTTCGATATGTCTCGAAGAAGGTTGTCGAAATAATACTCAAATTTTCAAGCATGTTTGAGAAAATATTATTAACAGCCGCTGCATTTCACTCGAAAAAAGCCCGTCAAAAACTCAAAAACATTATAAAAGGCTAGAGAAGTCAATACTATGTCATAACGAGACTCTTTTTATTGTCCCAACACCATTTTTTCAAGTGTCGACATTTTCTTTCGGCATTTTTTATTCAAGACCACCAACAAATTCTTTACACAGATAACTAGTAACTACACTATTACTTTCACAAAAAAGCCGAGTGACGTCACCGGAAGTCGGCGCCGCCATAAACATCCCCTGTTTACGAGTTCACCCCTTCTGATAACAGCATTGTGTCTGATAGTCTATGGCAGTATCGTGACGTGTTTCCGTTGCAGTCGGAAGAGGTAATATGTCAAGGTAGACAGAGTGCTGAGGAAAGGAGTTTGTTTTTTTTTTCTAGAGTGTTTATATTTTTAATCGGATACGAAAGTTGAAGATATTTTTAATAGATTTTTCATCCATCTTACGATAATATCAAACTAATATTATAAAGGAGAAAGTTTTTGAGTGTGTGTGTTTGTATGTTTGTAACTTCTTCACGCTCAAACGGCTGGACGGATCTGGATGAAATTTGGCACAGATACAGATTATAGTCTGGAATAGCACATATGATACTTTTTATCTCGGGCATATGTTCCCTCAGGATAATTTTCGACTTTCACGCGGGCGAAGCCGCTGGCAAAAGCTAGTCTTACTATAATATCTTACAAATCTTACTTAATATCATAAATGCGAAAGTTTGGATGAATGGATGTGTGTTTGTTACTCAATCACGACAGACGGATGAACGGATCTGGATGTAATTTGGCACAGAGATAGATTATAGTATGGAATATCACATAAGCTACTTATCTTCTCTACTTAGCTTTTGATCCCGGTATAATGTTTCCTTGGAATGATAAAACACTTTTCACGCGGGCGAAGTCGCTGGTTGAAGCTAGTACTTAATATCATAAATGAGATAGTCTCTATCTGTTTGTTTGTTACGTTTTCAAGCCTAAAGAGACATAGGCTAGACCTTGGTACATAATGCTTGGGCGAAGCAAACTCGCTTAAGTTAACAATAAGGGCTTATTTTGACCACTTTATCACCTTATAACAGATTAGGTTAAATTAGGGTGTAAAAGTTGATTCAAAAAATCAAAAACCCGACTGCTTGAGAAACGAACTAAAATGACGTAAACAAGAAGAAAATCATGCTGTGCATTCGAAAGATATACATATTCGCGAGTTGGCTTACTAAAACCAGATGTATCCTCCGTCTTCACAGCATGATTTTCTTCTTGTTTACGTCCTTTTAGTTTGATTTTTTAAATAAACTTTGTTTTTGTCTATATGCTCGCGCTTGACCACTATCTCACCTGACGGTATGCGAAGCTGATGGTAACTTTTTAGAACACATTTTTACTTTCGAATTGGGTTCATAAGTGTTATATATTTTTGAAATCATTTCTTAAAATCCTTTATTTTGATGCCCCACACGATGGGTACGGAAGAAAAAAAAATTGGACCCCACAATATGGCGCCCAAAATCCGCCATTTGCCAATATTATTGTAGTTCAGTAAATTTTCGTTGAAAAGATAGCAGTGAGCTTTCAAATCTTAAAACTTGCTATACAAATCACAATTATCTTTTATTAAATTAATAGCCTTAATTATAAATGGTTATTATAGGCACCAAGGAAATTAATTCACTCGAATTTTCTACGACGAGTAAATCGAAAATCGAATCAAATTAAAGAAATTGCACACCATTACATCTATTTTCACCTGGAACACTCACATGTCTTGATTTTCCATGTAAATACGATTCAACAATCCAGTAACTATCCGTATAAGCATTTCAACTAGAATAATAAATAAGAAGTTGAAATCATATAGGTAGTCAAATCCTCAATAAATTACTAAAGATTATTACCCAAAAATATATACGGGCAAGATAATCCGGTTCTAAGTTCCAAATACAAATAATGAACGCCTTCGAAATTTAAAACAGATGCGTTCTTTGTTAAATCTGTTAAATATAGAAGTCACAGAGTATCTAAGAAAACAAACACTACGTGGGTTAACTGTTATTTTGAAGCATAAATTCGTCTAGTAGTTAATAAGCTAGGCTCTTAATTGGTGTCGTAAATATTGTATATAAAACAAACACGTTGTCTGTCTGTGGATCATTGGCGGCGATAATGTGCGAAGAAAATGTGTAGAAGTGCCACATTTTTATGCCAACACAGATGTTATAAACAAATAAAACAGGTGCAATTTGTGTATTTTATTGTACAGGAATGCAAGTTAGTAGTTTTTTTATGTTGCTGATGGTACTCCAGGAAAGTGTAAAGATGTGGGAAATTAGTAAATATTGCAGTTGCATCAAAGATGTGGAATGAGTGGGTTGCCAGGGCGCCTAGCTTGGTGGATAATCTTTATTTGCAAATATTTTAGGATACCTACGAATTCATATTATTAAGTCAAACCACCATGTAAACTGTTACCGTTCTATAACCAGATAATAAACTTTGATACTCAGTACTGAATATCTAGTGCCCAAATTATATGATTAAATTGGCGCATGGATCTCCACAATTATCTTCTCTATATCTTCTGCCAATCGTCTTCGTCGTTGGGGTCGTTTTGACGAAAATGCGATTACCTTTACCTGTAATCCTGTCAATACTATATGGTCTCAGAAGAAATTCAGGGATTATTGATAGCTACTTTTAAACGAACTTTTACTTCTATGAAGCATGTCTCATTAGTTAAGCTTAGCTAAGTAACCCTTACGTCCCCGACTTACGTGTCGTAGGTCCTGGGTTCGAACCCAGGCAGGCACATTACTTTGGGTAAAATATTTCATCACCACTGCTCTGAAAACGGTGAAGGCAACTATCATAAGGTAACGGGTATATCCTAGAACCGAAAATTCGAAGACTTGTGACATCAGCCTGTTGCGACACCGGCCCTGTGCGGGTTGGTACCCGCATAGGGCCGGTGTAGTAGATGACGGCCCATTCCCTCTTCACAGAGAGGACGCCTCTGTCCCAGTAGTGGGAACGTTAAAAGGCTGATGATGATGATGAAGTAACTCATAACTTTGCCCATCCCAACAAAGAAATATATTAAACTATGTTTGGATTAGTTTCCAGATGCAGCTGTAACTAGTAACCAGATGCAGCTGAGATCCAGTATTTTACATGGAGCGACTGCCTATCTGACCTCTACAACCCAGTAACTGGGTAAAACGATAAGTTCCCAGATAAAGCCATGAGCTAACACAGCATAACAAAGCACAAGTAACAAATAGTCGACGTCAGAATCTGCTTTCATAACTGGATAGGTAATTTACTGAACTTGAAACAGAATCCTGTGAAGAAATAAATAATTATTTTATCATTATTACTTGGGAATCTTGGCGCCACCTTTCAAAGTCTAAAACTAGTTGTCATAACACAAATTAATTGATCCAAAATAATATTTTTATAAATTAATTTGATTGGCAGATGTTGCTTCTCAAAGATATGTCAAACTGACAGACATACAAATATACATTAGAGAAGTAACCTAATGGAATTTTCATAGAAGAAACTTTGTTTAAAATGAAATCAGTTACGTTCATAAAATATAAACATAGTAAATTACTTTCAATGTCAAATTATGCAATGTGTTGATGTTTCTTAAAATGCTAGATTTTGGGGTTCTTTGGGCAAATCTTAACATTATTTATAATGTACTATAATTTATCTCTGGAGATCAGTTCTGGAGTGGCAATCGCGTTCTGGAAGACGCAGCGTTGAAAAGCCGCCCAATAAGGTGAACCGATGACCTGGTGAAGGCTGCGGGAATCCGCTGGACGCGAAACGCACAGATCTGGTCGATGTGGAGGATCACTAACATCAACAGTGGACATATTTCGGCAAAAACAATGAAAGGACCAAAGTACGGTATGATTTAACTTTGGGTATATTCAACTACTAAAAAATAAAACTTCTGCAGTTTACAATACAAGAAAAAGCTGGTAAAATATTTTCATAGCCAACTAAAGTTGTAAAATGATTTCGAAACGTGTCTCAAAAATTACCAATCAAAATCAAAATCAATTTTTTTATTTCACATAGGCCATGTGGGCACTTATAAAACGTCGACAAAAGGTGCACGGTTCGGGTTGGTCGTTTCCTATGGAGAAGAACCGGCAAGAAACTCCATGGTTACTCTTTTTAAAATGGTTTGGTTTTACAATATTTCCATGTTACAGCATTAGTACTTAGATATGGGGGAACAACGTAGGCCCGACTTATGGCAATAAGTCGTAAGAAACTAAAAAAATAAAATAAAAAGATTATATATTATATAAAAAAGTTAACAAATGTAACTAGCATCTAGAAGGCCTACAATGTTCACACATTCACAAAACAATCGGTAAAAGAATCTATACAAAGGTAAAAAAAATAAAAATAAGTACAACAAGACTAAATTTAACATGTGGCACAAATTTTGTTATCAGTGCTGTAACTATTCTTAGCAAAGGGATATAAAGATGATTGAAAACCATTGTAAAAAGTCTAATTAAAAGAAGGAAAAAAAAAAATGAGATTGAGAATAGTTAGAGACATCCACATATTTGTGCCGTTTACAAGTTACCAGGGAAGCTGCATGCATAAGGAGCTAAGGCCAAATGTTTTTATCTTCAACGTAGTCCTTGATTTTATAATATGCTTTGTTAATAAGGATACGTTTGATGTAGTTTTTGAACCTTCCATCGGTCAATTCTATAACTGACTTTGGAAACTTGTTATAAAAGCGTATACTGTTTATAAGAAAAGACTTGCTAGTTTTCGTTAATCTGAATTTGGTCCAATGGTGAATAGAAGTATGTAGATATCAATTTAGACGATTTAAAAACATTGCCATCTAGACTTAGGTGCATAGCCAAGCTTCACAAAGTAGTAACACGACGTTTTCAAACAAATGCCCCAACAGAACCCTCTCCACAGACCGCAACCCACCTACAACACTAACACACAAACATAAATTATTATAAAGAAACCGTAAACCATTATTTTTACTCCCGTTTACATTTCCGCCGAAACATATTTCGTTATAACACGAGTATAAAACTAATATTTTACGAGAGCCAGTAACTCACCGCCGATGGTTTATTACAATTTACTATGTTACCATTGACTCCTCTATATATCTAGTGGCTATTCATAAATCTGGGAGAGAATTGTGTTTACACCCATCAGCTGATCGTATATCAAATGTCTATTTTCATTCGGCTATCAACATACGGATTTTTCAACTGCTTATTGTGCCAAAGATGTTAGGTACACAGATGCGTCATTAACGTTTCATTAGTTTCGTCGGTTTATAAATTGGTGAGGTTTTAGTGTTTTCTGTTTTGGCTGCTCGTTTTCCCACACATAATTAAACTGGGATTTATTAGATTGGTGTTTCTTTGGTTTGTAGATGCGCGATTTATATAATGCGTTGTTCTTTATTATACAAACTGTTTAAAGTATAGACGGTGGGTATATTCTTGATTCTGATAATACATTGGGCTGGTTCGATCCATAGTAGACTGTCTGCATTGTTTGCCATTAGGCGAGGTCGAGCAGCAGCATTATCAAAAAATAGAAATTTATTGGGTTGCGTATTATTATCCAAAACATCCGTATGTATAGGTTGAGGATGTTTTGCCATCCATCCAGCCTCTGATGTTTTCAAACGTAGAAAAAGGACCCTTGGACCTGTAGATCCTTTTTGATAAAATCTACTACCAAGGAAAATTTTCCTCCAATGCAGGAAGTCAGTGAAAAAAAAACGAAAGAAACCATTCATCAAAAAAAGGAATCTTCATCAAACTCCACGTTTTCCATTTCTACAAGGACCGTCGCATCTCCATCATCCTGCTCTAATCACAGAAATCGTCTCAAGTAGCCGTGGCGTACGTATAAATCGTGGGACTATCTCGATCACAGCTCGTACGTAAAGCGGACGGTAGCCGCGCGTTATCGCACCATCGCGACGATATTTACACTCACAACCGACGATTACTATCGACACTATTTGTTGTGTGTCGTCTTGGGGGACACACTGAGAGGAACTTTTTATTTCGGAGTTTTTTTTTTATTAGACTATTAAGTAGTTAGGCAAAAGTCAAATGTGCCAGATCTACAGTCAAAAGTAGTCGAATAACACCATGTACTTTTAGTAATTTAAAGCCTGATATCCATAGGCAGTAAGCCCGCCAGAGCGGAGGATAAGATGTTCACATGCAAAAAAGGTATTATTTGCTATTATTTTTCTGAAATTTTAGCCTTTATGTTTTTCGGACTTTTGGAACTACATTATTTTTTACAGATTACACATTTTTGTATAGGATAATTGTCAATGTTTAACAAATTTATATCTTGCTTTATTTCAAGTATTTTTAGGGTTCCGTACCCAAAGGGTAAAAACGAGACCCTATTACTAAGACTCCGCAGTACATCTGTCTGTCTGTTTGTCTGTCCGTCTGTCACCATGCTGTATCTCATGAACCGTGATAACTAGGCAGTTGTTATTTTCATAGATGATGTATTTCTGTTGCCGCTATAACAACAAATACTAAAAACAGAATAATATAAATATTTAAGTGGGGCTCCCAAACAACAAACGCGATTTATTTGCTGTTTTTTTTTAATCGCCACGCTTGACGCGGGTTGGCCATCGCTGTTTGCTGATAAAGTGCACAGGCCTCCCTCTAGATGGAGTAAAGACGCACAGGACCGATCAGTGTGGCGACTAAATAATATAAGAATAAATATATAAGAATAAATATTTAAGTGGGACTCCCATACAATAACAAACGTGAGATTTTGCGATAATGGTACGGAATCTTTCGTGCGCGATTCCGACTCGCACTTGGCCGGTTTTTTTTAAGTCCTCATGGTTTAACTAAAAACATTCTCAATGCCGACAGAATACCTATCCGAGTCACCTTTAACATAGAAGTACTAATTCTATTGAACTACCACATCCGCTCAAACAGAAGCAACAGCAAACGCACGAACGAGTGATGGATTACAGTCATCAGACAATAATTTATTTGCCGGAGTAAAGCAACTAGCAGCCTGGAATGACAATCAGTCCATTAATCTTATCTTATGCATCATCAAGATTAGCATTGAACCAACGCAGAATTCAACCTCGGTTTTCCTTGACTTACATTTTATAGAAATAAGGCGGTTCGTTTCAATTACATGGGACTTGTAAATAAGATTTTATCACTAGGTGTATAATGCAATCTTGTGTGCTGATAGTATTATTAAAAAAAATGTCTAACTCATTAATTTTATAAAAGGAATTTACGCAAGAAAAACTATTGTTACGACTTTAATCACAATAATTAGTGTGCAAAGAACGAATAATCTGCATTTTTTTTTCTATTGAACCGACAAAAAAAAATCTTGCTATGAAAAGTTAATACTTTAATTTTTTTAATCTTATTTTTTTATATCGATACCGACTTACAAACACAGTTAGCTAGAATTAAAATCATATATATAGGGAAAACCATGATACGCATATTTTTTTAAACACGTAGTGGAATGTGTCCCAGTGTGTCCTCAACCTTTCTGAAACCACCTGAGGTGTCGAGTTACACGACAGAACTTGTATAGTTTTCGAGGTTTTAATGGTGGGAGAATGATCCCGATACGATCTCATACATCGAATATTTTGATCGATAAGCGAAGGAAGCCGCGTTGACACACTCATTTTCACTTTGAATAAGTATAAAATTTAAATAAGTATTTTTATTACGAATAAAATGTGTTATCTTAGAATATATATAAATTGTTCGTTTCGCAATAAAATTTTGATCAGATACGAAAGTGTGTGAAGTGGTGTAAATTGGTGCTGTTGCTGTAGGGCAGTTGATTGAATGTGATACGGAATTACTTAAAGCAAATGAATACTTAATTAAGACAAACTGATGAAAATACTAAAGAATATCTTATGACGATAGGGATGATGATAGGGCTTGTTAAAATCAATCGAGAACTGGAAAAAAACAATTGTTGTCTTTTACTTAAAAGACTAAAACCTTGTGTGGGTATTTCAGCGGAGATAGCGATGTAAATAAAAATGCTTAAAAAGGGTTTACTCACCCAGGAGTATTCAAAACACAGTTTATAGAAAATAGTTACAGAACACAGTTTAAAAACATGGAATATAGATTAACAGCACTTAACATCTAATACTTATTTATTATCTCACATACAAAACTAGACTATACTTCATTTACGATAGCTTAATCTCTGCGACATAATATGTCAAACTGACGTAAACATTATTGTTAGCCTGTCAAGCGCTATTGTTATTGTATTGATACTGACAGCTGTCGCAGAGATCAAGCTATCTTATAATAAGTATAGCTCTGATGGCATGAGACAAGCTATTTATAAACTTAAAAAAGGCGTAAAATGACAGTAGGCCACTGGCATTTACCCGCGCTTTGAAATATTCAATTAATTATTGCCAACACTGAAAAGTCACTTGGTGTGCTCAATTAAACATAAAACCGCTAAAACAATTAAGAGAAACATGAAAATATTTAATTATTTCATAGAAATCATAATCTTAAGTAATGCATTAAGTTACACAATCAATTGTAGCTGAGAAAATTTCGAAGTACACACATACTTAAGATTTTAATGTGCAACACGAAAGCAATGTGTATTCTTCACACGTCGAATCTATAGATGCCTATCGCTATAAATATGTCTCCAAAGTACAACAAACGCAGCACGATACTTTTTTTATTTCAACTACAATAAAAATAAATTGACGCTCAACGAGAACTTAATTGTTCCCCACCATAATATCAAACAAATTCATAAAAATAAAAATGTCAACGCTCACTGTACAAAAACTGGCTTCAAATCAAATGGAAATTATATAGACCGTCATCTATGTGCACAGTATCGCGCTTTTTATGAGCAAAACATCGACTACGCTACTTATCATTACGACATAGTAATGTCTAATAAAATTACCTTTTAAACAATTTTCGACTCTAACACAATACACTAAGTTTCCATTGTTGGGTATTCATCAAGCAACCTATTTTAGTTTTTCTGTATATTTCAACGAATTTATTTTTTAATATACAATATTAAAAGTCATTGTATAACAAGCCTTATAAGTCGGGCCATAAAGTCTACCGTTGTCAACGCGGGGTGTAAACGTATAATGGCGTACATATAAAGGGGATCTGACACGATCATATAAAACGGTGGATATGAGCGTATAAAAATTCTTGAAGGGACGGTCTATCGTCATTACATTTGTCAAGTGTCGGGCGGTAGCGCGGTGGGCACAATTTAAATGATAATTATAACGTGACGGGCGCAGGCGGCCGCATTCTGGAGGCGTGGTCCCACCGTCAGCGGGGAGCGGGTTAAATACAGTGTTGAAGAAAAGTAAAATAATTTAATTGGCTGTAAATGACAAGGGGTTGTAACACGGAAGTCGTAATGAAGGATAATTTGTTAAGTATCGGTGATGCTACCTTGTATTTATGACCCCTTAATTGTTGTTTAATTAAAAGTTGAATGTCTTTATTTTGTTTAAAAGTACGTTTGAAATTTATCAACGCAGTTTACAATTATAGTTAATTGGCATTTGCATCAATGTTTGGTAAATAAATAAGGAGTAAAACAAATACGTAACCTGAAACTCTTAACAATTAATGTTTAAAAAGATAATACGTTTTATTTCCAGAAATATTTTCTATATATTCATGAGATTTCAAATAGAGATAGCTACAATTCATGAATCCAAAAACCGCCTAACATGTCTGTAGGAACTACAGGTAACAGAAATGCTAACAAGGCAAAACACACTTGACCACATAATTTACCGGAACTCATCGAACAGTTAATAGTCCTTCAAAAATTTTTCACACCAGCCTACAGTCACCAAGACCAATACATATTTAACTTATTGACAATCATCATCATCGCTAATAGCCTTCTCGCTAATTGCCGTCAGTAAGACCGCACCCGACTGACGGATAAGGACATATTTATGTGCAGCATATTTTTTTCAAAAATATTTATGTTTGTTCGTGTATAGACCTCTGTGCGTGTCATGACATACATACATACACACATACAGTCAGTTTTTTTATATCAAACGCATGTTATGTCAGCGTAATACTGAATTTTTCATGGCGCGTTGCTCAAATTATTTAACTGTGTTTGCAACTTCGCACTCTTGTATAAGAAGTATTTTATTGAATTCATAAATATTATTGAGCTATGGTTATCAGATATTGGTTTGAAATAAAATTGCTTTGAGTTTAATTTATGTTTCCTTTAGATCAAGGTAATACAGTATCTATCTACATATGTGCAGCTTTGCGTAAAGCCTAACTCTTGGTCAATACGACAAGTCGTATAATCGCATTTCTTATTGCATTTCATTCGCATTACAGCTGCCCAAAATCTATGGATTCTCAAATGACATGACCTTTCTCAAATGATATGAGGCCGTATGCCGAATATTTCACTAACGAATTTTATCATATCGCTGCCCTTATCCGATGTTAAGTACTTAAAGTCGGCGCAATATTATTTTTCTAAAATTCCTCCCTTCTCATCATCAGCTTTATTATGTCCCCACTGCTGGGATACAGGCATCCTCATAGGCCTTAATCCACTACGCGGGCCCAGTGCGGGTTGGTGGATATCATATGTATTCGAATGTTTGGTTGCGGGACATGCCGGTTTCCTCACGATGTTTTCCTTCACCGTTTTAAGAGCAGTGCTGATGAAATAATTAACACAAAATAAAGCGCTTGCTTGGGTTCGAACTCACGACCTACGACACGTAAGTCGCGACCGTTTCCACTGGGCCACCACAGCTCCTCTCTTCTAACTTCTAATAATATATACCCACTAGTGCAGTTAGAAATACTTCATACAATTTTAGGATACAAAAGTCATTGCAATGAGTCTTAGGTTCCAAGAACACGATCCATACCATACTGCTTCTGAATACCACTGCTTGTTTTTCAAAATAATTTACGAGACTCGAAATAAACTTAAACTCGAAGGCACAACATATTCTCACTCCAAAATAGAAAGCTATTGCCACCATTTCAAAATCAGAATCTTTCCGAATCCATTTTTCATCGTAGAGATGCAAGTATAACTGGATCAAGTGCATCATGCACCTTTCAATCCGACGTCAGCCGGTGACAGGTCAGAATGGATGGCAGGAAAAAGACTGACGATCCAAATTGCATACAGATAGTCCCAAATGTCGTTAGCTACTGGTATGTGCAGCGTACGGAGCAATTTCTCTGATAGTTTCGAAATCTTTTGAACCGTTAGAAAGGGTATAGCTTGCAGTTGAATAATGTGGTTCTTCTATTTTATTGGTTTCTTGATTTCGTAGTGCAAATCTGTCTTCGTCGTACACATTTATTACGGAATTATCATTTAAATTATAAGAAACGTTGTTGTATCTTCCATAAATAGTATAAAACAAAGGCGCTTCCCGCTATCTGTCCCTATGTATGCTTAGATCTTTAAAACTACGCAACGGATTTTGATGCGGTTTTTAATAAATAGAGTGATTCAAGAGGAAGGTTTATATAATTAACGCGGGCGAAGCCGCCGGCAGAAGCTAGTAATATATTTATAGTACATAATTATGAATACTAATCCTCCAAATTATGCAGAAAATCTCTTCTCTCTCCAATTTAATGAATAAGACAACTATTTATGGCAGATAGAATGCAACTCTTCAAGTCGTTAATCAAAATACACGTATATCACTTAATGAGTAATAGTAGTAACCAGTGATTACCAATGTACATAAATGTCATAGACGGTTAGACGGTAGATAGCGGTTTCCAAAATACTAAAATATAAGGAACTGGCGTGGCATTTCGCTAGCGCTTAACAATACCATACATTTTTGTTTTTTTGTCAATCGCTATCGTCACACTTTTGCTTATAAAATGACACTTGTATACTTGTTTAGAGCCTTTTTATTTTACCAAATTTCTACAAATAATTTCAATTCTCATCATTCCATCGCTTCAAGCCCAAATACGGTATACTTTCCTTCATTTAAATCCTGCTTACCTGGTCAGGAATCTTGTGGAGATCACAAGTCACAGCTCACAGTAAATCATAGCATAGACGTATCTTCAAGGCACAGCCCTACGTGTAATTGGTATTGGCTGCGAACAGGCGGAGACATATCAATTAAAATAGCGCGGCGCTCAAACATGTCGGCTACCGCATGTCGAGGTAGGTTGCCAAGTAGACATGGATGCGGCACTTTTCTACGAGAGAACTGAAAATCAGAAAAAAAGCACTCTACGCTTTGTTGAACTCTTCAGTTGAGTTTAGGACTTTGAGGTCCTGGGCTTGATTTCGGTATCGGGCAGGTGTTATTGAGGTTTTTTCATGTGGAATTTTTCATAAGCAATACAAGCTCCCCAGCGGGTTCACCCCTATAAGATGGATGAAAGTTAGATTAGTGAATTTTTTACTTCTGTAAGTATTTCTGTTATGTTTTTTTAGGGTTCCGTACCCAAGGATTAAAACGGGACCGGTCTTAGTAATGACCCCGCGATTCGTCTGTCTGTCTGTCCGTCTGCCACCAGGCTGTATCTCATGGACCGTGATAGCTAGACAGTTGAAATTTTCAAAGATGACGTATTTCTGTTGCCGCTATAACAACAAATACTAAAACAGAATAATATAAATATTTAAGTGGGGCTCCCATACAACAAACGTAATTTATTTGCTGTTTTATTGCGATATTGGCACGGAACCATTCGTGCGCGAGTTCGACTCGCACTTGGCTGCTTTTTTGTATTTTTCTTCAATGTTTTTTGTTACATCGTGTTTTTTTTTAGTTAGTTTTTATTTGTATATAGATATATTTAATTATGCCCAATTCTTGTGTTTCGTTTTAGTGTTTTTTTTTCACATTGTATAACGCCTTGTAAAGTTTACATATATCCTTAAATAAATAAATATGTTGTTGGACTGCAAGACACACTTCTGCTTCATTTCATGGGGAAACACAGGTGTAATATAAAGAACTTCAAAACGATTTTTAGGTATACTGATAACTACATTTTTTTAACATTTTTCTGATTAGTTGTGGTGGGGGGGGGGCCTCACCACGCTTGACAAGCGGGTTGGCCATCGCTGTTTGCTGATAAAGTGCACAGGCCTCCCTCTAGATGGAGTGAAGACCTAGTGAGGGCTGCGGGAGTCCGGTGGATGCGAGACGCACAGGACCGATCAGTGTGGCTACGCTTGGGGGAGGCCTATGTCCAGCAGTGGACGTATTTTGGCTGAAATGATGATGATGATGATAACTATACAAAGATGATGAAAGACAGCTACAAGAGTCCTTAGTGCGAGTTTATTATCGTAGGTACCCGATCGCGTTAGCGTACTTACGTGTCGAGATTTTTCTGTCCAACATTCTCATCTTCCAGAGTTAACCACAATTTATTTGAGGTCGGCGTAAAACGCTTTCTACTTTCATAAATTTCTATAAATGGGCTTTATTCTGCCTCTTATTTATTTATATAAACTTTATTGTACACCAGGCTAAACCAAAGAAAAGGAAGCTTAAAACTCAAACAACGGGCGGCCTTATCGAATACCGAAATCTCTTCCAGACAACCTGAAATGGACAGTGATTTCTTGGACATGAAATGGGGTTGACATTGGTGTAACAAATAACATTACGAATATTTACTACTCGTATATATAGAGATACAATAATATTATAATAGATACACAATTACATACATATGATATTTACTGACTATATTACCCACCACCTTTTCTTTCTTTCTTTCCTCAAAAATGTTACCACATCCAAAAATCTCCAACAACCTACGTCTTAGCCCCAACACCGCGATATATGAGCGCCATTCTCCATTTAAGGAAGGTTTTACATTTATACATATTCTGGCAATAAAGCCTTTCGGGTCTAATGGCATGTTCAGACTGTTTACATGATAATATCGCAGGCTCCACACGACTGGGTAAGTGCACAGTTAAGTTAGACCTATTTTGTTAAGTGGTTTTTTTTGAGGTATTAATTATTACTTGGTCAGAGAAGAAGAAGGAAATAGATGGGCAGGCAATACAATTTGTCGATTAGTATATCTGGACCAGAAACAGGCAGGAGAAGGAAATCGATCGCCGAAGCTACTGGATCATGAAGACGCTAATGAAGGGCGATCTGCCGATCTCCCTAAAGCGAAAACTCATCGACATGTATATCCTGCCCGTCCTAAGGTGCTCAGACCTGGTCACTAACCGAGTCACAAAAATTCCGCCTTAGTTTATCAAATACCAATGGAGCAGCATTCTGGGCGTAAAAAGAGCTGAAAGGATAAGAAACGCCACGCTGCGCTCTAGAACGGGGATCATAGACGTGGGAGTAAAGGCTGCCCGGCTAAAATGGGATTGGGCGGGTCACGTTCGCCACAAGAACAGAGACCGCTGGGCAATAGTCTCGACAAATTGGGTGCTTGAGGATGGACGGGGCCGCCGAGGCTGGCCCAGAAAAAGGTAGCGAGGCGACCTAGACGCCCACTACAGAGGCTGGTCCGAGGTGGCTCAGCAAAAGAATATTTGGAATGATTTAGGGGAGGTCTTTGCTCAGCAGTGGGACAGTATATAAAAAAAATATCTTGATTGGTGTAAGAAAGTTTAAAAACATACCTAATTATGATAATCTTAAGCCTAGTTTTTGACACAGACAACCACAGCAATTTACCCGCGCTTGAGAATTTGTGACTATAACGGTAGGCCCACTTGCGCCAAATATTTAACTCAGAGTAAGTTGCTAACACAAGGTTAAATAACAAATATTTCATACATAATAGGCCCGAGATAGCCACTAATAAAGATAACCTAGGGTAGCGCCCTGAAATGGGAGGAAAGTTATTGTATAAATGCCCTACAAAAGTATACTACATAAGTAAACTCAGTAACGCAGAACCATTCAAATGTACAATGAACTGTAATGCTATTCTGTAAAAATCTTACCGTGAGGGTTCCAAGTGACCTGTCAATCCCTAGCATCGACTGTTCAGTTGGTGTTCTGCGAAGTTCTAATAGGTCAAGTATTTATAATTTATAGGATATACAACCATTAAAGCGATATCAAACCTATTTCAACCAACGTTTTATAAGTCACCCTTTGCAAATGCTATCAGAAGTGGCAATTATCTCTAAGAGTCCTTCAAGAATGTTTTAACTAGCCTAGCAGTATTCAATAAAAACAAATACCTGTAAAACAATTAACTACATAGTTGTGTAATTAAATACAGAGATAAAACTTAGTTACTCGTAAGTACATATTAAAGTACCTACAAAGCGACCGTAACTCAGCAATAAATGATTGAAATATTTTTTTTAATTATTTATAGTTAACACTTAATTGTTAACAACTATTTATAACTGAGAAATAATTAAGATTTTTTCATAATGATTGCGCAACTTTTTAATTGGTCCTGCACTCCTGCCTGCGTAGTGTTATGTTGTAGGTTATACAGAAGCAGCTACGGATATAAACTATTAAGTGACAATTTTTTGAGAAATGGAATAAATAATATTGATGATGGTATGGTGGCTCGTTGCAAAATAATAACAACTGCACAGTGTGGTCTTCAAGGTTAAGCAACTCTTGGCAAGGTCAGTGTTTGGTGGGGTCCATCTATTAAAACACGTGAATCCATCGGTGTTGACTGTTATTTCTAGAAATTAGACAGGGGTTATTTTGAACCCAGAAAATCAGTCATGCTATTTGAAAGGCAGTTACTGGGTTGTGGAGGGCAAAAAGGCAGTCACGCCTGGGGGTAATCATCTGCATCCGGATAGAGTAGAAGTTGACCTCAATACATTTGGAAAACCGCTGGGCAGATTTTTTACACTTACCTCCCTCTTACCTCCTACCTCTTTGCACTTGGTGCAGATCGGACGCTCTCAATCAACTTGGAAGTCTGATAGAAATCCGACGACTGACGAAACATAAAGTTTTTCGAGGTACATTATGAAAATAGTTGTACTGTACTCTACTTATTTTCGTAAAGGAACATAACAAGAGAAAAACTAGACTCCATGATTTTAAATGAGTATGAGAGTGAGTGTGATCTTCATTTATTTTATCTTGATTTTCACTTTTTTTAAAATATTTTGTACATAGTGAACCGAGAAACAGACAAAGCCTACAAACCTGCGGTTATAGCTTGATTGTATTTATTCCGTCTCTGTTATATTAACATTCTCAACAATTACATCAACATAAATCAATAAATAAAACTTTGTAACAACACATACCAATCAATATCAAAACATCGGACATTTCGTAATAAAACCGTGTCATTGAAAATAGGTTTATTAGCCCAACATTTTTATGACAACAGTTAGCGTTGAATATTTTTATGGACTCGTAACAATTGAACTTTATTATCGTCGTCAATTAATGGGGTATTACGATCGTAGTATAGTACTGTAATATTTTGTTTTGTTTGTTGTAACTCTGGCCTTTTGACCGTTTAAGTGCGTATAATATTATGACTGCCATTGCCGTCACCTTTGATATAGTTCTCGCCAAACTTCTTGGCCGCCCTGTAGTTGGCTACAATGGCTGCGCAGTAGAAAATCTCATACAAAACCAGCACCGATCCGTGACTTGCGCATCGGAACGCCATATTCAGGGCGGCCAAGATGTTTGGCGAGAACTATATATAATTCTCAACCCCTATATGCTCAAGGAGTCGATAATGACAAAAACGTACTTTCACAGCCGTTATCTGCGAATGTCAATAAATATATAATGTTAAAATTATTCAAATCGGTGTTAAAAAAGTTCTGAGCATGGATTAATAAAGGATGAAGCCTCTGAAGAGACTTGCATCATTCATATCCTTCTTTTTTCCGTAGTACCTATATCAATTTAGAATAGAATTAATAATAGAATTTAGTTACTCAATCATGTCAGAACGACTGAAAGAATCTGGATGAAATTTGGCACAGAGATAGATTATAGTCAGGCACACAGGAATAGCACAAAGGAGAATAAATATTATTTTTTTACCCCGGGAATGTGTTCCCTCGGGATCATTTTCGACTTTCACGCCGGTAAAGCCGCTGGCAGAAGTTAGTATTTTAATATTACATATTTTGTGGGTTAAGAAAACTTAAAATAGACGTACATTCAAAAACACGTTTTTACAAAAAAATACAAACGACTTCTTTATTTTTAATTTTTTAGAGGCAAATAATGGACAAGTTGTATAGTAAGGTAGGTACCTATAATGCCCACAATGATGAATTACCCGAATAGCATGTAACTTGAACATAACCGGTGGAATGAGAGTGTACCAGGGTGAATTGTACATATCTGCGTACCCGTTTAGACCATACTGGCGCGATAGTATGTTATGAAATGATGTAAACAAAAAACAGACATGCGATTGCAGCAATCCCGAGAGATTTGCTTTCATTTATTGAAGAGTTCTGTTGTATATCTCCGAAGTTCTTCATCAGATCCTTACAAAATTTCAATGGACCATTTCGTAATTAACTTCTTTCGAACAAAAAAGAATTCTGCAAATCCGTTTATATATGACGAATTTATGACCGAACATACATTAAAAAATAGGTACATCCGAATTGAGAACCTCCTCCTTTTTGGGCAGTCGGTTAAAAATGCGATGGCCTGTTTCTTAATTTGAATCCCGCATCCCACCGATGAAGCAATGGAATTGAATATTTACGATGTCCCCCTTTGATGTGGTCGTAAAAATTGCTAGCGATGTGTTACCTCAGAGGGTAGGCAGTAAGCCAAGTGCCGCTGCTACGCAACCTTTAGATTCCCTAATTAATGACGCTCGTCAATTAACACGTCATTTTAATCATTAAGATCTGTCATCAAGCGTGATTCGGTCTAATTGTGGCATGTCAGTTTTATGAAGTGTTATATGTCGCGACTGATATGAAAATATTTTAAATGTCATGTTAAGGAACTATATATATTCGGTAGTAACTGTGGAAAATAACACACTGTCCATTTTCCTATTTCTATTGCATCAAAGCAAGTGGATTCATCACCTTACCAAATAGATTTTGAAACTTTCTATAGAACTGTCATGACTTTTTTGTAACAACAATTCTTTAAATATTAGGATTACAGTATCGGTAAGCAGGTCTGATGCAACAATGGATAATAATCACTGCTACTCAGAAGAAGTTTATATTTCCAAGGCTTCAAATTGTATTACCTACTTTTTCTCCTTTAGGAAAACCCTGCTACACTATGGCTAACTACTGCCACACCTGCAAGCTCAAATCAACAGTGGCGATTATTAGAAAAGTGCCGAATCAATAAACCTCAACGAGTCCTAGAGAAACGAGGAAAATAATACTTTGCATACCTCATATTTTTTTTGTTTTTTTTTTTTGGATGATCTTGTAATTATATTTTACACCAGTTCCATCGTAACCCTAACCAAAGACATCACAATTACAAAGTTACTAATGAATTAACTAATATGGCTTCTGGCGACATTGTGTTGGTTAAAATAACATTAAATATACCTAAATCTAGCTTATTTATATTTAATTCACTAATGAACGTACTTCTTTATTTTTATTTACACACTTCATCAAAAGGTGATGGACATCTGCTTCTTTATTATCACAAACTAAGCAATTCGGAGAGTCCACCATTCTCATTAGAAATACAAAGGCTCTTACTTGTATATGCCCGGAAAGAATCCTGAAAGAAGTTACCAACATTTTATATTTTTTTTTAGACTTATTCTGCATTTTCTACTTTATTCCGACACATTTTTTTTTTTTTCTATTCCCTGTGACTTTATTTCACAGAATTTAGCATCTGCACTAGTTCTACTTTCTATATAATAACAAATCGTAACCCTGAAGGGGTCCTACTCAAATTTTTTGAAACTCTATCTTCTCTAGGAAATGTAGTAAAAAGAAACGGCAACTGCTGTGGCAATATAGAATTAAACCTACAACAAAAAATACAAATACATTCAAAATATACTCTGCTAGATTAAAAAAAATTATATCATTGACACAAAAATCACAAAATACTATATTATATTAAAACCTCCCAAAATAAATCGAAAGCAGCATGGACAGTCATTAACAATTCTAAAACCTTCTTTCCTAAAGATCCAATAACAAAAATACGAACAGGCACAAAACTAATAACAAATCCATTAGAAATAGCTGAGTCTTTTAACAATTTTTATGTTGACCAAGTTATTGAACCTAAAAATAAGACAATACCAATTCCTAGACTCTCAAACACCTCTAGTTCTTTATTTATGGAACCAACTATACCGCAAGACATAGTTTACCATATTAACTCACTTAGAAATACAAATAGTGTTGGTTATGACGGAATTTGCACTAGAGTTGTAAAAGAAGCGGCTCAATACATAGCTCCACATCTCTGTCACATCATTAACATGAGTATATCTGATGGAATCTTTCCCGAAGGACTAAAAACTTCATTAATTATACCATTGCACAAAAAACAGGATAGGCAAAGTATGGCAAATTATAGACCTATTGCTTTGATACCTGTTGTTGGTGACGCAGCTTGCGAAACCATCGTGTGATTTGTGATGGTGTAAATAGACTCATAAGTGATAGTGACTATGGACTTATAAAGTGTTTAGGACAGTAATAGTTAATATGGACTTATGTAAGTGTTTGGAACAGTTAAGTGATATGTGTTTTATATGTAAACCTCATTATATACCTAATATGTTTTGTTAACTTATTGTAGCGAGGCCCCTAATTTAAAGTAAAATTAATTCGATATAGCCAAACGGGCCTCGTTACAGTAACATTTTTTGTCATTGAATAGCGCCGTGCCCTACTTTGCGCCGATTGGTCGAGTAACTGCTTCGCTATGATTGGTCGACGCTCGACCGACGTGAAGTTGCTCGACGCGGTGTAGGTAATTTGTAGAGGGGCGCGGCGTTAGCAACAATTGTATAAGTAAGGGACCATTGTTGGAAAAAGCCACTCTTCGCCTGCCATCGCCGCCGAGCGGACGTCTCGCTGCCGCTCGCCGCTCTCGCTGCCCCCACCGCGCGCCCCGCCGCGCCCCTCTCTCCTGCTCGTCGCGCTCTGCGTGACGTCACTGCGGTCGCCGCGTCTCCGCGCGCCGCCCACAGGTGTCGCTACTAGTAACTTCGGTTACTAGTAGGGACATCTATTTTTGGCCCCTTCCGGGTAAAATCCACGACTTAGTGGTCCTTGGTGGAAACCTAACGGTGTTAACGAAGCCAAGTGAAGTGGTGACCCGCCCACTTGCCAAGTCCCGTCTGGACACGGCAGTCAGAAGGAGTCGGGAGCAGGGTAGTTGGCCTTGGTAGATAGCCTAGTCAACCCCTGTCTCTGCCCCACAGCATTCACCTGGCACGGTCGGGTGTCTCTACCCCGGCGTGCCAGACTTCTGGTACACACGTGGTGGGTGGCCCACCTTCGGTGGGTTTACCGGTACCTTAGGGCCCCTGTCACCCAATAAGATTGGTGACAGGAGTACAAGCTTAGGGCTCACCGAGGTACTCACCTCCCAGTCTCACCCGACTGGGAGGGTAGGATTGCACACATCCCCGGGCCCATCCACCCGGGGAAGATTTCCCTTCCGGCCTTCCGGAATTATTAATTATTAATTTCACCGACAATGTCGTTCGCGGCATTAGTCGATCTCCTCCAGGAGATTCTTTTAACCGATCCCAAGCTGAAAAAGCGATATGGTGCAGCCTTCAAAGCTGCCACCACCCCCACCCCACCCGATTCGGGCCCGATTGTGGCCCCACTTAAGGCTTACAAGCCATTCCCCGACGATGACTCACCGCGGTCACCATCCCCCATCCCCCAGACTAGTCAAGAGACTATAGCCCCAAACCTCTCTCTGACCACTGAGCCCATCTCCCGCCCAGACTCCCCTATGGAGCAAACTCCGTTCCCCGAAAATCACCATAATAACGGTGAATCACGGGACTCTTCTCCTCCCGTCACTTCCTCAGAGGAAGACGACTCCCACGATTTTCAAGTCGTGGGAGGAAAGAGGAAGAAAAACAAAGCCTCTGCTCAGGCCTCCAAGGCCAAAAAGACATTTGTAGCAACTCCGTTTGCTTCACCAGTCGCATCCCCCTGTCCCTCTCCCGAGCCGACAGGCACCCAGCCCGGCTCCACTACCGCTTCCCAGCGGTCTAGTCGCCCTCCCAGCCCCCCAGTCACTACGGTCAATAAGACCAAGCCCCCGCCGCCTATATTCTTACAAGATAAGGCGAAGTGGACCGATGTGTCCAATCTCTGTAGAGAGAACAAAATTCAGTTTAATAGTGCCCGTGCCTGTCAGCAGGGCATTAAAATTCTTGTCCCCTCTTCAAAAGACTTCCGGGATTTAACCCGATTACTCAAAGTGCGGAAGTGGTCCTTCCACACTTACTCCCTCCCCGAGGAGAAGTCCACCCGGGTCGTCATCCGAAGGATCCCAAAGGAGATCTCGACGGAGGACGTCCGCTTGGACCTCCTAGCTCAAAAAGTTCCCGTCATTGCTGTGCACCGCTTGCATAAAGCGAGAGGTGGACAGCAATATGACATGGTAGTGGTGGAGTGTAGCCCTACCGAATCCCACAATCCCATCTTCGGGATTAAATCCATTTGCTCTCTCACCGGTATCTCAATAGAGAGACCGTATCGCCCCACTATTGTTGGTCAGTGTCACAACTGCCAACTATATGGGCACTCCCAAACAAATTGCTTCGCCACCCCCAGATGCGTTAAATGCTTGGGGGATCATGGCACAAAAGATTGTCCCCGTCCCAAGGACCGCTCAGAGTGCACGGAGCCTCCCAGCTGTGTGCTCTGTGGCCAGGTAGGTCACCCCGCTAGTTACCGTGGCTGCCCCAAAGCCCCAAAACTCGCGCCCATAGTGGCCAAACGCAATGACGCGCGCCAAGCACGCATTGCTCCCCCAGCCCATGCCCCCCCTCGTCTAGCCCCTCAGAGGGACTCTCCATGGGGTAAGCTAAACCACCAAAGTGTGGCGCCCCAAACTAACACTCAGCCCATTCCAGCGCTGATGGATCTTAGGATCCCAGTGCCTATCACAACCCCGGCCACAGTGGCCCCAACGCAAACCAACAAGGTGGCTCCTACCACTGTCGTTGGCGCGCGCTCACCCCCCCTGTAGTCCAACCCGGCCAGAGCTCCTATCGGTGTGTCGCTGAAACCATTTTCAACGCATACTCGATCTGGATGACTCCAGAGGCCCGCTCCCTTCACGCTGAACTATCAAGTTTAGCCGACCCCAAAAACGCTTTTTCATGCCTCAAGGCCTTCTCGAGGTATCCTTCCATCACCAAGGAACTAGATAGCCTTGTATTTATCAACGGAACATGGGTACGCAATTGAGAAGCAATTGCCTGAAGCCCAGATCCCTTAGGTTAGGTTTTTTCAATGCAAATAGCATTAACAACCAGCGTGATGAGATAGCCACGTTCCTTCGCGATCATCAGCTGGACGTCTTCCTCATTCAGGAGACATTCCTAAAACCCCAACAACGCGATCCCAAAATTGCCAACTATCGTATAGTTCGCAACGATAGGACCCGCTGTCACGGCGGTGGCACTCTCATTTATTATAAAAATGAGCTCCACTGTAGTGCTATCACCCCACTCGATCCCCCTTCGTACCTTGAGTACTCAGCCTGTCGGCTTGGAATGACTGGTCATCAAACGATCACCATCATATCCGCCTATTGCCCTCCTCCCTCGGCGTCATCGGTGGATAACCCAGAGGGTCTCAAAAAAGATCTTACCTCCCTCTTCAATTCGAGTCACCCCGTCATCCTAGCGGGTGATCTCAATGCCAAACATATAGACTGGAACAGTACCGTTGCTAACTCTAGAGGAAAGCTGGTACAGAACCTAAGCAATACCCTTCATTATGACGTCATAGGCCCCCCGAGCTTCACTCATTTCCCAAGTAACGTCACCAGTAACCCAGACGTCCTTGATATAGTGCTATTAAAGAACATTAACCTTCAGTTTCGTTCTATAGAAGTGCTAGATGAATTATCTTCTGACCACCGTCCTATGATCTTGCACCTAGGTAGTCGTTCAGGCCTCCCAGATCCAGGACAGCCACCCCCCACCAAAATTGTCACTGATTGGAGGAAAGTAAGTGCTAAACTGAAATCCACAATTTCACCCCACTTGGACTCAATCCCCAGTCATATAAACTCGGTTGCTGACACGACAGAGGCGATCGACTCGATTACAACTCACGTACAGACCGTCCTGAACGAATGTTCAAGGGAGGTTCCAGTGCTGGACATCCAGCAAGGGAAACTCCCTGACGATGTACGGAAGTTGTTAACCGAGAAGAACGCAGCTATCCGTGACTACAGTAACTTTCGCTGTGTCGCAAACAGAGTTCACATGCGTAACTTACAGCGTGCTGTAAAGGAACGTATGGCTGAGCTCCGTTCTGCGACATGGAATAAGATGCTGAGCGAACTAGAGCCCAACCACCATGCATACTGGCACCTTCAGAGGAAGTTACGCTCCACTGAAGATTCTGCCATACCCCCACTTATTCGCCCTGATAAGAGTGTTGCATTTGAAAACACTGAAAAAGCCGAATGTCTGGCTGACAGTCTCGAACTTCAATGCACACCCAGCTCCCAACCAGTAGACAAAGCTCACCTAGATATGGTAGACGCTGAAGTCGAACGTAGGACCTCCCTTCCTCCCGTTGAAGACCCTGATGACCCACTACCTCCCGTCACCCCAGACGAAGTAGTGGAGGTTATCAAAAGGCTTCGCCCCAACAAAGCCCCAGGCATAGATGGCATCACCAATAAGGTGTTGAAACTCCTCCCTGCCCAAATAATATTGCTAATGACGGCCATTTTCAACGCTGCATTGAGCAAAAATATCTTCCCCCAAGCTTGGAAACAGGCTACTGTAATAGGCATCCCTAAACCGGGTAAACCGAAATCGGAGCCTACCAGTTATCGTCCCATTAGTCTGGTGAATTCTCTCGGGAAGGTCTATGAGCGGCTTATTTATAAGCGGCTCAAAGACTTTGTCGAGCGTAAGAGCCTTATCCCCAACGAGCAATTCGGCTTTCGCGCTGAACACTCGTGTATTCAACAAGTTCACCGTTTCGTTGAACACACTAGTGCTGGCTTCCAGCAGGGTATGTTCACCGGTGCCTTGTTCTTCGACATAGCGAAAGCGTTCGACAAAGTCTGGCACAATGGCTTAATTTATAAGCTATATAATCTTGGTGTGCCAGATCGTCTCGTGCTCATCTTACGAGACTGGTTGTCGAACAGAACTTTCCGCTATCGTGTCGTGGGAGAACTCTCCTCCCCTCACCCCATACGAGCCGGAGTCCCTCAAGGCTGCGTACTATCCCCTCTAGCTTTCACGCTGTACACCAGCGATATTCCAAAAACCAATGGGGGCCAGTTGGCACTATTCGCTGACGACACGGCCCTCTATTGTAAAGGCTCAGTATCAAATGCCATAGCACTAAAACTCCAGAGAGCCGCCAACACTCTAGCCAAGTGGTTCCGCCTCTGGAGAATAGAAGTCAATCCCGACAAGAGTCAGGCTGTCCTATTCTCGAGGCCTGATCGAAAGTATAACTCTAGATTCAAAGACCCCCTTCCCCCTAGACCCATCACAATGTACGGTAAGCCAATCCCTTGGGAGAAGCAAGCCAAGTACCTAGGTGTAACCCTCGATAGCCACCTCACTTTCGCCAAGCACATTAAGGCGGCGTGCTCGCGAGCCGCCTTCGCTATGGGCAGACTTCATGGGATGGTGAACGCAAGCAGCAGCTTGTCACTTAGGTGCAAGCTGCGCATTTACACTGCGGTCATCCGTCCCATCATGACCTATGCCTGTGTTGTATTCGCACACGCAAAACCCCATGAGATACACAAACTTCAGGTTATACAAAACCGATTTCTCCGAAAGATCACGGGAGCCCCCTGGTACGCTCGCGACCAGGAACTCCATGTCGATCTGAGAATCCCCACTCTCCAACAATTCATAAAACGCATTTCCAAGCGTTTCTTTGACTCTGCTGTCGATCATAGCAACCCTCTAATTCAAGCGGTCTCCCGCTATGAACCCTCCAAAATCTCCAAAGTTCGCCGACCAAGGCTTGTCCTCTCTATCCCCGATGACGCCACTACTCTGCTCCAAGAGAGCAATAAAAAGACCAGCACAATTCGCAGACACAGACCGCCTTCGTTCCGCCCTCGCCGCCGAGGCCCGCCGCGACGTCCCCGACAGGATACGCAAGCCAGCCCGCGAGCTGTGCCTTAGTTAAATTATAGTTAGATAATTGGAGTTTCTTATTCGTTCTTCTCCACGTAGGCTTTTCCGAACGAATGGTAGAATCACTTTTAATAAGATCCAGCCATAGTGTTGTCCCCCCAGCGACGGCCTGAGCCGAGGTCCGACCCCACCTGGGGTAGCCCTTAGCGCAGTCGCTTAGATTTAGTAATTTGTGCCCTGGCTGGAGGCTATATAGCTTAGTCTCCACAGGCTAGCCCGGTTAAGCAGTGGACGGTCACTTTGACCGAACTGTGAGACGCCCCGTAGAAAAAAAAAAAAAAAAAAAAAAAAAAAAAAAAAAATGGAAAAAGCCCTTTTTACTGCGAGCAGCGGCGCAAGCAACACGTCTACAGAATATCGAAATATAGAAGAATATTTCCTCAGTAGTTGACCTGGTTTTATTGGTTGAATCCTCAACAATACCATGGTCCTTCGAAAGCCGGATTCAAGACTGAAGCCAGAAGAAATACAGTTCCGCCGCTGAAGAATTGAAGATTTTTGCAGTTACTGTAAAACAAAACGTGCTATCTTTATCAAGATAATTGAAAAACACGTGGTCTTTCTCAACACGTGGAGTGTGAAGATCATAAACGTGGTCCTTTTTCGGGACGATCACAACTAATCGTCTTTTCAAGAGGATAGTGAAACACGTGGTCCTTAACAGGGTCGAAAACGTGTGGTTTGTAGCAGATGGTCAACACGTGGTCTTTTTCGAGACGATCATAAACGTGGTCTTTTCGGGACGATCGTACGGAACGTGAAGACTTCAAGACGCCATAACGTGAAGACATCAAAGGATACCGACCGTGAAGAATTATCGCTGCGTTCATCATATCAACTTGGAATTCCACGTCGAATCTACGCTCAAGAACGACATCGGGGTGCTTAGCGGCAGCAAGGTTGAGCCAAGCGCTACTTGCGCCACGAAGAATAAGTACCTACTTACGTCGCGACTTGGAAGCAGGAAGATTTCCTATTGAAGATTCGTCGGGATTTACGCTGGGAAGAGTAATATTTGAAGAAGTTACTCATCTCGAAGCCTGATATGATGACGCGAAGCCGCAAAGGAGATAGCACGAGGTCAACTACCGAGGAAGAAACCAGCGGTGGTGATAAGATGGCGACGGGGACGACTTCGGGTGCCACGTCGACAACAGTGACAGACAGCACCGCAGCGACCGAACACTCGACTGTGGTCGAGGACGCCGACATCACCATAGTTGAGAAATGCAAGAAGAAGCAGCCCAAGTCAGTTTCTAAGAATAATTCTCAAAGGAAGAAAGAATTAGAAGCAAGATTGGAGCTAGAAAGGTTGCAATTAGAAGAAATAAGAATGAAGGCCAAGCTTGCTTACACCAAGCTGGAACTAGCGCGCGCAGATGATACGGACCTGAGTGACCAGGAAGGCGAAGAAGAGGCTGAAGTCGAAGCCGCCGCAGCGCAAGCAACTGCGGCATGGGTGTCAACGACGAAGAGTGTGGAACGCAACGAGGGGGAGCCGCCAAGTGAGTTGCCTGCCCCAGAGGTCGCGATCGCCACACCAAGTCACACCAACCAGCTGGCAGCAGCAATCCTTCAAGCTGTCAAGTCCGCGTCTGAGAATAAGACGTCATCATTCATGCAGCGCGCACCGAAGTACGTCAGCGAGCTGCACCAGTTTGAAGGCGACGCCTGCGATTGGATGGCGTTCAAGGCGACTTACGAAGATACCCGCGCGCTCTTCTCTGATATAGAGAACATGGGAAGACTGAGAAGAGCCGTCAAGGGCAAAGCGAAAGAAGCGGTGAAATCGTTATTGTTCACCCAGATCGACCCGCAACAAGTAATGACCGCCTTGGAGCGCCGCTTCGGACGCCCCACTTATCTCATTAGAAGCGAGATAGAAAACATCGAGAAGCTTCCTCCGATGTCAGAAGATGCGAGAGAGTTGGTGCGTTACGCCGGGGCAGTGTCAAACACCGTTAGCGTCGTGAAACAAATGAAGCGACAAAGTTACCTGCACTCGAGTGATATTTCAAGCAGAATCATCGAGAAAATGTGTACATTGGTGCGTTTCAAGTGGTACGAGTATCGAGCAAAGAAAGAAGATGAAGATGAGCCCATACTCCTGAGCCTCATGCAGTTCTTCAACGACATGGTGGATCAATTTGAGATGCACGAGTTCGTGGGATCCAGAATGAAGAAAGAAAGCATGAGGTTCCGAACGCGAACCGCGGGCTCTCGTGGCGTGCATACCACTCGAGCTGCTAGGAACCAAGAAGATCACACGTCAGAAGAAGATTCAGAAGGCGAACATGAGTGCAGGACGAAGTCAGCTACGGTGTTTTCCTGCAAAGAAGATAATAGGAAGGAACGCGAAAAGGTTAACTGCCCGCAGTGTAAAGGTGAGCACACTCTTCCGAAATGCAAGAAGTTTAGTGAAGCATCAATTAAAGACAAGTGGGAGCAAGCCAAGAAGTCTGGGTTGTGCTACAAGTGCCTAGAAGGAAGGCATCGGGGCTTCAGCTATAAAGCGAAGCCATGTGCAAAGTGCAAGAAGGGTCATCATTTGCTGTTGCATTATGAAGAAGCAACGAAGCCGACGACTCAAGAAACGACCGCCCAGACGATAGCTTCTACGGTCAACGCGGCGCGAGCGGTATCAAGGGCGTATCTCAAGATTGTTCCTGTGGAGTTAATGGGGCCAGAGGGGAACGCCTGCGTCTACGCTCTCATGGACGAAGGCTCTACGGTCACGCTGATAGAAGACTCAGTAGTCGAGAAGATCGGGGCACAAGGGCCGGATGAGGAGCTGCGCATAGAAGGCGTAGGCGGCCACCGCATGGACCAAAAGTCTAGGAAAATTGACGTCAAGATCCGCGGGATGTTCGGCCGTAATACTGAGAAGTTATCCGGGTACTCAATAAAAAACCTGCACTTGATGCCTCAAGAGGTCAACGAAAAAGACTTAGAAGGATGCGAGCACCTGGAAGATATTCGGGATCAGTTAAAGTACCCCAATGCCAAGCCGTCGGTGCTCATTGGTCAAGACAACTGGCATCTCATAGTCTCGCAAGAAGTCAAGCATGGCCACCGCTGCAAGCCAGTCGCGTCAAGAACGCAGCTGGGATGGGTGCTACACGGAGTGCGGTCGAGCAGCAGCGCTCCAGTCAGGGTCGTGAATCACCTTGTTACGCAACCCAGCTCCAAGGATGATCACCTGGAAAAGCTGATCAGGGATCATTTCGACATTGAGGCGTTAGGGATCGACGCCAAGAAGCCGTCGAACGACATAGATCAGCGGGCGCTACAAGTCCTGGACGCCACCACGAAGAGGTTGACCGACGGGAGATTCAGCACGGGGCTCATCTGGAAGACAGAAGGCGAGCATCTACCTGAAAGCAAGACGACAGCTGCGCGGCGCTTGAAGGGAATTCAGAAGAGATTCCTGAAAGATGGGGAATTTCAGAAAAAATACGAAGAGCAGATCAACAACTTGATCGTCAGCGAGTATGCAGAGGAAGCTAAGGAAGAACCTACCTCTGCAAGGACTTGGTACTTGCCACACTTCGCAGTCGTCCACCCACAGAAGAAAAAGATGAGATTGGTATTCGACGCCGCGGCTAAGTCGAATGGACGATCACTTAACGACGCGCTGCTAGCCGGACCCGACCTACTTCAATCATTGTTCGGAGTATTACTACGGTTTCGTCAAAGTGCAGTAGCTGTGGTGGCGGATATAAAAGAAATGTTCCTGCGCGTGAAAATCAACGAGGAAGACCGAGACAGTCTTCGATTCCTGTGGCAAGATAAGGAATATAGGATGACGTCCTTGATATTTGGAGCTGCGTGTTCTCCATGTGCGGCAATATATATCAAGAACAAGAACGCCAGCGAGTTTGAAGACCAGTACCCAGAGGCGGCAAGGGCAATTACGCGCAATCATTACATGGACGACTACTTGGCAAGCTATCCAGACGTGGCGACAGCAAGAAGAATAGCAAGTAACGTCGACACAGTGCACAAGAAAGGAGGGTTCTTCCTAAGAGGCTGGGCAAGCAATCACCCTGAAGTGATAGAAGAGCTTCACTCCGGAGACAGCACGGGCACGGTTCGCCTGGGTGAACAAAAGGACCAGGTGGAGAAGACCCTTGGGCTGAACTGGAACGTGAAAGATGATAATCTACATTTCACGCTGACGTTAAGAAACACCCCAGAGGAGGCCATCGACGGCAAACGCGCTCCTACGAAGAGGGAAGCGACGAGCGCGGTCATGACAGTGTTTGACCCGCTTGGTCTGGCCGCTCCCATCACGATCCAAGGCAAGATCATGCTGCAGAACCTCTGGAGAAGCGGCGTGGAATGGGATGAGAAGATACCGCCTGCCCGAGAGGAAGAATGGTCCAGATGGCTACAAGACCTCAAGAAATTGATGAATCTGGGTATCCCACGCTGTCTGGCGAGAGACGTCGACGAGGGGGAGCTCCACACCTTCTGTGACGCTAGCGAGAAGGCGTACGCGTGCGCGGTGTATTGGCGCGCGCGGCATACCGACGGTCGAGTAGAAATGAAGCTCCTGGCGGCGAAGGCAAGAGTGACGCCACTGAAACCCACGTCAATCCCGAGGTTGGAGCTGCAAGCATGTCTCCTGGGCAGTCGCCTCGCCACGAACGCACAGCAAGAAATGGATCTGCGCATCACAGAAAGATGCTTCTGGACAGACTCGAAGACGGCGCTAGCGTGGATCAAGTCGGACCCCAGAAGATACAAGCCATTCGTCGCGCATCGACTCGCTGAGATTGAAGAGTTGACTAGACATAGAGAGTGGCGATGGGTGCCTACAAAGCACAATGTCGCGGACGACGCCACGCGAGAAGCACCCAAGGACTTCAGCAAGGAACACCGGTGGTTCACGGGGCCGTCATTCCTCTATAAAGACCAAGAAGAGTGGCCGCGGGATGAAAAGGATTTCACCAAGGACACAGGGGAAGAAAAGCCAAATGCCGTCACGTTGAGCGTGAGAAGAATCGCGCCCACCATCGTCCCAGAGCCAGAGAGGTTCTCGCGATGGACAAGATTGTTGCACGCGGCGGCAAGATTCCTGCAAGTTGTGGATACTTTCAAGCAAAGCATCGTCCACAAAACACTGATTACCAGGAAAATCACAAAGAAGGAATGTGATCCGGCTTGGAAGAAGTCACAAAAGAAACGCAAGACGCCATTCAACATAAAGAAAGGCAGCAAGACGCCGTTCATCTTGAAAAAGAGCAGTGTAGAATTAAACCTTCGTCAGAAGTCAGCACTATATGTTGAAAAAGCCGAGCGACTTCTAATCCAACGAGTGCAAGAAGATTGCTATCCAGAACAGCTAGCCGCCTTAAGAAGACAGAGCGACCAAGTCCACAAACTGAAGAACTTTGCCGTCAAGTTAGAAGACGGAATGATAAGGTTGTCAACCCGCATTGGCGCGGCCAAGTACCTATCGGATGCCTACAAGAACCCCATCGTGTTGGACGGACGCCACAGGATCACTCAGCTATTAGTGAAGCATGTACACGAGCGTCTGAACCATGGAAATCTCCAGACGGTAATGAACGAGCTGCGGCAAAGATTCTGGATTCCTGGGCTAAGAAACATCGTCAAGGCAACGGCAAGAGACTGCGGGTGGTGCAAGTTAAGGAAGAAGGCACCGCAACTGGCTCCTCAGGGCGACCTACCGCAGGAAAGATTGTCGAGGACAAGCCCTCCCTTCACATGTGTGGGCGTGGACTACTTTGCCCCTCTACTGGTCACCGTGGGACGACGCGTAGAGAAGAGATGGGGCGCATTGTTTACATGCATGACAACGCGTGCAGTGCATCTGGAGTTGGCCGCATCCCTAACGACCGACTCCATGATATTGGCCCTAAGACGAATGATTGCCAGAAGAGGCACTCCCAAGGTCATCATGAGCGACAATGGAACCAATTTCGTGGGTGCAAGTCGCGAACTCCAAGAGGCCATTCAAGAGGCCACCAACGAAATCGGCATAGTATGGAGGTTCATTCCCCCAGGAGCCCCACACATGGGTGGCTCGTGGGAACGGCTAGTGCGCACCGTCAAGACCGCACTGGCAGCGACACTCAACGAAAGGAGACCGAGGGAGGAGGTCCTGCACACTCTGCTACTGGAGGCAGAACATGTGGTCAACTCACGGCCACTATTCTCCGTGAGCTCCGACCCCAACGAAGAAGAAGCACTGACCCCTAACCATTTTCTAATCGGCAGGTCCAGCGGAGCTCACATGTTTGGCTCATTCGACGACGCTGAGCTCATCGGTTCTCCATCGTGGAGGACATCCCAGCGCCTGGCCGACCACTTTTGGGCCAGATGGGTGCGCGAGTACCTACCAACGCTCTCACCCCGGTACTTCCAGGGTCCCCATTATCGGGATCCCACCGTTGGGGACCTCGTCCTGCTGGTGGACCACACACTGCCACGCTGCTCGTGGCCACGCGGCGTGATCAGCGCGACCTACCCCGGGCCAGATGGAAGAACTCGGATCGTCGACGTCCGCACCCCGGCGGGCGTACTGCGTCGGCCAGCATCCCGGCTGGTCGTGATAGTGCCAGCATCGTCACCCCTGCAAGCTGAGGTGCAAGGCACCGAGGGGGAGACTGTTGGTGACGCAGCTTGCGAAACCATCGTGTGATTTGTGATGGTGTAAATAGACTCATAAGTGATAGTGACTATGGACTTATAAAGTGTTTAGGACAGTAATAGTTAATATGGACTTATGTAAGTGTTTGGTACAGTTAAGTGATATGTTTTTGTTTTATATGTAAACCTCATTATATACCTAATATGTTTTGTTAACTTATTGTAGCGAGGCCCCTAATTTAAAGTAAAATTAATTCGATATAGCCAAACGGGCCTCGTTACAGTAACGTTTTGTCATTGAATAGCGCCGTGCCCTACTTTGCGCCGATTGGTCGAGTAACTGCTTCGCTATGATTGGTCGACGCTCGACCGACGTGAAGTTGCTCGACGCGGTGTAGGTAATTTGTAGAGGGGCGCGGCGTTAGCAACAATTGTATAAGTAAGGGACCATTGTTGGAAAAAGCCCTTTTTACTGCGAGCAGCGGCGCAAGCAACACGTCTACAGAATATCGAAATATAGAAGAATATTTCCTCAGTAGTTGACCTGGTTTTATTGGTTGAATCCTCAACACCTGTCTTCTCAAAAATATTCGAGAAAGTTATCTATAAGTCCCTATATAAATACCTTGAGAAGTCAAATATATTAGTCAAGGAACAAAAGGGATTTCGTAAACAGAATACAATTAATATGGCCATACATGATCTTCTTCTTCCTGTTCTATCAAATGTGGACAGGAGAAATCCTGTTTGTGCCATATATATGGACCTAACGAAGGCTTTCGATTATGTACATTACGCAATTTTGTTAGGCAAACTTGAAAAATACGGTATTAGGGGGAATATACTTAAACTGTTTGAATCCTATTTGGAAAATAGAAAACAATATGTAGAAATCACACAAATTTGTACAAGTGAAAGTTCCGAGAAGAAATATCGATCCAAACTTAGGACAGTAAAATACGGCGTACCTCAGGGCACCGTGCTGGGGCCTCCCCTCTTCTTGCTGTACATTAATGACCTTCCCGGACACATAAACCATCCTATGGTACTATTTGCTGACGACAGCACAGTAGTAGTTAAATGCGACGATCCTATAAATTATGAAAATGAAATAAATTTGACATTAAATACAATTATATCATGGTTTGACAAAAATAATCTTATTATTAATTTAGATAAGACTAAAATAATGCATTTTCACCAGAGATTGTCGAGTAAAATACCTGACATTAATTATTTAGGGACTCAAATAGAGTCAACTGCCGTCACCAAATTCCTTGGTATCATAATAGACAAAAACTTGACCTGGAGACCCCAGACAAAAGAAATCTGTAAAAAAATGAATAAATTCGCATATGTTCTTTACAAACTGTCAAAGACTGTCAGCATAGAATCGGTACTAATGGCATATCACGGTTATGTTGCATCAACACTTAGGTACGGCATAATGTATTGGGGTAACTCAGTCGATAGAGAACCTGTATTTAGAGCTCAAAAAAAATGTATCAGATGTATGTGTGGCCTAAATAGCACGGACAGTTGTAAACCATTCTTTAAAAACCTAAACATTCTTACCCTACCATCGCTGTACATCTATGAAACTAATGTATTTGTCAAAACACACATCCTGCAATACAAAATAGCTTCCAAAAGCTACTATAGAAAATTGCGTGACAAAAATAAGTTAGAGCTCGAAATAACACATGGCAGAACAGCGCTAATGAATAAAAGCACTTTCTGTATGGCCACAAAAATATTTAACAAGCTGCCTGAGACATTAAAATCATTAAATCTGGACAAATTCAAAAGTGTACTTAAGAAAATTTTAATCCATAAATGCTACTACTCAATAAAGGACTATTTGGATGACAGTTCTATAATTCCTCCTTCAGACAATAATCATTAGGTCATCATTTATCTGTTATTCTTATTTCTTACTTTTTTAATTTTTTTGACTTGCCTGCATTTATTGGGTATTTACCTGATTGACATTACACTACAAGTTTTTACTGTTGACATCCTGGATATATTTTATTAATTTTATACTTAATTATGAATTAATTGACATTATCTATATTATCTTTATTATTATTATTTTTACTTTTATTTTTGTATTTCTTGGATTTTATTGTTGACATTCTTAAAATATTTCATTGATTTAATATTTATGTTGACATTCTTGTATTAATTTGATTAATTGACATAACCCAATTTTTAATTTTTTGTAATTTCTGAAATGTTTTATTTAATTTTGTACTTGTTTTGACATTGTAGTTTTTATTGAAATTAATTAATTGCCAGGAGAATGGTAACTATATTTAACCATCCAACACTAACTCTTTCTAGTTTTTATGTAATATTGTGCAATTAATGATGAAACATTTGTACGCCTAATGGCAAAGCATAGAGTACTTACAAAATTGTAACATCCCACACACCTGTGTATCTGTAACCTATGTTTACAAATAAAGCATCTGAATCTGAATCTGAATCTACATTTATACATTTTCTTTACAGGCGGTCCTTTTGCATTCTTGAACCGCTTGTGCCTATCCTTTACTTTCCAGCTGTTTTCCATTTTCTTTACAAGGTGCCTCTTTCAACATTTCAGACAATCCTTGTGCCTATCCTGCCTATTCCATCTCATTACATTTTCTTTACAACTCTAGTTGTGCCTACTTTCTTATTTTTTAACTTGGTTCTTAATCTAATTAAATTACTTACTTTCTATTTCTTATTTCTATTTCTTACATTATATTGTTTATTATAGAAAAACCTTATACACACCAATGCTTACTCTATAAACTTATTTTCTACTATTTAGCCTTATCTTTACTACAATAACGTATTTTCACAATATATTTTGTAGTAAATGCTTATTTATCCTTATTTCTATTGTTTACTATTATTTTTTTTTCTTTTTTTTTTTATTGCAATACTCAATAAAATTTGGACGAGCTAGTTTATCTCTTAGTAGAGTATTCAGGTTTTCCTTTTTAATTTGTAAGTCAATTTTCTGCTGTATGTCGTATCTTTCTCTGTCATGTATCGGGCAGTCCAGCAAAACGTGGAATATTGTTTCCTCTACATCCGGGTCACAGATTCATGCGGGACTCTCCCTGCATTTAAACCGATGTAAGTACTGGGTGAGGCCCCCATGCCCCGTTAAAACCTACGTCAGTAACCCCGCTGGCCTCATGCTCTTTATCAGCCTGAAGGCGTCTACGGCATCCGGGAAGAACACATTCGTTACGGAGGCTGTCTTGCCCGTCCTGTCCGGCACATATTGGTCTACACAAGGAAACGAGGAGTTTGATAGATTGGCTAAGATATCAGTAAAGTCAGTTATAGAGGTTACCAGTTCATTCGGAAAGGAAATTTTGGATTTTGGGCCATCACTATGTACAATACATAGATAAAAAGTAAAAAAAAATAAGAACACAACACAAGGCGTACCAAATAAAAAAAAAGATTTTAATAAGGTATCCCTAGTATTAGGGCAGCCATGACAGTTGTTTTTGAGATGACGTTTGACGAGTTTTAGAAGTGACAACTTTGCTTTGACTTTGAATTGGATATGTTTCGGAGTTTTTTAGCGATTGTTTTATTTTTAACCCCCGACGGAAAAAGAGGGGTGTTATAATAAGTTTGAGGTGTGTTGCTGTGTATCTGTGTATCTGTGTATCTGTGTGTCTGTGTATCTGTGTATCTGTGTATCTGTGTGTCTGTCTGTGGCATCATAGCGCCTCAACGGATGAACCGATTTTGATTTAGTTTTTTTTTTTGGAAAGGTGATTGTGTCGAGAGTGTTCTTAGCTATGTTTAAAAAAAACGGTTCAGCCGTTCAAAAGTTATGGGCGTTTTACTGTTTGAATCGGGATGTTTTCGCAAGATAAATGTGTCGGGGGTTTTTAAAATTTTTAAATTTTACTTGTTGTAACCCAGTTTACTACCACGAGTACCACGGACATTGATTGATTGCTTCTCTGTTGCAATTGAATTCGTGTTGTTTACTTTTAACGCAGATATTGCGATGGCACGTCAATAAAATGTCATTGTTAAAATTACATATTTAGCATATTGCTGATCTGAACCACCATGTTTAATTTTATGCTGTGTTGCTCTACTTGACAAAGTTAATTTGAGTGTACATTGAAACGAAGAGAAATTAAAGAAATTTAACAATAAAAAACGGTTACTATATTATATAGCGATTTTTACATATAGTGTACACTGTGTTCATATGAATCGTTGCTCCAGTATTTCAGCTGGAATGCTGAAGCAATGATCATTGAATCTTTGTAAATTTGTAATAGTTGTTAAAATTGCTACTAACATAGGTATAAGTTTTTATTTTTTACTAACACCATTCTTATGTATGTTTAGGTTTAAGTTATTTTATATGGGCCCTGTCGCCTGAAATAAATGGAATAATAATAATAATAGTGCTGGCCCAGGCTCCATACATTTCTGGAACATATCCTTTATCAAAATTCAAGAGCTATTGTTATGATGAGTGGCAATAATATTTAAGTAAAGAATCAGATATTAAAGGCTATGGTATATAACAATCTAATGTGAGCCTCCTCATAAGAGTTGTAACTCGAGATCGAAACATTGCCACTGTCTGTCCACTTTGTAAGGCCTGCTGCCTCATATAAAACCAGTACCATATACACAGGCACTCATCCTTTTAATCCGTCAAACAACTCATTCATCCTTCCTCTAACGTAAGTCATAAAAACTCGTAAAACGCATCGCAGACACATTCACAATAAATCAACGGTTGTAAATTTGAATTTTATTCGACAATTAAACAGGCGGGCTTTCTCGCCGGCAGTAAATACGCGTAAATACGTATAAATACGCGTAAATACTCGTAAATACGCATTATCGTTAAAACGTCACTGTTGCTGTAAATCCAACTGAATGGCAGCTCTGTCTTGGCATAGAGTATGGGAATGGGGGCAGGATTGTGCCTATACGAATGGTGTATCAGGGAGGATGTCTTACTAGTAAATACCCATACAAATGTTTTTGTTTATTGAAGACACATCGAACGGATTTTTCTTGTCATTATTTCTTGATTTGCTGTCTCCCCGTAACTTCTTGTTTCTGAAAACAATATTTATTTTTTTAAATAGTTTGCATTTTTCCTGTTTTTAAATATTTCTATGCATTTTTCAGTACTATACTTTTATTTTTAGAAGCTTTAGTATTTGTTAAGTACCGTACCTATATCTTTTCATTTGCCCGTGACATTATAACTCATTAACCGATATGAAAAAAAGGAGGATGAGAATGAGCTCCATTTTTTTTTTGGTATTTGCCCGATTACTCAGAAAAACTACTTTAGAAAATTCTTCTTTTGTTTGAAAGGGTATAGGTACATGGTCATCAAGTCAGGATCTGATGATGGAATACTGGGAAAATTGAGTGAACTCTTAAAATTTTATGGTGTTTGTTATAGTGGGAATTTCACGAGTAGCAAACAAAAAATATCTAAGAACTCAAACTCAACTGTTAAATACTCGAATATCAAAAAAAAAATAACATCTTTTTAACTACCACCACAAAAGTACGAACAGATTATTATAAGAAAAACACACTGTACATTACTTTTACGCCATTCTGGAAATTTAAGAAAAATCATAAAATGTATGAGCATCAGCTGCTACCGCGCTAGTTGTAAACCTACAAACGACGTAAAGGCTAGACCGGCTAGGAAATGTTTACTGTGTAATAACTGAAGAACAACGTAATAATTTTAAATTACATTACATATAGTCAATAAGCAGTATTGACCCAGTGGTAACGACCCTATTTTCGTGTCGTAGCTCGTGGGTTCGTACCCAGGCAGACGCTTAACTTTGTGTAAATGATTTCATCACCGCTGCTCCTAAAACGGTTAAGGAAAACATCGCGAGGAAACCGGCATGTCCAAGTACAAAAATTCGAAGAATGTGACATCCACCAACCCGCACTGGGCCTGCGTGGTGGGTTAAGGCCCATTTCCTTTCTCATAGAAAAGAGGCCTGTGTTCCAGCAGTGCGAACATTGAGAGACTAAATGATGATGATGATGAAGATGACATAATCAATGTCAAAACAGTTATATCTATTATGGAGCAAAAACATGAAAGCAATAATTTGACTTCTTTAGCTACATGATTAATGAAATGAAAAGTCATAAGATGATCTAAAACCCAACTTCAGCAAGGTAGCTGACCGAAAAAAAGTTCATATATTTGCGTCCATTAATGGCGTCATCGGATCAGCAAACATTAACAAAGATTCGATAACGAATCGATTGTTTCAGGATCACCTAATATTCCATTCACATTTTTTTTGCAGTTTTTGATAAAAAAACATACAAAATATTACTGCTTGACAATTTTGCCTAAAAAGATTTTTAGAAATTGCGTACACGTTATAAATTGCCATTCTTTATCAAAATCTATAAACATCCAAAAATATTATCATTCCCGACACCACTAATCTATGTTCCACAGTAGCAATACAATTCATAGTTTGTAGCCAATGTCAACAAAACATAAATAGCTCTATCGGGCACTATACACCAATAAGTTACCGACAAATCCTAACTTATAATTAAAAATGCAATAGTGACTTTGTTTGTTTGTTACGCCTTGACGCCTAATTTAAGGCACTGCACCAATGTTGACGAATTTTGGTACAGAGATATATAGGACAATGGAATCGGCTATAGGGTGGCCTATTTTTTTGCATAAAACTGGAAGGGAGAGAAATGGGAGGGGGAGGGTTCGTAGGAAACTTCTTATTAGAATTGCGAAGAAGAAAAACTGGGGTTGGAAAATATGAGTTGTAAAGTCTCTCAAACTAGCAGAAAGACTCAAAAACTAACTGAAGAGAGAATCACGAATAATATTTTTATTTTTATCGATAACCAAGAGGTAATTGACAAAATCTTTATTAAAGCAATCGAAGCCGGGGGCAAAAGCTAATATCAAATACTTCAGACATTGCATTCATTTCAAACGCCAGAACAGATAGTACTCTGATATCGATACTATTCGAGTTTAGAATCGAATAAATTGTGGCGGAATGAGAACGATTCGAAACTCGAGGCGTATCAATTTCAGTGTTATTATTTTCGAGGCTTAAGTAGGATTTGTACTTCTGGTTAGATAAATCTTGTCATAGATATTTCCTCCTATTAGACAGTACTGAAATACCTGCAGTAAAAAAAATACTTAGGATCGTCGCAAACCGTTTTCTTTTTTTTTATATCCCGTCATCCATCACGCTATCACTAACTCATTTGATTTTGTATCCCTCGTCATCCAGTCAAAATGTTTCAGATATACAACAAATGTTGTCTAATAGAGATAGATAACTGATGATTTATTTATTATTAAATAAAAAAAATCGCATTTATTTATTTATTATTAAATAAACAAATAAATGCGAAAAATTTCTGCTTGTAAGTAAACTGTATAAATTTATATGGCAAGGCATACCATATACAGCTTCCAACCACATGATAAGATTTCAAAAAGATCTCGATCCCTTCATAATTTTATTCTTTGCGACATCAAATCATAATTCACCCTTAGCATTGACTTTCATGACTGCGTAGCACAGAATAGTAGCACCAACTTTTTGTCTTTCAACAAGAATCGAGTTACAATGTTTTTCTCATAAATTATAGATGTGCACGCGCATAAAATCGGCTATCTAATGGTCAGACTCATGCTCAGAACTACGGTAAACCCGTTCCATGTTATTTATTGGACATAACTTGACATACTGATTTATATCCCAAGTTTAATTTGTGATATTATTTTGTGTCGTGAATGCGATATTATAACGTCTCGTAAATGTTGTGTTTTACATTCTGTTCGCTGATTTACATTGTAATATTATAATTTGTAAGGTAAATGGGTTAGTTTCGCGTCTTGGGAAAGGACATAAAGTTTAATGTTAGCATCTGAAGTAATGTGCATTATAATGTGCGACATAAAATGTGTCGGCGCCTTGACACCTTCTAAATGATACTAGAAGCCTTCTGAGAGAGTTGTTTATACCTAGTATTAATAAATTATTTTTGCTGTGGTTTAAGTTTAAGCTTTAGCATTTTAAAAAGTATTACCCATTATTATTTCGTCTTCAACTGATAGACAGTTTTAAGGTTTTCCTTCAAATCCTTTTGGTCGTGATGTATATCTAGAAGTTTGAAAGTTAGACCTATACCAATCGGAATCGTATTTGCCAGAAAATTGGTTGTGATGTTCAGATATGCAATCGCTCTGCGTAAAATAAGTACTAGTATAAAAGTATAGACAGACCGTGGTGATGATAAATCCTTTGCACATCTGAACGCGAGAATCGTGGAAACAGTGAGTTAAGCCTACCCAGTACAGAGAAATTGTCAAGACAAAATTGTCCAAGCGTAAAAGAAGAAACAAAAATACCGGTCAAGTGCGAGTCGGATTCGCGCACCGAGGGTTCCGTACAAACACCAATATAATTTAAAATAAAATTTAAATACTGAAGTTCATAAACAATGAAAGCACCGAACATTGCTCTAAAGAAAATATTTTTTTACTTTTGCAGGTACATTTTAGAAGAAAGCTTGCAAAGCTAAGTAGGCTTTGCAAGTTTACGAATGACAAATATTCGTAAACTACGTACATAGCTGTGATTGTTTTCCTTTTAATTTCGTTATATATACTACTGCCGTAAATATTTTCACATATCCTATAGCAATCATTTAGCTGGCAGGGGCAGGGGACACTTGACTAACAAAAATTAGTAATTCAAAGCTTAATTTTACGCAAGCCATAATATTTTTGAATTGCCTATCCAACGATACCACACCATGGGATAGACGAGAGAGAAAAACATCCCACTTTATACTACCTTTATTTTACTTTACTTTCTTTTTTTTTTTTTTACTTTTTTTTTCATTATTTTATTTTACCATTTTGTCGGCGTGATTAATATGTATGTCGCATCAAGGCTGGCCGATAGATGCAAACCATCGGGCAGTCAGGATGTATTCCCTTAGGTTAAGACATCGTGTGTGGGCAGGTCGTTGGGTACAATCGTGCAAAGGAAATCACAGAAATTATTCGATACACTGTGTTTATTCAAATATTCAGAGTTACAATCTTGCTTACTAATATTACGGATCGACACTGATTCTACGACGTCTAAGCTCTGAGGCGGTCAGTACTAAACTGCTCTATTCCACTGTCCCCACCGCGCAAGCGCTTAGTAATAGCGCGCCAATGCGTAGTTGTTCTTGCTTTGCCGCCAGATGGCGTTCTTAAGATTTGTTTTGACGTCAGTACTATTGACTAAACCAGACACGGCCATCCTGCGAGACAGGCGTCCTCGTCTGTTCCTCATTGTCAGGTTTTAACAGTGTATCGAATCATGTGGAAATCCTAATGGATGTCCTCAGCCCTTGGGGAAAGCTGAGGGGTCTGTCAGAGTCCTACTGACTAAAACCACATGGTGTTCTCTAGGCCGTAGTTACTCTAGAGAGGCGAGCGTGGAACACATCACGTCGCCTTCTCGTGCCTTTCTCAGGTGACAGATCCCCAAATCTATCACCCGCAGGCATCAACTTCTTGTCCTTGCTCCATGCCTTCTCATGGTCACCTCGTGTTACAACACACGTCGTCTTAGTCCACTCCATCCTGGCAATCTCCCATCATACAAGGGATGTTTTTTCTGAAACATACAAACATCTCACTAACTCAGTTTTTATGTACGGAAAACGATCGCGAGATCTACTGCTATCATAATATTACTTTGAAAGTAAGCAACTGAATTCAAATCTGAAGACGGTGGTTGTAAATTGTTACGCAACAAGATCTGTTCTGAATACACGTAAATGACCAGTACCGATACTACCTAGGTACAATTGCGATACCCCAACCACACTACTAACTCGCTTTGCCACTGAAAACGACTAGTTATTCAGTCATTTTAGATATCTCATCTCCTTCTTATGAGATATCTCATCGTAAAGTTCGTACTGAACCAAATATTGAAAATATTACCGCCAATAGGAAACTCTTTTACTAAGTGTGTCTTAATCACCTAGTGATGGTGCTAGGTATAACCACTACCAATTTAGTGATCAAACATGAACACTCTTAAAACTCGAACTAGCATCTCTTCACTAGAGAACATTCGACCTCACTATCTAAATAAAATGGAAGCGACTTCCATTCCAAACTTGCGAATTTATGACCCCACAAGCTGTTGTCACCACAGCTGTTGTCATAACGTTCGGCTACCATTTGTGAACTGCTAGCCTGCCGTTCCTCTTGACCTCTCAGGTGTTGACACAGCAAAGCAGCCTTTGTCCTACCGGATTCAGCAGAGCACCAGTGTTCTACATGGAGGGACTGCCTATTTGACCTCCACAACCCAGTAACTGGGTAACACGGTACCCCTTGGCAAGACTGGTGTCGGATCTCAGGCTTCTGACTACCCGTAACGACTGTCAATGATCTTCAAATGACAGCCGGGACCAACGGCTTAACGTGCTTTCCGAGGCACAGAGGAAACCTGAATGCATATTGCATGCGGCATGTTGAAACGGTCACCCATACGTGGACCGACCTCGTCAAGCGCTGCTTAACCTCGATGATCGACCAGTGTGGCTGTTATTATTTAGCCACGAGCTTCTAGTAGTAGTAGTAACCTAAACCTGCAAAATGTGTTATTATGGACACCGAATGTGAGTGCAGAGTCCCTGTCCAAAACATGAACCACACATTACAGTGTCCTAAGTGCCCAGGTAGGTATATGAGCTTAAGAGAATTACATGAATGCCATAGCATTTTAAGTCGCAATTAACGAGGCCTGTTATAGTTTACCACCTTTTAGATAGTTTGGCCCTCCGACCACAAAAGAAGAATACTATGCTTCTTCTCAAACTTAGTTAACTCTCACTACATAAAACTATCACACTACAAAACTAATCAAAATATTTCATTTGGAATTATCATAATTTCCAGACTGAAGTATAAGGTAGGTATACGTCACTGTCACCATATCGTTCTAACTTCCGAACAATAATAGTCAGCAAAGGCCAGCCAAGGGTTATTGCCGTTATAGTAGAATTATAACTCTTCAACAACAACAAAACCTGACCATCGATAACTAACATTAAATTATGACCTGACACGGGCCATCCCGACGATCCATCCGCCATACCGTACACAAAACCAGAATTTTGAATAATGAACACTCTTGGCCATAGTCAAAACAAAATGAAAACGACTCACCAGATTGGCATAAAGATCCGTGTGTATGGATATGTCCACACGCGCCTCCTTGACCTGTCCAGCTCCTTGGTTGTTGCTAGCCTTCTTACTGCTCCGTTCCAGACTGGATTTTCATTATTCAAGACTGAGGGTAGTCGCAGAAACGAACCACAACAAATTTCACTTCAACTGACACCGCAATATTTTTGCAAGAATGTAACCGCCATTTTCACTAACATTGTTTTTACATGTGATCTCATTAGCACGACTGAATCCCAATTCTGATTTCGCATCAAGGCTGGCCGATAGATGCAAACCATCTGGAAGTCAGGATGTATTCCCTTAGGTTAAGACATCGTGTGTGGGCAGGTCGTTGGGTACAATCGTGCAAAGGAAATCACAGAAATTATTCGATACACTGTGTTTATTCAAATATTCAGAGTTACAATCTTGCTTACTAATATTACGGATCGACACTGATTCTACGACGTCTAAGCTTTGAGGCGGTCAGTACTAAACTGCTCTATTCCACTGTCCCCACCGCGCAAGCGCTTAGTAATAGCGCGACAATGCGTAGTTGTTCTTGCTTTGCCGCCAGATGGCGTGCTTAAAATTTGTTTTGACGTCCGTACTATTAACTAAACCCGACATGTATATGCTATCCAAATTATAGCTTTCTAGTACTAAGAGTCTCTGAGCTAAGCTGCGGAGAGACAGACGGACATGGCGAAACTATGAGGGTTCCTTGTTGACTATGGAATCCTAAAAAGCGTAGTCACTAACAAAACTCGATTAACTCCACAACCACAAAACATTTGTAAAGATAAGAACTTAAACAAATGACAAGAAACACATTTGCCATATAATATATGTTTCCTAAACCCATCGCTCGTTTGTCGTATCTCCAACGTTTTATTGTAAGTTAAAGTACGGGAAATGACCGATTACTAAGTAACATTAACTTACAATGTCTCAATTAAATGTACATTTTTGCAGGATAATGTTAACAAGTGACAACGCTGGGAAATAAAAGAGAATCAACTGTTACAAATTGAGAGAAAAATGGTAAGAATGTTGCTTGAATTCGGTGCTGAAGAGAAAAGAAAGCTTAACTATGAATTTAAAACAATAGCCTACACGAACAATATTATACTTAAACAGATTCACTGTCCACTTAGTAAAACAATATTTTAAACCAATAGAATGGATCATATGCCTGCCAAAAAGTCGTGGATCAAACGCAACTAGGGGTTAGATGGGGCCATCAGCTGCAAGAAATTGTTCTAGGAGGTCCATAAGGTCAACACATGCAGAGTTATAATTTACTTACAGAGTTTATTTTTAAATAGGCCTAACCGAGTTTTATGGTTTGGTTAACTTTGGCCTTGCTACGATACTATGTGGCGTTCTAGAGACCAAACGCGTTGGCCGATTTTGATGATTCTTACGTCAATCGATTTGTCTTAACCCTGCGAGTGTCACTGGCTGCATAAAAATTGGAAAAGAAAAAAAAAACGGATATTGGGCGCCATTTTGTGGGTAAAAAAAAAATTTTTTTCTTCCATACCCATCGTGTGGGGTATCAAAATAAAGGGTTTTAAGAGATGATTTCAAAAATATTAAACACTTATATTTTTAAATATACCTAATTAAAAAAATAACTAAAAAGTTGTAAATAAAAAATGTTAATTAAAAAAAACAAAAAACCCGACTGCTTAAAAAGCGAACTACGAGTAAATAGAAGTAAACAAGAAGAAAATCATGCTGTGCAGTCGGAGGATACATCTGGTTTTAGTCAGCCAGCTCGCGAATATGTATCCTCCGACTGCACAGCATGATTTTCTTCTTGTTTACTTCTTTTTAGTTCGCTTTTTAAGCAGTCGGGTTTTATGATTTTTTTAATTATTTTCCCAACAAAAATTGAACTCTAAACAACATGCTCAGCAGAAGCGCTTGCAATCACTGGACCAACAAAGCAGATAATGTGTCGTGTGTAAATCTGTTATCAAGTAAACGTATTTAGCACCTGTATCATCATCATCAGCATTTTAATGATCCCACTGCTGGGACGCAGGCCTCCTCTCTGTGAAAGAGTGAGAGGGCTGGTTCTAGGACATGCCGGTTTCCTCACGATGTTTTCCTTCACCGTTTAGTAAAGCACCTGCCTTGGTTCGAACCCACGGCCTGTAAGTCGCGGCCGTTACCACTGGGCCTCCACTACTCTCTCATAGCACCTGTATAGTGTTATTTTATTAAGTTTGAATGTATGTCATGGCTCTGAAATTTTAAGAAGTCGCGGTAAGTTACCACAGCTCCTGTGGTTTGGGATAGGTGTCAGAAATGTAATACCTATCGATGTAATGATAATTAAGATTTTGTAACTATGATTCGGCGAAAATGAAAAAAAAGCTTCTGCCAGCGGATACGCCTGCGTGAAAATTTACCCCAAGGGTTTTCTTCCGATAAAACATTTTTACAAAAAAATACAACCGGCTTAAAAAATAACACTACAAGGTGAAAAATTACTTTAATTTTTGATTTCGGTGTTCCTGTTTTTGTTTCTTCGTTTTTTGACACCGAATTCCGAAATGGAAGTTATTTTTCACCATGTAGTTGTTTTTTTGGAAGACGATTGTATTTTTTTGTAAAATGTTTTTATTTTCACTTTTTCGTTGTTGTACAATGAACAAGCTCTATATTAAGGTACATATAATGTAGTGACTGATGATTTGAACATAACCGGTAAAAAAAGAGTGTACCATGCAGGGTGAACAGTACACATCTGCGTACCCCTTTAGAGCATACTGGCGTGATGTTATGTTATGAAATGGCGTAAACATTAAACAGATATGCGATTGCAGCAATCCCGAGAGTTTTGCCGTTATTTATTGAAGAGTTCCGTTGTATATCTCCGAAGTTCATCATCAGATCTTTACCAAATTTAAATGGGACCATATGAGAAGCACCAGCTTTGAAACAAAAGAATCATCAAAATCGGTTCACCTAGAAAAAGCTTCTGAATTGACACACATAAAAAAAATACACTCGAATTGACAACCTCCTCCTTTTTGAAGTCGGTTAAAAGAATAATCCTTTTTTTTTATTATAGATAGGCTCGCGCTTGACCACTATCTCACCTGATGGTAAACGATGATGTGGTCGGCGGTGTAACACGCTTGCCTAATCCAGGACATAGTATTAGTAGCATTTATAATATTAATACTTAATAAATTAATAAGTATTGATGCAGATGATCATTATCATCATATCAGCCGAAAGACGTCCACTGCTGGACATAGGCCTACCTCAAGTATCACTACATTGACCAGTCCCGTCCGTCCCACATCCAGAGGATCCCCGCTCGCTACCTTCACCAGATCATTAGTCCACCTGGTGCGAGTTTTTCCAACACTACGTCAGATGCAACGTGCAGGTTATACGTCTACGTATTTACACGATATCCGTATAGGATAATATGTACTTACCTATAATAAAACCACATTGTCTCGGTAATGTTGAAATTCTACAATTTATTGATCTACCAGATAAATAAGGAAAATACTCTGAATTTGTATGTTGTAATTTTTCAGGAGGTGGTAAAACAGCCCTCTTTTAAAAAACTAAAATAAGCTGCTTTAATAATACATGGAGTCCCTACTCACCCTATTCAAAATGAATGTATTAAGACACTCAATGATCAAATTAGTGCTACTAGAAACATAGTCTAGATAAGAAGGTCGTAAATTGCGAGGCACTCGGTTCAATTACAGGTCTATTTAAAATGGCTGGGTGATAACATTGTTAGGTGCCTGGTTCAATAAGTATTTCAGCGGCCAAATGTTAAATGCTAGTATTTAGTTGTTAAAAGAACTGTATTTAAGTTTAATTAGAATTTTAACCCTTACATAAGCAGATGTGAACTTTGTTGTAAGACATCCCCTTTCTAAATTACAACATACTGAAGTCTCTTGCCTCTATTTTGCAAAGATCTTTTCATAATAATGAAAGTAATAAGCATTTAATAATATTCTCTTTCAGCAATTCTAGATCATTTAGGTCCTGGTTTTCTCGCTATTAATCCCTCCTTTTAAGACGAGGACAGCCGCCAACCACCTTGAGAGAACAAATCGCGCACTCGTTTTACACCCGCGCGACCCAAAATCGGTAGCTTTTTGTACTTTCCTTATTATTTTAGGACTTAGAAAAAAGCATTAAATCAAAATGTAGATGATTAAATTGTCTTTGAGATGGTGAAAATTTCTTTAAAATACGCCCGGCAGTTTTGGAGCGATTGTCGTTTTTTCGTCCGTGTTAGACATTATTTTACATATTAATTACACTATGTTATACGGGGATCTCCTAGATGCGAACGAGGCCGGTCAATGTGGCGACGCTTGGGGGTGGCATATGTCCAGCAGTGGACGTCTTTCGGCTGAAATGATGATGATGATGTTATACGAATAAAACTCAACATTTTCATAGATCAAATGATTAAGAAAACGGTCTAATGTAACTAATAATATATATAAAGATTCTCATTTAAAATTCAGCTGCTGAGGGGTGTCTGCGTGATACTGGCATCAAAGATGCTTTTAAATAAAATTATTCATTAAAAATCTTTTTTTTAAAACAAGCTTTTTTCTTATTCTTCTCAACAAACCCTTACATATAATACCCACATCATGTCAGTGCACAAAAAATTACTAGGCCGCCATCTTGGGCCGTCCGCCATATTGGATTTAGAACCATGCATTTTCATCCAAACTAAACGTGTATGCAAAATTTCATCTTAATCGGTGGCGGATAACTGCTTTAAAATTTTGTTGTTAGAACCCAAACTCACTTACATACATATACTCATACATTGAAAGTTAAATAAAATCTTGTGAAAATAAGCGATACAGCTATGTTGCTAATGAATTAAAAGTACCTCCTGCATAAAAGAATATTTGTCCCGTGGCTTATCCGTCCTGTCGTAATTTCGTGGTGACCAAGTGGCTAAGAGCTCGCCTCTCATTGTTGAAGGTCGTGTGTTCAAATCCGGGCAAGTGACCAATGTGACTTTTTCAAATTCATAATTTACTTACTAAGTTTATCGTGGACATCACACACAACAGTGAAGGAAAACATCGTGAGGAAACCTGGACTTATAGTTAATGTAAGTCTGAAATAGCCAACTCGCATTGAGCAAGCGTGGTGTTAGATGCTTGTTCCTTCTTTTTATGAGAAGAGGTCTTTGCCCTGCATTGGGACAGTTACAGGCTGGTATTATTATTAATATCCGCCCTGTGGAATATCTCACAGGAACTGTGCATTTTCCGGTATAAAACTCAATGATAGTGTAGCTTACTAGATGTGAAGTCAGATCAGTACTTTCAGAGATCTTACAAACAAAATGGATGTAGGTAAAACATCCATGCCAATACCCGACAAATGATTCATTGTAAAAATTACTTAGGATACATTTGCCTCGTTACGATGACATGTCCCATTTTCCCCGCATCTTCTCAAAGTCCAAGACTCTGATTTCCAAAGGTAACTGACACTGAACCCTCTTTATAGACCGTGTATGAATATGATATCTGAAATAAATGTCAAGACAATGTAAGACTTCACTCCGGTGGGCCAAAGGAACTGCGCACTTTTTTAAATTAGAATTATTTTCCTACCAAAACCAAAGAAATTTACCTCTCCATCATCATCATTATCATCTTCCTGTCCTTGTTCCATGTTACTTGTAAAACATTTTCTTCTTCCATACCGTCTTGTCAATCGTCACGCTATCACTGGCTACCTTTTCTTTCATATCACTACTAATTTTACCTCTTTATAATATTAGTTTACAAACCTGAGCTTTAGATAAGTATAGGATTAAAAAAGGATGTAGTTACAGCAGCCATGCCTACATCCTGACAAAAGATACAAACAATTCACCAAACATTCGCCTGGTAACAACGACATGTCCCATTTCCCCTGCATCTCCTCAAAGTCTAAGATGTTGATCTGCAAAGGTGACCGACACTGATCCCTCGTTATAGAAGCACAGTTTTTGCAAAACGCTACACGTGTTGTTTATCTTATTAGTTTGAGCACATGCGACACGTGTACACATTGTTACTGAATGCTTTGGGATGGAACAGGCAATAGTTTTGAGAAAAGTAAAGGATTGCAATTGTTGTTCAAACATGTCCCATTCGCAGTGGCAACATGTTTGAGTCGCAGTATTTTAGGTTTATAGTCCAGTCAGGCTTAGTGGAAACGATACCTTCTAATTATCTGTTTAACAATTTATTCTATCAGCAATTTAAAAGAATGTCAAATATCCATTATTTTAGTAGTGAACTGTTAACAAATTAGTGGTTGAAGGATTAATGGTTAAAATATCTGTTCACACTCCATCTCCCTTTAGAAGGCAAGGTTGCACAGCTCACCTTGGTTATTGAAAAAAATATTGTTGCTATAGGCTCGCGTTTGATGACTATCTCTCCTGAGTAACCATAATAATGATCCGCGATGGAGCACGGTGGCCTGGAAGTAATCTATTCAATCTTCACTTAAAGACCCACAGGCCTACCGGTAGAATGCCGTAATTACAGAAACAATTAAAAAGCCATTGTGTCTCGCGTGGGTCCACGTATCAGGCACTCAAGAGGTGCAACTATAAGTACTTAAGTTTAAGGTGTTTAGAATTTATTCAAGTAATCATACCATGAGACGAACGTAAGAAGATATATAGCAAATGTAGGTTTTCCCACATTTGCAGCACCTGTGAACATAAAGACAGTTATTCTCATTAATTTAATTTGTTTTCACACTTACTTGTTGACACTTTCGGCCATTATTCATTAAAACGGAGAGGCGTCTGTCCAATATATTTACTAGGACAACACTATGTATATTGGAGATGTAATATATGTATGTGTTATGGGCCAAGTGATTAATACGGCATTGTTCATAATGCCCAGACCATTTGAGAGATGTCCAATATGAGTAGGCAAAGGCAATATGCTAAAAACTATTAAAACGCTTATTGGGCTGGGAAATAAAAGATGTGTTTTTTTACATTATTTTAACGTTGGCATTGATTTTAATATAGAATAAGTAAGTACGATTACTATTTAAGCAACAAAGTTGACGGAGCCCGGACGCTGCGTGGGGCTCCTATTTCTGTCTGCAGGGTCTAAAGTAACCTAACATGCAGGCATGCAGCATCCCCTTCGAACCTAACCTATCCATCCTGGGGCCTTAAGCTACCGAGCTCGCTTCGCTCGCTATTGGTCTAATTCATTGAGGATAGTCGATAAAAATATATATATTTAGTCCGTCAGTTAGATAACTTAAAATTATTGGACATGTATCTTCCTTTTGCCACGTAAACAAAAATGTACAACGATACAGTGCGCTGTAATATCGTGTGACGTCACGGTGTGCTACACTTTATACTGACAAATTGACGTCACAAGCCTCCACTCCTGAATTTTGATGCGCTTTATCTTTGTCAATTTTTATTTTTCGATACTAATAATATATAGGGGAAAGATTTGTATTTTTATATTTTTGTATGTAACGAATAAACTTAAAAACTACTGGACCGATTTTAAAAATTCTTTCAATTTTGTGAAACTGCGCTATCCCCGGGTGACATAGGCTACTTTTTATCTCTGTATTCCCACGGGAACGGGATCTACGCGGGTGTAACCGCGAGGCGTCCGCTAGAATTTGATAAAGCAAAAAATACGGGTCCATCTTTATTTGATAATCTCACTGACGGATTAAATAGAATTATCATTTTTCTACCCAGTAAACATCCTTATTATGGAATTGCCCAACCGTTACGTAGCAATATTCCTATTGACCTGCAATGTGATAAATATAGAATTTACATCAGTATTCATTATCATTGCCCGATTTGACTTGACTTGATAATTTTAGTTAGATAATTAATTAGATTAGACATAATGCCCGAGCATTATACATAGTGCACTGATTCACTTGGTCCATTACATTTTGTATTACGTTACTACCTTTTTCTGTGGGTTCGCTGCTGTTGCCAATCCAGTGGATTTTCCAGGCTTTAAAATAAGCTATGAGAATCAACTGTTGTATAGTTTTCTGCTCGTGATAGACTTGCATCAGATCAGGGGGGGGGGTCACAAGCTCTTAGAGTAAGGTTATTTTGAGATCGAGTAAGTGACAGATGTATACACGTCATATCGTCTATAACCCAACCCTGCTCGTATTCTGGCAAGTGCCAGAATACGAGCAGGGTTGGGTTTGGGTGGAGATTTTTTAAGTGTCATCCTGGTATCTTTGTTTCTGCCCAGTTGATGGCAATATGCTTACACTCTCTTACACAGGACTTCATTGTGTACTCTGGGTAGAACAACCTCTGTCTATCCATTCTGTAAATACAAGCGCGATATTATCGTTCAGCATTGCCTGAAATTGCCATTTGCAAACATACTTATACGTAAACAATTTAACCTCCATATAACATTAGTTTATATGCAATTAATATGAATAAATTACAGTATTTAAATACACCTATTGTTATATTTTTCAGTTTACTAAGTAAATTATTACGGTTGGTGTTAATTTATGGAATGGTCACGTCGCAGTAATGTTTAAGTAATGTTAGTAAATACGCTTTGTTTCAAGCTAGCATTGTAATGAAACGTGTTATGATGAAGTGTTTGTATAACATTTCAAAGAGTTTGTGTCATTTTAGCTACTTTGTGCAAAATTTACTAACAAGATCAATGAATCATTTTGATAAGCCTTCTAAGGATTGAACTGTTTTTAGGAGTGGCCATTCCTCAAAACCTAACTTCAGTTCAATTGGCATTCCTTGATAAGGTAAAGAAAACTTCCTACCTCTCACAGAGAGGATGTTTGCAGCATTGGGAACGTTAAAGGTTCATTTAGCTAATGCTACTACAAAATTGAAACTCTTTACTTCTTTTTTAAGTAAATACCAAGATGATTTTAGAAGGTACATAATTTCCAATTCTTTTCATAATTGAAATTGTAAAAATCGACGAAGTAGAACTAGGAAATTTAACTTTGATGTATAGACGTAAGAATAATAAAAACAATAGAAGAAAGGCGTCCACTGCTGGACAAAGCCTCCCCCAAGCTCGCCACATCAACCGGTCCTATGCTTCTCGTATCGATCGGGCTCTAGATGCATGTGTCAAGTACAAATCTTTCGACACTCAAACATTTCTAACCCAACAGATATCTAAAAACAATACTAGCACAATGTTCCTACTGCAGCCACAATAGCTGACATACAGCTATCTGCATCATCCATATCCTTACATCCGCAACCCATTTGCCCCATCATATACTCGCCATATCGTCATACAAACGTTATCTTATTACGCAGGTGTCACCAAGCGAGTCACCAACATTGTTGTGTAATGTATGTCGTCATCATGATCAATAAATTTCAGTCGAAAACGTAGACTGCTGGATATAGGCCTCCCGCAAGCGTCGCGTCATCTCCTGTGTTTTGCGGGCTCTCGATATAATTATATGCCCAAACACAAATCTTTCGACACTCGAAGATAGAGAATAGGTATTTCAATCTAATATTGCAAATTGTTCTAACTGTCACCCACAATGCAATCTGCATCATCTACATCCGTCTCATGCATTTGCCCGCCATATCCTCCATACAAACGCTATCCCATTACGCAGGTGTCACCGAGCGATTCACCTACATTGTTGTGTAATGCACGTCATAATTTCAGTCGATAGGACGACCAGCCTCCGTCAAGCGTCGCTACATCGACCGGTGATTCTTGCTTTCAGCAGAATGATCCATGTTCCAAGCACAAATCACTCTGTAAGATTCCAAACATCTTAATCCAATACTTGCAAATTGTTCTGACATTTCTCCCACAATGCATCTACACAGATCGGCATCATCCACAACCTTAGATCCATCTCATACATCTGCCCCCGTCATATCCTCCATTCAAACGCTATCCCATTACGCAGGTGTCACCGAGCGAATCACCCACATTGTCCATTGATCCCCCCGGGGGGGAGCCGCGGGGTTCAATGCAAACTTGGAGTAACAAGCGTCTTAGCTTCGAGACGGGTTTGGATAGTGTGGAGAGGTCTAGCGAGGAATATTTTTAATTTTTGTTCTTGCACACTCTTGGACAGGAGTACGTTGAATGTAAAAAGTCAGACAGACTGAAAAACTGTATCATTAGAAGTAAGATAAAAGCCCCTTATATAACTTATGAAATCAGAAGGCTCAAATGGCGATGGTCTGGACACATGATAAGAGGGCATGTCAGGTACCCCAGAGAAGGAAAAGAGGAAGACCATAGAAAATGTGGGACAACGACATCAGATAAGAGGCAAGAGTGACGTGAAACAGAGTGGCTCAAGAAAGATAAGAATGAAAAAGGTTGGAGGAGAACGATGCCGACTTGCAAATAGATCAGCAGAAAATAACCAAGAATCAAATTTTAGACTAGACTAAGTAATAAATGTAATGGATTAATAAGTTAATCTGAACAAAAGGCTATTTTATAAATGAATTATTTTTATTTTACTTGAACACTCGCAGAAGTTTATTGCCACTGCTGACATCAATTCCAAATTCCAGCTGGAGCTTGAAATTAATTCAGATGATGATACAATATTATAGGTATGACGTAACATGTAAAAATTATGACGAACATGACAAATAAAATCCATTGGTTATCATCATTGTAACTAGCCCGTACAGATCAATGTACAACCATTTGTTCACGTGAAGAGATTCTAAAGATTATTTTGTAATATCTAACTAAATCTGAATCTTTACAGGCTGACTTCTATTGCGCTCTTATAACACTATACATCTATAAAAAGAGGTGCCATATTTCATTTTTTTAATGATAGTTTTCTATTAATATGACTATTCAGTTTTCAATATAAACCTATTGAATACTTCATAATTTATTCCGAAAATCAAATAAAAAAAGAAAATTGAATTGTCTGTATGTATCAAAATAACACCGTTATTTTTTATGCTTTAAACAAATGAAAAAAGGAAATTGAATTGTCTGTATGTATCAAAATAACAACGTTTTTTTTTTACTTTTGACTATAGTCTAGGTCATAGGTGACAGAGGCAGAGTCGACGATGGAGTAAGCTTACCCAGAAGAAGCCTGTTCACTCTAACTTTAAAGAAATTCGGGTTGAATGCGTTCGGAAACACAGACGCAGGTAGTGAGCTCCATTCATTCGCTGTGCGCATTATGAAGGATGTTTGGAAGCGCTTGGTGCAAATTGGTGGAATGGCAACAAGGTAAGGATAGTAACTTGCTGTGCGACTAGATGTCCGATCGTAGAAGGGGACTGGTGGAATGAGGTCGTGGAGTTCTTGAGCACACTCACCGAAAAAGTCTGTAGAAGACCGACAAGCAGGCAACCTTGCGGCGTTGAGCCAAGCTGTGTAGCTTGGCATCCACCAGTTCAACGTCACCGATGAGCCTCTTGGCTCTGCGTTCCACCGAATATTCCGTTCTATTGAATTTATGTGAAAGTATATAATATTGTACTAATAACAAATACGCATTTTTTAAGATTTTTGTTATCTGTCTGTCGGTCTGTTCCGAGTAATCGCCGAAACGGCTGGACCGATTTCAAAGGGATTTCACTGGTGTTTCATAGCTGATGTAGCTCGTAACAAAATAATTCACCAATATGTCTTTGTGCCTTCATAAGGACACAGACTCTCAGACTTGTGCTAAACTTGTGACATCTCCCGAAGACAACAAAAAAGTTACTTAAATAAATCCAGACGATACACTTTAAAACGCCACATTTAATGACATCTTAATTAAGGGCGTACTTCTTCCCTGGTGCTGACTTACAGCAATATGACATAAGCAAGGTTGATTGTGTCACAATTATTTAGACACACCAAATTTTTGACAGTTTCAATAAAACTAAAACACAATTTTCCCCTGTATTAACTAAGGCCGTATCCACACTATGCGATGCGCGGCGTTTGTTAGAGATGCAGTACCAAGTGATGGCTTTCGCCGGCAGCGCAGTCGCTCTGACGGCTGTTACCGGTAGCGCAGTCGCTCTGACGGCTATTACCGGTAGCGCAGTCGCTCTGACAGCTGTAGCTCGTCGATAGCCTGATTGAATCTGTCGTTACTAGTGTTAAGCTTTACTATACCTATGTGACACAGTTATGACGAAAACATGTTAGAAATCATGAGACATACCAAAGTATACCTTAGTGTATCTTAGATAATTTTCGTGTATAAACTAGGGCCGTGCTAGACATCATCAGACATACCAAAAATGACATCACCTTTAATAATGTTCATGTATAAACAAAGGCCGTGTCCACACTATGCCACGCGCGGCGCTTGTTAGAGGTGCAGTAACAAGTGACGGCTGTCGCCGGCAGCGCAGTCGCTCTGAAGGCTGTAGCGCGTCGATAGCCTGATTGAATTCTGTTGTTACTAGTGTTTAGTAAAACTATTGTTTACCTACATTTAACTACACACCTGTTTTTGGAGACTGAAGATATTTCTACCTTACCCAGACAACTTCATGTCCTTACGGTACCAATATATTTTGTCGTCTTGTTTGCGCGTTCTTTAAGGATGTTGCTAATATTGTGTACCAAATCGTTATGAAAAATATACCAAGTTTAATAGTGTACCTTCATGCTTTCCGATGCTTAATATTTAAAATAGGATGTGAGTCCAATTGATCTATTGAATTGAGTTGATTAATTTTAGCCTTGCTTTTAATTAAATAGGTTACAACTCCAGTGCCATAATTATCATTAATTTTATAATTGTCACCAGTCTTTAAGGTGCCTATGTAATATATATAAAACGGTACTCAGTTAAACAACAAGTTTTTCAACACACTTGCTCATAAACTGGCTCTAATTTCACCGCTATTAGGCACCTAATGACACCTGTAATCAAACTGTGACTTTTTCATTACTATTATTCACAAGTGAGTTATAGAGTTTTTTTTAATTTATTGGTTGACTTACTTTGTTCTTAAAAAAGTTTCGATACAAAAACATCGTGCTCAATAGTATACAAATAAATTAATGTACCCATTGTTTGCTCATTTTATGCAACTTTGTATTTAAATAGATAATTTCTACTTGTACGTGTTTAATAAATAAAACTTTCACTCAAATATAACTTTTGTTTTTCTATGAAAAAAAATTAGAATTCCTCATTTTGTACGTGGCTAAAACGCTATCCGCGAAAAGCCAAAAAAAAGTCGTTTTCAGTTTTCACAATTGAAAATGATTTTTTAGTATTATTTTCTTCACAAGTGTGTTGAAAAACGTCGTATGATACACGTGTGTATTGATGATTACCATCCTCGGCTCTCTTAAGACCCTCACCTGACGGCTCGGGTCTCAATGGCGCCTCAGCGGTAATCACCGTCATTACACACTTGTACCATAATGTACTATTATGATGACAATTGATTCATTGTCATCTTTCTAAAACATGATATACATTTCAAAAAGTAAAACACAAACTTTCCCTCACCCAACTAGTGCCAACTTTTGTGCCTCTCTCCTTCTATTGTACAGTCATTGTGATTCTGAGAAACATAAATTCTTTCAGTAATCACTTCACCGCATAAAACTATCAACAACGCTCCTCTCAACAAAATTATCATTTAATCCGCCCACGAAATGTGTAATAAAGGCTGAAAACAAACTCGACAATTTTATTTAACTTTCAAAGACGTGCGACTTGCTTTCAGTTAACAAGTCGATAAATTAGCTGGGAACAGGGCCCGTACTAACTCAATCGACGGACAATCGTTGCTTGCGATATTTTTGTCGTCGCGATCGTAAAGATGTCGAGACTTCGGCTCACTTCGGGACACTTCGGGAGCGTTCGCCGCGACATCGCGCGTTTTTGTGACGCGTCGCGACAGCCGACAGATGTGACAGCGAACTAATGGTCGTGGCTGAGGTATTTAGTTTGCGAGTGCTGAATGTATGGAATTCTTCTTGGTGGCTCATTTAGAAGAGGGTTGTTTAAAGTTTCTTTGGTTAAGTGACAGGGAGTTAATGGGGCGGGGATAAGAAATGTTAGTAAGTTTTGAATGGAATGAAAGGCAAACGTGACATGATCAATAAAGTTGTGGCTTTAGTTATCAACAGAACCTCTTTCCTAACTGTCTAACAAAACAAGCTTTTAGTTGGACAAACCGATTAAATTATCAATATTATGGCTTCAAGTGCTTAGAAAATAATCATAATTAATTTACTTCTTTCATGCAGTGCGTCTGTAATTTTGCATCTCAACATTTTCTAATACATTCTGAAAGAGAGAGCAAAATATGGCCAAGGTTTTTGTAGACAGTAACCGTCTCATAAAAACAACTTGGCAGCCATAAAATATAATGCGTCTTTTCAAACATACTAATGGTGCCAAATGCACCATTCACCGAGTCAGACGCAACATTCACGACAGAATTATTTCCTACCACCATTCATACATCAAAAACTTTAGCCTGACACCCCAAAATATAACCAACACCACATTGTATACCACCCACCATTTAGTACCAACCCCACCAAACTAAATCTAAAAGTGGGGCCATAAAAAACGCGAAGTACCAAAAGTGGCGTCGTTTGCCGCTAAATTACGTTATTTTGTCTACTAAAAAAAGAATTGTAGCGGCAAGTTCGTCACAAATCGTCGCTTGCCTTAACGTTTGGTTCTTAGTAATCGTTGTGCTACACGCTTTAGCGAATGACTCCCATAAATATCATTGATGTATGTTTATAGCTATCGTGTGTAAGCTGCGAAGGGGCTAAGATGGGAGCAGGAGCGGAAGCGGGAGCGGGGCGTCTATGGTATGCAGAACAATTTAAGGGAAGCTGAGTGAGTCTGTAACAAACGACGGAAAGAAGAAAGAAAGAAAAAGAGTTTATTTGCTCCAACTGTAATGCATACCATAAAAAAACGATAAAACAACAAGAAAAAATTAAATACAAATAGGGTAAGCATGAGTCATAACCGATCAAAACGGACATCGCTCAGCATAATGCTGGGACTCCCATGAGAGGCCGAGCCACTTTTTTGATTCAGCATGCAAACAAATAGGTCCTTTTAGCTTGATGCTGTCGTTTCTGATTACGGAGTATTCTAAATTTATACCGGAGATAAAAAAAAACTAGATGGTTCAGAAGGAAATCAGCAGCTCCAATTCAATTTTAGAAAACCTACCAACAAAAACTTAAAATAACAACACACAAGATAACTAGCCGCTTACTAGGTTCTGCCTTACATATCATTCAACTAAAACGTAGATGAAACAATAAGCAAAACAAAAACAATTCAGATGTCACTTTATCTTGTGTTTCAACCCTCCATAGTTGAAAATCGCTTGCACTTATAACTTGTACTCTACTCTCAGTACAGTCGTAGCAAACATTCGCGCCGACTTACAAAATAAACACTAATATATTTTGTAGGTAATTGTATTAAATGTGACTTTATTGTTCCGTTGCTGTATTTTTGATGTAGGTAGCATTCTACCAAATAGTAACACAGTATCGCGCCACCGCTTACGTACTTTGTGACAGTATTGTTATAGTAGTATCGTTGGGTGGTTTAAATTAGGATTATGATAATGTAGGGGATAGTGAGAGCCATTTTATGTAAGTTTAATGAAGGCTTAAAATAAATTAGGCCGGGACTTGGGGTGATAGGTACAGCAAATTAAACCTTGAAAAATCCTTAGAAACACTTTCATTGAAAGCATAATAACAAAACAAAGTCGTAAGCTTTAAAAAACATCTTTTGAAGTCATGGATTGGCACATTTTTTTTGGCTATTGCCTTCCTCAGGGAAAGTTGTTCATTTACATGGGCAGAATCATTTTTAAAATTTGGACACACTTTTCAGTTACAGTCTGTATCATCCCCAAGTTTAGATTTTGAGAAGAACATACAAAAAATTAGGCATTAAAAAATATTTATATATTTTTTTTAATGTTATATCTTCAAATATTACTTCGTCAATTTTGCATATTGTAATAGTTATCTGTTTTATTAGTTTCTTTTGAATTATACTTAGTTACTGTAATTAGTTAGGTACTTAACAACCGCTGTAATTAATCAATTTTCAATCAATCAATTTTCGTACAATCATTCGTGACAAAAGGCGCTTTTGCTTATTATCATAAATATAATAAAGTAAGTGCACATACCATCACAGTCTTCAATCACTGGTGGGTAATCATAGTAAACACCATAACCACAGATTCCACCATCAAAATAAAACCGCGTGACGACCAACTAATAACATTACAACTTCACAAACACGGTAACCGTATCAACAGAGTTACAAATTAACTGCATGCAGACAGTTATTATGTTACGGCTAATAGCTATGCATACTTTTTGCTCTTACACCGAATAATTTAACTTTTTATAGGCATATTTATCAAGAAGCTTATCAGCGATTTCCATATTGCAAAAACAATGAAAAAATATATTGGGACTTGCGTATTTTTCTTCCTAACAACAAAACTAGTTTTTATTACATCGCGTCTGTATTCCCCAAAAGTTTAGGCAGAGGTACACCTATAGTACACATCATCATAATATCATTTCGCTAGTTATATTTAAGGCGCTCCCCGAGCAAAACGCCTCGCTAGCCGTTTTTCGTGCAGTTTTTAGGAGCTATCTACTCGTTATTTAAAATGAAATATCAACTAATAAAAATACATTAAATTTCTACATATTATTATGATTCCAAAATTGTAGAGTTCTTTTTTTTTAATGTAGTATATGTTTCACTAATCTCCTTCCAACAAAAACATAAAAATGAGAAATAATGATTGATAGCATGCATCTCCTCGTAAAGTGTTCATTAATAATGTTTTGTACTAACACTAATGGATAGACAATTTGATAACGAACATTTTGGTAGTTTTTTTTTTTTCAAAAGACCAATATTCGATTTTATAAAGATTTTATTCTAAAATCTGGGCGTATTGACTACTGTAATTCATGAGCCAACAGTGCCGCTAGGCCAATAGGAAAGCTCATATCTCATGCTGATTTTTTGGTCAGGGTACGGCCTTAAGTCCCATACAATTGACATTCAATTCTGTATTAATAAAACAATATTACTTACTAACACTAACCCGCACTGGGCCCGCGTGGTGGATTATGGCCCATTCCTTCTCTCACAGATAGGAGGACTGTGGCCCAGCAGTGGGCACGTTAAAAGGTTGTTTATAATGATGAAGTTACTAATACTTAACCATTAATAAAATTTATCATATTAAACACTCAGTGTTCTTTCTCCTCTCCCCAACTTGATCTATGCTGTGCCCGATACGGTTCATAATAGTGACTAATATAATTATTTCCCTAACAACTATACATATTAAGGTACGCAATAAAGAATTGAGACTTAACACTTTGCCCGACCCGGGCATTAAGCCCACTATCTCATGTTCAGCAGTAGCGTTTGCGACCAATAGACCAATGAGGCAGTTACAAAACTTGTTCGCTCTAAACCATTTAACTTTAAAAAGCAAACTATAGTTATTAGAAAACAAACTTTAATAAAATAATACATCATCATCATTATCATCATAAACTGCTGGGACACAGGCCTCCTCTCTGTGAGAGAGGTAAAATAATACATACTTATTAGCAAAAAGCTAAAATCTGTTTTTTGTATAACCTATTATTGATAGGCTCACGCTTGACCACTATCTCACCTAATGGTAAGCGATGGTGTAGTCGACGCCGACGGTGAAGCACGCTTGCCTTGAAGTAACTTTTTCGCTCTTGACTTAAAGACCCTTAGACAGGCACAGCTGTCTGGAAACACAGACTGCGGCAGTGAATGCGACTCCTTACCTGTATGCACTATGAAAGTATTCCCAAAAAGTTTAGTGCGTATGGGTCAATGATATTCAAATAAACAGATTCGTTATACACTCACAAAACAATTGAAAAAAGTGTTCCGCACTCACACTTTTCATTCATCAGACATTTCAATACAAGTCGAAAGGGATGGCTTGATAAAACCAACAAGAAAAAAAGAGACAGCTAGTGTTTGTCACTTGCATGTGAATGTAAACAAACATTATTCTGACCACCAATGTTGTTATCTTTTTCTAATCTCCAAATATCAGAATATGAAAAAAAAAAAAAAAATTAGTAAATTGAGGCGTATTGCGTACTTACATACGGTATGAGATCCCTTCTCTTTTATGTACTTTGGTATCATAATTGGTACAATTTCTAAATACACACGCTGGCATTTTTTTATTTTGTTTTTGTTTCAACAAAGCGTAGGTATCGCTCTTCGCCATGCGTGACATAAACTAAAGACTAAAGTTCACAATTGTGACCTATTCAAGTCTTCACAATGCGCACGCGCATAACATATCTGTTTATTTGAATATCATTGGTATGGGTAGGATGACTGTTTTGCTCATGGTAAGAAAAAAGTTCACAAGTCCCAATTTTTTTTTCAGTGCACAAGGTACAGCCATAATATTGGCTATCTATGATCGCATTCTTTGCATACGTCGCGCTTATAGCCCATAATGGGTGAAAAGTATTTTGGTATAAATATGGTAATGGAAGTGCAGTTTACATACATGGAGGGTTGTTGTTAGATAATGTCGATTCGATCCTCGATCTATCAAGCGTGTTTATTACGTTAATAGCTTCTTAACGAGTTGGATTTATTATGACTAGAATATTCAGTTCTCTAGAAATTATTTTTCAACCATACATTATAAACTTACCAACCTATATCCAAATACATATAATTTTATTCCACATTTGGCATCAGTAGGTACTATACTTCATAAAAGATAGCTTGATCTCTGCGACAGCTGTTAGTATCAATACAGTAACAATAGTGCTTGACAGGCTAACAATAACGTAACAATAACATATACGTCAGTTTAACATAAAAGTCGCAGAAATCAAGCTATGTTTTATGAAGTATAGTGTTGATACATTGTCCACCTATCGATATTTTAGGGCTCCTGCGTAAAATATCTATAGGTGCCGTATTTGGAATAACTCAGGTGCCATTAAGCTGATGACATGCCTGAATTCTTGTCAAAAGACATACCTATAATTAAGAATCTTCTTAAGAATTGCCCGAAAATAAGTTCTTTACCAAACCTACAAAAATAAACGATTCAACAAACAATTTTAATCCACATTTACAAGTATCTCTCCAGCCAGTAAGCCACGCACCAACGTAACGTCATACATCAAGTGCTTCAAGCAAATATCATTAGCCGTTCTGCGCTGACAGCCGCTCTGCCGAGCCCCATTGATCAAAGTCGTGAACGTTATGAATGTCCTGTCAAATGCTAATGAAAAATTTAATAGAAAAACTTTTGACGAAGACAGCGCGCGGTGACAGTTTAAAATTTAATATTCTAAAAGTGAACGAAGTTGGGGGTTAAGTCTGTGTTATAGATTATTAGCTCTTGCCCGCGGCTTCGCTCGCGTTAATAAAGTTTATGTTTCTTAAAATATGGTTGTCGATCTACTTCTTCATGAGTCTGATCTCCTGGTAGTTTGAGTCTTTAAAGCTTATGATTTCAGCCCTATTCCAAGAAATACTTCTTGTCTTTATGATTCTGTTCACCTGGTAGTTTGCGAGTCTTAAACACTCTTGATTCTGGTCTCCTGGTACTTTATAAGTAAGCGAAGTGGACGACATAATACGAACGACAATTTCTCTCCCATCCAGTTCTATGAAAAATAGTAGCCTATAGCAGATTCCAGGGTTTTATTTATTTACTAGATGTCCTCTCCTTTACTGGCTTCAGATTTTTTGCGACTTTCTACTTCATCATGATCCTGATTGCCTGGTAGTTCAAGAGTATTTACCACACAATCATGATGCCAGCCCCGTTTTCTATAGCTGCCGGCCGTGTGGTATTAGCACAGTAAAAATATACAAACAGTATGGAATGTATGGTTGCGTATGTTTGTGTGAGTGTGACGTTTCTAGCGTTTGTAGATAGTTTCCATACTGTTTGTATATTTTTACTGTGGTATTAGTACTTCGCCCAATATCTTTATAAATTAAAGCCTATGTGTTATTCTGATGTATAAACTATATTTCTGTAAAGATTCATCAGAATCCGTTCAGTAGTTTTTGCGTGAAAGAGTAACAAACATCCATTCTTACAAACTTTCACATTTTTATTAGTAGAAGTAAGTATCAAAATTCATCAAAATCTGTTCAGGGATTTAGGCGTAACAAACAAACAAAGTCACTTTCACATTTATATTATTAGTTAGGATTATGCTATCTTTCTAGTCTGGGTGGGGCAGGCTATTTTTGGGTGAAAACCTTGAAAGAATAATGGCTGAAACTGTCACGTCTAATGGATGAGATTTTAGTACGATTTGTTTTTGAACCCATTAGAGCAATGACTTGCTATGTCACTGGTTTTTACCCGCCTGCCGAAGGAAGGTAATGTGTTTATCAGTCTATGTATGTATGTTTTTTCCTATGTGGTGTTCTAGAGACCAAACTCGTTGGCTGATTTTGATGATTCTTACGTCAATCGATTAGTCTTAACCTTGCGAGTATCACTGGCTACATTAAAATAGGAAAATAGAAAAATGGCGGATTGTGGGCGCACAATTTTGTTTTTCTTCCAAAACCATCGTGTATCAAAATAAAGGGTATTATGAGGTGATTTGAAAATATATAACGCTTATATGTTTAAAAGAATCTAATCAGAAAAAAAAATGTTTCCTAAAAAGTTATAAATAAAAAAGTTAAATCAAAATCCCGAATGCTTAAGAAGCGAACTAAAACGACGTGAACAAGAATAAAATCAAGCTGTGCAGTCAGAGGATACATATTCGCGAGCTGGCTGACCAAAACCAGATGTTTTCGCTGCTCAAGCAGTCGGATTTTTAGATTAACGAATTATGTTGGTGAACTCGTGTTACAAAGGGTTGAGCAGAGGTGCACATGTAGCCATCAACCGGGCACAAATCCAGACTCCATGTGTACACCCAATTACACTTTGCCCGACCCAGGAATCGAATCCTGGACCTCATGTCAGCAGTAGCACTTGCACTAGTAGAACAACGAGGCAATCGAACGAAATGAGATAAAAATAGCGTGTTTCGTAAGTATGCAAACTCTTGTGCATTGTCGTGCTTTTTACCCGACTGCCGAAGGAGGGTAATGTGTTTATCAGTCTATGTATGTATATATGTAAGTATGTATGTATGTATGTTTGTACACACATACACATGGTACATCTGGTTTTAGTCAGCCAGCTCGCGAATATGTATCCTCCGACTGCACAGCATGATTTTCTTCTTGTTCACGTCTTTTTAGTTCGATTTTTAAGCAGTCGGGTTTTTTGAATTTTTAAATTAACTTTTTTTTCAAAATCAATAACCAAATTAAGTAATCATTCATCAGTATAATCTTTTTAAAACAAGCTTTAAATGAACTAAAAAAAAAATATATAAATAAATCCGTTATTTCACTCTTCACAAAGGTTCACATGATAAAAATACCAAAATCACAAATTTTGTTTGCCTATAATATTTGAGGAGTTCCCTCGATTACTCTGGGATGCAATCATCAGATTCTGGTTTCTTTATCATGGTACCACCCTTGGGATATCTCCTTTCCAACTAAAAATAATCATCAAAATCTGTTCAAAAAACGACGAAGTTATCCGCGAACACACATAAAATAAAACATTATATACGGTCGAATTGAGAAACCTTTTTCTTTTTTGAAGTCGGTTAAAAAGTACCTAATATAATATCGCTTGTCAATAGACATCTAATGAGCTCATAGAAGAAGGTGCTACTTGGTCTGGTTGAAGACTTGCTATGGCCACCCGGTTCCATCATGACACCAGCTCCATAGTACCATATTATTTCAATGTATCCAAAGTTTTATAACTATACCAAGTTTCAGTTTAAGCGGATTTCAGGACGTGCTTGAAAAACGGATTACTAAAGTCACCGCCAAATAACAAAAAAATAAAAGTCGTTAACACCTCTTCTCGTCTACCAATATATTCTAATATTTCAAAAAGTTACGAAAAAAATGTAAAGGCATTGTCGCTAACACGATCCAAATAAACGTATCGTGGTAAGGGGTGTCCTTGACCCTTTCACTTGGCATTCAGTAATAGTTAATATCTCATAAACAAACGCCTGGACCGATTAACATAATTTAAACCGATAAAATGATTCTACACCTATAACTTACATTTTAGACCAAAGTTATCAAAATATCTCGTTAAACAAAATATCGTGTTTTCAAGTAAAGTATTTTTTTTTTGTTATAAGTCGGACCAATGTCTTTTATTTTTTTGTTATCTGGCGGAGTTTTATTTTATAGAATTACTTTAGTTACCTACCGGACACACCTATGAATTCAAGGTTATATAAAGATTCTAAAAAGGTTTTATTCCAAGCACTAACAAGAGAAACAACATCCCTTTATACACAAATTTAATATCTGAGCCACAAAACAAACAACACAGATTCAGAGATACATTCACTCCGTTCATTCTGAATGAGTTACGAGCAACTTGAACGAAGGCATCAATCAGGGTTCCGCGCAATTATATGACTGCGAGAAGCAACATCAATAAATTGTAGGGTATCAGGGAACGAACGATTTATTCGCGATTCTGCTCGTTACCGCTTGTTTTAGAGGTGAAGGAACATCGTCATAATAAATGGAGATATGACTGATTTAGAGGACGCTGTGTGGAAATGTTATGAGCGGTAAACTTTGATTTACACGCTTCTAGTGTACGGAATTAGTTTGTATCTACTTGTATGTTTGTTAGTTGCGTTTTAGCTGTATGGTGCGACTGGTTGTGTAAATTAAATCTTTTCTTAACGTTATTTCTAATCAAAAAACAGGGTCTCTTCTAAAACTTTATAACGTTTTATCAGATTTCCTTTAGCTCTAAACTCCCGACACGAGGTTTGAAGAAACATTCAACTACTAAATGATGTACCTTACAATAGTAACCATTGTAGTGAAAAAGTCGTCCAAAATGCTGGGGTTTGATATCAGAAACACAAAAGAATTCAAAAGCAGCAGAACAAAAGTTATCCTTTATAATTGTCTAATTCGAAGCATATTAGAGTATTGCAGTGTAGTCTGGCGCCCACACTATGCTACTCACTCATTGCGTCTTGAACGTGTACAAAAACGTTTTCTGGGGCACCTGGCCTATGCTAGCGGTTTGACCAAGAAAATGCGGTCATATAGTGATAGGCTCAAGCATTTTAATATGGTTTCTCTAGACAAACGTCGACGTCTGAATGACGCGATGTTTGTGTGCAAAGTTATGGCCCATAAAATCGACTGCCAACAAATTTTAAGTAATTTTGACTTCCATGCCCCCTCGAGAATTCCTCGCAGGCCAATAACACCACTCTGCCCTCCGCAAAGAAGAACGGTTTTGGGTGCTAATTCTCCCTACGCAGGATTTTGCAGGATTGTGAACGGTTGCAGTGATCGAATCGATCTCCATTTTGACAGTTTAGGCAAATTGAAAGCCAGTTTTTATAAGTATCTTCCTGAATATTGAGTTTCCTAGCCCTGCGGTATCTCGCTGGGTGTGGCAACCACGTTACCTATTTTTTTTTTTTGTAAAACCTAGTTTTATTTAGTTTAAATTGTTTAGATTTAGTTTAATTTATTAAGTTTAATCTAGTACAAGTTGCAAGTTGCGACAACGTTTTGTGTGCATGCAGAGTTTACCTGTAAGTGATTGTTACACTTTATTCTGATTTTTTGCTTCTGTTAATTTGCTTATACCAGTGTATACAATTGTTGGTGAACCAAATAATAAATAAATAAATAAATTGCACCCATTTTTTTCGTGAATTATTATTCACGAAAAAAATGGGTGCAATGGGTGCAATGGTTGAACTACTGACCCTAAATAAGCCATGATTTCTGCAATAACGAACCTGCAATTAAATATTGACATAAAATAATTTCTGCAATACAAACACCGATAAATAAATAATTTTAATTACATAATGGCAAAGCAATGAAACCAGAAATAAATATAACGTTATTAATATCTATTAAAAAGCGCCAATAAATTAATAACTTTATTGCAGTTAATTTATTATAATGATACATCGAGGCCTCGCCACCTCATTATTTTATTAAAGTTCATCGGAATTGATAATATTATAATACTGTACAAGTATTTATAATTAAAACTACCTAGTTAATGCAAAGGGCATTATTCATTTATTTGTGTATCTTCTACACCTACAGACAAAAACTGGTCCACACATTCCCGAAACCGGGAGGAATGCCAAGAAGACTACTGCAGGACAATGGCTCCCTTTCTTTTCCCTGCAGTGGGACAACATAGGCTTAAAATAAATATGTACATATTATTATTATTATGTATCTGCAGAAATTGGCAGTGAGTGATACCATGGCGTTTAATAATGAAAAAAGAAAAAGACGAATAAAGGTAGGGTGTTGATGATAATATATCTGGAGAAATGCCTCGCGCTGCTTTTTACAAACCCTTTTTTTTTCTTAACCTATATTAATGTTTCAGAAGTATTCTACGACACGCACAAGTTCGCGAAGCAGGACAGTTTTGATTGAACAGAGGTTGAATGAACCACTTTATAAGTACGAACTTGCGAAAATTGAAACCTCGTTTTCTTAAATTACTCTTAGACTCAATAATTATTGTCTATTATGAGAGGTTTGATCAATATACGACTTAGAGGTATCGATATCATATATTTACTGCCCAACATGCTCTTCCTCTCAATTTGAAAACATCAAAGAAATATCACCTAAACCTGAACATTACACAACTGAGACCCAATAGGTCATAAACCCACTTGACTCCACAATTGGAGCACCACGTTGACCCATTAACACACAAAGGTAACCGTCATCAACAGCGTTTGAAGCACAACAGATTGTTCATAGAAAATCTATTGTCTCAATTGGTATTGACTGCGACGTCGCTGGCTAGTTATTCACGTGTTGCGCAATTACTCATGGGAACATGGATCTAGGAAGGAGAGTAGAATAGTTGTTTGCGCCTCCATGCGGGTGTGAGGAGAACCGCGGATAGGCTTTGTTTCGACTCCTATCCCATTTCCTCTCCCGCGCAGTACCACAGGAGTGAGCGAGACAGCCGCACCCCATCTTCGTACGTCCAAGACTGGCAGACGTCAAGATTGGGCTAAAATACAGGCTGATAGACGTCAAACCAGCAACTATATAACTGCCTGCGACTCCTGCTCGACCCTTCTTTCTTCAAATCATGTCGTCGTCAAGAGCTCTTGCTACCATGCTGGTACTAGGTCGAATCGTCGTCAGCCAATCGAAAGCACAGCACGCGGACCGAGCTCAAGTCGGATGATCTCGTGCAATTCGCGAAGACAGTGAACTCGCCAAGACCCTTCTTTTCTTCACACTGACTCGTCGCCCGCGGTCTACTCTCGGACATCTGAATTCAGGTACTGGGTTTTCCCTAGCCCTGTTGTAGGCGAATCACCGTTCATTTGATCCAAAATCGCTAAAAAAAAAAATCGCTAAAGATCGCAAAATCATTCCTGTTTATATATAATATAAACAGGAATGATTTATGCAATAGTGGAGAAATTTGTTATCCATTCTTGACCCTGTATTATTTGGGGTTGGCGCAGGATATCTTCTTCTTCCATATATTTTCAACTGCTGTCTTCTAAATAGTCATCTCATTTCTACCCATATCAGTTTATTGTCTTACAATTCAAAGAAAATGGAATGGAAAAGTAAGTATAAAAAAAAACACGCTGAAGTGAACTAAAAAGATGCAAACAACAAGAAAATCATGCTGTGCATTCGGCAGATACCTCGCGAGCTGGCTGACCAAAACTATAAATATCCTCCAACTGCAAAGCATGATTTTTTTAAACCTAATAAATTATGCTTCTGAAGTTGGTATTTGGACCAAATAGGATCAAGGAAGTACATAATATCTTCCTTTGTACCTAAGGAAACTAATACAAGAAGCAAGATTTTGGGTCTGCAAGCGTCCATTTACCAACATTTTAAATGGTGGCCCTTGACAGGAATCGTAGTTTGATTATCATTATTTTCTATTATAACATTAAACTTCAAGCAAGACCAAATAAATTTTCCATTACCAGTTTTCCTTCATTTAGAAATAGCATCTTCAAAGAGTCCAATTAGAGATTGGACATAATTTACGCCTATTTCTATGCAAATGACCACGCCAGAGAGTATGAATTAAATACTAGTGGTATTTACACAATACTTGTAAGTCGACATTTCAACACAAGTTAGTAAAAGGCAAACACTGGATGACTTGACAACTTGTCACTAGTGTATGAATAACTAATGTGATCTTTGATCTAACACGCTGTTGCTGTCATTGGCTCGGTAGGGAACATCGGACAGAATTAATTAGTAATTCTAAACAGGTATTTGTGGTATGTTTCAGGTGGAAATAAAATATAAAATGAGAAGGTGTCTGGTACAGTGTTAAAAAGAAAAACTGGAAAAAGAGGTGGGGTAGTCTGGTACTCGGTGATTGTACTGCGCACATTAGATCGATTCGATTAGCGATCTGCGATGAAACTTACCATTGTATTATTAGCGACCCATAATAAGTTTATCGACAACACGGATAGACACTGGAAAAGAGAAATTTTGGTGTTTCAAATATGCAATTATCAAGTTAAAACTGATTAGTTCAATTTTAACAAAGAGCAAGTACCTACCTAAAGGAAATTTGACTATCAGCTCTGCTTCAATTTTATCGACCCAATACCGTTTTATTTGAAATATTTCTAATATTTGACTTATGCTTAACAATGAACAACAATAACGTAGATAAGAATTATTTTCTATTTATACCCAAAATCGAAATCTATTCATCAAACGAAAAACAATTAGTTCCTTTCATAGCTCCGCGCTATCTATTGACAGTTCACAATAAAATGTCGTAAATCAAGATGGCGACCAACATGGCTGCTGACAGTTATCGCGTGTACGCCCGAACATTAAACTCATTGATATTTATTACTCAATCGTTGCGTTCTAGCGAACAATATGATTTATTGTTAATAGATTCCACGTTTATTGTTAGTTTTATTTGTTTTGTTATTTTATGTGTTGATTTGTTAATTTTGTATGTTTGTTATCGGTTCCGTGTTGGCCGTTCTAGTTTTGTGCTGGTATTCCGGTTTAATCATAATAAAGTTAGTTCCTTGTGGTCTCTGGTTACAAATAGAGTAACTGCTTTAGTACCAGTCTCTTTCTTGTATACGAGTGTTACCACTTCGTTTTTGTTTAGATTCAGCTTGACCACTTCCGCATCTTGGCTTTTCGATTAATGTTATATGTTATAGGTACCTAAGTACTTTTTGCCGAGACCATAACAAGAAGGCCTAGACTAAATGACATTCTAACAGCGATAACGTTTGTCAAAAATATACATCATACATTTTCATTTTTTACATTGACACGCGCAACTAAAATGTCAGGTTCACTTCGGCTGATAGAATGTAAATGTTTTTATCTAGAGCCCCTGAGTCCGATCGTGATCCAGTCATCAGGAATAGTCGTAAGAGAGTACTAGCAAACTAACATGCGCTAGATCCAACAGAATATCGCTCCATTAACTATTCCACAAAGCGTCTAGGTATTGTTACTACAACACGAAAATAGCAACACACACTTATTCTCTCCTAAATCAATAACAAAACTACATCCACACAGAGAACTCCTCAGTCCTCAGCGAGTCATAACATAATGCAATTCAAACAGCAGTGTCGTCACAGAGCGTAAAGGGCGTTTATTTAACTTATTGTTATGGCGACATATAAACACGTGTGGGGTTGGGTCACAATGGAGGCAGAGAGCGGGCATGATGGAGGAATTTACTTATTTGTAATAGAGGAATTGAAGCGAGGTGAAGTCGAGGCCAGCCAGAGAGAACGCGTACCATGCGGGCGCGTAAAAAGAGTACCTGGGAAGATCTTAGGAGCGGTATTTCACCAGCAGTGAGTCAGCAACCAGCTGGTAAAAAAAACGAATAAAGCTAAAGTGAAATTTGATGAGACTGCCAGACCGAATGCGCGTCCGATAAATGCTCAGTAGTGTAGATAAAGACTGGCTGTGGATGATGAAGAGAGGAACTGCTTGCGAAAATCATCACTGTGCCTGCTTAGAAACTGCTGTGCTGCTCAAACCAGACACTGGGTTACAATAGGTCTGTCATGATCTTACCCGGTACACAGCAGCCCTCACCTAACCCACATTACATAATAGCTTATACCCCATATTCAAATACACAAACGAGCAATCATTAAGCCGGTCCGTGGCCCAAATTCACCGCCACCAAAAACCATTAACAGAAAAAGGATAACAGTAAAAAAATGAAAATTATTTCGCAAATAACAGACACACCGCTCCCACAAAATGCGAATTGCTACCCCTCTTAAAATATACCGTGTAATGGCTCCGCTGTAAAAGTCAATACACAAGAGTTGAGTGGTCATAAGATTTTATGCGACCCATTACCCCCGAGTAAGCGGCGCGTAAATTCTTATAACTCGAGTAAGTATTCAAAATATGAAAGACGCCGAGCGAGACGTCCGTTCCGACGTAGCCGTTTGAGATACCGGAATGCGCCAGTGTGAAAGGCCCGTATTGTGTGTTAGTTTAGATAGGGAATGTTTAGTGCTTAATGTGTTGTGCAGAAGGATGTTTTCTTGAGAATTTGTTTGGATAAATGTTGTAGGAATGGTTGTAAAATGTACGTTGTGAGGCGTGTAGGGTTTGAATAGGTATGAGCAGAACTAAAAGGTACTAACCTAGTTCGTTCTTCCGTGAAAAGTTCTGTTTAGTGATAGTGCACTAGCGTGCTTAAACAGACTTCAAGATTAGACCAATAAGAGCTCATATTTAGGTTATCGACTTTACCATCCCATTAGTAATTAAACAAATAATGAACTGCTGGAGGTCGCTACAAAATCGGCCACAAACACCACCAAAATTAGGACACGACCCATCATTTATGACTTCAGAAATAAAATATTTGACAATATTTCGAACATTCCTCAAATTTCTCGTCAACTCTTCTCCCAACCTTCAACCAAACAAAAAATAGTCCAATCTCTAATGAAATTAACACCATCCAACTGACAGGACGCACACTGTCCCGCGGAAAAAAGCGAGTAAAATAATATTGGTACCGGTGCAGCCGCTTGCTCGCAAATTGCCCGGTGAACGCCGACCTGTCAGTTGTCAACGCTGTCACTGCTGTCAGGTTGTCAGAGCCGTCAGACAGCCAACACCCAGTGGAAGCCGTCACCGCGGATTTACATAAAAGAGGTAAGTGACAATTAAAAAAGCTTGTCGTGTAGTGTGTCGGTAATTTTAATTTGAATTCTGTTGTGTCATTTCCCGTTGGTGAGAGTGTTGGTTTACATGTGGAGTGGGTTAGTAATGGCTTGGAAGAGTGGATTAAAGAAATAGTAGGTATTAATGGTAAAGGTGAGAACGCTGATGGACTAAAATCAGTTGCAGCAGTGTTTATCTGGTTAACAGTTAACCAATGTTTTACAAAGATAACGATTCTCCCGTCATACAGCACCCTAATTGTGTTTGCTTTCTTTGCATTAATTGCTTCATATGTTCAAAAATCCGTAATCTACTCGACAAATTAAAACAGGCAATGTAACAAAATAAAAGAGAAAGAGTGTGCTTCGTACTGTTAAATCGGATACGCAATTAGGGTGCTCAAAATTGACTGAAAGCGATTGTAGTAGTTTTTCTTTGACTTACCAAGGTTCTATATAGTCAACGATTTGTACAAGCATTGGTATATTAAGAGGATTCTACTTTGGGCGACATTTGAAAAGATATTACCATTAAGCTGGCCATTAGTCAAATGGAAGTCGCTCCTCAAATTGTAACAGAAAAAACCAACTAGAAGATAAATAACCCTTATATCCTTGCAGTTGGGTAAAAACACAAAAAAGCATAGCCTAGACGATACCCTTAAAAGCAACATTATTCAAAACAGAGAACCACATAACAACCACTCACAAATGAGTAACGACAACATAAAAAGAATTAACCCTCCACTCACCATAAAAGAGCGTATATTGAATATTACAGTGTACATCAAATTTATCAGGCCGCCTCCATTTCTTAGCCATAAACGCGGCGCGGCATCCTATCGCGATGATAGTCTATTAATACCGCTGATACCGCGACGTTAATGTAACCCGGTATTAACCCCAGCGTGCCAACCCTGTAAGGGGTAGCATACACGGACATCTTTGTAACAATATTGAGAGGAATGGCGTTGTCTATCTAGGAGAGTGGTTTGAAAATACTTTCATTGTGCGTACAGCTAAGGAGTGGAATTCCCTGCCGGCGTCCTTGTTTCCAGATAGCTACAACCTAGGGGTCTTCAAGTCAAGAGTGAATAGGTTACTTCTAGGCAAGCGTGCTCCACCTTCGACCATATCATCACTTAACATCAGGCGAGATAGTGGTCAAACGCGAGCCGAGAAAGAAAAAAAATTGGTAAATAAGCATATTAGACACACACAGCAAATTAGGAGTCATCGCAGTATGGATGATGACAAAAAAAAAAGAAATTTAGTTCGTCAGTTAGATTACCTAAAAATATTTGACACGTATTTTTTCTTTTACCACGTAAACATAAAATAACGACGACACAGTGCGTTGAAATATGGTATGACGTCACGCCGTGCTACACTTTATACTGACAGGTGACGTCACAAGCCCCCACTCCTAAACTTTGATGCGCTTTATCTTTGTCAACTTTTTTTTGATAAATCAAAAAATACATGTCCAATATTATTTGATAATCTCACTGACGGAATAAATAGAATTATCATTTTTGTACCCAGTAAACGTACCTGTTGGTTTCGACGACAGTCGCAATGTAGATGCTTTTAGATGTTTAAAGCGGAATACAACTTACATTAATGCCTCATATGACGATTGGCTTTTGTCCACAACTTCGCTTCCATGACCAAGGAACAGTACATTTTCCAGGACGAAAAGTTGTCCATGTCACTTTAAGATAAAGCTGCTTTTTATCATTGAAAGAATTTTCGTAAACTGATCACGGGGACTCGGAAACTTCCACTAACAAACAAATAATTTTACCTCTTTTAATATTACTTTAAACTGCTTCCTAGGACTTGAAAACAATCCTGTGATTAGTTTGTGTTTTATCAACTTCAGACTGCGCTCCGTCTTGTAAATTCGTCTATTGTTGCAACAACTATGGTGTCATTACAAAGTGGTCCGTGTGTATGAACCCTAACACCGCCACTTACGACTTTACGCCGAGAACGGGTGCACTGTAATTGTTTAGGGTTACTTTATGTTATGACCGTAATAAGTTTGGCCGATTTAATAATAAGGGGTTATGAAGTGGCTTGTCTCTGGCTAGGAGTAGGTTTAGAATTGTGATAGGACGTGTTGATAAAAGATGCCTTAATTTTGATTGTGAACTCTAAATGCTCATAGTTATTTAGAAGGGGAACTAACAGGGTTTACATGTAAGCAAGTATATTTAGTAAAATAAAAGAAGAGCTGAGTTAGTGCGGATTGCTGAGGGAATACCCCGAAAAGTTTCAGATAGGAGGCCTTTTCAGATTTTCAAACAAGCAAAAAGTTTAATAAAAACTTTAACCTGACTAAAGATTTATTTAGCCTATATTACGCGGACAAAATAACGAATTTATTGACAAATTCATCAAAATCGGATTAATAGTTTAGCCGGTACGGCAAAACATACGTAAATACAAACATACATACATAGACTGCTGAAATCATAACCCTTCTTTTTGGCTTCACCGTAGTCGGGTAAAAAGACTTGATAAGATTTTAATACTTTTTTTAATTCTAGGTACGCTTTGCTTCGCTGTCGACCACCTCATTGCTTACCATCAGGCGAGATAATGGTCAAACGTGATCCTAACAGTAAATAAAAAAAACGTAGCTGACCGTGACCATCCATGCCTATGGTTTTACTTGCTTACGCTGTTGATTTTCAGTAAACAATAAGTACTTTTCTACCAACATTAAGAGATCCTGCAAAAAAGCCGTCTTCAGTTTACGAGTTTCCGAGAGCTTACCGAGCCCGCCACTCGTTTCTGCCCATTTCAGTGGAAACATAACAGTTTCCCTTTTCTGTGAATATCAAATAAAAATTGTGTGGCGCACCGTGGGCCAGCGTGGCTCACTTATTGGGCCTCGTACTGCTGGGAACTTAGAGATTTTTATTTTTGTCATCGTTTGTAAATTTTCCTATATTGGTGATGTATTAGTTAGTTGAATGTTATAGACGACTAGCTTCTGCCAGCGGCATCGCCCGCGTTAAAAGTGTTTTATCATCCCAAGGAGACAGTATACCGGGATAAAAGTATGTGCTATTCCAGACTATAATCTATATCTGTACTAAATTTCATCCAGATCCGATCAGCCCTTCTGGCGTAATTGAGTTAGAAACATACATCCATCCATCCAAACTTTCGCATATATATTATTAGTTAGATTAGAGTCAGACGATGAAATGTAAACATATTTTAAAGTACCAGTGGATGGATGCCAGAGGACGGGCGCCGTCACCGAGGAAGACCTAGGAAACGCTGGTGTGATGATCTAAAGGCGTTTAATGATGGATTGGTAAGAGAAGGTAAGAAGAGTGGAAAGCTTTGGGGTGATTAGTTTAAATAAGTTAAAGAAAAAGTACTTTATACATTGGTTACAAACATAGGTCCACAGACGTAAATCTAACTAGATAACGCAAGTCCCTCAATCTGTATGAAAACCAAGCGTGCCACTTTTTCACAAACAATTTAAAAACAAATTTATTTACCAATGAAAGAAAACATTTCCAATGCCTCGGCCAACTTTTTCTGTACAATATTTACAACTCAATATGGCATGAAAAGACATTTTTTTGGAATTCGGTGGATTTCCGGTGCCGATAGTGCTCAATGAAAATCTCAGATTACGATCATTGATATATATAAAATCGCGACATCTAGTTAGATTTATATCTGTGCATAGGTCTGTTGATTATAGAGTCGAATCGGCTCTAGCACAAAAAAAAATAGCGTTAATACAAAACAGGATGACAAGGCGAGCAGTTTTCTTGCCTAGTTGAGATAAACACAGCCCTATCCACAGCCTAGAAATATATTAAAAAAGATTTCCAACATTAATTACACCTATTTTCCTTAGATCCCTGCCACTTAGGATGTTTTGTTTACCTCAACTCTGCCTATATTTACCAGCCATTAAGATAAGTTCTTCATAAAATAGTTCAAAGAAAACTACCCTACATTACAGCGACCCGGAAAATTGAGCGAACCCCGCGAGAATAACCAAACATTTTATTTCCTCCCCGACAGATGGCATTGCTGTTCTTTTAAATATTTAATTTCTAATTTCAGGCGAGTAAAGTCGCGGATAACTGCTAGTTTTACATAAATTATACGAACAAATCTTCGTCAAGGGTATGCAAAAGGGAAAGGTGGAAAAACAATGGAATGCTGCGTTTTAGCCCACATTATATTGGACTTGAAATGTGTGTTTTGAGTTAACCCATGCAGAAAGCTTTCTTTGATACTGTTTTCTTAGGGCCGCACAGATTTTCCTGCATAGCTATTGATAAATATTTGACTCTGGTTAAGTGATTGCACATTTGATTTCTCTAACTGCGAAAGTCAGTTGTCCAACAGGGGTAAGCAGAAACAAAAAAACCACCACGTACTACGATCCTCTTATCTCCATGTGCTTTGATTCAGTTCATAATATAGGTACGCATGCTGTATTTTTAACCGACTTCGCAAAAAGGAGGAGGTTTTCAATTCGGCTGTATTTTTTTTTTGTTATGAGTACTATATACCTGACCTTTCTGAAAAACATCACAAATGACCCGAATCTCTTGGAATTTAGAATGAACAGGCTTCTTCTATGTAAGCTCACTCCATCGTCGACTCTGTCTTTGTCACCTCTGACATAGGCTCAACAGCACACCCAACTTCAATAAAAAATTGGTCACCAATTTCCTTTTCATGGAAAAGCTATACTCCGAGTATCAATACAGTAGGCATATAAGCTAAATACTGTGTTAAATAAAAATCTAAACTGAACTTAACAATATCCCAGTTAACCCTAAAAGCGCTAACATTCATTACAATCATAACGATAAACTTGTCGCTTTATTACAACGTATCGTAGCCAAATAAAGCAATAAAAGAAAATAACGTGAAGGAAACTAAGTAATTTCTATGTCGTTAATAAATAAGTTTTCTAACCGAGCTAGCAATAAAATTATACATGAATGTATTAGATGTATATCAACGTGCACTGAGGGAATAAGGTCAATATGACGTTCTCAGGCGATGGGACTCGACTTATGGCCGTTTATGTACTGCTATAACTTTCTAATTAAATGCTTAGCCTTTATCGGGTACGTCACGGGTTAGATTGATAATGTAGTTCATAGTATCATGATTAGTGTACTTTGATATTTGCCCATAAATATTTGGTCTTAAATGTGAAGCAAATTGCCATCTTCTTCTTTCGTGTAAGGATTTGGCCACCTCTTAGAGTCAGAGTAAATTAAGCCGCCTCTGGGAACCTCACAGGCCTCTGACTTGGCTATTTCAGACTTACATTTATTATACAATAAGGCCAGGTTTCCACACGATATTTTCCTTCACCGTTGCCTGTGATGTCCAAGATAAACTTAGATAGTATATATGAATTTGAAAAAGTCACATTAGTACTTGCCTGGATTGAACCCACGACCACAACCACGAGAGGTGAGATCTTTGCCACTGGGCCACCACGATCCCATATTGCCATAATCTTATCACAGAAGGTATAGTGTTTATAAACTCAACCTTTTATTGAAACAGCTGATAGAAACACGCTCCTCTTACCCCTTTGCTCTTTGATGTGCCTTCTGCATAAAGCCTAGTTTAACTTAAACGAACCTCACAGCGAAAGAAGTGGTAAATATCAATAATTACTTCAGACTAGTAGTGTTAAAGTTAATAAAGGGTTTTAATTTGAAATGATACTTAAAAATCTCTGGAAAATAGATCATATCGGTACAGTAAAACATTTCGTAAATTGTACACGCAGAACGTCACTTGTTCACCGCTGACCACCGGCTAATTATATTCTATATATTACGAGTATTTGCCCATAAATTTTTGGTGTTGAATGTGGGTCGAATCTCCATGATCACAAAGTTTGGTAAATGTTGTCAACGAATTGTTGGTACAGAACTCAGGCATTCATTTTTTTTTTCAGATCTATCTAATATAAGGAACTAAATTCACTTTTTTCAGAAGTGGTTAGTATCCCTTAGTAGCCATTATTTAACTTCGACAAAACTCACAGGAAGAGATAATACTGAATCTAAACTGACAATACTCAATCCATGAAAATATTATAGTTTGCAACTCTAAAATAGAATAAATCCCGTACCCCAAGCAACATTACAAACCCAGTGCTCCACACACAAAATCTCTGGACAAAAAGACCACAACATCGATACAGTAAAACATTTCGTAAATTGTACACGCAGAACGTCACTTGTTCAGCGACAGCGCACTGGGTCCTGATTGACAGCGCTGACCACCGCCGGCTGATTAATGTACGCACATTGATTGCATACGAAAACGCAGTTTTTTATTGACATTTGTTTGTGGCGGCATTTTGGATGTGCGAGTCGTGGTGAGGTTTGGGCAGGCTGTGTGTCAAGAGAAGAAATTGTAAGTGATTGAGAAAACTTTACTTTAGTTTTGGCTTGGTCTCAACATTATATAATAGACACTACGGGAAGTAGCGAGATAGCTCCAACACAAGTATAATTTATAACTTACTGGGGCTACCTCCAATTATGTAATGCTGTATAATGTACGAGTTACAATAAAAACATTTTGATTTTGAAAAAAAACATTTTGATTTGGCTTGATTACCCCTGAATGCCAAATAAATTTGCTATATGTAGGTTAGAATTGCTTTACAGTATAACTACACATAGCTTTGTCCCTGTTGTATCTATTTGCGCAGGTGCTTTCTGCTTTATCTAGTATGATCATCATCATTCAGTTGAAAGACTTCCGTTGCTGAACATAGGCTGTCCCAAAGTGTCACCACATCGACCAGACCTGTTCGTCTCGCATCTAGCGCATCTTTTATTTAGTATGAATGTTTTGTATCAAAGCTCAGCACCTTCATCATAATCTTCACCATTATTCTTCTGACACGCAATACAATAATCCATCAATACCTACTGATTGCAAACAGATCCATATCAAAACTCAAAATGAAATCACAAAACACACTCCGAACTTAAACCGAATGTAATCCTCACTTCTAAGAACGCATCATAAACATGACTTAGCTACTTGCCCACAAAAATAACACTTTGGACAGTCATTCAACAGTGGGACATTATTCAAGCCCACTAATCCTTCGTACTGCCTTCTTATAGCTAGAGTGCCACTATCTGCCAATTGGCTGATTTTAGGTTTTGATGCCATCGTAATCAGCAAAAGATTCTCTATCAAAGAAGTATTTTTCTACTATCAGTAGAATCCGGAAAAATAATAAAACCCGCCCCAATATTCCTTGGTTTACAAACCTATTTTTTAACTAAAAATGTGCCTATTCGAAAGTTCGTTATTTGAACTATTTTTTGAGACCGGCCACTCTCGTATATGCTTTATAGTTGATAAACAGCATAGATTTTTATTATTTTCTGGTTTTCGTCTAAAACTCAAAATATCAAACGCCTAGTAGACATTTTACGTGAAAATACATTTGATTAAATTTGATTGCCATACATTGCGGCAATGCTTCCAGTCTTTTGGGCACAATACCAGTGGATAACGATGTGGAGGAGTTTTTCCACGCCACATTTTAAATTAGTTTATTTTTCGGCTTAGTGAGTTAGTAGTTCGATTCAAGTGTTTATGTAGATAGCTAATTACTTATTTTATTCTGTGTATATTTTCATCCATTTAAATAAATGACACTCAAAATATGATTTTGTCAGATAGCGGCACTCTTTTTATAGGACGGCAGTGTTGCTCTGACGGCCTGACGGTCTATGGCGGTTTGTGGCAGGCGGGCAGGCGTCATTTTTCATTCTTTGTGTAAACGTCACTCGGCACGCCCTTTCACAGATAGGCACATAAATTATTTACTATTTACAGCCTGATTTGTATGAACTTCTGAGCTTTTGTCACTGATGTGTTTCTTGTTGATGGTTTTAAGAATTTAGATGGTGTTACAGAAGATTTTAGTTGCAAGCTGACTACAATTTTTGCCTTTGATTTTAGCTGTTTAACTAATATGTATATCCATATTCCATACTAATATAAAGCGAAAGTAACTCTGCCTATCCTAATACCTTTTCATGATTAAAACGCTGAACCGCAGGCCGATAGTTTTTACAGCAGGCCGGTAGTGTGAACAATTTTTACGCGGGTGAAACCGCGGGCAGAAACTAGTCTTGTTTATAATTTAGCTGAATATCTGATTTTATATAACACAAAAAAGGCAAGGAAACAGAAAAATATTAACTGTAGAAACATGTACCTTTTGTAAAAGACATGAAATAGAAATTGCAATTCTTATACATTCGTATACTAAAGCTACATTAAATTTATCATCACAATATTATCAAGAGTTGATGTACTACTTTGCACTTTAAATACCAATATTTCAAGCCATGTCAATCAAGAAAAACAATACGCCTATAAGGCGTTTTACTGTTTATTCAAAAGCACTACTAAAATATTCTCCGAACGAACAAAAACTCGCACACATGTTTTGTAAAACTGAAAGCAGATAAACTTTTACAACCTAGTTTCCTATAAAAATCACATGCAAATGTATACTATGTAGTAAAAACACAATTTTTTGCTTGATAAAATTTTATGGTCAATGGGAACTTGGCGCCGGCGTTATGTCAAGCATCGGGTTACTGACAAATTGCAAGATTTTTTTTTCAATATTTTTGGCCAAGAGCTATCGTCACCTGCCCACTGGGGTGCCCAAAAGACAGCAAGAACTGTTTGTCAAAGTAAAGATTTATTCAGACCAGTTTTTTTACTTGCAATTTTCGCCAGCTGCCCAATGTGTATCCTGGAGAATATAAGTGTTTCAGATGAAAAAAACTTCACAATGATTGAAAGGAAGTAATAAATATTGTATGCCGATGGGCTTGCGCTTAACTAAATTATTGCACAAGTGCTTGACAGAAATTAATGTACCTTTTTGCTTGTTGATAGTGCCGGATAAGGACAATCCACATGACTCAATCAAGTATTTGTTTTCAAGTGCTTGTAGTTAATGCTGAAAAACTTAAACGGTCAAACTTTAAGGAGTGCAGCAAGGTACGGTCTTGGATCCACTTTGGTTTTGCATTGAGATCAATTCACCGGAAACAATAAGGAAACTAAGATAACATGACTCTATCACAGTAAACTTCAATCTTGTTGCATCCTGTCATTGCCATTCTGCATCCACGTTAAGAACATTAAAAGATTACGCCATATTTACGAGCCACAGCTTTGAAAGCTTGATACTAGACAAACATGAGTGACGCGTGATGAATCTCGGTTTCCTTTGGATTACCAACATTTGAAGACATCTTACCACATAAGTGCAGACTGGTGGGACCTTAAGAGGAGGGTAGTAAAGGTGAAATTTGCGTGGCTAAGGGTGTTGTATGTTTGTCCTGCGGTGTTAGTTTTGCGTACAAAGGCGCAATTTGTGCGGTAGTTAGAGGGACCGATGCGATATTTCAGTTGGGTGTTTGTTCAGGCCGTTTGTTGCTTGTTAGCGGGTTCAGGATGCGACGGTTTTGGGTGTTAACTCGTTGTTTTGACAAGCCCAAGTTTGACTTTGAATTTTATGTGGGATTTCGGGGGATTGTGGTCGGTAAATATGGTGCTAAACGTCGGATGGTAAACACAAATAATGGTTTAGCGTTTAAGACTCAATTTACAAAGAAATTGATCGTCTATGACATTCTAAATATATTTTTTGTATTGATATGGGAATATTTTGATAATCTAGGAACATCTGAAGCATAAATATATAGCATCCTGATGTATTCAAATTAAACATGTAAACCATAAAAACATTTCGCTATTTACCTATCTCAATCTTAGATTGAATCATCAGGGTACTTAAAAGCTTAACTTTAAATTGCAATGCAAATTAAACACATGACTAAAAACTGGTTTAAAAGCCAAGTGCCTTAAAATTAAAGTGGTTTCTTCCTTTGCTTGAGGAAGTAATAAATTTCACGCTGCGATGCTCTTGCGCACGCAAAGTCAATGTTTGTCCAATGTGTCATTTTATGGGCATTTTATGGCGGAAACGTGCAAAAAACGCCATAGATAGACACATTATGGTGTTGTGTTTTAGTGTACCTTTTTGCGTGTAAATGTGGTAATTCTTTCCCTTATCGTGCGCCGTTTTATGAGGACATGAAAAGTGTTTTTGTGTTGTAATTTTAGTATGCATATTAATTATTGTGTTGTTGGTTGGTGAGTAGATGTTGGGTTGATTAAAAAGTACTATAGCTTTTGTTGCCAGTTATGAATTTATTATGAACTTGTTTTATTTTGCACTTTAAGTTACTTGCATTTGCATTTTTCTTTTCATAAAAACTACACAAACAAATTTTATAACACAGCTTACTTTAGCTTGACTGGTTAATTGAGCTAAGCTTAGTTTTGGCACAATGTTCACCACACTAGCGTTTCAAGCATATTGAGACTAAAATGATCCAATTTCATACGCATAAAAGAAAGCCATTGACTTTAAATGTTAAATATAATGATACTATCATCGAAGAAGTTCAAAGTACCAAATTTCTGGGTATAATATTGGATCGAAATTGTGATTGGAAAGCACACGTCGAATACGTTTGTGATAAACTCGACAGATTTGTCTACGCAATTAAAAGATTCACGGTATCAGCAGAAGCGGCTCTTTGTGCATAATATCATGGTTACGTGTCGTCCGTACTAGCATATGGTCTCTTGTTGTGGGGTAATTCGGTGGATGTTATAAAAGTGTTTAGAGTACAAAAAAAATGTGTGCGTGCAATATGTGGGGCCTGGTATACGGACAGCTGTAAACCCTTGTTTAAAAAGTATAATATTCTACCATTACCGTGTATGTATATCAGAGAATTATGCCTATTTGTTCAACAACATCCGAAATATTTTATAAAACACAAAGATGTAATCAAGCGCAATGTAGCTCCTAGAAATAAATTTAAACATGAGCTCTGTTTACCGCAATGCAAACTCGAATTGCATAAAAGGAACTCGTACATAAATGCTGTAAAGGTATATAACAAATTACCGGATGCCTTTAAAGATTTACCTTTTCGAATGTTTAAAAAAAAGGTAACGCAATGGTTAAAAGAAAAATGCTTTTACGATCTCAATGAATACATGTCAGATCCCCGCGAAAGATACTAAAATATATAATATTGGTATATACCTTATAATAATTAATTGATGTTCAAAATGTACGGAAAATAAAATATTTGTGATGTTACCAATTTACTTTATTATTTAAAATTGTTTATGACATTATCAATTAAATTTACAATATTTTTTATAACAGTTTATGACATTAACAATTAAATTTAAAATATTATTATAATAGTTATGATATTATCAATTAAATTTACAATAATTTATAATTTTATTCTTAATTTGACATTGTTTGAACTGACATTGGTATAATAATGTAACTCTGACATCAATTAATTAATTTGTTCCATAAAAATCCTAATGCATGAGCTCTTTGTTATAACTGTCTATTTTCTTAATTTATTAAAAATACGTTTAGATGATAGTACAAGCTAAAATTAAATATTTGCACACCATATTTAATGGTAGAATGTAAAGGGACCTTCATAGATTTAAGATCATACTTTGTAAACCTACATTCGGGCAAATAAATGAATTTGAATTTGAATTTGAGGTAGGTGTCTGCGTGCTTACTGCGTACGATAAATCCTTTATCAATCATTTATGTATTAGTCTCTGCAGTACAAAGGTACAGGGGTACTAACTCTTCTGGCCGAATGCCGATACTTTTTATTCTGTTCTTTCCGTTTACATAGTGGGTATATTTCCTACCAGTTCAGACTTGGCTTAAAACAACATTGTGATGGATGAAACAAAAAAATGAGAATAGTCAATATAACTTAAAATTACGGCCATATTCCACGAAGAATTAGACAATGGTGCACTTATAGTATACCCCACCAGCATCCTGGAATCTGGACTTGAACCCGATGTGTGACCAGGCTCGCCTCCTAGAAAAGTCAATGTAAATATGTTATCTTTCTGAATATATACTTTCCAATCCATAACCCAGCCACAGCTCCGTTCATCTGTGATAATAACGCGTGAACCGTTTAATTCTCGCCGTCGATCCACACCGCTAGGAGCGGAAGCCGTCGCGAATAAATCAGGGTTAAGTCTTCCCGCGGGATGAGGAGTATTGCAGAAACATTTAGCGCTTGTCTTAATTTTTTGTGTTGCTTTTTTGTTTTAGGTGTTTGAAGGGGAGTGAATACTTGCGCAATCCCATGAGAATGAGACCGTATGCTAACGCATAGGTGACGCCTTATCAAAATAAAAATTATGTGGTCACTTACATAAAAAAAACTATCAGAGGACCTCAAAGGCCAAGGCAATAAAGGTGTCCAACTGACCCCCACCCTATTTTTTCCAAAGCTTTAAAGCCAAGTATTTAATGATTTACCAGAATAAAACATGAGGTCACTGAAAATTCTAAGTTAATTTTACTTTCGGTATTTTTCACATTTTATTTTCAGAAATCTGTAGTTCTATTCATGAACTTCTGAATGTCAACTGTATTATGCAAACTTGATTAAAGAAAACTAACCCGATCTAATGAAAATGTACGTCCCTGCACTTTCCGTTTTGGTAATCAGCAGCCTAATTACGTAAGTGGATTCGGCAAGTCAATGGTTTGACCGCCATCAATCGACCACTCACATAGACGGAAATCCACATCGCGTATTTCAAAAATCAGTAAGGTGATCAGTATCGTAGTTGCTATAAATGTGTTATTTCTTTTTATGGTGAACAATTAAGTATATTCTATTCATCTCGCATGTGATCGGTCGATTGAAAGGAGAGCCCTGACCAATAGGCTCCTCCTATCTTAAAGTTTCAGATATATTTTGGTGTACTCCTAGCATGCCCCATCTATTTAGCTATCAGGTTTTCGCCACGCATACTATTGCTCCCTGTCCCTGCCAGCGCCCCCTCTAAAGACAAACAAACAAACTAAAGCAGAGATAACCCATAAAACCGCTGACAAAACCAACTATTGAATCAACAAACGTCACCCAAAAATCCTTCAGCACCCACTTTTCAGGATAAAATTCAGTTGTCAATTAACAAGCAGCACATTACCATGCAGACATTTGTAAGGTCATATGAATCGTTGGTTAATTCGCCCGCCAACCACAAGGAGCGGAAATGAGGCGAATAAATCAAGTTTAACTCTACCCGGGGGAGTGGGGTACGGTCTACAGAAATATTTAGATTATGTTTTAATCTTTTGGGTGAAAAATGTTGTTACCTTTTGTTTTGAATTAAGTGAAATGAATTGGGTTTTAGTTGGAGTTAGGAGCTCGTGGGTAAATAATAACACCCGCACGGGTCGATTTTCAAGGTTAAGCAACGCTTGACGAGGTCGGTCCGTGGATGGGTGACCATTTCAACATACCGAGTTTCCTCCGTGCCTCGGAAAGCACGTTAAGCCGTTGGTCCCGGCTGTCATTTGAAGATCTTTGACAGTCGTTACGAGTAGTCAGAAGCTTGAGATCTGACACCAGTCTAGCCAAGGGGTACCGTGTTACCCAGTTACTGGGTTGTGGAGGTCAGATAGACAGTCGCTCCATGTAAAGCACTGGTACTCAGCTGAATTCGGTTAGACTGGAAGCCCAATATATTTGGGAAAAAGGCTAGGCAGATGATGAATTGGGTTTTAGTTGGTAAAGGATTACTTAAAAGTCAAAAAGTTAATTTAGATAATTATTAAACCTTATTAAACCGACAAAACCTTGAAACCATTGTTATTTAGGTACGTTGGTATTAGAGCTTTTTCAAAATTATTATCATTATAATCGAGTCGACTGAAACTGTGTATCTACACAATTAAAGTCAACCAGATCTTGTTTTAAAATTCTGCTCTTCTAACGTAAATAATACTGTCGTTACTAGATGGTACTCATGGTTGGGTCAGTTAATGTTGAGAAGTGCTTACGTTAGTATATCAAGCTTTTTAAAAAAATCTTCAGGATTATTTTGAAATGCTGATCTTCAACTATCGTATTACATCTAAGTCCCCCTTGAAGACTCCCATTAAGACTTATAATAGACTATTTAGCTAATAAAGAAAACAATTTATCTAATCAAAATTAAAACAACGCCAAAAAAAGAAAAACACAGTCCACCTTAAAAAAATCCCTAACCTCACAACTAACCAACCTACGCTGCTAACCGTACTCATATTCATTAGTCGATCCATTAATTATTTTTTGTGGAGCCCCCGACTGTCGGCTGTCAACGTTTACAGTTTCATTTAAATTGACAACGATGACTGCCAGCACTCATGAACTGCGTAGTGTCATTCCAACAGACCAGTCAAACTTGGCACGCGACGGTGTCGCTGCTTGCTATGACAGCTGTCAAAATTAAGAACAGTTTTGGTTAGTGTTAAATTTTGCCACGGGTCTTGGTGTGTTGGATCGTGTGAGCTTAAAGACCGGTCTATCTTGACACGTGAGGGTGGCGCTGCTTGTCATGACAGCTGTCAAAATTTAGAAGCTTTTTGGTTAGTGCTTTATTTGGCCACGGGTCTTGGTGTGGTGGTTGTGTGCTGACCATTTCTGTTTAACGTGTCAGTGACGTAAGTGGGGCATGCGAATTAGTGGGTTTCAAATGTGATGTGGTTATTTTTTATGTGTAATTTTTATTACTTTTATAAAAAATTGGCAGATTAATAAAGCGTGAAAATTACCTACTAGTTATCTAGTAAATTTTTTAATGCAAACCATTAGAACCGCTTAAGATGGGTTTATCTTAAGAGATTTTAATGGTTTACTTACACAATCGTTTTTTTTTAAGTAATCATCATAATCCATAGTCCAACTCCGATCGATAGGATTTTCTTTTCTTGTGTCGATCCCCACGCTCCTGTTCCAAGCTCGGCCTGGTTGTACTCGTGATAGCAACAATGTGCTCTATCTGGCCCTGCCGGACCGACCAACCCTTATTCTACTAATCCTGGCAAGCCACTCGGTCTCTGCCTCACGCCACCTATTATTTATCACCACGCCTTGCCAAATGCTTCTACTGCCTGAGGAATAATAATTATGATAAGCAAAAATCTTACTCATCAATAAATGTTTCATGGGACATGTATAGTAAAATTCAACACAAAGGATTAGCAAAACAAAAACCCAGATGAAATTGGAAGGCACAAAGGGAAAAGTCACACAAATGTCCTATTCCACAACCAGGAGTGGCATTGTGTCAGTCGAATATCCAACGAGATAAAATTTCAAACCGTGTGTCGAATATTTCAACAACAAAAAAAAACAACGGCAACTATAAAAAAAATCGCCGACGACATCAAATATCAAAAGCATGAGCGACTGCACATTTTTCACTAACCGGCGAAATATCGATCGAGTCGGGCGACTATCTCTCGGTAGTGTCCCCCGGGATATCCCGGGACGTGCCCGGATCCCGGGATCGCGGGACCGGGAGGCCGGGATAATTGTTACCTCATTGCTGACAAGCCGTTTGTCTTGTCTTCCACATTGTTAATGGATTGGTGATTTGTTGTGGGCTAATTGTGGAACGGGTATCGTTTATTTTTGGAGGGGCTTTGATAGTGCTGTGCGGTATAGTATCGATTGTTTGTTGTCTGTTTAGGTTGTCAGAGTTTTAAGATATGTAATCACAGTTCGATTTGCTGGATTTCGAATGATAACCAGAGGCTTTAGACAAGTAACATTATATCAACGGAAAAAGCGCGGTAATGACGAGAAATATCATAAAAATTTACGGGGTTTTCAAGTGTTATGATATTGTAATTAACTCTTACGTCATACATACATCGCCATCGCTGACAACGAAAGACACTTATCTAGAGCCTCAAATGTATGAAAATAAACGAAGCAAACGGTGAAGGAAAACATCCCGCACTGGACCCGCCTGGTGGATCATGGCCCATACCCTTGCTTACAGAGAAGAAGCCTTTGCCCCTGCAGTGGGAACATTAAAATGCTGATGATGATGATGAAACGAAGCAAAATAATTATTTTGTAAGGATCGTAGCAGTTTCAGCCTACCTTTAAGGGAAAAAGGCGTGAGTGTTTGTATGAGTTAATCATAAAACGCGCAATATAAAAAAGCAACCCAAGACCCACAGCTGTCTCTTAACCTAAGACCTCCCAAATTAACCCATCAAAATCTCCTAAGAAAACACAGAATCACATTCAATTTCCTCAGAATATTGTCTCAATGACGGACAGACTATAGAACCACCACACTGCGCCCATAAAACAAGACATCAGCCACTACATGCACCATTTGACGCCAACACGCAATAAAAACATAATTTACGACTCCTTCCATTCAAAATAAACAATCTTAAACTCTAAAATATGTAACAAATTGTTAATAAGAGTATTAATACTCCAGATCTTAAATAACTTGACAATAACACAGTGTTCCACACGTGTGTGCTATTAGATGTGGCCAGCACTTTTATTTATAGTGGAACAAGTAGTAAATTAACAGCTTTACTGCCGTAAAACAATTTTTCAAGATGTCCATTATCCGTTGCTACTGTTTTGTTAAGAATATTAGGATTAGAGCAGCGGTGTTCAACTGTATTTTTCTTTCTCGCAGCAATTCAAAATTAAATTTTAGAATCAAAGATTGCTTGCCGTACCTACCCAGTTTTCATTAAATTCACCACAATGAAGTCAAAAGCATTAGCTAAATCTAAATATTCAAAAAATCTTTCAGAACAAATTTGAATAAAAAGCTTTAAACCAGGCAACAATAGAAACCTATCCACCATACTAAAACTCGACACAATGGTAAATGAAAATCAAAATAATTTAAAATCGTGGCAACAAAATGTAACCATGGAGAACCCCAAGGGAATGCAAGTCAAAACGCAACAGTTGGACAATCTCAGAATCACATAAGATATCATACACACTTACGACAATCTTGGCAAACCAGCTAATCTGAGCACGTAAATTACTACTTATCGATTCACAATAGTTTTATAACTACGCAAATGCGAGATATTTTCACACTAAACTATTAATCCGTTGAATTTCAATGATCCAAATATACTTCTGATGTGTTTAACAGATGAAGGCAATTAGTAAATTTTTGTGTTTCCGTCGATGTGTCGATTCTTTCGACGACGTGCGAATATAATTAATTTTAATTTGTGTCATCCTCAATTAGTATCTTATTTGCGACTAACAGTTTTTGTTAATTACAGTTATATTCGGTTGATAACTCACACGCTATTTTGAATCTTCGTTCATGTTTAATTTTTAAACCTTCATGTCGTATCATCAATGTTTAGTACCTACATAATATATGTGTATTAGCTGTACTAGCTTATGCCAGCGGCTTCGCCCGCGTGGAAGTCGAAAATTAACCGAAGGGAACATACGCCTGGGATAAAAAGTATCCTAATGACGGAGAGGGTCTACCCGTGCGCCGTGTGATAAGAAGTTTACAAATAGACAGAAAAAATGACATAGTTAGTTTCGAATATATATTAATAGATACCTAATATTAGTACATAAATCTATGGATTAATCATCCAAAATTTAAGAGCTGGTTATTACCGACATACTGATCTTAATAGGTTCGCATCCAATATTGATATTATATAATTCGTAACCAGCTTACTTCTTGACATTATGATGGTTCTTCTTACATAAACTTACTTCTCATAATTCTAAAATACATTATTCCCTTTTCTGGGTAATTGCTAGATGTTTCAGGTCAAAAACATACAATTACTATATTTCAAGACTATCTTATCTCTTAAGACTATCTAAACTCTATCAAGTTTACTATACTCAAGCATATAAGGTACGAAAACTTATAAACGCATTTTCTAAGAAATTGCTACTTGGATCTTCCATTACAAATCTTCTCTCTCCTTCAATCTTATCAGCTACCTCAACCACATTATTCACACCATTTCCATTACATTTTTCACTTTCCCTGCCCATAATTATTTCCTCTCCAGTTATTATCTTATCCGAACCATCAACTTGACATCTAACCTCGCCCTCTCTGACGTTAAAATGTGTATAGCAATTAAGAGACTGAAAAAACGAAAGCGAATGTCGCCGACCATCATCGCATGGGGCCCTAAGATCAGAAATAATACTTACTTATGGGATTAGGATATCTTATAGAGCTGCTTGTGCGATATTTTCTGCTTTTCGTTTTATTATGCCAACCAGTGACACATTCTTAAAATGTTTGTGTGGTGAACTGTTCGAGTGATTGTTGTAAATCTTTGGCGTTAATTGGTGAATGTATTTGATGTGTTTTGTTAAAGCCGGTCCACAGTCTTGGAGATGTGGTTGACGGTATTACGAAAAATCAAAATTCATTGTAAACGTTGCTTTACAAAAAGTGAGAACTCAAAATATGATTTTCTTTATAGCACATTAATATTAAACAAAGTATTCGCGGTGTCACAAATTTTAATAAGCATAATCTAGATACTGCTACAATTCATTTATCGTACTACACATACGCTCTCACTTCTGTGAATTCTTATTTAATTTAAGTTATAATTCAAACTAATTTATTAACCATGACGAATTAAAAGACGCACTCCCAACATCCCATTACCTACTTCTGTATAAATTATGGAGTAACGTTAAAAATTTCAGCAACAATATATTAAATTCGCCGACAACAACAGGTGCAGCAAAAAAGAAAAATCATTAAAAATATACGTCACATTATTCTGTGCTGTGAAATAAACATCTCTATATAAATGCGTAGTGTTGTGCCGTGACATATCGACAAACAGATGGCCGGCCGTCGCGACCGTCACAACATCGGCTAATTTATGCGCTCCTTAACGCCCGTCCCACCTATTAGTTGCACGCAGTATATTTCATGCGGCCGTGTAGGGTGACAATTATTGCTGTCGTTTATACAATACGTTCTATAACAGTTGTAGGCATATTTAGATAGGCAGTGAGGGAGTTCTCTTTTTTATTGCATGTCGTAAATTTAGACGAGTGGTTTTTGGTTAATTAAAAATTGGCCTGTTTATGTTTATTACAGAAGGATTAGGTATTCAAGTTTTATAGAGTCGGGTGTAAAAAAAGATGGAAGATATTCAAGTTTTATGTTCAGGAATGTTCTACGCCCAAATAAAATTGATTTATAAATAAAAAAAATAAAATAGCCTTTTATTCAGCACAACTTTTATTGTTTTTTTATGCAGATCTGTTTGCAAGTCGGCATTGACCTCCGCCAACCATGTCCATTAGTGTCTTTCTTGAACCACTATGTTCCACATCGCTCCTGCCACTTGTCGTTATACAACGTTATCAGATAGTCAATGCATCTATAACAAAACCAAGCAAAAGACAGTACCCACTCTCAAAGAATGCGCAACACAATTTTCAGACATTCACACTAACTTTGTCCTTCCATTAAAACGTGGCGACACTACACGCTGTAAGTATCCCCAACCGAGTTTAAAGCTGCTTTTTATTTCTGGAACGCATCGCAACTAACAGCTCAACGGCTTTCATCTTGTAAACTTTATTAATCGACATGACTCCCGGACACATGCGCCCCATCACTACGCTATTTTACGAACTAAAAACGCGTGACTTTGTCGATGTGTTAAAGTTACATTGACGCATAAGTGCGGCGTTTTATTTAGCTGGATGGTATCGATGCGGTAATGAGTGTGGGTGGTGGAAATAGCTGCGCAATTCATTTGACAACGCAGACAAATTATCGTGTAGAATGTTTATGTTAGCGGCTTTTGTTCGAAACAGCGGGCAATCAGTCATGTTCATTCAAAAATGAGGTTGAAAAGCCATTGTTGCGGCCTCGCGAACGTCTCTGTGTATAATGATCCATATAATACGTTCTGTAAGGATGAAAGTGTGTTATTATTCATGGGAATAAGTCACTGTCGGCTGTAATAAGGCGGTTGCAACGGATATTTTAATGTGTGTCGAGGGAATTAGAAGCTGCGTTAGTGGTGCTATAAATTTCGGGGATGGGCTCATATTTTTCACGTGTTATACGGTACTGGGAACGTGTGATGTTCACTGTGAAAAGTTTGGGTTAATGAGAGAACATAAATTAGAAATTATCATAATATTTATATTTTGTTTTGGATCTATTCGTTTTTGTGAGATTGTAAAAATAGACGACAGTCAACATCTTTCACAAAAGCCGACAAGAGAAGTATGTCCAATTTTAACAGCTTCAAGAATAACTCTGGGATTCAAAATTTTAAAAGGCATCTGTCCCCTTATCCACTATAAAAAAACCCTGGCCTTTGACAACACGTATTCCGTTGAACAAAAAGAGATAAACAAAAACTACATCAAAGAAACATTCCTAATAGAACCAGGTTAACATCTGGTAAAGACACTGATGCCGTTAATTGGCATGCTTCAAGACTATTGACACTAGTGACAATGAAGAAAATATAAGACAATACCACAGGGCTACGTCCTCAAATAATACCTAGTTTAGGACAACATCATAATCAAATCCTCTACTATCAAGATTAACATCGAACGACAGAGGTAAACAAATAATGCTCAAATGCAAGCTTTTAACAGTATCCGACGCAAACATCGAATGCCCGATTGATAGGTCAAAGCTTAATGATTCAACTACAGATGTTCCAAATCTCCCTAGAAGAGGATAGCTTCAAATGAATTGCTATAAAATTCAGTCAAACGGCAACATTCCAACCATCATAATCAAACACCACTGTATTTGTAACACTTGTTTTTCTGAAGCTTAATGTCGTGCTCATTTTAGTTTTGCAAGCTACTAATCAAAACGACATTAAAAGCCAATCAATAAAGATTTGCATTCAACAATAACACGGACCATCAGACAAATGGTGACAAAACACTGGACGCGTATTTCAATTCCCAGCATCATGTCGAGCCAATACATAATAATTCCAATCCTCCTGCCTCAAACTACGTTCAACCACGAAATACACAATGAAAATCTCCAGCCAGAACTCAACTATCACAACACGCATCGAACAACAGGGTAAACAAACAGCGATCAAAGGAGCTCCTAATAGAATCGAGTTAGCATCTGGCGCAGACACCGACGTGGCCCTAATTGACAGTAATCAATTTCGCGTGGACCGCTTTCAATATTCTCTCATCTAAGATTTTTCTCGTCTCTCGTTCGTTTTTATATCGGCCTCTCGTCTCGTGAATTTATCGCTCAATTAGTCTTGTTTAATAGCCGCCTGCTCCGCTGATGTCTGCTTCTAGCGCCTTCCAGGGCTGCCCTGATACGAAGGCATTTATTTTATGAGCTTTTGTAGGATATATTTTTTATTATTCGTCGCGTTTGAACACTATCTCGCCTGGTTGTAAACGATGATGTGGTCAATGGTCAAGCACGCTTGCCTAAAAGTAACCTATTGACTTGCCTAGAAGTATTTTTAGATTTCTAAAGCCATCCGCAAAGGCATGCAACAATAACACACCTTTGCGAAGGAATATACAAAGGTATAATGAAACACTAATGAGAAGCTTTTTAATAAGCGGGTGAATTAATACAGAACAGGTGAATTCCATTGGTAAAGTAATTATAAAGGCAAATAATAACTTGTCATAATTAAAGGTCGCTCTACCTGCGAATGACAAACTTGTCAGCACAATTGACGAGAGAAAAAAGTTCATATTTATATTGAGTACAAAGGCTTAATTAAAAAGTTACCAGAGCACGCAGCCTTCAAAGTTTAAGTAGAAATAAACATCATTAATATGCACGTCAGTTGCCGACTGCAAAAACTGTCAATCTATCCTTGACAAGTAAACATAAAAACAATAACATTCTTACTGCGCAAACCAAATACAGAGCATTTACAATTTCACTTTAAGAAGTTAATAAAAGAAACAGTCTGTCGCGACGTCTGACCTCTTAACTGACAGACTGACGGACAGTCTGACAGCTGACAGATAGACAAAAGTGGTAACAGACGAGAGCGCGCAGTTGCACAAGTTATGCACTTGCTATTGTGGTTTTTGCTTTAGAATGTCAATTTAATTGAATGATGTATGGCTCGGCATTTTGATTTGGATTGCCGTTTGCTTCGTCGTAGATATGCATAAGCTAGTTAACAAGCATTTGAACAGCACCGCTTACGTGTATCTAGAAAAGTAGATTCTTTAAAAAATTCCATAGTTTAGTTTGTTTAAGAAAAAATAGTCGCCATTAGGCTATGCTAGGAGAAACGATCTTCGCAAGGTGGCTGGGAGCAGCAGGATGAGACTTGCCGAAAATGAAAACAAATGGCATACAATTGTAGAGGCTTGTGTCCAGTAGTGGACTGCTGATGGTGATGATGAGGTAACAAAGTAATTTTTGTCAAGAGACTCAGACACTAAGAGGATGTGGTTGCCAAAGACAAAGATTTTTTAATCAAAAGCTTTTGGATGTAAATTGGGCTATCAGTACGAGTTCAGAAGAGTGCTAAGCCAAACTGCTTCCAACTTACAACAACCTACACAAAACCAAAAACTACCCTAAAATCTTCTTCACCCAAAAGAAATCCAAAACTTTTGAGACCAGAACCAGCCCTGACGGCTTGAAAGACGCAGAGAAATGGGATTAAATTAATTGTCGCATCAGTCACGAGGGCGTCGGGGTGTTTTTTATTAGTCGAGTGCGCCCCTCCCCGCGCTACCCCGCGCATCCCCGCGCCCGCGCGCAAAGAGTAAATCACGCGGGGCCATTGACGTGGGAAATAGTGGAAGTGCTGGATTTTATTTTTTGTTCTGTGGAAGTTGATTTTAAATCTACCGGTACATTTTGCATGATTTTTATGCTTCATTAGTGTTTTGTGGTTGGCTTTTTTTGTGGTTAGTACAGGAAGTTATCGTCTCCGTGCTTAATCTAAATTGCGTGAAGATCTGAATGTTGTAAGATAAAAAGTATGAGGAGAGACAAGAGTTATAAGGTTAAATTTCACAAGGTATGAGTAATTATTTGTTTTTGCAATTAAATGGAAACTCCAAATAAATCTAATCTCAGTACGTAACTGAAAACGCCGTCATCAATTTTGTTTGATTTAATTACAAAAAAATATATGATTGATTTGTTTCATTAGTAATTAGTATAAAAGTCGTCAAAGTAGCTGTATACATATTCAACAAAAAAACATAATTTGTATGAGTGATCATACAAATTATGTTTAATAACATGAACTATTCAATAAAATTCGAATATCATCTTCCTGCCCTTGTACCGTGTTACTTGGAATGGAGCAACACGTTTTCTTCTTCCATACAGTCCTGTCGCCCGTCATTTCCCACAGGAGCCGGGTGCTGCCCCTGCGCGTCGCCTGTGGGGTAGGACCTAACCCTATCGCGCTTTACATTCATAGCTAACATGTTGCAGGTGATTTAGCAAATAGTTTACAGTCGGCCGCTAACCCGACACCAACCCTCCTTGGGAATGCTATTGCTGGTGGTTTACCCGCCCACTTCATTGACATGACGGCAAATAGAGTTGTAAATATGAAAGAAGAAGACACACTGCTGCTAAATATACCTACCTATCGGATTAAGATCAGGGGGATATTGCCTAAAACAAAAGAAAACCTACCAAAATTATCAACATCAACAATATACCACATCCACGCAACCTCATTCAGTGCTCCGGACCGGCGCGCCCAACCGATTTGTTCGTGCTTTGATCTTCGGCGCGATTTATCGACATTATTTTTAACGCCGATGCCCATCACTACGGCTTGAGTGATAGACTCGGCACTGAACTTATTGCCGGCGTATTATTTACAAGTAAATTGGGTTTTGTATAAAGCTTTCCTATTTGTGTATGTGATTATGGAGATGTGTTTGTTTTGTATTAGAATGAGGTGACTATTAATCCTCATCATTCATCATTTCTTTTAAAGTTCCCACTGCTGGGACACAGGCCTCCTCCTCTGTGAGAGAGAGAATGGGCATATATCGCCTACGCCCATTGCGGATTGGTCGATGTTACATGTCTTCGAATTTTTGGTTCGAGGACACGACGGTTTCCTCACGACGTTTTCCTTCACCGTTACGGGTAAATTGGATGATTCGCACGAATTGAACTAGATCGAAATGTGTAAATCGATTTTTTTATAATATTATTTTTTCTGTGGCGATTCGCACGAAATAGGAGCTGACTGTCACCCACATAACTTGGTGCGCACCCTCCTAAAGTCTTCGAGACAAAGCAATTTTGTTAAGAAAATTTTATCAATAATCCAAAACTTTTTGATAATTTCCTCAAGTCCTATTCCTATTCGTTTCCTAGTCCAATATGGTCCTAAATATCCTATAATTATGGTCTAGACTCCAAAGAAAAAAAGAAGAAATAGATCATCCAATAACCCACCGTTGCTACCGTTACACCGTTTCCGTTAGATGACTAACTCCTGACTGACTACTGCCGTAATTTATTATAATCTATTTCTTTTTGAATTATTGAGTTTCTTATTTTTTTTTCTATTTTTGCCGATTTCAACAAATATCACTATTATTTATTTCCATATTACAATATATCGGTTTATGCAACATGTCTTCCATATCTTTAGATTTATTCATCATTTCAGTAATCATATCCTTTCTAGCCATATCTGCTTCTAAAAAACACCTTTCTTTGATCTGCCCTATTTTCATGACCATTCCCCATTGAGTATGAATGCGGAGGAACTTTCCTCACGAAAATTTACTAGTTTATCTGTATTACATACCCATATATCATGACAACCGATTTCTGCACAACTATCTGATCTTGGTGAGGAGTTAAATAATATTGATTAGGAAGTAGGTATTCGCGTCTCAGTATTAGCTGACACCAAGACATGAAAGGCTAAATTTGTGTATTCAATTCTGCATTGTGCAATTACATATAAACGCCACCTGACTCATAAACTGGAACAAAAAACTACCAGACACGACCATATTCGTACAAATATACGACCGGATACAAAAACTTCCAGACCAATACCTATGCAGATTTATAAATATAATGCACAGATCAATTCATAACTCAACAATACAATACGTATTCTCCCAGTGACATCCAAGTACATACAAATTACAAATCACTGAACAATAACTCTGTACGTCTGCCCACGACCTGAATATTAAGACGGGTTGTAGTATCATAAATATCGTTTAAAGTTATTGTGGTCGTCATCGATGAGTGTAATGTCGCATCACTTGAGATTGACGGATTGATGTGTCTTTGTTTTATTACCTTAATACGCAGTTGATATTTTATAGAGGAAATAATATGTTGGACGATCGTGTGAAAATCATGAGTCATGTTTTGGTAAGAAAAGAAGTGCCAACAATGTCTGCATACTGGGTTCCAAAATTATATTTGGATGCTCGAAAAACAGGATGGTCCACTGTTACCACTTCCTTTCTTATAATCATACTCCCTATGATGGTATAACTATTAAAAGCTTGGTAAAAGATTCGTACTACTTAAGACTCTTTCTCTCGGTGTCGTAATCTTTCAAACGATGTGATAACCATTTAATTTACTAATTAAACAACCGAACAACCAGTGCATTGGTAGCAGAAGTTAATCTTCGAGTTCTCTGTGTTTCTTCCTAGAGCTAAATATATTTTAAACAAGAATAATTTAGTACAAGAAGACGGTCTAAAAGTTCCAGATCAATTGTCAAACTTTGAACCTTCAATCTACCCTAACCACCTTCTGAAACTTTCTGTAGGTACTTTTGTCTACTAAAACCACCTTTTCACCTCAACCTACTTCCCAAACCGAATCAGCTGACAACCAATAAATCCCTTCTGCGCAACCTTCGGCACTAAACAGACGTCAATATTCCTCACACAGTGATCGCAGCGTGTACGCCACGAATCCACGATTACGCCACTCGTGTACCAATCTTGAAGGACCAGCCATCTTGCTACAACGTGCTATTATTTTCCATTCCCATTGCAATCACTACCTGTCTTATTATATTCTGTCATTTGATATTATAAGCCTAGTCTTCGAACTACTTACAATACAATTAATGTAATAATAGCTATAAACTCAATTGTTTTTAATTTTCCAGATGGTTTGATAACCATGCAATAGACTACACATCGACAGGATGTCAGCAGACGTAATACAAGAAGACAATCTAAAGGTTTAGTGTTAGATCGACAGTCAACCTTTCAAGCTTCCACCAACAACCTTAGGACCTACTTAGGCAAGGCCGAAATGTGTGTGATTGACCAAGTGATGACACATGGCTCTGAGACGTGGTCGCATCAACGGGCCTACTCAGAAAGCTTACTGTCACTTAAAGGGCAATTAAGAAGGCTATGCTCGGCGTTTCCTTGCGTGATCGAATCAGAAATGTAGAGATCCGCAAGAGAACCAGGGTTACCAACATAGCCCGAAGAATAGCCAAACTTAAGTACAGTGGGCAGGGCACATTGCTCGCAGAACGGATGGCGACCGCGATCCGGAAGACGTTGCGTTCGAAGGCCTCCCATCAAGTGGACCGATGACCTGGAGAAAGTTGCGGGGGTTGCGAGACGCAAGGGACCGGTCAAAGTGGCGACGCTTGTGGGAGGCCTATGTCCAGCAGTGGTCGTCTTTCGCTTTCGTTTTTCGTTGCGGGATCCAAGACAGTTAAATTCATTCTCCGGGATTTTGTCGAGCTAAATTGCCTCGGCGCTTTTCTGGTGGTCACCACTGTTGATTCTGGCTTTCAGGAGTTGCAGTGGTTTGCGAATGTGCGGTGGGATTGATACGATGATAAGTGTTATTCTGGTAGCACACGTCAACGGCTGATAGAATGTCACTTGGCTTGGAGCCCCTTAACTAATAAAACCATCGATTCACCTCAACCTACTTTCCGCCTCGATCAGCTGACATCTAATAAATCCCTTCTTCTAGACCGTCGCCAGTAATCAGACGTCAATATTCCTCGCACAGTGATCGCAGCGTGTACTACACGATTACGCCACGCGTGTACCAATCTTGAAGGACCGGCCATCTTGCTACAACGTGCTATCATTTTCCGTTCCCATTGCAAGCGGTCGTATATAAACACCTCACGCAGTGATTTGCAGCTCAACTATTGGGACACACAGGCTGGAGGGATGAGCGAATATGTTTTTGCTAGGTTCTGCTTTTCTTTTTCGACAGAACTCTCTCCAATTATTAAGACTGCACCGTGCAAAATAATTCAAAACGATCGTCACAGTTATAGGGATATAATCAATATTATTACCATAATTGCGATAAAAAATATGTAATGAACACCACAATGAATGTGTTAACGATTCTATGTTGGCAAAAATAAAAAATATTGTCTAGTTTAATTAACAAAAATACGTAAAGTTAGACAAAAATCTTAAAATAGCATGCTAGTGTTTTAATGATTTTGATAGTAAACTGTTGAATTTTTTCACAATCTTTAATTCATATTAATCTCTAATGGTCATATCACAATTTAGTGTTTTAACATTTTCGAAATGTCATTTGGTTATTTTTGTGTTCTTTTTTTCTTAATTGTCGCGCTGTTTTGAATCATACGCAACGTGCACCTGTCGTCAATTCAGTCGTCCACGGGAGCTCGGAGAGAGGTCACGTCTCATCGTGGAGCGACGGCGACGCGCCGATAACGATAAATCGCGATCTATTGTGTACGTATACATTACCGCAAATAGTTGAATAAGGTAAGTCATGTTTTTTGATTTTTGTGTAGGAATTTTTATGCATACCTAACATTTACTTTTTATGTTTTTACTATTCAATACATATTTCTGTTTTTGTTTTAAATAATTTTTTTAGTAAAAATAATGCTGTTCTCATAAAAAGTATGTATTTCTATTTTTTTATTTTATTTCATTTTTAACCGATTCTCAAAAATGAGGCGGTTTTATGTTCAGCTGTATGTTTTTTTTGTGTATGTTTATCGATTTCATAAATTGTGGACCGATTTTGGAAATTCTTTTTTTGTTTGGAAGAGTACGTTCCATTTAAATTTGGTGAAGATCTGTTGAAGAATTCTGGAGATTTGCAACAGAACTCCTCAAATAATTACGGCTGATCTTTCAGGATTGTTGCAATCGCATGTCTGTTTATTGTCATATGTTCATAACATAACATCGCGCCGGTACGCTCTAAAGAGAGAGGTACAAAGATGTGTACAGTAAACCCTGGTACACTCATTTCACCGGTTATGTTCAAGTTTTATGTTAGATTTGTTTGGAAAAATGTTTTATCTAACATAATGGCGCATGGAGGTAATCGATTTTTTCAATTGTTTCTCAAATATTTGATATTGGTATCGTGTAATGGGTTTTTTGGGATGCCGATTGCAAATCTGACATTCTTTTTAAAATCCAAGATGGCGGATGCAACTTTTTCTCAAACATTCGATATGGGTATCCTGTAATGGGTTTTTAGGGATGCCGATTGCAAATCTGACATTCTTTTTAAAATTCAAGATGGCGGAAGCAACTTTTTCTCAAACATTCGATATGGGTATTGTGTAATGGGTTTTTAGGGATGCCGATTGCAAATCTGACATTCTTTTTAAAATCCAAGATGGCGGATGCAACTTTTTCTCAAACATTCGATATGGGTATCGTGTAATGGGTTTTTAGGGATGCCGATAGCAAATCTGACATTCTTTTTAAAATCCAAGATGGCGGATGCAACTTTTTCTCAAACATTCGATATGGGTATTGTGTAATGGGTTTTTAGGGATGGCGATTGCTAATCTGACATTCTTTTTAAAATCCAAGATGGCGGATGCAACTTTTTCTCAAACATTCGATATGGGTATTGTGTAATGGGTTTTTATGGATGGCGATTGCAAATCTGACATTCTTTTTCAAAATCCAAGATGGCGGATGCAACTTTTTCTCAAACATTCGATATGGGTATCGTGTAATGGGTTTTTAGGGATGCCGATTGCAAATCTGACATTCTTTTTAAAATCCAAGATGGCGGATGCAACTTTTTCTCAAACATTCGATATGGGTATTGTGTAATGGGTTTTTAGGGATGGCGATTGCTAATCTGACATTCTTTTTAAAATCCAAGATGGCGGATGCAACTTTTTCTCAAACATTCGATATGGGTATTGTGTAATGGGTTTTTATGGATGGCGATTGCAAATCTGACATTCTTTTTCAAAATCCAAGATGGCGGATGCAACTTTTTCTCAAACATTCGATATGGGTATCGTTTAATGGGTTTTGAGGGATGCCGATTGCAAATCTGACATTCTTTTTAAAATCCAAGTTGGCGGATGCAACTTTTTCTCAAATATACGATATGGGTATCGTGTAAAGGGTTTTTGGGGGAGGTGATTGCAAATCTGACATGCATTTTAAAATCCAAGACGGCCGATGCAATTTTTTCTCAAACATTAGATATGGGTAACGTGTAATGGGTTTTTGGGGATGCCGATTGCAAATCTGATATTCTTTTTAAAATCCAAGATGGCGGATGTAAAGTTTTCTGAAACATTCGATATGGGTATCGTGTAATGGGTTTTTAGGGATGCTGATTGCAAATCTGACATTCTTTTTAGAATACACGATGGTGGATCACATTTTTCTTATAATTGTGAATTTATTTTATTTTTGATCTATCTCAAGAAACAGTAGTAGGTATCTATACTACTGTTTTTTTAAGAGATATCAAAGAGTAATCAGCAAGTTGCTTGCAACTTGCGCACCGTGCACCACGAGACCTTAAGTCTAGTTTTTGTATGTACTACTGGAATTCGCACTTCCCCCAATATGATTATAAATTAAAGGCTATTTATTTATAATCATATTGGGGAAACCTTCTCATATTTATTATAGTTTATATAACTGTAAGTTTACAGTACCGTTTTTATTACTGTTTTGGGACTGTATGTTTCCAGTTCTAAGACATGCTTTTTGACTACTTACAATATTCTTATGTTATTTCAGTATTCTTCAAAACATACGGATTCATATTCAATCATTTTGATAGAAGAAGAAACTGAAGATAAAGACGAGATCATAATACATGGCAATAGAAGTGGGTTTCACATGATGCATTTTAGCTGACTAGAAACACAAGCTACCCATTAAGGTACCGAAAATAAGTTAAAAAATATACTTCGTTTGGTTACTGGCGCTGTAAAACATATACATATATGCTCAAAATGACAAAACTTTTCTCATAAAGTTCTGGATCTGAAGCAGGGTTTGTTGAACGGGCCACGTGTTTGAAAATCATAGCACATGCAAATCTTATTATTGCAAAAAAACTGACCGAAGGGGAATCATCGAACGAAGAAAGAGACAAGGAAGGAAATATTAAACAAAAAAAAAATTGATACTTCCAAGCACAAGGACAATTTCATGTTACACAAAGAAAAACACGCATATTTGCAGTTTGGACTGAATTGGACATGAAGGTTGAACTTATCGAGGAAGAATAGAATTTTGGTCTAAAATGGAAGAAAAATTTAAGACTTTTCATTTTGATTGCTTACTGCCGGTAATCCTTGTTCTCAGTCAGATAGGCAAATGAAACTCAAGGAATGAAATCTCAATGAAAGATCAATGAAAACGAGAAAAAAAGATTCGAAACGAACACTGAAGCAACTGAAGAAATAACAAAACGCAAATGAAAAGCGCAATAAATCGCATGGGCACGTTATTCCGTTATGCACCAGTGGTGGAAAATAACAATCATGTTTTTAAATGTGATTGATATTACCCTTCTTGTCTCTTTTCCAGTTATTTTTATAATCTTTTTTATCATAACCCCACACAAATATTTGGTCATCTGGTGACAACTTTGTATGAAAAATTAAAATTCTTTTTTGAAAAATGTCTTCTACTTCCCTGTAGAAAGTTGTTCATTTACAGAAGCAAAAGCAATTTTTAAAATATGATCTTTCCGTTACATCCTGTATAATAAATATACTACGTTTCCCTGGGCTTTTTGTAAAATGTTAAAACACGCATTAGGTAATTATAGTTTTTTTATTACGGTCTGGTTTTATTATGCAATGTACCTACCCATCTACAGCTACTCCCCTAGCTTACCTACAAAGTCTACAAACCCAGTAAAATTCCCGGGCCTACAATCCACAACGCCAAAGTTTGATCGCAATCGGATGAATAGTAAGGGAACGGTTATTGTATTACTATAGTACAATACAACCAAACATTATTTTTTATATAATATAGATTATAAGATTTAATTATGGGCTTTATGTACATATAAAACCATCTAAATAATAAATATTCGTCATTTCAAGTCACTCAACACAACGACCCAAATTATAAAAACCTTTAGTTACCAACTCTTGTCATGCAACTGCAAGCGGGACTCGAGCGAACTTGTCATTGTGTGCGTGACGACGCACACGACTAGCGCGCTGCAGTAAATACCTATTTGCCGCGCGCATCTTTTGCTCGGCCCAGTCTTAAGGACGCTGTTACATTTTCGACGAACTCAAATTTAGGTATCTAGTCGCACACAACAACATTACGCGCACGCACTCATTGAAACTACTGAGCGCTCGATTTTATACATCACTCAAATAATATTGGTCCTTGTTATTATTTTTTAATTTTATTGAAGTTGATTCAGAAAGGTTAGTTGGCACTTTGAAAATGCATTTGGTAACTGTTACAAACCGTCGTCGTAAAAAGTAGGTTATTATTTTTAACCGACTTCAAAAAAAGGAGGTGCTCTATCTATTCGACCCGTATGTATCCGCGATTTTCTTTAAAACTACTTATCCGATACTATCGGGTTTACGTCGATTAATGTATGTGTTTTCAGGGAAGGTTTTATTGTTTAATATATTAGGATATGATAAAGATCTTCGGAGATAGACAATGGAACTCTTCAATAACAAATAGCAAATGACCTGCGATTAGTGTGATCGTATAGTTATGTTTTGTTTTCACCATACCGTAATATAAAATCACGCTTGTACGTTTTTAGGGGGTTAACAGATTTATTTATTATACCTTCCCAATATGGGGTACCAACAAAAACTAAAAAGAGAAAAATAATAACTTTTCCGTGTCGAAAAACGAAAAACAATAGATACCGACACCGACTTTCGAAAAGAGAATTAGCTTTCACTTTGTTGTAGTAAGTAGGTATTTTTAAAAAAACGCAACGTAATATAAGTAGATACCTAAAACGAAATAATTTCCGGTCACAAGGATTAAAAAACCGGCGAAGTGCGAGTCGGACTCGCGCACAACGGGTTCCATACCATTATTGCAAAAAACGGCAAAAGAAACACGTTTTTTGTATGGGAGCCCCAATATTTATTTTATTCTGTTTTAGTATTTGTTGTTATAGCGGCAACAGAAATACATCATCTGTGAAAATTTCAACTGCCTAGCTATCACGGTTCATGAGATACAGCCTGGTGACAGACAGACAGACGGACCGCGGAGTCTTAGTAATAGGGGAAACCCTAAAAATGACTTAAACATTTTGCATTACATATTATATAAAATATTACCATCAAAATGTTTTGGAGTATTACATAATGAGCATCCGCTAATGACATACTACCCAAAAACCATGAAAATGTCACCCATGACGAAAAGATGTCAAATTTTTGTCGGCGCCATCTTGTATTTTGGTTTTGACCCCATATTCGATATGAGCGACCCCAAAATCCATGACAATGACACCCATGACGCATAGATGTCAAATTTTCGTCGACGCCATCTTGTATTTTGATTTTGATCCCATATTCGATATAAGCGACGCCAAAAACCATGAAAATGACACCCATATCGAAAAGCGGTCAAATTTTCGTCGGCGCCATCTTGTATTTTGGTTTTGACCCCATATTCAATATAAGCGATCCCAAAAAACATGACAATGACACCTGTGACGAAAAGATGCCAAATTTTCGTCGCCGCCATCTTGTATTTTGGTTTGACCCCGTGTTCGTCATACATACATACATACAAACCGGTTCAAATCATAAATCTCCTCCCACCCATCCACTTCTAACCTTCACCGCCGCCAGCTTAACCTTACCCATCCAAATCCTAACCTTACTAAGAGCTGCTTAAACCCACCCATCCATTTCTCAACCTTGTCAACAACTGCTTAACAATACCTATCCAAATCCCGATCATACTCAACATAATTTCTAAATCAAATTCTAATAATAAAAGGAAACTCAAACATACTTTTATTTCGGTCCGGTAAAATATCAACTCCTTTCGATCACGACATACGACTCACGCATGCACACTACAATCTTTTCTATTACTTTTATCGTATTTATTTTTTGCAAAAAAGCGATACGCTCGTCCTTCCACGAGCGCTTCTGAGCGCGGAATGATAAGCTTCGAGTGCAAAATGTATGAAGAAGTCGGCAAGTATTTTTATTTTAGCTAATAATTAAAATATATATTGATTTGGGTAAAAAATAATTATCTGAACCTGTAAAGGACTATATATACCGGTTTTTTTTTATAATTTTGAAGATAAAATATGCTATAAAATTAACTAAACTGGGACCTATTCGGACCCTACTTTTTTAATATTTTTGCGATTATCGTGATGGGCAAAACGTATTTGTGCGAAAATTTTGTATGATGTCATGCAATTTTTCTGATGACAATCTGGAGCTGAATATATTATCTTTAAATTAAGACCATGATATCTTCACATCTGTGATTGCATATACATTAAAATTGTACCTGAAAAGCGCTGTTATTTGTAGAAAAATGTAATAGCGTCCTTAAGCGATCTTAATATTCATCTTTTCTACAAAGGAAGCTTAGAAAATGGTGCTCTGCCGAAAATTACTGCTTTCAAAAAAATTATATATCTAGGAAATTTGGGCAGCTTTTTAAGGTGTGGATCCAAAAACACTTAAAAAAAAAGTCCTTGTGTCTAAGCTCTACAATTGTCTTATTGTTAGAAATTACAATATGATATTATTACTTTTTAAAGGGAAATCGGCATTGCTCTAGTTAATAAAATTATGAAAATAATAAACTTTATCAAGGATTCTCTTATGATTAGGGTTCAAACGAAATGCAATCTAAGTTGTTAGTTCATTTATAAGGCATACCTACACATCGATATAACCCAGTTTACTTGTCAATAATGCAGAAATCAATTTATGTAATGAAGTTTAGTATTTTCTAATTTATTTCTCTCAGCCGCCAAACTGGCGCTTTTGGCGCTACACATAATATTGTAAAAGGATTATACCTACGATAAATTAACACAAAACAGCAATCACTTAAAAACTTTCTACATAAATCTCGAAGATAGATAGCGTAACGCAACTCCTTCAACATGTTTACAAAAAGACATTTAGTATTTTTCCACTGCTTCCAATTTTAAGTTCACCCATTTGCATTCTGTCCATCCGTATGTCCCGTCCGTTTTCATCAACGGCAAGTCAAATAAACCAAAGGAACGGGCCTAGCATATAAAGGGCTGGCGTGTCACAGCTATGCCTAATGAACTATTTGAATGTGGGCCTTATTGGCCGCGGATAAATAAAGAAATAAATGTGAAGTACGCGCCGTGCGCTCGCGCAAGCTAATCTGCTGTTTAAGACCATATTCATAGTGTGGTTCTGATTTGTACGTGTTATTTTTATTTAAGTTTTTTGTGTACCTAATTTTATACTTCAACTAGCCGCGTGGGACAGGGCTTCGCTCCCTTCAACTGACTATGTACCTACCTACCCTACCCTACCTACCCTACATACATGAATGTTGCGTAACTTTAACCGTTTACGCAGCGCACGCAACGAATAGGAATAATGTTGCCCGTTTTTGCAACATTTTTCATTTATGCTCCGCTCCTATTGGCCGTAGCGTGATGTTATATAGCCTTACCTTCCACGATAAATGGTATATCCAACACAAAAAAAAAAAAATCTAACCCGTAGTGCCTGAAATTAGCGCGTTCAAACAAAAAAACAAACTCTTCAGCTTTTTAATATTAGTATAGATATGTTACATTCAGTATTGCACTTTAATTCTAATCGTCTCAAGCAAAACCATTGCTATATACAACATTTAAAATCCAATAACCAGCCAAATCTGATTAAAATTCACCGCTGCCGATTAAAAAAAAGCCTAAAGAACCTACCACTGCTACAATGAGATTAAAAATATAAAATTTCTTGAACACATGTTCGAAACATTTAATTCACTATGAACATCACAAAATCCCACAAATAACTTAAACAATACCTATACAAAATTAACATTGACAGACATAACCCTATTGACAGACAAACAATAATTAAAATTATCATCCACACTGACAAGTTGTTGACGTCACAAAATGGCACGACTCAGTCGTGCCATTTTGTGACGTCTCAACAGGTCGGCCCAGGGTTGAGAATGTTCAGATCCGACGACAGATGCGGGATGTTTGAATTAAAAACGGTTTCGTGTTTATTTTTAATTTAATTTCGTGGTAGTGTAATCATCACATGCAAAAGGGTCATTGCATGTGATGATTTATTGTTTATTTTCAACCAACTTTTCAGACTTAACTTCGCTTGATACAAGCACGTAAGTTTTGACAGGTTAAAAAGGATGTTTCTAGTACATTAAGGACATCAATCGTCTCTAATTGCAAACGTCTCGTCATTGACAAATAAATATTTTTTCTTTCTTCTATGTGCTTTAAAAAAAATGTAATTTACGGTGACATAAAATGTAGCACCGTTATAATACTAACAGTAAACTTATGATTTACGTTGCTTTTATACAACTATTATCTTTCACAGTTTTTAATAGCCTCGCTTCGCTAAGGACCACTTAAATTCACGTACGTGGTCACACCTCCGTTAGTACTGAGCTACTCAGTGCCAACATTACCTGGAACACTTAAAACTACTTTTCATCTCCTAAAACAAAGAGTCGTAAAACACAGAACTCCTTGAAAAATAAAAATAAAGACACCCGACTTTTCAGGCGACAAAAATTGCAACAGACAGGCAGCACTATGAATAGACCGCGTTGCGAGAAGTGGGCTTCACGTTTGATTGAATGTGAAAATTATACGGCCGGTCGCGGCGACGACGCGCCGGTGTGGAGTGCTCTTTATGTTACCAAGTTTTCCCATAGGAATAGTCGGGAATCGCACTATGTTTGAATGTCAAATTAACATGTTTGAGAATATTTTAAGATATTAATGTCGTTATATAAATTCTGGGAAATCGCGAAACCACATATTGTGAAAGGTAAACGCTTTGTATTGTCAACAAGATAAATGATCGACTGAGTTGGCGACACTACCTGTATTACATTAATTTTACGTAATGCATTGCCATTTGCCAGTCTACAATAATTTATAGATAAAATAAGAGGCAATGATTGAGTAAATAGGTAGTAATTTGTCAGTGACTGACCACAGCAGTAAATTGATAAATTATAAGCGAGGGACCACACGTGAGGTTGTGGTTCCGTACATGTCAAGCTAATAAAATCCTGTTAGGTATGTGACTCCTCCTATAAAACTAGATAATGTTACTCTGAAAGCATACAGTTTTTGAAGACTGATCATTGTTTTATGGCCTGAGTATATTTATTGTGGTAAAACTAAATCAAAAACTCGTTCGAACCGCGCCGTTTTGGTCTTGCACGGAGACCTTTTTTAATTATATATTTTTTTGATTTTGTTTTTATCTCGGGTGACAAATAATAATATTTTCTGCCTTTCTTTAAATAATATGCCAAAATAATTTTGCAAACGACATGTTGTTTCATCGTTCATCGAAATTGTGCTTCACTGTCGACCACATCATCGCTTGTCATCATGCTAAACACATATACTCACAAACTTTCGCTTTTATAATATTACTATTATATAGCTCAACAAAAACTTCATCAAATATCAATACAGATTTCAAAAACCAAGCTACCGTCTGCCTATCAATTCCAAGTAACCAAGAGATAACCACCTAATTCCCAACAATTCCTACCTATCGTCGGTCAATAACTAAACCTGTAACTGGAAACTAACGAATAAATACAGGCGGCTGTTACAATAAACGAGCGATGTCTCGGTTTATGTCCGATGTTAAATCCGTTGATTTTAACTGCAGTTTTATGGACTACTCGTGTTGATTCGGCGTCAAATTACACGGGGTCGGACGCACTGGGTGATTGTTGGGTGTCTTGATTTTAAGGACGGTGTGTTTTATTTATTTTATTATATTTTTAACAGACTAGGTACACTAGATATGGAAGAAGAGGATCCTGCTGTTTTGCCGGAAATATTTTGACAAAATTTCACTACCCAAATAAATTTTAGCATTTTTTTTTTTATACCACTGCATTATTTGGAATGATTTTAGTACGCAATGTGCGTTCATTTGGTAATTTTTTTCTTGGCAGATTATTACCAAGGGTAGTGTCATTAAAGCATTTGGTCTTTGATCAAATGATTTATTACAGCAAACAATCTTTAGACAATAAACATTTGGTCAAATGATTTGTTATGACAAAATATATAAAGGCAAAAATAAGATATTTGGGAATTATATAATAAAAAAATGCATTTTTTTTATATAATCCTTTATTTAATACGAAATATTTGTAACTCACAATTTAAAATTTTGTGCAATAGATATTAGAAATTTTGCCGCGACAGCGGCCGCCGAGCGCCAGATTTCCTCTTTAGCAAAACAAGCATGCATGGTAGATTAATGGCAATTCGATAATTATGGTCAATTTATTAGTCCAAGAGCGAGCGAAGCGAGCTCGGGAGCTTAGGGCACCCCGACACGGATAGGTTAGGTTTGAAGAAGATGAAACATTAGATTTGCGTTACAATTATTTGTGAAGAGATTAATTTGGCAAATGAAATTATGCGGAAAATTGTTTGGTAAGTGATAATTTGTTAATTTCTTTTCGATGAAACAAGGGTAACCCGGAAGAAAGAGGACTTCTGTTACGGGTATGCCCATATTTATAAGGTCTCTACAACAATCTTGTTAAATTGGTTGATGATAAAACAAGTAAATTATAATTTTTTGTGTGGACAACTTTTGCTTGGAGATGTAGAAAGCTTTTATAGATACTAGTTTTGTCCGCGGTTTTTATCGTATGTCTATCGCAGTGTCACAATGAATACTTGAGCCTTACAAAATAAAAAGCGATCACACGCTAAATCAGATTCCGATGAGAATGAGAGATTAATTTACAGCCGTCGGTATATTTTGTGAAATTATCTTAAGGGCCTACATACGCTTTAGTGCCGTAAAACGGTAACTTTCTAAAGCATACTCCTCAGTAACAGCTAGGTTAAAAGGTTTGAAAAAAATATATATTTATTATTGATTCATGTACATAATTTGGAACACAAGGTTTTTTCGTGTAACTAATAGTTTTGCTTTAAAAAAATTATTAACAACACGATATTTTTTCGCAACTTTTGGAAACTCCTCCAAAACGACTTGGATGTTTGAAAATATTTTTATACAGAAAAATTGATGGCTGGAATTTCTTCATACCTAACATAGCATATGTAAATCAAATAATATTTTGCAAAGAAAACTGTTCAAAAGGAGGTTCAATTTTGATATTTTGGCATCGAGCGCCGCACGGCCAGTACTGCGTTACATTGGGGCGTACATATCACCTTAACAAGAAAAAAGAAAACCAAAAACATGAAGTAGGACTGACTAACTTCATCGTAATATCTTATTATTATATATTGAAAGTTTGTGTGGATGTTTCTTAATCCTTCACGCAAAAACTACTGAACGGGTTTTAATTAAACTTTAATATAGGTGATAGGTACATCAGAATAACACATAAAGAAACAAACAAAGAAAATATATTTATTTTTGACCCGCACATGAGACAAGAGAGATAAGCAAAAACAGAAAACACACATCGGCTACAATTTATTAAAAGATAGTTTCTAATTTCTCGAGCGGAGCCATAGTAGCAGCTAGTATTAAATCATAATCTTGGTTGTGATCGAACTATCATTAACACCCCGCAAACGTCTATTCATCAAAGCTTTGGCCTTTACCTCATGAGTGAATCTCCTAAAGCTCTTACCAAGAACAGCTCTGTAGATTTCTCAGCATGTTGATGACGTAGGTGAAGTGAGTTTTCATTCTAACCGAAGCTAGGGATTGACAGCTAACTTCGAGTTCATTTCATCTGAGTCATCATGTTGTACAGAATAACACGACAGAAATATACCAAGATAATTAGAGAAACATCTGAAACAATATCACTCCGTGTGTACAATCAAATCGGTCGCTAACAATAAAATCCCGGAGTTGCGCGCGCGCACAGGCGCGTTTTATCGGCGCATAAACCCGTCAGTACGGACGCAACTCGCTAATTTATTTTATTGTCATTGAAAACTTTAATTTATGGATGTTTACTAATGTTTTTGACACGATGAGTGTGTGTCTGTCCTTGTGGGCTTTACAATTTGAGGAAGTCTAGGTATTTTACCTCGTTATTGTTGAGTTCCCTAACATTATTCAATACTGTCTATCAGCGTTGACATAAAATGATAGTGAATAAAGCTTTGTATTGAGCACATGGAGCAGACAAAATATATATAAATCTCATTTGCAATATTTACAACAACATGAGAGCTAAAGTACGAACAGAAAGAGTGGGTGAGGATTTCTCTATAAAAAGAGGAGTTCGACAAGGAGACCCGCTGTCACCCAAACTTTTCTCGGCAGATCTTGAATACGTATTCAGACGTCTCGAATGGAACAACTACGGACTAAATATTAACGGATCACAACTAAACCACCTAAGATTTGCGGACGATTTGATACTTATTACGGGCGACGGCGACGCGAGAAGTCTACAGGAAATGCTCGAAAAACTGGTATTCGAAAGTGGAAATGTTGGATTGTCAATGAACACCTCAAAAACGAAACTAATGACAAACGTAGACAAAGTTCCTATTGCACTCAATGTTTCACAAATAGAATACGTAGAAGAATACACGTACCTTGGTCAAATAATATCTCCGAAGTATCTCACAACTAAAGAGATTAACAACAGAATTAATCTGTCTTGGAAAAGATACTGGTTCTTAAAAGAAATAATGAGAAACTCCGATATACCACTTAAATCTAAGAAAACAATATTTGACTCGTGTATCTTGCCCGTGATGTCATATGGCTGCCAGACATGGAGTTTAACTGAGCGTAATCTACGAAAACTAGAGACCTGTCAACATGGTATGGAAAGGAGCATGCTCAATGTTAAACTAAGAAACAAAATAAAACTTAAAACAATTCGGAAACAAACTGGAGTTACGGATGTAACGTATTGCATTAAAAAACTAAAGTGGAGGTGGACAGGCCACATGATGAGAAACAAAAGGGATAAATGGGCCAAAGAGGTAACCGAGTGGTGCCCAAGACAGTATAGGAGAAAGAAAGGCAGACAATGTCGTAGGTGGGAAGACGACATAAAAAGAATAGCAGGAATCACATGGAGAAGGATGACACATGATCGCGTAATGTGGAAGGCTTTAGATGAGGCCTATGCTGGGAAGTAAGACAGTCTTCGCGAAACGGATTTCAAATAAGAAAATGTTGTATTAAAGAAAACATGTACTATGTAAGATTGTTAAATAAATGCTATTATTATTATTGAGCACATGATTAAAAGTAATCCGAATCCAGTGTCACTCAATTGTTTTTGATAGTAAATTTTAATTTAGCCGTCTTCAAAAACAATGTGGAATAGCAAGCTTTTAATATATTACCTAACTTAAAATAATCCATGGGACTATCTCATAATACATCATTGCCTCTATGTATTAGGCAACACACCACACCAATGCCACTTAGAAAGATATACAGCGCAATAAATTCACATCAACGAAAACCCAAAAACTATCTTAGCACTCAGCGTTTCTTATCAAAAAGTGCTCACAACGAGTATAAACTGAAGCCACCATCACACTTCACAAACTCCACACACACTCGTAAAAAGAGCATATCTCACAAATTAATCCGAACCATAATTCAAAGACGTAAAATTTCACATTTAAAAGTAATAAAATCACTGAGATCTGAGAAGTAATAAAGCGTTCAAGTACAGAAGATTGTGAACATAACATACATATCTTTATCGGCGGCGTCGCTCGTTCATTACACGCTGTTAAACATATTGCGAGGCGAGGCGAGCTCTTAACGCAAATTGACGCGCCATCTAGTATTGGTGTGAGGGAATTAAAGTGTTGGCTCGGTGATTAGTTTGGTTTGATTTATTGTTTGGAAATTGTAAATGAAGCTCAATAATATTAATTAATTTATCCAGGTAATTTAAGTCAAAGTGGCCAATGGAAAATCTAATAATTAATTATGGAGTTTTCAACGTTTGGTATAGAATTCTTCAGCCATAATATCAAAATCTTATTGGGTTCACAATCACATAACATTAGAACAATATACTTATTAAAAAACCCAAAAATAATATGAAAACGAATATCAAAGGACCAATCTAGAAAAAGAAAACTTTTCATTTGAATAACGGACTTGAACATCGTCGAACAATATCGAATCCTCGAAAATTATCTGACTCACCTTGTCAACTAACTCCAAACTCACTTCAGCTTCTCAAACTCCTCGATCCTATCCGATTAAAACTGCAAGATAACAATCATTATTACCAACTGTTACAAGATTCGAGTCCTATCTCCTAACGGGCCTATTACACAACGATTCTCAACGGGTCGGATAATCAGCCCGTTGCCATTCGGGCCGGGTCTTAGGGGCCCAATAATCGAGTGGGCAACTCGTCGGAGCCTACGTTTTGTGAATTTTTACTGACGGACCTCCGTGGCCAGCCGGCAGGTTGTCGATAGAGATTTGGTTCAATGTTTATCGTGGTACAATGAATATTGATTGCTTGCATCCTTGATAGGTTAGGAAAATTCCGTTAGAGTTTGCATAGGTTGTTTGTTATCGGATTTTGTGGTGGACTTCTACGTTTATAATAAAGGTAAAATTTGTTTCGGGACAAAAAAATTGCACAAAGCTCGCCGACTCTTCACGTGACCAGAGGGCTGGCCTTTTCTTCGGCCAGAGAATCAGCATTGCCATCCAACGTGGCAATGCTGCCAGCGTTCTGGGCACGTTTCCCGTTGACATCGATGTGGACGAATTTTTTGATGCACAATGAGCTCTGTTCCGTCTCCTTTTTGTATTTGTATATAGTTTTGTTTGTTTATTCGGGACATGATTTTAAAGTCTTCCTGATCAGCTCCACTGAAAAAGAAGTTTGTACACAAAGAGTTCACCTCATAAAACTTTTGTGCTAAACAACTGTATGATGCTTTCACAGATTTCTGAACAAAGATACTTTAAATTTCGACCACGAGGATGCATCACTTGCCCTTTGAGCAGATAATTACCAACATTTGAAATCATCGCAACGTCACTGACTCTGTTGCTAAGAAACAATAAAAGCTTCGTGATAGAACTCACAATAATAAACATCCATTCAATATACCAATTTATAACCACTAACAGGATACCACGACGTCAATCAATGATATATAGCGGTTGTTTCCGATGTCCCAAATAGCAGTACTACCTGCCTAAAATAACAATCAAAATAGCATTAGCTAATTAACAAGCGTAGTTTTAAAACTGCCCATATATTTTATAATTGTGCTCCTACAATCCGATACCCGTCGTGAATACGAAACGTCGACCACCGGCCGTGGGTTGACACCGTGAATGCTAAGTACATGTTTTTTGCGTCACCTACAGCGATGTCGGTCCGTGATTGCAATTTATTTTCGTTTGCAACAGGGTTAGGTGGTCGACGCATTTTTAGTACTACTTAAATTATAAATGGCTAAGAGGATAAAGCAAAAAAAAACAGTGTTAAATGTCGAATTCGTGGACTATCAGGAAACTCATACTGTTGTTGTCTTTGTCAAGCAGTCGGTTAGTCAGAAAAATTAATATCAACGTTAGTTTTCTCGGGTGTACCCAGGTGCAAAATCTATCAAAACGATAACAACAGCAAACATGAAGTGCCTCATCATCCTTACCCAACATAAGATCACTTTAATGAGTAAGACACTCCTCATCTAAAACTGACTGGTTCGCCTATTTCGTCATTCAAGGACCACACACAAATCATGATAATAACTGAGACCATAACAATTAAAGTCTCACAAACGACTAGAGTACTTTACGACACATAAGGCTGCAAACATTATTCGAAGATTTATGAGGAGTACGTGAAGATCAACGCATTAATTCAATGACTGGAGATTGACGTAGATCTACAGTACGGCATGGAAGATTTCTGGGTAGTTACCTATTTCAAATAGGACCTTGAAAAGCTGCTGGCAGTATTAACTTTCACAACAGCTTGGCATTGCCAAGATGTTGTGAAAGTTAATACTGCCAATAGTTTCATTGCTTAACTGGACAGAATACAAACAGAATAGCGTTTAAAAACTAAAAAGGGGGACCCTTGGTAATAGATTACTATGTCTCAGAATCACAATGATTGTACAATAGAAGGAGAGAGGCACAAAAGTTGGCACTAGTTGGGTGAGGAAAAGTTTGTGTTTTACTTTTTGAAATGTATATCATGTTTTAGAAAGATGACAATGAATCAATTGTCATACAATAGTAAACAATAGTATATTATGGTACAAGTGTGTAATGTTGGTGATTACCGCTGAGGCGCCATTGAGACCCGAGCCGTTAGGTGAGGGTCATAAGAGAGCTGAGGACGGTAATCATCAATACACTCGTGTATCATACGACGTTTTTCAACACACTTGTGAAGAAAAAAAAAACAAAAAAAAACATTTTCGACAGTGAAAACGAGTTGTGAAAAAAATTTCGCAATGGCGGCAAAAAATAATCAGTTTTCCTATGCGCGCGCATCTAACAATGGCGATCGGCCATAGACTAAAAGAATGAGGTTTATTTTTTAGCCACGTACTAAATGGGGAATTTCAAGTTTTCTTTATTACAGAGAAAAGCAAAAGTTATATTTGAGTGAAAGTTTTATTTATTAAACACGTAAAAGTTGAAATTATATATTTAAATACGAAGTTGCATGAAATGAGCAAGCGATAGGTACATTAATTTAGTTGTACTATTGAGCACGATCTTTTTTGTATCGAAACTTTTTTAAGAACAAAGCAACTCAACTAATAAATAAAAAAAAACTATAACTCATTTGTGAATAATAGTAATGAAAAAGTCACAGTTTGATTACAGGTGTCATTGTGTGCCTAATTGCGGTGAAATTAGAGCCACCTTATGAGCAAGTGTATTGAAACAAATTTAAAACATCATAAACAAAATATATCACATAGGAAGCAGATTCCAATGATAAAGCAACAGATATATTGGAGTCAAATTCTAAAGGCCAGTACATTCTAATGCTTAGTTGAAGAAGTTTCATTGCACGTATTATTTTATAATCAAATCAAGGAGTCTTGCAACCAAAATATAGATGTAAAAAAATGAAGACATGATATAAAATTTTCAAAAGAACTTCTAACAACATGTTTCAGGATTCTCTGGAAGCACAACCTTAATCCTAGCACCGCCATACTCAATGAAGACCACACACGAACGGAAGAGATACCAATCTTAGCCCTGGCGGCTCCAGGGACCTCATTGTGGGAACTACGTGTTGATAATCCACGATCGTGTATGAAAATTATGAATGAGATTGATGAAGATAAAATTCTTCGGTTTATTATGTTAACGTTCGTCTTAGCATATAGTTTACATATTTATACGTGTGATGTATGGGAGAAAGAAAGAACATACCAGCATAATGCAATAAAATAGTACATTGTGTATTAAAGGCGGTATGTAAGGAATTACGATCGAGACTCTAGTAGAAGCCCGAAGTCGAAGACTGAGGGCTTTCTGAGTCGAGGTTCGTAATTCCCGTACCGCCCGTGATACACACAATGTTTTTCATCACATTTGCAAGTAATAATTATGAATTTAATACACAAGTCAGCACAGCTGTTATTACGAAATACGTGAACTTTTTTTTAAGCGGTTGGCAAATTTTTGCCCACACCACAGATTATACAGTTTTTCGTTCAGAAACTTTAAGGGCAAATACTTACGTAGGTATACATCCATGACGGAGGGTAAAAAGAATTAAATAATTTCGACGTTTTCATACTATAACTATTAAAATCGATTATTAAGAACATTAGCTGAGTATATAAGTAACATGCAGCGAGATTGCAAAGAAATTCCTGTTTAGATAACATTTTAAGAAAATTTTTCAATTGCGTGTAAACTCCTTGCTTGAACTTGCATGACCTATGTGCTGTGCCAAAAATTAAAAAATATTACTTACCGCCCTAGGGTTTCATGACAAAAAGAAAGCCCGAGGTTTTTATATGGGGCATTACGGCCAAGTTAACCTGTATGTTTAGATACTTTTTACGTGCAAGTGTGATGAAAAAAATATTACTGAATTTTGATGTTAATTTTTATTGTATTGTATCGTGGCATTGCTTGCCCGGTATCTGCAGTTTACTAGAAAACATTGAAAATTTCAAATTTTGATCCTTGTTTGATAAAACATTCTCGTTATCAATATTTCCTGACGAATCCTAAAACGGGCATAATGTGTGTATACTATAGGTAACTTCTCTGTAACCCTTCAGGGAACACAAGCTTGATGTTGTATCTAAACACCCTTCAATTTATCAAAATATCGTATGAGTCCTTGATGGCTTTACTATTTTTATATTTGGTACTTAAACTAAGGTCTTGATCGCGTTCTGTCTCATTTGCTGTAACGACCATGCTGTCAAACCATATCTGAAAGCATCCAAATATTTGCTGCCAATCCACCAGTTATGATGAATACTAGCCTCCTCCACCCACATAAAACCGTAGGGTGGTCCGTACCATACAGAGTGCAAATCAAAAACATTCACAATATGATAGCATACGCTCCGTAGCATAAATCACGGATAAAACAATGGGTATAGATACCGGCGATGCTATAAAGATGGCAGATAAAGTGATCGCCCGCCCCCTACCGGCGGTCGCTTCCATCAATCATTATAATAGATGTGGTGTATCCTGCAAGGAGGGTAAAGGATTGGTCTGTGTTCATTGAGGAGTTCGCTGTTTGTTGTTCTTTCTTAGTACAGAGTGTCGATGTGTTCATTGTGTATTGGTTAGCGAGTGGTGTTACCATTTGTAGTGTTAAGACAATCAATTTGTGTAACATATGCAACGTATTTGTCTGCAACTTCTAAGTTATTGATGTCCTTGGTGATAACAGTATGGAGATAGTGTGGTGGTGGATTGATGATGACCATAATTATTTTGATTGATACATTATTCCATCAGTTCACGAAATATATTTTTGTAAACACAAGATGATTTATTGTTTCGAAATACAAAGTTGCAATACATATTGAGTATTTTATAACAATCAAAGAACAAGTTGTTTATTAAAATACACCTTCCAACTCACATTAATATAATATATTATTGCAATCGTTAATTTGGTAATCTTGCCTTTGGTGTTTCACACTTTAACCGTTACAGTCCCATATTCTAGACATAATACTTTTTTCCAAGACGTCAATGGACTTCATCCAACAGAATCCCCTCACAATATAATCGCTATTACTTTAAATCTCTTCTCGAGTAAGATACCGTCAAATAAACCAAATAGCAGGTCTTATCGTGGACTAACTACAGGTCTGGTAGCAACTACATCACGTTTCTCATCCTATTCAGTTGAGATAGATATTTTACCCGACGAGCCTCGGGCGGCGACAGGGTTCGTCACTTCGTGAACAATTTAGATTGGGATTTGAGACGGTTATTTTCGTGTTGACTTTTTGAGATCAGAATTGTAATGGAGTTAGGATTTCTTGTTTTTCATGTAAACTTGGTCGATAGCAAGTTTCAAAAAATATTATAGCAAAATACATCGGTTCTGTTTAAATCGTTTAGAACGTTAAGCGATGAGATGGTTTCCATTAACTTCTGAAACGTCGAGGGTATACCAAGTGTACGTAAGAAAAATTGCTCGAAACGTCAAGCGAACACTAAATGTACGTAGCTTTGTCAAGGACTGTGGTAAAATTTTAGTGAGGCATCACCAAAAGTGAACGAAAGAAAAAAATCACAAAATAGGTCTGTCGTTTTTGAGACCCATGCTTTTTCCGCCGCCATGTTTTTTCGTCGCGTAAACAAAATAGTTTTTATTACATTTTACTATTGTTGAGTGTTGTTTATTTGGAAATGCTTGTCTAAACTTTGTCTACACATATTGTGTTATCGTAATGAAGTGTATTTTCGGTGAATATGTGTGTGAATTTGATATGCTGTGATAAAGTTTTATGGCTAAGTGAGTGAAAATTATAAAAGTGATAAGTTTTTACCGTATTTCATCACTGCGAGATGAGGTTAGTTTTATTTGCTTATTGAATAGTATAAATAGTTAGGTAAACTCATAACGAAGCCAGAAAAATAATATACCATGATAAATGGCTATAAATTGCCTAAATCTCAGTTATTCTGAAGGCCTACAAAAACCAAAAAAAAAAATGCATTTGGGGTATACGCATGCGGGATTGGCCCGGCGCCTGAGAGGATAACTTTATTACCCATTACATTTTGCAATTGTTAGTAATAGGTTACAAAAATATAACCAAGGCCTAAATAGAAGAGCAGCACAATCAGTAAACAAAATAATATTGTTGATATATTGGTGTTGATTACATTTTATGTCGTAATGACATTCAATTCATGATGCGGGGACATCGTAATGGTGGTTATATTCTAATTCTATGGGCGTCATTTGCCATCATCACTCAGAATGTTTTCAACATCATCACAATAACAAAAAAAAAGTTCAATTATTCAATTAATGATGCAAGGACTTCGTAAACATAAACTGATGCTACATTCATCATCGTCACCCTAGTTCAGGATGTCTTTAAACACACACCAACGGAACTTGCCACTTACAAGCCGGCAAATATCACATAGCACGTAAGTGACACATTATACTCTGAAACAAATACAATCCGATTCAATTTAGCATATTATCTGCGGTCAAAGGCGCCGCCCCCTTTGCGAGCTGACCCCCGGATCAAAGGACCCCGACGACGGCAATGAAATGATTGTGCTCCTCTTAACTTGTGATGTAACAAGTGTGATTTTTATTAAACTTTGAGCAGGATGTTTTGCAAGTGCGTTGTTTTTTGAGGAGGATGTGGTGTGAATTAAGAACGACAAGATAGGAGCATATTATGATCTTCGTTTAATACAATCGTACTTTATTAAAGAATCTATTATTTCTCTAGATTTGTTATAGTATACCCGAAAATTTAGGCACCGATGTGATTTTTATTAAACTTTGAGCAGGATGTTTTGCAAGTGCGTTGTTTTTTGAGGAGGATGTGGTGTGAATTAAGAACGACAAGATAGGAGCATATTATGATCTTCGTTTAATACAATCGTACTTTATTAAAGAATCTATTATTTCTCTAGATTTGTTATAGTATACCCGAAAATTTAGGCACCGGTGTGATTTTTATTAAACTTTGAGCAGGATGTTTTGCAAGTGCGTTGTTTTTTGAGGAGGATGTGGTGTGAATTAAGAACGACAAGATAGGAGCATATTATGATCTTCGTTTAATACAATCGTACTTTATTAAAGAATCTATTATTTCTCTAGATTTGTTATAGTATACCCGAAAATTTAGGCACCGATGTACCTATAGTACATCCAGTTTCAATCCCAAGGGATTAAAATTACCTACCCTTGACCTTACTTGTAATAGATGTCAAGCCCATTGACTTTAGCCCAGTGTGCTACATCGGACTGCGAATATGTACAATCCTCACATCATATCTTATGGGAGTGTATTCTTTGGCAGAATGAACGCAATACTATGTTGAATAATGTACAGGCTGTATCAGGAGCTGTTTACTTTACGGACCTTGTGGAAACTAGAACAAATTTCCGTGCGATCAAGCGTTGTTGCCATACTTATTATTGGAATCAAATATAACAGCTCACAATGTTAGGACCCATTAATCTTATATATAAAATTCTCGTGTCACAATGTTCGTTCCCGTACTCCTCCGAAACGGCTTGACCGAATCTCATGAAATTTTGTGAGCATATTGAGTAGGTCTGAGAATCGGTAGGTAGGGTAGGTAGGGTAGGTAGGGTAGGGTAGGTAGGGTAGGTAGGGTAGGGTAGGTAGGGTAGGTAGGGTAGGGTAGTTAGGGTAGGTAGGTAGGGTAGGGTAGGGTAGGGAGGGTAGGGTAGATAAATGTTTGGTGTTTTTATGGCAAAAAAAAGTTTGACGGGTCAGCTAGTATTAATCTATTTTTTTCCCGTGGTGCTAGGCAACTGGACTTACCCCAGTTGTAAACGACCCTTTGTGCCTATTGGCCTTATTTGTTCTGTCTCCTGCTTGATATGGAGGGAACTGGAAATTTGTATATTTTTTTAATTAACCAATACAGTTAAATTCATTCGGCGGGACTTCGTCGAGCTTCATTGCCTCGGCGCTTTTCTGGTGGTCGCCACTGTTGATTCTGGTTTTCAGGAGTTGCAATGGTTTGGGAATAGTGCGGTGGGATTGTCCCAAAAAAATATGAGTTTTGCTGGTCACCGTACCATACTCCGGGATGCTACTGATAAATTTCAAATAGAAAAACCCAATAGCACTATGCCCGACCCAGAAATCGCGTTTGCAGTAGATAATAGTGGTGTGAACCAACGAGGCAGTCAGGCAGTTTTAATAATCAATTGCATAAAAGGGCGAAAACATACAATCTATACTAATATTATAAAGCTGAAGAGTTTGTTTGTTTGAACGCGCTAAACTCAGGAACTACTGGTTGGAATTGAAAAAATATTTTTGTGTTGGATAGCCCATTTATCGAGGAAGTTTATAGGCTTATATAACATCACGCTACAACCAATGGGTGCGGAGCATAATAAATAATGCAAAATGTTGCAACAACGGGCAAACATATTCCTTTTTGAGAGCGCTGCGTAAACGGTATAAGTTACGCAACAATCAATTATGTAGGGTAGGTAGGGTAGGTTAGGTAGGATAGATGGGTAGGTAGGTAGCCAGTTGACGGGAGCGAAGCCGCGTGTAACAGCTAATCGTTAATATTTTTTCAACTTATTTAATAAAAAAAAAAAAAAAAATAACTAACAGTAATAATTTACAATCTAATAATGTATCTACAAACAGAACTACATGACTTTGGATTCATTGAGCGTACAAATATAGTATAAAGCTTACCAAAAAATTCTAAAAGCCTATAGAAGACGGATAGCAAACCAGATAACACTCTTATAAGTGACCCAACCGACCCCATGATCTACAGCTCATCCCTCGCCGGGTCGAATAGCGATGACCTCAGATTATTGGAAACGTTAATACAAATCACTTATTGCGTCTTATCAGTGGCGTGAATTTTATCTGCTTTTGGTTTATAGTTTCTTCAAGTGTCAGGCAGATTTGATGATGATATGCTGAGTGTAATGGGAATGATGAAAAAGTCAAATCTTCTTACTAAAAATATAACCAAACCTTTATTTATTCTTTCTTACTATGCTATCCTACCCTATTTCTTATCCTGCTTCCTATATAAAAACTTGAAATTGCCTATATTTGGATTTTTGATTATTATCAATCACGCCAATGAATTTCAATCAAACTTGACACATGAGTAGACCATGACCTGGATAGGATATTACATATTTGATCCGATGACAAGGATATAAGATAGTGATGACCCCAGATTATAAAATGGAAACATTAATCCCTTAATACGTGTTATCAGAAGCTTGGATTTTATCTGCTTTTGGTTTAAACACTCTTCGAGTGACAGGAGGATTTGACGATTCAATTCTGAGTATTATAGGAATGATGAATAGTTTATGGTACTTTCTTCTAACATATTTATCATTTTAATAAGTTATCCATGTGTTATTCTAATTGCAGTCCGGGACTCCTCCTTGCTGGCTTGTTAAGCCACTAATCTCGTCTGTCCTTTGTGAACTTTGGCAGTCGTTACCTATAGTCAAAAGCCCAAAAAGGACAACTTAAGAAGTCTGTTAACAAGTGACATTCTATCAAAGAGATAGTGGTCAAGCTCGAGCCTATAATACATATAAAAAAGGAAGCGACGCTATAGCAATTGGTAAAATAATTCATTAAGAAATCTTTTTAAACAAGCTTTTTTCGTATTCTTCTCAGCAAACCCTAAAATAAACGCATTGCATAAAAAAGGCCATAAAAAATAACTAGTCCGCCATCTTGGGCTGTCCGCCATATTGGATATAGAATGACGTCACTTATCTAACCATGCAGTGTCATCCAAACTAAACGTGTATGCAAAATTTCATCATAATCGGTGGAGGATAACTGCTTTAAAATTCAGTTGCAAGATTTGACCCGAACACACTTACATACATTGCAAGTTAAATAAAATCTTGTAATAATGTCAAAAATGTATAGGATTGCCAATTTTATCGAAATTGCATGTGATCAACCCTTGACATTTTGGCATTTCAACAATCACACTCCCTGATACTATAACATTTTGGGTACTCTCTTACTTCTCCTAAATTTTTTTGTCCGAAAATCACTACCTATAACACATTTGCTATAAACTTCAGTAACCATAATGTTCAAAAACCCGAAAATTTATTTCACATAATTATCTTTAGTTCTAAAAGTATTCTGTCATAATATCGAGTACTATATAATTGAATCTCCTAATTTCACATGACCTAAAGTCGTATTTCCTAAGTATTGTGTATTATTCCGAATGTTCATTTATAATATTTTTTTTAGTCCTAAAACATTTACTAAAAAATAGATTTTAGTGACAGAAACGAATTGCTGTAAATCTGACTCCACGCAGTCTTGTCTGCTCTACCCCTAGAATGTAATTTAAAATCTCGTAGGCGCGGAGGAGCGAGGCGGCCCGCGAGTTTAGGAGCAGGTGGTTGTAACACTCGCTGCCGCTGCCGCGGCTGAGGCTGCACAGCAAGCCGAAGCTGCGGGCGCCTCCCCAAAACGCCGTTTTTGTGCAGTTTTAAGAGCTATCTACTCGTTATTTTAAAAGTTATATCAACTAATAAAAATACATTAAATTTCTACATAATAGTGATTCCAATCCTTATAGGATCACGTTGTTGTCCGTCCGTCTGTCCGTGCGTCTGTCTGTCTGTCAAGACCCTAGGAACGCGTAAAGGTATCAAGCTGAAATTTATATCAATACTCAGATCTAATGTCCCTTAAAGCTGTGAAAAAATCAAACTTCCAAGCCAACGCAATCAAAAGATACAGCCGTTTATGTCGCAAATTTTCGGCACTCGCAAGGGAATCAGAATCTTGAAATTTGGTACAAAGCAACGTCTTGTAGCACAGATAAAGGTATAATTGCGAAAAACGTAAATTTTTAGTAACATCATATAATAAAAAATATTTTAATAATTTTAAACTTACTAACCCCTTTCCTCATGAACGCGTAGAGGTATTTAATTTAAATTCATTTATCAAATCAGGTCTATAATACCTTTAAGCTGAGGATTGTACCTCGGTGCGCGAGTCCGACTCACACTTGGACGGTTTTTTAAAGAAGTATATGTTTCACTAATCTTCCAACAAAACCATATAAATTAGAAATAATTATTGATAGCATGCATCTCCGCGTAAAGTGTTCATTAATTAAAGTTTGTACTAACACTAATGGATAGACAATTTAATAACTAACAATTTGTAAGTTTTATTTTTCAAAAGGCCAATATTCGATTTTATAAAGATTTTATTCTAAAATCTGGGCGTATTCACCACTGTAATTCATGCGCCACCAGTGTGCCGCTAGGACACTAGGAATGCTCAAAGTTCTTTGGTCAGGGTACGGCCCTGCGACGATAACCTCGCGTGGGACTGCCGCATGCCGGAGCCCCGCAGCGCCGGAGCCGTGACAGAAACCATGCCTGCTGCATGTTGCATGCTTGCTTGCATGCTGCATGCTGCGTGCATGCTTGCTTGCTGGATTGCTGGTTTTGTCTTTTGTATATTATTGATATTTATGTCAAACGGATTTAGGACATATTATATTTAGGGATTTCAATTTTATGGCATGTGAGATTATGTGATATTAAGTTCGGGTAAGTTATCATTCGGACAAATGATGATTAGGACAAAAAAAGTTATGGCAATGGTTATGGATAAAAAAGTTAGGTGACACAATAGAGAACCAACATTTTGTCTAGAGAGAGAGTCTCTAGCTAGACTGGAGCTCGTGGCTAAATAATAACAGCCGAACGGGTGGATCTTTAAGGTTAAGCAACGCTTGACGAAGTCGGGCCGTGGATGGGTGACCATTTCAACATACCGAGTTTCCTCCGTGCCTCGGAAAGCACGTTAAGCCGTTGGTCCCGGCTGTCATTTGAAGATCTTTGACAGTCGTTACGAGTAGTCAGAAGCTTGAAATCTGGCACCAGGCTGGCCAAGGGGTACCGTGTTACCCAGTTACTGGGTTGTGGAGGTCAGATAGGCAATCGCTCCATGTAAAACACTGGTACTCAGCTGAATCCGGTTAGACTGGAAGCCGACCCCAACATAGTTGGGAAAAGGCTAGGCAGACGATGAGTCTAGCTAGAGTCTCTATATTAACAAGGTTTATCGTGCTAGCGGCAGCGTTGTGCAGGTCAGATTATAGACAGTCACTCCATGTAAACTACTGGAAAGCTGCTTCAGTATAGACTGAGACCCGGAAAGAAAAAAATCCAATCGATACCCACTGCAATATCATCGACCTACCTGTTAAATAAAAATGTTTTGAAAAGTCATCGTCTATTGAATACACTGATCATAATATACAGCCTGTCTTCGATTTATATCGATTTGTTCGTATAAAGTAACTATGACGTGGACCTATCAAAGCGGTACAATTATGCGATCGATGGACGTTTAACTGGAAATAATTATAGCAGTTATGACTTGAAACAGTTTTGTAGTATTGACGTGGCTGCTTTGCATTATTTGATGTGTCTTATTTATAATACAATATATAATAATGATATGAGCCTGATTCTGTACCCTCCTCCTCGCGTCGTGATCCTCATTACTGAGGGTCGTGATTCCCCTGTCGTCGTGGAAGCAACTTTTCCTTCACTAATTTGCGCCATCTATGCCTTTCTTTTGAGTCGTGGAGAGCATCGTGCAGTTTGGTGTTCAACGATGTGCGGACTTGGTCTGACCATCTTATTGGACTGCGACCTCTAGGCCGTTTCCCATCAATCTTGCGAGTAACCATGAGCTGTTCTAGGTTGTTTCCATCCTTTTGGCGATGTAACCAACGAACTCCAATATCCTACGAAGGCAGATCGTGGACAGTCTGATCTTGATATTCAGTTCGCGGGGGATGGTGTCGTTGGTGCGAAAGGCGGTCCAAGGTATTTGCATCATCTTTCTCCAGCACCACATATCAAACGCATCTATCCGGTCACGGCCAGCTTTATTTAAAGTCTACGTTTCGGCCCCGTAACTGAAGATTGAGAACACTAGAGAATTTTCCAATTTTACTTTCGTCTTACGGTCTTTCCATATTTTCTGCAATTGGGACATTGCATTTTTAGCCATCTCTATACGCCTCCTTATATCCTTCTCACTAAACCCCGTGTTGCTGATACTTGCACCTAGGTAGATGATGTCGCTTACCGCTTCCAGCGCCAGAGGACCTGTAGATTGGAGAAGGTTTGCGCGATCCACCACCATTAGTTTGGTTTTGGCATGTTTTTTTTTAAGGCCTAGCTCCAAACTGATTATTTACATTCTGTTAAGGAGGTCTTCCATCTCGGTTTCATTCGAAGCTAGAAGTGTGGTGTCATCTGCATAACGGAGGTAAGTTAATTTGGTGCCACCTATTTTGACCCCATCATCGCAGTCTTCATAAGTTCGTCTGATGATGTACTCTCCATAAATATTAAAAAGAATGGGAGACAGAATACAACCCTGCCTTACACCCTTGCTGAAGTTGAAAGGCCCAGACATTGTTTTGACAACCTTTACCACACACCCTCATTGGACCGATAAAGAGAAAGGATGAGAACCACCAGATGTTTGCGAACTCCAAGTTCTTCCAAGATCTTCCACAGAGCCAATCAAATCACACAGTCAAAAGCCTTGCTGTAGTCAATAAAACTCATGATGATAGGGGTGTTAAATTCGTAGGACTTCTATTAGTTGGCGACTGTTCAAAATTTGTTCGCGAGTCACTTTACCTTTGACGAAACCAGCCTGCTCTTTTGGAATTTGCCAGTCTAAATAATAACGGAGCCTTTTACTTATAACATGTAGTAACACTTTACGGGGCCAGGGTTCTATAGTTGTCGCATATTGCCGTGGAGCCTCTTCTTATGCGGCGGTAAAATTACTGATCTTGCCCAATCATCCGACCATTTGCCCGTACGCCAAACGTCATTACAAATTTTAAGTAGATCGTCCACACCCGATGAACCCATCGGCATCGCCTTGATTATATCCGTTGTCAACAGGTCTAGTCCCAGCGCCTTTTTGTCATTAAGAGCTGCAGTAGCAGCCTCAATTTCAGATGGCTGTATGGGTGGTTCTTTCTCGAGTGACTCCCATGTAGTTATTGTATTCCTGCTATTGTTGGGGTTTTTGTAGAGCTCTTCACAGTATTGTCTCCATCTTTCCGCTATTGCTACCAGATCCTAAAATGGACTACCATCCTCATCCTCAACCACCCACGTTTTGGGTTTGAACTGCTTTGACAGTATTTTAACTTTTTTGAACAGATCTGAAGTTTGTACCTTTACCGCATGGTCTTCAATCTCTAGGCAGATATTCTCTAAAAAGTTATTTTTGTCTCAGCGGCAGTGCTGTTGTATCTTCCGACTCAGAGATTAGCATATTTTTGTTGGTCTCCTTGTGTTACAAGTCCCAGCATTTTAAGGACTTTCCGCTCCTTCACCAATTCTCAGGTATCAGTGCTAAGCCATGTTTGTTTGCAAGTGGGTTTTGATTGCTGACCTGTGATTCCATCCATGACTTTCCACGTCAAGTCCTTGAGATGGTTCCAGTGTACATTCGCGCCCCTGTTAATGGGGAGTGGTCTATCTGCGATTGCATTCTTAAGATCTTCTTGCAACGCAATTTTCGCTGGCGATGTCAATGTTCGTGATTTCAGGGGATGATCTTTTTTTACCGCTTTCAGATGCAGGGAAAACTTTGCAACGAGAAGGCAGAGGTCCGATCCGCAGTCGGCACCAGTTACAAATTGAAGTTCTCCACCAGCTGTCAACGATAATGTAGTCGATTTGGTTACGATGTCTGTCGACTGGAGACTTCGATGTGTAAAGACGTCTTGGGTGATGTTGGAAGCAGGTGTTCATTATTGTGAGCTTCCTTTCGATGCAGAACTCCAAGAACCGCTGGCCTCTCTCCTTCCTGTTGCCAATGCCATACTTTCTGATTCTGTACCACTATAGGTCATCAGGCTCTTCAAGCTAAAGGCAAGATGGCGATTTCAAACTTATATTAACTATATAAGTCCTAGTTTTCTCACTATGCCTTCCTTTACCGATATCTAATATGAAATCGAGCCCAAGCTCATGATCCGAAGTTTTAGCCAATGAGCCACTATGAAACTAAAAACAAAAGACTTTGAAAATACTTTTATTTTGCGTACAGCTAATGAGTGGAATTCCTTGCCAGAGTCTAGTTTTTTGATAGTTAGACCCTGAAGTTTTTAAGTCAACTGTGAATAGATAACTTCAAGACAAGCGTGCTCTTTCGTCGACCATATAATTATCATCGCTAACCATCAGACGAGAATGCACCAAAGTGAAACCATAAAAATTAGGTCGACGGATTACATTACGATTATCTTCAAAAACTAAATTGCCAAGATAATGCCAGACATAAAACCAATAATTTCAACATTCATAATTCTGATACTTGAGTTAACGATGATTCACAACTAAAATTACACAGAGTATCTTCAAAATGATGAACAATATAATATGCACGGTAGTGTAACATGTAATTTGGGACCAATTTGGCTTCGCTCAATTATGTAATCATGTCCACGAAATATATATTTTGAATGTTCTTAACATTTTCACTATAGAAAACACGTTATTATATATGTTTACGTTATTTTTGGACTTTATTCCTGTCAGTTTTCACTTCCATTGAGTAAGTTTTAATAAAATTGGACGTGCATTTATTGAATACCATTTATTGTGTATCTTTTAGAAAGGTTTAAAGGGGTTCCGGTACAGTAAGTCCAAATATCTAATAATTATTGTTGCAACTGTTGTTTAATAAGGGGTATTAAAACACGAATGTGGGTTTATTAGATGATAGTAACTAAAATTTTGAGACATCCACGTTGTGATTAATACTCAGCGTACTTTTCAGCATTGAATACAAGGTCCGTAGGACGACTTTAAGAATTATCAGAAAAAAACAAATATTCATTATTTGATTATTATTGATAATTCTTGAAAATATACTAATAGCACTTCTTCAGAAAATGATGTACCTACTACTCTTTGTTATTTTCTATTCATGAAATCTTGGTACGCCTTTTCATATAATTTTCTCGATTTTTCTGGTAATGATTGCTTAGAAATGTCCTTTGCTGCATGTTATCAAAGCATTTCACTCATTCATTCTTTACTCATTTTTGTACTCAAATAAGTATAATTAATATCGAATTAAAATGGTGGGACACGACGTGAAGTCGAATAACCTATATTGTTTTTTTTATATTCCGCGCTGTGGTAGTGAAACGCGCGTGCATGTCAAAGTTCTTTTTTTGAAATTCATAAAGATACCACGAATTGAGTAGTGAGAATGTGGTTGTTTAATGAGTAAGGAACGAATGAGTAAGGTACGATTTAAGGGGCTGAATACTCAAAATGGGCTTTCTTTTAAACATTTTTTAGCCAAATCTATTGAAGATGTGGCAGCAGAAAAAAGATATGTTAATCTTGATCATATTTCCGAAAACTTTGTTGTGGCCGAAACACGTTTACGCACAAAAACCTCGATACAATTGAATCCTTTGTCGCCCGTGTTACTACCAATCTTACTACCAGTAGTAATACCGCTACTTTCGATTACCCTTCCTATTACTCCAGTACTGAGTTGTAAGAAGGGAAATATTAAAAAGCCCGTGTTACTACCGTAAATACCTACTTAAAAAAAACTTATTTTATTCCTAAACTAATTTATTTTTCTTTATATCTTTTTTTTTTTTTTTTTTTTATATCCTATAGGCTCGCGCTTGACCACTATCTCACCTGATGGTAAGCGATGATGTGGTCGACGGTGAAACACGCTTGCCTAGAAATAACCTATTCACTCTTGACTTAAAGACCCCCAGATTGTAGCTGTCGGGAAACACAGACTCCGGCAGGGAATTCCACTCCTTAGCTGTACGCATAATAAAAGTGTTCTCAAAACGTTTTGTGCGTATGGGTGGAATGTCCACCATGTATCGATGGCGCATCGCCGTACGTCTGGTAGTCCGATGGTGAAACGGGCTCGGTGGAATTAGATCGTGCAATTCCATCGCACACTCCCCGAAATGTAACCGATAAAAAACTGACAGGCTGGCAACTCGGCGACGATGTTCAAGACTCTGGAGCTTTGACTTGACCAGCGCCTCGTCGCCGATGAGCCTCTTGGCCCGCATTTCGATCGACTCTAGTGCATCAAGCTGGTATTTGGCAGATCCATCCCAGAGATGAGAACAGTACTCCATGCATGATCGAACTTGCGCTTGATACAAATTGAGGAGCTGCTTCGGCGTGAAGTACCTTCTCACCTTCGCAAGGATCCCCAGCTTTTTGGCTGCCAGCTGAGCTTTTGCCTCAATGTATGGGCCAAAATTGAGAGTCGATGTCAACGTAACGCCAAGAAGCTCAAGATGGTCCGTTATTGGCACGGTCACATCTCGGAAAGTTGGAGCCGGTTGAAATTGGCTCTTTTTTGCGGAAAAAAGACACGCCTGGGTTTTAGCAGCGTTAAACCTGACCAGATTGGCATCGCCCCATTCGGAGACTGCCTGTAAGGACAGGTTCAAACGCTCCACCATGGCCTCACGGAGAGACCGGATCTGCGGCCCGGTAGCCCGTGCGTTGGACAAGTATCTCTCAGCAACAGTGCTGTCGTCTGCATACCCAAAGGTGCCGGGTTTTAGCAGATCATTAATGTGCAGCAAGAATAATGTTGCTGAGAGTACCGACCCCTGAGGGACCCCGGCATTAATATCCAATTGGTCCGATGAGCAGCCATCGATAACCACTCGAATGGACCGATCTCTCAGGAAGTCCGCAATCCAGTCACATAGACCACCGGGCAGACCGAACGAAGGAAGCTTACCAATAAGGCTTTCATGCCAGACCCTATCAAAAGCCTTCGAGATGTCGAGGGAAACAGCAAGTGCTTCCCCGTGGCTCTCGATGGCCTCACTCCATATGTGAATGGCATACGCTAGAAGATCCCCAGTAGACCGATTTCGGCGGAAACCGTATTGACGGTATATCTTGAACATAAAACAATTTACTTCTAAAATAAAAAAAGGAAAATCAGCGCAATTTCTCGAGGGCGTAGCCTATTGAGATTTCTGCGTTTAACAACTGCATCTGAATATGTCTGATATTGTCGTCGTTTACAATATCGCGGCTTCTCCTTTTCTTAAATTGCTGAGCAATAATTTTGACAAGGCTGTCATCACTTATAGCATTAGGAAGGCGCAATAATGTCTTATTGTTCTTATTTATGATTTTATTTAACTTGGCGTGACAGCCCTTCTTCGGCAGTCGGGTAAAAAATAGACTCCCTGTCAATAGAATATGACGCAGAATGTCCGATTCGCAAAATGTGTTACATTTGCTTGTAGATAATGATACGATTTATTTTATTATTATAGATTCGATATTGCATTGTTTTGCAATGTACCTATAGTGTATTTTCATTTAAATCACGATCTGACTATGTTTTTCATGTAAGGGTAGCGATGTAGTGCGAAACACACAACACGTATGCAAGCCTGACTTTGAGAAGAATAAAATTGCTGTTTCGGTATAAAAATTGAGAAATAAAGTTGTTACAAGTGATAAACCAATACCAAAATTATATAATGAAACATTAAAAAGACTCAATCATAAAGAGGGTAATAATTCAGCTCGGAACTATCCACATTTAACTAACATAAAGCATTCTCTTTACGTAACACGCAATAAGTCTTTATCGGTTACCAAAACTGTTTTTACGAAATTAGAAGATGTGCAAATACCTGAAAAGTTTCATTACATCGTTCTCGCTGATTACTTATATGAAGGAGACCGTATGCTCCTGTTTTGTATCCCAGAAGCACGACAAATATTACACTCCATAACTGATTTTTTTGTAGACGCTACCTTTAAAGCACGTCCGCCACCATTTAAAGAACTTGTGAGCATACACGGTGAATACGGAAGTTCAGCAGAAACGACTAGAGTAGTTCCTGTTATATTTGCACTATTATGCAACAAGTCACAGTCAACCTATGAAACTATGTACGATATTATAAAGTTGCAGCTACCACAATTCAGACCAAACTTATTCACTGTGACTTTGAGATTGCGAACATCAACGCTCTGATAATAATGTTTGGAGATATCAAAATAGTGGGATGCTATTATCACTGGCATCGTTGCCTGTGGAGAAAAGCAGAATCTTTATTGGGAAAATCCAGATGCAGAGCAGAAAATCTCATTGTTTCATTGTGCTCTGCATTACCACTTTTACCGAGAGAAATGCTCGAGGAATGTTGGGCTTATATAAAAACAGAAAGTGAGCATCTTACTGTTGAAAAATTTATAAAATACGTACAACACACATGGATTAAAAATAAATATTTGGATTTGCTCAGTGTTTTCGGTATGAGACACAGAACAAATAATGTTCTTGAGGGCTATTACGCCAAGTTAAATCATAAATAAGAACAATAAGACGTTATTGCGACTTCTTAATGCTATAAGTGATGACAGCCTTGTCAAAATTATTGCTCAGCAATTTAAGAAAAGGAGAAATCGCGATATTGTAAACGACGTCAATATCAGACATATTCAGATGCAGTTGTTAAACGCAGAAATCTCAGAAATTCCTTTTTTTATTTTAGAAGTAAATTATTTTATGTTCAAGATATAAAGAAAAATAAATTAGTTTAGGAATAAAATAAGTTTTTTTTTATGTAGGTATTTACGGTAGTAACACGGGCTTTTTAATATTTCCCTTCTTACAACTCAATACTGGAGTAGTAGGAAGGGTAATCGAAAGTAGCGGTATTACTACTGGTAGTAAGATTGGTAGTAACACGGGCGACAAAGGAATTGAATGGCAAAGTAACCTCTTACCGTGATCTTTAAAAGATTTTTCCGGTAATACTGACCAGCGTACATTTGTACAATTAACACCAATAACGTATCATAAAAGGACGCAAAACTTCATTGTCTTATATATTGAAGTTTCATTCATTATTTTTAAGTAATTCATATTATTATGTTTTGTAAAAAAGTCTATACAAATTCCATCGTGCTTCCCTTTCCATCCAGTGCAATTCGACAGTGACCGCTTTGCGGCGTTGCTAGGTGGACGTATGTCGCTTTTTTCCGCCAAAACCAAAAATAATATTCAATTTATTTCTCGTCAATTCAATCTGTCAAAAAAATATCAGGTATAATGCAGCCAGATCATGTAGCCTGGTGGCTTTAATTGGAACTAACGAAATCACAAATAATATTGTCAAAGTCTGTATTATTTTTATTTTTTGGCACTACCGCTGTCACTGGCATCTATATTTTTGTTGTATTATAAACGACTCACATCGTTTAGTTTACTTACTAAGTCCATAACTAAAAAGTATTTGAACCTCTTTGAAAATACAACAAATGTTATCTCAATTTGAATTAAACAATATTTAAAATATAGGTAAGGTCGAATACTATTTTAACCTTCTTCGTTCATGTGAAAACAATAGAAGCAAAAAACACAGAACATGGAATGCTCGTACCAACCACGCTGGCAGTGTCTCGAAATGACAGAACTAATAAAATTCTTCATGTCCATTTGTTTCAATCTTTGTTTATTTCTAACATACGGCACCTAGAATTGACCAAAAAATTTCAAATTCGTGAGAAATGATAATCTATTTCTCACGAATTTGACATTTTTCGTCGTTTCAACCAAAAATCGTCCACATGTGGACATAAAGCACACCAAGAATCATCACATTGATCAGTCCTGTATTTCTCGCAATTAACTATCCCAATTGCAATAACGGGCAACAATAATAGTTTGTTAGTCTATTAATATTGTTAAGCTAATCATTAATTGATCTCATCATTTTGCCAAATCGGCACTGACAATTCTTATTTATTAACAAAAAATCCGCCGATCGCCCTGGAGAGTAAACTCAAAGACTTACACTTGGGGATTGCCAAAAATTTACGCAGCATTCTGGATGTAAAAAGAACAGACCGAATACGGAACACGCTGTGTTCCCAAACGGGCATAACAGACGTGGGTAAAAAGGCTGTTCGGCTCAAATGGGCCAATGCCATTACGGCTCACGTTAGTAGCATGCTAATTGAGCGCTGGGCAAGCCTCCACAATCTTGAAGATGGAACGCACCGTTGAGGCCGGTCCAGAAATAGGTGCCGAGATGATTTGGACGCGTACCGGGAGGGCTGGTTCTAGACGGTGCGGGAAAAGGATGTCTGGAATGACTTAGGTGTACTCAATGATATTCAAATAAACAGATGCGTTATACACTCACAAAACAGTTGAAAAAAGTGTTCCGCGCAGCAGCGGCAGCACACATACACACTTTTCATTCATTTAACATTAAAATATATTTATTTTAATCAATAAATAAATAGATTACAAATACACACGATGGCATTTATTTTATTTTGTTTTTCTTTCAACAAAGCCTATCGCTCTTCGCCATGCGTGACATAAACTAAAGACTAAAGGTCACAATTGTGACCTATTCGAGTCTTCAAAATGCGCGCACTCATAACATATCTGTTTATTTGAATATCATTGGGTGTACTCTTATGAATTTAATTGGGGATGGATGAAGAGGGAGGGGACGGTCAAAGAAAAGATAGATGGACTGTGTGAGGAGTGATATTAAAGAAAAGGGAGTCAATTATAGCGTGGTGCGGGACAGAACGATATGGAAGAAGAAAACGTGTTGCGCCGACTCCAAGTAACATGGGGCAAGGGCAGGTAGATGATGATGATGATTTCAGACTTTTACCGGTAAGACAGTAAATCTGTTTTACCGATAAATAATAAGTTTCATCATAGTTTTTTTTTTTAAACTGAAACAACAGTTCGGATTTTACAGTAACATATACGTGGTTGTGAGGCATACACTGTTTTAAGTATTTATGTTTTCTTTTTTAGGGTTCCCTAGCCAAAAGGCAAAAAACGGAACCCTTATGGATTCTTCATGTCTGTCTGTCTGTCCATCCGTATGTCACAGACACTTTTTTCCGAAACTATAAGAACTATGCTGTTGAAACTTGGTAAGTAGGTGTATTCTGTGAACCGCATTAAGATTTTCAAACAAAAATAGAAAAAAACTGAAACCTAATATTTTTTTTCATCCTGCCTGTACATGTGGGGTATCTATGGATAGGTCTTCAAAAAAGATATTAAGGTTTCTAATAATTTTTTTTCTAAACTGAATAGTTTGCGTGAGAGACACTTCCAAAGTGGTAAAATGTGTCACCCCTCTGAAACTTCTAAATAAATAAGATAATGATAAAACTAAAAAAATATATTATGTACATTACCATGTAAGCTTCCACCGAAAATTGGTTTGAACAAGATCAAGTAAGTAGTTTTTTTAAATACGTCATAAATCGTAAACCACAATTTAACAAGTACGGAACCCTTCGTGCGCGAGTCCGACTCGCACTTAGCAGGTTTTTTATGGCATTCGTTGTGCCTGGCGCATATAAACATTTTCTTTCTTTCTATATTATCTTTAAACACCTACACTGTATCAATATTTATAGCAAATAAATGATTGATTGATATATAACAAACAATAGCAACAAATAGTTTCAGCCGTTCTCTAGTGAGACGCTCTTTGCCGTTTTTTTGCGATAATGGTACGGAACATTTGTGCACGAGTGCAACTCGCACTTGGCCGGTTTTTTTTATTTATATAGGTAGATAAAGTTTACATGACCGTGTTTTTTGCGCCCTGTCTATTTGTTTTTTTACTCTAATATACAGAAAAGCGGCACCACGTGACCTCACCACAGAGGGCTGATGTATATCAAAACACAGTACGTGCTTTGTAATTATTATATTCCAGGAGAGTGGAAAGTCATCTTGTATTAGTAACTAAATGATATATTAAGATTTCAAGAGAATACTAAACAAGGAATATGAACCTACTAATTTGTACAAATGATATTAATAGCGTCATACATTCTATTGCATATTTTAAACATGCCTAAAAAAGACAATTCCAAACCTAGTAAATTTTGGATATTTGCTAATTTAAGGTGTCTTTACAATTTGATCTGACTTTCCTATTGTAAATAATGATAAAATTGATTACTGAAAGCACTAAATCTCAATTCAAATTTAAAGTTTCCAGTTTAATATTGCACAGTCCATTTCAGTATAGTAAAACTCATTAAAATAATATAAATAAAATTATCTAGCTATTAAACCAATATAAAAAAATGTAACGTACTGTATTCTTATATGTGGCAGTCGCATAGAAGCAGACATAATTATAATATTTATTCAATTTGCACGGCAAAGACTCGTATGACACTAGCCAGATTACCTATTTTAGTGATCTTTATTTTCGTAGTAATAAGGTTGCATTCATAGGCAAAATAACAGTGAACGATCTGATGTCAGATGCTAGCCAGTTTGAAATAAGAACTTGCGCGGTTATATTTTTGTAAAAAAACCATCGGAAGAGTCCGTTTATGATATGGGCCCCTGTGGTCGGCCTTGTGTATTTAATTTTCAAATACTTTTCGCTCCAATTTAAGTTTCCCCTAAACTATCGATGACAGTGGGCGTGGCTTAGAACCTCAGATGTCGATTGTCAACTGTTCGTCCTCAGCCCCTTAAGGAAGGGATCGAAAAAGCAAAGGAGTTGCATAATGAAATTTAGTACAACATTATAACACTCATTTGAATGATATTATGGTTACTATGACACTGGTTGTTTTAATGTTGGCAATTAGCTAACTGTTTCAGAAACGTTTATTGAGGATTTATAGCATGGGTGTAGATAAAAAAATACAGTCACTATTGTTTTTCTTTATTTATTCAGACAAAAGTACCTATTCTCAATTTATTCAGGAACTGATCAGCTCAATTAAAGCATTATAGGAACTGTCCTGTATTTTAGTTAACTTGGCCTGTTATATATATCTTGCAGTTAAACCTTATTTTCATTATTATAAACTGCATTAAAACGTTATCAAACACGTTCATCTTCATTTCCATAGTTTTTACACTTATCCTTGAATGCATTTCGCATCGCTTTATATTCTAATAACTCACTGACATCCTCATTACCATTTTGAACCCATTTATAGCCACCCCTGCTATTAATTCTATCATTCATCCACGGTATCACGCAATTTCCTCCCTTTTGTTTCTGGTAACAAAAGACAAATTACCGCAGCAATGAAAGGTAGAACTGCAAATATTAGTGATGGTATCCACCGTGGCTTTAAATTGGCTATAAAGGGAGCAAACATGGCTCCTAATTTTGAACTGGATGAGCTTAGAGAGAATCCCATGTTTCTTATAGGTGTTGGGTATAGTTCGACTACGTATAAATAAATGATGCCAAAGTTTACAAAAGAAGCCAGGACTCCAATTATGCCGAATATGGTTAATATCCAGGTCTCCTTTGGGAAAATTAGTAGTATGATCATCGTCACTCCGATCATAATGAAGGTGCTAAACGTTGGTGCTTTCCTTCCGTATAGTTTTGTGATGACTGTTGTTAATGGTATCATTAGCATCTGAAATCAATATTTAAAAGCTTAAGATTGCATTAACAGATAATATATGCATTGAAATAGTTGGCTCTGACATGACAGTATAATATACCCTTCATATTATGACTGCAATAAGATGGTATTTATATATGTATTGTAATATATGCCAACAACCAAACAGCAGGGCTAGTTAAAGTTAGTTGGAAGAGCGTTAAGGTAACTTATAAAAATCAGAGAAAATAGTTCCATACAATAAAAAATTGTGCTAATGTGGCTTAATGAAATGGAAATGGCATTTTTCAAAAACAAAAATACACAATTGACGACAAACAGACCCCAGTAAATCTAACTGACCTGTATAACTCCAATAACAGCCACAACGATAAATATATTCGAGCCAAGCACCGTGTTGTATTGATTGATACCGAAATAGCATGTTCCCGTCACAAACCACACGATGCACGAAGATATCGTTATCACTGATAGTTGCTTTGTCTTGAATAAGTCAGTGTAGTTCAGGTTCTGTGGTTCGTTCTCCTTTAAATTTAGCTCTTGGAGACTTTTTTCGACGTTGTCCTTTATGTTGGTGGTGCTGCGGTTGTTTCTGAAAAGGATATGAATTTAGTTTCTCAATTTATAGATATCAATTTACGCAAGTATATGCAAACATAAAAATTATGAAATAAATCTTTTTTGTTGTTAGAATTGCAGACATTATTATTTGTTCGGAAAAGGCTTGGTTGGATCATCAGTATTCATCAGTGTCAGTCTTGTCAATAATAATAGATTCAGATAAATAAATTGCTCTAATATTTGTACTATCGGCTATTAAAAATCAAAGTATATAAAAAAACAAATAACACTAACAATTTGGCAGCTTTACTCATCAACTCCACAGCTTCATCAGCTTTACCATTCGCCATCAGCCATCTCGGTGTCTCCGGCAAAAATAATAACAATATCAATATACCAGCAGATATGCCTCCAAACTGTAAAAGATATACTCTCCAAGTCGTGGCCAAATACGCAAAACCTGCAAGTGTAGCCTCGGCTATAGAATCAGGAAGCAATGCTAAGATAGCAGCTGAATCTCTATGTTGTGGTCCTACTGTTTCCACAGTATATACACAAGTTATTGCCATGATTCCTCCACTGGCTAAGCCTACAAAGAACCTTAGAGTAGTGAAAGTCCAGTAGTTTGGACCAAATGAGGTGCTGATCGTGAATACAACGTCGATTGCAGCAGAGAAGATCAAGGCGTTGCTGCGGCCAAACCTAAAAACAGAAACAAATTACAATCGAACAAACCGGCCAAGTGCGAGTCGTACTCGCGCACGAAGGATTCCGTACCGTTATCGCAAAAAACGGCAAACAAAATCACTTTTTTTGTATGGGAGCTCCAGTTATTTATATTATTCTGTTTTTAGTATTTGTTGTTATAGCGGCAATAGAAATAGAAATACATCATCTGTGAAAATTTCAACTGTCTGGCTATCACGGTTCATGAGATACAGCCTGGTGACAGACAGACAGACGGACCGCGGAGTCTTAGTAATAGGGTCCCGTTTTTACCCTTTGGGTACGGAACCCTAAAAATGGAACACGATATGGAGTAACAATTCATTTTGACGAATTGAAAACTAACACATGAGAAGCACTGGCTGTTATACTATAATGATCACATAGAGATTTCAGATAAGAAACTTTTATAGGTTATGGTATAGTTATGTGGGAATGAATAATAAAGTGGCAACATACAAGCTATGAGGGATGTTAGAAGACAGGTATGGCAACACTAAGAGTGCGAAAAAGATAGAATTACTAAGATGGACAAGACGGTGATTAAAATGTAATGTGATAGCTAGGAATAAATGTATAAAATATTAATCAAATTTAAGAGTTATGTATGTAACGTTCAACAAACAGAGATAAGAAGAGCCTCAAACATAATCTCACCTGTCAGAAATCCATCCGAAAAAAGCAATACCGGCCACTAATCCAAACATGAGCACCATTTGCGTAAAACTTGCCAACCAAGCTCTATCGCAGATCAAGTCGAAGTCTGATATCAAAGTGTGTTCAAAAATATCTTTATCAAACTCATATTCCATACAGCTATCGTAACATGTTGAATTTTCTATTAGTACCGTGGAGTTTTCTTTTAATCTTTTGCAAAAGAAATCTGTAGCTGGTGTTAGGAATAATATTGACAATATATTCCACATAGCAATCAGTCTACCGAACGATATAACTGTGACTACCATGGCTTGCCATCTTCCAAATGCACCCATTGATTTGACCACATAATCTTCTTCAAAGTCTTCTTTTACGTCTTTTTCTATGTGTGTGTCTTCCACTTTAAAACTGTCACGAAAAATATTAAACTTCATGTTGTCAGAAAAATCCTTGGCACTGAAAAGAACAATGAAATATTATAATCTGTTAAAACGTAAAAATATTTTACATTGTAATAATATAATTAGATCGATAATACAGATAGTCAAATCAAATCAAATCAAATCAAAATTTCTTTATTCAATTAGGCCATTAAGCGGCACTTTCGAACGTCAAAAATAAAAATTAAATGTAATAATAATTGATTCTACCGTCCATTCGGAAATGTAGCTTGTTATGGAGAAGAACGGACAAGAAACTCCAAACTTACTCTTTTAAAAAAACAAAAATGTGTTTTACAAGTATTTGGTTACAATAATCTTGTAGGAAAAATACATATATGTGAGAAAAATGTAAAAAAAAACGCACTTAAAAGCGTCTAGAGTAAAACAAACAATTAAAAATACAATAAATAGGTATAAGTTTTTAAACTGTCATGGTCACTAACACTGACATTAACATTATAAGCGGGATATTTACCATGTTTACTGTTTGTAGCGAGTTTCCGATATTTCGGTGCTGTTGCAAGCACCATGATCACGGATAAACTGAAGTCATTGCGGGTGGGTGTAACTCGCTACAAACAGTAAACATGGTAAATATCCCGCTTATAATGTTAATGTCAATAAATAGGTAATTTAAAACATGCGGGTGCAGATAAGATATGACCAATCCCAACTGACGGCGCCCGTTCACGAACATGACACATGGATCGGCACCACTCAGCTCAACCATCATGAAGGGAACCGAATGATCCAACACATGTGCCACCATCAGAGAGACATTAGAGAGAGCATGACACACTCAACTGCCAGGGCACACTGAAGTCAACGAACGACACATAGGTACAGTAAATGGTAGATTTACAGTTGGTACATAGTACTCACATATGTGCTGTGCAGTTATACATATAATCCAAAAAATAGTTTGAGTTTATACAACACAAATATACATTATAATTGTTCGTACAGTCTTCAGCAGGTCCAACAATACTTCAGAACTTTTCTGCTTATCACTTGTTTTTGTGCCCTAGTGGCTGTGGAGCTGGAATAGCGTTGGGCCAAGCATTTTTATCAGCGATGTAATCCCCCAATTTATAATATGCCTGCCTGCATAGTGTGCGTTTTATACAAGTTTTAAATTTCGTCTCATTCAATTCTAGAATGTGTGGCGGTATTTTATTGTAACATTTTATACAGTACCCCCTAAAAGATGACGCTACTTTAGCCAGCCTGAAACCTGGTTGAATTAATTGGTCCCTATTTCTAGTAACATAACTATGTCTATCGCTGTTTTTACTAAAAAGATGTAAATTCTTTCTAACGTACATGATGTTTTCGTAAATATATTGACAAGGTATCGTCATGATGTTAATGTCCTTAAACAGTTCCCTTAGAGAATCGCGCCGGCGAAGATTATATATCGCTCTGATGGCTCGTTTTTGTAGAACAAAAATTAACTGAATGTCTGCAGCCCTTCCCCATAGTAATATGCCGTAAGACATTATACTATGAAAGTAACTAAAATAGACCAGCCTCGCGGTATCTACATCAGTAAATTGACGAATTTTCTGAAATCTTTAAGAAATCCCTAATCACACCTGTTCACAAGGGTGGAAACCAGGACGATGTAAAAAATTATAGACCTATTTCAGTTCTGTCAGCAATGTCAAAAGTATTAGAAAAATTGTTGAACCGTAGACTCATGAAATACCTAGAGCACTACAAAATAATATCGGACGCGCAATTTGGCTTTAGGCCCGGCAAAAGCACCGCAGATGCAGTTAATCAACTCGGTGAATACGTAACTAAGAAACTCCACGCAAAGCAAGAAAGAAATGTTTAGGTGTTTTCCTGGACCTGGCCAAGGCGTTTGACACCGTGTGTATTCCAACCCTTGTGAACAAGTTAGAGCATGCTGGAATCCGGGGAAAGGCTCTGGGCAATTTTTGCAGACTTTCTCAACGACCGCACACAAAAATTAAAGATTGGTGAAGTCATTAGCAACGAAGCCAGGGTTGATTACGGTTTGCCTCAAGGTAGCTGTTTATCCCCCAGTCTTTTCCTACTCTATGTGAATGACCTATGCCAGCTGTCTCTCAGTAATGGTAAAATCTTTAGCTATGCAGATGACACGGTACTAATATTCCACGGGGAACATTGGGACGCGGCACGAGAAGCTGCTGAGACAAGCTTACGCAAAATAATCCACTGGCTGGAAGCGAACTTACTAACCCTTAACATCTCGAAAACCTCATTTATGCAATTTACTTTCGCCAAAACCATACCTACAGTAATAAGTCTCAAAGCACACTCCTGTGACGTCACCAATAGTAGTTTGCCATGCTCATGTCTTCCAATCACTCAACAAAAAACAATGAAGTACTTGGGAGTGATTCTGGACGAGGGACTTATCTGGCGGCCCCACATTGAACAGATCTCTGCGCGTGTTAGAAAACTTATATGGGCGTTTAAGAAACTACGACAAGTGGCCGAGTTTAAGCTTCTCCGTGCGGTTTATCTGGCTCTGGCACAGTCCATCGTGGGTTACTGTATTACTGCTTGGGGAGGTGTAAATTACGTTAGCTGCAAAAGACGGCTCGAAGAAAATCCAAATTGATCTTATATATATATAAGTAATAAAATAAAATTATACTTATTAACCTTGAATTAAATGAATAATGATTACGCTTCGAAGTAGAAATTTGATATAATTATCCTTAAAATTATCGAACTATTAATTATCTGTGACATCGACGGCATCTACGATGGAAGCGATTCACCTGAATCACTTCCTTCGTAGATGCAGTCTTGCACCTGGAAGATCAGCGTCCTTCATAGAGTAGATCGACGCAATTTGTTTTTTTTTTAGTATATAACGAACGTAATGAAGAAGCACGATTTAATTTGTTGCATAGGCTTCTTGAGGCAAATATAATATCAAAGCTATTTTCTATCAAATATATATGTTTATATAAGAAAAGTATTATATGTATGGGTCCGATAATTTTTAATAAAATACCCGATGTAATAAAAAATGAGACATTTCTACTTTTCAAAAAGAAATTGACAGATCTATTAATTAATAAATGTTATTACTCAATAAGCGAATTTCTGACCGATAAGAATTTAAATTGATAACATGACCTCTCTATTTTCCTGACTTGTACTTAATATCTTTTTTGTTTGACTGGAACTTGACGAATTTGTAATCCCTTTTTATCAAAATTGCACTGTGTATTGTATTGACTATTTCAAATTATTTACTGAATTCGATCTTGACATGGTAAATTTGTATTGACTTAATTGAACGTTTTTAATAATTTATATTAAATGGGTTTTTATTATTATAGTTAAAACTGTTTGCATGCCTTAGTTAAGGTAGTTAGTATAAGGATCATTACATTATAAATTAACATCTGTAACCGGTACCTACTTTCTGTGCAAATAAAGATTTATTCTTTTCTATTCTATTGTTTATTTTTCTGTACACATTCCTAAAGATGCACACAAAACCTTAAAGGGCTGAGGACGAACAGGGTACCTACCCCCACCTTTTACAAAACAATACCAATTTGAGTACGCTTTGTTTCTAGCTCTTATTGAGACTTTTCATTATCGTACCCTCACCTTAGTTAAACGATATCAAATTGATGCCGATTAGTGTTGGGAATGAACGAATGATTTGAAATATTTATCTATTGCCCGATATAGAATTGCTAGCGAAGTAAAAAAAGGTTTTTAGAATGTCGTTTTTGCTATCACTAAAATTTAAAATAAAAATTATCATGACATGTTTATTTCATACTAGCTTTTGCCCGCGACTACGTTCGCGTGGAATAGTGACTTCTGATGCCGACTCTTGACCAATAGATGGCGCTGTATGTCCGGAATAAATTTTATTTTATATTTTATTTTTTGTAATAAAAACTATCCTATGTCCATTCTCAAGTTCCAAACTATGTCTGTACCAAATTTCACACAAATCGGTTCAGTAGTTTAGGCGTGAAGCAAAGACAGACAGACAGACAGACAGACAGAAAGACAGACAGACAGAGTTACTTTCGCATTTATAATATTAGTAGGGATAAAAACCAAATAGAATTATATACCATACTAAACATTCATGTCAAACATTTACACTATTATTTTCTTAAGTGTATTTTACAACAATATAATAAATTTAAATAAAAAATAATTATTATTGAAATCAAAACCAATAGCTGACACTGTAAAGCATCTCAAAAGACTGAGTATGATATAATTTATTACCTGTGGCTTGACTTTCCATATTATTATGATAAAAAATTAAAGAGTGCAACAAATCTTACCATTTTACTTTGTAAGCTTGTATTTTTAAATTGGTCGGATTATTTATAACCTCCATTTTTTGTCGTATGAGCTCTGTTTACAAGCGTACCTTATTATTTTCGTTGTTTTAAAGTTATTTACAATAAAGTTGTTGTGTGTTTGTTGTGAGTTGTGTGACAAAAGGATTGCCATATATTCTATGAACAAAGAGACGCTTACATATATCTACAAACATGTCCAATAGTTGTGACCTAAAGATTGTTATCCAAAATTGCCGCTATCACAATGTTATCACGAATTTCTGTCTTCAAAACTCTCCGTGGTGACAAGGGGATGTATTATACCCTAGACGAATTGGACGATATGGAGCCAAGTCCATGTTTTTTATAAATAATGATTTGCCTACAATTTTATTTGGATGCTGTAAATGAAAATGATTTGTTGTCCAACTACAACAGAGCGGCACGTACAAATAATGAAGAAGCTGTAAATAAGTTAATCGCAACCGGAAAACCTTGACAGAGATGATAAAGTCCTCTGGCGTGAAAAATAATTAAATAACATTGTGCTCCTTTCCGCTAACTTGGCTTAAAGAAGGTAATCTATAATCTTATTCTTAAAAGATTGGTTATTTTGTAGAAAATAAAACAATATACTTACTAACTCATTAATTAAGTGCACCTGTTTTTGGTTAATACCTAACACAATATTCAAATTTTGTTATAGGATACACTCGTAGCAAAGTATGGCAGGACCAAACCATAATGATGTTCTGTTAAAGACCCCATCATAAAGACATATCCGCAGGATTAATAAATCTGCTATTACCTCCTTTTATTACATCAATGGCTATTACTGTTTATTGGTAAGTTTTAGTTAATATTATTATGCTATTCTAAATGCAAAAACTTACTTTAACCCCTTGAGTGCTAATTAGCAGACACAATAATAGACAAACAAGTGCCTTTTGGAAACTTTGGTTCCCAAGACAATCACCATAATATTTGATGTAATAGTTTACATCTTGTACCATTTAGCCTGGCCAGAGGCACAGATAATATAATACTGGTCTTGGCTTTCTTCTTCTGGGTGCCAACTGAAAACCAGTGCTGGGTGTCTGACGACCAGCAAATGCTGAGTTGGTAACCCTTTCGTTATGGCCAAGTTTATTGCAATTTGTCTCGGTATTTCATTACTGTCATTTACACTGTTGCTGGTGGGTTGTGACTGTCAAATAAACGTATCTTGTTTTTCAGCTATCACCTGCCTACTCTATAAAACTCAGGACTCATATTTCATTATTTGTCTACAGGATCAGATACTGGCTTTTTGAATGGAGGTGAGATGAAAGGAAGAAGCCATCATCTTCACCATTCACCATTGATTATCACTCAGAAATGGATACCTACAAATATGAAAAATTGTTCATCAGTTCACCACAATTTTGCCAAACAAGAGCCCAACTCTGTTGTGGTTATATACAATGAAAAACCTTACCATTACTAAAAGTTAGAAAAAGTACCATTGTCCACTGGCAAAAAAATATTATGTAATAGGCCTGGTTTCTAGAGAACAGTCATGACATCATGTATATGTCATCAAAAACCAGAAATATTCTGAAATAATCAGTAAATTATTTAAGCACCTAATAGTAAGAAATGAAGAAAGTGAGACGATGAATTTGTATGTTTTTTTTGTGGCAAATAAACACTTTTTCTTTCTTTCTAAGTTACAGTTTTATCCTAATTTGCTAAAGAACTTAATAAAACCAGCGCTTTCTATTTTGGCCCCAGAACCGCCTTGAAATAAAACAGGTTAGCATGGGGTTAGACTACTACAAATGTTCTATGTTCCTTGGAGTGTAAGAAAACAATGATATGTGTCCAGCATGGAGCTCATTGAAATATGTTAATTTAACTATGACTTATTCCCTTTATCAGTAATGCATTTTCTGTTCAAAGTAGACCTACCTAATAAATAATTGTGTTTAAAAACAGTGTTATGTTTTATTTTATTGAAGTATTTGTAGTGTTTGATGTAATAAGACAGCATTAGTTGGTTTCGTCATGTTGACCAGATTTATTTATCAAAGGTAGTGGAGAGATAACATTAAGTAAAATGTGTACACATATATATATTGTTGCGGTGGCGGTAAGGTGCCTGGATGTTGTAAGTACCTATCCACGGTCGCCCCCGCTGGGACAGTATCCCACTTATGTTTGTCGTGCGTTCCCTACTTACTCAGCTGGTGGCACACGTCACCACGCATCCCTGAATGCGTATGTAGGGTAGTACGAGAGGACAACCCAAGGATCCACGTTTTTGACTGAAGAAAGAACCAGAAATAAAAGGCGGATTTTCTTGAGAATTGGTTCCGCGGATTTCGGCTTTTCTCCTTCCGGCTGAGCTGCGACCAGTTTATAATAGTAATCTCTGGCTGCGACTGAATTCATCTGTCCAGTGGCCCGTCTCCCTTCTTATATATATGGCCCGCTCAGACCAACAAAAAAAGAATGGCCCGTCATTCCCAAATTGACGCCCGCGTGTTTATGGACCATCCTTGCGTTCATTTTGACTTAGCCGAAATCTTTGGAGCCGTGTATTTTATTCAATTTTCTACATAATCCTTACAAATTTGGTCTTAAATGATAGGCTTTAACCACGTACATATAATTACAATAATAAAATTTACACATTTTACCATAATTAAAAGTTTTTAGAACAAAAACGAAAAATTCTGGTTTGTTTACATTTTGATTATAATGATATGCGATTATCTTGGAAACGTGTGGACCGATTTACATGACTCAAACGGATAAAATGGTTTTAGACCAAGACCTTTCATTTGACACTAACCTCAACAAAAAATCTCCACAAACAAAAAATCATGTTTTCAAGTTCTGCGCGTAATTATTAACATGTAGGTATCTCATGACAATTTTTTATAAACTATCTTTATCATCTTTTAACATTCGAATTAGGATTATATAAGTTTGTACATGCTAATTAGATAAAAAACAAAATAATTACAACTCTAATTAATATCTAACAAGAAGTAATTACACTTAGGTACTATACTTCGACATTTACTTACAATCTGTTTAGTTATCTTAGGTACTTACTAGTCAATTTTATTAGATGTACTTAACTATCACTTTATGTACTAAGGTGCTTTCATGAGTAGGTATTACATAAACTTCGTTGTTTTACCTAATCGGCGTGCAGATGGGGTTTTTTAAAATAGGCATACCTACGTATTACGTATAAATTAACTAAGTATAGTAAATACCTCTAAATATAGGTAGTTATATGATGAATAAAAGGCGACTAAGAAAAGATTTTTACAAGGCAGATGTGAGTGAAAACGCCACCCGGTAGGGGACGTCCTAGGTCATACACGGATCTAATTAGTAATGTTCTCCAGAAAGGTCAGGTGGGCTGTCAGAGGCTGAGGGCCTCATTACCGGTATCCTCGTATGACTAGATGTATGGATGTAAATGAAGCAAAAGTAGTATGTTAGGACCGTAGCAGGTGGCGTTGTAGTTTCTGCTTGCCCACATGGGAAAGAGGCGTGAGTTTGTTTGAATATTTTCAGGGTAAGTAGAATGGATGAGTTTGACGATAATAATAAATAATGTACAACACGTGGGGTATAAAAGTATATTGATTCTCCAGCTGCAAAAACATTTATTACCTGATTACATCACAGTAGGTGCACAAACCAACACAACACAATATTGTTAACGCAGTCGGGTAAGATGCAGATGGTTATCAGTTATCTACCACCATTGAGATTATGTCCATGGTTATCACACACAACAATACTAGGCAGTCATCACAAGCACATTAAGGATTAATACAGCAAAGCAGCCATAAGCAATAACGTGAGACACTAGCACACGCATCACAAAACACCAAATGCATTCTTCGTTCGTCGTACGTAGTTTTTACAGGTTTCATATATTTTAGCTCCCTCAGCTTCACGATGCGTTTGTTGGCCTCTATCAGCTTTCTTTTATTTCTTATTTATCCTCGAACTCGAACAGTTTTATACACTTAGAGCCTTTAATTATATCATGTGCTGCTGTTTTGGTTATCTATCCCAAGCATTGTGCTTATTGTCGGTAGACACAAGCTGACGGCGCGGCGGTAGTAGGTTGCGATGGCTCACGTAGCGTCTGCACTGCCCTCCATGATTTCATGGGTTTACTCGCCATTCATAATGTATTCGCCACCTAGAATCAAACAAGAAATTTAGTCCACATATGTTAAAATCGCATGAGATACACAAATCAATCGACAAGTTTACCTACGTAGATAGGTAATAACATAACATGATGCCTGTAGCTCTGTAGGGATTGGCAGAGGTTATGTATCCAATAAATGCGTAAATAAATACGTTTTACTTACCGTATGATCACGGAAGTGATAATTTTTGTATATATTTTGGAAAATGTTGATAAATCGAGCCCGCCAAAGCAACTTTTTTTAACTGTCAAACAAAACCAAAAATTGTAGTAAAAACGATATCGCTGGTTGTCAAAAAACAGGCTGTGGTTTGAATTTTGAATGAACTATAAGAAAATCGGTATCCAAATATTATCAAAACCTAAACAAAAGCAAACTTCGTAGCGTTATCAAATTGAGCTTTCTTAAACGACGTCATGGTACGAAAACGTGAAACAAGGTCAAATTGATACCGCTCTAAGAGCTTGTGGTAACCCCCCAGTTGACAATCGACATCTGAGGTTCTAAGCCACGCCCACTGTCATTGATAGTTTAGGGGCAAACTTAAATTGGAGCGAAAATTATTTGAAAATTAAATACACAAGGCCGACCACAGAAGCCCGCATCATAAATGGACTCTTCCGATGGTTTCTACAAAAATATAACCGCGAAAGTTCTTATTACAAACTGGCGGCTAGCATCTGACATCAGATCGTTCCCTGTTATTTTGCCTATGAATGCAACGAAAATAAAGATCACTAAAATAGGTAATCTGGCTAGTGTCATACGAGTTTTTGCCGTGCAAATTGAATAAATATTATAATTATGTCTGCTTCTATGCAACTGCCACATAAAATAACACAGTACGTGCAATTTTTAAGCTATTGCATAGCTTCTATCGCGGGCCTTGAGCGTGGAGACTGAATCCAGAAATTCCGTAACGAAAAATTCCGTAACGATACGGTGATCAATGTGGACCTTATACTAATGTGGATAAGGGTCACTTTATTTTTTTTTTGCGGCGGGATGTAAACGGTTAAGGGGAGGGAGGGTAAATCCTATCTTGTTCTCCTGGATGAAGTAGGGTGAGGCAGAGGGGCAATTTTTTTTTCAGAAATGCGCTAACTCCAACCGTTTCAGAGATATGAGGGTTTTAAAATTTTTGTTGGTCGTAAAAAAAAATCCTTTTATCGGTCTCTCTGAGCTGTTTCTGTGACAATGGTGATCAATGTGGACCTTATGCTAATGAGAATAAGGGTCACTTTTGCTTGTCAAAGAAAAGCGACCTTATTTCAATGTGAATAATGGTCACTTTATATTTTTGTTTTGTTTTTTAGAGTTTTATTAAACGGAAATAAATAGGGGTTTGGCTCGCTACGTTTTCGAGTTTTTAACGTTTTTAATTTAAAGGCTCAAATTCGCTTGGCAATGACAAGTTAAAATAAGAATTTTTATTATGACGGATGTAGAAAATATTTTTATGTTCTATTGAAGTTGAGCTTATTTATTTGTATCCTATTTTAAATTCCACCGCGTTCAATGTAGACTTTATGCATGTGGGTATGAGGGTCACTTTGAAAAAGCGACCTTATCGTGGTATAAATAGGGGTCACTATTTAAATTTATTATTTGGGGAAAACGTAAAAAATATGATAATAAGGGGGTTGTTAGAGGGTGGCGTAAAGGGCTTATTATTGTGGGTGGACAGTGATCTGCATTCACTATTTGGGAAAAGAAAGTAGATTAAAATCTACTTTCTTTTCCCAAATAGTGAATGCAGATCACTGTGAACAATAGGTGAAAAAAAATTACTTAAATTCTCAAAAATTAAATGCTATGCAATAGCTGACACAAACTATTAACAAGCACATACTCGCATACAATGAAAAGATTGAATATATGCTTTTAATTGTCTTCAGTCCTTACTATCCTATGGAAACCACATCTGTAGTGATAGCTCTAATACAAACACATAACTTCAAATGGCCTTATAGCTGGTACCTTTGGTTCTCTCACATTAAAATTTGATGCTACCAACTTGATTATTATTAATGACCTCGATAATACGGGTAATGCTGACTGTACGAAGCTCACTGATTCATCTCAGTGTTCTCTTGTTTTAAATAATACCAATGGTTCGAACCCCCTTTGTGTTCTCTGTCTGAACATTCGCAGCATATACTGTAATTTTGATATGCTGCTTGCCTTTATAGCCACTATCAATATAACAGTTGATGTCATAGTGCTAACTGAATGTTGGACAAAAAAGGGAGTCGCACCGCCCAACTTAAATGACTATAATGTGTATTACACTAAAAACACCCTAAACCAGAATGACGGTATAGTATCATATGTTCGGACAGAAATCAGTGTTGTTGCCTCTGAACCAAACATAGTGGAGGGCAATTGTTTGCAATTAGACACTGCTCGTCACAGTATAATTTGTTCTTATCGTCCTCCCAGTTACAAAAATCCCGAACCCTACCTAACATCACTTGACGAAATTCTTAAAAGGATTCGTAATAGGGATATCATTTTTACTGGTGACATCAATATCAACACGCTGTCATGTGATACAAATAACAGTTATGCAAATGACTACTTGTGTCTCATGGCATCGCACGGCCTTTATCAGGGTATTTTATACCCCACTAGAGTAAACACCTGCTTAGACCATTTTATGGTAAGAACAAAGGAACGATGGCAAACAATAATCTTTCCAGAGCTAACAGACCATAGTCCTATTCTATTGTGTGTCAAGCACGCAGGATTACCTAAAAGTAAACCCACGTATGTAATTACAAAGCTAGACTATGCTACCGCACACTTGAAACTCAAGGAAGTGGACTGGTCTGACTTTTATATGCTAGATGATGCTAACCTCGCCGCGGAGTGTTTAGTTGGAACGATCCAGGGTATACTGAATGATTGTACAAGTATTTCATCCAAACCCAAAAGCCCCACTGAAACCATGGATTACCGTGGGCGTTGTGCGATCAATCCGTAAAAGAGACAAGCTTCATCAAAAATCAAGGAAACAACCCAAAAACGAGCAGTTGCGCCAAATATACATTAACTATAGAAATTTATGCAATAAAATGATCAAATCGCTAAAATCACAATACTACCGTGCGGAACTAGAAATTAATAGTAATAATCTTAAAAAAACCTGGAGTATCATAAAGGATATCTGTAATATGAAAAAAAATAATGACAAACCTAAAGAATTACTGCATATTGACAGCACATCAATTAAGTCGTTGAATCAAGTAAACACTTACTTTACTAATATTGGTAGCGAGCTAGCCGATGCCATTCTCCGCAAATTAAATAAAACTGAAGCCGAATTAGCCAGCACACCAGCTACAAACACAGCGTCAACCACCATGTCTTTTACGCCTACAGACGCTATAGAAATAGATAGTATTATTGCGTCTCTTAAAATAAATAGTGCACCTGGCCCTGATAATATCTCTAGTAGGTTAATTAAGTTATCTAAGGACGTACTGGCAGAACCTATCAGCCACCTTTGCAATCTAAGCTTGGGACTCGGCACTTTTCCTAACATTTTTAAAATGGCAACAGTTTCACCTATACACAAGGCTGATGATAATAAAATACCTTCAAATTATAGACCCATCTCGTTGCTCTCGTGTTTATCGAAAGTTCTTGAGAAACTAGTAACAAAAAAACTCGTCAGCTACTTGGAAAAAAACAAGTTGTTAACCGATCGTCAATTTGGGTTCCGAAAAGGAATATCTACAAATGATGCTCTACTAAAGCTGACATCGATAATTACAAAGCATGTTGACGCAGGAGATAAAGTAGTCGGTGTTTTCCTGGACCTAAAAAAAGCATTTGATACTGTATCGATCCTTATACTCCTAGAAAAGCTATGCAGTATGGGTGTAAGGGGACACGTTCTACAGTGGTTCCAGGACTATCTGGCGGGTAGGGAGCAGTGTGTTAGGGTAGGTAGCCACTTGAGTGACGCTGCGACTTGCACTTTTGGCATTCCGCAGGGAAGTACGACTGGCCCGGCTCTCTTTTTGACTTATTAACAGCCTTGCAGAGATTGCCATTCCCAACGCTGAAACTATTATGTTCGCAGACGACACTGTCATCTTGTTCCATGGCAAAACATGGGAGCAGGTGCGGATGCTAACAGAAAGCGGTCTCGCGATTATCACGAAGTGGCTAGAGGACAACTTGCTATCGTTGAATACATCTAAGACAAAATATCTATGTTTTACAAAGACTGCTACCTCTCGCCCGGACTCGAAGTATACTGTAAAAATTCATGCTTTTCCATGTAACCGAAACCCGCGCGGGAATACTCAATGTACCTGTGATGTTTTGACCAGATCAAATGTTATATAGTACTTAGGAGTTACAGTTGATGAGAATTTAAAATGGAATCACCATATTTTGATTCTTAGTGCCCGACTGCGAAAATTTATTTATATATTCAAGCAACTACGAAATGTAGCACCTACTAAGCTTCTGATATCGACCTTATAGATCACTAGGCGAATGCGTACTTAACTATTGCATCTGCTCCTGGGGTGGCGCGACCAAATCATTAATGATTGAACTGGAACGTGCGCAGCGTGTGCTTCTAAAAGTTCTAATGTCCCTACCGTACCGGCACCCCACAACAGAATTATACAGCCGCACTGGTGTTCTATCGGTCCGCAAACTCTACGTAAGTTGAGTACTTCGCAGATTCCATCGCACCACAATTCCCCAGCTGCTACCAACCACCAAGAGACGCTTCATATGTCCAGCACCTTCAGTGAAATCCACTTTTGCGCAACGACACTACAGTTTCACAGCACCACGTATATACAACAAACTTACAATTAAAAATGCACAAAATTTTAACAATCACAATTTCAGAAAGAGTGTACTAAATTGGCTCAGCAAGTTGGATTACGAAGAAACGGAAAATCTAGTCACCAGTAACACAAACAAATAAAAGGACTGCACTACCAACATAAATCCACACACACCGTAATTGTAATTCCAAATACATAACACAACACACCACACCACACGAATTACGAAGGCTGTAGCCGGAGGATTTAAAAAAATACAAAATTTATTCAACTTAAATTTAATTAATAAAAATTACAATTATATAAATGGCTTAGAAATAGTCGACAGCTGACCGATGTCGTGCCAAAAGTGACGAACCCACGAGGGCCTCGATGTCCGGTGTCGGGCTGCATCACGTTGTGCTGCGTCGGCGCCTCGTGTCCGCGGCTGTTGCGATGTGCGACAATGAGGTAATCGCTTGTCAGCGGTTTGGGTGCTATGCGAGTACGTAACACCTCCCCCCGAAGATCAGCAACTATTTCGAAATCTTGTGTGACAGCGATGATGAAATATTGCTGTGGTCAATTGTTATCTTGCTGGGGCTGATTCTATTTGATTCTTGAATTTCAGCATAATTTCCTGAAGGTGTGGCGTCATCTGATTCCTGATTTTTCTGAAGTCGTTTCAATCGATATCGTCGGTACATCAGTGCGATAGTAAGTGCACTTGCACCGGATAGTATTAGGTAGATTGGAATCGTGGTATGGTAGAGAGCTGTATCGGTTATCTCATTAAGATTAACTGGAGTTTGTAGCATGATTTTCGTGTTTATGGAGTGTAGATTTTCTAGATCGGCAGAGTTTAGTATGATTGGTGTCTCGCTTGAGGTTTCTAAGTCTTCAATGACTGTAGGCAATTGCATAATTTCCAGAGCGAATCCCTTGATGTGATTGTTAGAGTTCGCTATTGTGAATTCGGGCGTTTTAATGTGACAATTGTGCGGAATAATAGCCAGATAGCTTCCTTCAAGGATTTTATATGTTTCTTGTCTGCAGGATATCTTCACTTTGATTGGATGTGGGAAACTGATGGTGTAGTGTTTCTCGTCGAGTTGTTCCACAGCCTCTCTCTTCAATGTGACTGAGGACAGCTTGCAATAAGGGAGAAGTTCTTGCTTGGAGATCAGATGCTGGATACAATCCGGATCATTTTGGGTCTTGTACTTTGATTTTGCTTCGCAGAGGTACAGAGAATTTACCTTCGGGCATTCAGCCTCCATGTACATAGAATCTTGTCCGGAAATCGCAATAAAAGGTAAGGAAGGTAAAAGGATTTTGTTGTTTTTGTTAGGGACAATGGACAGTTTGTAAAGGCTATAGATTGGAGGGAAGGCAATCGGCACCTTAAATACTATAACTATCTGATTATCTATATAAAAGTATCCTAGCCTAATTACGTCATAATAATCCCTTAACTCTAATTCGAGGATTTCATCTTTTGGGTATAAAATCCGTAATTCATTTAACATATTCCTAATTTCAGCTATACTTATTGCCATATGGGGTGTGCTTAACGTACGTATTAAGGCTAAAGTGTACTCTAGTTTATGGAGTTCTTCGGACAAATTGTCTATGCTATCGCTTAGAATAATGAAGTGTTGAGCCATATGGGCGTAGTGGGTAAAATCAAAGTCTGCTGTACTATTGATTATCCGATTTAAGACATTACCCATTCTCTCCTGGTTTTTTGTTATGTTAGTTAATAAGTTGGCATTATATGAAATCCAAGTTTTAGATAGACTAACATGCTGATCAAGTTGAGACTGCATCTTGTACTCATTTTCCTGAAGGACTTTTATAGCGTTATTATATTTAATTGCATCAGTTTGGTCAAGATTACCGGATATGCTCTTAATAACAGAACCGAGACCATCGACGAGTCCTCTTTTATGACGACTATGTTCAAATGACTCTAGCTGTATAGATATTTTAGTTAATTTAGATGTAAGGTAGTTCATGTGCGGTTCAAATAATAGAGACGTCTTATTATTTAGTTTATGTCATCAGTCAATTGTGTACTAACTGTGTATATCTGGGATTGTATACCGTCGAGATTAACATAGTTGAGAAAGGAATGATAATGGGAAATGATACGCGTCGTTCCTAGATTAAACGGAAGTATTCCAGGGCCGTTTCCTAAAGGATCAATCATTACTTCTTGTCCTTGCGTCATTTGCAGGAGTAGCAGCAGTAACATCCTGTAACAATGTGGGATCTTTAGGGCTTCTCTTTAGACGAGATTTTGCAACAGGGCCTCGTTTCTTTTTGGTATATATGTGTATGGGAAGATCGGCCATGACTATGTCTTTAGTGAAGCGCGGGGCTAACTTTTGTCTGCTAGCTAGAGGATTGCGGACGAATACTTGTTGGTCAGGGTTATATTCCTTTTCAGGTTCGCGATCTTTATTCCTTCTTTCAGTTAATTCGGTCCTACGGTGGAGGGATGTTTCATTTATTATTTCATAGACTAGTTAGAGTTAATCGTTTTTTATGGTCTTGTAAGTAATTTTGCAGTAGATGCTCAGATAGGTTTAGATCCAAGGAATCGCGGGGATCAAAGTGTCCTGTGATTAGATCTATAGGCCTTCATTTGGTGAAACTATGTATTGAGCTGTTATAACCTAAAACTGCATAGGGCATGAGATTTACGGCGGGTTCATTATGCTTTTCCAATTTCAGGATTCTGAGGTGTTCGAGAATGGTAGAATGGAAGCGTTCTACTATTCCATTATCGTTAGGGGTATGTGCAAGGATTTTATGGTGTTGTATCTTATGGAGACGGACAAATTCTGAAAATAATGCATTAGTGAACTCAGGTCCTTGATCCGTGACTACAGTATAGGGAACGCCATGATGGGTGCAAAACGTTAAAAGAGCTTGAACGACACTTAACGCAGTACCATCTCTAAGATGATATGCTTGCGCATATTTCGAGAGAGCGTCGACTAAAGTGAGAAATTTCTCATTTTGTGCTGTGAAAAGGTTGGGGGAGGAACTATGGAGAATTTTTGTTTAATAGGGTTGCGATCGTACTTTGCTTGGCCACAGATACTACATTCGTTAATATACTTTGATATACTTTCTTTCATTTTGGGCCAATAATAACGATGTGATAAGGCAAGGAAACATTCAGTTATACCGCGGTGGTTGGTTTTTCCTTCATGGTAATTACGAATGATTTCCTGTTGGTCCAGGTAATTTTTGACGTTCTCTACTTCTTTTTTTGTTAAGACCATATCCAAGGCGGAGCTTTTGAATTTATCCTGGATGATCGGGATTATATTGTACATGGCTAGAGGGGGATGGATGAGAATTCCCGTTCTTACTTTGGGATTCACATATTCTTTAACAGCATTAATTACGTCCTGTTCAAGATTAGACTCTGATAGTTGTATGGTGGTTTTAGTGTGGGTTTCGAAAGGTTTGGACACCGTTGGGCGTTTTTTAATATCTCCTACGACCACAAAGGATATTTGGCGGTGGAATTTATTTAGGGGTTCATCAGAAATCGGTACTTCTAATATAGGGTTCTCAGCACTGGTGTGAGCTGTTGCAGTTGTAGAACCAACCACTGAAGGGGATTTTTCGGACGTGTTAACGGCTATAGAGTTCGCATCCTCATTATTGATTTCGATGCGGGACAGAGCATCTGCGTTAGTATTCAGTTTACCTTGCTTATAGATAGTAGAGAAGTTATACTCGCTTAGCTTTAGTCTCCAGCGGGTTAAACGAGAATTGGGTTCCTTTAGATTCATAACCCATTGTAAGGGCTTGTGATCCGTAACGATTTTAAACTTCCTACCAAATAAGTAAGGGCGGAAGTATTTGGTTGCCCATACAATTGCCAGCAATTCTTTTTCAATTGTACTGTAGTTAATTTCACTAGTGTTTAATGTGCGGGATGCGTATGCAATGGGCTTGTCTATCTGACCTTGTGAGAGAACGACACCAATGGCTAGGTTAGATGCATCAGTTGTTAGTATAAAATCCTTGTTAAAGTCTGGATATTGTAAGATCGGGTCGTTGATTAAGAGGGTTTTGCATTTCTCAAAACAACTGATATAATTTGGATCGGTTATGGTAATTTTTGAACCTTTTTTTAGACATTGTGTCATAGGTTTTGCTATGCGAGCGAAGTCTGGAATGAACTTTCTATAATACCCTAAGAGACCTAGGAAACGTTTAATTTCAGTAGCCGTTTTGGGCAGTGGGAATTTCTGGATGGCTATAATCTTATCCGGGTTAGGTTTAATGCCGTCTCTGCTAATTATGTGTCCCAAGTACGCTGTCTCTAACTTTAAAAATTCCGATTTGTTCATTTGAACTTTGAAATTAGATTCTCTGAGTCTCTGAAACACCTTTTCCAGATTTATCATGTGTTCCTGAAGGGATACTGAAAAAACGACAATATCGTCTAAATACACTAAACACACAACATTTTGAAGGTCCCGTAAGACATTTTCCATCACCCGTTGGAAGGTTGAAGGAGAATTTTTTAAACCCATCGGCATGCGGAGAAATTCATAATGTCCATGCTCGACTGTAAACGCGGTTTTATGGATGTCATCCGGGTTCATTTCAACCTGGTAAAAACCACTCGCGAGGTCCAGGGTGGTGAAATACTGGCAGTTACCTAACTTGTCTAGGACGTCCGAAATGTTGGGTATAGGGTAGCGGTCGTCTATGGTTTTTTCGTTTAGTTTCCTGAAATCTATAACCAAGCGCCATTTGGTTTTTCCACTGGCGTCGGCTTTCTTGGGAACTACCCAGATGGGGGAATTCCACGCGGACTGTGAGGGACGTATGATGTTTTGTTCTAGCATTTTAGAGATTTGATCCTGAACTTCTTGCTTATGTATGAATGGATATCGGTAACTTCTTGTATAGATTGGTACATCATCCGTTGTTCGGATGGAATGTTTTACCTGGTTAGTGAAAGACAATGATTCGCCATCAATATAAAATACGTCGGCGTACCGAGAGCAAAGAGCTTCTAAGTTAGCTTTTTCTTCAGGGTTCAAATGGTCTGTACGTAGACGGGACAAAACTTCGGTTACGCGATCGGACTGATGATCGGTGCGCATACACTGCACATTGAATACTTCCGCACCGACAGGGCGATCCATAGAAAAGACTACATCATGACGTGAAGGATTAGTTACCTCTATTATACCCCTGTTATTTTTTACAGTTGTAACGCAATCATTTATTAAACAATTTGAAATACACTGTTCGGGAATTAAAACGTCACCGTCCTTAGAATTTATTGGAACTTTCACTAGTTTAGATGAATTAGCCGGTACTATATCTTCGTATAGGTTACTATTGCGCGAGTCGTACATCAATAAAGGATTACTAGAGTTACGAGTGACCAGCAGTCTGTTTTTCAGGTCGATGTTAGATTCTAGTTTTTCTAACAAGTCATAGCCAATCAAACCATCAAAAAAATTATGAAACGCATAAACGAAAAGAGTTATTTCACCTGGTTCATTAAATTCCTGGAAACACGGTAAGGTAATGGAATAATCACTTCTAGTGGTAGCGTGAATATTCGTTACCTCGAAAGGATCATAATTACACGGTATATGGGATAAGAACTTTTGAACTACTGCGGGGCTAATAAAAGACATATTTGCACCTGTGTCAATTAATAATTTAAGCGGAGGGTCTGAAATTTGTACGTACGGCAATTGCCTTTGCGTCTGTAAATTAATCTCTATTTTGACTTTTCTGACTTGGGGACCTTCTGAAAATCCTCCTTTTCAGCAGGCGAAATCGGGTCTTTTACTTCCTCTACAATAAAATATGAATCTGTAGGCTGTGGGTGCTCATGCACGTATTCATTCGGGTACACGTAATCGGTATACTCGTAATATTCCTGGGGGTAGTAATCACCGTTAACAAAATAATCGCTATAATACTGGTCATACTGCAAGTGGTCGCTAAAATCATTGTAGTTAAATTCCCTTGTTCTAAAATAATTGGTGGGCGGTGGATTTCCAGCCTTAGTCCAGTCGTGGGATGCGCGTGGGACGAATGGTTTAGTCACATAGTGACTTACACCACTCATGGGTTGCGGAGTGTTACTAGTAGCTGGCCTGGGACCTGCACTAGGCATTCTAAAAACTTGACCTTGGGGTGTATAATTAGGTGGCGGTGAACTAAACATCTGCTGCGTACGTGTGGGCCCGCGATATTGAGGAGGTTGATTTCTCCAAATCGGAATAGGTTGCTGCCCTTGAGGCATAGACGGTCGCGAGGGTCCTGGCATATTGGAAGGCCTAAAGGGTGGCATATTAAAAGAGCGCGGTGTAGGTGGTGCCGCGTGATTCGGTGGCATGAGGCCATAAAAAATTTTAGGACTGACCTGGTGCTGAGGCTGCGACCTCCTTTCAGGAGCATGGTCGTTACGCTGCTGTAGATATAACGTATTCATCTCTTCATGCACGAACTCTAAAGCTTTTTCAATAGTATCAGGCCGCATGCACCGAATGCGAGAACCCAACGGGTCTCGTAGACCACGTAGGTACTATTGTAATGTGAGTTTCTTGTACAAAGTACGTTTCGATTCAATGGTACTCGCTATCGTTTCATGCAGGCTGATATAAGTCATAATAGTACTAAAGAGATTTTGGCACTGTTCATAAAATTCCTGCGGGGTTGCTGAACCTTGGGTTAAAAGCGCTAAGTCATTGTACAAGGATGTCTCATCGCGTTGATCGGCGAAATTATTAACTAAAGCACTCCTAATTCCCTCCCAGGTATCCGGGATACCATTGGAATTAATCGTACGCGATGCGGGTCCCACTATCTTATTTAATATTCCGTTTAATAATGCCAAATTAGTTAACTGAAATTCTGGGCCATTTTTCACAAGCTGTTGTACTAACTGATCGCATAATTTTATAAATCTAGTTAGTACGTTCGAGTTCCCGTCGAATTCAGGAACCAAGCGTAGGGCCTTGTAAACTTGATCCACTGAGTCAGGCATACTCGATATTTCTAAACTACTACTATCCGACGGTTCCGCCTCTAGATTTCTATTAGCGTCTAAAATACAAATTCTACGATTACTATCTAACCTAGGGGACCGAGATTGCCGTGGATGGAAAATCTTGGAACAATTAAAGGGTAACAGTTAAGGATAAAAAGGAAGCGACTCTAGAGCGATTCTAAAGTACTTACTTGTAATGGTTTTGTACCTTTTCTGTATCGATGTCTGGATACTCCTCTGGTCTGCAGCTCTTGTAGGTTCTGGATACTCGTACGGTGCCCGACGGCCACCCGGGTGACTCACGATTCCTAAATCCCCTATCAATTTAATCTCGCGAACCGGCCCGCGAGTATCCTACCGACTGCGCCAATTACGAAGGCTGTAGCCGGAGGATTTAAAAAAATACAAAATTTATTCAACTTAAATTTAATTAATAAAAATTACAATTATATAAATGGCTTAGAAATACTCGACAGTTGACCGATGCCGTGCCAAAAGTGACGAACCCACGAGGGCCTCGATGTCCGGTGTCGGGCTGCATCACGTTGTGCTGCGTCGGCGCCTCGTGTCCGCGGCTGTTGCGATGTGCGACAATGAGGTAATCGCTTGTCAGCGGTTTGGGTGCTATGCGAGTACGTAACACACGGGCAATCATATTTTTATTTTTTATCAATTTTTTATTCGGGTTAGTTTTTATATTTTTCTTTTTTGTAATCATGCGTTTCATAGATTAATATTTGTTTTATTTTAAATGTTTAATTAGCACTGTGCCTAGCATGTAAACCAATTGTATTATTTAATTTGGAAGGGACCTGTCTCCTGAGATACAGGTTAACTACCTAGTTCAGGAGGCAGAGCTTTTATGTATCTGTGACACTTGTTTGCAAATAAATGAATTTATTATTATTTATTATTATTATAGCTTTACCGCGGCAGTCCCCGAGTGCCACACTTTTTTTATAATTGTTTTATAGCCAGATAATTTTATTAATATTATTTTAATGAGTTCTACTATACTGTTATGGACTGTGTAATGGAAACTTTAAATTTGAATTGAGATTTCGTGCTATCATTAATCAAATTAATCATTATTATAGGAAAGTCCCATCAAATTGTAAAACACCTTAAATTTACAAATATCCAGAACTTACTTAGGTTCGGCATTGTCTTTTTTAGGCATATTTAAAATATCTAATAGAATTTAGGACACTATTAATATCATTTGTACAATTCATAGATTCATATTCTTTGTTTAGTATTCTCTTAAAATATTAAGATGTCATTTAGTTACTAGTACAACATGACTATCCATAGCCTACTTTAAATCATAATATATTTTTGCGCTATCCTGGAATATAATAGTTTCAAAGCACCTACTGGGTTTTGATATACATAAGCCCTCTGGGGTGAGGAGGTCACGTGGTGCCGTTTTTGAGATAACATTAGTTCTATTTTTAAAGAGGTTTACTTACTTTTTAGTTATGGACTTAGTAAGTAAACTAAACGACATGAGTCGTTTATAATTCAACAAAAATGTAAATGCTAGTGACAGCGTTAGTGCCAGAGAATAAAAATAATACAGAGTTTGACAATATTCCTTGTGATTTCGTTAGTTCCAATTAAAGCCACCAGGCTACAAGATCTGGCTACATTATACCTGTTTTTTTTTGACAGATTGAACTGACGAGTATGTTTTTGCATTTTGCGAAAAAAAGCGACATACGTCCTCCTAGCAACGCCTACGCCATAAAACGATCACTGTCGAATTGCACTGGATGGAAAGAGAAGCACGATGAAATTTGTAAGGATTTTTTTATAAAATATAATAATATGAATTACTTAAAAATAATGAATGAAACTTCAAAATATACGACAATGAAGTTTTGCGTCCTGTTATGATACGTTATTGTTGTTAATTGTTCAAATGTACGCAGTATTACCAGATTTTTTTTTTGAAAATCACGGTAAGAGGTTACTTTGCCATTCAATTGTATCGAGGTTTTTGTGCGTAAACGTGTTTCAACCACAACAAAGTTTTCGGAAATATGATCAAGATTAACATATTTTTTTTCCGCTGCCACATCTTCAATAGATTTGGCAAAAAAATGTTTATAAGAATGCCTATTTTGGTAATTCAGCCCCTTAATATATCTACAATATTCAAAAATGTTCATTTTTCAACAAATGATTTCTCGATTTATTTTCTAGAAGTTATTTTACTTTTTATTTAAAAACAAAAATATATACAGTGAAACTTGGTTAAGTGGTACCTGGATAAGTGAGATACCTCCATAACTGGAACTCATGCTGAGGTCCCAACACTTTGGCACTGAATTACCCCTGTTAGTGGGACGAAGCAAACCTCTATATCTGGGATTCGTTCTTTCGATTTATCATCATAGTCACCTCTATTACTGAGACAGCGAGTGAATTTTATATGCATAAACCTCTGTAACTGAGATAACTTCGTTTTGTTTGTTTACTTGCTTATTCTTATTTTACGCAATGCCGCACTTAACTACGTAAGTAATTTTGAGTCTCAATGACCTCCAGTTTTAGTTTCGCCTTACTATAATACGGATGTTTAATTTAAAAATGTAAAACTAAAGCTACAATCTTTATCAGAGTGAGAAGACACGCGATGATTTTGTGTCGAATTTAATGTGCCAAAATTTACTCTTTGTAGAATAATTCAGAATAAAAATAAAATTCAATTACAATGTTCTGAAGGACAAGGCAAACTAAAACGTGGACGTTTATCAGAATATCCTGAACTTGAACAGTGTTTGCTAACATGAATCAAGCAAATTCGTAACAAAAACGTTCCAATGATTAAAGAAAAGGCAATTTGTGGAGAAAGTAACGCTGTTGATGTTAACAAATGTAGCCAATGGATTGAAGACTGACTTGATTAAAATTAATTTATAATGTTTACATAGCACGTTATTTTATTTAATATTCGCACCTCTATAACTGAAATAACCTGTATTCTGACCTCTATTAATGGAACCCTCTGTAAATGAGACAGATATTTATTTATACCTGGATATCTGGACACTGGGTAAGTGGAATACCTCTATAAGTGAAACAACATTGCAGGTCCCTTGATATCTCACTTAACCAGGTTTCACTGTATTAGTAAAGTTGGATTAAAATTAGATTTTGAAATTAAATAGTCCTCTTTTATGTTCCTCTAATTTTACCAGTGTGTGTAGTCGTAAAAAATTATATATTATGATGCCAAGTCATATTTGCCGCGAAATAAAATGAACGTCCTTCGTCTCCGAGCACCATCCTTTCACAGCGCTCTATCTATATTTTACATACTACATTGTTTTTTGTAAAACCTCTATTAGCGTAAGGGTTCCTCGAGTTATCTGGTTTAAACATTAAATCAGATTGACATTATATCCATACATAGATAAAGTGTGAGTTGCCGGCGTTAGGTGGTATTCTGTAGTTTGCAGAAACTATAGAACGCCATCTGCTACGATCCTAACTTACTCCTTTTGCGTCATCATATACGTTCATACACAGTCATACACGCGCGCCGTGCCATTTTATTGTTAATGTTTTTAGTGCATTATAAGCTGAGCAATGCAGTGCGAAATGCACAAATTGAACATTAACGTTTCATGTATTATTAGGCAGATATCTCCATAGTATTCCAAAAAACTAGCCTTTACAGCCAGATAAATCCTACTGAAGCAACAGCATGTCCATGTCTACAAACAAAGTACTGCCAACACATACCCATCCCAAGATTGGAAACCCGATAGCTTTAAAAAATACGTCTTCAGAATTCATACGAGGTTTAAAACGTTCCTCGTTAACTTAAACATGTCGGAGGCACATATAATAACACATCGGTGGCTGCAAGCCTGTAATTTGAGGCACTTTCAAGTCACTCAATCAGGTAAACGTCGAGTGAAGCCGTTACTTAAAACCCGACACTCGAAATGTTATATAATTTCATGTAATTGTGTTGAAAACTTTTTGAAAACAAAAGTGTATTGTGACGAAATGGTAGAGCTCTGTAATTTTGTCGTAAGGGTGATTGAATTTTGTGCGCTAGCGTGTGTCAATTTAAAAATAATGTGTGTGGAATTGGAGGGCGCTAAGTGCGGTTGTCGGTTGTTTTTCGTTTTTTTTTTTGCTTCGTTTGTTATTGTTTTGGGGGATAGCTGTTTGTCGTTTGCAAGCTGTTATCTGCGTGGCACATAATTACTGCCTTCAATATTTGAAAAACCTCTCCCCACGACGTTTCCTTCAATAAAATTATTATTGCTCTGGTAACCACCAACTGTTCATATAACCATCATCATCAAGATCATCATGTTGATTGTAATTAATCTGGGGTTGGTGCAGTAAGTCTTCTCAGAATACTCACTCAAAACATTTATTCTTGTATTTTTTATGATTCATTTATTTGTGAACGTTTGTCCTTTACGTTTTTTTTTTTTGTGGTATAATAGTATATATATATAAGGATATAATAAATAAATAATAAACACAACGCAACATCAACAAAAGCAGAGTTAAGGAGATGAATAGTATAATAAGATGATTTTAAATACATTTGCTTAGAAAACCTTCACTTCCACGTTATCTAATTCTTGATATCCTCGTTAGATATTCATCGACATAACAAGTCAGAACCTGACCAAAGTAACTTCCCTACCACCCATCTAAGCAAATACCTTTCACATAATAACTGACCCTCTTTCCGTGTTACGAAACCATCCCAAAGCCTGACCACACAAACGCGAGCCCCCTTCATCATCAACTGCAATGCTGGCAGAGCTTTCAGCCTAACTAATGGTTATCGCGTGTAATGTGCAGTCTCTAACCGCAGTGGTGGACGCGAGATGACTAATCAGAGGAACTTGATAGAGGTGGGATGAGAATCGATATGAATAGGGTTTAGATTGCAGCGGTAATTACCAATAAAAAGTCCTTAATAATTTTGTCTCTGAATCCACACATTCAAATGTTTGTTTTTTTTTAATGAGCTTTTGCTCTTGGCCTCGTATGCGCCTGATGGAAAGCGATGGATGAGTACTACGAAGGAACAAGAGAGCCCGAAGAAGAGAAGATTTCGGCGATCGCCGTTACTTTAAAGGCTGACGCATGGATATGAAAACGTGTCGCTGTAGGTTAAAATATTAGGGTTTTCAAGATAATATCTTAAGACCTGCATAGTTAGAAAATTTCTGTGCCACTTTCTACCACCTGCCGGCAAAGCTGTGAGGACATTATTGTAGTGAAAGATAAGCCAGTTACCAAAGTTCGTTGCAGTCCTGACTCTTCTGAGTACACAGGATATTGCCACATTTGTGGAGGCATAAGAGTCAGAAGCTTAAGAACTATTTAGTTAAGTTTTTAAGTGTATTGCCAAGATGAAGCATAATATCAAGAGAGATGAAGGTAATAGGGGGAAATCTTTGCTCAGGCATGGGACAATTCTGATTGATAAAGAAAAACTGGAATGAGAGTGTACCAGGGTGAACTGGACACATCTGCGTATCCGTTTAGAGCATACTGGCTTGATGGTATGTTATGAAATGGTGTAAACAATAAACAGACATGCGATTGCAGCAAACCCGAGGGATTTGCTGTGATTTATTGAAGAGTTCTGTTGTATATCTCCGAAGTTCTTCATCAGATCTTTACAAAATTTAAATAGGACTATTTCGGAACAAACTTCTTTCGAACAAATCAATTTTGCAAATCCGTTAATATATGTAGGAGTTATGCCCGAACATACATAAAAAAAAATAGAAACATCCGAATTGCGAACCTCCTCCTTTTTGGGAAGTCGGTAAAAAAACTGTATGTAAGTTAAAACAAAAAATAACTAAGGAGCACTTTTATCGATTGTATTGATCGATTGACCGAACAAAATCGATACTCCTCCACAACCAAAGTACCTCTATGCCCAGCCACTTACAGCCACAGATTTATAGCCCCCCGGAGCCCCAGTCACCGGTCATTACCATGATCGGACGCGCCGTCACGTCACTCCTAAATATCGGGCCGTGGCAAATTGATGGGAATGCCTCCGATTTGCTTTGCCCGTAAAGTGGACTGTTTGCGGGCAAACCACTCGTTATCTTGCAGCACTCATTTTGCTGGGCGGTTTTGGAATTTGATCGTGGCCTCGTGGGGTTCTTGATTTGAGATTTGGAGTTTTTGCGGTCTTACTGTCGGTTTGGTTAATGTTTGAAACATAAGCTACTTATATTCGTGAGCAGAGTTAAGACAAAGTAACAACTTAGTAACTACATAGGTATCTGGTAAGATAATATATATGGACCACAAATTTAACGCAAGTCAATCCATGCGATTGCCTGTAAAAAAAAAACCTTGTACCAATTATTATTTAATAACACAGCTAATATGCGTTTGACAAGTTGTCATATTAATTATACAACACTTTTCATTCCAGTAACTGGTCTTATGTACTAAATTATTTCGACTGTATTCAGGATAAAAATTAATCCAACAGCAGTTTACTGCTTGGTACATAAATCAACTAAAGAGTCGTTAAATAAAAAATGTGCCTAAAATTTTGGGAGTGCAGAAATCCCCAAAATTTTATTAACTGCCAATCAATAAACATTCCTAATTTAAAATTGGAGTCCATTCAAAATTCAAATCTGCAATTGAATAGACGCATTCACATTTATCTCAGTAATCGTTTTTTTTTAATTTACTCGTTGAAGTGGCGAAGCAAACGGCGAGAATTCTTCGTCCCGTCCGCCGTAAATATTTCAGAGAAGAGTTTTTAATCAGTCGTCAAGCGATTTACAAATTAAACAGGGGCCGTGTTATGAAGAAATATCGCAAGCTGTGAGTGTGGGTTTCCATTGAGTATAGGAATATTGTCTGCGTAAAATTGTATGGTTTGTTCTCTAAATTTGAGTTGCCACGAGCGATGAAATAAAATTCTTGCTATGCAAAACCGGGGCAGTTTTAGCTGTCTTTTACACATAGGCATCGCGGGTATTCTCGAATAATTTATACGAGAGAGCCCATACGAGAAGAGAGAAAAGAGCGGTCACCACTGAAAATAATATCCAAGCTAAATCAAGAAAAAAATAAAAAAATGTCCTGATTCGGTGGCTAGGTAGTTTTAGTGGTCGACATACGAAAAGCACAAGTAGGTATTTAATATGACCAATAACGGGTGGTCTATGGTTGTCATGACCTAGGAGAGAGCGACAAAGTACGCGGAGAAAGTTTAAAAAAATCTAAATTCCGTGCTGCGAAGAATAATGGAAACCAACGCGAAATAAGAAATATCGCCGTCGGAGGATCCCCGCAAAAAGCTCGCAAATTTCGTCATCAATTATCATTATTAGGGAGCGAAGCAACGGAGACGGCGGTAATTGAGTTTTATAAATGGTGTCGGCTGGCGTCGACGTGACTGTCATAAATAGTCACGTGACGCGGCGCGACCCTGAATGCTGGCAGTTCGATTTTTGAATAAGAGTTCTCTTTTGTTTTCTTTATTTTTTCGAATTTAGCGGTTTTTTTTTAATGCTTTTGTGCTGCTGGACGTTTCGGCCTATAAAGAGATTCTTTGATATAAAGGAGTTGGGTACTGCGTTTTCGACCTGAAAGTTGTCAATAACAGTCTGGGGTCTGGCTTAGTGTCCAGTCTATCGCAATAAACTTGCTCCTTCGTGGATTCAACCATAATGTATCTATGTGTACTGTACGCACGTATTACACCTTCTGAAATTATGGGCGTAATGTTATATATGATAATAAACCGCAACTTTAATATCTAAGAACTAAATTGCATGTTAATAATCTTGACATGGGTATGTTCTTACCGATCGAGGGATTTACTCGAGAAATGATGTCTCTCCTAGTCATCACTTCTCAAAATAACCAGTTGAAAACCCAGGTCATGAAAACGTTTAAGAGATAAACAGCCTGCCGGCTACTGACATCCATAAACGATGCTATCAACAATACAATTCAATCCACAGAAACCTTTCCCCAAAATATAAACAGGAAGTAATGTTTACAAGCCCATGAGATGAAAGATAAAGATTTTAAAACGATCACTAATTAACGGACGGAGATATTTCCTTCACCTACGCCATTTTAATTTGTTTTTTTCCGGTATGTGTTACTGTTAATGTACAGTAATGATTGATGTGTTGTGAAAATTAAAGGATGATTGGTAATGTGTTGTGTCCATTACCTCGATTTTTTTGGAAAATTGGGATGTTCTGAATCGGGTTGTTTGTCAAACACATCGAGGTAGTTTATCGGTTGTCAATCATTTTGGTAATTGTGTAAGAAATCGTTATGTTAATAAAAAAAATAATAATCTAAAAGTATACCACATAGAATAGCTCTTCTGGTCAAAAGTATTTTCGGAATGGCATCTAAAAGTTACAATAAGATACCTGTTAAAATTTTAAACACCAAGGAACGCCCACTATTCAAACATAAATTGCGTAATTATTTAATTGACAAAGCTTACTACACGATCCAAGATTTTTATAATTTTAACATAATATTATAAGTATTTAGTAATACTACCGTTAAGGGTTTAATTCAAGTAAAAAATTTATGTGTTCTTGTGGCGAATAAACACTTTTCTTTCTTTCTTTTCTACTACAATCTGTCACCATGCGCCTAATTCTTATTTTAATATTTTTTTTATATATTGGTTACCGTCATGGATGTCCTCAGAGAGTTCTGATAGGCTCTTACTGTCTATAACCTAACGGATTTCTTCAGCTATCTTTAACCCCCCGGTCAAAGGTAGCGAAGAAATCCGTGTACTCCAGTGGGGGTACTGGAGTGGTTGCGCATTTCGTCATGCTCCCAAAACCCGCTTGGTATCACCCACCATGTTACACAATAATGTCTTACGGTGCAACCAGAAACTCATCAATCGAATACCGACCCTCAAGACAAAAATGTATCTCATTCATGAAATGTCTGGCAAATCGACAGTCGACCTACCACAGTTATTGCATCCTTTATCAGAATTTCCTGTTACTAAAATTACACCAATCTTATTCATGAAAACATATCGCTATACTATAGTAGATACAGTCATACACATTAGTGTTGTAAACAAAGTCATTTCACTTTAGTATCGCACTGATTGCTCGTAACTCCTGCGCATCGGAGACAATACTCTTTGAAATCTTCCTACAACATGATGTACATTAATCGGGAAGAATTGTAAATTTTAGATGTGGTGCTTTGACAGAAATGAGGTGCAATAAAGGCTACTGGAGTGACGGTATTATGCTTGTGGACTGATAACCGATACTAGCTAATCTTTCAGTTATTCGCAATAAACTCTTGACGACACGAAAGAAGAAGGCTACTAATATTTTAACCATTTCTTGTCACGTATAGGAAAAACTTTCAGTTGTCACATAAAAATGGCAAAGTTTTGGGCCAACACAATAAAAAATGGAGTTTGCAAGAAACGTGTGCGATAGCAATCGAGATGAGTTGAGCAAAGACTCCGCTAAGCATTCTCACACAGCGCAAGCTCCTCGCTCAACTTTGAAGGAAATATTCCCTGTGATAATGTGGGAATATATATCAAAGTTGAGCCGCTATGTGTAGCGCCGCCCAGCTTATGTGTGTCCTCGCACTGCCTATCTACCTCGCACATTTTTGGTGGATGAGCACCCTACTGTCGAGCCAGTGACAAGAAAAATAAAATTACTGAACAAAATGACATCGCCATTGATTTGGATAACGACATCTTGAAGTTACAGAAGGAAATTACAGAAATGTTTCAGCGCGGTTTTTAGGTACCTTTACTTGTAATTTTTCGTATTGTCTCCATTGATACTCACCACATCCATTTCTTCCCACTCTTGGCCCCAAGTTATCAGTAGCCACGTCTATCATGTACAATAACCGTTAATTCTAACAGTCGCTACAATAACGTTAATATTTACTGCGATATAACTGCTAAACGGTCTCTCAAGGTGTCTGCGCCGATAGTGATGTGCCCGTAAATATCTTATATTGCAGACAGCTAGTGTCTGTGTGTGCGTGATTTATTTTATTAAGTGTGTAGAGTGAGACTGATTGTCTGAGAATTATTTTATGACTGGACATCAATATAAAATAATCTAAATGTGGTGTCTGCGAGGGAAATCTTGAATGAAACGGTCATAATGTCTGTACAAAATAAAAAATAAAATGTTTTTATCCTCCATCTATACAGGATTCAGCCGGACCATTATGTAGACATCTTATCGTGATGGTGATGTGAAGTTGAAGGTGCAGTGAGTGGTCATTCCGCCTGACTGTCAACCGATGCTAGGGTTTGGCAGCTCACTTCATTAAGGTTATCACGGTGAGATTTTTGCAGAATCATTGCAGATTGCTCATGTACGCCAAAAAAATATAATTCAGAAGGTATTTCTCATTATCATATCAGCCAAAAGATGTTCACTGCTGGACATAGGCCTCCCCCAAGCGTGGCCACATTGACTGGTCCCGTGCGTCTCGCAACCAGCGGATCCCCGCAACCTTCACCAGGTCATCAGTCCACCTGATGCTTGATGATCTGCCCAATCGGCCATCCGTTCTGCGAGCAATGTGCCCTGCCCACTGCCATTTAAGTTTGAGAATTCTTCGGGCTATGTCGGCAACCCTGGTTCTCTTGCGGATCTCTACATTTCTGAATCGATCACGCAAGGATACTCCGAGTATAGCCCTCTCCATTGCCTTTTGAGTGACTGTAAGCTTTCTGATGAGGCCCATTGTAAGCGACCGCGTCTCAGAGCCATATGTCATCACTGGAAACACTGATCATAGACTTTTGTCTTGAGACACTGTGGTAAGTTGGACGAGAAGATACCAAGCAACTTCCCGAACGCTGCCCAGCCGAGTTGGATTTGACGGTTGGCCTCTTTCTCGAAGTTGGCCCTACCTAACTGGATCGTTTGTCCCAGGTAGACATAGTCGCCCACAACTTCGAGTGTAGAGTCTCCGACCCTGATAGGAGTGGCTGTAACATGGGCATTCAACATCACATTGTTCTTTGCCATGTTCATCCTAAGGCCCACTCTTTTGGAAGCTCTACTGAGGTCATCGAGCATTGTATAAACACTTTAACACTTAGATGTACCGGTAGTCAATTTGGCACAGTTGCAGTATAGCCCAAGTCTCGATCAAAACGAAGGCTAAACAGAGAGGCAGGTTGTACTCATCGGTCTTCTGTATAACCTGCCGCAGCGTGTGTATGTGGTCTACGGTGCTGAAGCCTTTACGGAATCCGGTTTGTTCGGGAGGCTATAAATCGTCAAACCTGCACGCGAGACGATTCGTGATGATTCTTGAAAACAGCTTGTAGACATGGCTGAGAAGCGAGATGGGCGTATAGTTATTCAGTAGGGCGTTGTCATCCTTCTTGAAGAAGAGTACCACCACACACCTGCACCATGCCTGTGGCGTTTTTCCCTCGAGTATGACGGAATCAAAAAGCTTCTGAAGGGCCTTAAGTATTGGTTTTTCCACCCGCCTTCAGGAGTTCGGCCGTAATTCCGTCGTCACCCGGTGGCTTATTGTTCTTAAGCTGTTTCAGAGTCATCCTAATCTCATACAGGTTGACGTGCGTAATGTCTTCGGTATAGTGTCGGGTCAATCTAGCTCTAGGGTCATTCACTAGATTCGCGACGGGTTTACTGGTTGACTTGTACCACTTGCCCATAGAATCTCTCGATCTCCCTCAGAAGCTCCGGTTTGGCGGATACGATTCTGCCATCATCGGTCTTCAGTTTTGTGAGCGGGCTCTGCCCAAAGGTATTTTTGGTTATTATTTATTGGAGTCAAATATACAAAAAAAACAACAAAAACTTACATAATTATAGAAATACATTATCACATTTAAAGAAACACCACCTTAATTCACTGAATAAAAAAAAAACAATATCCAACCCACATTTATCAACAAAACACAACACAAATCGACTCTCAAAAACAAAAGAGAAACATTATTAATTCGCCGTCTCAACAAATTATGAACAAAAACAAATTAAAATAAAAGAATAACTAACGACCATCTGTCTCTTCAAAGGCTAATTAAAACAGCGATGCTTTGAAACGTTACGTTACATTATGACAATAAATAACTGTCGTGTAGCGGATCGAAATTCATATTTGTAACGAGCATCTTCACTCGGTGTTCAGAGGATAACGGATTTAAATCTTTATATTATATATTTTTATTCAAATATTATTGCTAGTCTTGCATTTCACCACTACCTGACCCGATGGTGAGCGATGACGTGGTCGATCATGGCGCACGCTTGCTTGAAGACATTTATTCACTCTTGAATTAAAAGAATTTAATTAAAAGGCTTTTTACTAACCACAAAACGGTCATATAGTTAATAAAGAGATTTCAAAAACAATTTGTAATTCATACTTCTTATATTCAGTCCAATTGTCTGTGATACCAAAAAGTCACGCTATACAAGTCGGTAGGATGGGTATTCTGAAAGCTCTAAACAACGCTGCCAGAGTTAAACTTAAATTTCTCACAACCAAACCGCAAAACATTCCTATTTATCATCCAAAATTAATTCTTAAAGGGCGCTATTTGTTACACTATAAGATAAAGAACATCTAAGAAAACGGGAGGCATCTCTTCTAATAGCTTAACTTTTCATCTCTCTAACAAATTAACAAGAGCCGTCTCTTAATGCAAATACAACGTGATTAATAACAACGTATTTTTCAACGTTATTAATAGTAGCAGTTATTTTCAACGCTATTTTTTAGCGCCGTGAAATATTTTTTACCAGCTGTTGCGTCCAATTGTTGGGTTTGAAGTGAGAAGAGTAATGAGTGAATCAATCATTGTCATTTGGCGATGTGAAAGAATAAGCTAAAGGGGAGGGTATTTTGCGAAAATTAAGTTTTGAAAGAAAGTTTTCTTTAATATAAGATTTGGATACACACATAGATAGATTCATGTCTAGGGTTAACTTTGACTCTCCCTTTTGTGCCTCTGTATTCTCTAGTAGCTTCTTAATCGTATTTATTCGGCTATAAACATTAAATATATTATAAATTCTGAAATTATTAAGAAGTTGGTGTAAAAACATCTCTGAGACGGATCTACCAAATACATTTCACTTGATGCATTGAGTCAATAGAAAAACGGGCCAAGAGGCTCATCAGCAATGAGAAACTAGGCTAGTCAAGGCTCCAGAGCTTTGAACATCGTCGCCGATTTGCCAGCCTATCGGCTTTTTATCGGTTACATTTCGGGGAGTGTGCGATTGCACTGCACAATTTGATTCCACCTAGCCCGTTCCATCATCGGACTACAAGACGAACGGCGATGCGTCATCGGTATATGGTGGACATCCCACCCGTACACACCAAGGGTTTTGGGAATACTTTTATTGTGAGAACAGCTAATGAATTCCCTACCGGAGTCTGTATTTCCTTATAGCTACAACCTGGGAGTCATTAAGTCAAGAGTGAATAGGTTACTTCTAGGCAAGCGTACCCCATCGACGACCAAATCTTCACTTACCATCAGGTGAGATAGTGGTCAAACGTGAGCCTATCAATAATAATAAAAACGCATATCATGACATCACCCCTGTATACCCTGATGGAATAGGCAGAGGTGCACCTATTATTCACCCACATTGCGAATTATTTCATCACCACTGCTCTCAAAACAGTGAAGGAAAACATCGTGAAGAAACCGGCATGTCCTAGAACCAAAAATTCGAAGACATGTGACATCTACCAATCCACACTGGGCTCGCGTGGTGGATTTTAGCTCAGAGGAGGCCTTTGTCCCAGCAGTGGGAACATTTAAAGAATGATGATGAGTACAAATCTAGACTCCTGGCTGCTATTGAGAAGTTCCAGAAGAAAACATCCAATAAGACTGCCCGAACCGGGAATCATGTTCAGAAGTAACACTTGCGACCATGACCAACGTTTTAACCCCTTGAGTGCCTGAAACGTGCATCCACGCGAGACACAATGGCTTTTTAATTGTTTCGGTAATTACGGCATTCAAACGGTTAATCGTATTTATTCGGTTTTACACAAGAATGATATTTTAAACTACCTTTTTTTATGCGGCTTCGCTCCCACCCCGCAGAACCAGTATTTTCTCGGGATAAAATGTAGCCTATGTTACTCCGGAATACTATAGCTATCCATAGGTGAAAGAATTTTTAAAACCGGTTAAGTAGTTTTTGAGTTTATCCATTACAAACAAACTTGCAAACAAATCTCTCCTCTTTATAATATTAGTGTAGATTGTGAAATTATTAAGAAGTCGGCGTAAACACAGAACTAATAATTCAAATTAATCGTTTCCTTCCGTCCCAAAAACATTACAAAACAATCCTTATCGAAACTCAATACACTTTTATATTCCACAACACACATAATTTAGTAATAAATAGATAAGGGCCACAAAAAAATACTTTATTATTCTGCCTAACACCATAAATCATGGCGCAATGATAGTACGTTCACACTCTATGTCATAAGTGTCGATGATAAACTATTTGATTTATTGTATAGAAAATATTGATAAAAATATTCATGATTTATGAGAGGAAACTGTTGTGAAACTGTGCTTTTATTGTTGGCGTTTGATTGTGCGGACATTAATGTGTGTTGAAGAAATAATACAGGATTAGCAGAGTTTCAAGTTTTCAGTTTCAATCGATCGTGTACCGGAAGATTCAGCGTTGAAAGGCCTCCCGCAAGGTAGACCAATGAGGGCTGTTGGAGTCCGCTAGTTGCGAGCACAAGACTCAATCGAGTCAATGTACGACACTTGGATGAGGCCATGTCCAGCAGTGGACGTCTTTTGGCTGAAATGATGATGATGAAGTAATGTTAAAGTTTACATAAAACTAAATTTTACCTGCTGTGTTCCTTTACAAGAAGCTCTCCGACTACCTATTAAGACCACTCCACAAACGTCCAAAACCACAACCTGGAAGATTTTGGGCAGCAGTGGCCTTTGCCCAACAGTGGAACAGCGTAGCATGAATTATATAACGACGAATAAATCAAAAACGATACAATTATGAGTATATGCTGAAGACTACACGCATGAAGAACAAATTGGTAATTGTAATGACGGAACTCGACGCCCATTTTTGTGGTCCTGCCCTCAATAACACAGACAAAGAAAAGGGCTGTCACAACCAACCACTCGTCTTTATTCGAAAGTAAGTAATAGTAGGTTTCTAATTAAAAAACCCTGATATTACTGACAGGATTGACCATAATTGTTAAGGTGGACGCCCAATAAACGGAAGCGCCAGTCTTTCAATGGCATGCACGCTGGCTGTCCGCCATAATAATACGGCATATAATTTTGATTGAAAAGAAAATATAAGGACTACCGTATTATGTCACAGTGGTTGATCAGGAAAGTCTTGAAACCGTCATTAGTGCTTGCTGGCGGAAAATTTTAGCGGGTGCTGGCGCAGTAGCAAGCGCGTTGGTTTCGGTGACTTTATGTTGACCATCCAATATAGCTCTACAAATTGAGTTCGATTCACAGGTATTTAGATATTGAAAAAGTCTCTATCTCAGACTCTAGACAAGGCTCTAGAAGTAAGTCACAAATCACCTCTTGGCCCAAGCTATAAAGTTCAATAATTTGGTTAAGTTCAGCAACCGAATTCGTAATACCGCAATACGCTCCAAAACAGGAATCACCTATGTGGGTGTATGGTGTGTGTGTGTGGGTGTAAATGGGATTAGATGGTCCATAAATGTAGATGGTCAGAGCACTGGTTTTCCCGATTTTCCTCTATGGAGTTGAGACGTGGATAATCCTAGCATGAGGAAGACAGAGGATAGATGCATTTGAAATCTGGTGCTGGAGGCGGATGCTCCGAAACCCTTTGACAGCCAAACGCACAAATGCGTCTGTCTTTTCACAACTCAATATTAAGACCCAATTGTCTAAAGTTTGCTTACAGCGTATTTTGACCTGCTTTGGCCACATAATGCCAAAGGGGAGATAGCAGGCTTGAAAAGCTGGTCATTGTTGGCAATACCGAAGAGAGCACGAGGTCAGTCGCCAAAAAGATGGTATGACCGTCCGAAGTGAAGTGAAAGAAGTCCGAAATGAAAGAAGCTACGTCCTCAAACAAATTCCAGCAGGTAGTGTTGGCAACTTTGGACGGGAGTCAATAGTGGCAGATTGTCCCCTTAAAGGGGTCCAGTGACAACTATACTCAGTAATGAGGAACCGACTGAAGAAGAAGATATGCAGAGAACATCACAATAGATGGGCCAAATTCGTCACGCAGTGGGAGCCAGAAGGCGGGCGTCGTCGCCGAGGGAGGCCTAGGGAACGCTACTGTGTCGACAGAAGTGTTAACGGAAGACTGGTTGGAGGAGTCGGAACACCCGGCAGATTGTAAGGCCACTATGTCCAGCAGTGGAACAATAAAGGTTAATAAATAAAAAAGTAAACTTATCAGCCCAACCGCTGCTCACACTGATCTCTTCAGCTCAGTATAATATCAATAACTCTATCGCTTTATATCGATAGAATATACTTTATTGTACCTACATCAAAATGGTAATGGTAGGTTTGAGATTATTCGTAATCGCGCTCGCAACTGCTTGCCAACATGAACAAACCCCTAAAGAATCAAACCGTTCTTGGTAAATACGTCTTCAATGCAGCGATATCCTGCCAGCAACCACTCATTTAACGACTCCTTCATATGATTACATGTAGTTCCTAAATTATAGCCCATTCGTTGGATCTACCAGTCCGACGGATGGACTAGACTGGACATCGTAATGACATTACACTGTCATATTATGTCAAACGCAGTGATTACTACTCATCCTTATGGCGACGTTCCTTGGAAACCACTTGAGGATGTCATTTGCTATTGACACCAGTAATTGTCAAGGTTTAACTGAGAACTAAAAGTAACTTGGGAGGGACTCGTTTAGCGGTACGCAGAGAGTACACGGTGTGTTTAAAAGGCTTCCGTGACAGGCACATCGCAACTATGTGACAACGCTTTTATATAGAAATTGTTCTACTTCATTCGTACAAAGCCTTAAGTCTAGATCATTTGCCTTTAAGAAAAAAAAAGTTACATATTCTTTGCCTGCCATTGTCTATGAAACCTGGTGTAAACGCAAAACGTTTCCTTCTTTCTTACTAAACCATCACGCTAATATTCACTCTGTTTTCTTCCATGTCAGTCTCCACACATTGCATTAATTATTTGCCTTCCTCTCCTTCTCCATCCATCAAAATTTATATTCGAGATTATTTTATTTTCACATATTTCGTCCCTCCTTATCATGTCCACCCCCTACCCATCCAAGACAAGCCCTTTCAACTTTTCTGACACAAACGTTCTGTAATCTATAGACATATACCGGGCCAATATCCGAAAAATATCAGTAGATTGCACAAATATTATTTGTTCTACACGAGGACTATCCAGTCTAGTCCAAAAGTCAAAGCACTTGGTTCCAGCTCTCATTTGTAGATCTTACACAGTAGGGGTGTGTACTGGGTAGAAAAATGATAATTCTATTTAGTCCGTCAGTGAGCTTATTAAATAAGGTCACGCATTTTTGCTTTATCAAATAAATAAAAATTGAAAAAGATAAAGCGCATCTAAGTTCAGGAGTGAGGTTTTGTAAAGTCACTTTTTCAGTATAAAGTGTAGCACACCGTGACATTACAGGATATTTTAATACATAATTTTTTGTTTACGTGGCAAAACAAGAAATACGTGTCCAATATTTTTAGGTTATTTATCTGACGGAAAAATAAATTTGTGTTATCATCCCTGTTGTTACGGGTGGCCAGAAAGAAGCCCAAAAGTCCGTGACTAGTACGTAAATAAGTGCGTCATTCAGCTGGATCTGGACTGGAAGCGGACTCTAAAATTCTTGGGAAAATGCTAGACAGTAGAAGATAGTCCAGAAGCCATAGGCCAGATAGAGCAACAGTAGTACATCAACAAAACAAATAACTATGCATCATCTGTAGATCAAAACAAATTCATCAACCCAAGACTTTCTTACCTTCATCACTCCCTAAAACCCGTAAATCCCGAAAAAATCATAAAATAAATTCAGCCACATTCATCGAGTTTATTTGGCGGCCATAACTCAGTAATATCGCCAAAGACTGCTCCATTTAACGTGAGTTACGGCCTGTGGCGACAGATTTCATAAAAATAGTCGCCCAACTGTGATTCAGATGTTTTATTACTAATGATATCGTGGAACTTAGTGGAAGATGGTGCGGAAGATTTTAGAGAGATATGGTTAAGGTTTTAAAGTGAGTAGATGAGTATCTTGTATGGTAAAATGTGGTTATACAGTGTACACCAGTGTTCTTTTAATTTAAGGTCCCCCTGAGCATCGCACAAAACATTTTGGTAACACTTTCATCAGGGTTACAGTGAATTGTGAAACAGAGTAATTCTCTGGAGAAGTGTGTATTTTATTTAATTATTAAAACTTTATGCACAAGTACAAAGGCGTTCTGACAGCTATACCGGGCTATCTTCAAGATGGCCTTTTATAGACAGTCATTTGCAATTTCAGTTATCTACGTGAATTCATTAGACGGAAATTCATTAGAAATTGTTCTATTTTACACTGCAACTATTTAAGCGGCGTAAATAAACGTAAAAATATTCGTACTTTTTCAACCACAAACGAATTTATCTACTAATTAACCTTAATAATTGAATGCCAAACACGAAATACCTATGCTTAAAGGCATCGAGTCAGAAATGTTACGTTAAAGTAAGGTCACGTTATAAATAAATATAAGATAAGAATGAACCCCATACATGTATCAATATTCCTGAAATTATACTCAATGAAAGGCATCGTATTAAAATAACGGGCACAAAACAAAGTAATAACAAGTGTGTCAGAAGTAGTCCACAGCATAAAATATTACGTTCAAAAACCGAAGCATTACCGCAGCACCACAATAACTAAACCACAGATTATGAAAATAAGAGGATATGCTACGAAAATTTAAACATTTTATGAAGTGCAAGTCAACGCAAGTATTTCAAAGTTAATCTGTCAGAAAAAAACACATAAATGAGGTTTTAGTAAGGTGTTGTGAAGTGTTGTGGCAAGATGATTAAATACAAAACTGGATCAATGTCATATTTCCATAGATCACTTAAGTGTCTATGTGTGTAAATAGCTGTAAGGAAAACTTATAACTGTTTTGGACTGAATTTGGAGTAGTCAACCATTCAGTCTAACCGGATACAACAGGATACCAAGGTGTCTGTAAGAGATTGCCTAGTGCGATAAGACCGCCCATTGTACACTTGTTATTGTGAATGTTTGTCCTGTATGTTTTTTTTGTGGTGTACAATAAAGTATATAATAAATAAATAAATAAATAAGGTGACCATAACCTCTTAAAACTAAATTATTTCTAGTGTGCGTAAGGGACATATGTATAGGACTTGAATACATCTGTCCCTTTTTCACAGTCGAACCATTATAGTTTTTACACGTCATGGTACGAGGGCAGTACTTTGCTGTAAGCTATAAGATCCAGGAGGATAGGTACCAGGAAAAGATAAGTTTACTTACTTTGTTACAGAACGCCACGAAACTTTTTAAACATTGAGAGGACGATGAAGAAAAACCAGTCAAGTGCGATTCGGGCTCGCGCACGAAGGGTACGGGTATTATCACAAAAAACGGCAATTAAATCACGTTTGTTGTATGGGAGTCCCACTTAAATATTTATTTTATTCTGTTTTTTTTATTGTTATAGCGGCAACAGAAACACATCATCTGTGAAAATGTCAACTGCCTAGCTATCACGGTTCATGACAGACAGACAGACGAATCGCGGAGTCTTAGTAATAGGGTCTCGTTTGTACCCTTTGAGTGCGGAACCCTAAAAACACATCGTGCTCCCAAAACAAATATGTAAATTGGGACAAGTGCAAGAGAATTACTAAGATAACTTCTTCACTTCGGTGTAAAACAAATCAATAAATGCCTCAAGATCACGGCCAGAGACCAAACGAAAAACATTTCTCCCTCACGAAAAACCCGCGCAACCCGACAATTTACACAACTCATCTACCCCTTCTTTAATCTACAAACAGCAATGTATCACTACAGCCTTAACTTTTATGAAAGCCGGCCGCAGCGGTATATCACGTTAAATGGCCCAGCTTTTTGTCGTTACCTTGTAACTTATGGCCCCCGAAGTGTTGCTGCAACAGGACCAGCTAGCGGGTGTAAGGACCCTGGAACTCTGCCAGGTACTCTTGGGAAATGGGTGTATGGTCGTGATCATTTGGGGGTGGTTTTATATGCAGATACTGAACAGATAATAATCTTGAGAATAGTTAATATGCTCTAAACAAAGTGATGTCAACGATGGCGGTGGTCGAAACGCCAAAATAAATGGTCGTTCGTGGTAGGGCTTGACCACGTGACCTTTCGAAAGCCCTTGAGGATTGCCAAGCGCTTTCGAAAGTCATTTTTGTTGTCATTTTTACCTAACTGCAAGGAAAGGGTTATGTTTTTCGCGTGTATAGTTCTCGGCAAACTTCTTGGCCGCTCTGAAGTTGGTTGCAATGGCTGCGCAGTAGTAAATCTCATACAAAAACAGCACCGTTTCGTGCCTCGCGCGTCTGGCAAGCCAACTTCAGAGCGGCCCAGAAGTTTGGTGCGAACTATATCTTGGTATGTATGTTACCTCTTATCTTTCAAACTACTTGACGGATTTATATAATTAAGACATCGTTATATAGGTCTTGACCGCCCAAGGTTCTTAGATAAGTGGCGTTAAAAAAGAGGAACTTGGCGGCTTTTGCTCACCATATTGTAAAGGTCCAAATTTTTAGGGCTCTGTAGTGAACTACGTTGGAACCCTTATAGCTTTTCCATGTCTGTCTGTCCGTCCATCCATCCGTCTGCAGCTTAGATCAGATACTCTTAGTACTAGAGAGCTATAATTTGGCATGGATATATATATTAATCACGCCGATAAAGTAGATAAATTAAATTAAGAAAAAAAATTACACGTAAAGTGGGGATGTTTTTTCCTTATCTCGGGTATCGATGTATAGACCATTCAAAAATATTATGGGTCTTCAAAAACCATTTTTCGATTCTGCGATCCACTTTAAATTGCAATTTTTTCTTAGAGTCAAGTGTCCCCTTTCTCTAAGTGTCCGCCTTACCAACTAAATGGTTGCTTTTGCGTATGTAAAAAAATCACGGCAATAGTATATCTAACGAAATTAAAAAAGAAAACTATCACAATGGAGTTTCTTGTACGTTCTTCTCCATAACAAGCTACTTTTCCGAATGCACGGTAGTATCAATTTTTATTACTTGTCAATTTTAATTGTTTGACGTTCAAAAGTGCTGCTTATTGGCCCGGTTGAAATTAATAAATATATTTATTTGATACATTTGACAGCTAAACTTGTAAAGCCTACCTTTAAAAGTTTACGAGTAATAGTCAACAAACTTATAAAATGTACTTGGAAAAGTAAAAAAAATGTATATTGATTTAAGGGGACAACAGTTTTCAAATGGCAAAGTTAATTTTGTCCATTCGTTAGAGCAGTGTTCGGTGCTTTCATTGTTTATGAGCTTAAGTAATGTTACCTATTTATTTTGGTGAATGTAGCTGTTTTTACGGAACCCTCTGTGCACGAGTCAGACTCACACTTGGCCGGTTTTTATTTTTTTCTGCTATACACATCAAGTGCGGTTTTAAAATAATGATTTTTAGTGGTGATTACAAAAATATACATCACTTATATGTTTTAAAAAAGTTGTAAATAAAAAAGATAATAAAATCAAAATGCCCGACTGCTTAAGAAGCGAACTAAAAAGATGTAAACAAGAAGAAAATCATGCTGTGCAGTTGCAGGACACATATGGTTATGGTCAGCTAGCTCGTGAATATGTATCCTCCGACTGCACAGTATGATTTTCTTCTTTTAAATTAATTTTAGTTCGTTTCTTAAGCAGTCGGGATTTTGGTTTTTATTAACTTTTTTCCAATCGCTATCGTAACGCTATGCTGCAAAATCGAGTAAGAAATTATTACTACTGATTATATTTATTAGTAAAAATTACACTGAACACTTGAAAATTTAAAAACTACGAATTCAGACTGGCAATTAACACGGAAAACTCTAGTGAAATATATTATTAATAAAGAATCTACTAAAAATAATTATGTAATTATAACTCACCATACATAAATAATCACAAGACCACCTAACACAAAAAAGTACCTACACTAACAAAAGTAAGAAACGAACTAGTCGAAACGAAATAACGAAACTGACACGGAAAATACGAAAACCTGAAACTTTTACCTATGTAAATATTCTCTGACCTTACAATTGTAATAAAACAGATAACAATAACATTGAAAATGAGCAAACGAATGAATCGGTAAAAGGTACTAAATGGGTCGGTAAATATCTAATTTTTGATATATATAGGTCATAATCGCGGTTCTGCGGTTTTTAGGGTTCCGTACCCAAAGGGTAAAAACGGGACCCTATTACTGAGACTCCGCGGTCCGTCTGTCTGTCTGTCTGTCTGTCACAAGGCTGTATCTCATGAACGGTGATAGCTAGACAGTTGAAATTTTCACAGATGATGTATTTCTGTTGCCGCTATAACAACAAATACTAAAAACAGAATAAAATTAATATTTAAGTAGGGCTCCCATACAACAAACGTGATTTTTGTGCCATTTTTTGCGATAATGGTACCCTACGTGCGTGAGTCCGACTCGCACTTGGCCGGTTTTTTTGAATTTATTAACAAATTTAGCATTCAAATTCAAGTACTTTCCGAAACAATAATATCGTACGGAGATGCAATGATTCGATGATTTAAAGGCCAACTAATTGCAACAAGATTTGGAAGACTAGAAGTAGCAGAAGAAGATTGTAGAAGGTTCTTTGTAGAAGAGCCAGTCATGTTCAGAGACAAACTATACTAATCCACCATGAAAAATTCGGCATAAGCAATCATAATCATTATGTAACAAGAACAAGCACACCAACAGCACTGTCACTTACAATTCAAATAAAATAACATCTAAAATCGGCATTTCTGTAACCATGTAAATAACAGATATGCATGACATTGACATAATGAGTATTAGAGACAAAGAAAAAATAAAAAGTGTATCCAGTAGACCTTAATCTAGAACACTACAAAAACGAAACAAATTGAGAAATATAAACGTGCATTGTTCGCACTGTTTATATGGGAAAAGTCTGTATGAAGTGAAACTCATAAAGAAAACTTTGATAGGGTAATCCGTCGAGTTGGATTTTTTTTTTTTTTTTTTTTTTTTTTTTTTTTTTTTTTTTTTTTTTTTTTTTTTTTTTTTTACTCTACAAACACAACTTTTCAAAACTGTACGAGACTTCTCGATATCGTTGTATTCGACTCTTCAAATCCTATAAAAGGTATAATAACCAAAACCGTGCTACTGTTACAATACCCCAAATTAATTAAAATAATAGCGATGCCGCGATGGCAACATAAATAACTCCATAAGCAAGTACATCAATTATCCATTACGTTCAGCACAAACCGCAGATTCGGCACAGAAAACAATTTGTAACAAAAACATAGCTGTTATGTGAACACTTAATTAAAACGCAAATTGGCGACCGCGCACCGGCCTGCGAGGGTCCTTAGTGATGACACAGGCCGATCACTTGTTCAGTTATCGATACTTTGGGTGAAATTGTCAATTAAAACTCAGAATTAGAAGCCGCTCCAAATATATTTCGGAAAAATGAAACATGATGCTAGATTGCCATATAAAACATTCTATAAAATTTGAAGAAGCGTCGTAGGAAACGTTGTCGTTCATGGTTGAGATGGTGATCAATAAATGAGATATATTATGAAAAAATACATATTTGAATGCCTACTTATTCACTGTCTATTTATTCTGGAATCACTTTTAGGTTTGTTTGTAAACACGTTACTAACCCTTTAGCGGGCGTTTATGGGCTGATGGGGCGATGGTCTTAATTACCGCTGAAATAACGATCTTTCTATGCGTGTATAATAGACCTTTGAAACGGCGTTATTAAGTCCTGTGACAAAAACCAGAAATTAAAATGATAATCCCGAAACCTACCGATATCGACCCGAGCTGGACACATCCCTCCAGCATCCCGGTTTTGCATAATAAACGTGGGATATTAGCATAAAATCACTCGACGAGTCGCCTCTAACCGCGCTCCTATTTGACTTGCAAAGAATTGCCCCCGGCACAACATCGATTGGTTTTCATTGCAAATTACGTGCAATCCTGTAAACTGTGATGACAGAGGTGGGTAGTTTTATGAAGCGGTTGATTATACAAACAGTGGAATATATTCATTATGTAAGGTCTGATTATAGAGACCAAGTCAGAATAACCCACTTGTTTACTCCTTCTCAGAACTTTACGAGTAGAACATGAGAAAGGACTGAATGAAAGAAGATTTTCTGATGTACTTAAATAATTATCAGGATTGAAGTCCTCAGAACTGTTGAACTCGGTGGTCAATTAATGCAGGTAAGAGGGAAATTAAAGCAAACAGCTTAGGAAAAAGATATCACAGTGATAATTGGTTGTTCTGTGGTTTGAATGTAGCGTTTGGTTGTATCCTGAGACTTGTCCAGGACCTAATTATATTTATAAAGTAGATAATAATTTTGCCAATTAAAAAAAAAAATGTTTTGTACAAGTTTTTTAGCTTACCGTGCATTGTCTTCCAAACGTGTATAAAAGTATACAATTTCATTATAATCGGTTGAAGATTACCGCTGTAAAATTCAGTTTTAAGATTTGACCCATACCTACTCGTACATACATTGCAAGTTAATAAAAAGCTTATCAAATAGAGGCAATGTCAAATAAGTCAGTGCTAAATGATCTTGAAAATAAATCATGCCCAAAAACAGAAGCTTCTTTTTGCGGTCTCTTAAGTTACGTTTTTACTTTTTACATACTATGCAAAAACACTTTAATCATACCTAGTTCTTCAGCCACCTATCCATCAAAATCGGCGCCACGGAACATTGCACTCTAACCTACATACAACCTATAATTTTCTTCTTTTTCTCCGTCGCCCAACTACCCGTAGTTATTTCTAAACGGCGTAATTAAAATGGGTCTAAATAACATACCAGTAACCACTAAACGTTGGTTATACTCCTAATTTGTGCCTAGAACGATAAAACGGCTCGTTTTAATAATTTTTGATCGATTCCTTTAATTTTTTATCGTTTTTTCTCTTGTTTTGAGTGATTGAGGCCAATAAGGCAAGAGGTCGTAACTATACATCATTGAGGTTTTCTGTCTAGTTTTGTGTTTTAATATTTAATGAAATAATTTGATATTGAATAATAGTTATTTGATTGACGTCTTTTAATTTAAATATAGGGTTGTTATTTTTGTGTATCGTGTTTGTAAAGTAAGATTTAACCGTTATAAAAGCATTATTATTTTTCAGCAAACAAACGGGCTCCTTTGCCGCCCAAAAAAACCGAAATCATCACTTACTATGAGATAGGGTAGTGCTCAAAGACGATTCTAGTAATGATCATATTAGTAAAATATTTTTTTCTTATTAAAATACAATTTGTTTTTTAAATTACTCCTTAGCGTAGCGTGCGTTTTCACCCAAACCGAACGGCAACATTTCAGCTCAATCGGTTGTGGATAACTGTTTTAATATTCAGTTGCAAGATTTAACTCACACATCATCGTCATCAGCATGTTAATGTTCCCACTGCTGGGACACAGGCCTCCTCTCTGTGAGAGAGGGAATGGGCCTTAATCCACGACGCGGGTCCAGTGCGTGTTGGTGGATATCACATGTCTTCGAATATGTGGTTCTAAGGCATTCTAACAAACTAACAAGGCAAGTTAAATAAAGCTCGTAAAAACTGACAGTTGTCTAGTTTCATCCATCTTGCCGAACACGTGTAATACGGGTATCCAACTTTAAACTTCACATAGAAATATCTCCGACCTGTCTTTATTGCACTTTCCAAATACATTTATAGATCGCACAATTGTACAACATTCCACCTACAATACATCCATCGTCACTCAATAATTATATTGTCATCGTCCATCAAACATCTGCTCTAATCTCACAAAGCCAATTTAACCTCACATAAACCCACTTCTGGTTCATATTTCCATTCAATTCAACTCCAATAATAAAGTCCTGAGCAACGCCCTCAAACAAGCGAGTTGTATTACAAACGAGCATAATGCTGCCACGAGCATAATGCTGCCAATAACAGGGAACTCAAAAGATCTGTGAGTGTTGCGACTACCGAACAAAGGGACTGGAAGCCGATATTTGGACAATGTCGGTTTGGGAATGTGGCTGTGTTCCTGTGGGGTGCGAAGGCGATGGTATATAGCGTAGCTTTGCGGTTTATTTAGTTTTATTTCAACTATCAAAATCATTTATTTCAATTACACCTTTTAAAGGTACTTCTGAATGCTGCAGGCAGGCATATTATAAGTTGGGGGATTACATCACTGATAAAAATGCTTGGCTCAATACTAGTCTTGCTCCACAACCACTAGGGCGCAAGAACAAGTGATATGCAGAACATTATTGTTTTGATGTATTTTTGGACCTGCTGAAAACTGTATGAATATATTTGTATTATATAGACTCAATTTCTTTTAGTATTGTATAACTGCGCAGCATGTGTGTGAGTACTATGTACCCAACTGTAAATCTACCATTTGCTGTACCTTTGTGTCATTCGTTGACTTGTGTGTGCCCTGGCAGTTGAGTGTGTCATGCTCTCTCAAATGTCTCTCTGATGGTGGCGCGTGTGTTGGATCATTCGGTTCCCTTCATGATGGTTGAGCTGGGTGGTGCCGATTCATGGGTCATGTTCGTGAACGGGCGCCGTCAGTTGGGATTGGTCTTAACTTCGGATGCTGTTTTTCTAGTACCTATTATGTAACTGCACAGTACATGTGTGAGTACTTATAATACTTTGTACCTGTACGTAGTTTAGTGATTCTGGTTGCATTGTCCTCACATATATGAATTTATTAATGTATGTACTTATGTACCTCAATAAAGGAAAAAAAGAATATTTTTAAAAGAGTAATTATGCACTGTCTTGTGCATTCTTCTCCATAACAAGCTACTTTCCGAATGCATGATAGAATCCATTTTTATTCCTTGTAAATTGTAATGTATCTAACGTTCAAAAGTGCCGCTTGGCGGCCTAGTTAAAATAAAATATCTTTGTCTTTTAATTGTCAAGCAAAACATGAAGCTAGATGCACATTCGCAAACGTTGGTAGGTATCTATGGAGAATAACGTTCAAGATGTTTCAGATGTGTCATTAAAATGGTTAAAACAACCGCTTGTGTTTGATACAATACTACGGTAGATGAGGTGTGTCTGTGATCCGTGTATCTTGGATCTATATCATGAAGTCCAGTGACCAATATTGCGGGGGTTTTGCTTTTATCTGGTGTAATTGATGTTTTACTTGGCTGTGCACGTGCTTATTTAATAAGCAAAATGCTTTATTATCTTTTGATAAATTCTCATTGAATAAAGTGAAATGGATGATAGTCGCTAAATGAGACGATATAGTAAAATTAATGATTTTAACATTTATCGCAAGTTTGATCATAACTGGACCTAATATACCAGCTGCATGTTTTAGCCACTCTGTTAGAAAATGTCAAGAGTCATTGTCTTTCCCAGGGATGAAATATTTCACTGAAACTTAGTCACTGAAGAATATTATCAAAAAAAACAGGGACAAAAATGCTCAATTATGTATATCCAAAAAGTGTGTATTTTATAAATCAATACATCTATTGCAATAAATAAACTTATAAAACGGTGTGTTTTTAATCAAAAACTTTAGAAGAAATAGAAAAAGAGGACTTTAAAGATTGACAAAGCCACACAAGCAAATTGCTTGAATAAAGACTTACATTACAAATACAGGCGTAAATGCGCAAAAACACAAGTTAATCATTAATCCAAATAAAAAAATGGTTCCAAAGTGGCGACGGAAGGTCATCTATTTCTGTTGATTTACACATTGCGTGACTATAATAAATATGATTAAGGCTACCATTTTAATGTTAAAACTACACCAGTAAATTGTATAATTTGACAAGAACCCCTTAAAGTTTTGTTATTTAAATTAAGGGTTTCATGATGATTTGAAAATGGGTTTTATGATGAAACTATTCGAAGAATTATAGCTATTTTAGATTTCGAAGAATATTTAAGAATAACTGATAGGAATTGCTTCAAATCGTTCTGAAGACTAATCTATCAAACCAAACTGTAATTTTTACATACTTAAGTGAAGGGATAATCCTAGCAAAATTAATGAAAAATTTAGTTCAACGTCTACATAATTTTATTGTTATTTAATATCTACGGTTTGAGGACCTAATGAACGGCACTGATGCTGTGATTGGCGTGGCCGTGGCCTTACTGGTCTCAAAATATTTAAAGAATTTCCATCGTTTCCAAAAGTAGAAGAAGAAGAAGTGCCTACATACGTTAGTATATTCTATTCTGTTCTGTTTTATTCTATATGTATGTTGGGCGAGCCGATAATGACCGATTTTCACCTATCTGTTTAATGGATGAAAACAATTTTATATTAAATATAATTATTAAGAAAAAATATGTCGAGTGGGGTCTCATCCTGTCAAGACTACAATTAAAGTATAAATCAAAAAATAATTGAAAATCAGTGTACGTTTACCTTAATATTTCGGAACTAAAATACAATTACTGATAGCATCTATGGCATTAAATAAAGAACTAAAGAAGGCCTTTCAGAAGATATGAGCCACATTGCTGTTTGTTATTTGGTTTATCTTAACTCATCGAATATTGCTAGTGTATGTTTAGCCTAATATTTCAAAACTGGGGCATAGCTGACTTTAGATTCTTTAACATAAAATTAAGAAAATAAGTAGTTTTTCAGAAAATATGAGCAACATTGCTGTATATTACTTGGTTTATCTTAACTCATCGAATTCATTTTTGAATTTTTAAATAATTATAGTCTTGAGAGGAATTTGAAAGACAACATTTTTTTAACATATTAAAGATATAAATTTTTTTTGATCCATTAAATCTTCGGCAAGTATAGCTGGCTTTAAATGATGAAATTGCCGATTTGTACTGAAAAATTGAAACTAGTTTTTTTTTTATTCAACATATTTGTTTAATTAAAATAATTACCATTATTATCTATACATTGCTGCTAAATAATAGAAAGGTCATTTATGCCTTTGCGATAGAACTCTGGTGATCTAGATTCGACAAACTCTGTGAAAGCATTTCATACTGCCTCCTGAGAAGAAAACTTTTCATCACGTAGATAATTGTCCAAATCACGAAAAAAATGGTAGTCCGTTGGAGTAAGGTCTGGCGAATACGGAGGGCGACGAATGGTTACTAATTGCAGTTCCTGTACAGTTAAAACGGTTTCTCGTGCTGTATGAGGTCTCGCGTTATCATCGAGCAATAATGGTGAAGATCCATTCATGAGTCGGGGCTGTTTCACTGCTAGTTTTGCTATCATTGTTTGGAGTTCGGCACAGTAGACATCTGCCGTTATTGCTTGACCAGATCGGAGAAAGCTATAGTGAATAACACCATGCTGAGACCACCAAACAGTTACCATTACCTTTTTATTGGTAAGCTTTGCTTTAGGACACTGTTGCGGCGTTTGACCTGGGGTCAGCCATTGCATTTTTCACTTACGGTTATCGTAAAGAATCTACTTTTCACATTGATATTGCAAGCTGCCGCGTTAGTTCCGCGTCGGAACTCACGCGTACTTACGATTTTTGAGCTCGTATTCAAAAATCACTCGAATTTTCGAAGTATCCATCTTTATGTCTAAGCTGAATAAAAACAACTGAAAGTGGATAATCGAATGTTGCACATTTTTTAAAAGAAGAACTTCATAGGTACCATGTGAAAAATGTTTCACTCAAAAATCTCAAACTATGAAGGTTCTATGTCAATTCGAAATAACTATTACAATAAAATGAGAGAAGAGAGATTAAAAGGAGAAGAAAAGAAAGCCTATTCGAGCAACAAACCGATTCCAAATACCTATTTTGTCAATAAAAATATCTGCTTGGAAATCATAGCATAGCAACCGAATACCACACAACACACCCCAAAAAATCTATCCAGAACTTAATATTTACCTAACACCCAAGCAATAAGCATACTCCACATTGGCTGCTAAACACCCTATTATTCTACCCACCCCCTATCAATACAATGTGACGTCATTCGACTCTTCTATTGTCACTCATCACAGATTACTTGACATGGCATATATTCTTCGAAAACCAACTTTATTTTAACACTTGCAAAACCCCTTGCCAGAGGAAACTCGACCTTATTACTAAATAATTAGTTAACCATGTGATATTTCGTTCACTTTTGGAGTGGTTAGTATAAGTTGGTGCTGTAATAAGCCCGTGGACAGCCAGTGATGGTCATTTGATCCGATATGCTCAGATTACGTGTTTATAAATAGGATTTTTCCTGCTTCTAATATGCCTGGACATAATAGGCCTCATTTTTTTCTGGTTTTCTGGCTGTTTGATACTTGTGCAATGTTTTTTTTTGGTACCATTTTGTTCAAGCTGTAAGGCAGATTGACGTGAATTGGCTGTCATCTGCGGATTATGTTATTTCATTTGAATAGATGTAACCAATTTGAAAGTTTGTTTTTTTTCTTTTTGTTTCCATTTCTCACTATTTAAAAACTGTGGTTTGAAGTGAATATGCATTCTATAGAGACAGTTTCGAGTATCCTTTTATTATTGTTACTGTTTAGTTTCGAGTATCCTTAAGACTCTACCTAGCATTATGAATAGAAAAGTGAATTTACACACATATACACACGCTTTTTTTTCATTTTCCATGGGTTTGACAGATACTGAAAGGTCACCAATTCTTAGAAAAGTACTCCTTTTGCTTCGTTGAGTGTGATTTTATTCACCTAAAAAAAATAGCTGTACCAATCTCAGGAAACTAAAAAATAATATGTTCTACAATATTCAGGACACCCAGAATATCCTAAAAGCATTCTTGCTGCCAATTAAACACAATACAAAAAGGGTATCAATTTTTTAGCCACACATTTAAATAAGTTACTGTTTAAGTTTTATTTCAAGTTTTGTTTATTCATTTGCAAAGCACAAAAGCAAGTTCGTGCGTTATGTTCTTTTATTAATTACAACATTTATATTCCCTTTATTGCGACTTTTAATACTATATTCTATGACATGCAAGCTTTTGTAACTGCTTAACAAAAGCGATGCCATGACAAGCTATACGTTTCTCAAAACCTCGGTATAATAGTTGTTAATATAAGGAACAGTAAAAACAATGTAACATTTCGTTGCAATATATCAAAATTCTGCATGAAAATATTTGTATTAGTGACTGAAAACTTCTGCATCTGGCTTAGCCTTTTTCAACTGAGCAACCGAGTACCAGTATTTTTACATTTAGCGACCGATTCCTACAACCCAGTAACTGGGTGACACGATACCCGTTGGTAAGACTGGTTTCAAAATTAATAACAACTGTCAAAGATTATGATTTGACAACCGGGGACAGTCCTGAAAACCTCTGCATCAATAAATATAATAGGTTTAGCTGAAGTGACCAATTACTAGATTGCAGAAATGTAGGTACAGCGTAAAATAGCTTCACATAGCCCCCGTACAACCCTTTTAACAACTTAAACAGCACAAAGCAAAAACGCGTCAACAAAAAAACTATATCAAGTTTATAAATTAGTGTGATTACATCAGTTGCGGGTTAAGATCGGATCCGATAACCAAACAAGCGTATTTTGTGATGTACGACCCTAATAAACAATCACTAAACAAAGGTACATTGAATTTTCACCCTTATTTTGTAAAGTTTAAGGTTGATGTTTGCTTTTGTATTAGCTTTGCAATCACTCTGGAAAGCAGCATTTAATTTTCAACATAATTTCGGCAGTCATAAGGTTGAAGTTTGGTTTATGGGGGGAACAAAATCAAGGTTGTCAACTCGGTAACAATAACAAAGTCTCGTACACGTCACAGGGCTGTCAAGCGGCATTCAGCCGTGTAATTATCACTCGTCAACGGCGAAAAGATTTCTTTGACAATACATGGCATTGTGAGACAGCTCTAATCCTTTTTGAAAAGAGGGTGTTGTATTTATACAGCGACGTTGGGTTCCATTTTTGTTGAAAGAAAAATCCGGTTGTGCAATAATGTTTTATTTAATTCTGGTTGATGTCATTACGTTATTCTTATTCGGGTTACTGAACTTAAATGTAATGTATTTTAATCTGTGAAGAAATCACAAGTTTTTTTATCGTCTGCAGTGTGCAGCTTTAAAAATCGTATTTATGCGTATAGGTTATATATGGCACAGGGGGAAAATGCATAAAACTTCAACCCCTTCATCAAACTAGGACTTGTAAACCTCTCAGGTTGTCAAGTATTTAATGTTACCTCTAAGTGCATGCAGTCCTTATGCACCCCCTTACATCTACTAACCCCTTAACTTCAAGAGGCTTCCAGGCTTTCATTTTGATTAATTGTAGGGTTTTAGAAAAGTTACTCCAGTGTACAAATTCTAATTTGAAGAGAGTTATTATATTGGAAAGAAATCAGAAAAATCATTCATTATATTTTTCTGTTGTCATTCTCTACTGCTTGAGATTAAAATAACTATAGACATTTACTACAGCTGGCCGAGCAAAAACCGTGATAAAATACGTGACTTAGGCCTATCACAGAGGCCGTGCTCGCCCGGCAGATTTTAATACAGCAGATTTATGAGCACACGAAGACTCATACATGGCTAGTGAACTACCTTGCCAGAACTACCTCCTCTTTTGTCTAAACATACAACACTAGACATTTAAGGACGACCAGCAGTCTAATTGCGTAAGTGAATTGGGCAACGCAAAGGGTTCGAGTATGAACAATCGACCAATCACATAGACGGAAATCCACATCGCGTCTTTCATCTGGCATATGATTGGTCTATTGTTCATACTTAAACCCTTTGCCTTGCTGAATTTATTTACGCAATTATGCTTCTGGTGAAACATAACTGGCGAAATGTGGAAACCAGGCATGATATTTTATGTTATGCAGGTGAAAGCTGCTGGAAACTGATGAATGAGAGAAGCACAGTGCGGGTCGATGCGGCGTCGCTTCGAAGAGATATATTACGTCCGCCAAAGAACGTCTTTCAGCCAAATTAACGACAATGATAAGACATTAGTAGAACAACTTCTGTATATATCCTCACCGGAAACTCACCAACCAAAACAGACCTATTATCCAGTATTTAGACCTATCCCAAGCTCCTAACCCCAAAATACCGCAAACACCAAATAATACGACATTTCCTGCTTACCCATAAACGTGTTTGAAGTGCCGAGATGTTATCTCTCCATACACTATAGTACAAGGTTTCCACTTACTAACTACTGGGCTGACAATAGACGGATTAGGAGGCCATAGAATTAGCGGAGATCATACACGGCAGATGGCAAGCCTACTTGGTACTGTATAGTAGAAAAATTGAGAGCCTTCTTATAAGGTAAGGACAGTTGTATTCAAAGTGGCATAATCCGAGGATAAAGATTAGAATGAAGAAGGATTTATAGTGGACGCTTGTCACTTCAATGGTACCGTCGAAATAGTGGGTTTGCAAATCCATGATTGAATTCTTTTTTTGTAAAACCTTTGAAGAAATAGTTGTTTGAAAGTTACACAAATGTCCTATTTGTAGATTTTAAGTACTTACGTACTTACAGATATTAATGAAGCTTCTGCCCGCGGCTACGCCTGCGTGATTATTAAGAGTGTTTACTAAGGGAATGCCTCTAGGTAAAGAAAAGGCCAGTTGTATTCAAAGTGGTATAATCCGGGGATAAAGATTAGGAGGAAGAAGGATTTTTGGTGGACGCTTGTCACTTCATTTGTGCCGTCTAAAGGGTTTGTAGAATTCATGATTGGGTTTATGATTTTTTTGCACAAACCTGCTAAGAAACGGCAATTGAAACTTTACAAAAAGAAAAAGAATTTTAAGTAATTTCTCGTAGAGATGGTATGCCGCTGTATACTAAAAGCATAGCACTGGTCGATGTGGCGACACTTAGCAAACTGCCTAAAGGCACGACGCGATTCGATTTATATCACACCGATAAGCGATTTTATCTAAGAGAAAATTTCAAGGACCTACGACCACATGTACGCAATGCGACGCAATTCGAATATTCTTAGAAAGTACTTCCGCTATATCACCTATCGACAAAATTACAATTGCTTCGCGCCATCAGGGACCTTCCTTAGGGGTAGGGTTAGCATCCGTCCGTATTTGAGCGCACATTTGGCGTCCTGTCCGGAACTAATTTGTCCGGATTTTTCGCTGGGATGGTATTTTTTTTATATATATAATAAAGGCATTGATTTACCTACTAACTAATTAATACATTTTAGTTTGCCCGGACTTTTCTTTTTTCGAAATAGTATAGTACTTAGGGACGACCTATCCAGCAGTAGACGGCATTAAGCTGAATTAATAACGACGAAGACTCGTAGAAAATGATAATAAAGCAATGAAACGATGGAAATTGATTGACCTAATTCATTAAAAAAAGCCAAACTTTAAAAAAAAAATCGTAACTAATTTGTATTGCCTAGAAAACTAATTGGAAGCGAACCGCGTAGCTCGTAGTGCTGCGCCACGAACCCCGCTTATTTAAGATCCCCACCCAACTTACAATTCTTCACTACACATCACGATTTCATTGAGATCGCAGTTTTGAAATAATGTGCTAATCTAATTTGTTATCAACTGTACCATCTGATAGCTGAAGCGTGAAATTGATTTCTGATAAAGGCTTCATTTATTTGTGTAGGGCAAAGAAGTGTAAGGGTATTTATTGTCAGTAGATCTTTTATGAGATTAAGGTACCCTGTTTCACTGTTTTATTTGTTTTCAGAAGAAACTGTGATGAATTTTACTAAGTTAAATGCTGAATTGAAATCAATACACTCTTTTGAGCAGTCGTGTACAAAGGGACATGATATGTAGTTGCATTCAGGATTTAATTTATTGAGTTACGATGAAGCAAAAAATCTTAAAGAAACTTGGAGTAACTGTGGTCAACCATGACAAGTGTTTCTTTCTCCTCTGTATTTCAAAAGTGTACGTAACTTGCAATCATGTGCAACAGTGTGTGTGTGTGTGGATAAACCACATCATTACCCTCTTTCTGGGGCAGTCAGATACTTACAATAATAAAGTAATTTCAAGTCGTAATATGTTGTACCCAAGTAATAGAAACCGTACACAAAAATAGTCATCATATTGCACATTAATCAGTCTGCCTATCTTGTCCATTACGACACGTCTAAAAACCAAAACGATTTCCTAATACGAAAAGCTTCTAATCAGCACTTTGGAATTCAATTCCTATACGACAAAACCCATCAAAGAAGCGTGATTCTATGCCCGTTGCCCCACAAAAACACACGATCACATAGCCTTGCAAATAAAGTACCATTAAGTACCAATTAAGAGGAGGTCCGCATGCAAAGTGCCACAAACTATATGGTAATACTGTGCACAAGAACACATCCATCTTCACTGACAGCATAGCAGACTGATGGTATATATTAGCTATAAATTATGTATAATTACCATTATTTATTGCTACGTGAAGCCTGTGGCTTTGTCTGCTTTTGATATTGTTTCTATTAATAAGCATCGGTATGGAAAGCTTGACAGTGACTTAATAATTTCTCTTTAGTGATTTTGGATGATTAGATTTCTATTTAAATATATATATGTACATTATATTGTTTGAGACAAAGATGTAAAAAATAATGTAGTGCAGCTGTCATTTCTATTTAGATTAAGAAAAGGAAAAATAAAGTATATTGACAGAAATGTACTGAAACGATCATAAGTGCGAAAACGTTTGTGGAAGGCGGAAGGTAACTCTACCAAACGTATTTTTTAGGATTCCGTATCCAAAGGGTAAAAACGGGCCCTATTACTAAGACTCCGCAATCCGTCTGTCTGTCTGTATATCTGTCCGTCTGTCACCAGGCTGTATCTCATGAACCGTGATAGCTTGACATTTTCACAGATGATGTATTTCTGTTGCCGCTATAACAACAAATACTAAACACAGAATAAAATAAATATTTAAGTGGGGCTCCCATACAAGAAACGTGATGTTTTTGCCGTTTTTTGCGATAACCCTGCAGGAACCCTTCGTGCGCGAGTCCGACTCGCACTTGGCCGGTTTTTTAATATTGCGTGGCCTCGTCACACACGAAGGGAAAAGGAAAAACAATGAAACTAATGCTCGTTTATACTTCACGCCTTAACGATTAAATCTTCGGATTTGGATGAAAGGACCATAAAGGACCAAATCATGGTCTCGATTAGGACATAGGATAAGTTTTATCTCAGTAGTAATGCCCGTAGTATACTTTTCAACTTTAGTAGTTTTTTGGAAATTATAAAAATAAACAGACAAACAGGACCTAACTTTCAATGTATGCTAAGCTGGTTAGTATAAGTTAGGATTACCATTATTTTCCATTATCCATTACGTTGTATCGTGTGTTCTGCATCACTGGGCGACGGAGACGTTTTTGTGACATTTATTTTATGTTTATTTTATTCCCTTAAGAGGATGATATTAGAGGCATAAAAACTTGTGTTTTGTTTTCCTTTAGTTGTGTGTGGTCTATAGGGCACCAAATGTTTTTGTAAAGGAGCATCCTCACTAGGAGCATTCTTTCGCGAGCATTTGTAAACAATCAATCAAAGGTGAGCAACAAATGCTTCCCAAAGAGCTCAGCATTCACGTTCGAGCAAAACTATGAACGTTCGAGTCGAACATTTCCTTGCGAGCTTGGAGCATTCGAATACGATCTCGTTAAATGTCATTCATTCGATAATACGATTGGCCAAGAAGGTCATCAAGGCACTGTTCCTTGCTTTACAACTGGCCATACCCCTATTAGTCTACTGAGATTTTCTATAGTGGCCACCTTCAACAACATTACGTTATATAAGGCGGCACACTATACCAGGCAACCCCTTACGAGGTGTCTGGGACCATCTTCGGTAGGTCACGCCTCCGAGAGCACTCGCCCCTGGTACTCAAGAGAAAATGTGAGTCACATCGTGATTACTCACTACCATTTGTCCAGAATGGTACCGGAGCAATAAAGCCGCTCACCACACGCACCCCAGCACGCCAGCACTAGTGCAAGCACCGGCACCAGCGCAGTTGGTGCTAGCGGATTCAATCCCCGTTAAGGACGCCAGAGAAGCTGGCTCCCATTTCTCCAGAATGGTCCCGGAGCTGTAAGCACGCTCACCTCTCGAATACAAATCATCGCATCTACCCAATGCCTACAGCTGGGTTGCCGGAAAACTAATCCAACGGGTAGTCCTCTTCTTTCTATCCAGGAAAGTGCCGGAGATGCAGCTCGTGTCGTTTACAAGTGGCCAGTAATATTCCTACATACATACTCATTGATTTAATTATCTGAGTACTCGCTTTCGAGCGTTTTATTTGCGTGAACATTCGAATGCGCCGTCCACACCGGCCGCAGTTCGCGCTTGCGTGTAAGCTTTGTAACTCTCGGCTCAGCGTCCACACCAATGGAATATTCGACGTTGAATGCTCATTACACGTGAATGCTCTCAGTAAGGACGTTCAGTGTAAAAAATTAAACTAAAGCCAACATCGAAAAAGGGGCTCCTAATGAATGCATTTATGAATTGTTAATTATAATCTGAATGAATTGTTAATAATGACCTACCATTTTTTTTGAAGCCGGTTGTATATTTTTGAAAAATTATATTGCGTATGTGCTCAAGGCAATTCAGTGTTCGTTACTAGTAGAAACCATGGAAAGACGAAGGAGATTTAATAAAAGTATTTCCATTTTTTTTGCGACTTCAAAAAAGCAGAGATTATCAATTTGACACATTTGTATGTAATATTGTTGGAATTGCACAATATTCACATATGTTACTCTATATGGGCTTCTAATCTAAACACGTGTGCAAAATTTCATAAGTGTATGTATGTTTGTTTGTATGTTTGTCCACGCATTTCACCGAAAGTTCTTATCGGATCGTGATCATTCTTTTTTTATAAGATTGGATATCTCTCAACTTAGGGAACAGCGCAAGTTTCATCAAAATCGGTGCCGGTGTTTTCTAGATATGGAACATACAACCGAATTCCTTAGCGACAAACAGCTCGAATGTGTGTAATTTCAGTTATTATGGATATTTTGTCAATACTTTAGGAACCTTACTTTAGACTTTGCTCACTTTTTAGTGATAATTAGTACTACGACTAAAACTAAAAAGAGTGAAATAAAAACTTTTTTATCAAAAGTAAACCGACTTCTAAAGCAAAACACGCGTTGAAAAACGATACAAGAGGTACCAAAGACATCGACTTGCGAAACGAAAGTTATTTTTTCACTTTTAAGTGTTTCGCTTTAGGCGCAGGCCACACAGAAATGGCGTCGGGCGAGGACATGGCACGGGCGGTTTCCTATTCCATTTAAATTTAATTCTAAATGCATAGAAATAAAGAGCAATTTAGGACACACGGTATGTCTATATGGCCTGCGCCTCGCTTGCTTGCAACAGAACGCCACGTCATTTCTATGTCATGCCCGAGCCATGTCCGCGCCGTGTCCGTGCCATGTCCGCACCATGTCCGCGCCGTGTCCGTGCCATGTCCGCGACATGTCCGCGCCGTGTCCGTGCCATGCCTGTGTGGCCTGCGCCTTAGAAATCGTTTTATTTTTAGTACAAATGTTTTTAACTGCTGCTACTTTGCTTTCCTATTACCTACGTGAAAACAAGTACGTTTAACAATTGTCTATTTCCAAACGGGAATTTACAGAACATCGTCATAAAGAAGGCAGGTATGGTATAAAGATAAGTAAGGCCAGTTATAAAGATAAAAGCAATGACCTTGCTGCCAATCAACTTCCCATATCTATAACCTAGTCCGTATTAATAGGAGCCCTATAATTTCAGTCAGCGCACCACACCATTAAAACTCAATTATCGGCACGCTCGTCAAAGCTGCCATCATTATCGATACAAATGATTCCGTTCCTTTTGTCACTAATTACCGACGAATTATCACTACAAATTGTAGGACCGATTCTGTTAGTTATTCAGGAGCTTGAGATATCGTAGGATGTGATACGATTCGATTTGTTTTTTTTCGCAATGGTTTAGCTCCTCGATCTCGTTTGTTTTTAATACATTCCTTCAGATTTATTCACTTTTCTTCCTAAAATAAATAAGTCGGTACTTTCTTGAACGAACCACACTCCAAACTTATTAGACGAAAGATTATGAAAACGAGAAGATCTCTTTGTACGCCATTAAATTTTGTTCGTTTAAATGAATTTTAATTTTAGTTTTACATGTCTTAATGTATTTTAATTTTAGTTTTAGATTTTACAAGGGATTTTATTTTTATTTTATTGACATTAATTTTGAATGATATTATACATTGTATCTACATGCATAAATTAAGTATTCTTTTTAGATTTCAGTGTGATTAAATTTTAAATTTCAATGCGTTATTATTTGATTTTATGTTAATGAGGAATTTTGTCTGTTTTTGGTTCTATTGATTCAGGTTATTTTCATGTTGTGTATGTATTGTATGTGCATCTAGTTTTAAGTGACTAACACAGTTTATAAGTATTTGTACGTACTAAAGAACAAAACTATGGCTTTTATATCTGACCCAAATACATAATAAATAATTATAAAGCCCGTGAAGGTTCGATCTGGTACATGAAAAGTATCGATTTGTAGAGACTATCCTAATGCACCTAAACACCACTGGAATTACTGCCCATCTAACCACCATAACACAGTTACTAGATAATACTATAACCCTTGGTAAGACTGGGTAGCACACTGTCCCCGTAACTACTCTCTATCTAAATTAACTCTACTTCCTTACTGCCTTCATCATTCCATCAGAAACTCAAATTAAATTATTCATTGAAAATCTTTTATAAAACAAGCTTTGGTCGTATTCTTCTCAGCAAACTCTTTCATTTGATACCCATATCTTGGCAGTGCACAAAAATAAATACTAATCCGCCATCTTGGGCCGTCAGACATATTGGATTTAGAATGACGTCACTTATCTAACTGTGCATTGTCATCCAAACTAAATGTGCATGCAAAATTTCATCTTAATCGGTGGAGGATAAATGCTTTAAAATTCAGTTGTAAGATTTGATCCGAACACACTTACATACATACATTGTTAGTTAAATAAAAGCTTGTAAAAACCATTTTCATCACAATGGCACGTAAACAGTATCTAAACATACAGGTTAACTTGGCCGCAGATAGATAGATAGATAGATAAAACATTTATTTAGTGCACACAAAAGACACAGCACAAAACACAAAATCACAATTAAATTTTCAATTTGTACGAGGTATATAAAAACAAGGTGCCAACATACAAAAGAAAGAAAAAGAAAAACAAAATCATACAGGAAATAAAAGTGACATAGTAACATACCTCAAATAGTAGTTATAACGTTTAAAACACAGTGCGGTGTGCGTCTCAAGGTTGCACCAAATGGGAGTCCAGCTCAGCACGTGTCAGGCATATACCTGACGCTGATATTCTGCTGGATCCCTGCAGTGACAATATGGTCGCCAAGCAGACGTGATAATTATGTTAGTGTTGTTAAAATGTTATGCGAAGAGTATTTCACGTAAGTATACCCGCAACTTTAATTTATTGCAATAAATGTTTTTCCAGTGGCAAACGTTCCAGTTTTAGGTGTGTGTGGTGCTATAAATTATTTCTGATTACTTGATTAAGTATATTACTTGATAAGTTAAATGTATAATGTATAAAATAATGAATAATCTTATAATAACTAATAAATAAATGATGGCTTAGGTGCAAATAAGTTTATCGATATGGCTAGACTAAAGATAAATAAATATGTTGTCAAAAAATAAAAAAATATATACGTAAATTATCCAATTACCAAGTGCCAGTATACTCTTTGTTCGCAGTTTTTGACCACGAGATACGCTAAATAGACAAACAGACAGATTGGCTCGGGAAGGTTAGAAGGAAGGAAGACATTTATATAATGGACGTGTTCAAAACAGTCATCCCCAGTTTTTTCTGCGAGGTGATAAGAAACTGCCGCAGTCGAACTCTGAACGTTACAAGGCATTTAAGATTCCTTATCGGCGGTGGAATATTGTTCCAGCATTTGGATGCGGCGTATCTAAAACTTCCCCTGAAAGCCGCTGTCTTGTGCGAGTGTGTGTACAGTTGCTGTGAGCACTGTCTACTTGCGCATTCTCTTCTACTAGCTATCCAGCTCAGTTTATTGTAAAGATAGGTCGGCTATTTGTACTTTATAACTCCAAAAAGTAGGCATGCCAAGTGCAACTTACGACAAGACTTCATCTTGAGGATTGAGTGGTTATTCAAAAATAGCGTTACGTGACTCCTAGGTGGGATTGAGAAGCAGAATCGAGCACAGGCGTTTTGCACTCTCTGAATCAGTCGATCAGTTCTTGCCAGCAGTCGAGGGCCAACAACTACGTCCGCATAGTTAAGCTTAGACAGCACGAGAGATACAGCCAGCTGGATTCGCAGCTCCTCTGAAAGATAAGGCCTTATTTTATAGAGGACCTTAAGCCGGTAAAAACAAGTGCGCACTGACTCTGACACGTGTGCTTCATATCTCAACCCAGCGTCCATGTTCAGACCCAGATTACGGGCCTCACTGACTCGACTGATCGACTCACCCAGCAGGGCAACGTTGAGTGTTGTCGGCACTGCACTGATTTGGTTCTTGGTTCCAAACAGCATGTATTTGGTTTTAGTAGGGTTAAGTACCAAACCATTACTTTCAGCCCAACATGCTATCCTGTCAAGATCATCGTTTAGATCCTTTATCGCAATGTCATAGTCACTTGGCTTAAAGGAAATATAGACTTGTACGTCATCAGCATAAATATGGTACCTACATCGCCTTAGGGAATTTATGATATCCGCACAATATAAAATAAAGATGATGGGGCCCAGTATTGAGCCTTGTGGGACGCCTCTGTAAACAGAAGTGAGGGAAGAAACAAGCGATGAGCCATTGCTAAGTCGTATTTCCACCCGCTGACGTCGGTTGGTGAGATAGCTTTGGAACCAGTGTATCGTGTTTTGGTCAAATCCATAGTAGCTAAGCTTTGATAGAAACAGATCTATATTTATGCAGTCAAAAGCTCGCGAAAAATCAAGTAGGACAAGTAGTGTGCATAGACCCTTATCCTGTGCTGACAGAATGTTATCTGTCACATCCAAAAGAGCCGTAGAAGTACCACGTTGTTTGCGAAAGCCTGACTGTAGCTCAGGCAGAATGTTTTTATCTTCTAGATATTTTGAAAGCTGCTGGCATACCGCCTTTTCAGCAATTTTAGAAAGACAAGGCAGAATACTAATAGGCCTAAGGTCTTTTAATTCAGTCGAATTAGTTATTTTAGGCAATAGCCTAACGATAGCAGTTTTCCAGATGTCAGGGAAGGTTGCTGAGGCAATCGAGCTGTTCACAATGTCAGTGATGACTTTCAGAGTATGTGGGAGTGTAAGCAAAAGCATATTGAGGGTTACCCTATCACAACCTTCAGCGTTAGATTTTAGCTGGCGGAAGTATCGCAAAATCTGATCAGCAGTTACTGGTTGTAATGCAAATGCAAAGCTATCATCACCATAACGATGCGACTCAAAGAAAGCGCGCTGCGACATATTGCAGACAGGGTTACCAGGGACACTCATAAAGTGATTATTGATTTGGTTTGGATCTCTGAGGTGGGCAGGAAGGTCATCAATTTGTTTATCCGGCAATATAGTGTTTCTTAAATTTTGCCATAATGCTTTCGGATTTTTTATTTGGCTATTAATATTAAATTTGAAATATGCAACCTTTTCTCTAAATATGGCATTTAACACCAGAGATTTCAACTGCTTGTAGTATGCTTTTTTGGACTCAGATTTCTTTTTACGGTACTTGGTCAGAGCGCCATTCCGCAAGTGCATCATCAATTTAATTGTATCTGTTATCCAGGGATATGACGGTTCCTTAATTAAACATTTCTTGACCGGAGCGTGCGCATCGAAAATTGAGAAAATGTTTCCATTTAATGCTTCAACCATATCATTAACATTATGCAAGCCACAAATGTTGTCCCAGTGTATGCGCGACACATCACTATCTAGTACTTCTCTATTTATTTGCTTGATGGGTCTGTACACAACTGTATGGGGTTTATATTTACTACGCCGAATATTAAATTCACACATAACCAGTGAGTGACCATTTATTGAGCCATAGGGCTCAACAGATATTCCTTTGTGGTTGAGATTCGAACACACAAGGTCGATCAATGTTCCGCTATGGTCTGTGAAATGGGTGGGCGAGCTTACCAGTTGTTTTAGGCTCAGGCTATTCAAAAACACACATACTTTGTTAGTTTGCCCGTTAGCATTCAGCAAGTTAACATTGAAATCGCCAAGCAGTACATAGTGATCACATTTTACTAAGGAGCTAATGGAGTCAGTTAAAGCGTCGAGAAAATAATGCCCCATATAAAACGCTTGAGCTTTTTTTTGTCATGAAACCCAAGGGCGGTAAGTAATATTTTTTTAATTTATAGCACAGCACACAGGTCATGCAAGTTCAAGCAAGGAGTTTACACGCAATTGAAAAATTGTCTCAAAATGTTATATAAACAGGAATTTCTTTACAATCTCGCTACATGTTACTTAAATATTCAACTAATGTTCTTAATAATCGATTTTAATAGTTTATTTGTATCAAAAAGTCCATTTTTTTTACTCTCCGTCATGGCTGACTACCTACGTAAGTATTTGCCCTTAACGTTTCTGAACGAAACATATGTATAATCTGTGGTGTGGGCAAAAACTCGCCATCCGCTTAAAAAAAAGTTCAAGTATTTCGTAATAATAGCTGTGCTGACTTGTGTATTAAAGCTATAATTCATAATTATTACTCGCAAATGAAACTCGATGAAAAACATTGTATGTATCACGGGTGGTACGGGAATTAGAACCTCGACTCAGAAAGCCCTCAGTCTTCGACTTCGGGATTCTACTAGAGCCTCGGTCGTAATTCCTTACTTACCGCCCTTAATACACAATGTACTATTAAATTAACGTAGAATGCATACTTTACGTACAACACAGAACACAATACCTAATACAATAAATCAATATTCCGTGTCCTGATTTAGACATCAACATAATTGACAGAACAATACGGCTGATCGTTTGAAACATACAATTTCTTAGTAACGCTTGTTAAAGGTAATTTTCTCGTTATTATTTCTCAATTAGCTATAATCAAAGGTGATGGTGTTTTACACTGTATTTGTCTTGACTTATTAAGACTTTAATTATTACTGTGAAATACTACTATCGGAATAGTTAAGTAGATAGATACTTTATTGATCAAAGAGAAGAAGACAAGCCATAAAGGAGAATGCCCATTTTGTATGGAGAAATGTACTGACCGAAACATTTTAGTGTCCTGTTAAAACACCTTTATTTGATTATGTTACCTTAATTAATTACACGTAACAACTTTAGTCAATTTTCATTACGGGAGTTAAGAGATATTGAACGAAATATATTCCTTTTTAGGTTACAGTAGATACACAGCAATATGGACTCTATGCCAACATATTTAAGATTTATATTCGTTAGACATTTGTTCAAGTGCTGTTAAGATATATAATGTTATTCTTACTTACCGGTGTAGATCCAAGCCCGTAATATGGTCCAATAAATTATCAAGAATCTTCGACAAAATGTTATGTCTGCGCATATATGGCGCCAACATCAAAGAACAATTGTGACACCAACTTTGAACAGTAGCCATGTCGGAAATCACAAATATAAAGTCCTGTCTTATTAAGCATTATTTTCACAAACACATGGCGGTGTTGTAGTGATAAGTATTTAGTAACGGCGGAACATAAAACTCAACTTGACGCAACAAAACACAAACAAAACAAATGAAAAGACGACTACTGTCACTGTCAAATGAAATGACTGACAATTATAGGCATGTTACCAAATCGGTAATATAATCGATTTCTAAAAACATGATTCATTTTTTATCTTGGTTTGCATTAAACTAAACCACACCAATTTCAAAATAAGTTTGTTCTTAACATTAAAGAGGCGAATCCGGATGGATTGATTCAGTGTTTCAGGTAGATTATAAAAAAACGATTCTTCAATCTTCTTCTTTAATCGATGTCAGATCATGTCAACATGCCTCAACCCTAACATAAATGGCGGAATATGTTTGAGCTGTGAAACGGAAGTAAAAATACTTATTAATTCAAGAAAATGAACCCCACTAGGAATCTTTTTGAAAAGAAGTTAAAATACTTAAAATATTTTTGTTTTATTTATTGTCCAGAAATGATTGTGACACAATAAACTTTTTTTTTGTACTGTCCATGAGCATTCTCCTTTAATTATTTTTATTATTTATCCGATCCGTGTTCGTGAAATTTAGGTTCCGAAGTAGCCGTAGTACTTTTTGTAGGGAAGGTTACGCACTACATAATAATAATAATGTTTATAAGTTTTCTTTTTAAATATTTAAAAATGTTCTAAATATGAAAGAAGATAAATAAAGGAATAATAATAATAATACATACGAACTCTATCCGTCATAATTCAGAACAATTAGAACTCTGAACATTAATCACGTACACAGATCGCATGTATTGCATTACCGCACTAAGAAGAGAATAACTAGTCACACTTTTATATAAGAATAAATTTTCAGTCCCCTAAGCAGACAACGTAATATTTAAGTGTACTTAAAGAGCATTATAATAAAAGTATACTCGCCTTAAAAGTGATAGCAACGCGATAAACGTCAAGTTATAGCTTCTTCTTTTTAGTAGGCGCTTAAAATATTGCTAAGTGAATTTTAACAGGCGTTATCATACTCGTGTTTATGCGCCGTATAGAATGTCGCTTGAAAGTTGAATATTCTTTCATGCCAGACTGCCAGTATTATAGTATATGCCACGCAGTAATAAAAAATATAATTAAAACTGATTATTTATTTAAATTAGCATTGTGAAATGGTACAATGTGATAGATCATAGAATTAGATTTTTTATTTTAATAAAAACGATTCTCTAGGAGATTACCGGGCCGACTTTTCAATGGTCTGGTATCTTTTAACTGAGGAATGAAAATGGCGGTTTGACAGCTTTTGTATAGAAAATATGTCAAACGGCCATTTTTATTCCTCAATTAAAAGTTATCAGACTTTTGAAAAATCAAACCCTTAATCAATTAAAATGTGTCGATAAATTACTATAAATTAGCTTCCGTGGAGTTTCTTAACCTTCTTAGATAACAATATTTTTGCGAACGGACAACTAGCCTTCTGATTAATTGACAAGTCTGATCGAAATAAATATCTAGTCGTACCTATTTTAGTTTTTTTTTAAACTATTTTTAACATTCACTTTTACAAAGTAAATATAAATGAAACCAAGTGCAAAATGAACTATTAATGTTTGTTTTTTACATGCTAAAATAAGTATAAAGCATTCTATTCCCTAAAATTCAGTTCGTCAAAACACAATATCAAATCTGACCAACGTACTACCTACAATATGTCTTAGACCATCAAAACTTCAGAACACGAGAACTGTCCAATTCACAAAGGCTCTCTCAGATGCGGACCATTTCATCAGGTAATAAAACACTCGCAGAGGTTACTTTTCAGGGTGAGTTATAGGGTTAGGTCGACGGGGCAGGGTTGGGGTCGGCCATACATCACCCGGGGTGGAACGAGGATTACTCCAACATAGACTTTGGCTTGTTAATGCCCGCTAAAGTTTTCCTTTGCGTGATTTTTGGCCAGTTTTTTTAAGTGTTTTTTTACGTTCGGTGTTTGAAAGTTGGTGAAGTAGTGTCGTTTTTTTAAAGCTTGTTTCAACTTCTTAGTTGAATTTTAGTTAAGATTTGTCTTATTGTGTACTTAGATTAATGGGGCATTACGAGATCTAGATTGGCCAATTAGTACTTACCTACTTCTTGTTTAAGATAGGATTTACATGGCAGGTACATATATTTTTAATATGATGATCATTTTTAAGTGCTTACAGAGGTAATTGGTTTGATTATTTTTGGTGTATCCTGCCTGTATATAGGTAAATTATCATACTTCGTCCAGTGCTGGACGTAGGCATACATCGCTAGTATTCGAACTCAAAAGACACGACGCTGGTGGCAACAGAAACACAAATTATATTAGTTACTATCCTGAAGTCTTTGCAAATAGCTTACCAATCAGAATACTCCTACCTCTTAACTTGCTTACCCCAAAATCTCCAGCACAATATTCCACAGATAAAATAAAAGAGAAACAACAAAGAAACGTCGCAGTTAACAGCCCGACAGAATATTCATAAAGATAAAAGTGAATTTATGCGATCATAAAGACCGGCAACGAATGATAAAGACTGGGACCGAGAACGAATGATAAAGAAACTTGCGTTGGTAGAATACTGCCCTATTTTTTTGTGCTATAGTTTTTTTTTCATGAATCTGGAACTTTGTCTGTTTGGTGGAGAAAAGTTTACCTGTACCTAGTGAAAAGTAACCTAGATAGTGGTCAAAGAACGTTTTTCTCTAGTTTCCCAAGGTGTTTTCAGTATGTAGGTATTTTGCTACAGGAAAATAAGAGCAAATTTTTAGTCCACAACTGGTAGACTTTTCAGAAATAACCATTGAAACAACCACGTTCGTAATGCTGTTAAAAACTTTTGTAGATTTACCATTAAAAACAGCATTAAAAAAAAGTAATCTATAAAGACTCACAGTGGATCTTTGTGTCTCTGAAGTTGGCTGCAAGACCCTGCGCAGTTGCTATTTTAATGTCAATGTTGAATTAGAAGATAGCATTGTATAACTGCCTCTTTCACTCGCTTAAGTTTGTCGCATCGTCCTATCTCACTTACTCTATGCAATATACTCGATGACAAACTGTTTCTTGGGCAATGGTTCGCAGAACCAACTTCAGTAGTTCACAAAAACAAGGATCCGATGTGACTACTTATAGTATTTATCTAAGGATCGTAATAGGTAGCGTTTTGTACTTTCTACTTACCCTCATGCGAAAAAGGCGTGAGTATATTTTAAGTTTATGGCAGGTTATTTTCAGTGAATATTCTGAAAACTAAGTACTTGTTAACAATGCTGTTCTATTAAATTCTATTTGATCTTAATATTAGTTACATTTGCAATGGATGGACATCCCTGTGACCATCCATTGCAGCGCACTCACGCCTTTGTCCAGAATGTAATTAATGCAGCATAGAACAGAGTACTGGATCTCATCCGATCCCAAGAGCGTTGTAAAGCCGTCCTTCCTAGGACTACTCTATTGGATAGGAAATAGCATCCCACTAATTGTTTACTGAAAACATGCGAAGATTCTGATTTCCCTGAGGATTAAGCTGAGGTCAGACGGTTTTAAAACTAATAAGATTGTAGGAAATTTATCTTTTGCATAATTGTATTATGCTTATCACTTAGGAAAAGCTTTGTCTCGTCCTAAAAAATAAGCGATCTGCCCAAGTCCTCGACGCATTCTATTTATATCATACTGATGAGGCATTTTTAACCCCCGATGGAAAAAGCGGGGTGTTGTAAGTTTCACGTGTGTTGCGGTGTATCTGTGTGTCTGTGTATATATGTGTCTGTCTGTGGCATCATAGCGCCTTAACGGATGAACCGATTTCGATTTAGTTTTTTTCGTTTGAAAGGTGATTGTGTCGAGAGTGTTCTAAGCTATGTTTGAATAAAATCGGTTTAGCCGTTCAAAAGTTATGGGCGTTTTACTGTTTGAATCGGGATGTATTCGCAAGATTGTGTCGGGGGATTTTTAAATGTTGAAATTTTCACTAAGCGAAATTGCAATTATATAGACGCGCTGCAATATGACCGATTAACTATGCAGTTTCTTAAAAAAAAAAAAATTGCGTTAGGCCCTCAGGATGCTTCCTAACAAACACTGAACACACCCAGCTGACAATTTCAAAATAACAGCACAGACTTGGTAACGATTTTTTCCTTTACAACCAGTAAATAATGATAATTTGAAATAACATTCATAATATCAAATTACAATTTGATATCCGGACAAAGTAGTCACAACGTTAAGAACCAAGGTCAGACTGTCACACCTAATTCCCGCGCAAATTGCTTTCACAAAAAGCCAAGACAAAAAAACACATAAGAGGAACGCCAAACTACGATACGTCACAAAAAGCGGAGAGGCACATTACGCATGAAAAATTCATACTGTTACAGAGATTAGCAAGACAATCCCCCTCTACTTGTAGGGGGTGAAAATATACAGCAGAGGTGTCAAGAGGAGAATGAATTTGTCAGCGTGTGATTCCTAGCGGCCCTCCCTGCGATATATCACCCGGGCGGGTAGTACGGCACAATGTGCGAGCACCCTTAATAATGCAAGAGATTTAATATTTAGAAAGGTTTTTTCTTTGGTGTTTTGATTTACCTTGTTTGTTGGTTGGATGACTTTAAGGGTTGTTTGAATATGCATGACTTACTGGCAAGGGAATAGTTAAAATATTGGGGTCTTCTTCGCATTGACTGTGACCCACTTTGTGATACCCGAAAAATGATTGACTACTTTATGAATAAACCAAATTTGCTGAGTTATTTATTTACAGTTTCTGCCAGCGGTTTCAGCTTCCTCCGAGATAAAAAGTGTCCTGCGTCCTTAACTAGAACTTAGTCTACCCATGTGCCAAATTACATCTAAATCCATTCAGCTGTAAAGACTTATAAAAGTAACAAACATACAGACAGACAGAGTTACTTTCGTATTTATAATATTATTAATATTTTGGTTACTAGGATTTGACAGTTTATATTTTATTGACTTTCTAACCCTTTTACCACCAAGACCTAAAATTCTCCAACGGGTACAAAAGTACCCCTTCATTCTCGGTGTCCCTGAATCCTGTACCCCATCTTCCCGAGGCGTCCGTCTGATTTATAGTACGATGAACAACTTCCTTCATAAAATACGAGCAGGCCGCTGACACATCGCGTACACCCTTATTTTTCTACTGAAAACTTATTTTTATTTATACTTACTTGGTATTCTTTTTGACAGTTTTTGTCTATGAGACGGGCGATAGACTGATACAACAACTGGGTGTTAATACCACTGCTGGATATAAGCAACTCGCAATGCATGTCGTACTGGACAACAGTGGTTTTTTTAGCCTCAAAATAGGGAGAATATTTTTTGTCTAGCTTCTACCAGTGTCTTCGTAGGCATAAATGCAGGATATGGTCTACCCATGTCCCTGGTTTCATCCAAATCCATTCAGCCTTTAACACGTGGAAAGGTATCTACCAAACAGGCAAACACCGACATAGTTACCTTCAGATTTATAATATGGTTTCATTAATCAAAATAATCCGGTTCAGTTAACTGGAAGCTACATAAAAAAAAAAATTAAGCCAAGAGCCAAATCCAAGATGAAGAACGGTTCATTTACATTACCACCCAAAGTAAAGAGGAAATTGTAGCCATTTGTCATAATAAAAAAAGTAAAACCGTAAAACTTTTACGCAATAAAAAAGTATTTTTAATTACTTTTTCTTATTTACCTTGCCCTGGTTCACAAGACAAGCTCTTGTAATAAAAGGTAAGTATGAAAAACGTTAATTTAAATTATTTTTATTTGAAAGCTCACACTGGTAATCTTGGTTGAACAGAGTGGACTAACATAGTTTGCTGTTTGTTTGTTGATTGAACATCGGGATCAAATCCATACTATCGCACTGATATTATAAAGGCGCAAGTTTGTGAGTGTGTGTTTGTATGTTTGTTACTTCTTCACGCTGAAACGGCTGGACGGATCTGGATGAAATTTGGCTTGGATATAGATTATAGTCTAGAATACTTTTTATCCCGGGAATATATTCCCTTGAGATAATTTTTGAAAATCACGCGGGCGAAGCCGCTGGCAGAAGCGTATTAAGAGTATTATAAACGTGAAAGTAACTGGTCTGTTTAACTGTCTGTTTGTTACCTTTTCTAGTCTTAATGACTCAACGGCTTTTTATTTTTTTATTTATCATGGGTTTGCTCTTAACTCTAGCCTAGGTCAGAGGTGACAGAGACAAAGTCAACGATGGAGTGAGCTTACCCAGAAGAAGCCTGTTTACTCTAACTTTGAAGAGATTCGGGTTGTATGCGTTCGGAAACACAGACGCAGGCAGTGAGATCCACTCTTTTGCTGTGCGCATTATGAAGGATGTTTGGAAGCTCTTGGTGCGAATTAGTGGAATGGCAACTAGGTGAGGATGGTGACTTGCAGTGCGCTGTGCCTCTAGATGTCCGATGGTAGAAGGGGTGGGTTGAGATCGTTGAGTTCATGAGCACACTCGTCGACTTGCAGGCAACCTTACTGCGATGAGCCAAGCTGTTAAGCTTGGCATCCACCAGTTTGACGTCGTCAATTAGTCTCTTAGCTCTGCGTTCCACCGAGTCAAGCGCGGCAAGCTGATATTTAGCTGAGCCATCCAAGAGGTGGCTGCAATACTCCATGCAGGATCGGACTTGCGTCTTGTAAAGAGTTAAAAGCTGTCCAGACGTAAAGTATCGCTAAACTCTCTTTAGGATGCTCAGTTTTTTCGCCGCAATTTTAGCTTTGTACTCAATGGAGGCGCAAATCAAATTAAATTTGGTACTCAGGTAGACCATTTAATAGCACAGGATACTTTTATCCCGATAGTATGTTCCCTTGGGATGATTTCCGAGTATCACGCGGGTGCCGCCGCTGGCAGAAGCTAATTATTTATACATTTGAAACATCAGCATATAACTTAGTTTAAGTCTTTCACTTTTCTTATTTTCCAAATCTCACACACTATTGTCTACATTTCTTTTTCATTTTTCCTTTTCGCGGGTCTGCTGGCAGAAATTTCTTAAGAAATAAGCAGTGCCCTTGTACTCTATTGTCTTGATGTGTTGTCTTTATGTATTATACTGTGTGTGTACATTAATTATTAAATCAGCCAATCATCTGAAATGGCAGAAGTCTTGATTGCTTAAGGTTGGTAGACTCTCTGGTCATTCGAAACTTGAAGACTTTTAAAGTGGCCCAATAGTGAACAGGACGTGAAAACAATAATAGTCATCTACTCCTTGAAGAAATAATACAACAAACAGTAAACCAAATACTCAGTCAAACGCCAATAAAAACTATCAGGAAATCGTCCGGATAAATCTCGAGTCATCGAGCTCACAACGCGTCATTTCTCTCAGGATATATGGAACGAATAAAAACCAGTGAAATCTTTAGAGAGTCCACATTTTTTCCTTCAGAGAGCTCATAAATCTTCCCGACAGCGGTGGCAAGGACCGGAGCGGCGCGAGGGGGTTGAAATATGTCGGGCGGTGCTGCCATCCGTCAAGTTGCAGAATCACCTTCACGACAAATACGTGTTAGTTAGAGATCCTGTGTTACTTTTTTAGTGTCTGTCTCTGTGGGGTAACAGACTGTTAAGAATGGAGGCTGTATTATTTTCAAGGACACGCTAAGCTTGGCTTACGTAGGTAATCAGTCTTCTTAATAATGAAAAGCCAGCAGCGTTTCTTACTAATCAATCATTGTCTTCAACACTGTCAAGTGAATATGTCAATTTCTGTCGACTGTTCAATGTATGTAGCAGTTCTTGGAGTGAATTCGACTATTTTTTGGAAAGTTAATAGTACGGTGATGGTTGCAACATGAGCATAGAAAAGAAAACGTTTTGTGCCGATTTCTAATAACATAAGCCAAGGGCAAGAAGAAAATGATGATAATGATGAGAATTATCATTAGGTATATTGACAGTTAATTTATTAGTAAGTAAAATTTTTTGTTTGACTATTTTCAATCATGTGAAAGACAAGGACAAATTCTCCAAAGTTAGCCTCCAATAGCATAAGAGGCTTCAGGTTACATTGTCAAGACAAGACAGCAGTACTAACTGGCTTAGTAATTTGGTAAGTGGATAACATGCAAGCCTAGCTTTGTGTGGTCTTGGTGAGGTGTAACGTTAGCTGTGACACAGCGTCTTAGTTGCAACACTTGCAACGCTACAAGTCAGTATGTAACTGCTGTCCTGAAACAATCATTAGAGACCTAAATACAGAATTTATCCGTTTTTATTCGTATTTTCATAGAAATTGATCTCGGTAAGGCAATTTATGACAATTCTTATGATAACGTGTCGTCGCATCGCAGGCACCGTCTTTTGGAGCCTCTAGGACTGTTGGCAGTACTAATTACAAATAAAGCATTTATGATTGAGTTCTGGTGATAAAATAAGAACATTTGCTCATAAGTACACTTAATTTTGTGCCCGAGCTTTCTCAGAATCCGTCTATTTAGGGCGCATCTCATCTCATCTCTCATATCGTCTTGAAACAGTTTAGATCCCTATGGTCTCGTACTCCACAAAATATGACGCGCCACCACCAATACCTACATCACAGCGTACTGCATTAGCAACGGTAAGCCAGCGCTCTTGATCTGTTGCAATTGTATATTTCTTGATTAACCTTTTTCTTTTTTTCGTTGTAGCCTATAAGGCTTCCGCAGAAAAGTGCGCCGTGACAACGTGTTTTCTCTGTTCGATCTGTATAAAGCAATTTAAAAACAATTCTCATAGAAACGCGTTGTCACACATGTTTGCGTAAGCTTTTAGGATTATTGCCAATTCTGCTTACTTTACCTAGCTTTTGAGTCACGTATTATATTTTTGCTATAAATAGCCTATAACAACTTTTTCTTTGGTTTTTAAGCTTTTGATTCACGGCCTCCTAATGGCGTAAAACGTCTTTAAACAAAGTAATGTCTTCCTATGGCTTCCCACTTTTAAAATACACTCATTCCCCACGAAAATATGACGCAGAACCGCCATCATATAACACACCAATACATCACAGCACACTGCATTAGCAACGCTAAGCCAGCGCTCTTAATCGGGCGCAATCGTATATTTCTTGATTAAGAGATCGTAAAAACGTCCTCCTGTTCTGATATATGGCGCCTGAGCAGGAGAGGAGATTAGCCGACGGTTTGCGGACTGTGGAAGTGATGTACGATGATTGATACGCCTGGTCTGGTGGGGGGTGGGTTATTAAGTTGATTGTTTACGGGTTTCACGCGATGTGGGGTAGGATTGTGTTACTATAGGCATTAAGGTTGCGAGCCCTTGTGATGTTTATGGTGAATAGAGGGGTGTTTGGCCATAATATCAATTGAAACTGCATGACGTGCCTAAAACAACGTTCGAAAAAAACGATATTATTTCTATAGCAGGATAAGGTCTGGTTGTGTAGGACCAACAAGATCTTCTAGACAAGTAACACTATCAACGAAATCGCCGCTATAGCGATTGGAAAAATTACAAAATTTAGGGGATTGTCAAACGCTATCGAAATGTCACATATGATCAATCCTTTACATTTGGCATTTCGACCATGCATAGCCATCTCTCATAGAATAACACTTTGTCTCATTATAACTGTCATATTATCAACGTGTTCTCCTTTTACCTTTATTCCTTTCCAACTTCCAAGATGCTATCTCCACAAAATGCATAAAATTCTTCACAAAAACTTCACAGCCACTACTGTGACAATGCGACAGTCGCAAAGATAAACAAATATGACTTAGCAGTCGGCAGGACGTCGCCGCGGTCGTTCGCAGCTAATAAAACAGATAAGAGCGAGATAATTTACATTTCAACGATAAAGTATCTTCGCTACAACCAGCCGAAATGAGCCATCCCGACGCTGCGAGTACTACAATTTACAGTTCTTTTTTTGGTGGTACAAGTTAAGATCTGTAGCTGGTGCTTATTTTCTTCTGAGTATGACTTCTATATCCCAAAAAAATGTCCGGTGACATCGCGGCAGACACAAAGTGAAGACGGTGGGACGAGTTTGACAGGATTGTTCCACATTGACCCAAAATCTGGACAAAAAGAAAGAGGCCTTTGCTATGCATCGAAATGGAGCAGGCGAAGAATAAAATAAAAACAATTGACTTTATGACTCGGTAATGACAATTTTTCCCTTCCGGACCATAGTGTTCGATGAGGTCTCTTGAAAAACAAATTATCGTTACCACCAATCTCTAACTGCATGCTATTTATTTATTGATTTAGGATCACCAACGAGTAACATAACAAAAACTTACAGAAAATATATAAATTGAAAAACATTATCATGTTATGCACACTCAATTATAAGTAACCACAGCTTACACAGTATTGAGTATACATGCTCTACATAAAAAATAATACATATTTAATCAATTTAATTAAAACCATAATAACACTGAAATACAGATTAGATTCAATTAAGGTTATATCAAATTAGCACTAAATATAGACGATGTCAAATTAGATAATAACAATAAAAATACAGGTTATCTCAAATTAAATCACAACATATTTTAAATACAGGAGTCAAATAAAATTAAAAAATATAGATTATGTACAATTGAAAATGTGAGTAAGTACAATTTAAATTAAAATATAAATAAAGTCAAATTAAAAAAAAAATCGGAATTAAATGACTAAAATTAAAATCAACATTAAAATAAAGATTGAAAGCAAAAGTCATTTTTTTTGAGTGGAGTGATAAATCAAATCAAATGTTATCTGCCTGAAAATAACTATATAACTTCCTTTTAAATGTGTTAACTGTGTCATGATTGATATTGGTGTCAGCTTTGCGGCATACAGCATTAGTACAATTGGGTTGCCCTTGCAAGGGGGGAGTTTTTGACTAAGTTTGTTTTGCGGGGAGATTTTCTGAACAAAATGTAGGTATGGGACCGTGTAAAGAAAACACAGATCCATTACATTTCTACGATTAATGAGGCTTTGAAATTTAAAGTGATTAACGCGGTCTTTATACGATGTGAGTTGATTCGTGGTTTTATTTTGAAATTACAGATAGTGTAAGAATCTTCTTTGGATCCGCTCAATTCGTTACTTATGAATGTTTTAATGTGGTGACCATACCTGCGAGCAGTATTCCAGATTACTACGAACTAACGTCTCATAAAGGATAATTATGGTCTTAGGATTGTTGAATAGTTTTGAGGTCCTTAGTACAAAGCCTAGCATTTTGTTTGGCTTAGATAAAATCTTATCTAAATGATCATTGTAGATTAATTTACTGTCCATCAAGATTCCAAGATCCCGGATGCTATCCACTTCCTTGAGTTTTTTGGCCGAGATACCGTATATTGTTTTATGAGTCTGTTTGGTGCGACAAAGTTTGATGTGTAAACACTTTTCTAAATTTAGGCTCATCTTATTATCCTTGCACCACTCAACTAATCTATCCAAGTCAGCCTGTAACAAATAAGAATCAACAAACTAAGACTAATACGAATTTAGGTGTGTAGTTGGTGCAATATGCGCTAAATACCTAGGCATGACTGTATTCAGAAAACAATACTTTGGGTGGACTCTAATTGAAAAGGAAATAAAGACTAGATTCGTAGAGGAATAAAGATCTAACATAGTATTATTTACGTTAAATAAAGAAATTGAAAATGGGCTGCATATTAACGAACCTACACCAGGTATTAGTAGTAGTTGTTGTCACAACTCGAGACAGAAGCGTTCCCTCTTGGCTTTTTCAAATCGCTTCAGCCTATGCCTCACACCAACCAGCTAGTTACAATATTTCACAGCAAACGGACATTTTTATAGGTATTTAGCGAAAACGTCGTTCCAGCGGACCAATTTGCAACTTGTTTGCGTCGCCAATAAATTGTCGCCTACATTTCCTAAATTACGCCGTTATTCCTGACGTATTGTACGAGAAACTGGAGGTATACGAGTGAATTATTGTCACTGATGTTATGATTATTTTTGGTAGGTTTTTCTTTTGTTTTTCAGAAAGTTGACAGTACATCTGTTTACTTTACATCATTTTCTGAGAATCCGTGTTGTCATCTCGTCATGTGGCATATGTGTGTGAGAGTCATTACACGTTGACATATATTTTCCATAGATTTTCTAATCATTTAAATTTTATATGAGCAGCCTTTGTCGCCTACATTTCCTAAATTACGCCGCTATTCCTGAACGAGAAGCTGACGCGTTATTTATTGTCACTGATGTTGTGATTATTTTTGGTAAGTTTTCTTTTGTTTTTCAGAAAGTTAACATTATATCTGTATATAGTTTTTGTTATCATTCATTTAATTAGTATTAGAAATAGAAAGAATGTTACAAATATATTCTCGCCTTTTTAACTTAAGGTTTTCACAGACAGATGTGACCATGTGACGCATCAAAGTGACCACGCGTTTTCATTGAAATCTGTAAAGCAACTTTATAATAACTCGCATGAAAAAGTTGTCGACGCATTGTCACGTAATCGTCAGACAGTCTTTAGTTGCTGATATAAACACAGTTTTTCAAATAGTTAAAATTTTATTATGCAAATAGGTAATCATGTTACGAGTAAAGAAATTGATCATGTACTGCTCAAATTATAACACCAAATTACCTAACAATACGTATTATGATATGATTATATCAGAAGATCCTGCATAAATCGTTTAAGGGAGTTGATGTTACTTACCTACTCCAAAGTAACATTTATTAGGTTAGAGTACAACAACTAGCAACTTAAAACATTTTATAACATCACCTAAAAATTGCCTCAAAAATTGAAATTCATGCTTTATTCCCTTGGGACTTGTAACTGACACTGTAATATAAAAGACCCAGCGAATCCCCTTAGAGCTTTCTACATCAAAATACGATACCTCTCAAAGGGAAGAAAATAAAACTATGTTATACATCAAACATTCTAAAAGAATAGACACATGATGAAGTGACATATTTTGTGATACACAAACCAACTTAGTAACAACCGTTTTCAGACTGCTTGTCAAGGGATTTTAAAATCTACTACGTGAAACTAAGGAAGTATGCTTTTTGAAGGAGGTGTAGGATGTAAGTGATATTTTGATGTCACAAAGAATATTGAAGACGATATATGATTGAAATTGATTTGAATTTATTACCTTGAGCCTTCGACATGTTGTTTGTTGTTAAAAGTATTCAATATGTCACGGTTTTTCTGGAAATATTGTTGTGATAAAGGAGTCCGTTGAATTTGGTTTTGATGTTGTAGGTGGAAACAGTAAAATATTGAGGCGATTACATGATTCTTGACAACTTATTGTATAAAGAACTATAAAACTGAAACATGTATTGAAAACATTTCTTGCTAACTAGAGATAGACTTTTGTTATAGTTACAGTAACAATTGATTCTAGACCAAGTTACACAGTTGTTTTTTTTTTTTTTTAACGATAGTCTCGCTTTTGACCAATATCTCGCCTGACGGTAAGCGATGTTGTGTCTACGGTGAAGCACGCTTGTCTAGAAGTAACCTATTCACTCTTGACTTAAATACCCCAAGGTTGTAGCTATCCGAATCAAAGACTCCGGCAGGGAATTCCACTTCTATTAAATACACTAGGTAAAGATTTCAACTAAAAACGAAGTCTTATTTTTTTAAGTTTTTTTTTTAAGTTTTTTATTTATTTCAAAAAATTACAGCATAGTTACAGACAAAGTTACAACATACAGAATTAGTATCTTAGGAATAGGTCCCCTGGCTCCCAAACTAGGTATACCTGTGACTTGGGAGTCAGTGTTCCTCCATTATAAAAGTCAATATGTATGTCGCTGGTTATTAAAAGTTAGTTGTGAAAACAAAAATTAAAAAAAATATATATATATAAATAAAAAAATATAAGGTACATTTCCAATTTGTAGTACAAAAATAACAAACGTGAGAATGTGTGTGTGTGGGTGTGGATGGGTGAGTGGATGGGTGAGTGGATGTGTGTGTGTGTGTGGGTGGGTGAGTGGATGTGTGTGTGTTTGTGTATATGTTTTTGTGGAATGTCAAGTGTGTGGATGAAGATGAGAAGTTTGTGTTGGACTATTGATTAGGAGAGGATAAAAGGTTTTCTATTTCGTCGTAGTTTTTATCCATCAACCACGTTTTCACTGCGATTTTACATTTGTGTAAATTAAGTTTATATATTGCAAGCCTCTTATTGATCCTGTTATACAGTTTTTGACTGAGATAAGAGAACTGGTGTTCGGCAAAGGAGGTATTATGTCTTACAGGTGAGAATACAATATCAGCTCGACGTTTTGTGGTTATTTTCATAGGAACGCGGTGTTTTCTCAGGATACACTGAAGCACATAGAGTTTCCTTACTGAAAGCAGTTTGCAGTCCTTGTAAAGATCTTCTGTGGGATATCTGTAGGGCATACAATACATTACCTTGAGGACTGCCCTCTGTGCTCTCTCTAATTTGAGAAAGTAGGTCTTACAGGCTCCACCCCATGCTGGCAGGCAGTATGCAAGAAGTGATTGGCAAAGTGACATGTAGACCAACCTGAGAGTATCTGTGTCAGCCGAGTAGCGAAGTTTCTTAAAAATGTAAGTAAGTTTTCTTGTTCTTGCCACCAAGCTGTCCACATGAGTATACCAGTTTAAGTGTTTGTCTATCAGCACACCTAAGTACTTTATATTTGAAGTTATTTCCAGAGCAGGACACGTGCATGAAAAACTTCTTGATTGCTCTGGGCAGGTATGACCTTTAATAACAAGTGGTATGTTGGGCTGAGATTTTTTGCTTATAGAAAAGGTCACTATTTTCGTTTTTTCTGTATTAATTGTTAGAAGATGTTTTGCGAGCCAATTCATTACCGTGTTTAAGGCCACCTGAGCATGCTGTTCAGTTTCTCTCCAGTCCGTCCCATGTATAAGAAGTGCTGTATCATCAGCATAGGTAAACACGGAACAATTAGTGAGGGTAAGAGAACACAGGTCATTAATATAAATGAGAAAAAGCGTCGGACCCAGAATGCTTCCTTGTGGGACGCCGTAATCAATCCTTGCCTTATCACTCACCACTTCACCGATCTTTACATGTTGGTATCTATTTTTAAGGTAACTCGTAAAAATGTCCAGCGCGACACCGCGTATACCTATACGTTCCAATTTTGATAAGAGAATTGAAACGGGGACAGCGTCAAAAGCTTTAGATATATCCAAGAACACACCCAGACACTTCCGGCCACCATCCATATGACCAGTTGCTTTTTCAGAGAAGGCTACAACCGCATCTTCAGTAGAAAAACCGGTTCTAAAACCGTATTGACTGTCTGAAAGAATTTTGTTTGCACGCAGATAGCCAACCAAACGTTTGTTTAAGATCTTCTCCAAAATCTTAGACATAGTCGGTAAGACGGAAATTGGTCTGTAATTGTTAGCACAATCCCCGATCCCTCCCTTATGAATTGGATGAACGAGTGCTATTTTAAAGGGGTCGGGAAAAATTCCATTTGAAATTGCTAGATTGCAAATGTGAGTGATGCAAGGGACTAGGGTCGTTCGCGTCAATTTCAAAATTTTTGTGGAGATACCGTCAATTCCTACTGCTGAATTTGTTTTTAGGTTATTCAGAATATTTTCGACTTCCTCATTATCAGTTCCTAGAATACGTATAGAATTAGAGATTGGCGTTGGTCCGGGAGGGACTGAAGATTTAGGGCTCCCGTTCTGTATTTTAGTGGCCAAGTTATTTCCTATGCTCACAAAATATTTGATGACTGAGTTAGCTGCTGTTCGTTCGTCTGTTTCAGTTCTCAGGAGTTCACTAGGTGGAGATGAAGTGGATTTGGTATGAGTTATTGTTTTTATAAGGTCCCAGGTAGCCTTAGGGTCATTTTTCCTTTTGATAAATTCTGTTTTTTCATAGTTTATTTTTAATTTACGTAACAAAGAGTTGCAAAAATTACGATATCGCGAGTAAGTTATTTTTAAAATAGGGTTTTCTGGATCAGAGTTTAGTTTTTTATGCATTTTGTCTCTGTTACGGATACAGCGCAGTAGACCGGGAGTGATCCACGGCTTTAAATTTCGTTTTTTCTTTGGAGCCTTAATGTATCGAGTATGGTTGTTAATTATTAAGCTTAAAATGGACACCAGAATGTTTGCTGCTTCGTTGGCGTTATTTGACATTAGAACCGAGGAAAAGTCAGTTTTTTCTATGTCATACTGGATGCCTATGATGTCAACAGTTTTAGTAAAGCTCGTAGGTTTCGATTTAGGTTTATCTAAATTGATGCTCAACAGTACAGGTAGGTGGTCAGTGATTTGGGTCTCTATTACAATAGTGGTCCCTGGCTGTTTTGTTCGTAGTAAGACATGGTCTAGGCAGTTATTTTGCCTGGTAGGGTATAGGTGAGCAGGAAGTAATCCGTGAGATGCAGTGAAGGTGAGGTAAGTGTTAGAGTGCCTATCTTTATTATCAGATTTTATGTCGATATTGATGTCACCTACTAGGGCAAGATAGTGCATTTTGGAAAGAGGCGTTAGTGTAATGTCCAGGCTGTTAATAAAGTTGTCAATATGTGTGTACGAGGGAGATCTGTATAAAGCTATTATGGCAGCATTGTTCTCGACTTTGCAAAGTAGACAGTTTGCATCAATAATTTCAGGTTCTGTAACTGAACACTGGAGTGAAGTTTTTGTATACATAACAACACCGTCACTTTGTATAGTGTACGTTGTAGCCATTCAAGTTAGGTATTATGGTCGTTTTTCTTAGCCAACATTCAGTCAAGACTACAATATCACAGTCAGATTTTAATTGATGCAAGAAGGCTACCAGGCTGTCAAAGTTTTTGTTTATGCTGCGGATATTAAGGTGCAAAACTGTTATTTGTGTAGTTGTGTTGTTTATAATGCCTGAGCAGTCATCTACCAAAAGTTTGTAAGATTTACATACTTGATATGCATCCAATTCTGTCACAAGTATGTCTATATCATTAGCCATTTATTATAAAAAAAGTTTTACCATGTAATTGGTCTCTGAGAATAAACCTGGTTTGTAGATGCAGCATTTTTAGACTATCTCTCCGAGTTGAAACGGGTAGTACGGGTATTTTTGGTGTTTGTTTAGTGTGTTTTGTGGGTGTGTTGAGTGTGTGTATAGTGAGTGAAACGTAAGATGACTGTTTATTAGCTATGGTACGAGTATGCGTGCGATTTGTTCTATGATTGGTATTATAGAAACGGCAAATTCGTTCTTTTCTGTGGTTAGTGAAAACAATGAGCTGTTTATATAATGAAAAAAAAATTGGTTGATAAAAAACAAAAGGAAACAGGAAAAAATACAGTCATTGCGAATTATTCAGGTCTTCAAAACACTTTACGGATTTTATAACAATCTGCTTATCTCCTTCAAGCTTACGTATAAATATCTTATTATTCTTACACCAGCAGTATTTGTAGTTATTTTGACTTGCGAATTCTCTTGCGAGGTAGTACAGTTTCTTGACAGATGGAGACAAGTATTCGCTCACGTATATTGGACGGTTTTCACAGTTCAGACCGAGTTGTGCAGAGTTAAGCTTTTCACCTTTCTCTCGGTTCTTATTGTAAGAACGTACTAAGGAAGTGAGCTCCGTTTTCATCGGGACTGTGGCAAGTTCAGCAATTATGGGTCTAACTGTACCCGGTTTGCCAGGAAGCCTGTAAATGTCTCTTATTCCATTTGGCTGAAGATCCATCTGCATTTTAGAGGCAATCTGCGTCACAATCTTTGCAAGTGATTTGGTAGTTTCCTTTTCCTTTACGGGTACGTTTCGGATCTCAATACATGCAGAGCGGGACTTGAGTTCTATATCTTGCAATTTGATTTCTAAGCTTTCGAAAGCTTTTTTGTAGTAAATACGCTCTTTCTCTAGAGAATCAATACGCTGCTGCACTTCTTCAAAGCTTTTGTTAAACGATTCAACAGCTTTCTCAATTTCTGAGTTGGTTTTTTGTATTTGGAGTGATTGTGTTTTCAATACAGCTATTTCAGAAACTATTGTTTTTAAGGTGTTGGAATGTTCATCCAAAACCGCGGCCTGCTCAGTTTTCCACAATAAAAGCATTTCCTTTAGTTCTCCAATTCCAGTTGAATTCAAAACAGAGTCATCACAACGTAGACGTTTATTTGCTCTAGAAGTTATGTTGATGCACTGTAAGTTCTCTCTTGCAACAACAGATGCCACATCCGGCTCCGAATGAGCCTCAGATATGCCTGCAGACTGTGGGGCAGACCGTTGAATTCGCGGCATTTTGTCGATGCAATTACGATCAACAACTTCCGAACAGATCTTGAATGTCTGTAACTGCTAGTGTCATCTATCGGTATGTTCACAAGTTAAATGTGACACCTAGCGCCAGCTTTTGGACGAGACCCAAACTAGTAATTGAAGATGGTAGTGATCACTAATTTGACGCTCGGGCTGCACACGCAGTTAGTTCGTTTAGCAGGCGCTCCGACTGCGACGCTCAATGGTGATGGTTCGAATCCGAGGACTGACACATTCGACTTTTTGAGATATCTTGATTTCTCGTCCAGATAAAAGATAATAAATGTTGTAACTCACAAAAAGCCGCTGTCCCGCTCTAGATCCTCCCACTGGGCGGAGTCCACAGGCAAGAACACTGCTTGAGAGACAAGGAACCGATTCTTCAAAGGTGCACCAATCAGGGCAAAGCAATTTAAATTTAAATTAAAATGTAGCACGGAGGCAAAAACGACAAACGTCCGTCACCGGCAAGGGGCAGCGGAGGAAAAAAAAGAATTATTAATGATCCATAAGACAGCTCAACCATTGAGTGAATTTTTTTTCCACCATAACCAATTTTCTTTCATTGGGTACATTTAAAGACTCACGTTTGAACACTAATCATTAGCGGTCAAACGTGAGAGACAATGGAGCAAGCTTGCCTGCTAGAATCTATTCACTTTTGAATTTAAGACCACAGGTTGTAGTTGTAGTCCTTATTAGATCTTTACGAGGCTAATCCTAAACGCTGACAACGTGGCTGAATTTTAGTTGAAACAAATATAAACTAGGAATCATCGATATGACGAAATGCATCTGGTAAACATTATAGCGGAGGCTGATCGTAAACCTATCTCCTGAACAGCGTCAATAAAAGTCACACAAGTTTTTGCTCAGCATCCCGCTAACATGACACGTTAAGAGCTGAGCGTCGAGGTATCGAATACCATCGCACTCCCGAGGGGGCTAATAATGTGATATTGCCAAAAAATATGATGGTAGTTACCGACGGAGGCAGCCGCACTGCGGAATACCTTGGAGTTATCGGCTTTTGGGCTAAAATATGGGTATTTTACAAGCTTTTATTTAACTTGCAATGTATGTAGTAAGTGCGTTCGGGTCAAATCTTGCAACTGAATTTTATAGCAGTTTTCCTCGATTATTAAGATAAAATTTTGCATACACGTTCAGATTGGATGACAATGTGTGGTTAGCTAAGTGACGTCATTCTTAATCTAATATGATGGACGGCCTAAGATGGCGCACTAGTTATTTTTTGTGCTCTGCCATGTAATGGGTATCAAATGGGTTTGCTTAGAAGAATACGAAAAAATCTTGTTTAAAAAAAAGATGTTTTAATGAATTTTATTTAAGCTTTATTTGGCGACTTTTAGTCTTCGAAGAAAAGGTAGTTTTATGTGCCTCTTTGTATTAGTGGTCGCAAACACTACTCCTCATCATAAAGTCCTGGGCTTGATGCCTGACATTTTTCTTATTGGGTTTCTCCTTCTGGCATTTCTAAGTAACTTAAAATATAATTAGCGAAATGTTGGTACACTGTAGGTCCTCCTCTGTCTATCTCTTCGGGAATACAGGCATGTGTAAATGATGATGATGATTATGAAAAAGACATTCAGTAAAAATAATTGAATAAGGTACAAATAAAATGCACGATACTGTGTTCATTATATGATGACATAGCGACCCGCCCCGGCTTCGCCCTTGACAAATTATTACACAGAAACCTTCCTCGTTTCTCACTCTTTATATTGGTAAAAGCCGCATGAAAATCCGTTCAGTAGTTTTTGAGTTTATCGCGTACAGACGCGACGACAAATATCAAATGTTGTGACAAGAATAAAGAGTCATTTCAGAGCAGCATTTATGATAAATCACACAAAACCAGCAAAGCAAAACGATGTACAAATGATCATTAACAACATTAAAGGGTGAAAACCACAATACCTTTTCTAACAAAAAAAACTCGTTGCCAGCACCCGCCAACAGACGGGCTACGGAAGACTTTACTACTTCCTGTGACAAGATGGCCAAGCGTTCAGAGCAGCCGGAAACTGCGGGCGAGAGAGCCCAAAAACACGATAAAGCTACCCACACAAAACAAACAAACAACCTGCATCCACCAATCGAAAACCAACCATACCCTTCCTGCTATAAAGTCCAAAATCTCTTGGAAAGTATTTGTAGTTAGGACATTGTAAAGTAACAAAGGAAAGCAATAAGTAAGAGCGTTCCCGTCAAGTGCGATCGCTTATTTCCCGCATTGAATATGATGTAAGTTTTCCGGAGTGGCGATAAGGTGTAATGGTATCGTTCGCCCTTTCATAGGGCAGCAGGCTTTGTTGCGCCATGGTTACTGCCTGGTGACAAAGTTGGGGTGATGGGTAATGCTGCTTTGAAAAGTAGGGATGAACGGAGTTTTTCGATGTTTTAATCTGATCCAAGTTTTAAAAAAAACTGGCTAAGTGCGAGTCAGACTCGCGCACTGATGGTTCCGTACAAACAGCTACATTAACCAAAATAATTAAATAACATTACTAAAGTTCGTAAACTATGAGGGCACCGAACATTGCTCTGACGATAAGATAAACAGAATTGAGGGACAAAATTAACTTTGCCGTTGAAAAACTGTAGTTCCCATAAATCGACTTAAGTCGCGGTCAGTTCATCAACTGCAAATAACTTAATAATCATTTTTTTGATATAGGTACAAATTTTTCCTTTACTTGCGTAAAGTGTGTAAAGTGTGTGCTTTAAGATATTGTTTCTAGCCAAATTTCATGATTCTAGGTAAACGGGAAGTACCCTGTAGATTTTGATTCCCTTGCGAGTGTAAAATATGCGTCTCTTGATTGTGTTGATTAGACTGACTTATACTACTTCATAAACACTAAAAATGTACAATCAAACCTCCTATATTTATTTGTTTTCGGAGGAAAACCTTTCATTTGTGGCCGGACTTTCGGTATAAGACCGACAGGCTTATAATATATCTTGCAAGAGCAAAACGATACCGATTTCTGCGCAATAATTGCTCTTCAATACAGAAGTTTTAGAGTTTTTGGCGGTTTTTTAGAAATAAGTATATTTGACAAACAACGAACGATTAGCAAACGATTGTGTAGGGCCCATCATACCTACACTGTAGGAAATGCCGACTTTTATGACATAAAGCGTTTGATAGCGCGATGATTACTGATTGCTGTTTCTTACGTGCAGCCTGCGGGGTGTGTGGGATTCTTGCCTCATTGCACTAAAGGTTCGGTAGACAGTGGTCAGCTTCGCACATGGAAGAAAAGACATGCTTGTTGAAAGTTGTAGATTCTAACCTGTCCGTTTTTTGTCCTTGTTATGTAGGTTCAGTTCATGGCCAACTGGAACCGAAATTAAATAATTCCGTATGAAACTTATTACATTGATGAGTGCACTGAAATGTTTATTTTGATTTAATTTTCATTCAAAATTTACAATGTCCAAAGACTTTTATTTTCACAAGTGGAAAGAGGGCTTGAAACATCTGAAAGACTTAGTTGATATTGATATTCAGTATCAGGTAAGTTCTTTGGTAATGACGAGACTAGAATACACTGTTAAATTTTTGTCGTTTTAATCCCGTGGAGGGTCGATCTGGTGCAGGAAACAGTAGCCATTTGAAAATATTAAAAGAAAAACCTTTTTTAGTTTCTCTGTCTACGCTTTTTACAAATAAAATAAACCTATTTCCAAAGCATACACAAAAAACTTTCATTTCGGCAGTCGACGTTGCAAAATGATAAAACAGGAGGTGCCAAAGGCGCCATTAGGAGCTGGAGCCTGATAATAACAGCGCGAGGGTTGATTTTCGAGGATAAGCAATGTTTGCCAAGGTCGGTCTGTAGATGGGTGACAAATCATTACATACCGAGATTCCTCCGTGCCTCGGAAAGCACGTTAAGCTGTCATTTGTACATCATTGACAGTTGTTACAGGAAGCCAAAAGCCTGAAATCGGTCAATAGTCTTGCCAGTATTGGGTTGCCCAGTCAATAGATCGAGAAGTTCAGATGACACTCAACATCATCATCGTTTCAGCCGAAAGACGTCCACTGCTGGACATAGGCCTCCGCCAAGCGTCGCCACACTGATTGGTCCTGTGCGTTTTGCACCCACCAGGCTCCTAAAGAATTTACCAGGTCATCGCTTCACCTAGAAAGAGGCCTTCCAAGACTGCGTCTTCCGGTACGCGATCGCCACTCTAGAACTTTTCGGCCCCAACGGCCATCCGTTCTGAGAGCATTGTGCCCTGCCCACTGCCACATAGATACATTTTACTTATGTGTATTAACACTCGCTCTGTGTAAAGTACTGATATCAAACTACATCCGGTTAGAATGCAAACCGGACACAATATACATAGTTAGGAAAAGCCTAGAAATCTGTCTGACTTTGATTCACCTTTTATTGAACATTGCCACCGTAATTGCAGTAAACAGCATTGATTCATCATCATCTGCTACCTCTCAACTTCACCCACTGCTGCATCTCCATACTTATGTGCCAACCTCATCCCGATTCGACCCATCATTGAATAGCCACCTCCTCTTACTTCATGTTTTCAGGACACGAAAGCCCACGACCCAACACTGCCGCAAGCAGTTCATCGATTGACTTCAATCCTGGGACAGTACATACTTATCTACAATGAACTTATAGAATGTTTCCAACAGAACCTACAAGTACAGAAGACTGCGTATTATGACAATGTCGTCAAAGGTGTAGTTTCTAGGTAAGTATGGAATGAGACTGATGATTAATAAAATAAATAAGTATAGTGAACCATTAAATTTGTGCGCACAGCTAAGGAGTTCCCTGCCGGAATCTTTGTTTCCTGATAGCTACAACCTTGGGGTCTTAAGGCCAAGAGTGAATAGGTTACTTCTAGGCAAACGTGCTTCACCGTCGAGCCCATCATCGCTTACCACCAGGCGAGATAGTGGTCAAACGCGAGAATAATGATAAATAAAAGAAAATTGCTTACCATTCTAAGGGCGCGGTTATAGAGAACTATTCAATCAATCAATCAATCATTTATTTATTAACCAGTAGTTTTGTAGTTCAAGAAGAGCTGCACTGCAATTAGATCAAAAGACAAGGTTAGACAAAAATGGCAAAATTATAGTTTATTTATAGTTTACTGGTTTCAAAGTAAACAAAATTTGCTTAAAGCCCGCGATGGGCCCGCGTCCTTCTATACCTACTTACACGTCCCAAAGCGGCAAGGTCTATTTTTACTTTCAAGAACGTTCAACTTTGATGTAATTTCAATTTACTGGTTGTTCACTGTCCGACATTTACTTATTAACTGAAAATACTTTAATTAACATATATACAATTGAATATTCTAAAAAACAAACAAACCTATATACAAATACAAAAGGGAGACGGAAAAGAGCTCATTGTGCATCAAAAAATTCGTCCACATCGATGTCAATGGGAAACGTGCCCAGAACGCTGGCAGCATTGCCACGTTGGATGGCAATGCTGATTCTATAGCCGAAGAAAAGGCCAGCCCTCTGGTCACGTGAAGAGTCGACGAGCTTTGCGCTAATTTCTTGGAAATGGTCTCGATGCGCACTCGGACCCCATGGACCGATGTTTCAACCCCAAAACGGCTCAAACATATAACTCCCAATAAGGTTGTTATATTTGCGCCGTTTGAGGTTTTCTGCACCGGCAGCAGCTGCCCCAGCACAGCCCGCCGTGCTAAGAAGATGGGATGGCGCAAGGGTGTCGACACATGTTGCATCCCACACCAAAGGCCTACCCATCTTCCAAGGCATTATGGTCATTCCGTCTGGTCTCTGCCCATCGTCGTTTACCAAGCCATTGGGTTCTAAAACAGCTGGCATACCGGCGGTGACAAGAGCCCCACGTATGATGTCTTTAATGCTGGTGTGCCGTGCTATTCGGCCAGCGCTCCTACTGCAGGATATGCCATGGTATCCTTTGTAGCTTTGTAAGTATGGGTAATTCATTCAAAAATTACAGAATTCTTGAACTGAAAGCTGAACTAGAGAAGTTAGAATGCAGTCGCTTTGAATTCATTGGCCATGGCTTGACCGAAGTCCACCACACAACATGTGACATTGAAATTACTGAAATACCAGCGGGGCCAGGAAGACCAGAGCATATACAGGCTGAACTTGACATCATATTAGCTAGAGTAAAGGAAAACAAAACAACTCTTGTTACAATAGGTAAGAAATTTTATGGGAATACTTTAATTGTGCGTAGAACTAAGGAGTGGAATTCCCTGTCGGGGTCTGTGTTTACTGGTAGCTAAAACCTGGGCTTATTTAAATGAAGAGTGAATAGGTATTTCTAGGTTAGTGTGATTCAGCGTTGACCATATCATCGCTTACCATCAGGTGAGATAATTGTCAAACGGGAGCCTATCACTAATAGTAAAAAAGATAGGGGCTAAATGAACTGCATTGAAACTAGACATTATAATTGCTCAATCTATTTCAGTTGAAGAAGAAGACATAGTAGCTGAAAAGTTGGTTGAGTTTTGGGCTTTAGAAGAAAATATAGAAGAGAATCCGAAGGAAAAGGTTGTAGAAATACCAGAAGAACTACGCAAGACTAGGGAATATTTAGCGTTGATTATAGCACATGAGAAAACCAGGTATGAAGCAGATACATTGTTAGCTAGTCTTCCAATAAATTTATAGAATACTAGCTTCTGCCAGCAGCTTCACCCGAGTGAAAAGTGTTTTGTTATCCCAAGGGAACATATTTATTTGTTAAAACTTAATGCAACAAGCCAAGCATCAAGCAAGCAAGCTTCATGCCTCAGGCATTAAGTCCGCCTATGTACGTTTATGTCATTCTCTACCAGTCAACCAAGCCAATATTACCGGGATATAAAACCTATGTGCTATTCCTATCTATCTCTTTCCCAAAGGAGATTGACCAAAAGTGGTACCAAAGTCTCACGCATCAAGACCAAAATTATATAGTAATTCGATTCATATTTTTTTACGACATTACGCGTCGTGTATTTGATTTTTGAACAGGGAATTTAATGTTGAGTGTAAAAGTATGGATATTGTTATACTACTCCCTTTAAATGACGTTCCGTTTCACATGATATGATTAACTTACCCTTGATTTTTAAAAGAGTCATGATCACTTAAAAAAATATAATTAGCCGATTCTACATTAATTAAAAATAAACTAGAATATAATAGAATCTTTATTTAAAAGATTATCATTATTTTATCTATGATTCCGGTCATAAAGATGTAGATAGAATGTATCTAATAGAATCGATTTTTGATGAAAAGACGAACCAGTAATCGTTTCTTTTGTGTAGGTAATAAATAACCATAACATCCATGTATATCGTGTCTATATAAATTACGTCGTTGGTAGCGTCGTACAAAATAGACCAAATTTTAGGTTATTTTCGATTTTATAAAATAACTCCGAAATCCGGGTAGGTATTGTTTTCAAAAATAACTTTTTTAAGAATTAACATGGTCAGTGTAGTCTATAAAAACAAAGTTTAATTTTGATGCATCATAGTACGGGATTCCATACATTCATGAGCATTCTCCTTTCATACAGATCCGTTCAGACGTTGTGGCGTGATTGAGTAACAATCATCCATCCATCATAGCTTTAGCATTAATAATATTAGCTTCTGCTCGCGGATTCACCCACTTGCAAGTATCTTATGATCCCAAGGGATCATTATACTCGTACATAGGTTGAAAAGTATCCTATGTTCTAATCCAGGTTTTGGTTTATCCGTATGCCAGTTACGTCAAAACCTATTCAGCCGTTAAGGGCCTACATACGCTTTAGTGCCGTAAAACGGTAACTTTCTAAAGCATACTCCTTAGTAACGGCTAGGTTAAAAGGTTTGAAATAAATATATATTTATTAATGATTCATGTACATAATTTTGAACACAAGGTTTTTTCGTGTAACTAATAGTTTTGCTTTAAAAAAATAATTAACAACATGATATTTTTCGCAACTTTTTGAAACTCCTCCAAAACGACTTGGATGTTTCAAAATATTTTTACACTGAAAAATTGATGGCTGGAATTTCTTCATAACTATCATAGCATATGTAAATCAAATAATATTTTGCAAACAAAACTGTTCAAAAGGAGGTTCAATATTGATATTTTGGCATCGAGCGGGCGTACGGCCAGTACTGCGTTAACATCGGGGCGTATATAGCGCCTTAAGAAGTGAAACGGTAACAGAAAGATAGACAGTATTATATTTGTATGGATGAATGATGAATCTGATATTATTGCTGATACGTCAACAGAAAAAGATAATAATAAGATAATTAAAGTCTGCTTCTCAGAATGGATGTAGGGACGGGTCCCGCGGTAGTAAGGAGCTGCTTCTCATAGACATTGCCATTAGCCAACAGGTTCGCCGTTCCCGCAAGTATCTGGCGACATGTTGGATAGATTACAAGAAGGCCTATGACTCAGTGCCACATACATGGCTTATGAGGGTGCTGGAGTTGTATAAAATTGATGCAACTCTGCGCGCCTTCCTGACGTCATGTATGGGGCAGTGGAGGACGGTCCTTCACTATCCAGGATGACGACAGATTCAGGAAAACAGCGAACCTATAAGGATCTAGCGCGGAATATTTCAGGGCGACAGTCTGAGTCCTCTGTGGTTTTGTTTAGCCCTGAAGTACACTGCTGGAGGGTTCAGGTCTGGGCTATCGGTTGAGAAGAGGTGGTCAAGTTATATCACACCTCGTTTACATGGATGATCTGAAGCTCTTTGCCCCCAACAAATTGCAACTGATGAAGCTACTGAAGGTAACAGAAACCTTCAGTAACGCCATCAGGATGGGATTTGGTTTGGACAAATGTGCAGTCATGCATGTAAAGCGAGGGGAGATTATGGAATCCGTGGGAATACAACTCTCGGAGTCCATACACCTTCGATCCCTTTCCTCAACCGAAACTTACAAGTATTTGGGTATGTCGGAAGCACTAGGCATCAATGCTACTGACGTGAAACAGTCGTTGAAGGAGCGCTTTTTTGGCCGCCTGAAAAGAGTACTAAATAGTCTTTTATCGGGCGGTAACAAGGTGCGCGCCTTCAACGGCTGGGTCATGCCGGTATTGATGTATTCTTTCGGCATACTCAAATGGACTCAGACTGAACTTGACGCCCTGGATAGGAGGGTCCGCACGCTGCTTACCGCAAATCGTATGCATCACCCACGTTCATCGGTTATGAGACTGTATATCCCTCGGAAGTGCGGGGGTCGTGGCTTTTTAAATGCTAAGACCCTACACAACCGCGAGGTATGCAGTCTTAGGGAATACTTCCAGGCCGCTGACGTGGGTATGCATCGAGATGTGGTAGCGGTGGACAAGGGCCTTACCCCGCTCTCCTTGGCTAACGAGAACTGGCGCAAACCTATAGTATTAGATACTAATGACCGCAGGGAGGTATGGCAGAGCAAGGAGCTTCACGGACGCTTCTACCGGATCCTACATGGGCCCGATGTAGATCTTTTAGCGTCCGTGGCCTGGCTGCGATTTGGTGACCTGTTCGGGGAAACCGAAGGTTTTGTCTTTGCGATTATGGACGAAGTTATGATGACGAACAACTACCGGAAATACATTGTGAAGGACGGCACGGTTGACATCTGTCGGGCATGTCACCGGCAGGGTGAATCAATCCGTCGCATTATCTCCGGTTGTACTAGTCTGGCTAACGGAGACTATTTGCATATACACAACCTTGTAGCCAGGATTATCCATCAGCAACTTGCTCTTAAATACAATCTTGTGGAGTCGGAAGTGCCTTACTATAAGTATGTGCCCGACCCAGTTCTCGAAAATGGCAATGTCACGTTGTATTGGGATCGGTCTATCATCACTGACAGGACTATTGTTGCCAATAAGCCTGACATAGTGGTGATAGACCGACTAGAGCGTCGCGCAATGATTGTTGATATAGCGGTCCCACATGATGAGAACCTCGTGAAGGCTGAGAGAGATAAGAAAAGCATGTATCTTGATCTGGCTCGCGAGGTTGTCGACATGTGGGACGTGAATACAGCTATCATTGTGCCGATAATCGTTACGGCCAATGGCATAATAGCCAAGAGCCTCGACGAACATCTGAGGAGGCTCTCGTTGGGCAGCTGGATAAAGGGGTTGATCCAGAAAGCGGTATTCCTGGACACGGCGCGTATCGTTAGGAGGTTCCTCTTTTAGGAGCCCTGACCACCGGTAGCTTGGACCCTGTTCCCGATACCGGTGGGCTACTATTTTTGCATTTTTAAATGTTTTTTTATTTTATCTTTTTATAGAATAATATTTAAAAATGTAAAAATATGTATATAAATTGAATAAATGATATAATTATATTGTTATTTTAAACAATAAAGATATTTCTTTTTAATTACAGGCAAGTGGCAAGATCAGTAAGACACGCAATTCTTAAACGAGAGATGTGGGAAAAAGAACTAAAAGGTATTTTGGCTCCTCCAGCTAGATATGAAATTAAAGTAAGAAGTGCCGAACTAATACGCAAAGTATTCAGGTAATAAAAGTACAATAACTCTAAACATAAAACTAAATGATGGAACTTTGACGACCCCTGGCAGTGTTAACTAGAAATGTTTATATTTCAGAGCATATTTTGAATTAAAACGAGAACGCACAAAAAATTGCAAAAGAGACGAAATATTGGGATTAAGTATTTGTGATGCAAAAAATAAAGACATGCAAAGAATTAAAGCAGAAGAGGTATGATACTTTCTCAACTTTGCATACATCTTCTTTGCCACACGAATTTCTCTCTCCCTATCTTGAAATACCATTTTTTTTACAGATGCTTAGAAATCGCACTAAATTACATGCAAAATACGAAAAAGAATGGCTCACACACCGCCAAGATTTAAAACAAAAGATTATTAAAAATAGAAGCGCCGAACTTTGTGATGATATTCGTGATCAAATCAGGGAGTGGTTTGTGGAATGGTAAAGTAGCTTTCGCCTTAATAGGCTTAAGATTAGTTGTAAATTCATTATCTAGCAGAATAAACAATTACATTTAAAAGCCACTACTAATATGTACTTATTTCTAGGTTTGAATCGGTGCAATTTTTTCACGACATCCCTAAAGTTGGTTCTGCACCAATCTTCAGTGGTGAAATCCCCGATCCATACGAATGGCTTGAAATAAATAAAGCTCTCACAATTAAAAATGAGGCGGATAGTAAGAAGAATTCTCAGGATGTAAGTCAAAATGATTTAGAAGATAATTTACAATCAGTCGATTGAGGCTTATAACTTTACAAGACAAGAATAACCCTGTCGTTCAATGATTTATAGAACAGTTGATGGAATAAAAATAAATATTTCAACAGCTCAAATTCGAGAAAAAGGAAGCAAAAAGGCAAGAAATGTTACTGAAAAGAGAAGCACAAATGAAGATAAAGGCAGAAGCAGCTTTACTGAGAAAAATGATGAAAAACCCAACGATGCATCCTGGATATCACTTTCCGCTTTCAAAACAGACTGACCAACTTCTAGAGGTAAGAACGTGAAAAAGAAGCAAAATAGAAAAACTACTGATATTTTTTTTTCTATTAGGTTATAAAGTTCTACCACAAATCTTGGGATATGTATGACGTATTCGAAACGTTGGACGTGAAAGAAAAATATGTTCATAGAATTGATGTAGAAGATGCAATAATGGAGGTAAAACTTGAAGTCTTACCAAAAGCTGACGAAGATATGCGGTAAGAAAACATAATTAAAAATATTGTTAGTTACAAACCGCCAGCAACAATGCATCAGCATAAGCATAATCAGTGCATAATGTTTGTTTCCACTACTGGGTCACGGATTACCACCACGTGGGCCCAATACGGGTCGGTTGACCCAGCAACTATCTATCATATCATCTATCTGCCTAGCCTTTTTCCAACTATGTCGGGGTCGGCTTCCAGTCTAACTGGATTTAGCTGAGTACCAGTGTTTTACATGGAGTGACTGGCTATCTGACCTCCACAACCCAGTAACCGGGCATCACGATACCGCTTGGCCAGACTGGTGTCAGATTTCTGGCTTCTGACTACCCCCGCCTCCCCTACTTAACGTGGTTTCCGAGGCACGGAGCCAACTCGCTACGTAAAGATGGTCACCCATCTACGGACCAACTTCGGCAAGCGTTGCTTAACCTTGAAGTTCGACCCGTGCGGCTGTTATTATTTAGCTCTTAGTGGTTGGCCCAGCAACATTGACCAATGTTTTGTTTAAGCCAAGAACTTAACAAACTGAAACAAGCTTTGAAAGAAGACTACGAAGCAAATGAAGAAGAAATGCCAGTAAATCTAATGAAGCCTATTAAAGTTCCAAGAAAGAAGAAGATAGTAAAGAATGATTTAAGCAAACAAGTATGCGAAATGATTGAGGTAAAATATTTTAACTAAGAGAGGTATCAGTGGTGGAGGTGTTGAAGGGTTTGTATGATTTCTGAAAATGGGGTTAGGCAGAAACTACAGTAGACAGGTATTAACAGAATTGTTTCCATTAGGAATTGGCACAGCAAGGTTTCATCATAGAATATCCTAGAAAAAAAATAGAGGACTTCATTGGAGATGCCAATTTTGGGGGAGAGGATCTACGTAGCCAAATATTGTAAGTAAATATATTTATGGATCTCAATTTGAATTTATCTGCCTGGCATAGCAAGACATCCGAAATATGACTAAGATACTGCATCAAGTTCATGTGTTTGGAAGAATTTCAATTTTACAAACTCCATCCAAATACGAAGGGAAGTATTTTTTTTACATTATACATTTTGCTTTGCCCGCGTGAGAGTCGGCAATTATCCCAATAGAACGTTCTCCCGTGTAAAAAATATTCTATGGCCTTCTCCAGGCAATCTGTCAGTAGGTATGCCAAAATTTAGCAAAATCGTTTCAGTGGTTTGGAAGAGTAAACGTAGCAAAGAGGCAGACACGACAGAGTTACTTTCGTATTTATAATATATTAATAGTATGGATATCAACCTAATGTTCATTATCTTCTTTCCTATAGGCCTGCATTCCCATTCAACTTTGAAATACGAGCATATTGGTGGGAGAGATGTCGCGAAGTCTCCCTTGGCTTTCATAAAATATTGTTAGTCGGTCCCAAAATTAGTGGCAAGACTGTATTGGTCCACGCTTTGGCTTCTATCAATGGTTAGTAATTGTTAAATATGTTAAAAAACGTTTACTGCAAACTTCAAGTTAAATTATGTCTTATTTTGTATTTCAAGTCAAGACATTTTTTCAATTTAATAGAAAAATCATGGATTTTCACCAACGGATAAGTTTATAATTAAATTAACAAGTTCGATTTCAAAATTCTTTTATTTAACTACTTACCCAAATAATGTTTAATCAAATTCAGTGAAATCAGCCTGAATTATTCTGATTACAGATGCAGTTTTATTTGAATTAGATCCCTATAAAGTGCAAGGAGACGTGCAATCACCGGAATCCCTGAAACGTTTAGTGCACATGGTGATCTCAAGTGCCAAGGCGTTGCAACCTTCCGTCATACATATCAAACATGTCCAGAAACTGTTTTATGCAAAGGTGATTTTATTTAATTCTTCTTTGATATCTTCTCGAATATAATACGGTCATACTAAAAACATAGTTAAAGCTAATAACGGTGGAGAATCGTTAGGAAAGCGGCACGTGCTAGAACCTAAAATTCAAAGATGTGTGAACCGAGACCAATATTGACCTAATATGCTCGGCTGAGAGAATTATCAAGTAAGAACTTTTGATTTTGGAACAAGCCCGAAGGCCAAATCAAGCGGTAAAACCCCGCAGCAATGAAGTTCGACGAGTCCCACACAAATGTCTTAAAAAACCTCTTCTTCTTCTTCCTGCCCTTATCCCATGTTACTTGCGGCGCAACACGTTTTCTTCTTCCATACCATCCTGTTCCCCGTCACGCTATCCCTTTTCTTTCATATCACTCCTAACACAGCCCATCCATCTTTTATTTGGCCTTCCCCTCTCCATCCATCCGCATTTATATTCATAACTCTTTTAGTAACATGCGTTTCATCCCTCCTCATCAAATGACCATACCAGACAAACGGTTTCCTTACAACTTTTCTGTCACTGGCACCACATTCAAACTGCCTCTAATATCCACTTCTGATATTATCCAATCTCAACATTCTCATCTCTGCTACATGCAATCTCTTTTCATCCATCTTTTTCACAGCCCAACATTCTGATCCATAATACAGTATGACAGGTCTAATCATGGACTTTTTTCCCTTTTTTTTGTCTTGGATACCTATAACAAATATTTTGTCCACTATTCACGTGATCAGAGATCTAGCCTTTTCAGCATTGCCAATCAACGTGGTAATGCGGCCATGATTCTGGACACTATTCCTATTGACAAAAATGTGGACGATTTTTTTTTGATGTCCTTTGTGTTCTTCCCCTCAACTCTTTTTAGCGCTTGTACATGATTAAATTATTATCAGTTTGTATAGGTATTCCTTATTTTTAACCGATTTCAGAAAGGACGCGGTCCTCAATTTGACTGTATTTTAAAAAAAAATTGTTACCTCAGAACTTTTTACTAGATGAACCGATTTTGATGATTATTTTTATCTGAAAGCTGTTGCTTCTCATGTCTCATTTAAATGTATATATCATTTATACAACATGACTCTTTAATAAATGACGGCATATCTCTCGGGATTACTGCAATCGCATGTCTCTTTATTGTTTTACCATTACATAACATAACATCAGGCCCAGTACGCTCTAAAGGGGTACGCAGATGTGTAAAGCTCACTCAAGTACGCTATAATTTCACCGGATATGTTACATAACTTATAGGCATAACTGTGGGCATTAATAGCTAAGAACCACGACTAAAAAGTGAAAAATAAAAACATTTTGCGAAAAAAATACAACCGACTTCCAAATAAAAACACTACAACGTGAAATACAACTTATATTTCGGAAGTCGGTGTAAAAAAAAGGGAGAAACAAAAACAAGCAACCGACTTCCGAAATTGAAGTAATTTTTTTGGTAAAATGATTTTTGTCAGTTCGTATTCTGATCTAAAGAATAAAAATAAAAACCGTCCAGGTTTTAAGGCAAGTTTCGAATTTTAAACACTTTCATTTTGTTCTCCAGAATAGCTGCCTTTGGACTCTTCCCCGTAGAGGTGTATGATTTCATATTAGAAGATGGCAAGGAACAAAAACTAGTAAGTTCTTAACAGTTTTTGAGAAGATGAAGGACCAAGGTATACCGACATACCCAAAGATTGAAGATGACTGGTTATGACTGCGGAAATGTTCTGGATGCGAGACGCACGGACCGGTCGTTGTGGCGATACTTGGGCAAGGCCTTTGTTTGTTTTGTGGCCTTGGTCTTCTGTTGGCCTTGTTTCCTTCACATACAAAACTATCTCAACTGAACTGAAACATCTATATTTTTACAGGAATACGACAAATATATCAAATGGTACACTGAGAAGACAAGTGCAGGTATAAAAGAGATGCAGCATTTGAAAGAGCAGAGAGAGTTTAGGGCTGTCGTTGAGAAGTTTGCGGAGAAGAACAAGAAGAAGAGGAAGGCTAAGTCAGCTCCGGCCAGCACTGTCGCTAGTTTCACTAAACTGTAATACAGTCTTACGAAATGTGTTTTGGTTTTCATGTATTAATTCCTTTTCCTCAACTACACAACAATATAGAACACTCAACGATAGTGATTTTTCAAGATAACCCATACCCTTAATTTATCATACAGGTTTCTAACATCATAATGTTATAAACCTTAAGGTTAAACTAGTCGACGGCACGAACTATTTTGTGCGCGAGGTTAAAATGCATGCTATCTCATCCCACAACACGTGCGAAATATATAGATGCTGTGATGGTGATGTGAGAAGTGCTAGTTCGCGTACGAATTAGCACTTCTGCAATCTTTTATCGAAATGGATGATGATTTAGGACGAAAACGAGCGCGCGAAATTTTATAAACAGACCTTTGGGAGTCTAGATTTCATGAAATAACTACTGAATGTATCTGATCAAAATAAAATTATTTGGATTGTTGAATTACTAATCTATCCCTGTATGGAGGCCGTTTTTTAATTTTCCTTCTTCTTATGGTATTTATTTGCGCCCAAAGATACGTTAAAATTAGTGTTGAAATATGGAACTTTCGACGCTCATAACTTTCAAATATTTTATTTTTTTATTTTTTCGGTTCCATACAGGGCTAGATAATGATGAGATAAATTGATATCTTTTTTTATTTTGAAAGTACATCGTCAAACAGTGGAGTAATCTCTAGACTACGTTTGTATGGAAGAATTTTTGACTTGTGTACCCTTAACTTTAATCGTTAATAGCTATTTATGCAAGTGTTACGTTATGGACAGTATTTTAATTCGAGTGCCATTTTTCGGTACAAGCGTAGCACGTACCGAAATAGGTGGGCACGAGTTATTAAAACAACAACACAGTACACAGTGTTCAGTTGCATGCAAGATTTTATCTACGAAGGAAGGAATAAAACACAGATATAGACAAATAAATATTTTTAATAGAAACTTAACTACACACTGACTATTGTTTATTTATATGTAGATTCTGTATTGTACAATTATTAAAATAAACAGGAACTACCCTATTTGTTATATCTGGTGGAGTATTTTCAATATCACTTGATGTTGAAGACATATTTAATAAAATTTGGAATAAAATTTCACTCAGATTTTTTTTGCCGCGTCCACTTTATTTTTTAATTTTTTATTTAGTCTTTATTAGCTATAAGGCAAAGATCTTGTAGCCGCAAAAGCCAAATAGTATACGATACTTTTGTTCTAAACGTGTTCCATTTTTAAAAACATCATTTACATTGTCTCGATTTCGAAGTAATATTATAGATAACTGGCTGTATGTTCAGAATGTCTTTGCTTGTGTTTTAGAATTTATGACGATTCGCATAATGCAACCCGATGTCGTTATGGGTATCATAATGAAACCGCTGTCAATTTTGTAATTCGAATATAACGAAACCGAAGTAGATAAAATACTTTTAAACATGAACCAAGTCCGCTACAAATGGATGTCTAACATTATAAGGAGTCACGACGATTTCGACTGAAAACGTATTTATTGTTGAATCCATTGTTATCAATAAAAGAGATCCATGTATAATGTACTCAAGGCCAAGTTCAGAAATCAATTTTAAGTTTTTCAAAACCGAGTTGTAGTCCCGAGCGCTATGACACCGCATAGCGTAACCAGTTGCTAAGCTTTCGTAGCACTTAGCAAACTTTGCTAGATGTGTTGCTATGCACTGAAGAGTTACTTTGTTACGCCGGGTACGCGGTTTTTTACACGGTAAGAACATATTTTCTTGCGATAGCGATTTTTGTGTACCTATAGTAGTTGTCCGCAGGAGGACCACGCAGTTACCGACATAGACCGAAGAATTGCGAAACTTAAGTGGAAGTGGGCCGAACGGATGGTCGACGGGGCCGAAAAGTTCTGGATTGGGGGATGGAAGACAATGCGTTGAAAGGGCTCCCACTAGGTGGACCGATGACCTGGGGAACTGCTGAATGCGAAACGCACGAGACGGTTAATGTGGCGACGCCTGGGGGGTGTCTATGTTCAGCAGTGGAAGTCTTTAGGCTGAAACTATGACGATGGGAGTGTACGACGTCATGCTCGCTAAACAATAAAGAGAAATCAAAGCTCCGTATAACCCTCCAAATCATATTTAGAATAGATATCCTGACCACCTACATAAACACATATTCAAATCACCATAAAAACCATGAGCACACAGCCCAACCACACACCATTCATAACATAACGCCAAATTAAAAACACCACTAAGCCTGCAATTTGGCGTAAAATCAACACGATTTTTATTCTGCGTTGCGAAGATAAGAGCTGGCGGCAAATAAAGGGGATGCTGTCGATATAGAGGGGCCGATGTTTATCTTAACATAACGTGTTCGAACGAACGCTGACACAGCAGATTTTATTTCTTTATTGCACAAAAATGCTAACTTTCACTGTGGGAGTAGGGTGGCTGTATTGAAGGGTTTCTTTAGGAATCCGCTGTATTTATCGAAAGAAAGAAATAAGGGTATTATTTTTTTATATATTTGCTAGAATTTAAGTTAAGTGAGATGATATTGATCGCTATGTCCCATCTGCTGGGGTCGTGTCCATCCTTCTTAACTACCTAAATAACGCCGATCTGTAGTGGGCACCTGCTGAGCCCAAATAGTAAGATGAACACCGTAGATACGAAACGAGGAAGAGTTATTGACTTATTGGTCACTGAAAGGCTTTGCTCGTAGCTCGTAAAACAGCTGATGGGGCTCTAGTTGTCCTCCTTGACTCGAACGTACTTACAGCGATTAATGCCTACACTTTCGCAAGGTCCCGGCTGCCGGCATCACTCCGCCAGTCAGTTGTCACAACTCGTGCTCAGAGCTCGCGCGCGCCATGTAAAACTCAAACTCAGCATCACGCACGCTAGCTTTAGGTGTTTCCCCGCGTAGGTCACTTCAATTCTGTTCAGCTACCTTAAAAACTCATCATCATTTCAGCCGAAAGACGTCCATTGCTGAACACATAGCCACTAGACGCCTAATGCTTGATCTAATACATCAAAACAATTCTGTCAACTAGCTGAGGTATGAGGAAAAGGACGACTGCGCCCTGATTGGTCCTTTACCAAGGTCATATGTCTCATTAAGGATGGGACAGGTTTAAATAAAACCAGACAGGTATCGATATTTTTAGATAAATAATATTTGTACTTATTTTTTTTTATTAATATTACCTTTTTTATTATTAATTATACGGCGTTTTAACATTTTAGTAATAACATAAAATCTTAAAACTAAAAAAAATATCGAAATTCTAAAGGTAACATACTTTGTTTGGTTGTTGGTTCTTAAATATAGTAATATTAAATCTTAGTAAAAAAACGTCATCAAAAAATCGTTTCACAACGAACAAACTATTCAATTTAATGTTTTTATTTGTAAGGTTTCTAGTAGGTACTATCAGTACTATCATAAAAATACTTTAAAAAGAAAGAGACGCAAACATGCGGTGGGTGTTTTCACCTACAAACATGACCAGTATAATATGAACTCCGATAAATAATATCAGAAAATAAATCTAATTATGTTTATATGTAACTATTAACTTATCAATGAAATGTTATGCCATTTTTCCGTAAACTCGAAGTCTGGCTGTTGTTACCATACCAACGGATTGTACAAGAGGCCATTATAATATTTATTTCGTAATTTTTTTATTGACTGACGCGGAAGTGTTTACGGCTCACAGAAGTGGTCGGTACTAATTCGAAATTGTCGAGTGGCGACCTGTATTACCTGTATATGATCTTTTTAGTCATATGTGTTGACAGACATCGCTCGCCTGTTATGAGGCGTCTAGGGGCTGTGTGGTCGCTGGCTGAACATTATATCCCCCAAGTGTCGCCACTGACCGGTCTCGTGCGTCTCAACATAGAATATATTATATATTAATTTCCCAAAAAAAAAACAATCTGTGGTCGCCTTACAATCCACCCTTTTAATATTCAAGCGGTGTATTTGGAATTAATTTCAGTCGTTTAAATATTTTCTGGGGTGACCGCATCGGGCCGCGGCCAGTAATTATTGTTTGAACATCACTTCTAGTTAGCTTCTGTTTGCGCCCAGGTTTTTGCCAACTTTTTATTACAGTAGGTACCTACTTAATGGCCTATTAATATTATTCCCAATGCATAAATAATCTGGTCTTGGTGGCTGGTAGCTGCTGGTTAAAAGCTGCCGAAAATCGAGACAACTGGCGTGCAGTTGGAGAGGCCTGTGTCCGCAGCGCTCTATTGAAACTATAATTTGACTGAAATAAAAAAGATTAGTTGTTTACATACTTTCTTTTGGTATTTTCCACCTTTGCAAAACATTTAGGGAGGTCTATCGCTACGGCGAGTTTTCTCAGCAAATTAGGAGCGATACAAAGATGAAATGAGATGTTTTCATTGGTCTTATACCTTCGCCCACATAACCTCAATTCTGCATTGCTAGTAACGCGACACAGCACTGATACAATCACGCAGTTCAGCCAGTTTGTGCCTTCTCAGACGCCTAGTCGTAGCACCTTTCCATCCGCCAAAGTTGGTCTAAGATCCGTTATAAGAAATATATACCCTCATATGGTATATTTAATTATAAGGATTATATTATGGTAGATAATATATACATCGCAAATAGGTTGTCTAGCTAAATCGGGTACCGATGATGTTAAATAATAATAAAAAACTTTAATTTTTTTTAAGTCAGTGTCCATAACGCAAAAAAATGGTACCTACGAAAGACACCGACTTCAAAAAATTAAGTTATTTTTCACTTTGTAGTTTTGTATTTGGAAGTCGGTACTATTTTTTTGCAAAAAGTTTTTTTTATTTTTCGCTTTTTTAGTTGTACGTACCTAATAGGCAAGTTAGTAAGGGAACTATTTCGCCAGAATAGATTTCATGAAACTTGAACATAACCGGTGAAATGAGAGATCTGCTTACCCCTTAAGAGCGAACTGGCGTGATGTTATGTTATGAAATGTTATAAACAACAAACAGACATGCGATTGCAGCAATCCCGAGAGATTTGCCGTTATTTATTGAAGAGTTCTGTTGTATATCTCCGAAGTTCTTCATCAGATCTTCACCAAATTAAAATGGGACCAATTTCGGAACATACTTTTTCAAACAAAAAAAGTTTTTTTTAAATCGGTCCACAATTGACGGAGATATCGGTGAACATAAACAAAAAAAAAAAAAACAAACATAAAGTCGAACATAGAACCTCCTCCTTTTTGGGAAGTCGGTTAAAAATTGTAATTAAATGTAGGCAATCATAGATTCCTTTATTGCCATCTGCCTCCTTCGAGCTTGCCACAATCACATTTTTGTTAATTAATTTTTTTTGTATCAATAACGCTTACTCACCTTTTTATACCTGGCAACTCCATAGTTGCGCAGAAGGAAAAATAATAACTTTAACTTTCCAATTCTTTGTAGGTTTAATTTATTACCTAATCCTCGATTTTCATAAATAACCACAAAAAAAGGAAGTTCATCGATTTGATTTTTATTATTTAACATCATCGGTCAACCTATTTGTGATGTATCAATGTATATAATTATCTACCATATAATCCTTAACATCATTTAATAACATAATATAAGAAATGTATACCCACATTTCTTATACCGCATCTCGCACCATGTCACCCAAAACGGTAGTGCCTTAGTAGCGATGTATAATCGATACATGACAGTATCGCTTCTCTTGTGAGTTGCAATTGCGACAATCGGCCAAAGGTAGCGAAGAGAATTATATTGTCTCATCACTATTATCATCACTACGCTACATCATTTCAAATTTTGGAATCACTGGGTTGGTATAAAAAATAAAGGCATGTTATGTTAATCAAATAATTTATTTAATAGTCAGTCTTTTAGTATTTATAAATATCCAAAGCTTAATTAATTAATATTAGTCAGTCATTTGTATTAATTCATTACAATAGATTTGATATTAGTAGTAACACAAAAATGTACTTCCGTGGAAGCCGAATTTGAATCCAAACTAATACTATAAAGAAGAAACATTGTTTGCTTGTAAGAGTAATCTCTAATCCATAAAAAATCAAGCTTGCAATGGGCAAAAAATTAAAATGTAATATCACTTGTGATGCTATCATTTCTGGTTGAGGAGTGGCTACGGCCACCTGCCGGCTCCATCATGAGACAAATTCCATATCACCATATTATTTTAATGTTTCTAAACTTACATAAGTACACACAGTGCACTTTTAGTGAATTACTAGTTGCCGGACACACATACGATAGCAAGGTAGGTAATAATAAAACTTGTGAAAAGGTAACTCTGTTTGTTTGTGAACTGGTTCATAAAAAAACCTTCCATCGGTAGAATGCCACAGTATCGCTGTGAGTGAGTGCCATGTGGTTTTGAAAAAAATACGGTTTGTGTGTAAAGAGCCACGGGAGCGAAACCGCAAGACAAAAGTTAGGTGTTCTGGATGGAAATGGTTTGGAGGTTTGCAGAATAGCAGCCGTATTGCGTAAGTGCGCAAAGAGTTTGACCGCTATCCAATCGACCAAATCGGCCAATCACACAAGACCGAAATCCACAGCGCGCCATTCATCTTGCATGTGATTGGTCGATTTGTTCGTTTGGATAGCTGCAGGGTTCACACGCAAATCCATAGAAAAGGGAGGATCTTCCGAGCAGACGGGTGTTGTGTCTGGTGGGCAACTGCCTGACGGCTGTAGTCGGATAGTTGTATGTGTTCATATCGCGCCGAAAACTGTTTGCGCGATGCAGCATTTTTGTGTGACGTCGGTTTATTAGTTCGTATCGTAGCAGATCGCTACAAGAATTATGGGCATAGCGCTTTTTTTGATTTGATAAACTGGCTGGTTACAATAATATAACCCTTAGTTGTACACCAGCCTTTTTTAACAAAAAGTTAACTTTACCCAGAGAAACTAGTGATATCTCTAGAGCCTGTCTGACCATCCTGCTCACCATTTCAAATAATATCGACGCTTTTAACAGAAGCAGAAGAGATACTGCTATAATGGTACATATTTAAAAATATGTTCCATGCAATCGCGACAATACGGTGTTGTGTGTATATACAATTTGGTGCCATAAACTTAAAAATTAAAACAAAATTGGACACTTAAAATCTCTGCATTTTTGACAACATATATTTTTTTCTTGAAATCTAAGTTGTCAGTATTTTAGCATCTACAGAGCATAACACATTTCATTTTAGTATTTTGCTACACTTACAACGAAGATCTTAATTACAATTCTGTTTTCAGTGTCGTCTTGTACCTGTAGATGTTGAACACTTAAGTTCAAGAATTATGTAGAAGTGCTATTATTTTAGAAGTTCTTATTGTCCATCTGTTTTTATAACACATCGTTTGGAGTGAGAACGTGACCACAGCGCGCGAGTTGGATGAATCAGACGAGTGGGAGTGGGGCAGCGGGGGCGCGGGGGCGCGGGGGCGCGGGGGCGCGGGGGCGCTGTACTCGGTTGTCTAGAGAGGCTCTGGACGAAAATCGTCCAATCAGATACAAGTCTAAACACTCAGCGCCGTCTGGCGAAGATTACAACAGAAAATGTAAAAAACACTAAGCGCCATTCATTTTCACGATTGTACCCACCGACCTGTCCCACATACGATGTCTTAAAACCTAAGGGAATAATACATCCTGACTGCCCGATGGTTTGCATCTATAAGCCACCCTTGATGCGACATATATAATAAACCAAGAAGAAAACAAATAATATAATTACAATGCAAAACCAAACAATACAAAATCAAACTAAAAATGACAAGAAAATGTTGACACGAAGCCAGGCTCGGGCCAAGAACACACGCTCGACATCTTCGGGTTCGTCGCACAGCTCCACCTCGCAGCCGCCGCGCGCCGGGGGCCCCTACACCCGTGAGTCAAGCGATCCCGGACGCTGCAGTTGCGTCGAGCTCGAGCGACGAATACTTCTCTCCGCCGACGACACCACCTGCGCGTCGGCAGGGGGGACGCCGTCCGCCGGACCGCTTGGGGCCTAGAGGCTCACCGGTCTCCGACAGGGTCCCCACTACCGGTGGAAATGTGCAGCGCATGCGATGAACGGGGAAGTACCTGACTGCGTACCGTGGTCGGATGCTCTCTCTGTTTCAGGTGCTTGAGCCAGGTGTCAAAGTGTTAAAGGCTGATGCAGCGACACATGGAGTTGCGTCAGTCTCAGCTTCGTGAGGTCCTGGTGGCGGAATGGCGGGACAGGCTTTCACGCCCTACCGCCGGCCTCATTACCATTGAGGCGGTCCAGCCAGTGCTCGAGCATGGAGAAGGCACAGCTCCCTGTCGTTTCGGGTGACGCAGGTGCTCTCGGTGCATGGTTGCTTCGAGAAGTACCTGTGTCGCATAAACAGGGAGCCGGACGCCCGGTGTCACCACTGCGTCGACTGCCGGGAGGACACGGCGCGGCATACGCTGGCAGAGTGTGCCGCTTGGGAGGAGCCGCGCCGTGCCCTCGTCTCCGAAGTAGGCAGTGACCTGTCGCTGCCGGCTGTAGTCGAGTCTATGGTCGGCAGCGAGGAGTCCTGGGACGCGGTGGTATCTTTCTGCGAGACGACTGTTTCGAGGCTGCGGAGAGGGAGAGGGAGATTTCATCCGCTAACCCAATCCGCAACAGACGCGCCGGCGGACAACGCCCTCTTCCAGCCCCCCTAAATGGGTCCAGGGGCGACGGACTCGGGGACGTCCGTGACCCCCCAGATATCTGGACCCTAAGTGGTGGCGCGTAGTGTTCCACGCGCGCCCCTCTTAGACGTCGCGGGGGGAGTCCAATACCTCACTCCTCCCCCAACCCGAGGGTTACGGAAGTATCGTAGTTCCCGCGATCCCCGGTGTAGGTGTGAGACGGAACACCGGGGTGGTTTTTAGTCAGTAAGAGTCTGACAGACCCCTCCGCCTCCCCAAAGCGGAGAACATCCAATAAGGACTTTCTACCCCAGAAAATAAATAAATAAAAAAAAGCTTTCAACGTGACGGATCAGGTGCGGGTCATCCAACGTAACCGTATGTTGGATGACGCCATACTTAATAGACTGCGTAATAAATCACGGTATAGCCCGAGCTCATCGCCAGCGTCGCCAACTTGACGAGGATGACTACGACGGGGCTATATCCGTGAGTACCCGGTGCACTGCACGATTGAGGATCGCTTTGGAGTATGCCTCGGGGGCCGCCTCGCCCCCCGCGCATACGCAGGCTTAATTACACTTGAGGGATAGCTCAGACAAGATTACGTGGAGTCATGGTTAAAAATGCTATTTTATCGAAATGGCAATATTCCTAGTAAACTTAAACAAATAAAATTCTGCCATCTTCATAGTATACCAAATTAAATTATACCAAATTATAGTCACTCTAAATAAACGTTAAGCTAAACGAAATTATTACAAATAAAATTTTGATCTTAAAAGTATGCCATTGTAAATTCGGACATATAAACATTCAGCCAAACAAATTTTCAATTTTTTTATTGTGACTTAAAAATATATGTTTATAAAAGATTATAAATATTGACGATTTCTAGGCCATGAATTTTCTATAAAAGACACCTTTTCATCATAATATATTTTGACTTGTTTTCTTGTCATTCGAAATTTTAAAATTCTTAAAATGTGACCGAACAATTTGCCAAATAAAAAAAGCCATGATAGCAATGCGTCTTATAGCGTAATGCTACAATATATAATAAAAGTGACAAACAATTTTGTAAGAAAGTTCATATCATTTCCATCCTCAACAACTAACATAGTCCTGCGACTTCGATCCTATAGACAATCCCACAAAAAAAATATTGTGGGATGCTTTCTACCAATAAACTATTGTTCGTAATCTATTTAGTATTTCCAAAAATATCCTCATACAAATCTTCAACCAACATTAATAATTATATTTTGTTTATACAAGTGTAGATGCATTTCAATGTAGTTTTATATAATTTGTTAAATTAGTAAATATATCAGCCTTTTAATGTTCCCACCACTGGGACACAAGCCTCCTCTCTGTGAGAAGATGGAATGGGCCGTAATCTACCCACAACATATTATCTTACTTGTAAATTTAAACATATAATACAATGGCAAAAATGAATAAATGAGTAATTTTAAATAATACTACGTGACATAATGGCAAAAAAAAATTGAATCTTAGGCATCCCTTTTGATCTAACTCGTTATAAAGTAAACTCGACTAATATAATGAAGATGTCAAAATGATCATCAGCAATTTTGTGAAAACAAATGTTGCCAAACTGTGTTGCAGCAACATGTGTTGTGTTATAAGCATGAGGTTGCACCCAAAATGATTTTATCTTTTTAACACCCAATGTTATTTGCAACATGTTCAGTCAAACAGAGATGGGTATACAGTCAGCTGAACTGCAACTATGTTATTTAAACAATGCAGCAATGAAGTGAATAGTGAAATCTTTTTCTCAGTTCGCATTATTGATAGACAGTAGTACATTTTAATGCGCAAACTTAGTCATTGCAGCCAAGCCGAAGACGAGAACTTATGGATCCGAAAGACTACTCGTATTATAGTTTAAAAGAATCATCATCAGACGACGTTTTTCAACACAGTAGTACTAGCTTGTTAGTAAAATTATTGTGATTAATGGTGCGCGCGTTTTTTCGCAACGCCGCGGTCTATTATCGTAGAACAGTGGGGGCGTTGCCCAGCGACAATGAAGGGGCTGCCCAGCGAGAATGAAGGCGCTGCCCAGCGACAATGAGGGCGCTGCCCAGCGACAATGAGAGCGCTGCCCAGCGAGAATGAAGGGGCTGCCCAGCGACAATGAGGGCGCTGCCCAGCGAGAATGAAGGCGCTGCCCAGCGACAATGAGGGCGCTGCCCAGCGACAATGAGAGCGCTGCCCAGCGACAGTGGGGGAAAAACAACTATGCGCCATGCCATGCGCATCGGAAAGCCTACATTCAGATTGATTAAAAAGATTGGGGATTACTGTAAATATCGTGTCTAAAAGCGGTAGGAAAAAGAACAAATTTAGTAAATGTGTTGAAATGTCTTGCCTGTATACCCATTTGTTTGATCAATGGTTCAGTTCTTAGTACTCCCTAATAATCGTGCACTGCGCATTACACTTGGCGAAGCGGTGCGGCCTGTTGGACACGGCCATGCCCTCGATGTCCAGCGCCTTCAGCTCGGGCCGCCCGTCCGCGCCGGCCCGGGCGGCAGGCAGGTCGTCCTGCTGGAGGACACCAGGCTGCAGGTAGCCCAGGAGCTGTGGGACATGCTCTTCGATCATCTTCGCGCGTTCTTTTGACACTTCCTCACGCCTGAAATGGGAGTTGATTGCTGTATTAGTAAAGTTTGAACTAATTTAGGGCATGCGGGCAAGACAGACCGCTACTAGGGTATTATTATATACTAGCTGACCCTTGGGGCTTCGCTCCCGTCAACTGGCAACCTACCTACCCTGGCTACTCTGGCTACCCTGGCCACCCTGGCTACTCTGGCTACCCTGGCTACCTTGCCCCTACCTTGACTACCATGCCTATCCTGGCTACCCCGCCTACCCTACCTACCTTGGCTGCCATGGCTACCCTGGCTACCCTGCCCCAAACGTGGCTACCCTGGCCACCCTGGCTACTCTGGCTACCTTGCCCCTATCCTGGCTACGCTAGCTATCTTGTCCCTACCCTGACTACCATGCCTATCCTGGCTACCCTGCCTACCTTGGCTACCATGGCTACCCTGGCTATCCTGGCCATCCTGGATACTCTGGCTACCCTGGCTACCTTGCCCCTATTCTGCCTACCCTGGCTACTCTGGCTACCCTGGCCACCCTGGCTACTCTGGCTACCCTGGCTACCCTGGCTACCCTGGCCACCCTGGCTACCCTGGCTTCCCTGGCTACTCTGTCTACTCTGGCTACCATGGCTATCCTAGCTGCAATGGCTACCCTACCCAAACCTGCCTGCCCTGGCTACCCTGCCCAAAACCTGGCTACCATGGCTACCCTGCCCAAAACCTGCCTCCCTGGCTACCATGGCTACCCTGGCTACCCTGGCTACAAATTTTTATCTATTATCAATAATTTCCTTAGCGCACGCCAAATAATGTATTTTGCAAGCAACATTTTGCTACCTTTAGTTATATTATTGCAATTTTCATAAGGATCATGACACTCAGGAATAATGTAGCTTTCTACTGGTGATAGAATTTTCAAAATCGGTTCAGTAGATCCAAAGATTACCCCCTTACGACGTCACAAACTCACAAACTTTACCTATTTTGTTTATACAAGTGTAGATGCATTTCAATGTAGTTTTATATAATTTGTTAAATTAGTAAATATATCAGCCTTTTAATGTTCCCACCACTGGGACACAAGCCTCCTCTCTGTGAGAAGATGGAATGGGCCGTAATCTACCCACAACATATTATCTTACTTGTAAATTTAAACATATAATACAATGGCAAAAATGAATAAATGAGTAATTTTAAATAATACTACGTGACATAATGGCAAAAAAAAATTGAATCTTAGGCATCCCTTTTGATCTAACTCGTTATAAAGTAAACTCGACTAATATAATGAAGATGTCAAAATGATCATCAGCAATTTTGTGAAAACAAATGTTGCCAAACTGTGTTGCAGCAACATGTGTTGTGTTATAAGCATGAGGTTGCACCCAAAATGATTTTATCTTTTTAACACCCAATGTTATTTGCAACATGTTCAGTCAAACAGAGATGGGTATACAGTCAGCTGAACTGCAACTATGTTATTTAAACAATGCAGCAATGAAGTGAATAGTGAAATCTTTTTCTCAGTTCGCATTATTGATAGACAGTAGTACATTTTAATGCGCAAACTTAGTCATTGCAGCCAAGCCGAAGACGAGAACTTATGGATCCGAAAGACTACTCGTATTATAGTTTAAAAGAATCATCATCAGACGACGTTTTTCAACACAGTAGTACTAGCTTGTTAGTAAAATTATTGTGATTAATGGTGCGCGCGTTTTTTCGCAACGCCGCGGTCTATTATCGTAGAACAGTGGGGGCGTTGCCCAGCGACAATGAAGGGGCTGCCCAGCGAGAATGAAGGCGCTGCCCAGCGACAATGAGGGCGCTGCCCAGCGACAATGAGAGCGCTGCCCAGCGAGAATGAAGGGGCTGCCCAGCGACAATGAGGGCGCTGCCCAGCGAGAATGAAGGCGCTGCCCAGCGACAATGAGGGCGCTGCCCAGCGACAATGAGAGCGCTGCCCAGCGACAGTGGGGGAAAAACAACTATGCGCCATGCCATGCGCATCGGAAAGCCTACATTCAGATTGATTAAAAAGATTGGGGATTACTGTAAATATCGTGTCTAAAAGCGGTAGGAAAAAGAACAAATTTAGTAAATGTGTTGAAATGTCTTGCCTGTATACCCATTTGTTTGATCAATGGTTCAGTTCTTAGTACTCCCTAATAATCGTGCACTGCGCATTACACTTGGCGAAGCGGTGCGGCCTGTTGGACACGGCCATGCCCTCGATGTCCAGCGCCTTCAGCTCGGGCCGCCCGTCCGCGCCGGCCCGGGCGGCAGGCAGGTCGTCCTGCTGGAGGACACCAGGCTGCAGGTAGCCCAGGAGCTGTGGGACATGCTCTTCGATCATCTTCGCGCGTTCTTTTGACACTTCCTCACGCCTGAAATGGGAGTTGATTGCTGTATTAGTAAAGTTTGAACTAATTTAGGGCATGCGGGCAAGACAGACCGCTACTAGGGTATTATTATATACTAGCTGACCCTTGGGGCTTCGCTCCCGTCAACTGGCAACCTACCTACCCTGGCTACTCTGGCTACCCTGGCCACCCTGGCTACTCTGGCTACCCTGGCTACCTTGCCCCTACCTTGACTACCATGCCTATCCTGGCTACCCCGCCTACCCTACCTACCTTGGCTGCCATGGCTACCCTGGCTACCCTGCCCCAAACGTGGCTACCCTGGCCACCCTGGCTACTCTGGCTACCTTGCCCCTATCCTGGCTACGCTAGCTATCTTGTCCCTACCCTGACTACCATGCCTATCCTGGCTACCCTGCCTACCTTGGCTACCATGGCTACCCTGGCTATCCTGGCCATCCTGGATACTCTGGCTACCCTGGCTACCTTGCCCCTATTCTGCCTACCCTGGCTACTCTGGCTACCCTGGCCACCCTGGCTACTCTGGCTACCCTGGCTACCCTGGCTACCCTGGCCACCCTGGCTACCCTGGCTTCCCTGGCTACTCTGTCTACTCTGGCTACCATGGCTATCCTAGCTGCAATGGCTACCCTACCCAAACCTGCCTGCCCTGGCTACCCTGCCCAAAACCTGGCTACCATGGCTACCCTGCCCAAAACCTGCCTCCCTGGCTACCATGGCTACCCTGGCTACCCTGGCTACAAATTTTTATCTATTATCAATAATTTCCTTAGCGCACGCCAAATAATGTATTTTGCAAGCAACATTTTGCTACCTTTAGTTATATTATTGCAATTTTCATAAGGATCATGACACTCAGGAATAATGTAGCTTTCTACTGGTGATAGAATTTTCAAAATCGGTTCAGTAGATCCAAAGATTACCCCCTTACGACGTCACAAACTCACAAACTTTACCTCTTTATAAAATTAGTATAGAAGTAAAAATAACATCACCATATACCAGGCACACATCCAAACTCCGGGCTGCTACTCAGAAATTGCCTGTATCTGCTGCAACAGCTCCTGTATGTAATGTTAATAACACTCACCACTTCATCTTATACCTGAGCAAGCTGGCTTTAGGCCTGGAAAGTCGTTCACCAACCAGACCCTCAAACTTACGCAATTTATCGAGGACGGCTTTGAGGCGAGCAATGTCACAGGTGTTGTTTTCGTGGACCTTTCAGCAGCCTATGTATGCCTACACAGTTAACATTAAAAAACTTCTATTAAAAGTTAGCAGACTCACAAAAGATACTGGTTTCGTCCAGATTCTCAGCACCATCCTAAATAACCGTAGCTTCCAAGTACATCTTGAAAACACCAAACGTAGGTGGCGCTGCCAAAAAACGGGCTACCTCAAGGCAGCGTACTGACTCCGGCTCTTTTCAACATTTATACTAACGACCAGCCTAGCTCCCCACTAACGCAACACTTTGTATACGCAGATGACCTTGCTCTAGCCGCCCAGACAACCAGTTTTGAAGAGGCCGAAGAAATACTGACGGAAGCTTTGGAAACGCTCGGAATTTACTATGGTGAAAATGCTTTAAAGCCAAATCCATCTAAAACCCAATCCTGTGCTTTCCATCTACGCAACCGTCAGTCAAATAGGACCCTTAATATCTCGTGGGAAGGTGTTGCCATAGAGCACTGCGCTCAACCCCGCTATCTAGGCATCACCTTAGATAGGTCCCTGACGTTTAAATTCCACTTCTTAAAAACTAAGCAAAAAGTCGGGACAAGGAATAATATCCTTCGCCGCCTAACATCTACTAGCTGGGGAGCATCGACACAAGTACTACGCACATCTGGCCTATGTCTGTCTTTTTCTGCTTGAGCGTTCGCATGCCCAGTGTGGCATCGATCTGTCCGCGCTAGAGAAGTCGACGTAGCACTAAATGACACCTGCCGCATCGTAACTGGGTGTTTGAAACCAACCACACTTGTAATGTTGTACCCACTGGCGGGTACAACGGGTACGCGGGTACATAGCACCACCAGTTCGTCGCGAAGTAGCCAGCCGCATCGAGAAGGACAAACAGGAACGGGACAGCCGGCACCCACTATAAGATCATCAACTCCAACCTGTGCGCCTGAAGAGTCGTAAGAGCTTCTTGAGACATACGACCTCCTCGAAAGCCAGCGCAACTGACGAGAGTTGTGAATTATGGAAACATACACTCCCTACTCCTCCACACTTCATCATTCCGGCAGAGAAACTGCTCTCTGGAAACGAACTGCAGTGGCCAATCTGGAAATCCCTAAACCGATTGCGGACCCAGGTTGGCCGCTGTAAAAACAACCTGGCCAAATGGAATATCATAGACCCATCCAAAACACAGTGCCAGTGTGGGGCCCCTTCGCAAGATATGGCACACCTCCTTGTCTGGCCTTCATGCTCGACCATCTGCACCTTACGGGATTTGAACGTAGCAAATGATAGAGCTGTCCGAGTAGCTACATACTGGTCGGACAAAATCTGAATGGCTGGTATAGTTGAGTTAATCGACACGAAAAAAGAAGAATACCACTTCCTCAGCTCTGTTCTCTTCTCTCTGGTGCTCTCACTTCACGTTGTCCTCTGTCTGCTGCAACAGCTCCTGTATGTAATGTTAGTTACACTCATCACTTCCTATCATACTCATACACTTGCACAGCTCTGTTCTCTTCTCTCTGGTGCTCTCACGTCACGTTGTCCTGTATCTGCTGTATGAAATGTAAGTTACACTCACCACTTCCTATCATACTAGTACACTTGCACAGCTCTGTTCTCTTCTCTCTGGTGCTCTCAATTCACGTTGTCCTGTGTCTGCTGCAACAGCTCTTGTATGTAATGTTAGTTACACTCACCACTTCCTATCATGCTCGTACACTTGCACAGCTCTGTTCTCTTCTCTCTGGTGCTCTCACTTCACGTTGTCCTGTGTCTGCTGCAACAGCTCTTGTATGTAATGTTAGTTACACTCACCACTTCCTATCATACTCGTACATTTGCACAGCTCTGTTCTCTTCTCTCTGGTGCTCTCACTTCACGTTGTCCTGTATCTGCTGCAACAGCTTCTGTATGTAATGTTAGTTACACTCACCACTTCCTATCATGCTCGTACACTTGCACAGCTCTGTTCTCTTCTCTCTGGTGCTCTCACTTCACGTTGTACTGTATCTGCTGCAACAGCTTCTGTATGTAATGTTAGTTACACTCACCACTTCATATCATGCTCGTACACTTGCACAGCTCTGTTCTCTTCTCTCTGGTGCTCTCACTTCACGTTGTCCTGTATCTGCTGCAACAGCTTCTGTATGTAATGTTAGTTACACTCACCACTTCCTATCATGCTCGTACACTTGCACAGCTCTGTTCTCTTCTCTCTGGTGCTCTCACTTCACGTTGTCCTGTGTCTGCTGCAACAGCTTCTGTATGTAATGTTAGTTACACTCACCACTTCCTATCATGCTCGTACACTTGCACAGCTCTGTTCTCTTCTCTCTGGTGCTCTCACTTCACGTTGTCCTGTATCTGCTGCAACAGCTTCTGTATGTAATGTTAGTTACATTCACCACTTCCTATCATGCTCGTACACTTGCACAGCTCTGTTCTCTTCTCTCTGGGGCTCCTCACTTCACGTTGTCCTGTATCTGCTGCAACAGCTTCTGTATGTAATGTTTGTTACACTCACCACTTCCTATCATGCTTGTACACTTGCACAGCTCTGTTCTCTTCTCTCTTGTGCTCTCACTTCACGTTGTTCTGTATCTGCTGCACAAGCTTCTGTATGTAATGTTAGTTACACTCACCACTTCCTATCATGCTCGTACACTTGCACAGCTCTGTTCTCTTCTCTCTGGTGCTCTCACTTCACGTTGTTCTGTATCTGCTGCAACAGCTTCTGTATGTAATGTTAGTTACACTCACCACTTCCTATCATGCTCGTACACTTGCACAGCTCTGTTCTCTTCTCTCTGGTGCTCTCACTTCACGTTGTCCTGTATCTGCTGCAACAGCTTCTGTATGTAATGTTAGTTACACTCACCACTTCCTATCATGCTCGTACACTTGCACAGCTCTGTTCTCTTCTCTCTGGTGCTCTCACTTCACGTTGTCCTGAATCTGCTGCAACAGCTTCTGTATGTAATGTTAGTTACACTCACCACTTCCTATCATGCTCGTACACTTGCACAGCTCTGATCTCTTCTCTCTGGTGCTCTCACTTCACGTTGTCCTGTATCTGCTGCAACAGCTTCAGTATGTAATGTTAGTTACACTCACCACTTCCTATCATGCTCGTACACTTGCACAACTCTGTTCTCTTCTCTCTGGTGCTCTCACTTCACGTTGTCCTGTATCTGCTGCAACAGCTTCTGTATGTAATGTTAGTTACACTCACCACTTCCTATCATGCTCGTACACTTGCACAACTCTGTTCTCTTCTCTCTGGTGCTCTCACTTCACGTTGTCCTGTATCTGCTGCAACAGCTTCTGTATGTAATGTTAGTTACACTCACCACTTCCTATCATGCTCGTACACTTGCACAACTCTGTTCTCTTCTCTCTGGTGCTCTCACTTCACGTTGTCCTGTATCTGCTGCAACAGCTTCTGTATGTAATGTTAGTTACACTCACCACTTCCTATCATGCTCGTACACTTGCACAGCTCTGTTCTCTTCTCTCTCGTGCTCGATCTTCCTGCGCCGCGCGTTGTCCTGTATCTGCTGCAGTAACTCCTGTGTATACAGCTTCCCTTTGTCTTTTTTGTTCTGCTGCGCCGCCCGCTCTTTAGCTAGGTCCGCTGCTAGTTTTTTTTCGGTCTGAAAAGTAATAATATAACTGGATTTTAATTCAAAGTTCGAGATTTTTTGAAATTTTGCTCAGTAAAGCTTCCGTTAGGTCTAAAATGAACATGGACAAAACCAAGGAGATGTCGAATGCCCACGTTGCACCCACTCCTATCAAGATCGGAGATTCCACACTCGAAGTTGTGGACAATTATGTCTACTTGGGACAAACAGTCCAGTTAAATAAAATAAAATAAAAATAAAAATAGCCTTTATTCACTGACATTTACAGTTCATTTTAAATTTATCCTTAACTAACCAATAGTTAACTTAATTTAGACTGTTTTTTAGTCAGGTTGTCCTTTGATATAGGCCTCCTCCAGGTCATGCCACTTTTTACGGTTCCTTGCCGATCTCCTCCACCCCTTGTCACGTATATAAGACGTGAACAAGAAAAGAGAAGAAATGAAACTCAGTTTGAAATTATAAAAAAAAAAACGGTATATTAAAAAGGGAAAGTAAGGTTCGGCCTAGGTCGTTGCGCACTTGTCTAGCCTTCCACACTTCCCTGGCGAAGTCCCGTCCTCCAGGCGTAGTCCCGGTCAGCTCGGCCACTCCACTCAGGCGATGAAGGAGACAGAATGAGAATCCGGCTCAGTCAGTTGAACCGTGACGTAATTCCTAGGAACAAAAGCCGAATCATTAAGCTGCCGGTATAAGGGGCGCACGGGAAACGCTAGGATGCATGGCAAGAACTAGATTGGCAATTTAGGGCTTATAACGGCGGGAAGAATTCTAGGTGTAAAGAATCTAAATTAATAGTAAATTTAAGCAAGCAGAGACGGTTACAACGTTAAGCTTTGAAAGTTTTAAGTAGAACATAATGGAAGAAAGGCAACTATAAGCATTACACACAGGATAGAATAAAGCTACAATATCTACTCGGACTCGTACCTCTAAAATTAAGACAAAGAAAATACAACAGGTAGGTAACGGCCGTTAGAAATCTTTATAAATAAATGTGCACAACTCACCCAAGTTTGGGAATCACGGTCACTTAATTAATAATTACAACTGTTTTAAGTATATGGACAAAGGCAATCCACTCTTAAGTTGATAATATAGTTTAAATATTCGTAACTAACTTCACGTGCAAAATTGATATTTCGCAATGACGGTAGTACAGCGAGAAAATTAGTCAAGGCGACAGCGTCCGTGCCTCGAGAGGTTCGGCTACGGACTGCCTGTGTTAGCTACGTGCGCGCGCGACGCGCGGCCGCTGGCGGGCGGCGATGAGGAACCGGTTATTTCCGTATCTATAAAATAATGTGGTTGTCCGCATTACTTGTACACTTTGGTTTTTTATTTTTAATAGTTACATTTCAATAATAGTTGAATATAATTGAATAATTATTTTATAGCTTCAAGTAATAGCTTTATTTAGATTGTTTATTTTTTGTAAATAGTTTTATTTAATTGTTTATTTTTAAGTTAAGTTGTTTTTTTTTTTTAATCAGTATTAATGAACACTATGTTACACCCTGTGGGAGATCGTCCTCCCACCTCTTGTGTTGCCTGCCTCTGCGCCTTTTCCCGTCGCGTGGGTACCACTCAATTACGCTTCTCGTCCACTTATCTAACCCATTTCGCATTGTGTGGCCCGTCCATCTCCACTTCAGTCTCTTGACTCTATTGGTTAAGTCCGCCACCCCGGTTTGCTTTCGTATGTCCACAAGTCGACACTTGTCTTTGATGCGGATGCCAAGCATGCTCCTCTCCATCCCTTGTTGGCAGAGCTTTTAGTTTCTGTATGCTTGATTTTGTTAAGGACCATGTTTGGCATCCATATGTGAGTACTGGCAGAATGCAACTTTCATAGACCTTTTTCTTTTCCCGTATTGGTATGGACTTGCTCTTCACTACTTCTTTGAGGGACCAGTAGCGGGACCAGGTGTTGTTTACCCTTCTTTGTATTTCTTTGGGCATTAGGTGTTGAGGCGCTATTAGGTGTCCCAGGTATATGTACTCTTCTACATATTCGACCTCTTGTTCTTCTATTGATATTGTTACTCGGGTGCTGTTGGTAATTGCTTTTGTTTTGGAGAAGTTGATCGTGAGATCCACCTCGGCACTAGCATTGGATAGTTGTTTTAGCATTGCTTGTAACATTTGTGGTTCCTCTGCAAATATTACAATGTCGTCAGCAAATCTGAGATGGTTTAGCATTTTGCCGTTGATGTTTAGTCCGAGGTTATCCCATTTTAATTCCCTGAAGACGTCCTCCAGGACTGCAGCGGATAGTTTGGGCGATAGCGGATCACCTTGTCGCACTCCCTTTTCAATTTTAAATTCGTCTCCTACGGTTTCTAGCTGTATTCTGGCCGTGCTTCTTTGGTATATTTGCCTGATGATGTTTATATACTTGGCGTGAACTCCTTGTTTCTCGAGTGCTTTGTATATGGAGCTGTGATATAGGGAGTCGAAGGCTTTATTATAGTCTACGAACAAGATGTAGTAGGACTTTCCGTATTCGTTATACTTTTCGATGACCTGTTTCACTACATGTATGTGATCGACTGTGGAGAAATCGCTTCTGAAACCGGCTTGCTCTATTGGCTGCTGTTCATCCAGAGGTTTCGTTATCCTTCCCAGTATTATCTTGGAGAATATCTTATAAGAGGTTGGACATCATACTTATTGGTCGATAGTTATCTATTTTGTTTTTGTCTCCTTTTTTGTGTATGAGAACTATAGTAGATTTAGTCCACTGAATTGGTATATATTCGTTGTTTAGTATTTCATTGAATAATTGTGTTAGTGTCTGCAGGATAACATCGACAAGCTCTTTTAATAGTTCGTTGGTTATTTTGTCGTCTCCTGGTGCTTTATAACTTTTCTGTGTGTTTATTGCCTTCCTTACTTCACTTTGTATAATTTCTGGAACACTACCATCTACTGAATGGTCGAGGAATGGTGGCTCAGTTGGTTTTCTTGGATTGCTGTATAATATCCTGTAGAAATTTGTTGCCTCTCTTCTTATTTCTATCCTATGTGACGTGGTTTTGTCTATTCCTTGTCTGTTTTTTGTTTTTATTTCCGGCATCCAAGTGGAGTGGTCCTTGAGTTGTTTCAGTGCTTTTTTGATCCCGCCCGTTCTTTCTATTTCATTCTTTATTATGTTCATACGCTTTAGTTTTTTATGTTTCCTGATACTCTGATTGATTTTCTTACTTATTTCTTCTATATGTTTTCTGTTTTTTATTCTATCATTTAGCAGATTTTTCCTCTCGTCAATTAATTTTCTAGCATCATCACCTATTTTATCTTTCTTTATTCCTTTCAGGCCAACTTCATTATGTATTTCCTTTAAATAGTTTTCTAATTCATCGTATTTCTGTTGGGTCGACTGAAGCCTTTCCATTTTAGGGAGTTTAGTGCTCAATCCACGTAGTGACTCTTCTGAAAGTAGCGGAATTATACGTATGGGTTCGTTTCTCTTGATATGCCTAGTTTTCTTATTATGAGTTGTGATAGTTCCTCTTACCATTCTGTGGTTTGTGCTGAAGTTTAACTTATTTATAACTTCTACATCCTTAAAGTGGAAGGGAATGTTAGATAATATAAAATCTATTTCGTTTCTATATTTCCCGTCTGGTGAGATCCAAGTCCATTTCCTAGATGACTTTTTCCTATACAGGGAGTTTATTCGTAGGTTGTATAATTGAGCAAAGTCTATAAGATATTGACCATTGCAGTTTCTCTTTCCTTTGGTGTATTGCCCCATCATACGTTCTTCACCCATTTGATGCGATCCTATTTGGCTGTTGAAATCTCCCATCACTATCTTATACTTGTAGGTATTGTCCATAGTGGCAGATAGAAGGGAGTAGAATTCTTCCTTTTCCTCTTCTGAGGCCTGTTCAGTTGGAGCATATATTTGTATGATCGACCATGGGTCATTAAAACCAGGGATTTTAATGTTTAGCACTGCTATTCTATCTGATTTGCCTGTGAATTCTAGGATTTGTTGTTTAAGGTATTTCTTTACCATAAATCCCACACCATACATTCCTTTCTTTTCTCCTTTATAGTAGAATACATAATTTTGGTATTCTCTAATTTCTTCCCCAATAAGTCTTATTTCGCTCAATCCGATTATATCCCACTTCAATGAGCTTAGTGCTTCCTCTAGCTCTGAAAGTTGATCTTCAGTTCGCAGTGTTCTAGTGTTCAGGGTTGAGATATATATTACATTACCATTTTTCCTTTCAGTTTTGTTATTTTTCTGTTGTAATTCATCTTTGCTTGCCTTGTTCAGGTTTTTGTTTATTATTCTTGTGTCATTGTTGGTTGTGTTGTCGTTATTATTATTTATTTTTCGCCCTGGAGGGTTTTGTTCTAATACCCCACGGTGACCAGCCGGGTTGGGGATTGTTTTTGGTTGTTCATTTTTGTATGTTATTCTGTTTCTGTTTCGGCTGGCACCTAAGTCCTATTGCGTTTCGGAGGTTGTTGGTATGTTGCTAATGGAGTTGCTTCTTGTTCTCATTAGGTCAAATGCATTCTTTCTACCTACTTTAAAAGAGTTCGGTAGATGTTGTTTCCGTGGCTGTGTATTCGCCTCTGGTGTTGTGAGCAGATCTCGTTTTCTCTTTTCGCTTTTTCCTCCATGTTTTATTATCAGTTGATCATATTTGATAATAGCAAAGTTGCCTTTTTTCCTTTCTTCTTCCATTTTTTGTTGGAGATTTTTTCTTTTAACAACTACCTCCTTTGGATAGTCTTCAGTTATGTAAATCTTCTCGTATTGTTTTTTGTTTTTCATAATTTGTTGTTTTTCCAATAGTTGAGGAATGATATTTTAACAGGTCTTGGATTTTTGCTATTATCATCTTTTTTCCCCAATCGATAAGCAGCGTTGATGTCGCTTTTATAAACCGATAATTCTTCAGAGTTCTGCTGCAATGTTTTTGTAATATTATTTAGTAGCTCCATGTTGCTTTCTTCAGTCTCCTCAAGCCCAAATACAATTATATTGTTTTTACGGTTAAGATGTTCAAGTTTATTAACCTTTTCTTTTAAGGGGCTGAATACTCAAAATGGGCTTTCTTTTAAACATTTTTTAGCCAAATCTATTGAAGATGTGGCAGCAGAAAAAAGATATGTTAATCTTGATCATATTTCCGAAAACTTTGTTGTGGCCGAAACACGATTACGCACAAAAACCTCGATACAATTGAATGGCAAAGTAACCTCTTACCGTGATCTTCAAAAGATTTTTCCGGTAATACTGACCAGCGTACATTTGTACAATTAACACCAATAACGTATCATAAAAGGACGCAAAACTTCATTGTCTTATATATTGAAGTTTCATTCATTATTTTTAAGTAATTCATATTATTATGTTTTGTAAAAAAGCCTACACAAATTCCATCGTGCTTCTCTTTCCATCCAGTGCAATTCGACAGTGACCGCTTTGCGGCGTTGCTAGGTGGACGTATGTCGCTTTTTTCCGCAAAAAGCAAAAATAATATTCAATTTATTTCTCGTCAATTCAATCTGTCAAAAAAATATCAGGTATAATGCAGCCAGATCATGTAGCCTGGTGGCTTTAATTGGAACTAACGAAATCACAAGTAATATTGTGAAAGTCTGTACTATTTTATTTTTTGGCACTACCGCTGTCACTGGCATCTATATTTTTGTTGTATTATAAACGACTCACGTCGTTTAGTTTACTTACTAAGTCCATAACTAAAAAGTATTTGAACCTCTTTGAAAATACAACAAATGTTATCTCAATTTGAATTAAACAATATTTAAAATATAGGTAAGGTCGAATACTATTTTAACCTTCTTCGTTCATGTGAAAACAATAGAAGCAAAAACCACAGAACATGGAATGGTCGTATCAACCACGCTGGCAGTGTGTCGAAATGACAGAACTAATAAAATTCTTCGTATCCATTTGTTTCAATATTTGTTTCTTTCTAACATACGGCCCCTAGAACTGACCAAAAAATTTCAAATTCGTGAGAAATGATAATCTATTTCTCACGAATTTGACATTTTTCGTCGTTTCAACCAAAAATCGTCCACATGTGGACATAAAGCACACCAAGAATCATCACATTGATCAGTCCTGTATTTCTCGCAATTAACTATCCCAATTGCAATAACGGGCAACAATAACAGTTTGTTAGTCTATTAATATTGTTAAGCTAATTATTAATTGATCTTATTATTTTGCCAAATCGGCACTGACAAATCTTATTTATTAACAAAAAATCCGCCGATCGCCCTGGAGAGTAAACTCAAAGACTTACACTTGGGGATTGCCAGAGATTTACGCAGCATTCTGGATGTAAAAAGAACAGACCGAATACGGAACAAGCTGTGTTCCCAAACGGGCATAACAGACGTGGGTAAAAAGGCTGTTCGGCTCAAATGGGCCAATGCCATTACGGCTCACGTTAGTAGCATGCAAATTGAGCGCTGGGCAAGCCTCCACAATCTTGAAGATGGAACGCATCGTTGAGGCCGGCCCAGAAATAGGTACCGAGATGATTTGGACGCGTACCGTGAGGGCTGGTTCTAGACGGTGCGGGAAAATAATGTCTGGAATGACTTAGGTGTACTCTTATGAATTTAATTGGGGATGGATGAAGAGGGAGGGGACGGCCAAAGAAAAGATAGATGGACTGTGTGAGGAGTGATATTAAAGAAAAGGGCGTCAATTATAGCGTGGTGCGGGACAGAACGATATGGAAGAAGAAAACGTGTTGCGCCGACCCCAAGTAACATATGGGACAAGGACAGGTAGATGATGATGATGATTTCAGACTTTTACCGGTAAGACTTAGTAAATCTGTTTTACCGATAAATAATAAGTTACATTTTTTTTTTAAAACTGAAACAACAGTTCGGCTTTTACAGTTACATATACGTGGTTGTGAGGCATACACTGATTTTAGTATTTATGTTTTCCTTTTTAGGGTTCCCTAGCCAAAAGGCAAAAAACGCAACCCTTATGGATTCGTCATGTCTGTCTGTCTGTCCGTATGTCACAGCCACTTTTTTCCGAAACTATAAGAACTATGCTGTTGAAACTTGGTAAGTAGGTGTATTCTGTGAACCGCATTAAGATTATCAAACAAAAATAGAAAAAAACTGAAACTGATTTTTTTTTTCATCCTACCTGTATGTGTGGGGTATCTATGGATAGGTCTTCAAAAATGATATTGAGGTTTCTAATTTTTTTTTTCTAAACTGAATAGTTTGCGTGAGAGACACTTCCAAAGTGGTAAAATGTGTCCCCCCCCCTGACACTTCTAAAATAAGAGAATGATAAAACAAAAAAAAATATATGATGTACATTACCATGTAAACTTCCACCGAAAATTGGTTTGAACGAGATCAAGTAAGTAGTTTTTTTAAATACGTCATAAATCGTAAACCACAATTTAACAAGTACGGAACCCTCCGTGCGCGAGTCCGACTCGCACTTAGCCGGTTTTTTTTATGGCATGCGTTGTGCCTGGCGCATATAAACATTTTCTTTCTTTCTATATTATCTTTAAACACCTACACTGTACCAATACTTATAGCTTATAAATGATTGATTGATATATAACAAACAATAGCAACAAATAGTTTCAGCCGTTCTCTAGTGAGACGCTTACAATCACATACAGCATTTTACAGACGGAACCCTACCGTCTATCTCCCTGTCTGCCTGTCCGTCTGTCACGAGGCTGTATCTCATGAACCGTAATAGAAAGGCAATTATTTTTTTACAGATGGTGTATTTCTGTTGCCGCTATAACAACAAATACTAAAAACAGAACAAAATCAATATTTAAGTGGGGCTCCCATACAACATTATGTGTTCTTTTCCGTTTTTTGCGATAATGGTACGGAACCTTTGTGCGCGAGTGCAACTCGCACTTGGCCGGTTTTTTTAATTTATATGGATAGATAAAGTTTACATGACCGTGTTTTTTGCGCTCTGTCTATTTGTTTTTTAACTCTAATATACAGAAAAGCGGCACCACGTGACCTCACCACAGAGGGCTGATGTATATCAAAACCCAGTAAGTGCTTTGTAATTATTATATTCCAGGAGAGCGGAAAGTCATCTTGTATTAGTAACTAAATGATATATTAAGATTTCAAGAGAATACTAAACAAGGAATATGAACCTACTAATTGTACAAATGATATTAATAGCGTCATACATTCTATTGCATATTTTAAACATGCCTAAAAAAGACAAATACAAACCAAGCAAGTTTTGGATATTTGCTAATTTAAGGTGTCTTTACAATTTGATGTGACTTTCCTATTGTAAATAATGATAAAATTGATTACTGAAAGCACCAAATCTCAATTCAAATTTAAAGTTGCCAGTTTAATATTGCACAGTCCATTTCAGTATAGTAAAACTCATTAAAATAATTTATATAAAATTATCTAGCTATTAAAACAATATAAAAAAATGTAACGTACTGTGTTCTTATATGTGGCAGTCGCATAGAAGCAGACATAATTATAATATTTATTCAATTTGCACGGCAAAGACTCGTATGACACTAGCCAGATTACCTATTTTAGTGATCTTTATTTTCGTAGCAATAAGGTTGCATTCATAGGCAAAATAACAGTGAACGATCTGATGTCAGATGCTAGCCAGTTTGAAATAAGAACTAGCGCGGTTATATTTTTGTAAAAACCATCGGAAGAGTCCGTTTATGATGCGGGCCTCTGTGGTCGGCCTTGTGTATTTAATTTTCAAATACTTTTCGCTCCAATTTAAGTTTGCCCCTAAACTATCGATGACAGTGGGCGTGGCTTGGAACCTCAGATGTCGATTGTCAACTGTTCGTCCTCAGTCCCTTAACTGCTCATTTTCTATTTTCAATTTCTTGGTTTCACTTATAAGTCCTTCTAGTTTCTCATCAATGCTTGATAGTAATAATTTAGTTTGGTCTTCCATTTGAGCTTTGATTTGTGCCATCAAAATTTTGAATTGTTCTTCAAGGTTTTAAATAAACGTCTTTTATTCGTGTTTCCGAACATAAAATTATGGGCAAATTTCTTCCAAGTCCTGGCAACACTTATCTCGTGACAATGACAGCTTTGCAAAGTGTCACACTTGACAGTGACTCAATGTCAATCATATTTTTCTGAAAAAATGAGGGTATCAGATTTTCTGTACTGGTTCCGTAATTTTTCCGATCTTTGATTTTAGATGTTTTATCAGATTTTGTCTCGAGATAACACTTTCACAACAAAAGGAACACCTTAACTTCACTTTAATACCAATTTTAGGGTCTTATTTACTATTTTTACTCAGTTTTTCTAAAATACTTAAAGAACACTTGTGCTTCTGACAACAGTTTGACAGCCACACAACAACGCCAACAGTCCAGTTAGGTAGGTCTAACTTTGAGAAATAGGCCAACCGTCGAATCCTACTCGGCTGGGCAGCGTTCGAGAAGTTGCGCGGTATTTACCCCAGTGTGTGTTGCCAGTGATAACATACGGGGCAGAGACGTGGGCACTCACAATGTGCCTCATCTAGAGATGGGTAGCTGGCCGTAATTTCAATAACCTAGCTAGCTGGCTATTAGGCATGAAATAGCCGGTTAACTAGCCAGCTATTTAGCTATTTGGCTATAGGATTTCAGAGTCAAGTAAAAAAAAAGCACCCACTGAATGAATAACTAGCGCTATCTGCAATCCCGCTATCCCGGTTATCGGCTACGGCGGCTAAGGTGGCTATCGCGACCACGGCTACTTTTTGCGGCTATCCCGCTACGGCAGCTACTCGTTGTATCTTAAATCAGAAGGATATAGTTATGTGTCGTTACGTGATTTTTAAGTAACACAACAAAACGCGGTTTGCGTTTTGACAACGTTTTCCAAACAATCTATTTCACAACTATCTATTCACAGAATAAATTATAACATAATATTATTAAAACTATTTTACGACGCGACACAATACACACAACCATTATACTCTGGATATTGCTAGCCAATAGCTAGCTATCGTATTCTCGAATACCGTAACCGTGGCTATTTTTTGAATAGCCGTTATTTAGCTAGTTATTAGAATAGCTACCCATCTCTAGCCTCATCAGAAGGCTTAAAGTCAACCAAAGGGCAATGGAGAGGTCTGTGCTAGAAGTTCTCTTGCGTCATTGAATCAGAAATGAAGACATTCACAAATGAACCAAGGCTACCGACATAGCCCGAAGAAATGTGAAACTTACTCGTAAGTAAGTGGCAGTGGGCAGAACACATTGCTCGAGGAACGAATGGCCGTTGGGGCCGAAAAATTCTAGAGTGTAGACCGCGTACCGGAAGTACAATTGGACCGATGACCTGGTTAAGGTTGAGAGCATCCGCTGGATGCGATACGCCCGGGATCAGTCAATTTGGGGTAGGCCTTTGTCCAGCAGTGGACGTCTCTTGGCTGAATATGATGATGATGATGACCTAGTAAAATGGACCTCAACGTGTCTCTAGTGTTGTTCAGCCGAGCGTGTCGAACATAGGGTTTTGGTCGGTCATCACACGCACCCAGAGTTTGTATAGTGTCTTTTCTAACTCCCTTTGCATTCTTTGTTTCTTCTAACTGCCAAAATATCTGCCCTTTGCATTCTTTGTTTCTTCTAACTGCCAAAATATCTGCCCTTTGCATTCTTTGTTTCTTCTAACTGCCAAAATATCTGCCCTTTGCATTCTTTGTTTCTTCTAACTGCCAAAATATCTGTGCACCTGGTGCTGTGACGTCACCGTGTCGTTCGACTCTCGCTGTCCGCGCACGAGGCTCGCGCGGGGAGAGGGGGCGATGACAGTCGAACTGCACAGTTATTTTGACCGTGTTGTACCTGATAAAGTTCATACAAAAATCAGCCTTATCGATAAACCTCTTTCCTAAACTGCGCCTCCATATCCTTCCGATGTTGTTCGCCCAGGATCTGCTCTCCGAGAGCCCATGCTCTCCATCCTCACCTAATCTGACTTCCCCCTCGCTACCAGGGACCAAGACAGTTGAATCGTTTCACCGGGGTTCGTCGAGCTAGAGCCTGTTCGCTTACCTGGTGTCATCACTGTTGGTTTTGGCTTTCTGAAACTACGACGCCACTTCTGCCTGGAAAAGTGTGCCGAGCTTGCATCAAAAAATATACAAAAAAAATACTCTTAAATGGACCTCAACGTGTCTCTGGTGTTTTTGCCTAAACCATTTGATATTTAGTTCATGCAAAAAGCAACCTTATCATACCTCCTTCCTGAACTGCGCTTCCATATCCTTCCGATATTGCTCCGCCCTCCTATGTTCAGCCATCTGTTCACTGAGAGCCGCCATGCTCTCCTTCCTGACTTTCTCCGCCTTCCTCCTCTCTGCCAGGTCGTCTTGATGGTTCTTCTCCAGGTATTCTTGTTCCTGCAGCAGCTTTATCAAGTCTACGCGTTCTTGGCGGGCTGCCTGTGGATTTGGAGATGGTAAAGTAGATGTAGAAGCGTAATTATTAACATTATCTATAAATTCATCACGACTTTATTCACCAAGGGGTTAGGGAGGGTGGTACCTATCATAGGACACATTTCGCTAGTTAACAATGTAATAGTAAGTGAGTATACTGCCAATAAACGGACACAAATCCTGCTACAGAATTTCCAGGTAAAAAACTTACTTACACTCCGTCCAACCTCTTATTTTACTTCTCACAGCTCAAAATTAATGATTTAGTGATGATCTAATGCGGTACCGATTCGATTTCTTATAACAATCGACTTTATTAATGAATGAATTTTAATCGATTTAACATACGACAACACATGATTTTATTCAAATGAAGATTGCAGTTTATATCGAAGAATCCAACGATTCATCATAATAAAATCGCAAGTATTTTATTTGCTGTTTTTCTATATAACTTATCCAATATTACTTTTTTCGAAATTTTTCCTTCATTGGAAGATTGAACCTTAATTGCAAAAGATTATTACATTGTTATTATGTAACATACAGGGTGTTTGGAAGGGAGCTGTACATACGCCTAGGGTAGAAACTAGGGATAGTCTGCTACCTACCCCCGCCCATTATATTGACCTTGGCCTCAAGGTTTTTTTTTAATTTATTATTATTTTTTATTTGACTTTTTTATGATTTTTTGACTAAAACTACCTGTAGCTCAAAATCTATCCATGGGACCGGTCGGCTAATGGTCTTGTTTTAATCGTTAGAGTCTTAGGGTCCTGCAAAAAATTATTTTACACCAGAAAATTGTGGAGAAGAAAAGTTATGGGGCCTGAAGTACCGTAGTAAGGTAAAGAAATAATTTTAAGGGCAACTTTCTATGGGGTTTAAAAAAAAACTAACAGGGTTGGAGTTCTTCTGATTTTTTTAAAACATCCTCAGTCCATGCCCTTTCTAACGATATGCTAAAAGTGTATTTATCACTTTTAGTTTTAAAGTTATTAATTAATTTCCGCAACTAGGGCACTTTTACCACCACGAGTCGACATTTGTAAGACAAATGTAATTTCCAGAATTTAAACCAGTTTGGCCTACAGTTGGCAAATTTGTTGTCTCACTCTTACACGAGAGCAACATGTAAGAGACAAAACATGTCATGTCATGTCTCTTTCGCTCTTGGGTCGACGGGGCCGGGCAGGTAACTCGTTGGGGTCTTTGTTAGTCAGTCGAGATTTACCCATCTTAGCTAACTTACGTACTTGCCGTTACGACGCTCCACTGTTTTCGTTAATTTTGTTGAGTTTGTTATTACTTCGTTTTTGTTAAGTTTTGTTATTTGTTACCTTGTTGTTGGCAAAATGGCTGGATTTACCAGTGAAGAGTACACCGACATGCTGGTGGTGTATGGAATGGCTGATTGCAATGGGCGCGAGGCACAGAGGATTTATCAAGAACGGTATCCTAACCGGCGAGTGCCTAACCACCAAACGTTTGGCTCAACTTATCGGCGTCTGCGAGAAACCGGAAATTTAAATTTCCGGGAACCAGCCGTGAACAGATTTCAACCAAATTTGGCTGCGGAAGAACGCATATTGGCTGAATTTGAGGAAGATCCGACCAGAAGCGTAAGAACCGTAGCCCGGACGCTTGGTTTAAGCGTGTGGAAAGTCTGGTCGGTTCTTCGCGAAAATGGACGTCATCCTTTCCACTACACCCCTGTTCAAGGTAATTTTTTACATAAAGTTTTTGTTTTTAGCTCTTATGTAATGAACTAGCATGTGAATTTCATAGGCAATTTTTAAATTAACATGAGCATGTGTGTGAGAGAGAGAGAAATGGAAAGACAGAGATAGCAATCAATGTTACATAGCTACTAATTCATAAGGAAACCGCTAACGTTGATATTTTTATTGTTTTAGGCTTAGAGGATAACGACTATGCAAGAAGGGTGGAGTTTTGCCGCCACTTGCTCCATACGGACGTGGAAGATATTAATTTTTTACGGAGTATTCTCTGGACTGACGAGTCCAAGTTTGACAAGGAAGGAATTGTAAATTACCACAATCTCCATCACTGGGCACCCAGAGATCAAAACCCGAGAGTCAAGAGGCACAGAGGTTTTCAACGAAGGTTCTCCGTGAACGTATGGGCAGGCGTCATCGGTAATCGGTTGATAGGGCCGCACTTTTTGCCAGACAACCTAAACGGGCAAAACTACTTAGATTTCCTCGAAAACGATTTGCCTGATTTAGCGGAAGAAGTGTTTGACGAAGATCGGCCCATAGTCTTCCAGCACGACGGCTGTCCTGCTCATTGGAGCCTAGCAGTGAGGGAGCTTCTGGACAACTGCTTTCCTAATTCTTGGATTGGTCGGGGTGGGCCAATTCCCTGGCCCCCAAGGTCGCCTGACCTTACCCCACTCGACTTCTACGTCTGGGGAAGGGCGAAAGAGTTGGTGTACGCAGAAGAAGTACCAACAAGGGAGGTTCTAATTAACAGGATCCACGCCGCATTCGATACAATGCGCGAGGAACTGCTGCTTAGAACGGTGACCGTGGAGATGAGGAAGAGGTGCCGAGCATGTTTACAGGTCAATGGTCATCAATTTGAACAAAATTTGTAATTAATTAAAATTAGTAATTAATTAAAATTTGTAATTTAATGACATTAGTCATTACCAAATTTTTTGTTTCATTTGCCATCCTTTTACGATCGAACACATTTAATTTTCATTAGTTGAAATTTTTGCTTGAAGTGCCCTAGTTGCGGAAATTAATTAATAACTTTAAAACTAAAAGTGATAATTACACTTTTAGCATATCGTTAGAAAGGGCATGGACTGAGGATGTTTTCAAAAAATCAGAAGAACTCCAACCCTGTTAGTTTTTTTTTAAACCCCATAGAAAGTTGCCCTTAAAATTATTTCTTTACCTTACTACGGTACTTCAGGCCCCATAACTTTTCTTCTCCACAATTTTCTGGTGTAAAATAATTTTTTGCAGGACCCTAAGACTCTAACGATTAAAACAAGACCATTAGCCGACCGGTCCCATGGATAGATTTTGAGCTACAGGTAGTTTTAGTCAAAAAATCATAAAAAAGTCAAATAAAAAATAATAATAAATTAAAAAAAAACCTCGAGGCCAAGGTCAATATAATGGGCGGGGGTAGGTAGCAGACTATCCCTAGTTTCTACCCTAGGCGTATGTACAGCTCCCTTCCAAACACCCTGTATATTCAATTTACAATGCGATATTTACTGCTACGTAAATTCGATTTAATTGTGAATTTTAAATAATCGGAATAACGGAGCGAAAAAGCAAGTCGATTCAATACTTTAAGCGTCGATGAAGTATTGCATTTTATTGTCTATGGTTGCCTGTTTTTCAGAGGCGTAATTTCATCTGCCAAAAGTAAAATAAGAGGCTGGATGCAATATAATAACAGTTAGGCAGACTCGGGTATCGAACCCAGAACATCATGTTCAGTAGTAGCACTTGCAACAAGCACCATTGAGGCACTCATAATAAGATAATCAAGAGAATTTATTCCAGAACATTTATGTGTACTGCAACGTTTGAGTCTGTATTGAATCCAAACCTTATGTTTGTACTGGCTTGAAATGCTTTTTAGGGTTCCGTACCTCGAAAGGAAAAAACGTAACTCTTATAGGATCACTTTGTTGTCCGTCCGTCTGTCTGTCTGTCTGTCAAGACCCTTTTTCTCAGGAACGCGTGAAGGTATCAAGCTGACATTTGTATTCAAATAATCATCTGTCAATCAATATCTGTCTCTTAAAGCTGTGAAAAAAATCAAACTTCTAAGCCAACGCAATCAAAAGATACAGCTGTTTATGCCGCAAATTTCCGCAAATTTTCGACACTCGCAAGAAATCAAAACCTACAGGGTACTTCCAGTGAACTCAGAATCTTCAAATTTGGTACGAAGCAACGTCTTATAGCACAGATAAAGGAAAACCTTAAATTTTTAGTTACATTATATAATAAAAATATTTTAATATTTTTAAACTTACTATACCCCTTTCCTCATGAACGAGTAGAGGTATTAAATTGAAATTCATATGAAATACTCAGGTCAATAATACCTTTAAGCTGAGGTTTATACGGAACCCTCGGTGCGCGAGTCCGACTTTCACTGGGCCGGTTTTGTTTAAGGTTTCTATCAGACAGAGAGCGGACACGCGGTCAAGCGTTCAAAAGGTCACAGTTTTGCGTTCGAGCGCTCAGTTGCTCACGAACCCCGCTGTTGGATGGTCTACGCGGTACATCTGTTTTTCGACGATAGTTCTTCATCGGAAGCCGAATTATTGAATATATTGATTATCTTATTAATATTACAAATGCGAAAGTTTCGATGGATATATGTTTGTTACTCAATTACGCCAGAACGGCTACAATCTTGCTTACTAATATTACGGATCGACACTGATTCTACGACGTGTTCGCTCTAAGGCTGTCAGTACTCCACTGCCATGTTCCCAACTACGCAAGTGCTTATAAAAAGCGCGCCAATGCGTAGTTGTTCTTGCTTTGCCGCCAGATGGCGTGCTTGCCATTTGTTTTGACGACCGTACTATTGACTAAACCCGACATTTATATTTTCTTAACAAATGGAATTTTTGGTCCCCATTTCTCTGGCATTTTCCTACCATGCTTCTGCTACTTTTCCTCCGGTTTTATAATCGTTATCCTTCGCATCGTATAAAAAACGCCTTTCACTTACTAAAATTAGCTTTTTATTCTCTATCTTCCTTCCAATTTGGATACCGAAACAGCAGTAAAAGCGAGAAAGCGTACATTCTGGTTGACCGACGCGGTCAGAATGCCTCCTGTGTGTGTATATCTATGTAACGTAATACAACATAACGAACGCAAAACTGACGTATTGAACGCTTGACCGCGTGACCGCTCTCTGTCTGATAGATCCCTTAAAAGGTTTATCCATAGTTAGCATAGAATTCGAATGCATTGATTAATTTTGTTCAGACCACTAATTCCTGTAATGGCCTTCTGACGTAAAGCCAATCCAAGAGTACAAGAAATGTGTGCTTGTGCTTTCTTTTTCTAATATAGTCTCCCTGCTTAGACCCTATTTCTATACAATATAACACAATATATTAATATTAAACTTACTATTAATATACAAACAATCTTTTGTCAGTTTGTAATAACCGTGCCTATCAGGGGCGGCTCGCTAGATTTGTATTTTTATATGTAACGAATAAACATAAAAACTACTGCACCGACTTCAAAAATTCTATAACCGTCGGGAAGCTACATTTATTTATGTGTGAGTGAAGCTACATTATGCTACGTTTATCCCTCTATTCCCGCGGGAACGGGAATTACAGTAATATTATAAAGAGGAAAGATATGATTGTTTGTAATTTTTTTTTAAATGGATGAACTCAAAAACTACTTAACCGCTTTTGAAAATTCTTTAAACTGTAAAAAAGCTACAATACTCCTGAGTGGCATAGGCAATTTTTTTATCCCGGGTCCCGTGAGGTGGGCCACGGGAGCGAAGCCGCGGGGAAAAGCTAGTAATTAACAAATTACTTTACCTCATCAGCCATTATCTTAGCAGACATTCTTTCACATATCTCTTCTTTAATCTTCAGTTTTCGCTCTCTTTCCGCCACACTGAAAAAATGACCGGGTTCAGAATTAGAGACATTTGATGATGACACTTTTATAAGTTTGTGAATTTCTGGCAGTGAGTGTCCAAAGCAGTTTCTCTAAACGGTCTAGAGCTTCCCGCTTCAGCTCGCGACACGGTGCGCCACCAGGGCAGACGGGAACTTTCAGTGGCGCCTGCCACACTCTAACTGACTACAACCACACGGTGCGCCACCAGGGCAGACGGGAACTTTCAGTGGCGCCTGCCACACTCTAACTGACTACAACCACACGGTGCGCCACCAGGGCAGACGGGAACTTTCAGTGGCGCCTGCCACACTCTAACTGACTACAACCACACGGTGCGCCACCAGGGCAGACGGGAACTTTCAGTGGCGCCTGCCACACTCTAACTGACTACAACCACACGGTGCGCCACCAGGGCAGACGGGAACTTTCAGTGGCGCCTGCCACACTCTAACTGACTACAACCACACGGTGCGCCACCAGGGCAGACGGGAACTTTCAGTGGCGCCTGCCACACTCTAACTGACTACAACCACACGGTGCGCCACCAGGGCAGACGGGAACTTTCAGTGGCGCCTGCCACACTCTAACTGACTACAACCACACGGTGCGCCACCAGGGCAGACGGGAACTTTCAGTGGCGCCTGCCACACTCTAACTGACTACAACCACACGGTGCGCCACCAGGGCAGACGGGAACTTTCAGTGGCGCCTGCCACACTCTAACTGACTACAACCACACGATGCGCCACCAGGGCAGACGGGAACTTTCAGTGGCGCCTGCCACACTCTAACTGACTACAACCACACGGTGCGCCACCAGGGCAGACGGGAACTTTCAGTGGCGCCTGCCACACTCTAACTGACTACAACCACACGATGCGCCACCAGGGCAGACGGGAACTTTCAGTGGCGCCTGCCACACTCTAACTGACTACAACCACACGGTGCGCCACCAGGGCAGACGGGAACTTTCAGTGGCGCCTGCCACACTCTAACTGACTACAACCACACGGTGCGCCACCAGGGCAGACGGGAACTTTCAGTGGCGCCTGCCACACTCTAACTGACTACAACCACACGATGCGCCACCAGGGCAGACGGGAACTTTCAGTGGCGCCTGCCACACTCTAACTGACTACAACCACACGGTGCGCCACCAGGGCAGACGGGAACTTTCAGTGGCGCCTGCCACACTCTAAGTGACTACAACCACACGATGCGCCACCAGGGCAGACGGGAACTTTCAGTGGCGCCTGCCACACTCTAACTGACTACAACCACACGGTGCGCCACCAGGGCAGACGGGAACTTTCAGTGGCGCCTGCCACACTCTAACTGACTACAACCACACGGTGCGCCACCAGGGCAGACGGGAACTTTCAGTGGCGCCTGCCACACTCTAACTGACTACAACCACACGGTGCGCCACCAGGGCAGACGGGAACTTTCAGTGGCGCCTGCCACACTCTAACTGACTACAACCACACGGTGCGCCACCAGGGCAGACGGGAACTTTCAGTGGCGCCTGCCACACTCTAACTGACTACAACCACACGGTGCGCCACCAGGGCAGACGGGAACTTTCAGTGGCGCCTGCCACACTCTAACTGACTACAACCACACGGTGCGCCACCAGGGCAGACGGGAACTTTCAGTGGCGCCTGCCACACTCTAACTGACTACAACCACACGGTGCGCCACCAGGGCAGACGGGAACTTTCAGTGGCGCCTGCCACACTCTAACTGACTACAACCACACGGTGCGCCACCAGGGCAGACGGGAACTTTCAGTGGCGCCTGCCACACTCTAACTGACTACAACCACACGATGCGCCACCAGGGCAGACGGGAACTTTCAGTGGCGCCTGCCACACTCTAACTGACTACAACCACACGGTGCGCCACCAGGGCAGACGGGAACTTTCAGTGGCGCCTGCCACACTCTAACTGACTACAACCACACGATGCGCCACCAGGGCAGACGGGAACTTTCAGTGGCGCCTGCCACACTCTAACTGACTACAACCACACGGTGCGCCACCAGGGCAGACGGGAACTTTCAGTGGCGCCTGCCACACTCTAACTGACTACAACCACACGGTGCGCCACCAGGGCAGACGGGAACTTTCAGTGGCGCCTGCCACACTCTAACTGACTACAACCACACGATGCGCCACCAGGGCAGACGGGAACTTTCAGTGGCGCCTGCCACACTCTAACTGACTACAACCACACGGTGCGCCACCAGGGCAGACGGGAACTTTCAGTGGCGCGCGTATTTCCCTTTCCGTGTTCAACTGGCGACACCGGTCTCGCGAAATCCACACGCTTTTGTTTTACTACGGAATCCTACGATCCCGTGTTCAATTCGCGTCAACTGAGCACGCTTTTGCGATCAAGCAACGTTAAAAGAAGTTTTACAAAACAGTGTGTAATTGAATTGAACACGGTTTTTTAACCTGTCTATTCGAAACAAATCCGTACTGATTTAGCGCGTTCGTAAATGTTCGGGATAAATCGTGCGGGCCGAAGCAGGCTAGAGCGCCCGAAGTTGGATTCGCGCGCTTCTTATTGCAATTTGTTATTTGTTTGTTACTGTGCGTTCAAGGTTATGTTTTGTTTACATAGTGCATAATGGAAGAGTTTAAAAGGGTTTTCAGTGAAATCACTAAAGATTTTGAAATACTCAACTATGACGGACAGTCGAGTGACAGTTATAAGTGTAAAGTTCAGTGCTTATTACATTATGACGGAGAATACGACGAAAAATGTGCTAGATTTGTGGAATGTTTTTCAAAACAAACAAATTCTAACTGGGTTATGAAAAGACGGTTTGCAGAACCCATACGTTATGAATTCAGAAAATTGTTTGTATGCCATCTTTCGGAAAGAAATAAATTGATAAATAAAACGCAAGGTGTTAACAGAAACTTTAATTGCAAGTCGTCTCTTAATATAAAATTTTTGAAAACTACACCAAGTACTCTGAGAAGTTCAGCCCTGCTGAGAAAAGGATATAATGTTATAGTTGACATCCACTTCAATCATTCCCACAGAATTAATGTAGCTCAATCGTTATCCTTGCTCCGATGTTCGAACGATACGAAACAAATATTTATATCTTATTTCGATAGAGGTATGACTGCCGCGGCCGCTAAGATGTACCATGAATTAAATATTATAAGTACTTATGAAAGCGATGCCTACAAAATCTTAGCTAACGCTCAGCATAACCCTCTAGATCGTCAAGTTGTGTATCTTTACGAACAATGGCGTAAACAAAATTATGGAAATAGAAATGAACAGACTGTGTTACAAATTTTGAAAAGAAAACAAGACGAGTTAGGGAAGTTGGGTATAGACTTGATCATACTGGAGAATCCTACTATTTGTGTAATTATTACACCAATAATGCAGCGAGTTTTCACTAAAGGATTAGCCGATGAAATAGTTTTTATAGATACCAGCGGATCATGCGATCAATCAAACACATGTGTGACATTTATTTTTGCAGCTTCTAATATTGGTGCGTTGCCTGTTGCAATAATTTTACACGCTAATCAGACAGAAGAACAATACAGTTTAGCGTTCAAAACTCTGAAAGAGTTCCTCGAAAATAAATTCAACAAATTATTTCAGCCAAGTGTAGCCATGACCGATGACAGCAGAGCTGAAAGGAATGCGTTGAAGTCAGTTTTACCTAACACCCGGCTTTTGCTTTGCATATTTCACGTTAATCAAGCAATATGGCGTTGGCTTTGGCAAACAGAGCATAATGTTAATAAAGATGACAAACAATACATAATGAAACTGTTCCGCAAAGTTATGTATTCAAATACTATAGCAGAGGCCGAATTAAATATGTCCATATTGAATGAAGATGTAAAAGTCGCGACAAATTATAAATTGCAAAATTATTTAACAAATATGTGGGCCCGACGAGAAGAATGGTGTTTGTCTTATAGGCATGACATTATCAATAGAGGACATAACACAAACAACTTTTGCGAGGCGTCTATAATAATTTTTAAAGATATTATATTGCAAAGATGTAAAGTTTTCAATATGTGTGCCCTGCTGGATTTTATCACTGACACGTTTGAAAATAACCACAAAAAAAGATTGTTGCAATTTGCTAATGGGAGAGAGCGAAAGTTAACAGTAAGCTACGAAAAATTTTGTCAGAAAAGTAAGTCGATAACTCAAATATCACCACTTGATGACGCGTCTTACTTAATAAAAGAAAAAACAGACGTGTATGTAGTTGATTCTGAAATGGGAACGTGTGACTGTTTATCAGGGAAAGGTGAACGCTACTGCAAGCATGTATGTGCTGTGGAACTAAAGTTTGGCATAACGATTACTACATCGTTAAATTTGACTGAAGATTGTCGCCAAGATTTGGCCAAAATGGCTTTGGGAGACGAATATAACCCCTATTTCTTCCAAAATATAACACTGGATTCAAATGACGTGGAGATGGCTGAAAATAGTCAAGGCACCTCACAGCAACAGTTTACGTTGCCGATTAATGAACCTGATAACACAGAAAATAATATTTCCACAGAGTCTTCAATTCAAGAAATTTATATGATTACTGTAGACGCAATTGAGTCTGAGTTTATTAGAATAATCAAAGTACTTAAAGAAGAACCAAATCCAGTAAACACACAAATACTGAAAAAATATTCATCTGAACTATCTCGATTGCAGACGCCTTCCTCTATTGTTTCATACATGCATGATAAGAAAATACGACGTTCACGAAAAATAAAGGTCCAACCTACATCTATTTCGAGACGGCATCAAAAACAATTACCCAGCAGTGGTAGAATTCAGTCCGGCCGTCCTGTTAAAAAGAAACGTGCACACAATATCGCTGTGAACATAGACCAAAACGAACGTTCCGCAAAATAGTTGTCTTGTCGGTGTTTTTTTTGTTATTTTTGTTCTGATAATAAATGTTTCATTAATTGTATTGTATGTAATATTTCATTGAAATCATATTGAGTTAATAGTACAACCTACTGTCTACTATAGAATAATACCGTCGCTGATTCAACACGCTTTTGAAGACTCAAACAGTCGTCAAGTCAAAAAAGTGTTCAGTTCAACTGCACACGATTTTGTTAAACCTTACCCAGCGCCACTTGTTCACAAAGGCGTGCTTAGTTGACGCGAATTGAACACGGGATCGTAGGATTCCGTAGTAAAACAAAAGCGTGTGGATTTCGCGAGACCGGTGTCGCCAGTTGAACACGGAAAGGGAAATACGCCAGTGGCGCCTGCCACACTCTAACTGACTACAACCACACGGTGCGCCACCAGGGCAGACGGGAACTTTCAGTGGCGCCTGCCACACTCTAACTGACTACAACCACAGCAGCTGGAACTACGGGTCCGGCTGTTTGGATCAGGGTACGCGGGGTCAGGTAGGCCCTCCACCATTGCAAGCGCAAAGGTGGTACCTGACATTGAGGTTGGACTCGCGGTGGTCTATGTGGTGGTTGCAGAGGAGTGGCATGTTGTCTGCTCGGCTATGTGTGGGCCGAGCGTCATTCCTCGCGCGCAACAAGTGTCTGAAGTTACCGGCCCAAGGCAAAGGGCCACCTGGTGGTCAGACGCGGGGTTCGTGAGTAACCCTCAAGCAAGTGAGCTCCTGTGAGCGAACTGCATCTCCGGCACTTTCCTGGATAGAAAGAAGAGGACTACCCGTTGGATTAGTTTTCCGGCAACCCAGCTGTAGGCATTGGGTAGATGCGATGATTTGTATTCGAGAGGTGAGCGTGCTTACAGCTCCGGGACCATTCTGGAGAAATGGGAGCCAGCTTCTCTGGCGTCCTTAACGGGGATTGAATCCGCTAGCACCAACTGCGCTGGTGCTGGTGCTTGCACTAGTGCTGGCGTGCTGGGGTGCGTGTGGTGAGCGGCTTTATTGCTCCGGTACCATTCTGGACAAATGGTAGTGAGTAATCACGGTGCAACTCACATTTTCTCTTGAGTACCAGGGGCGAGTGCTCTCGGAGGCGTGACCTACCGAAGATGGTCCCAGACACCTCGTAAGGGGTTGCCTGGTATAGTGTGCCGCTTTCCATAACGTAAGGTTGGTGAAGGAGGCCACTATAGGAAAACTCAGTAGACAAATAGGGGTACGTGACTACAACCACACGGTGCGCCACCAGGGCAGACGGGAACTTTCAGTGGCGCCTGCCACACTCTAACTGACTACAACCACACGATGCGCCACCAGGGCAGACGGGAACTTTCAGTGGCGCCTGCCACACTCTAACTGACTACAACCACACGGTGCGCCACCAGGGCAGACGGGAACTTTCAGTGGCGCCTGCCACACTCTAACTGACTACAACCACACGGTGCGCCACCAGGGCAGACGGGAACTTTCAGTGGCGCCTGCCACACTCTAACTGACTACAACCACACGGTGCGCCACCAGGGCAGACGGGAACTTTCAGTGGCGCCTGCCACACTCTAACTGACTACAACCACACGATGCGCCACCAGGGCAGACGGGCACTTTCAGTGGCGCCTGCCACACTCTAACTGACTACAACCACACGGTGCGCCACCAGGGCAGACGGGAACTTTCAGTGGCGCCTGCCACACTCTAACTGACTACAACCACACGGTGCGCCACCAGGGCAGACGGGAACTTTCAGTGGCGCCTGCCACACTCTAACTGACTACAACCACACGGTGCGCCACCAGGGCAGACGGGAACTTTCAGTGGCGCCTGCCACACTCTAACTGACTACAACCACACGGTGCGCCACCAGGGCAGACGGGAACTTTCAGTGGCGCCTGCCACACTCTAACTGACTACAACCACACGGTGCGCCACCAGGGCAGACGGGAACTTTCAGTGGCGCCTGCCACACTCTAACTGACTACAACCACACGGTGCGCCACCAGGGCAGACGGGAACTTTCAGTGGCGCCTGCCACACTCTAACTGACTACAACCACACGGTGCGCCACCAGGGCAGACGGGAACTTTCAGTGGCGCCTGCCACACTCTAACTGACTACAACCACACGATGCGCCACCAGGGCAGACGGGAACTTTCAGTGGCGCCTGCCACACTCTAACTGACTACAACCACACGATGCGCCACCAGGGCAGACGGGAACTTTCAGTGGCGCCTGCCACACTCTAACTGACTACAACCACACGGTGCGCCACCAGGGCAGACGGGAACTTTCAGTGGCGCCTGCCACACTCTAAGTGACTACAACCACACGATGCGCCACCAGGGCAGACGGGAACTTTCAGTGGCGCCTGCCACACTCTAAGTGACTACAACCACACGGTGCGCCACCAGGGCAGACGGGAACTTTCAGTGGCGCCTGCCACACACTAACTGACTACAACCACACGGTGCGCCACCAGGGCAGACGGGCACTTTCAGTGGCGCCTGCCACTAACTGACTTAAAACTACACGGTGCGCCACCAGGGCAGACGGGAACTTTCAGTGGCGCCTGCCACACTCTAAGTGACTACAACCACACGGTGCGCCACCAGGGCAGACGGGAACTTTCAGTGGCGCCTGCCACACACTAACTGACTACAACCACACGGTGCGCCACCAGGGCAGACGGGCACTTTCAGTGGCGCCTGCCACACTCTAAGTGACTACAACCACACGATGCGCCACCAGGGCAGACGGGAACTTTCAGTGGCGCCTGCCACACTCTAACTGACTACAACCACACGATGCGCCACCAGGGCAGACAGGAACTTTCAGTGGCGCCTGCCACACTCTAACTGACTACAACCACACGGTGCGCCACCAGGGCAGACGGGAACTTTCAGTGGCGCCTGCCACACTCTAAGTGACTACAACCACACGATGCGCCACCAGGGCAGACGGGAACTTTCAGTGGCGCCTGCCACACTCTAACTGACTACAACCACACGATGCGCCACCAGGGCAGACGGGAACTTTCAGTGGCGCCTGCCACACTCTAACTGACTACAACCACACGATGCGCCACCAGGGCAGACGGGTACTTTCAGTGGCGCCTGCCACACTCTAACTGACTACAACCACACGGTGCGCCACCAGGGCAGACGGGAACTTTCAGTGGCGCCTGCCACACTCTAACTGACTACAACCACACGGTGCGCCACCAGGGCAGACGGGAACTTTCAGTGGCGCCTGCCACACTCCTGACTACAACCACACGGTGCGCCACCAGGGCAGACGGGAACTTTCAGTGGCGCCTGCCACACTCTAACTGACTACAACCACACGGTGCGCCACCAGGGCAGACGGGAACTTTCAGTGGCGCCTGCCACACTCTAACTGACTACAACCACACGGTGCGCCACCAGGGCAGACGGGCACTTTCAGTGGCGCCTGTTACACTCTAACTGACTACAACTACACGGTGCGCCACCAGGGCAGACGGGAACTTTCAGTGGCGCCTGCCACACTCTAAGTGACTACAACCACACGATGCGCCACCAGGGCAGACGGGAACTTTCAGTGGCGCCTGCCACACTCTAACTGACTACAACCACACGATGCGCCACCAGGGCAGACGGGAACTTTCAGTGGCGCCTGCCACACTCTAACTGACTACAACCACACGGTGCGCCACCAGGGCAGACGGGAACTTTCAGTGGCGCCTGCCACACTCTATCTGACTACAACCACACGATGCGCCACCAGGGCAGACGGGAACTTTCAGTGGCGCCTGCCACACTCTAACTGACTACAACCACACGATGCGCCACCAGGGCAGACGGGTACTTTCAGTGGCGCCTGCCACACTCTAACTGACTACAACCACACGGTGCGCCACCAGGGCAGACGGGAACTTTCAGTGGCGCCTGCCACACTCTAACTGACTACAACCACACGGTGCGCCACCAGGGCAGACGGGAACTTTCAGTGGCGCCTGCCACACTCTAACTGACTACAACCACACGGTGCGCCACCAGGGCAGACGGGAACTTTCAGTGGCGCCTGCCACACACTAACTGACTACAACCACACGGTGCGCCACCAGGGCAGACGGGCACTTTCAGTGGCGCCTGCCACTAACTGACTTAAAACTACACGGTGCGCCACCAGGGCAGACGGGAACTTTCAGTGGCGCCTGCCACACTCTAAGTGACTACAACCACACGATGCGCCACCAGGGCAGACGGGAACTTTCAGTGGCGCCTGCCACACTCTAACTGACTACAACCACACGATGCGCCACCAGGGCAGACGGGAACTTTCAGTGGCGCCTGCCACACTCTAACTGACTACAACCACACGGTGCGCCACCAGGGCAGACGGGAACTTTCAGTAGCGCCTGCCACACTCTAACTGACTACAACCACACGGTGCGCCACCAGGGCAGACGGGGACTTTCAGTGGCGCCTGCCACACTCTAACTGACTACAACCACACGGTGCGCCACCAGGGCAGACGGGAACTTTCAGTGGCGCCTGCCACACTCTAACTGACTACAACCACACGGTGCGCCACCAGGGCAGACGGGAACTTTCAGTGGCGCCTGCCACACTCTAACTGACTACAACCACACGGTGCGCCACCAGGGCAGACGGGAACTTTCAGTGGCGCCTGCCACACTCTAACTGACTACAACCACACGGTGCGCCACCAGGGCAGACGGGAACTTTCAGTGGCGCCTGCCACACACTAACTGACTACAACCACACGGTGCGCCACCAGGGCAGACGGGCACTTTCAGTGGCGCCTGCCACTAACTGACTACAACTACACGGTGCGCCACCAGGGCAGACGGGAACTTTCAGTGGCGCCTGCCACACTCTAAGTGACTACAACCACACGATGCGCCACCAGGGCAGACGGGAACTTTCAGTGGCGCCTGCCACACTCTAACTGACTACAACCACACGATGCGCCACCAGGGCAGACGGGAACTTTCAGTGGCGCCTGCCACACTCTAACTGACTACAACCACACGGTGCGCCACCAGGGCAGACGGGAACTTTAAGTAGCGCCTGCCACACTCTAACTGACTACAACCACACGGTGCGCCACCAGGGCAGACGGGAACTTTCAGTGGCGCCTGCCACACTCTAACTGACTACAACCACACGGTGCGCCACCAGGGCAGACGGGAACTTTCAGTGGCGCCTGCCACACTCTAACTGACTACAACCACACGGTGCGCCACCAGGGCAGACGGGAACTTTCAGTGGCGCCTGCCACACTCTAACTGACTACAACCACACGGTGCGCCACCAGGGCAGACGGGAACTTTCAGTGGCGCCTGCCACACTCTAACTGACTACAACCACACGGTGCGCCACCAGGGCAGACGGGCACTTTCAGTGGCGCCTGCCACACTCTAACTGACTACAACCACACGGTGCGCCACCAGGGCAGACGGGAACTTTCAGTGGCGCCTGCCACACTCTAACTGACTACAACCACACGGTGCGCCACCAGGGCAGGCATCCTATTTACTTATGTTGCATATGTAGCTATGTTTATCTGATGAAGTCTTGAGGTATTTTGTACTTAAACCTTCTGGCCCCTGTCCCATCCATAAGGTGGCTTGCCAGGATGTATGACCTGATGTAGTACTTTACTTCTTCTTTGACTGTGGGAATCGTCAGATCATGGAGCAGAGCCTCATTTGATACATACCATGGCACGTTTGTGATCGTTTTTAGGATCTTATTCTAAAACCGCTGTATGATCTCAATGTTGAAGTGGGATTATGTTCCCCATATCTGGATGCCATAAGGTCCAGATAGACTTGATTATAGTTTTGTATAACAGGATATTATTTGCAGGTGTGAATTTCGCCCAATTATCCAGTAGTACTTGCTCAGCATCAGTCCAAATTGTTTGCGTTTCGTGAAAACGTGTTTTTTTTCATGTATGGCGCCGGTCTAGGTATAAACCAAGGTATTTAACATGCTTAGCTTGAGGCACAAAAATTTTGTTTAGCTGTACCGGTGTAGAGGTATCCTTTCTTTTAGTGAATGTGTAATTTACTGACTTGGTCTCATTGGCTTATATCCTCCATTTCTTGAGTCAGACGACTATGTCGTCCAAACAGGTTTGCAGCATAGCTGTTGCTACTTTGTGATCACTATGAGAAATCAACAATTTCAAGGAATGCAACAGATGCACAATATTCTTTATCTTCAAACATACTATGAATTTTAGTAACAAGCCTGTGGACAAGTCCATATCGTCATAAAAGACCTATTGTGAAAGATTTTTCTTTTATTAGCCCATTTCGTCCCACTGCTGAGTTAAGGCCTCCCTCATAATTTTCCAGCCAGCTTTTTCATACTTTCTCCAGCCATTCCGCCTGGAACGGGATTACGGATTCATACAAAAAAATAAGATAAACTCACATGCTAGCGTTTCTGCCAGCCATGGCCTTGCACTGCTCCTCGATCTGCCGCTCTTCTATGATGACCAGCTGCTTCTGTTGATCCTTCCACGCGTTGCGTGCCTGCATGAACGTCTTCATCTCATGGCGCATTTTCTCCGTTAGATCGTGTTTCTGTTTAAGTTCTCTGGAATGGTTATATGAGAATTATGTTACTAAAAGATTTTTTTATTAAATATATAAGGTGTTAAAAAATATATCCGAGAATTTCTTGAGGATGCTCGGTATCGATAATCAAAACGATAACAAACAATAAATAACGATTTTAATACTCAGGCAAAATAAATTTAAAAAGTTAAATAAATAAATAGTAAAAGTATCTTTACGCTAACCGTACGCTGGCGTCCGCAGTCAGTGCATGCGTACCGGCGCGGGACTTCACTCACCGAGACCACACAATCCAATCCAAGACCCTTCTCGCGCGACGCTATTTGGTTGCCTAACAACCAAATAGCGTCGCGCGAGAAGGGTCTGTCGCTTTGTTTTATTTCGTAACTTTCGCGCGCTCGCTTTATCAATAATTCCGTTTACCTATTCTAATCGCGAGTACTTAAGACATGATAGTGTGTGCATTCGACATAATTAAAAATGTCAGGGACACATGAATAAGAGTGAAATGTCGTGGAAACTTGTGAATTGATGAACATCGAAATAAGGTAGACCTTTTTAAAATTCTTGTGTTATTAATATTTGTAAATAAGATTGTAAAATTGAAATTTCAGACGTATCGTTAACATAGGTAATGATCGCGCTCTCTGCGCGGCAAGCGGCAGGCTTATTATTTATGAAACATCTATCAGCAACAATTGCGCAGAGATTGTGCAATCATCGCGCGATTATCGCATTACGTCAAAAAGTCGGCAGGCTATTTTTGCGAAATAATTGCTCTTCAATCGCGAAACCGCATTATGTTTGAGCGATAGCCACACAATAATAATTTTACGACAGCACTGCTAACAATAAAAATCTGCTAACTAAAATGTGCATTTATCGCAAGGTGATCGCGATCATTTCGTATTGCGCATGGTTTTTGATAGCAGAACGACAGCCACCGGCGAGCAAATGTGGCTGTCAAATTGCGATAACTTTTTCCTTGTTATGTTCATCAGCGAGCGATTGGTAATAGACCAACTATTACCAATCGCTCGCTGATGACTGAGTAGCTGACTGATGATGGCTGAGTAGGTACAGAAGATTTTGAGTTTTTGGCGGCATTTTTTCGTGTATTATTTTGTGGCTACTTTAATTATCCACACATTAATTCCTAATGAATTTGTGTAGTTTTGTGTCTCAGATGTCTATGCAACTGGACATTTTGTTGAATCATTGAAATAGACGTGATCTCGGTAAAGCGGAAGGGATTTTTTTATTGTAATGTTGACTACCTCAGCGAAGCTTGCCAAAAAGGTTGACACGCTAGGTAATTTTTACTGCCAAATCTATCCAAAGTATCTTCTATTATATTCATATTTTCATAAGGCAAGCACCGATGTCGACTATTCTGCCAATGACTTTTTATTTTTATTTTTTTATTATTGATAGGCTTGCGTTTGACCACTATCTCACTTGATGGTAAGCGATGATGTAGTCGACGATGAAGCACGCTTGCCTAGAAGAAACCTATTCACTCTTGACCTTAAAGACTCCCAGGTTGTAGCTATCAGGAAATACAGACTCCGGCAGGGAATTCCACTTCTTTGCTGTACGCATAATAAAAGAATTCCCAAAACGTTTAGTGCGTATGGGTGGGATGTCCACCATGTACCGATGACGCAACGCCGTACGTCTTGTAGTCCGATGATGGAACGGGCTAGGAGGAATTAGTTCATGCAATTCCAACGCACACTCCCCGAAATGTAACCGATAAATAACCGACAGACTGGCAACTCGGCGCCGATGTTCGAGGTTCTGGAGCCTAGATTCGACCAATAATTAATTGTCGATGAGCCTCTTAGCCCGTCTTTCGATCGCATCAAGTGCATCCAGCTGGTACTTGGCAGATCCGTCCCAGAGATGAGAGCAGTATTCCATGCATGATCGAACTTGCGCTTGATATAAGTTGAGCAGCTGTTCTGGCGTGAAGTACCGTCTCACTTTCGCGAGGATCCCTAATTTTTTGGCAGCCAGCTGAGTTTTTGCCTCAATGAATGGACCAAAATTGAGCGTCGATGTCAACGTGATGCCAAGAATCTCAAGCTGGTCAGTTATCGGCACGGTCACACCTCTGAAAGAAGGAGCCGGTGGAATTGGCTCCTTTTAGCGAAAAAAAGACACGCCTGGGTCTTAGCAGCATTGAACCTGACCAGATTGGCATCGCCCCATTCGGAGACTGCCTCCAAGGACAGATTTAAGCGCCCAACCATGGCCTACCGGAGAAACCGGATCTGAGGTCCAGCAGCGCGCGCGTCGGACACATATCTCTCAGCAACAGTGCTGTCGTCTGCATACCCAAAGGTGCCGGGTTTTAGCAGATCATTTATGTGCAGCAAGAACAACCTTGCTGAGAGTACCGACCCCTGAGGGACCCCGGCATTAATATCCAGTAGTTCAGACGAGCGGCCATCAATAACCACTCGAATGGACCGGCCCCTCAGGAAGTCTGCAATCCAATCGCACAGACCACTGGGCAAACCGAATGAAGGAAGCTTACCAATAAGGCTTTCATGCCAGACCCTGTCAAAAGCCTTCGAAATGTCGAGGGAGACGGCAAGCGCTTCCCCGTGTCTCTCTATACCCTCACTCCAGATGTGAATGGCTTACGCTAGAAGATCCCCAGTTTTGACCGATTTTGGCGGAAGCCATATTGGCGGCATATTGGCGTAGGTATGCCAGGAGCTTGGAATTAAGCACTCGTTCCGTAATCTTGCAGAGGATGGACGTTATTGAAATGGGTCTGTAGTTGGCCGGGTCAGCCCGACTGCCCTTCTTGGGCACAGGCTGAACGTTAGCTTGCTTCCAGGCATTCGGCACTTTTCCCGTCTCATACGAAAGGCGAAACAGGCGTGTCAGGATCGGAGACAATTCAGGCGCACAGGTTCTGAGAACAATTGCTGGAATTCCGTCTGGAATTGCGCAGCACCCTACGAACGTCCTTTTGATGTATGCGAATGTCCAACATACTCGTCTCGCAACCATCAGAAGGAGTGGGCCGCGCGTCACCAGAATCCAGACGCGACGATTCCGCAAAAAGAGAGGCAAACAAGTTTGCTTTCTCTTCAGCGGAGTGGGCCAGTGACCCGTCGGGCTTCAGCAGTGGTGGTAGTGAGGGACGGCAGAAGTTCGATTCAACCGACTTAGCCAGGGACCAAAACGCTTTACTACCCGCTGGGTAGGAAGCAAGTTTGGTCCCAATACGGCTTATGTGGTCAAACCGAGATCTTCGCATCACCTTCTTGCAGGACTTGGCAGCTCTATTGTAGGCTCTCTTGCGCTGACCCAACTTGCTTTGTGCTTCCGAGCGTCGACCCATGCCAGGTACGCCTCATGTTTGAGCGCATTGGCGCGCTTGCACTCGGCGTCAAACCGTGGCCGGTCAGCGCTAGAAATTGCAACGTCAGAGAACGGAATGAAGTACTCCATTCCCTGACGCAACACATCCGACACGGCGTCCGCGCACGACTAAGGATCAACCAAAGAGAAGCAAGTAGGCTGCCAAGGATACGATGCGAAAAAAGAACGCATCCCATCCCAATCTGCTGACTTGTACCGCCAAACCCGCCGAGCGCCTCTTGGGCTGGGATCGGGTGGGGAGTGGACGGATACAGACTTCACCAGACAATGGTCGGAACTACCCAAAAGTGAAGATACCGACACCGAGTAGCGGTCTGGATCTGTGGTCAGCAGAAGGTCCGAGCAATTGGCTGTGTGCAAATCAACATCCGGCACCCTCGTTGCCCCTTGGACCAGCTGAGCGAGATTTAACGCAAGCGTAAGCTTTCTCGTCTCCCGCCCAGCATGATCAGTGCACTGGTACGGCAAAAACCACTCCTGGTGGTGGGCATTGAAGTCCCCCAGTAACACCAATTGGGCAGAAGGGTACCGCTGCTGTGCCGTATCAGCCGCCTCACTAAGGTACTCTGTGAGCCTGGTTGTCTCCTGATCCCCGCTGTGCGAGCGGTAGACACAGGCGTAAACAATTTTATCAAGGCCCATGTCCACCAAAGCCCACAGCACAGAGAACCTAGAGTCCTCAAGGTTTCGGAGACGCCGATAACAGATGTCGTCTCGGGCGTACATGCATACACCCGCGCGTTGCTTAAAATTGTGCTGTCTGGTGTCTTAAGTAAATTGGAAAACAAGTGTGTTCAACGATCTATTTTACGTTTCATAGAGATACGAGATGATTATGTCCATTTAGTGATGTCTTAATGCGTTAACGATTCGATTTCTTATAACAATCGACTATTAGGAAGAAATTTTAATTTGGCATTTTAACACATTGGCATTTTAGTCATTAAATTTTTCAAATACATTGTTTCAATCATTTTTGAAATTAATTATTATATTATGAAAATAGGCAAAATTGACTGCCATATTTACTGTTACACAAATACTTTACATCTGCAAATATTAATTTATCGAAATATTGGAGCTAAATAGTAATCAATTGACTATTGTAAAAAATCAAACAGCGTCCACAAGTGTTGCATTTTAGTAAGCAAGTTACTTAATCAAACGATAAATTTTATAAATCATTGGACAGGTATATAGCTTCTGTTAAAAGTGACTGTCGAAAAAAGACTTGACTTAGAGGCCTCAGTAGCCAGATCACTATATTGATCGCGCAATAATTGTAAAATTATTGCTGCTAGCTATCCCTTACGTAATAAGCCCACGGGTCGTTGACCGCCTCAGTACCTACCTACCGAACGCAGGCGGTCGATATGGTTTGCACATTCAATCATTTACGCGTAATGCAAATAATTGCATATCTATGGAACGGTTGTTTTTTATATTTTTTTCTTGATCATTTTTAAATATTATATGGCACAACATCTTAAATTTCTTAGAGTTACCTATTTTTTTTACAGCTTACAGTAATAAAGTAACTAGAAAAAAAACAAAAAACCCGACTGCTTAAAAGGCGAACTAAAACGAAGTTAACAAGAAGAAAATCGTTCTGTGCAGTCGGAGGACACATATTCGCGAGCTGGCTGACCAAAACCAGATGTATCCCCCACACGATGGGACAGTAAGAAAAAAAAATTTGGGCCCCCACAATATGACGCCCAAAATCCGTCATTTTACTATTTGCCAATTTTAATGTAGCCAATGACACTCGCAGGGTTAAGACGAATCGATTGACGTAAGAATCATCAAAATCGGCCAACGCGTTTGGTCTCTAGAACGCCACATAGGAACAAACATACATACATAGACTGATAAACACATTACCCTCCTTTGGCAGTCGGGTAAAAAGATGATAGATAGCAAAGTATTGGGCCACGAAAAAAATGAACGCGGTTATACCAGTGGCACAAAGAAGATTTAAAGTAATCAAGAGAGTTTTTCCTTGTCTTGCTGCTTAGAAATCCTCCGCACAAACTGAGAACAAATATGATGATGCTATGATAGAACAGTACTCGCCAATCTTCTTGGCCGCCCTGAAGTTGACTACAATGGCTGCGCAGTAGTATAACTCATACTAAAACAACAGCGCGCCATGTCATGCGCATCGGAAAGCCAACTTCAGAGCTGCCAAGAAGATTGGCGAGTACCGTAATATTAGAAGTCAGCTAAGTGACTACTTAGGATGCACCATGATAGCAACTTGTGGAGACAATTTCAATGTAAGGTAATTTAAAGTAAATTAGACAAAGTACGACACGTTTACGTCTAAAACTCTTACTAGTTCTGATCTGATCAGATACCATGCCTGAGTTATCTGAATAACTTATGCAGTCACCAAATACAAAAGTAGTAATACCAAATAATTACAAAAGTATATCAACAATTTCTCACTTCATATCCTCATCCGACATGGTCCGCATGATATCCTCGAGCATTTTCTTCTCAATCAGGCTGTCTTCATACTGGCACTGCTTCTGCAGCTGTCGGTTCACGAGCTGCTGTTGCAAGTCCTTGCAGTACTGTGTGGTACGCGTTATCTTCTCCTTCTCTGCAGATTCTGCAGCTGCTTTATCATCGTAGAGAGATTGGAGGAGGATGTTGTTAGCACGATTGTCTTCGGCCTGGAAATGTAATAAAATAACTTTTAAATGTGAGTAAGACTTAAAAATATGGTTGTGATGACAACTCGTCACACTAGCTATCTCGTCGCCATCTCTAATAGGTCTCTTTCACTAATACGTCGTTTTGTACATGTAGTCAGTATCCCAACTCGTCTCAAGCCGTATTTCGTCTCTTTCCGAACTCGTCCGACGCATATGTTCAATGTACAGTAACGTACAAAATTATAAAGTGAATAGGTCCCCGATGCAATGCGACGTCAGTTCAACTGGATATTAATTCCGGAGTCCTTCAGAGATACTTGTCCAACGCACGGGCTACTGGGCCCCAGATCCAGTCTCTCCGGGAGGCCATGGTTGAGCGCTTGATCCTGTCCATGAAGGCAGTCTCCGATATTTCCTAAATATTTTATTTACATATTTTGTGCTTAATTGTACATAAGCGTCGGACGAGTTGGGAAAGAGACGAAATACGGCTAGAGACGAGATGGGAAACTGACTACATGTACAAAGTGACGTGAAAGTATTAGATTATTAGTATTAGTGAAAGAGATTTATTAGAGATAGCGACGAGGTAGCTACGACAATTACTACACGTTACTACACGTACGGTACTACACGTTGTGACGAGTTGTCATCACAACCAAAAATATACTAGTACACTAAAACCGGGCAATAAATAAAGTAACTAAAACAGGGAAATAAACAAAGAACAAACTAATCAGATTCGAGAGACCAGGACACAGGATAGCACCTTTACAAACTAATTACCCTGTCCAGGTTGCCTGGAAGGTACAATCAACCGCCTACAATAACTTTAGCATTTTGCTCTAATAGCAGTTTTGTTTTATGGGAAGCAAATCTGATATCATCCTTGTTAAAGTGTATTGTGATACCCAGTAACTGGGTATAAGTAATAGTTACAAGGTTGTGGAAGTCAGATAGGCATATGCTTTATCTAAAATAGTGGTAGTTAACTGAATCTGGTTAGGGTGAAAACTGACCTGAACTAATTTGAGAAAAGGGTATTAAAGGTAAGGGTCGGTTAAACTTCTTTTCAGAACATTTTTAGACAAGCCGGCATTTTCACCACCACATTGTCATTTAAATGTTTCTGCAAAGATGCGGTGCACATAGAAATCTTAATGTGCGGTGTTGCTGAGATATTTGGAAGTGACATTCTCTTAATTATAGAGATCTTGGTGATGTGATACTTTAAGAGACCATATCTCAGATTTTATTTGTGTATTTAATTGACTTCTACCCAGCAGTACCAACCATTACATGCTGCAACGTTGAAGAAAATAGCAATGGCTGAAGATGCTAATTAGGGTCAACGCCTTTTGTTACACTTAGAATAATGATATATTAAATGATACCTTTTCCTGCAGCCTCCTATATTCATTATGTAGTATTTGCTGCTGCTGATCCCTGCTCACATAACCAGCTTGCAGCTTCTTGGACAGCTCTTTAAGACTGGGATCCCGTTCTCTCAAGTAATGTCTTCGGAGTAGTTGACAGACCTCCTCACGCCGCACCTTGGCTATTTCGATGCCCAGTTTTGTTTCTTCTTTGGCTTTGGCATTGACAATAGCTGCATGGTCAGTTCTCTAAATTCAAAAGAAAACTGAGAATTTATATCATGTTAAGTACAGTTAACATCAAAACACAATTATGCGGTGCTATCAACTATTTTCTCGCTAATGAAACAAACAAAATAAACAGATATTGTGTCAATAGAAGTCGGTTAAAAAGAGACACATATATTAATAGTTGCTGTTCACATCGCTGGCGAATATTCTCTCAACTCGGCTAATACTCGCTCCCGATACTCGTACAGCAATGCCCGCTACTTGCTCGCGAGACACCAACCAACCAACGCATGCAGGACAGTGGCCTTAGTGCGAGTTTTTACTCACGCTCACTCGTGATACGTAAACGATCTCTTATGTCAAAATGTATACAAAAAAAGTGGTTTCTCCTTACCGTCACCAGACGGCGCTTATCCAGTTTCAATACAAAATGATGTTTACGTATCACGAGTGAGCGTGAGTAAAAACTCGCACTAAGGCCTCTGATCGCCCAAGCGAGTGGTGCGAGTAATCACCCAACCGAGTGGTGCGAGTAATCACCCGTCGAACAAAAACACTCGCTCATACCCAAACGGTAAAACTATCAGAGGCCTTAATGCGAGTTTTTACTCACGCTCACTCGTGATATGGTAAACGATCTCTTATGTCAAAATGTATACATAAAAAGTGGTTTCTCCTTACCGTCACCAGACGGCGCTTATCCAGTTTCAATACAAAATGATCTTTACGTTAACGCGATTGAACGTGAGTAAAAACTCGCACTAAGGCCTCAGGCGCCTTAGTGCGAGTTTCTACTCACGCTTACTCGTGATAACGTAAACGATCTCTTATGTCAAAATGTATACAAAAAAAGTGGTTTCTCCTTACCGTCACCAGACGGCGCTTATCCAGTTTCAATACAAAATGATGTTTACGTATCACGAGTGAGCGTGAGTAAAAACTCGCACTAAGGCCTCTGAACTACACTCTCGCTTCTCGCTGCCCGCCAACTCCTATCAAGGTTCTAGCTCTACTTGCTGTCTGCAGTTCGTCGGCAGTGGGACTAGTACTTTATACTTTACCCACACAAATGCAGAGTCTATGATTCTTATCCAACTGTCCTGATGCAGGTTTTACATCAATCAAGTTCAAATTTCCATTGAATTAGCAGTAATTTTTTGCTCTTGGATAGATAGATGGACTCCCTTTTCCGCGACTCCCATTTGGTCTGTTGTGCATGCAGGCCTCCTATCTGTGAGAGGGAATGGGCCGTAATGCACAGAGCGGGCTCAGTGCAGATTGTTGATTGTCTTCAAATTTTTGGTTCTAAGACATGCCAGTTTCCTCATGATGATTTCCTTCACCATTTTAGGAGCTGTGGTGATCAAATAATTTACACAAAGTGTCTGCCTGGATTCGGAACCACAACCTACAACTTGTAAGTCTCATCCGTTGCCACTGCTCTTTTATGCTCTTCTACGATGTTTGTATGCAAATAAATATAAAAAACCAAAGCATACAAACATCCTTACAAAACCTTGATGCTACAGCAGAGACAAATTACTCCTTATGGAAAGTCACTATAAAGCTTAAACGCCCAGCATGCAATCAACCTCCTATCCGTAAAAGTAACTTAGAATGGGCTACTAGCGATGCGGAAAAAGCTGCTACATTTGCTGAACACCTTAAACGGGTCTTTATACCAAATCCAGATACGGGCTCCACTAACATCCGAGAAGTCACAGAATTTTTAGGACAAACTCACCAACTTCATCCTCCAATTACTAAGCTCACACAAGAAGAAGTCAAAACAGCAATTAAGGCCCTAGACCCTAATAAAGCTCCTGGTTACGATCTAATAACAGGCAAAATCTTAAGAGAGCTGCCAAAGGAAGGGATTAAATTTCTGACTTTTCTGTACAATGCTATCCTGCGTAGAGGTATAGTCCCACTTCAATGGAAAGTAGCCCAAGTGATAATGGTGGCCAAACCTGGAAAGGATCCGACTGAGGCACAATCATACAGACCTATTAGCCTGTTACCCATACCATCAAAAGTTATGTAAATAGTTATTTTGCATAGACTGTCCCCAATTATCTCCTCAAATAAATTATTACCTGACCACCAGTTTGGTTTTCGCCGTAAGCATGGAACCATAGAACAAGTACACAGACTTGTGGAACATATTAACAAAGCCAGTACAGTGTTGCAGCATTCCTTGATATATCACAGGCATTCGATCGAGTGTGGCATGACGGACTACTCTATAAAATAAAAAAAGATCTGCCCATAAACATCTACAACCTTATAAAGTCATACCTAAGCAACAGACAGTTTTTTGTAAAACAAGGAGAAGAGTTAACGTCCTTATATGCTATACAAGCTGGAGTCCCACTGGGCAGTGTTATGGGTCCCACGTTGTACCTACTTTTCACAGCTGATCTCCCATGACCGATGGAGTGGTTACAGGAACATTTGCTGATGACACCGCAATACTAAAAAGTCTGCCTGCTAAAAAGGATATCACTGTTAACCCCAAAACTGCAAGTCGCTTGGCAGCTTTTAAAGTTAAACTCAGTAATAAATTACCTATTTTGTCAATTGATGCTGATCCTAATCATCTATATGATGTTTTTTTTAGTATATACTGTAAACAATTTAATTCGACCTTTATTGCTAAGACTATCTCCGTTAATAGTAACGCATCATTCAGTGATTGGGCTACCATTGGTATTCATAAAAGTAGAACACGGCTTTATGAGCTGTACAGTGAAAGGACTTATGTAAACACTGCTGAATTTAATTTATATGTTAGAAATTATTCAAAATTATTTAAAAAGTTTGTTGTTTGGTCAAGTCGCGTTATTTGAGCTCGAAGATTAAAAACAGTAGTAATGATATTAAAACGACTTGGAATATTATTAATAGTGAAACGGGAAGATCTGGTAACCGAAATATTGACGACCGCTTGTCTATTAATGGCAACATCATAAAATCAGACTCACAAGTCGCAGTGACCTTTGATGATTTATTTTCAGATATTCCCATTTTAACGACTAAATCCTTAAACTCATCACCTTCTGTTGCTGAGTCTTTGCTAAAAGAAAATGTTAATGTTTGCGACTCGGATTTTTTTTTGAACATATTACTTGTAAAGACATTGACATTGACAATTAAAACCTTTCAAACTTTAAATGTTAAAAAGACTGCAGATCTGTGGGGTCATTCTGTAGAAGTTGCTAAGTCTATTATTATTAAGACATTGTCGCACCTAGTTTAGCTATTATCTTTAATAATTGTATTGACTGTGGTGAGTTTCCTGACCTAATGAAAAATAGTAAAATAATACCTTTGTTTAAATCAGGTAGTACATCAGACCCTACAAATTATAGACCTATTTCAGTACCACCTACGTTTAGCAAAATATTTGAGAAATTAATTTTAAAGCAATTGCAAAGATTTTTTAATAAACATAAATTATTACATAGCAAACAGTTCGGTTTTACAAGGGGTCGTTCAACTACTGATGGCCGGTGTTGAGCTTTTAGGACATATTTATAATACATGGGAAGATAAGTGCGATGCCTTGGGAATATTTTGTGATTTGTCCAAAGCATTTGATTGTGTTTTTCATGAAACGCTAATCAGGAAACTCCGCCACTACGGGATCCGGAACAGCGCTCTGGATCTTCTTACTTCATATTTGAGTAATAGGATTCAGACCGTTGACGTTAATGGAAAAAGATCTCCTGGATCTATGGTAACAATGGGAGTCCCACAGGGCTCGATTCTTGGTCCTTTCTTGTTTCTTATTTATATTAATGACTTGCCTTAACTCATAAAGGATAACCATGATATAGTGTTGTTTGCGGATGATACTTCACTTTTGTTTAAAGTTAAACGTCAGCAGCTGGTTACTGACGATGTAAATAGCGCGATCTCAAAAGTAGTTCACTGGTTCAATGTTAATAATTTAATTCTTAATGAAAAAAAAACCAAATGCATTAAGTTTACCCTACCTCACGTTAGGCAGGTGAAAACCGATGTTTTGATAAAGGGCGTAGAACTGAATCCTGAAAATAGTACAGTATTCTTAGGCTTAACTTTGGATGCTAAGCTTCAGTGGAGCACACATATAGATAAATTGTCAAAGAAGCTAAGCTCCGCAGCATATGCTGTTAGAAAAATTCGTAATTTAACTGACAAAGCGCAAGTCCGATCCTGCATGGAGTATTGCAGCCACCTTTGGGATGGCTCAGCAAAGTATCAGCTTGCCGCGCTTGACTCGGTGGAACGCAGAGCTAAGAGGCTCATCGGCGACATTGAACTGGTGGATACCAAGCTTCACAGCTTGGCTCATCGCCGCAAGGTTGCCTGCTTGTCGGTCTTCTACAGACTGTATTTCGGTGAGTGTGCTCAAGAACTCCACGACCTCATCCCACCAGCCCCCTTCTACCATCGGACATCTAGACGCACTGCAAGTTACCATCCTTACCTTGTTGCCATTCCACCAATTCGCACCAAGCGCTTCCAAACATCCTTCATAATGCGCACAGCGAATGAATGGAACTCACTACCTGCGTCTGTGTTTCCGAACGCATTCAACCCGAATCTCTTCAAAGTTAGAGTAAACAGGCTCCTTCTGGGTAAGCTCACTCCATCGTTGACTCTGTCTCTGTCACCTATGACTTAGACTAGAGTCAAGAGCAAACCCATCTCAAATAAAAAAAAAAAAACATAGAGACAGCATAGTGTAATGTCGTACGGTATTCTGTTGTGGGGAAATGCCACCGACATCCACACTATCTTTGTTTTGCAGAAAAGAGCTGTTCGATCAATTTATAAATTAAGCCCGAGACACTCTCTCAGAGAGAAATTTAAGGAGATTAATGTAATGTCTGTGCCTTCTCAGTATATTTATGAAAATCTTTTATATGCCCATAAAAATATAAAATTGTAAAAAAGTACAGTGATATCCATAACATAAATACTAGGAATAAACACAAAGAAGGATGGCCAAATCGTACCAGGTGAAGAAAAGATGGCGTCCAAATCTGCCGCATATATGAAAAATATCCTTATTTTTTAAGGTTTTTAAAAACACAAGAAATGTCTCTATAAGTAACCACAAAAAAAAGATATCCATTTATTTTTGTTTCTGTAACTTTTTTGAAATTATTTAGAATTCTATGTTCAGAACGCACCTATTGACGATTCGTTTAACGTATGAAATGACTTGGCATTCAAAGACTATAATTATTCACGTTTTATTGAATACTTGTTAACTGACTGTGACTTTAGTGTGTTAGTGCCTGAGGAGTTCCCAGAGGCGGCTTAATTAACTCTGACACCAGAGAAGGCCACATCCTCACACGAAAAGAAAGACAAGACATAATGTCCTATTTTTTGTGTAATTCTATTCAGAAATCGAAATAAATAGAAACGAGATTGCTAATTACCCTCCTCGCTTGTCGAGTTTTTGCTAACTATCTTTTAACTGACTTCTTTAGGCTACGCCACAGTCTAGTAAAAGGTAGTTATTGAATCTAACCTCAAACACATTGTTTACATTATTATAAAAAATCGTGGCCATTTAGATATGATTTTCAAATGGGGTGATGTTTACAACATAAAAACAAACCAGTCTAGCTATAATTTACTTTGGGACATGAAAAATAAAAGTCAAGTCCAGCTCCTATAGAAATTTGGCCATTGTTCTTTGTAGTACCTACAACAAGGCTCAAGAAAATAGGTGGCTCGTTTAGATGTCAATGTGTACGCTATTATAATAAGCTTCCAAGCCTTTTCAAATCTTTCATTAAACGTAAGTTGTGCCAGAAAGCGTTTTATACAACTAAAGATTACCTTGAAGACAAAAAGGCTTGGGATTGAGCTGCTCCAATTAATTTTGTATTTTTTGTATTTTTATTAAATTTTGCACCATGAATTTTGTTATTATAATTTTTATTTTTATTTTTTTTTTGTTTTCTTGCAATGACAAGAATATTTACTTTTAAAGTATTATATTATTTTATTTTAATTATTGTGAATGTGAAGACTATGTGGATCATTCTTTTTTGTTTTTTTTTGTTTTAATTTAAATTTAGCTTAGTTTATAATCATGGTCTGGCAGTTTGAGTAGTTTATGCAGCCTACCCGAATGTCCTTTCTTTGGTATTGTTTGTCGAATCGTTGAGCTCCTTAAATTCTGAGTTGAGCTGCTCGGTTATTGACAAATGCGTGCACTGACTGCACAGGTCCAATCAATCTGGCTGGTTCTTTCCTCAAAATACCATTTCAGACATCAGTCTACATGGTCTTCACATGATCTAACCAATATTTGTCCGGACTTTAAAAGAGACTGTGACCTCTGAGTTTGTTTCGGCCTTTCTTCTCAGAGTAGTCAGATAGGAAACGCTGACCTCATCTAGTTTTAAAAAATATGTTCGACATGTAAAAGTGTTTGTACAAACCAACTTACAGAAATAAAATCATTTATCATTTACTATCTATGGACAACTCACCAGACGTTGCAGCGCAAAAGCTTCAAGCCAGTCTTGAAAAAATAACCCAATGGCTCAAAGACTGGCGTATCAAGGCCAACGAAACCAAATCAGTCCAAGTCACTTTTACAAACAGGCAAGAAACATGTCGCTCTATCACTCTAAACGGCATACCTCTCCTGCAAGGGAACCACGACAAGTATCTTGGAACAGATTTGGATAGACGCCTAACCTGGAAGAAGCACATTCTCACAAAGAGACTAGCTATGGGTCAACAGTTGGGCTCAATGTATTGGATACTTAACAGGACATCGCGACTTTCAGTTCTAAATAAGCTGTTGTTAAAATAAGCTGTTGTTGTATAAGTGTATCATAAAACCCATATGGACGTACTGTCTGCAACTCTGGGGAACATCTGCAGTGTCAAACATAGAGATACTACAAAGATTCCAGTCAAAGATACTGAGACGCACCTTGGTATGTCTCAAATAATAGACTCCATCACGACCTCTGCATCAAAACAGTTACAGAAGAAATTACAGAAAGGACAAAAGCATACAAGAAGCGGATCGTGAATCACCCAAACATGCTGGCGGCTAGCCTGATGAACACCACAGTCGCTCGAAGACTAAAAAGAAAGATTCCCAAAGACCTTTTATAAGAGGCAATATGAATAAACGGAGCAGTCACTGGACGGCTTCCGTGCAAGACCTTTGATCGTTATTTTACACATATTGCTGAATATCTGCAAGACTGATAGATCGCAATAATAATATCTTTATAATTTGTTTTCCTAAGTTATTTTGGTGAACATAAATAAATCATACTGTAAATCAAATCCTACTGTAGAATGTTTGGCCAGAGGTTAATATTAGGAATTGGTAATAAGAAAGAGGATAGCAAAATTTAACGTACTTCCTGAAAATCCTTTTCCATCGCAGCCTCTCGGTGTATGAGCGCCAGGCACCGGTTCATTCGGCCATCCTGCATGCGGCTGTCTAGCCATTGGATGTCCAGCGCTCGCTGGTACTGCTCCAACTCATTACGACGTTCTTCAGAGACGGCATTGCGCTGCAACTCTGTCTTGGCCTCCTGAAAACAATTTCAGAGATGTGTCAGCATTGATTCACAACTGCAACCATTATTTGCAAATACTCATAGATTTTGTCTTTTATTACCATGGTTACGTGGGAACTAGAGTAATCTCTGGATAAATAATAAAGTCAGAAGCAATAAGCAATAAATCTTCCAATAAATAAACGAAATAAACAAAGCATACAAGTTTGACTATTTTCATCAAACTGAAAATAACAAACAATTCGAATTTTCTGTTTGACAGTTACTGTCACTGTCAAGTTGTCAACATCAATACTGCTCTTCAGTTTTGTTTTCAGTTTTGGAACGCTAACAGCCGTGTTTAGAAACTTAAAAAACCTGCCAAGTACGTTTTGGAATTTTTATTTGCACATGGCCGTTTGTTCACGACGCGACACAGGCCACGAAAAAATGTAGTCACGATACAGAACTCCATAAATTTGTATGGACCGTTTGTTCATTCACCACCACACGCGACGCGATTTACAAACGGTATTTCGACTATGTCATCGATACCGCTATGTCGTCGCAACTTTTTTGCGGTGACGATTTAGCGCCTGTACAAAACAAGTATGAGTTTTTTTTTTATACACTATAGCCTCGCGCTTGACCACTATTTCACCTGATGGTAAGCGATGATGTGGTCGACGGTGAATCACGCTTGCCTAGAAAAAACCTATTAACTCTTGATTTAAATACCCCACAGAAATACCCCTAGATGTAGCTGTCGGAAAACACAGACTCCGGCAGGGAATTCCACTCCTTAGCTGTATGCACAATAAAAATAAAGGATGTCCACCATGTACCGATGGCGCATCGCCGTACGTCTGGTAGTCCGATGATGAAACGATCTAGGTGGAATAAGATCATGCAATTCCATTGCACACTCGCCGAAGTGTAATCGATAAAAAACCGACTAGCTGGCGACTCGGCGACGATGTTCAAGGCTCAAGCTTTGTTTTGACCAGTGCTTCATCGCCGATGAGCCTCTTGGCCCGCTTTTCGGTCGACTCCAGTGCATCAAGCTGGTATTCGGCAGATCAGTCCCAGAGATGACAACAGTACTCCAGCCTCAATTTATGAGCCAAAATTGAGAGTCGATGTCAAAGTAACGCCAAGAAGCTCAAGATGGCCCGTTGTTGGCACGGCCACATCTCGGAATGTTGGAGCCGTGTGAAATTGGCTTTTTTTTTGCGTAAAAAGACACGCCTGGGTTTTAGTTCAAACGCTCCACCATGGCCTCACGGATAGACTTGAGCTTGTTGACGACACGACAACAAGCTCATACTTGTTCCGTGGTCACGATACACCGCGCCGCACGGCTCATACGTGGTTCATCACTCACTAGGGATGTCGGAAGTGAAAAAATGTATCGATATATCGATGTATTGATTTTTAATAAATTATCAATATCGACCTCGATATATGGAGGAAAAAATATCGATAATATATCGGTCCGATTTTCAGAGTTTTTCAGTTTTAAAATAATAATGTATTTAGTTCAGTCTTGCTCAATAATAGGTAGTAGAAATTTTTATACAAAATTTACATTATTTTAATGTATGAGAATCTTAATAAAAACGAAGGTATTTTGATCGTTATTCCTTTTCAATAGGAAAAAATGTAAAATAACAAAAACTAAATAGCAATCTTCTAAAAATATTATAAGATGACACGCACCACACACACACACAACGCAAAAGATGTACCGTGAGTAACGAGTGACTGATGATGACTGCCTCCGCGGCCGGATCACACACACGGAACACAAACAAAAGATTATATTCATAGACAATACAGTAATTTTACGTTTGTTCCTATCTTTTACGGCTTTGAATTCTGTTAAATATTCTGCTAATAAATTAAAGATTCGTCACGCAGTGTCGGATGATGGGCGTCGTCACCGTGGGAGGCCCAAGAAACGCTGGCGTGACGACTTGGAGGCGTTTGCAGGAGATTGGCAGGAAATAGCAAATAATATGGAAGAGTGGAAAGCTATGGGGGAGACCTTTGCCCAGCAGTGGGACAATATAGGTGGAATAAAAATAAAAAAAAAGATTGAAAAGAAAATTGTTTTTGATACGTTTTTCGATATTGAATATTTTGTATCGATATATCGATGTATCGGATGAAAATATATCAGGTAAAAATATCGATATATCGAGACAAAAATCAATTTATCGATATTTTTTCGACAAGCCTATCACTCACGCGCTTATAAAATAATACAAATGCACTGCAGTGTCGTTGCAGAATCGTGTCTAGTGCTCTATGTGTCTAGTGAACTACCTACCTACCCTACCTGCCCTACCTGCCCTACCTGCCCTACCTACCCTACATACCATACATACCCTAACTACCATAAAAAGCTGACTTTGGTAGCGTCTCATTCCTTTGTTTTCCAATATATTAAGCAAATAAATACACCGCTTATCTACTCAACGAGCTCTAAACAATGATACCCCACTCGACGGGGAAGGTCTTTTTTTTTCTTTCTTTTCTCGCCCAAAGCGCATATATTACTTAGCTGCCATCTGTTGGCGTTTGATTAAATACACAAGACGAGTTCAATAAAAATCCGCTAGACAGCAGCAAATTAAATTCATCCAAATTTAACATAGTTCAACATTGAAAAAAAGAACACATTTTAGCATGGCAATTAGCATTCTGTAGTTTTAACATATTGTTTCGACTCATCGAACAAATACTAACAAAAAGGTATTGCATCGGTAACAACTATTGCGATAATTCAGGTATACCAGTGCGCCATCTATTGTTTCTGTGCTGTACTAACAGCAGTAACTTACGATGCAAATCGCTTACAACGAGGCGCTAGGGTGACAATTTTCTCTCATTCGCGGCATTACAATACAGCTACAGCACGCATTTGGATTTTGACGTGTGACAGCAACCAGCTGCAGCCAGATTCGGTTGCAGATTGATAGTGTATCGAAATAAAGACGTTTTGTAATGAAACAGTGATTGAAATGGCAGAAAGTAAAGGTGCGTTGATCGCGAAAACAGTGCAAAAACATGCCGGACGTGCGAAGGAAAAGGTATTTATTGTTTTATTCACCTTACGTGGAAAGAGTGATGTTAGTAGGTGATGGTGATTTTTTTATGTATTTAGCTGCTGGTGTGTTGTGAAAGTATGTTTTTGAGAAGATTGAAGGCACGCCAGAGCAGGTTTCTTGCGGCTAGGCCATAAGACAATTTCCTTGTGCATCGAATTTCACCTGTTGCTCGTCTGATAGACGATCTAAGAAACACCTGTGTTTTTCCTCCTCATATTTGTTTTCGTACGTGGTAATTGCATACGTATCGTATTGTATCAGACAGTATCCTCGTAGAGCTGCAGTTTTATCATTTCCAGGGCATTTAATTTTCTATTTATAGTTGTGAGCAGACGTGATAATTTTGGATTGGAACAGTTAGTTGAATGGGATACGACATGTTCAGTTTGCGAACTAGCCTAGCACTCGATTGGTGCACATTAATTTAATCAATCCATTTATTTTACAAGACAGTTCTAGGGAATTGGGACCGTTTTAAAAATAACACAGTGGGTTGGGAGCGGACCGAGACAGCCGATCTGTTGTGCTGGTTTCGCAAAAATAATGTGGATATTTCAACTCATCTATTTTTATGTGGACTGTCTCGCTGTGACTGTGAATCTGTAAATTAGAATTGTTACCATTGGTTTGAAAGCTCTCTGTAACATTATAGAATTATTTAAAGAATATCTTTCATAAAATTATTTGACCTCAATTAATTTTTATTAGAAAATAACAAGTTTATATATTCTAATTATTATACAATTTTAAATTATGTAATATCTAATTCAAATTGATTATCTAATAAGAAAACCACTATTTATTTTCAAATTAGAAAACCTTTTTTTATATTCAGTTTCAAAATTATTGTCCCAACACTACCTTTTTTTTCCACTTTCATTTTGCAATACCAACCAATCCATAAACTTTACCTAGTTACCTAGAAAAAAAAATTGATTTGTCTTCCATAGACAAGACATAGAGTCGGTTATTGACCCAGTCTGGCAGATGGCCCAGTGGAATCATCAACTACTATGAAATTATTGCTAACAATTAGTATCTATTTACTTGAGTATAGAATAAAGAATAAAAACCTCATTTTCGAATCTTTTTCCCAGCTATGTTGGGGTCAGCTTCCAATTAAAACACAACAAAACAGTATACATTTGTTTTTATTGGTAATCTCGCGTTTGACCATTATATTAGGTGAGATATGGTCAAACGCGAGAATATAAATAAATAAAAAAACGGATGCGTTGAGTACCAGTATTTTACATGGAGCACCTGGGTACCTGATTTTCACAATCCAGTAACTAACTGTAAATCCTCATTAATGAAATAAATAATATTTCTAAACTACCTAACACTTTCTTTGAAGATGAGTTAACTATTAATAAATGCATAGTTTTTGAGGAATCTTTTAGAGGTGTAAAATAATTCTGCATAGGTAATTCATAAAATTTAAGAACTTGTTATTTAATGTCAAGTTTAGTAGTTATTGGCTTTTTTAATAAAAAAAATATATTACTAAATAAGTATTAAATTCAGATTATGCATCTAAGTTTTAATAAAGTTTGACATTGCAAATCTAAAAATATTTATGTAATCGCTACCAAAATTATCAAGTACATAATTAAACTAAACAGATTATTTAATTTACTTCATTTCATTTGATAATGCTTATTAACTCAATTTAAACCTACAAAGCACAACAATTTATTGCTCCTGAAACAATGTGTGACACCGCATACAATTTTGTTGATTACAATAATCATGTTCTAAAATTAACAGCTTGATAGACAGACAATCCTATTATCTATTCATGTGTGTTTATGATTAATTGACACATTTACTGATTATGAGTATTTACTTGATAAAGTGCAAAATTCTACATTTCCGCTTTAAAAGCTGTATCTATTTTCCTACAAATAACCAACTAAACATAAAGGTGTATAAAATCTAATGTGTTTATTTAATAAGTAATCTGGGTACATAAAGAATTACAGATCCGATTGTGATAAATCAAATAAAATATTCTGGCGCTAATTCTGAACCCCAAGGGCTACTTTTTATCATGAAAAAAGTGCAAATCTACAGGAAAAAGTTATTATTACAAACAGATTAGCCATCAGCAAAACACGATGCTCACAATATAGGTCACGGACTAAAAGGATTGCAGACGCATAATAAAACCTGATAACTGTTATTGCAATATTAATTGCAGTTTTAAATTAGTTGAATGACTATAAACAACACAACCTCTGTGATATCAATTGTTACTCAATCGCAGTAATTAGTCATACTTACGGAATCGTAAGTAAAAAGTTCGTTGAACTTACAACTTCGTACCTCTAGGTCACTAGCATTAATACAAAATTACTTGTGGGAATGGCTGACTAATGGAAACCCCTGGTGACGTCATTTGGAGACTAAGAATTCACCCTCCCTGGTCAATGAATAGGTGAACGAACTACTATTTTCTACCGTTAAAAGTCTACACACACCATATAACGGGTAAACATTCTTACAAGGGATCGTAGATTTATTTCTACAAAAGATCCTGCTGTATGTGAAAATCTTCAGAGAATATCTGATTTATTCGAGAATTTGCGGCAATAAAAAAGCCAGGTCTCGTGTAAGCAACGACACTGAAGTTGGTCCAGAACAGCAACCTAAATGCCTGGTAGTACTTGGACTCACTACCAGATTAACTGAATAAAGCGTCACATACAAACTCGCTGCTTGAAGGTCTTTAATGCCTACTGGAAGAATAACCGATCTCCATTTATCTCGAAACTCAAAAGAATTGAATTTCCATCCAGTTTTGGCTTCAAATACAACTGGTCGGAAGTGCACTTGCGTCAAAGGACGGCGATCAAGTGCCCTTGCATCACCGATGGCCATGCAAGTGGCATCAAGTAGGCGTCTGAATGGTCTTGAGATGAGAATGCTTGTGATTTAAACAGGTTGCTAAACGTACTCATATGTGCTACGTCAGAGCATGTGAAGGTACAAGTTCCAAAGATTACTGCTGGACTGGTATCTACTCAATGTGTTTTGATTTGTCTCTCTCTCGTCTTAATATGAAGATTTGGCGAATAACAATTAAAAAAAAACTAAAGCCGCTAGAGGATGAAGCCGTTGTGGTGGTCAGACAGGCAGACGTTCTATTTAACATTCGGCTGCATCCGGCTTGGCTTTAAGCCGACCCTAACATAATTTGGGAAAAGGCTAGACATATTGATTGATAAAATGATAAGCCACAATCCATATCAAACAAGCCAAAAATCTTTATATTAAATTGAGTGGAGTGTCCAAAAATATTCACAAACAAACATTTCGTCCTTCCATTATATGGAAAATAGTCCAGAAATTCCCTGCTTGTCGCTTTATTGGCCATCACAGCACGATATTCCTGTTATATAAACGGTAATTTACAAATTAACGACGGAACACCGGCCACGCAGCCACACAAAACGCGTAAAACGTGAGCCAAAGGTATTCGGCAATCTGGACATTTTACTATAACCGGTTTTGTTCTGCCCTTTACTTCGCTCTCGGCTTCTCAACGATCAATGTGCAGTTGATGTGTGTGAGGTGTGGGCTTTTTGATCGGAATCCCTTTTGTAAAGAATCAAAATTCTTCCTAATATTGGAATTTATTTGTCAAATCATGAGGACAAGAATGATTGAGGTCAAATTTTAATGATCATGTTTTAAAATGTTTACCTTTGGGGAAAACTCACTTAATTAGATATCGCCCGTCCGCACAGAATACTGTGATGTCTGCCTATTTCCCTCTTCTACAGATAATAATAGAACAGTTTTCTAGTATTAAGTAAAATTATATAAATAACTGTCAATCTTGAGAGCTGTGCCCAACCTGTTAATGACCAGCCTCAGGTGTCACATATTTCCTTCAGCTTTCTCTTTTTCGAAAACAAAGTCTGACCCAACAAGACCTAAAAACTGTACGATATTGAGTAAGTCACCTGCCATGATAAAATGCGATTTGTCTTCTCGCTTCCCGCTTTAATAACTGTTCGTAATTAAACCTATCTATCACGTTACGCACGCCACGGAGATAACAACTATATTATGTCAGATTTATATAATCTAGCGGGATTTTCCAACTCTGGCGTCAGATTTAAGGGTCACTGGTTTATAAAAATAGGTTGGATGTCCGATGATCTGAAATGAATCCGTGTCGAAGGTAGGGCCGATTGTAGCCCTAAATGTCAGCTAAATAGAGACATTGTGCGGGCTCACGGAGTCACTGCTGCAATTATATAATTTCAATAGCAATTGAAGTCGATTTCAGTTGATCAACAATGAGGAAGTTTTAAATGTCAAATTAAATCTGTTCGCGACATTAGGGATAAAATGTAGAAGTTATCTGTGCAAAGAGGAAAAAGCCGGTATTAAAAATATTTTCAGAAATTAGGAACTGCCATCGATGTGGATAGAGACGAATCTAGTAAAGTCGTAGCTTAGAAAAATACCCCTGATTTTCTATAAATGGAAAAATATTTGGCATGTACTATTAAAAAATTCGCAGATTACGTCATCAATCTTGATCATGATCCGTCAAAAAAACCAGCAAAATATTGAGCAAGCCACGCGGACTATGCACCTATACCCGTCAGTCTAAAAACATTTTTGCCGTCTGAACGAAAAGAGCAAAAAGGCAACTAGGCATTCTGTCATGGACATGGATACACAAAAGGCGCGAAATTGCCAATCTTCATGTAAGCTGACCGTTAGACGAAATACGAGAGAAATGGGCAATAGACGTGGCTCTGGGATATATTCAATTCAAAGTGATCAATAAGATGAACTTCACGTCGGTGACCCCGAGTGTGAACTAAGCTTATGATTTCATGTAATTAATCGTCTGTCTGCACGCTGCGAAGCGAATACGTTTGGGAACGTAAGATTGTTCTAAAACATCTGGAGTTTGAATAGTTTTGTTTTCTTTATTAGATTTTCCTTCATAAAGGTACGTGATAACGTGAATAAATAATAATTAGAAGAGTCTTCTAGTCCTGATTATAATGCAAATTACAGTTTAGAATTTGATGAGTGATTACTTATAATATTAAAAAAAACAATTTCTTACTCGGAATGCTGCGTTGTAAATCTATATCTTTACTGAATTTGATATATTCGCATTTATTTCCTTGTAAATGTACAAAGCAGAAACTAAAAGTTTTTGAACATTCTTCAAGCCTGATATTTGTTTATCAACCATAGTTTCTTAGGCATACTTTACTTTACCATAATTTATTTCTTTATCGAGTAGTTAAACAGCTAGTAAGTCCCCACAGTCGTTATGTTCACACAAAGCCTATCACGTCATGTGAAATTTTCTATCATCATCATCTATTCACGCATTCCGCTTGCAAACATCAGGAGGAAGTCGCAAGCCCTTTGCTGCGAGTAATTCTATCACTTGAAACATATCATGGAAAATCTTTACTTCCTCCGTATCCTTTATTGCGTCGACATAGAGACACAATTCGTGGATAACACCAACTAAGCATGTTTTGCAAAGGTCGATACGTGACAATGCTTAATGCTAACAGTTGGGTTAACTGTGAACTGTGCAGTCGTCATGGGAACTTTGAACGCCAGCCGACGCCCACAACTCATAGTTTTTATTGTATGCTAGGCTAGAGACGTTGCTGTATGTCTGTTGGAATTTAAATGAGTGAGAGTTATGAGAGATAACATCAATTAGGAGACGGTTGTTATGTGGAGGCGAGATTTTTCGTTTTTGCAGCAAATCTTCCTCAATCTACGTACGTAGTTCGTAGGTATAAGAGTAAACTATTGTTTGCATTACATTATTATCACCTCATTTAGCATTATATCGTACGTCAAACCAAGAAGATTTTCCTGCTACGATATTTCAGTTCACATTCACAGTTAAAATTATCCCCGATACTAAACCTCAGGTATCTTGACACAAACATTTAAAATATTTCAATTTCGTTTCAACCGCAGCCAAATAGCTTCTGATAAGTTTGGACGTTTTACCAAATAATATCTTGTCGAAAGTGACCATTCTAATGGTTGTATTCTAATATTTGTAATGCAAATCCACACCTAAACAGCTTGTGTATGGTCAATTTCAGCTTTGTCAAGATGAAGAACTTTCTACGCCCCCGATGCAGACGAGACTCGACTGTCAATCGTTGTACAAATACTTCACATATGGTAATTTAAACGCTTCAAGTTGCAATTCATATGTACAAAAGAATTTTCTAATTTGTACCTAATGTTTCTTTTGTCTTGCATCTTGCGACTTGTGGCTATCCGGTGTGATTGGTCGGTTCATTTTTTGTTTGGTCAACAAACTTGTCGACAGTCATTATGTGCATCCGCACATAGCTGTAAATCAAGGCCAAACAATGTTATATATTACGATGCTGTTATATTATGATGAACAGGTGTTTGGGAAACAATACTAATATGGTGTATATTTGGATGACCTAGTTACATAGATCATCTCAGTGGTATTACGTCTGATAACATTGTTTCACTCTCAGTTTTGATTTGCGTTTCCGAATTATTTCTGTTACATGGCTGACCTTCGTTTATTGCAAAAATAAAACGGTGTATAATAGCCCATTTTTCAGTTATAATTATGAGTCATTTCAATTCTTTTATAAACTCATGGTCACATATCAGGAAATGTGACAGATAAATCTTTGTACGCTAAGCTAAACAACTTAACACGTGTGCCGAAGAGCTCGTTAGTACTATATTCTTGTGTTAGTACCTTTTTGACAATCAAAACACTCGTTCTTTAGAATCTTCGAAGGTTTTCATTTATTATAAAGTAATTTTATTTACTTTAAACAAGAGAAGACGACATTCTTAGGGTCTATGGTGACATCACTATAAATCCGATTTCGCCGAGTTTTTACATTAGCATATTAGTTCGTCACCAAACTGTAGGTGTTCTCCTTGATAGCACTGCACCCACATAGATACTGCGCCTATCCCACGCCCCGCCTACCATCAGCAACCACTTTCGTTTAATCACATTGCTTAATATTCGGCTTTATGTGGGGAAAACATGTTGCCATAAATTCATCTACCATTCCAGCTTTTGTAGGTACTATCTCTTTGGAAAGCGATGTTTAGGGCACATGGCATTCTTGGTCTGCCTTCTCAAATAATCTCAGTAATCGCTCACAGTCAATGTTATCTTGAAACCTGGAAGGTTATCTTAACCTTACAGTTAAATCTCGTACTGTATTATCTTTATCAGCTATATTTTCAAATTCTCTTTAGTTTTGATCGCCAATCGTGTTGTTTTAGAGAAGCTAAAGTAAAACATGACGTGTGCTGTTTAGTGTTTAGTTTAGCCCTTAACTTTTGACTTGGCTAAGAGAATTTATATCTATTTCGTTCTCTTCCTCTGACTCATCAAGCGAGCTAATAACTTCTGTATAGTTTTTTCTGCAGAGATTTAGATTCTTAATTGTAATGAAGATATATGAGAGTGCGCACACTGCGTATTTAAAACCTGCCAAGAAAATCTCAGCCAGATGACTAATTTGTAAGACGATAAAAAACTGCCACATGTGATTGTGCTCTGATATAATTATACTGACGTAAAATATTGAATTGCAACAACACCCAGTTAACCTGAAAAATCAATCGATATACCCCCAATTTTGATTGGTAACTTTTCCAATCCAATATGTGGTTACGAAACTCCGAAATACCGCAATCGGTTTCATCGACCACAATAAAAAATGCCGTGTTAAAAATCTATGGCACATATTTCACCACGGTCGCTCACTTCCTATGGCGGTTGCCAATTGTTACACTGGTAATAGTATCGATATAGAAATGGATGCCTTTCGATCTATTTATAAAGAATATAAAGGTAACGACTATTGGAGTTCCCCGTCCATGACACGGATGGTATGAGATTCCATTGATTCTCCAGTGACATCTGCTACGCCGCTTATTTTAGGAGACCTTAATCTAGAACATTGTAACATTCGAGCTCTTTTAATAATAGAGAATCATGTTCCTTTAAAGAATGTTTTCATTCATCACTCCAAATGCCATAACAGAACGATGACACAAGGAAAAGGAAAACAAAGCTGAACTGAATCAATCAGTTCTTATGTAATCGGTTAACTCCAATGTGTTACTTGTAACAACTGAACTATAAGTTCATACTGAAACTGGGGCACTAGAAGATCAGTTTGCATAATCAAATTAATGCTTAGGCTCAAGGCTATGGCGTTCTAAAAGGTTTGTCGCACATTGTAGAAACTGTTAAAGTTGGATTCGGAAGGGAACTATTGAGGTCAACTATATAATATAAGGATAAAGAATAAGAAGCAAGAGACAAAACGTTAAATCAAAATAAATGTAGATTCTAGTGTATAATTAGAAAGTATGAATAATGAAAAACACATAAATAAATTCAAGCCTTCGGAATGTTTCATCCATTTATATTATAATAACTTAACTTGCATCGGAAGAACCTTGCATATAAACGAAAATTGTAATGGAAGGCTAAAACCAAAAATAAAATCTGTTGCCACAGAGATAATGCCCAATGCCAGACTACTTTATGACTCATCATTAGATAATTTTAGATCTAACATCTAACACATTAAAGTTGAAGATTCAAATGACCTGGAAATAGACAAAACTTTTATTGCTTTAGGAAATTATTTGTATCTGTAAGTAGGTTTATGTATCCTTGCATTCTGGTTATGTTAAAAGGAACTGGAATGGGTGTTTCTAATATTGACACAATTCTTGGCATTCTTTTCTGCAGTGTCAATGTCCCATCTTGAAAAGTCAAGCTGCCTAGCATATAGGTATGTAAAGATGGTCAACTGCCTCGGCAAGCGTTGCTTGAAGATCTGCCCGTGCGGTTGATATGATTTAGCTAAAAAAAGTATTCCTGATCATGATAAATTACTAAGACCACAGGATGTTGACAATTGACAGTTTGCCTATATAAGTCTTTATAAACAAGAGCATTCACTTTTGCTTCCGTATGTACCATAACAAACATATTAATATGCTCATAGATACCTGGATCACCTTCGGAGATCACATTCCTTCTATTTGATCGTGACAACTTACTGTTCAATCAATATGCATTCCTCCTACTGTATTTCTTTCGAAGGTTACTTGCAGTAACATTAGATCAAAACCATTTACGACGATCTAGATGATTTAATGGAACTCTGAGCGGAATTTTTCTAAACAATCTGCCTGTTATTAACCGACTTCAAAAAGGAGGTTAACAATTCGACTGTATTTTTACTAGGTGAACCGATTTTGATAGTTTTTTTTTAAAGCTGGTGCTTGTCATGTAGTCCCATTTAAATTTTTTCAAGATCTGATGAAGAACTTCGAAGATATACAACAGAACTATTCAATAAATGACAGCAGATTACTCGGGATAACTGCAATCACTTGTCTGTTTATTGATTATACCTTTTCATAACGTAACCTCAAATCACACTGGTACGCTCTAAAGGGGTACGCAGGTGTGTACAGTACATCCTGGTAAACTCTCATTACACCGGTTTTGTTCAAGTTTATAGTTATAGAGTTTAGTGTGTGTGTAGTATATAAGTTATAGGGTTAATCTATTCTGGCATCACTTTGGGCATTATAGGTATATATCTCGCCAAACTTCTTGGCCTCCCTGAAGTCGGTTGTATTTATTGTGAAAAAGTTTTTATTATGTTTTTGTTGATTTAATAATTATGAAAGAATAAGACGTTATTATTACCGTCATTATTGTCTAAGGGTCTATGATCATCGCGATTGTATAAGAAAATAAACAATAAGACATCGCGTTTATGAGTTGGTGATCGCCACAGATAACCTCCCAATAGATTCCGCATAGAAGACAACTTACGCGCACCACACATCAGCCTATTTAGGCTGATATAACTCAGTGCACCGAATGATCTCTTTAGTCTCGACCAGACATTAGAGCTGTAGGGACGCAAGCAATTTCTAGTTTTAATTCTGTTTAAAAAATAGTTATCAACGTTTTTTTTAAAAAAAAAATGACGAATTGTGCAGTAAAATGGTGTGGAAAATCAACCAGCCCTTCAAGTTTAAAAAAAGATGGGTTAATATTCCACCAGTAGGCAAAGTTATAAATATTGACCAATCTAAAAAAGGTCAAGTTATAATGGTTATCAAATCAAAATTGCACACTTTGCAGTAGCGCTCGTTGATGTCTTTTGTGAACGTCCCTTTCACTCATAAGGAATTATTATATTGCTATCTTTTTCCCACAGAAGTAAAAATTTTGAGACAAATACGTTTTTTGCTTATCGAAAAGTATCGATGATCGATGTTTAATTAGATATATAGGAGAATAAAATGATTTTGTTAAAATGGATTATTTAAAATTAACAAATTAGTTTATTTTTACTTTGAACTAATTGTACTCTACTCATAACGAGAGCTCAGAGTGGCCCTGTTTACATAGGATTACAATTAAATTAAATCACGTTTGGCCAAAATCAAAATCTTTTCTCGATCGATGTTTTTCTTTATCATTATTAAAGTAATTATAAAATCGCCGGCTAAGAAATTTTACATAAAATATCATTCTGTTTGAAAAATATCGATATTTTTATCGACATTTAATGCGCATGTCCCGTCACTACGACAGGTACCGTGACCTTGAATAGCCAATCACGGCGCACTTGTCACTCCCCGCGCTACCCGTGCCTTCCGCCAAATTTGGTGATCTCGGAATCAAACAAAACAGTAGGCATGCGGTATCTATTGGGAGGTAATCTATGGTGATCGCAGATCGCTTGAATATCACAAGGCACATACCAGCTTGAAAAGGTCCATTATTAGCATTCTTTCCAAGAAGCGATTCACGACTTAAAAAAATTGTGTTTTTGTATAGGCTCGCGCTTGACCACTATCTCACCTGATGGTAAGCGATGATGTGGTCGACGGTGAATCACGCTTGCCTAGAAAAAACCTATTCACTCTTGACTTAAAGACCCCTAGATTATAGCTATCGGGAAACAGACTCCGGCAGGGAATTATGTATATTTGTGTAGCACTAGCACATAATCATTCCTTAACTATAAAATGATGTAGATATAAAGATACTGATAGTAAGATATAGCTAGATTATCTAACGGCTGAGTTAATTAAACTGGAATCCCTTGCCATCCTATTCCAATAGAGTTCCAATCTACTTGGCTCTGGGATTAGTATTCGGATCCTTTTTATTGTGATTGCAAAGAGATGATACTGATTTGATTAGTTCTAGCGAAATAGCCCTTAGGTTCAGTTTTTGATCATTTAACTCAACCAATGATTAAATATGCTAACCAATGGTTTCAAACGTCGGTAAAACGCGTTTACTCGTCAATTGTTAGTCTAACAAATGATCAAATAATAAACACTTCAACTCATTAGACCATTTGTGATGGCAAAAAATTATGAATTACGCGTTTTACCGAAATTTAAAAATATTGTCTACGGATCAAACAACTGTTGAATTTAAAGTAACGAACCAATGTAACCCAAAAAATCAAAATAAAATAAACTATTATACTATACTAAATAATTTGTTCTATTTAAATTACCCGATCATTAGGCTATGTAGCAAAAGAGTTATGTAAGACTATGTAAGGATCGTATTACGCGTCGATCTGCACTTTAAGGCTTGAGGTCCATGAGAAAAAGGTATGGTGATATGATCATTAGCTTCGTTATTATCTCCTGTTACTATTATATTGTTTCAACATCGTTTATCAACGTATCGTTATGGTTCAAATCCGTCATAATAAGAAGATTCAAAATTTACATCCTTTAGCGAATCTGCCAACTTCTCCCACATCATTCTCAGCAATCCCAATATTTGGTTCGCACGGTGGGCTGTGCTGAATTCCGATCCGACAGTCGGAGGCTTGTTTTTGCGTCCACGCACTTTCTTCTCTTACTTGTACTTTCTCGTGTCGGCACGTAGCCTCAGGTGCGTGTTTGTGGTATCACTGAATTCGCGACGCGGTATTTGTGCGGATATTTCCAACGATACGACCTACTGAGGTTCCATCGTTTGGTGTATTGTGTTCCTTAGTTGGATTCTTCTGATGTTGATAGTTTCGCAGTTCGTTAGGTTGACATTACTGTCTGATTGGTTTGTATTCCTCTGGATATTATGGCTATAGTCGTGAACGGCGTAGTGTGTATTTTGTAAGCTCATTGCTGTATAAGGTTATAAATTTATATGACGATCAAGTAAATTGTATACCATAATATTGCATTTCTAGACGATTGGGTGTTGAGGCATTTGAATGGAATCTTATGATGATTAAATATCTGCGTGATTTTACTTGCCTGACCTTTTGTTAATGAGGTGTCGCCTTGTCTTTGTATTTTAATAACGACTGTATTGTGCAGATGATAATCATTTATTCAAATACCTCGACTGTGTGGATTACCGTAGATCTGGCATATGTTTTAATTTTTTCTTTCGTCGATATCATTGTCCCATATCGTAAGATTCTTTATTTTATACATAACTTCAAAAAAAAATATCTTATTGTTCTCAGGTATGACCTCAAAATAATCTTCATCTTGATAATCCGTAAGTACTCTGCAAAAATTTGTGGTATTGTATACACAAAAGCAGATTATCAACATGTATGGCTGGCGATAGCGCTCTATATCATGGAAATGATGCACACTGATGATACGTCAGTGCACTATGCTTCGATGATCATTACAAACGTGACTAGTACGTCATATAGGTACATCAAAAAACCTCTCTTTACCTGCAATCTTAAAATAAGTTATGAAGAGAACAGTCTCAGATTACGTTTCTTTTTTGTGTTTACTTGTTTGGCGTACCATAGAGTATCTTAGCGCACATACATTTTCCTTGTCATTTTATCAGATAACGGTGACGTCTCAATGAGACGATCTTTTCCATCACAAGGTTGTACGTAAGTACCTAAGTAATTACAGAAACTACTGCGATCTTGCTCTGCTGATATTTTCGCGCACTCGTGACCAGATTTCCTTGTTGCTATAAGCTAGTCAATTATTATATCAAAACAATAATTATAGTGAATATAAAAAAAGCGTGGTAAATATATTGATTCCTACGCGTTTCGCAATACTGCGGTCACACCTACAGCTGATAATATCATTAATATATTCTCAATTGACGTTAAATACCAGTCTAGCAGTGACTTACGGCTATTTACTTTTTTGGTCATGCCTTAATTTGGTTTGGCGCCTATCAAAAATATAATCAGCCCTTTTTTAAATGCCAATTCTGAATGACGAAAAGATTTCAATGACTATAATATTCTTATCAATATGTGTATCAGTCTCAAATATATTTTTACATAAAATATATAAAGCTAGTTAGATGATTCATTCACACATATCACATATCTAAGATTTTAAGGAACAAATTCTCTTCATTGACCAAGCAATTCAAAAAAAAGCTTCCTCCGGTAGAATAGATGAATGTAGGCATTGAAGTCCTGATAATGGATCTTCTAGACATCGCAGATCTACAAGTGAGATGACTAAACAAATGATAGCTCTTTATGCTGTGACCTCTGGCCTCGGACACAAGATTAGCGGTAAGCGTCTGTACCCGTATCCTAAGTCTCAGACAAATTGCTCTACTTAATACATTCTTCGGTGCAGAAGTCACGTCTTGAAGATTATGTAACTCTTCTTTTAAAACTATCAAATTCTGTCTAGTATAATTTATATTGCTAAGATCCGTACTCTTCTAATCTGTGACTATCTACACCCGTAGTCATTGTTTTTCGTTTTTCTTCATTTTGCTTTAAACTGGAGTAAAAGTGAAAACGGTTTTCGTTTCTATGGTTCATTCTTCGAATGGCCTTGGCTTAATGTATGGAGCATATGTCAATGTTTCATTTTCTCTTTTAGAATCTTTAGGAGCCACATGTTTGACATGTTAATGTAACCTATGTTACGCAGTTGAGATTCGTTTATTATTTCTAAAACGATAGTAGTTAAATCTATAGACTCTGCAAATATCTTGCCTCTATTAACTTTGTTTTGCAATACTACTTTCCTTTTTAATCTTTCTCTAATTATGTATACCACTGCAAGAAAGCAAGAAACTGCCACAAAAAGCAAGACTGCCGAGTATTGCGTGTGCGATCAGCTAAATATTTACCTACAGCTTGTATTTGCACATTGCTGTTCGGTATAGATATCACTATCTCTTGTTATCATACCATTTGTTGATCTGCGTCTGTTTTACCTTTTTCAATATTATTATGTTTGGGCGTTTCGCTTTGTTCGTATTTCATATCGTTACATTAATTTACCTCATTTTCTTTGTTATGTATTGGCTCTGTATTTAGGTCTGAACGGTCATTACTATTTCGCTGTATTTCTGTTCAACGAGCTCAGGAAACACGGGTAGTCCATTAATATTTCATTTCTTAGAGTATTTTTCTGGCTTTTATAGCTTTTTATTTCAACGTTAATGTCGATCATTCTCTTTTATCGAGACGGCTAGTGGAAAAATTCTAGAAAACAAAACGCCCCATGATTTCATATTTCCGTCGGTCTCTTGATGGATTGGATTGGTATGCCCCCATATTGTGAATACAACTTACTGTTTTTGGAGAAGGTCCAAAAACGTTCGCGTTAGTCAGGGTCCACGGGTGAACGGCCTGAATTCCCACGCATTGCCAAAATGACACTAAACACTAACTTACATGGCGTCTGTGATACCCCTTCCCTCGTTTTGTTCTGTTATGGGCATTATTACTAAGACTGGCTCAGGATCAGGGTCTCTACGGGTCGATATACCTACGTGACTCGATTCTGAATCCTCCGCAACAACATTTTCTACTTTTTACATCCCCTCATCGATGGTGTAAATGCTTTGACGTAAATAATTTAATCGCTACATGTGTAGCATATTCTATTATATTCTGTCTCTTTTTGTTAAGCGCTTTATTTGGGCTGTGTCCTTTTTGTCACTGTTTATATTACGTCAGGAGCTGTCTCATTATGATCATGATTATAATATTTATTTCGGTGTGTGCCATAATTTTTTGAGCTCTATTCTTACATTTGAATTTTTGAGAGCCCTCTTTAGCTCTCTTATCATTATTTTGCTAAGCTGTGACTGTTAACTAATTAGCAGACTTATTATAACCATTACGCTTATCATTTTGAAGGCATTTATCACTACTTAAAGTGAAGCAGACACTACCTTTAATATGTCAATGGCAAAAATAAACTAAGTAAAAATGTAAAGTTTCGTCATTTTTAACGTAACTTGCCAAATGATCGTGTCTCGTTCACGCATGTCCTCACTTCCTAATAAAGCGATCACGATAGTTCCACTGACTAAAAAGGCCATAGTATCGGGTAACTCTTAGCTACCATGTGCTAATTTGTTACGAAACCTTGCTTCTGAATATTTAAATAAAACTTTATACATTTTAGCTCCTACCTTGCAGTTCTCAATATATGTCATTTCTAAGGAATTTATGAGTTCCCTTCGGTTTCAATGACTACAAGCGCGAGTTTGCCTCATTTGAAGTCACGATGCTTCCGCTATATCTCTTCTCCCTAATTAGAGTCTACACTCTACAGCATCGAAACAATTACTGAACATATTAAAAACATCCAGTATATCACAGATTTATATGTTGTCTCTATTCATTAGTCTCAACGATACGTAACATTTTAATATTGAGTCAGATTTTTATTTATACAACCCAAATTCTGCCGAGTAAAATATGATTTCCCGAGAAATATGTCATAGTGTAGTTGGCAGGGAGTATTTAAACTAGCGCTGTGTTTTCAAAAAAAATAAAACCTCGCGTGCGGAATCGACCGGAGGATGGTCTTCCATCATACGCTTTTATCCCTAGATTTATGTACTTTGATATCCGCGCAATGTTTATCTGTAACACTTTCCGACTGACTCAAGCCGCACCGTGTCGCTTTCTTTAATCAAACCCTCCACATGAAGTTCAAGTGCCGTCAAAACAAGCAATACATCAACCTAATGGAGTCCATCTAATGGCTCTGTCTAAATATAAACACCGCGATCAGTAACCACAAGGTCGTTTGTATCTTCGTCCATACCATTTGCACACTGGTATACAATAGGGACATACAAAAACGGCCATCCGTCTTCCGGAAGCTCCGTTGTGACGTATTGAGTTCATCGTCAACCAAAAATTACGTAAGGACCGGCGCAGACGCAACTTATATCCGTCCCATGATCAGCGTCCCGACCTATATACACAAACAGTTCAGAGTAAAAGGCACCTAAATACTTACGTGTAAGATTGAAAATTGCGATAAGGCGACGATTGACTTAGGACATTTTAGAGCGGTTTCGCGTATGGACGGCAGCCAGGCCAGGCCTGTGACTATTCCCGTCTAGTAAGCTGGATTCTGTGTCCGATGGCATGCGAACTTCTTTTTGGCACGTGTCATTCAATTCTGGCGCCGTTTTATTGTCTATCGATGTCGCTGGTTACCTTTAAAAGTCGTGAATCTTATTGTATTACAATTTGTTTGAGCGGATTAGCTCACCGTATCGACTTCTCCACGTGCCTTGATTGTCATGCAGCGCAGTAATTACTTGCTCATTGTAATGTATAGACTGCGCGGGCGCAACAAGTGTAACACGATCGTTATGCGTCATTAATTGAATTTTGGCGCTAAAGCGCGGCCCATTAATATTTAGTCAGGATTTATATGGGCATGTGTATGCGCATATTTGGCAGCTGTTTTTGTTGACAACAATATATAATCATTAATGTCCTGTATAATCAATAAAGGTGACTGGTGACATCATGTCAGTTTTTTGTCCACGACCAAGTTTGCTGACACTCGTAGATTTTTTAAGTCCCTGATGCTACTTAATAGTTAACGCACTACAATCGATGCAATATACCTTTCTAATGGCTCTTAGGCCATTAAAGGAGAGCTATCTTTCACAAGATAAACGAGTTTATTGATATTGCTATAGGATGTTGAACAAAAAGCGCGCCGAGGAACCTGTCTATGTTAAAGTCAACACGGCGCTTGCTCTAACCGAACAAGTTTTGTACCATTTGTGTACACTTACATACATAATGCGTTTTCCAATGCATTCTATACGTTCCGATCGGTGGAATCCGGTCTCGATAGCCACACGCCTTATGAATTACATACTCAATTAAATCTGTTTGGTGTATTCGTTGTTCTTGCTTCGAAAATTAATAATATTCGATACTTTATTGCGAATCGACTTCTTTACGTCTTTAGCCTCAATGTCTTATATCAAAGATGATAATAAACGTCCGATCTTGAAGGTTTTATGACGTCCCTCGTCTATTTTATGTTAACACGAAGCGTTATTGCAAGATAACTCTTAAAACCGTGTTCTACTTTCGTCATGGATGTTATTTCATTTCGCTAACCGTAAAGTTGGGAATTATGAAAAACTTACAGATGTTAATTATCTCTTTGAAATTATTTGGATTAACATACAGAGCGTTTTATTAATACCTACATACAGGCTACAGTTGAAATAGTTACACTTCAGTTTAGCAATCGTTTTTACATCATATGAAATAGTTGCTGAAGAAGTGAAGACTTTGATTCAAGAAGATGAATCTCTAATATTCGTATAGCATTATGTATTTTTTTATTATATTAAAAGTACCAAATCCAATGAGCATGACGCTAAAGCGATGGTAAACGAAAATGAAAACAAGGTCGTCAGTTCGTCACAGACGCTGCATATTTGGGCTATCTCTGCTCTAATTGCACTAATATGATCAACTTGCTCTAAAATCATATTATATTTCCATAATAGTGCGAGATTGTAATCTATCCGTAGTATCAGCTAATTTAAATTTTCATGAACAAGTTGTGAGAGTTGCTCAGGGAAGATAATTTGTGTTGTCTGTCGGCTATGGGCTAGCTAGACGTATAAGATTATTTAAAGACTTGTTTGGCTGTGTGTGTCTTTACGGTCGTTTCCTTTATGGATTGGGAAAAGCGTGTGTGGGCTTTTCTAGGAATAGATGTCTACTTCTTACCCTGTCTAGAGAAACAGAAAGAAAGATCCATAGAAAGTAGTGTCCGACCGAAACTGGTTTTTACGACCGAAACCGAAAACGAATTTCGGCAACAGTATCAGTTTCGGCCAAAACCGAAAACGAAACTTCCCTACAATTATCATGTTTTGAGGGAAAAATAAAGAAAACCTTATTATAATCAGTCAGTCTTTAGTTTTAGGTTTCCGTACCTCAAAAGGTAAAAATAGGAATCATTATAAGATCACCCTCTTGTTCGTCTGATCATTTTCTGAGGAACGGGTGGACCTAGCAAGTTGAAATTTATACCAGATACTTAGGTCTATAGTCCCTATTAGGTGTATAAAAATCAATCGTCCTGAGTCAACACGATAAAAAGATATTGGCAAATGTGGATTTTCGCGAAAACTTGTAAGTACCAAAATTTACCTTAATTTTCAATTATTTTTATTTTCCATAAATATAAGTTGAAAATTAAAGGGTATCCCCATACATACATAGTTGACTGTGGTTGACGCCAATAAAGATAGTCCTCTGAGTTGTATGAGCGCTCATACAATTTAGAGGACTAGCTAGGATAGGTACGGAACCCTCGGCGCACGAGTTCGACTCGCACTTGACCGGTTTATTTTTATTTTTAAATCACATAGCTATGCAATCTTCCACATTTTCAATTATTGGTAGATAACCAACATAACAACCCCTCATTTAAGAAAAAAATATTCGCAAAAAAATACTCGCTTGTACGCACTTACCACAGCGCGAGAAATCCCGAATGCAGTTTCGGTTTCGGTCTTAGTATCGGAAGGTTTGCCACCGAAACCGAAACTAAACCGGATCTCTTTTTTTTTTACCGAAACTCGATCGAAACCGAAACCGAACTTTCGGTCGGACACTAATAAAAAGTAACTGCGAGACTGGATGTAATGCTCTTTACAGTAACATCATCAAATTATGGACGTGAGTCCCGAAGGTGGTCCTATGTACTTTGTTTCAATGTCAACATGCTATCCTAACCCAACCTAAGATTTGTTAAAAGTAACTGCTTATTCGCTATAACGCTTGGTATTCATCCTCGTAAAATTCGAATCGGGACCGTAGTCCGTAACATATAATTTTAATAGTCGTATAAAGACGGCACATTTCAGTTGAGGTATTCACTCGTAGTTTTAAAAGAGAAATGAGGTCAAGATTAGACTCTGCCGCAGATATTTTTTATGTAACAGCCTTCGGTTCTTCCACAGGGCCGTTACGATTGTTCATATTATTCATGAATGATTGTCAGTGAAGTTTTGTTGTAACTTTATCAGCCGTGTCGTTGACTTATTCAAGCGAGACAATCGGTTATTGTAAAATTTTATCAGTGACTGCAAGTTTATTGTCATCAAAGTCATCAATGTGAAAATTGTTTTCGCCGGTTCGATTGCTTTTATCTTTCACTTCACTATCAATGCGTGCTGAACAAGTATAACCTACTCGCATTTATGTACTTTTAATATTTTATCGCCCACTGCCAGTTTTTTTCAAAGTTAACTTCAATAAAAGTAAACAAAGCATTACTATTTCTACTTTCATTCTCATGTCGTGAAAATAACACTGTTTACTCAAGATTGTTTCAAATTTTCGCAACGCGTCTGTTTTGTTGGAATGCGGCGAGTGAACGTCCAAAGAGTCGAGCCCGAGGCATCCCCGGAGCGTTGCCTTTGCCTCGCTCAGCTATGCGCCAAATGTCATGGAGGCAAAAGCGTGATACCCCGCCTACGGAGATGACGAAACTGCGTTGTTTAATTCAGTTTTCACAGAACATGCGTACATTTCGAATCCGATTGTTTAATTTATACCCGCGTCAGCTGAGATAATATTTGCAGCTTGTAAGCCATTAGCTTCATTTTATAATCAATGTTGCGTCCTTGTCTTGTGTGTTTAGCTGATACCGCACACGGCCCGTATGTTCCGTAGATTTACAACGTCCCAAGACCTTCTCTCTATTTTCATAGTTTCTAGGAATGTTGTTATAAGTCCAAAGTTATCGTGTTCCTAATTGCTCGAACCATCAATATTACATTTCTCTAGTTGCTTGGAAAGCCAGATGTTGCTATGTGTGGATGTTGTTAGACTGGCCGGTCCGCCCTGTCCCTTTTCTTTTTGCGTAAAATTAGTCCCGTGTGTACTGCCATCTCTGTCTAGTGTCCCCCCACCCTCGCGTCCACCTGCGCCAGAGTCGCGACACACATCTTCCGTCCATTGCTTTCTATTTTCGCCTGTCGCACTCGATTTGTTTTTAGTATATTATGTGAATCTTCTATCTGTGAGATTATTTTTAATTGCTAGAGCTTGGTTAACGTGCGTTTTTGTTGTTCTTTGTTTCAGTTTTGCATGTCTATTGTCATTTATCGCCTCTTATTTGATGACTGATGAGAGTTCATTTGTACTCGCTTTATTGTTACATGCATTGATTACAGTGCACTGATAAATTAATAAACCTATTGTTCTTAATCTTGTGGTAGCTTATCATATTTGTTCGTGTTTATCGGCAATGTTTTGTTGATGTTAATCGGAGATTGACTATCGTTGAAATATTTTGCCACATACAACAATATCAGTATGCCGTTACTCTTCGATGAGTCCTGGCAAAAGTGCCGTAAAGAGCACAAAAGCATCTGTAATGGCATCCTTGACCGCAGTTATCAGTAATTGCTAAATTGAAGATGATAATAGTGCACAGAGGCAGGCAGGTAGCCAATCTTCTGCGAACAGTTGACTTCCTCTCGTTCATCCCAACCTTTTCCAAGCCTCTCATCAGGATGTACTTTGTCGTTTGCTAATAACTGAGCGGATGACCAAGTCACTATTGTAGTTGCTTTACTTCTTCTCCATACAAATAAGAGAAATTTCTTTATAATTAGGTTAACGTCCAATGCTTTCTCATCTCTAGGTCGCTGGAGTGGCCCATTCGCATCAGGATTCATAACATACGCAACCGCAATATCCCATTTGTTTAGATTAACATCCTATGCTTTCTCATCTCTAGGTCACTGGGATGGCTCATTTACATCAGGATCTTCGGCCACAATAACCCATTTGTCTCTATCACAATCCTCGTCAACAATAAGGCGTCGTACCATTCATACGCAACCTACATCAATGAACAACAGCTTAGCGCTGATTTGATTTGAGAGAGTGATTGTGCTGGACGCGTATTGACAAACTTTGCTTGTACTTCACAGGTGACTAGCCATACAGGTCGTTCGAACTAAGGGTTTATTACCACATGTTTTTTTGGTGTTTATTGGAGCATTCGCATTTCATTTCATGTGGACAATTTGGCCATGCAGGTTTTTGTTTAGCGTCATGGGTATCTTGCTTTTTGGGTTGTGTTGCTCTCGTATCTAAAACTAGGTTATGGGAATGTATGAAATACTACTTATCGAAAGCAGTGGTCTTGATTTCGATGCCCACTATAATTTCTTGTTTTCAATTTTATGGAATATTAGGTATGTACCTAGCTAGCCTAGAGTCTTATAATCTCTTGATCAGTTTTGTAGTTATTTTAGAGTCAACGCTGACTTGCCTTTCCTGCATTATCCTATTATGTGTGATTTTCTAACCAGGGTATTCATCATCATCTTCCTGATCCCATTTTACCATGAGTTGGCGCAATACGTTTTCTTCTTTTATTCTTTCCTGTCAACCGTCACCCTGTCATTCGCTCTCTTGTCTTTTTACCCTGAAGTGTATTTATTTGAAATGTTTTACCAAAGCTTACACTACTTCGAAGCTTAAAATGGGTTTTCAGACCAAATTCAATTTGTTTCAGTTCACGATTCCACGCAACCAAACGTGATCGCAGTCTTTACATATTATTTTATCGTTCGTTTCGTACCAGTGTTGCATTGGGTTTGGAAACATGTTGCACTCTCCATTTCCTGTAACATGTAAAGCTCTTACATTCATATTCATATTACCTGGAAATAGTAGTATTTGTGTCTCTAGGTTATTGTACTTTGTAGGCCGTTTATTTCGAGGGCAAGTTTTCGCGTCATTTCTTCAAGTGTGTTAACGTTGTGCTTTAATCTTCAAGTTTAACTTCTATTACTGTCACTATCTATCTTATTCGTCCCACTGCTGGCAAAGGCTCTTATCCCCATGACTTCCACCTTTTTCGATAGAGGGCTAATGTGTACCAACTGCCACTGGTGTTTTTTTTATACAGCTCTTTGTTTGATCCGCCATTTTCTACGGGGTCTGCCATCTGACTGTGTCATGACTTCACAAAGTAATTATTTTAGGTCGCATCTCTATTATTGATAGCTAAGAAATAATTTCTTTCATAAAAGAATGAAAACAATGAGGAAGTAGGACAGGTGTTTTTTAATATTAATTTGTCCCCAAGAGTAGTCTAAAAATAAATATAATACGCTTAACCGTCTAGGCAGCGTTTTATTCAAATAAATTGTGCGCTTCTCTATTCTCCAGCTGCCTGCCTGCCCTTCACAGCGTAATTAAACCCGGCGCAGCATAATTTCTGATGAATAGAATAAAATGTTCTGTGATGTCCCTGTAATTTAGCTTTCGCAGTGCGTTCTTTTATTCTGGAACACGATTTTTAACACTATACCTGCCGTGATTAACTTTTGCGAAAATGATGTGGTTTTAAAAACTCTTATCCGTAACAGTAATTTTGCCCAAGAATCATTGCAGAGTAAACATTTACTAACAAAAATCACATCACCCGTGAAATCACATATTACCTTTATGTTAGAAGCAGTTTGCTGACCAACTTATTATAAGTATACATTCTGTTTGTTTGTTATGATCTTACTTAAAGTCAGCACACTATCAAGAAAATACCATCATATCTGGAGCTCTTCATAGGTCTTCTTTAGGACTGCATACGATTTTATTAATTATCGCTTTTGGCCGTTTTTATCAAGACAAGTAAAGCCAGACAGTAGAGACATGTAAAGTAATGTCGCAGACAAGACACACTACTCAACGATACAACAGTAAAAGCTCTTAAAATCTTTTAGTATTCCGCTGAAATTCTAAAAATTTTTCATTAACAAATTGTTGAGAAATTCTTCAATTTCTTATGAGAAAGTTCTCTCAGTTCAAAACTAGGTCAAGACTTATAGAAATACCGTGCTACGGGTCACTGTAAACTATATCCGGGATTTATAAATCTGTATGATCAATGCTCGTGCCTTCTCTGTATGAGAAGAGGCCTTATTTTGAAATTGGGGTGATGAAAAAGGACTAGCTTCAAAACTAGGACAAGCCTTACAGAAACCGTGCTACGGATCACCGTAAATGTTATCCGGGATACAAAGGGGCATTGTAAAAGGGGCATATTCAGAGCACTTGTAAATGCAGGCCTCGTGATCTATTAGTCCTTAATAGTATTCAGCGTGAACAATGAGCTGAAAATAGCCGTCGCTGGACATGTCGATCTAGTTTACTGAAGCTATGAGTGTATTCTTGAGTTGACGGGTGAAGAACGTAAAATAGAAGTGATATACTGTATTGCTGAGCAAGATTTTGAATTTGGAAGTCTTTGAGATGTTTCTAGATTAAAATCAGTGTTTGCAACTCGTGGGTTACAAGTATAATAGCACCACGGTGTTTAGATTTGTGCATGGTTGATGGCAATAGGCTCGTCCCTTATTAATTGGGACTTAATATAACTGGCGAAATGTGGGTGTGCTACCTGTAAGTGTTTGCAACTCGCTTATACACCGCCAGTGACCTAAAGTATCATGATCTGCCTAGCCTTTTCCCAACTATATTGGGGTCGGCTTCCATTGCAGTCTAACCGGGTTTAGCTGAGTAGGTACCAGTGTTTTACATGAAGTGACTGCCTATCTGACCTCCACAACCCAGTAACTGGGTAACACGATACTTCTTGGCTAGACTGGTGTCAGATCGCAGGCTTCTGACTACCCTGGAGCCTGGACCAACGGCTTAGCGTGCTTTCCGAGGCACGAGAGGAACTCGCTATGTTAAGATGGTCCCCCATCCACGGACCAACCTCGGCAAGCGTTGCTTAACCTTGAAGATCGCCCCATGCGGCTGTTATTATTTAGCCACGAGCTAACACCAGCCAGCAGCCAGTGACCTAAAGTATAACAAAGTATTTTTATTATCTGCTTCTGGGCACTGCTATTATCACGGCATAAACGAATTAACATTTAACGTCTTGAACATAAAATACTGTTAATTTCAAGTCGTAAAATACTCACATAAAAGAAACATCTCACTTCGCCGCCAATACCAGGAACAATTTACCCATAAAAATAATCCTGCCAAACTTGATACTTGTGCTTATATGGAGGAGAAATCTCTGAATGAAAAAACTGCTGAGCGCAAATATTGCATAACACATTGATGGGTTCTTGCACTGGTCAACGTTTTTAAAATTAACATGTTGAACTTGACTGTGAAAGTCAAGAACGTAATAAGTGCGTTGGTTGATCAGCATTTGAATCAGGGTCACATGTTTTTGCATCACCTCTGGTCGTGTCCACATTTTGTATCGAGGCCTCCTTGGTTTCTACAAAGTAGCATGTTAATGTAAGTGCCACTTATCCTTTCTTAGACTCCGGGTTTTAGGTCAGAACACGGCAAAAGGCAAACGTGTTTAGAAAATAGCTGGCCGATCATAATGAACTGAGAAAGAATTTGCCTAGAAAATCAATGTCGGACGAAAGACTTTCTAAGTAAAGCTTAGACTTAGGCATTGGGAGCATACGGTAGCTTCCCTATGAAGAGAGAACACGTCGCAAAGTGGACACTTGTTACAGACCGGATAACGCTGTGAGATGACGTTGTAAGCAATTTAAGTGTCCTTCCCGAATCAACAGGAACAAGTTCAACGTCGGTAAGAAGATACGTCATGTTAACGACCTTTTAAATTTCAAGACAATGTTAAAAAAACAGCATGAATAAAAAATAATAGTATAATATCTGCCCAATAATACACTATGCGATAAATGTGAATGGCTATGATAGATTAGCTCAACGATTATCACATCGTAAAATAATGCATTTCAATGTGAGCTTGCCAAAATTTGAGACAGACTTGGCTTCAACAAGCTCCTACTTATCCATGCTGCTACTGTAGGAACCGTTAGTAAAATTGTTACTATGTTATTCACTGTATATTGCATTTGTATGGATGCTTTAACGTAAGCCGTCTAGTATCTTATTGCAGCTTGCCTGTAGTCTGTTGCAATAGATACATGTTACGTATTAACACTTACTTTTACATTTAATTCTTCGATTACTTCTGCTTAATCCGCATAGCTATTAGCAGGTGTACCTTTAAAAGGTATTTTATTTCTTTTGACTATACTATTAACTGCACGAACATCAAATCGATTTGCAAACTTACCTGCAAATCGATATTTAAGTTATTTGCGACGAATCTTCATGTAAGTTTATCCAATGGAATGCCATCCTTATTTCCTTTGGAGGCTTTGTTTTACCTAAAGATCAAAACATAGTATAAGAGTAAATATGTATAGAAAAACGGAACAACTCCTATGGTGAAATGACTAAATACGGATAAAAACTGGGCCTCAGTACAGTAAAGTATTATATCAAAAGCTGGAGTGGCTATATCCGCTTATGCACTGTCATTCGGTATACTAAGGGTACGGAGTAGTAAGCACTACGACTAAGGTCGTTAATTCGATTGAGATTGCGAGATATACGATTAGAGCAAGACCTGCACTATCTCCTAAATAAACCTCTAGACTAGTACCGCACTTATTATTTAGTAGTTCGTGTTCAATCTCCGCTTGTGCTTGGTACTCTATACCAGGAAGTAGAAATTATGTTTTTCTTAGTCCTCTGTTCTTGCCTGATTGATTTCGTTGCGGGACTTGCGGGAACCAAGACTGTTGAATTGTCAGACCTATTTGAGCTTCATTGCCTAGGCGCTTTTCATGTGGTCGCCATTGTTAATTCTGGCTTTCGGGGATGGCAGTGGTTTGGGTATCGTGTGGTGAGTTTGTGTATTCAGTCGTAGTTTCATAACCAAGAAACTTATCAAATCAGCTAGAGCAAAATAATTTTCCTGTTGATAAAATATGACTTGCTGAGGAAATTATATTTAAAACAATTAAATTGTTTCACAAAAAATACCGGGATGTTAATGCGGCGAATAATTCATTACGCACGGGTAACCAATATTAAATATCAAAATAGTTTCATAGTGTTAAGTTATCGCGTCGATTGACTGTTTGTTGGTCGTAAAATTAATCAGTGTTTCCACATTTACATGGCATTGCATAGGCTATGCAGGTTTCTATTATATTAACTAATAGGCAGTTTCATTTAATGTTCTATTGCCATCGGTAACTGTTGTATTCACTACGATGGCAGTATTATCCGTAATATTTAATTTTCTTCAATTATATTCCTATTGTATTTTAAAAAAGCCTCAGCTCATTTGCAATAACTTATTTTTTTGTCTTCCCCAAATTCTTTAATGCACTCTCTGACTCTTGACTTGGCTCATACTTTACTTACTGCTACCCATTCTTTTTTCTGTCTTTACTAAAACTTATATTGCATAATTGAATATAAAACAAACTTTATTTATCTGATTTATTTACCTCTACTGCCTTTATATAGAGAGCGGGCTCGTCGCCACCGTCCTTGGGACTGCTTCTACTCAGTGCACTGATTTAATTACACTGGTACTGTTTACTATCACAATTATTATTATCCATACATTTAAAAACTCACACCATTTCCTCATGGAGGGGTAGGCAGAAACTACAGAACGCCATTTCCTACGTTCCTTACATACTCCTTTTGCTTCGTTTACGTTCCTATCTCAGGGACCCTATCATGAGCTATTAGAGCAAGGTTATGTCCATTTAGTATTGTACATTGTCCAATCACGTGGCTTCTAAAGACATCAACAATAGGATATTTGTATGAAAGGGTTCTAAGGTTTGGGCGTTTCTACTGTGCACGTCGTCAGCCTTGTAAATATGTACTTTTTGTTAGTCGCATTTTATTCATCATCTTCCTGCTCTTGTCCCGTGTTACTGGCTTTGGAGACTTCTTCATCTTCTCAAATTATTATTATCTTGCACATCAATAGCGATTACGCGAGTAAAAATTTATAAATAAAGCTCCTAACGTATGTTCGTCTGAGACGTCAAATAGATATTTGTTTATAAAATCAATGAGTTACGCTGATTGGAATTTATTCTCAATGCATAGACGTATACTCTTTGTGAGATTTGTTATGCCTGTTAAAATACCACCGAAATCTGCATTAACAAAAGCATCATAGTTCAGGTCTTGTTCAATCTCATCATTGTCTCTTCAGACCTTATTAGCTCCTAGAATTTGTTGTGTACTTGATCTTCATTAGCTTAACCACAGAAGGAACTGGTGTCATATTATAAGATGAACTCATGATTATTCATAATACTACTCCGCTCAACAGATATATATGAAATGACTATATTTAGCAGTCAAGACTCATTGCAACAATACACAAACAAAATTAGGTATCACCGCCCACTTTTATAACAGCAAGGTAATAATCTTGTATCCTCGCATTCTCGGATTAGTATGCGGCTAAAGTACAAGATTCAATAAGAATTTGAATGAAATTGCATCGGAATGAAGGTCACTCGACAGCTTACGGCATCCTACTGCAGGTGAATGGCCGGCCTGCGCAGGAGTCGCTACAATGTCTATATCCAGAAATGGTTGGTGCAGTTTGATTTGCTCAGATAGGACTACTTTGTTTGAGTACACCAGTACTAAATCTAAAATGTTTCAGTAAATCCAGAATTTGTCATAAAATTCTCGCCTTGTCATAAATCTATATGCAATTCTGTATATCAATGAAAGATGCGTTGTAGAGCTTCGGCCTCATAGGTAATGACATTTAACATGGGAATAAAAGGTCTCTTAATATTAAACCTGTTGGTTGGTTATCAATTTACTGCTTGGACTCTTAAAGATATTTGAAAGATCGAACCTATGACACTGCTAATGTTGTGTCCTGACTAGTAAAGTAATGGCTTCCAAAACAAAATGTTGTCACAGTCATAATACTCCCGTCGTCACTTCCAACAACACACTGATTATGCAATTGTACTAACCCCTAACCTGCCATATCTATGCAAAATGCGCTTCCAAGTAGTAATTTAGCGTTTATAGTAACTGTGAAACCCGTTAGGACATAGCATTTATCCACACGAATGAACTGTATTGCGGTATCGTCTAACACATAATACGAAGATACAATGCGTCCTGTTTGAAGCTTGAATCGTTATTGACCATAAAACGCCAAGGAGACATACGTTTGTGGGTATTCTTGTCCGATAAGGCATGTTTCGTGCTGTAAAGTTGAGTATTTGTAGAATAAGCACTTTAAAAAACGTTCAACAAGCATTTTACAATCTTGACAGTACCACAATATCATCCATATACAGTTTCTTATTGCATTGCAACATCCAAACCTGGCATCGTGTCTGTGATCGCTATAGTGTCTTAAGTTTGTCACCTGCTTTTGGTGAATTACTACAAAAAAGTGAATTTGAGCTTATCCAGGGTACATTTGATTCTCATCAACTTCATTTGCTGTTGATTCTTTCCGACATATCACAATAACAAACAATACAAATGAAAAGTGATATGGCAGAATTAAAAGGTCGCTGGGGCTGGTCCAACACAAGTACATTGTGTTTACTATATGACATACAATTAACACACCCATAGCTTGCAAGGTCGACCGGTCCATGCATCACGCGTTTAGATATGGATGCAACTGAATGAAGCAAAATCTTAGTGATTCATTTTAATGATTTCAAGCTAAGTTTGTGAAGTACGTAAAGGTCTATCCACACATAACAGGGGCGTGCCCGGGACGTGGACAGACCGTGCCCCGTCAGAGGCTCAAAAAAATATCGTTGTTTACATTTTATATGAACTCGTTCACACACGTCCGTGCACGGGCAATTGACGAAGCTTCAATGATTTGGCCCGGCCCTGTCACGTCCCGGGCACGGCCCTGATATGTGTGGATAGATTTTAATGAGACACTGTTTTTCTGTACTATTATAACGTATTTGTATCATCATCATCATCAGACTTTTAATGTTCCCACTGCTGGGATACAGATCTCCTTTAATTGTGTTTGTATATTTATATTTAGATTGAAAAAATAAATAGATATTCTTAAGTAGAACAGAGCTGATGCCCTGAGACAGTGAGACGGGGACGCGGCAGACCACTAAGATGTCGAGACAAACTAGACAGATGTTGCCAGAACTGGTAGGAGGAATCGCCGTCTCTTATAAAGAGTGGAGGGAGGCCTTTAACTCAGACTACCAAAAAAAAAAATATGTGGGTAGTTGAGTGTGCTACTTCATTATGAACATGTGAGAGTTATTTGTTTCCAAACTAATATTCAGCACACAAAACTGCAAAACAGTTCTTATTTATTGCGTCTTAGCTATGCAATATGCATGCGTCTTGTGTCAGACTAGCTGATTCATTTGTTTGTCTTTTATCTAAGCTTAATATCTCGGAAACAGACACATCACGATGACAGCAAACAAGCAAATCAGATGCACTTACTGCATTAGCACACACATAAACATTATTACGTATGTGTGCGTGAGCCGGAGACCCAATTGTTAGTTGCTACGCAGTCTAATGTTACGTCCACCTGTGTGTGTGAGCCAATGACATCCTTAGCTTCTATGTGCGAGTGTGTAATGTGCATTAATGTGGCGCTAGCTTCAAATATATCGGGAATATTGGCTTTGTTACCGTGCTGATTTGACCCAACAAGAGTGGGTCATGGTTGTCATGTTTTCTGCAAATAGATCAACACTGAACATGACTAATGGATAATCGAAAACAACATCATTTTCTCCTCCGTTCTCATTGTTATTGACGCATTCACATTACATGAACAGTTCCTATGTTACTTCACTCTCAGTATTTCAATTTAATATTTAATTGTTCTAGTTGGCTCTTGTTCCAACAAAATTTCGTCAACAACAATTAATATAATTTACAACTTACTCAACACGAGCTAATTACAAGCTTTACCGTACGAGAACTACAATATTACTTTAATTTGGTGGTTCCGTGAACAGATTATGAGTATTATGTATGACGCGTAACACATTAGTAGGTCAATGATCCTTCGTAACGTCACATTTCTCTTCATAATCGTTGTAAATATTACTACCGAACGTAGAGTCCTCCAATTAACATGCCGTATGACTAATACAAACAACAAGAACAGCATATTTTTCTTAACCGTTCTCTTACAAATGTCAATAGTTATCTGTCATTCCAAAACAAATCTCTAACAGCACTCACTCTCTAATTGAATCGTCAATAAGCGCTGAGGCTTCCGTCAAAGCTTTAAGAATTTCAAATTCCAAATCCGTTTCCTATAGCACCTCTATCTTCCATACTATTGCTGCTTTGAACAGAGACCTTGCAAAATCCCTCTCGAACTACTCCAAAAATCACGGTCTCTTCTGAGTGTGCCTACAAAACGTTTGATCCGCGTTCCAAATTCAAACGGGAACACTTGACAGCCAGTCTAGTGCGTTACGAGTACCAAAAACTCGGAACATTGCCAATGTTATTTTTTTTTAAGATGCCTTCGTGTTTATTGACTTTGGGGATCATTTCATGTGTTTAATTTCTTATAAAGTTAAATATAGTATTCATTTTAATATATTATGTTTCTGATTTTGAAGTTGGTTGTCAGAATCTGCTTTTTGTTGCTCTTGAAGTTACTTTGTTGTCTTTACCAAGTCTACTTCTTCTACTTGTAGATAATTGACTATTAATGTTATAGGTACCATAGTTATGAATCTTTTGCATCATTGTTTGTTTGTCGGTATTTAGTTAACTCAGTCTATCGTTATCCATACAAACCACACAACCCCGGCTGCTGAGCGCCAGTCAATATTTACAATTTTTTTTACTGGTCTATAAATGTTATTATGTAGATGACAATTTGGCGTCGATGCAAATCTTTCGCCTATTCACAACACGATGTAACAATAACAAACCTATTATTGTAAGAGTATTAAGCAATCAAGTCTGTAATCTACGTATCTATAGTTATATTATATTCAGTTATATATGATCTACCTATTAGAACATTTTTATCCTCTTCTATATATCTTGGACTCTACCTTTGCCCAAATAAAATTTGATATGCCTTCAAAATAATCGTAAAGCAATGCAAATGATGGTTTTCTAAATAAAGGCATGACTAATTTCGCACGACGACGAATGAATGCGAAAAAAATGTCTTATCTTAGATAAGAAATACAGTAATCCCCATCGTCTATGTACATTAAATTTCTAAAGGCCCCATGCTTCCAGTTCAGCTATACTCATTGTCATAAGTTCATAACTTAACACTAAGGTTGAGATGAGGTTGTATGCCTGTGTGTTATTTGCTTCTGTATATCGACATGTCATCAGCAATCAATTACATCTAGACTAATTAAGGGATAACGATCTACTTCCTTCTAATCGACAGCAACATCGGCTTTCACAACTATTTATCTATCTAATACCTTTAAACGAGCAATTCTTGTACGAGTATATATATTATGTATATAACCTGAATCTCGGCAACGGCCCCAACGATTTTCATGATTTTTTTTATGAAGGTGGTTTCGGGGGCGATAAATGGATCTACCTTGGTTTCATTTTTAGAAAATGTCGTTTTGTCTATTTTCATCCGAGCAGAGCTCGGTCGCCCAGGTACTGTATAATATATCCGATGAACTCGAAATTATCATATCGTACATGTCATTAATTGATAACGGCTAAAACACATGTAAAAGAAACAATCAAAACCATTGAAACGGAAAAACGTTACATTCTACTAAATTACAGGAAAATTGTTAGTTTTCCACGTGTAACCGTTTCAAATATTGCCGATATAATGACTTCACTCACTAGTATGTACGCCCGTTACACAAACAACGATCTAAAATAAATAGCCAGCAGAAAACGTGACCAATGGCCGACTAGGTTTCATAACAAGGGCTAGATATTTCTAGATCATAGGATACAAGTGTACCAACGGTAAACCGCAAACAGTAGTAGGATAGGAAGCCTTGATGTTGAAAGCAAATGAATTAAAGATAAAAACTTGTATTGGAACTTGTTGAGTTTGCTGTAAAAGTGGTTTGGAAGAGGCGCGGTTTTCTTATAGGTGGTAATGATTATCCTGTTAGTAATCACGGAAAGTTGTTTAATAAAATGATAAATTACAAAATGTAACCTGTTGATCAAGGATAAAACTCTCTTACTTGACCAACATTCTTAAGAGAGAAAGAGTAAAGACTAGTTCAAAATTCCTAAAAGCATAGCATGTAAAGCCTAAGGGAAAGTTTAAAACAAAACGAGACATTTTTAAAAGGTTCGCCATGTTTCGCAGTACCACTTGAAAAACATGCAGGTGAATCAAACAAAGCAATGATGTTTCGTATATCTGACAGTGGAACGAACGATCTGTCCATTGTTAGCCTGACAATACAACCATCAGTCAAGCCTTGAAGGATCTTTGAGATAGTTTGACCGTTGCGCCTATTGTAATGAAATCATCCGATAGTATGACTTCCCTGCATATGGAAGCAAGAAAGGCTGGAAGTGCTTATTTGGCTATGATTGTCTTAAACAATATGGTTGATGTTGTAACGGACAAGATGAGTTTGCCAACCATCACTCCTTAGTTTATCAACAAACGTTTCGTTTTTATCGACGAATGCCAATGCTATTGCCAAACGTGACGAAAATTTAACAGAAAGGCAACGACATTGATTTTAAAATTTTGAGGTCAATGCTAGGGAATCCGTCAATTATAATAAAAATGAAATATTCATTAGATGAATACAAATCGAAGCTCGGAAAGATAGCAGTAATCCGGATGTGAATGCGGAGAATGTTATCTATTGCGGTACTGCGGTACCGCATAGGTTTAAGTTAATTAAAGATAACGTCTGCCTAACTGTCCAAATTATTTTCACACATCATGGCAATTTGATACGTCTAAAGTCCACTACCACACTTAATTTGGTTATGTTTTTTTGACTGATGACAAGCCTAGATTGCGGAGGATGAGGTGGAGGATAGAAAGGTGTCGCTCCATGTTAAAATACTGGCACTCGGCTGCATTCGGTAAGACTGAAAGCCGACCCCAACACAGTTCAGGCAAGGCTGGGCAGATTGATATTGACAAACGTAGATAGACTTACATCAACACATGAAAAGATACACCGATGATCAAAACGCAAAAGAACATTTCCAAATCAGATTAAAATAATGCCATAAGAAGTAATCCTTCTATCATTTAGTTTCCGACGGTAAATAGTCTCATTCACAACAGCGAGTACTTCATAGGCTGCTACGTTCATCTCAGCTTTTTATTGCATGATTGTCGTCGCTTGTCATCTTGGGAACAACAATTACAATGTTGACTCGACCGTGGCGTATTCAGTTAACCTTTGCTCGGGTTACTACCGCGATATTTGCAAATACTTTAGTATGGGCACACATCATGAATGTACAATATGTCATTGATGTCTTTGAGAAGATTATCGTGGTATTGTACAAAAATGAAGCATCTTTCACAATCATGCAGTGCCTTGTTTGTTCTAAGACAGAATGATATGGAGGGAAGTGGAAATTTGTATATTTTTCCTACTTCTCCATTATTCTTTTCTGATTAATTTTGTTGCGGGATCCAAGACAGTTAAATTCATTCTCCGGGACTTCGTCGAGATTCATTGCATCGGAGCTTTTCTGGTGGTCGCCACTTTTAACTCTGACTTTCAGGAGTTGCAGTGGTTTGGGAATAGTGCGGTGGGATTGTTACAATAATCATGCAGACTTCCGCTCTTGGATATATTTTATGGAAGCGTTTAAGAATAGGAAACTCAATTATGCGTTATCAGTCAGTCGATTTCACACGTAACGCCGTTTAATTCGTCGAAGGAAGCCCTCGTTTCCTTCCGAAAGCAATTCGGTATCCATACCTACTTTGAAGATATGCAAGTTATATTAACTTTTGTAAATTCGTCATTGGTTTTTGTTTTGATTACGAGTAACATTATTATCCCTAATTTTACTCAGTAATGAAAGAGCTAGTTTCCTTGTTTAATTTTAAACACCACGTACGTTCGTATTTAGCTCCGTATTTATTTATATGTTTTCAGCTTTTATTTATTTATTAAATATCATTTATGTCTAATTTGTTTATTCAAGCCTGCATGGTGGCGTTTGAAGGTGAGCCAGAAATCCTTCGCCGGAGCAAATTAGCGAATGATATTATATATAATAGCTTCAACTATAAGCAGTCAAACTGTCTAATGCTTTTGTCTGGATTTCTAAGCCGACGGTAAACTGCATTACATCATTCACTATTTTAAAGTCTACGAGATTTACAGCCACTGCAAGAGCACCTGATTCTCCGATCAAGTAGCTTATTGGTTATAAAAATTATTTATAATTGAAGTGAAACAACACTCCAGTTTCAAGTCTGAATCACAATCGTTTGCATAAAATCAATAGATATAAAATTGCAAATATCTTGAAGTTTCTCCGCACACCTGTTGCTAATCATGGGCTACAGTTAAAATGGTGATTAGATACTTGATGCTAAAATGGAAACTATTTCAGGCTTGTCTCAGGTTCAACAAAACGAAGGAGAGAAAGCAGAAATTATGAATGATAATAATTGAATACAAGGCATTCCGAATACCATCGCAAATCATACACATACACGAAACATGAATGAACTTCATATTTATGCGAATAATTAAAGATACACTTTTACAAATCACCATAACATCGAAGTAAAAGTAAATGGTAATCTTCTGGTCAAACATATTCTGCTTAAACCAAATCTTTCATCTGTCGAAAATATTTAAAAAGAAATAGGAAAAATCTTAACGACAGCGTAATCCAAATATACGTAAGAAACATAAAACTGGGAAATCCAAATAAACTATGAACAGCGCCGGATTTCCCTTAGTAAAGCCAAATGTAAATAGTAACCGTTAGAACGTATACATATATCTATAAAATGTAATGTAGTGGGAAATCATTACGAAACAAGAAATAATGTTTACTACACCAACAAAATATGTAGTTTCTTGTGAAAAACGTTAAAACAAATAAGTGAGGCGAGCAAACAAAGCGAACTTATCGACTCCTATTTTTAGTCAGCACATGTTTGACGGGGCAGGCCGAGTGCAATATAATATATTCATACTGTCGTCCGTCCGTCTAGGAGATTCATTAGTCAGAATTTTATAACAATACTTATAACTGGAATGATAGTTTTTAGTAATTGAATGGCTCGTACCTATCAACTTTTTTAATTTGGCTAATACATAGATGCATTTTGTTTTTCTATTTCTGTCTTAGTATATATTTTAATTTCATGTGCAGCTTTATGTATAACTTTCTAAAGGTTTCTAATACTATTAAGTGTCTTTTATTAAACACTTAGAATATGCCAGATCTACAATAGAACTTCGACTATCAAAAGAAAAAAGACGAAATCCGTGCAACGGAAGTCGAGGCGACGGACCCAATTAATATGAAATCATAAAAAAGTAAAAAAATTACGGTCTCTAAAACTGTGTGGCCGTCAGCTTTTAGTATCTTCTTACTGATGTGAAATTAAAAATAATTTACGCTAGCATTATCTATAACTCTGAATATAAACTTGTCAAAGCAAATTTGTAACAAAACAGATAGATATAGAAAATAAACGCAAATACACATGAAGTAGAAAAATATAGACAACGATTTATTAAGGTCATGGAAAATTTAAAATCTAAAAACTCAGTAAAACTGAGCTCAATATTTGATTTAAAATCAAATACGCGAGTTTGACAGCCCGTTATTTACAACTTGTTTGCGTATGCGTTAAGAGAAACCAATGCTGCACGTCAGATGTGAATCTGAATAACATTTATTTGAAAGGGCTATTCCGCCTTTACTTTTAGTATTGTCGTTCTCTAGACAGCGTTTAATAGACCCGAGAGATGACGCGGATCTCTGTTAAATAGTTCCTGGTATAAGTTAATTTCAGAACCTTCGGCATTACCTTTCTTAAACTTGGAATATTAGAAAAATATTTTTTAGAACGCTGGATTTCATTTGGTGCGAAGGAGTCATGCAGATTTCGGTTCTAACCTATGAAAGCGCAGCATTGGGAATTGATCATATGAATACTCAATATGAGGAAATGTAGATTCTCGACAGTGCAATATATATAGCATTTCTACTATTCATTAGTGTAACATTTTCACAATACAATGTTAAAAAATTGTTTAGGATGTTAAAAATTTATCTAGTCCGTCGATGCATAACGCTTCGGAAATCGCCTCAGTATCCTGGAAGGTGCCAATCTTGATTAGCAGTTGTTGCAATTATACTATTGTGATTAACAACCAGTCTTCTACTGTTTCACGGTTTTTATTTTGCGTATTCATATTCATCATACTCATTATAGTGCTGATTCCTTTATGCATGAGGAGTAAAGTGTAATTCGATATCACAATATAAAATTCTTCATACCTGCCTCCATAACCCCGTGCATAAGTTTTATGCATAGCTTATAGCTTACAATTATTCACAATGGAACAATAACTATTTTTTATTTATTGGATGACGTCCAACACATTGGCATGCATCGTGAAGAAAACCTAGCACTATGGAAGTTTTCTTCCATTCATTTATTTACCTTTGTATAAGCATTATTCTCTTTCCGTCCACTGCTGTCAACAAATCCAGACTATACTGATCAATTGATTGTCTTGGTACACTTCTTGCCTCTCGACAATTTGTAGTTCAGTATGTCGTCATCGTCACACGGTGGTTCTATCATTTCTGCAACAAAAAGTAAACAACTATCATAGACGTCGATAACGGGTTTAGTATTACAATCGTTTTGATTGGTTGATGACCTACGGTTTACCAGTGGTAACCTATTCTTCTCAATAGGCTATGTAGCAGAATGTAGATGCTGTGTCATCTACGTCTTGGCTACAACAAGACGATTTAAAAATATCTTTTGCCGTTTGCAACTCACAATTCATTTTCATTGACGTTGCTGTATGTCTCTGAGTCTTTATTTCCTTAAATTGCCTTCTAGCCTTTCCTTTAATTGGCTTCTACGCATGATACTTATGTGGAGTTTCTTGTTCGTTCTTCTCCATAACAAGCTACTTTTTCTGAATGGACAGTAGAATCAATTATTATTTCTTATAAATTTTAATTTCTGGCGTTTAAAAGTGCCGCTTAATGGCCTAATTAAAATAAAGAAATTTGACTTTGCATCTTCTATGCAAACTGCCCCACCTATAATAACAACCAATTTAAATTAAGTTGATTACTCGCCTGAATTTCTGAGGTAGGTATTTTAATATCTTTGACAGAATTTCTGAGGAGCCACTTCTAAAGGGACGTTATAAAGACATAAATAAAACTAAGTGTGTATTTGTGAAAAATCAAATCCAATCCTATTGTTTCATTAAGTGTAATTAATAAAGAATGCCATAAAACAGCCTTGCAGAGGTATTATGTCCTTATTAAAAGAGCAATTCAATTAAAGCTATCAATGTAACAAGCAGAAACTAGAAAACATAATAGTAATTAAATAATTTATTACTAAATCTCTCTAGATGATTACTCAATTAACAGATAACATCACAAGTGACAATAATGAGAACACTTATTTCAATGATGGTAAAGTTCATAAAAAAGAAGAAAATAATCCTAATATACGTTGCATAAACACAATGATCGTAATTAGAGGCCTCGGTCAAAGACAATCGAAAACGAAAGGAAGCGGCCACGGATGTGACGTCACATGAGTCATGATGGACGACGGACGTAACGAAGGTAACTGCTTACACCTGATTGGCACTTCCGAAATTATTTGTTGAGTTCTTAATGTGTGGCTAAGGTCGAGAAAGAAATGCACGTTTTGGTTGCATTTGGCCTACTACTTGGATAATCCTGGACGTATAGTTAATGTAAGTTAGAAATCGCCTTGAGCAAGCGTGGTGATTATTTCTCGTACCTTCTCTGTATAAGAAGAAGCCTTTGCCCTACAGTGGGACAGTATTAGGCTGATATTATTAGCTAGCTCTACCTATTGCTTGCGTGAAACAAGACTATCCCCTATGGTTTTGACTATATTGCTGTTTCCATTTTTTCTTTGTGCGTTGAAATAATAAGAGGTAGACCACTCTGAATATCATCGTACCTGCCACGCTGGATATACTTCAGTTTTGAATGATTCTCTCAAAAGTTTTCAATGCGATTTTAGCATAGATTTTCAAACTCACATTCTGAATCCTTTGAAATAACATCAGGAGTTTATACAAAAGCTTCAGTTACTAAACGAATTTGTATTGAACTCAATTTTTTTTATTAACTTTTCTCCACACTAGGAATATCTTCTGTATCGTGGGTGCATTAATTTACAAACTGACATACACAAACAACCACACCGGAACAACTATCTGTAGGCCATACAAATATTTGTACCGTGCGGGAATCAAATTTTGTTAAGGTAAATCAAAAATATAATTAATGAGCTTATTACGCTTCACCCATTTTATGGTGTTGCGTTCATTACGCTGGAACAATGGGAGTAGTGGCCGGTCGATGACATTCTACGCGTTTGGTATGTCCAATGGATTATTATCAGTTATATGTTTATGTAGGCATGTGCCGATTGTAAGTACTGTTTTATTGCTTGTTAGGACATCTAGCTTCAGCGTAATTTAGTAATGTGCCGATTGTAAGTATTGTTTTATTGCTTGTTAGGACATCTAGCTTTTCGGTGTTAGGATTGTCGTGGTTGATTAGTAACATGATTTTGATTTGTAGTCGACGAAGTAAATTCAGCTAGATTTATAGAAAAATCAATATGTTCTTCCTTGTTATGGAGTTTTATATCGGGGGTTTTAATTCTCAGCAGCAACCTGGTGGACTGGGTTGCATTGCACCCGAATGATGGCAATAACCTTGAACTTATTATAGACATGGGACTTACACATAACTGGCATTATGGATGTACCTGCTACGAGTACACATCTGCTTAATCCTTCAGGGAATAAAGGCGTGATCTTACTTGTATAATATGTTATTCCTCATCTATCAATTTATTCTGTAACCATCAAGATCACTGAAGCAGTTGCAATTTGCAAGTTAAATACAGCCCAAGTGCCGCAGATACAGATGGGTTTCCATTATTCTAATGGAAATTATTCATATTGCCCGAAACTGCTTATGAACTTTGTACAGTACTGGGCATGTTTGTATTCATCTAAATGGATCGATGAGGAACAGCCCTGAAAGATATTAACCTAATAGAAATGGACTTTAATATAATATCTTTATACAGAAAGCAAAACTATAATGTAGTTGAAATACTTCGAAATGGAACGATCGAACTATATTGAAAGATATTGAACAATACAAATGGACTTCAATGTAAGTAATTACATGTACTAACGACCCGGGGCAAAAACTTTCCGTTCTTCGTCTTTATATTAGTGAAACTGTATCGAAATCCATCCGTGGTTTAGCAGAAGTAAGCGGAGAAACAGAAATGAAGTCAATAGACCCGAACAGAATGTATGTAATTATATATTTTCGAAAGTTAACTGTATTTTCTGCAGGCTTACGAAAAACAAATCCAGATTGCAATATCCATTAATAAAATCAGATGATCTTCTAACAGCCTTGCTTTACGCAACCTCTTCGTTCCAAATCACAGTGTTCACAGCTGTGAAGTATGCATGTTTTGCAAACAATGCAGCAATGACTGCTGAAGACTACAAGGTCACAGAATGACTGATACGATGTATTGTATGCAGTGTATGCTCTAATGAAATGAATGTTTAGTGTTGTCTTAAAAAATAACATTGTCTTTAAGCATGTTTGGGTACCTACCTAGTTGATTCTTTGCTAGAATCATAACAGAAACCTTCAACTACAAGCATCGTTACCCAATTTCACCGCAATTGACATACGTATGACGTCACTTAAAGTAAATACATATAAAACAAACCGACAATTATTTGCAGTTTATTTCACGGTCCTCAAACATGACGTCACAATAAGAACTAATATTTAATTAGTTAATGATAAGCTGAATAGTTCTAATGTGGGTGTGACAACTATCGCTTTAATGCCTTCTATATGTTGCATTACATTAGCTTGTACTACCTTTTAATTAGCTAATAACTGGTTATTAGGACTTGCGTCATGTTTAGTATGTAGATAGGTGATAGAATCATTGACGACTACTTTTATTTCTCTCTAAGGAATGCTAGCATGAATCGATTTTACGAAAAAGGCAGGTGTTTGGAAAAACCCACTCAATTTCATCACCTATCATAAAATTATGATCGGTGCAACACTGCTTCGTCTTTAACACTTCTCTATAGGCGCTATCTCAGTAGTCATCGGTTCTTTGGTTTTTCAATCCCCATGGTTTCCCTTGAATTCTACTTACCTTTGTTATTTTAGTTTTACATATTTACTATGGTTGCAATACATCCAGAAACCGAGACTGACTATCAAACTGCACAGCCCGGGTTCCTATATATAACACTAAACGATTACCGTCCGTTCGTTGCACAGGAACAAAGCAATAAAGTTGGAATGGTAATAGATTAAATAATAATTGTTGCACTCATTCCTGCGGCGTACTAAACCTAGATATCCTTGCGCTAACCAGTGTAGGGTTACGCAGTGTGATGAAATCGGTAAAATATATTCGTGTCGTACTAGATATTGTTGCAGGACAGTCTACACAATATAATTATCATATGTCAGTCAGAATTATCGTCATCCTGACAACGAATAATGTAGCCCCCAATTGGTCACCAAAGAGTTATAATTTCGGCCTTCCTATCATAATGTGTCTGGCCATCGAGTCGAAATCGAAATCTTCTTACTAATGACTCTCATCCAGTCAAAGACCTTATACGTATTTCTTACTACTAGACTGTGTACCAAAATTTTTTGTTTAGCTAAAATGAAATCTATCATCTTACACCTAGGCTAGCTATTTCCTTATAAGCGGTAGCTAACCAAAAGCGGTCCTGGCGAGAGGGTTTCCGCTGGTAGTGTGTCCTTGTCTGACCTATTGCTAGCACAACTAATCATTGGGTTTGGTAGAAATGGTAGAAAATTGTATATGTTTCTTTTTATGTTTTACCAAAACGAACAATTCATAGACTTTGACACTTATTTAAATATTTCTAGAAAAGTATATAAATATTTCTACAGTTCCTATATTTAATCAATTCGTTGTATTTTTAAAAATTATCATTAATACTGAGTAAGAGTAGTACTTTTAAATTTTTGGGCCTGGTAATACTAAACGTAGGGTGGAGGTTTGCGGATTTTTTGGCGGACTTTATTCGAGTGAAATTCAGCGGCTGTTAATATTATTTGCAAATTAATTCCTAGTGGAATACAATTGGTGTAGTTTTATTTCTCAACTGTCTACGCAACTGGAATATATGTGAAATCATAGAGATCCTTTGAGGTCAAAGCACCGTCAGAAGACAGCAGGGTCATCTAACGCCTCTCAGAGAGCTTTTTGTTCCAATCTATATGATGGTCTTGAAGAATTAAACTTGAAGAGGCTTGTGATTTGAGGATTATTGAGTCGGGGAGGACTCCGTGTATTCCCGTTCGTCCCCTAGACTTCGTCCCCCGAGGGGGACGAACGGGAATTCGTTATTTATTTTCCCGATGGTCCCTCAAAATTTTTAATTCTGAGAGCAACTTGGAAGTAGCGCTCGCCGGCCGCTACCGCGGCACCGCTTGCTTCGCTCGCTCGGCTCACGCGCAGTTGGTCACAGTTCTAACCTAACCTAACCTATTTCACCCGATCAAAATAACGGATCATACCTACAATCTGCCTACGACTAGATAATTAGACAATGGTGAAAACATATCTGCGGCAGATTTCAGGTGAATGATTCGTCATTTTGAACTGGGTTAAATAGGTTAGGTTAGATTAGAACTGTACGAAGGGCACTAATCGAAGAACATATTCCCATTCGTCCTCTCTTGAATTAGGATTGGGACGATCGGGAACAAATTAAATATTATTTTTGTAAATTCCCGTTCGTCCCCCTCGGGGGACGAAGTCGAGGGGACGAACGGGAATACACTGAGGACTCTCTTCGAACTTCAGATAACCCTATAGTACTCCATCGTAAACTGCTCAATTCCTCTTCGAGTTCGGTGATATTTTCGTCGGTCCGGAGTGTGCGCGTGTTGTACGTTGCCAGGTCCAGTCGTCGGTATTTGTTGGGGTAGCCGGATCTCGTCCGGGATTCTTAGCACCCTTTGCCATACCGTAACCTCGACCGCTACCGTAGTCGAGGGTACAGGCTGCCGGGCAATAGGGACTATGTTTTATTTGTGCTATTCATGGGGAGTGCTTTGCAGGCGGATTGGCGATCGCAGTATGGTTGTTACAAATACACAGAGAACTCTGCTGCCCATTCTTTGGTTTTTCCCTTAGTCGCCTCTTACGACACCCACGGGCAAACATGGGATGGTGAAATTCTTTAGAAAGAGACACACTACCAAAGGGAGCCCTCTCGCTCGGACCGGTTTTTGCGCCATAGTGCACAGTCTAGTAGTAAGAAGTATAAGGTCTTTGCATCCAGTATAAATGAAAAGAGGTCGTATGATAAATGTTTACTTCCATGCCATTCATATTTAGGTTTAGAAACCTCGTGTTTTGAAATAGTTTTGTTTAAATTAGACGCTAATTTCAATGAAGCACATGCACACTGCGAAATTCTCAGATATAAATAACTAATGAACTTCTTTCTTTGTTTGCAGCTCCTTCAAAACCTGGGCAAGGTAGACCGGACCCTCGACGACATATTCGAAGAGCACCTGCAGAACTTTAACAGGCAACACCAGCAGGCCACCAGGCTTCAGAAGGAGTTCAACAACTACATAAGATGTATACGAGGTAAGAAATCCTATAATTACTGACGAAGTCTAAGGTACTGCATCAATAAAACTCCCTAGCCTTATCCCAACTGCGTCGAGTTTGGGCAGTTTGCAGTCTTAAGTGGAGGACTGCCTATCGGACCTCCACAATCCAGTAACTGGATAGCACGATACTCCTTGGCAAGACTAGTGTCAGACTAACATACTTCACTATACCCTTTCAATTTATTTGAGGTTGTCGCAGCACACCCTATATCTTCCATAGATCTTAATCAGCTATCTTCTCATTGTTAACTTTCTTCCTAGTAATGATAAACTAACATACGAGTACCTAATTAATTAATGTTTAAAAAAAATCCCTCATCAGATATACAGGGCATTTCATACCGGTGTGTAATGTATGGTATAATAACAGATAGTATAATATCACTTGAAATAATGTTCTTATGCTATAAAAACAAATAACTTAGTTTCATGTGATCTAAAGTTATATTTCGTATAACCTTCATTTGCTCTAATAACATTTAATTCACTTCATATATTTTTAATTGTATATTGTTCTTTTTATATAACGATCATTTGAACTAAGGTTCATACTGTACATTATGGTACGCAATAAAGATTTGAGAATATCTACTAACAAATTTTCTAAAGCAAAGCACAGTCCTTCAAGCACCAAAAAAATTTAAACTATCATCAAAACACTAAAGTTGCTTCTGCATCATCTTCGGCGCTGCGGGAAGTGCAACCCCTTCGCCCTTATGCAAAAAAGGATAGGCACCTATGCTCACCTCCGCAGATTCGGCTTGCTGGTCGCCTCTGGCGCCCTGCCCTAGCCGCTACTGCTCGCACGGGAGCCTATGCTTCGTTACAGCTTCGCGACTCCGGTTTTTATATACACTCTAGGGGTAGCAGCCAAACATAGACTAATATATATAGATTGCAGCCAAAGACTAAGTGAAGTAGGGGTGTTCGACCTATTTATCTACAAGCCGTTGTAAACACCGAGTTCGCAATAGTCAAGACATAACAAATAAATATTTATAGCTGTATAACAGAAAGAAAAATAAAAAATATCCATCCACCCGCATAAAAGCAAACTAATGACAAAAAATATTTATGTGGTGCTTGTTTTTGCAAAATGGCAGGCGTTTAAAATCTAATAAGATTTTGCAAAAATTTTACAAAACAAAGTAGATGTTTTTAAATTACGAGTATATTAAACGTTACTTATAGATTTTCAATATTATAAGTAACTGAATATTATACTAATTGAATATTATTTCAAATGTGCATTATATAAAATGTTCATTATATCATTTGATCGTTATATTAAATATCTTTATTATTAAATCAAATTAGGTCATATGATCATTAGTACTTTTTATTATTATTTCAAACGTTACACACCCATTTACATCGTTGCCCTTGCCCTAAAAAGAACTCCAGCTTTTCATAACCCTATGGAGATCAGTACTTCCTCTTCGCTCCCCTCATCGTTCGTTCATTTGATATCTTTGTCCATCAGTATACCTGCGATTTAGACGTAGATATACTATTCTATTTTGAGAAAAACCAGATACCTATAAGAACGACTTTTCTATTCGTAGCCATCTGAAATACCGATCAAGACATCGTGACCGCGCACGCTAGTAAAGGTTTTAAAATTGCCATCACGTGCGAAACTGGACCGCCAGTTTGCTCATAATAGTTAGCAGCTAGTTGGACCTAAGAGGCAGAACAGGACGTGGCTGATCATTTCATCTCCACATCCTTTGCACCATTGTGTAGACACAAAGGACCAGCATTCGAGTTCCAAAGTACCCTTTCTGGTACTTCAGTTATAGACTTTCGGTAAATTGCGTCAATCCGATCAAAGGAATGACGAATAACTACAAGTAGCATTCGGATGTGCCGAGATTCTTGAACTCCTTCTGGGTGAGTGCCAAGTGTGTGCACATTCGCTACGACGACAAATAGTTCGCAGCTTGTAATTAGGTCTAGAGTAGAGAAAAACTGGATGAGTTGTGCTGCAAAAAGAGGGGAAATCTCCGGAAATAGAAATGCCACAGCCATTTTTCTTTGCGATGAATGATTATCATCATCATATCAACCTAAATACATCCACAACTGCACATAGACCATATCCAAGCATTATCACAACGACCGGCCTTTGAGAGTTATTTTATAAATTCTTTTTTGCTCTCCATATCAAAAATACATTTCAATCATCAACAACGTCCACCCGTTCTTATCCCATTTTATTTGGGGTCGGTACAACATAGTCATCTTCTACGTTAAACTAGGATACACTTCCATTAAATCCATCATCACCATCAGACTACAGCAGTCCTACCACCCTCCGAAGATCGTCGCTCCACCTATCCTGAGGGCGTCCTACCTTACGTTTACCAGTTCGCGGTATCCGCTCAAGAACACATCTACCCCAACGGTCATCGGGCATCAAATCCTTGACCAACTCCAAATCACAATTTATCTAATCTCATCTCTTGTACCTTCCTCAGCGGTGCAAACAGCATCAAAGACGTTAATGGAGGCGATCACGGAGGTGTACGAGAGCGGGTGGTCCGGCCACGACCTGCTGTACGTACAGGCGCAGAACTTGGAGATGCTGTGGCAGGACTTCTCGCACAAGCTCGGCGACCAAGTGCTCATTCCGCTCAATACGTACACCAACCAGTTTCCTGAAGTCAGGGTAAGTTTGAAGACTGATTAGTGCAATTCTTGTGTAATAAGGTTTTTTTTGCAGGAAGTAGTATTCTTCTTATTGTCGATGATCCCATATGACCAGAATGCAGCCACTTCGACACTGTCAGCGTTGACCTTGCAAAAGCTTTTCATGGTGCAGGTGTTATTGCGCAAAGAGGACAAGAGATGAGACATCTTTTGTCATAAGACATGCTTATAATTTTAATATTTTCGTTTCTCTAGTGTTATGGGTGAGATATTTGAATTAACTTCAATAATAATCCCTATCGCGTGATAGTTGAAGCAGAAGCTCCAAAATAGTCGAGATAATAAATCCCAAATTCGTGCCGTTTAGTAGCTATATAGCATTGTAGCAGGTTTTCCATTACACTGATTACACCATCAGCCAATTACGGATATGCGAGTTTGGTTAGCCTAAAAGCGCTTCAAACCGTCATGTGGTGGATTTAGGACCAGATAATTATATCATACATGTATATGTTTTGAAGAGTTAAATGATTTGGGTGAATCAAATTAATGAAGTTAATTCTTTTAATTGAGTCTAAACGAGGTTAATTAGACATAATATTTTTTAATCACACTTCAAATATACGAGTTAATGCTCGAATAAATATTAAAGGAACTCTACATCAATTTCAATCAGGAGTAATGTCGAAATAATTGTACGTCTAATGGCAAAATGAAGTTAATGAATGTAAGTAATGCTTATTTTACAGAAAAAGGTCGAGAAACGTGGTCGCAAGTTGGTAGACTACGATGGTCAAAGGCACAGTTTCCAGAATCTGCAGTCGAACACTACGAAGAGAAGGGACGATGTTAAGGTAACTAATCTACTGAATTTAATGATAAAATAAATAAATGTGAATGTGGCGCTACTGACATCAATAATTCTTATCCCGGATGAACGTCCCACATCCTTTATTATTTTTTTAACTCGCAATAAACCGTCATCCAGCAACAACTACTGGATAAAGACCTATCAAACTGCTTGAACTCACCATTATTTTCTTTTTCTTCGTCTGCCGCCATCAAGGACCGTATAGGAAAATGTTTTTACAATGTCCCATAAGTATATATGGATTTCAGTATTCACAGTAGTGAAGACTGAAAGCCCACTATATCACACTTAGAAAATCGATATGATCCTTCAATTAGATACCAAAACTTTATTCTCCACCTTTCTAAACCAATTTTCTTTTTTTCTTACAAACTCGACACGTCTAATTTCCAGGTGACCAAAGGCCGAGAACAGCTAGAAGAAGCCAAGCGCACATACGAGGTCCTAAACTCCGAACTCCACGACGAACTGCCCGCACTCTACGACTCCCGCGTTCTATTCTACGTTAACAATCTGCAAACACTCTTCTCGGCTGAACAACTGTTCCATTCTGAAAGTAATAAGGTGAGAGCCTTGGTACGAATACGCTTTTAATTATTTAAATGTTTATGCTGGTTTTGTCTTGAAAAATAAAACTTCCTATTCTCATCAGTTTAGGACCTAAAACAGTGCCATGTGGTACGCCAAATATCATTTGAAAAAAATCATAAGGAGAGCTGTACTCTGCAAGATGCATAACCATTTGAGAGGCTCTTGCTTAACGTCAGGCTTGTTCCCAAATGCAAAAGTTCTAAAACCCCTTTCTATCGCAAAAGTAAACAATTTTAAGTGTATTGACACACACTCTATGAAATCAATAGCCTTTAACAAATAAAAGGAGAAATTATTTACTAAGCACTAATTACACCTAGCTAGATTGCGACGTAAATCGGAAACGGCTGGTACTTAAATTCAAAGCATCTATTTCAATTAAATGATTAAAGACCCTTTAGAATTGTCAAGGATAGCTGATGATGGCAAGAATCATCTCTGCTATTTCATTCTTTTTGTTTGCCTTTCTCGTAGGTATCTAATTACGTCTCATCTCTATTTTTACCCGACTACGGCGAAGCCAAAAGGAAGGGTTATGATTATAGCAGTCTATGTATGTATATTTGTATTTAAGTATGTTCCTCCGTAGCGCCTAAACTATTCATCCGACTTTGATGAATTAGGTGTCAATCGATTCGTTTTTATGGCCCGGATAACATTATAGACAAAACACCCTGATCGGGTTACAGTTTTTTTCGCACTAATATTATTTTCTCGCTTCCTAATTCCAGGTATTCGGCGAACTGGAAGCGATTACGGACAAGCTAGCCACGGACTGCCAGCGCGGCTCGTACAGCAAGAAGGCGAACAATCTCAGCATCAACATGAACAACATATCCCCGGCCTCCTCTCCCAACGCGACGCTCAACACGCACAACGGCAAACCGGCTTCACCCACCGATACTGTACAGAGTGAGTTGGGGAGATATGTCCTTGGGAATGGGGAAATAGGGCTCGATAAAGTTGAGTTGTACTGTCTGTAAAAAAAATGGGTTAATCGCAGAGCAAGTAAGATGCAATGATCAATGTTCGGCGTGCAGAAAATGAAAAAAAAAAAAACTTTGCCAATGTGTAAAGGACCGGCCAGGTTGGGAATCTGGAGTAGTAGAGAAGATGATCACAATGTGGTGTAATGGAAGTGGATATTGGGGAGTCGATGCATTTAAGGTTTACAATAGCAATTTTGCAAAAATAATTAAAATAACTAATAAAATGTAGTGAATGTTAGTTTTTTTTCGCTAAAAGGGGAAAAAATAGGTTAAAAATACAGACAGTACAAAACAAATTTAGAATTTTTCATTCAGTTTCAAAGTTTGAATAAAAAGTTTTTTTTAAAGATCAAAAGGGCTCAAAACTGTGTTTTTGCTTTTGTGTTGTGTTCAAGTAAATAATTGGTTTGAAATGTTTTGAGTGATTGCTTTTTAAAATTAATCATCCTACGAAATAATTTTAGCTGTTAGCATTTATTCTAATTGATTGGGAGATGACTAAGTTCCAAAAATTGTAAGCCACATATTTTTGACGAACCATCCTTTTTATTGAGGGCAATTTTTACAAAAGGCAGATAAATTTTTTATCTGAAAAATACCATTTTTATATTCCTAAGATAAAAGTTATCTGTCTATTGCATAATCGGCCCTTAATTATTATTTTTTGGGAATTTTTTCCTCTTTTCAAGACTTCTTTAATAAGCAATCCATATTATGGGACTTTTGTCTTCTCCCAACGCAAACATTTAACAAGTTTATTGTGCCGCATGTGTTGAGTATGTGTGTGTGTGTGTAGCGCCCCCCTCCCCCGCGCTCAACGGCTCGTCCCCGCCGCCTTCCCCCCCGGGGGACACGCCCACACCAGCAGTACTGCCTGAAGAAGCTACCCCCCGCACCGACTCCCGCGCAGACTCCCGCAACGAAAGCCGCCCCACACCGGAAGTACCCGCCAAAACTGAAGCACCCACGCCGCCTGCCAAGAGAGAAGACAAGACACTGGCTTCCCCAGTCACCAACAATAACGTAGAGAAGGAAGTCAGCGATAAGAAGGTGGAGGAACTTTACGATATACCAGTTGGTGAGTATGTTGCCCTGGTACTTTTAGACGCACGAGACGGAACGGATTGGCTCTAAGGTTCAGCAGTACAACTGTTTATTCAAACTTCGCACGTGTTATGGTGTCCTGAATTTTCAAGCTTCAAGTTGTGGTGCCGAAATTTAGTAGACCTTCTCAAACTCTTCATCGGTTTTGGTATCCTAGTTATCCTTTCAAATATAGGTGGTGAACCTTCAAGTATTTTTTTTTAATTTTGATTCCAAAGTACCTTAGGTACAGCTGTTTCGTGGAGTCCTAGTACTTTTATTTAGGTGATGTATCTTCAAGCTTGTTATCAAACAATGGTGAGTAGGGAAGGGAGAATGTATCAGATAGATGGTACTAATTTTAATGTCGTGGTAGATAGACGCATGGCTAAGCTATTCTAAATAGCTACTCAAATGCAGAATTATATTTTGTACGCAATCACTTTTAACTTCTAATGCAGAAAACCCCCACTGTATTTTTAAGAAAATTCAAGGCGCTATGCCACTGTATAAGTTATTCAGAAGATCAATTCATTCACTCAGTCACAGAGTCATTTTACTCAGTAGTCCAACACATTTTTTTTTTGCAAAATATGCACAAACACTGTTCAGTAGACAAATGGAAAGTCACAATTCTCTCAGGGTCGCCTGTACCGCCGGAGAAGTCAAATAATAACTCGGAGGAAAAGAGACAAGTAGATGTAGAACCAAAGGACGAGAAAGGGAAGGAGAATGACAGTGAGGGCAAGAACGACGAGGTTTACGACATACCAATAGGTAAGTGATGGGTCTGGATGAAAATAAAAACAGAAAATAAAATCTTTTTTTTGTTCATATTTCCTATCAGACCTTATAAATAAGGCCTGTTCACACTACAGCAGTTAGCAATTAAATTTTAAACCAATAAACTCGGAAGATTCCATTTTTAAAATGATGATGTGACATAAAGGATACAGATTAAAAATATTAAAAAAAAATTTAAACTTAGATAAATTTTTATCATGTCACTTCCGCATGTTAATTGTGTTTTTTTCAAACATATAAATAAGACTGTAAAATATGAATTATGGTGTGAAAAGGTCTTCTTAAATCTTAGTAAATAACGCACATCGGTGGGGGATTTAACAGCTCATCGCTTATATCGTAAGTTATATTGTATAATATAACTAAGTATAATACTTATAAAATTATGTAGTAAGTCGATGGATAAATATTATTTTTCGCTATATATCTTGGGTTATACTTGTTCCGTTTTCGCATGGCAATAACAATTGCCCTTTGCCTTATATATCTTTGTAGGAACCCGAACAATAAAATATGTATCGGTTTTAATAAATAAAAATGTTGCATGGTTTAAATCCTTTTTTGTTTAAAAAATTTAAGGTCAATATAGGTAGGCAGTTTGTCAAAACGCAACAAATATTTTTATTTATTATATACTTTATTCTACACCACATAATAACATACAGGACAAACGTTCAAATATACAAGTATACAATGGGCGGTCTTATCGCACTAGGCAATCTCTTACAGACAACCTTTGGATGTACTGAGCATTAGGTGAAGAATTTAGGGCTGTCAGTGTAAAAATTAACATAAATAATACACTACTTAGACATAATAACATAAAATACAATATACTAATATATATATATATCACATCATCATCACATCATCAGCCTATTAATGTTCCCACTGCTGGGACACAGGCCTCCTCTCTGTGAGAGGGAATGGGCTGTAATCCACCACGCGGGCCCAGTGCGGGTTGGTGGATGTCACATGTCTTCGAATTTTTGGTTCTAGGACATGCCGGTTTCCTCACGATGTTTTCCTTCACCGTTTTGAGAGCAGTGGTGAAGAAATAACTTACACAAAGTAAAGCGCCTGCCTGGGCTCGAACCCACGACCTACAACTTGTAAGTCGCGGCCGATACCACTGGGCCACCGCTGCTCTCGTAAAATATATATATATCACATATAACAGAGACAGGAGAAGAATAAAAATTATAGTGAAAGGCAACACTCCTTCACCATTTTCTTAAATATTGGCAGTGTTTGAGCACGTCTTATTTTAATAGGTAATGCATTCCACAACCGAGCTGCTTAAAATCGTAAAAGATTTGTCAAAGAAGGAAGTGGAATGCATACGAATACTTAATTTTAGATTTTCCGATGATCTCAAGTACCTAGAATAGGTGTCACAAAGGAACTGAAAGCGTTCTTTGAGATAAAAAGGAGTAAAAGGATTAAATAGCACATTATAAAGTATAGAAAGTATATGGGCATTTCGGCGAAGGCGAATAGGAAGCCATTTGAGCTTAGTACGAAATTCAGAAACGTGATCATATTTGAGCAAGCCAAATATGAACCTGATACAGAGATTTTGAAGTCGCTCAAGCTTATCCAATTGGTCTTGGGTGAGATCAAGATAGCTGGCATTAGCATAGTCTAAGATAGGGAGAAGAAGAGATTATGCTATCGCAATTTTAGTGGTTATGGGAAGAAAATTACGAAGCCGTCTTAGGGAGCCCGCAGACGCAAACAGTTTTCGACTGACTTCCTGCAGTTGTTTGGTCCAGGATAGACTGCTGTAATATGCAATTATGACATAATTTATCTATCGACGATATTTATGTAAATTATGAATTTATTTTGTTATCTATTTTTATGTATATAATGCTATATTTTATTTATATTCAGTTTAGGTTTACCAGCTGATATACGTATGTAAATATTTATTATAATATTATGTGTGGCTTTTACTTTTTAATTTTGTGTGCAAATGATTTCGCTTTTTAGTTGTTTTACGCCTGTATTTGTTAACCATTAATACTGTTTTTGGTATTTAAATATTGTGTATGCAGTAGTTTCGTTTACCGTGGGCAATGATTATGTACCTTGCAATTTTTAAACCTTATTTTAAAATATTCAAGATTTGTTTGGTCAACTCCCAGTCCAGATCAAATATTAGTACCAATGTTAATCACCATTTCCTAAAATACTGATGAAATCAATGAGTAAATCTATACGAATATTATAAAGAGGAAAGATTTTTTTGTTTGTTTGTACCGAATAGGCTCCAAAACTACTGGACCGATTTCAAAAATTCTTTCACCGTTGGGAAGCTACTCTCTCCCCGGGTGACATAGGCTACTTTTTATCCCTGTATTTCCACGGGAACGGGAACTACGCGGGTGAAACCGCGAGGCGTCTTCTAGTCCTATATAAGTAGCAGTTAAGATTTGTTGATCAAAAGTCAAAATAATACAAACACCGATAGTTTTATTGTATTTTACAACAAACCAAATAAAAGTTTATCAAAAAACCAGATTTTACATTGTCATAAACCTATCTGGCGAAGGTGATGCAGTCTTCAAACAATCGATGACAGACTTTTAGTCCATTCGCGTTAAGAAAATAGTGAGTCAACCTTGTCCGCCGTCCCCTCTACGAATCGGGTTGCTAGCTTTCTAATTAGTTGCGACTCGATTGGTCGAGAGGCGGGTAGATAATGATGTCTCACTATTTTCTTAACGCGAATGGACTATAGTAACTGTTCTGTTCATACTGTCTTTATTAGTTCCACTTTTAGCCACCAGTTCACATAAGTTTGTGGCACTATCGCATTTCCCACGGTAAACTCTCTAACTAACCCCCTACATACCGTCCCCGAACAACCCCTGACCTCCGTCCGTCCGCAGGGGCGACGCTGGCGGGCCTGCCGCCCGGCACGCTGTACCGCGTGCGCGCCACGTACCGCTACACGCGCGAGGACTCGGACGAGCTCAGCTTCGACGTGGGGGAGGTCATCCGCGTCGTGGAGTACGACGACCCCGATGAACAGGTAGTTAGTACCGCTTTGATGAACCTTTTGTAGGATTAAGTAGCACTACATAACATACTTACAAACACATATTTCTTCTCAGAATAGTCTGCTAGACAACACCGATCTCAACTAGTTCAAATTGACTAAAAAAGATAGTCAATTTGAACCAATTTGCAAAATAAGTACCATACATAATATACACAAAAAAAAACAAGATTGACACAAGAAAAGACAGGCCCATCTGTTGGTATAATTGGGATACACTATTCACCTACAGTCTAGTCCATACTTGTTCGTGAATGGAATGAAGAAAGGGGGCCTTAGCCCTCCAGTGGGGCAACTCAAACACAAGGATGCGGTTTCGAAACCGTTAGTGAAAATATGTCTTAAATAAATCTGAACTCGCTAATCCCCCTTGAAGAAACCTGGTGATCAACGCACTAACTTGCCTTCTTCTTGCCTTTGTGTAGCAGTGGGTCAATAATTGGCTTGGATGAGTTTTGCGAACTAGTTTTCGAGCGTAATTTTTTTTTAATGTGTTTGTTCCTAACGGAACAGGCTAAGGTCTGAGACCATGTTGCCTAGTCATCAGTTAGTATTTGTATTCTTTAGTATGCATTACAATGCGGATGCAACACATTCTAATGTTTCTTGGAGCATTTGGCAGCAAATTGCATCGAGTCAGCCTTCCCAGTAAGCTTTGCAGAGGTAGTCAATACTACAATAAAATACTCCGCTCCACTGTCCCGAGATCGCTTCTGTCAACGTTTTTACGTATTGTTCAGTTACGTAGACAGTTGAGACACAAAACTACACCAATTTAAATCACAATATCCGCTATAAATCAATTTGCAAATAATATTAACAGCCGCTGAACTGCCACTCGAGAAAATCCCGCCAAAAAACCCTTTCGAGTATAAAATTATGATATTTTTGACAGATGATGCTTCGTTCGGTAATAAGTGACAGTTCAAAGTACAAACGGCAAAATAGATTAGCATACATACAGTGAATAAAATAATTGTTATTTTATTCACTGTATGTATGCTTATCTATAATTGGCTATAATCACAATTTTTTGTTATAAATTGTGTTGTTTTTTTTTAATGTCTTTATTTTCTACTTTTAAACTGAATTAAAAAAATTAGGAAGCTTGAAAACCTCATCTAAAACAAAACCATCTCCCATTACAGGAGGAAGGTTGGCTGATGGGCATCAAAGAATCAACCAATGAAAAGGGAATGTTCCCCGCGAACTTCACGCGGCCAATATGAAGAGGACACACCTCACCCGCCCCGCTACGTACCGCGCCGTAGTGAGCACACGCCACACTCCACACTCCACAGGCTCCATGAGTGACGTGACCTAACGAGATAGCATAGGTACCGTAACAACCGATTCTTAATACGAACTTTCTTCTACCGTATAATTTTGATTAATTTTTCGTTTACGATTCAAAACTATGTTTATAACTTTAGTCTAGTTGTTGAATGTTAATAGATTATATATTATTTATTATTTTTTGTGTTGTAATACAACGAATTATGATAAATCTTACGATTAACAGCGTTTGTATATACAGTGTATGAGTAACTTCGTATCATCATTTAGTCACTGCTCGGTGTAGGGTTAAAATGTTATTTAACTTATTGATTATTCCATGTCACATTATTTTTTGTAGGAAACACTGCTGAAATTGTAAGAAATCAGTTTATTTGACAAAATCAACTCATCAATGATTGCATATTATGACGTATCATTGCGAACGCGCGTGACTTTTTAATTTGAACCTTATGTGAAGGTTATACTAGTCACATGATTATGCTCGTGAGTGATGCAAATATATCACTCGTGATTTACAGTGTTTCCTACTCGATTTTTCTCCAATATTGATGACAATAATCTTTAACGATTATGAAAATTGTATAATAAATTAAATCGAAATTGCTCACGTGTAACAAATAAATATTTTAAATTATAAAGTGACCTTAAATTTTATTGAATAAATGAAAATTATTGACGAACAATTCGAATAAGTATTTCAAGTTATCAAAATATGTATTCAGTATTATTTATTGTGTATAAATGTTTATTATTATTCTGGTCCACTTTTTATTTGATTTAACATTGTCTTCTTGTATTGTGTTTCTTACTAGTTTAAAAATTAACGCTTCCTCGAAATAAGCTAAAGCAAAACAGCTGATTTTCAATTTCTATTTATTATGAGATTATACTATTAAGCCTTTGCAGCATTTAAAAGCTGCTTTTATACCATCTCTTCGCCTTCCAATATATTACATTATTACATTTCCGACAACGCATTTCATTTCAATTTTGTATTGCATTTTCAAAGCGAGGTCTTAACACATAATCATTATATAAAAAGGTTAAGTTTTAATGTATATAAAATTGATTTTTGTTGAACCCATATTATTATCATATTGTTAATATAACATAGGGACTAAATCGATCGAATATTATAGCTCTTGAATAAACATTTTTTTTCTGTTTAAGTAGGTCTATTTTTTTTTTTTTGTTAAATTTAACTGTGTTAGAATCAGATACTAACTGTAAAATAGTGCTTATGAATAACATCTGAAAATGTTTTCAACTGAAGATTTTTATGAATATCAAACGAGTTTTAATGTTGCCACAGGTTTAATGATAAAAATTTAATTGTAAAAAAACAAACAAAAATTGTCTCGAAAATTAGGTATTTCGTTAAGCTTCAGATAGAAAATAACAAATAAAATTATAGCAGACTTTTTGTACCCAGAACAAACATTGATATTAACGCCAGTGTCAAATGAGGTGCTTTGAAAGTGTATATAGTTTATATATTTTACATTTTAATCCCATATTTTTAGAATAAGATGGTTTGAATTGTGTTCCATTTTGAAAATCAACTTCCCAGAATGTTTCCTGTTGCCAACATTATAAATAATAGTTAGGCAACACTGACGATTAAAATATTTTAACTTTTGTAATAAAAGGAAACTCGATATGTCGTGCTGCTTGCGTGTGGAATTATGAAAAAATATGTAAACTAGTTTTTATTTAACAATGTTTATTATGACGGGCCACTTTAACAATTATTGCCAGCAATTTATAGCTGCTCAAAGAATGTAGCTCCGCCTTTTATCAATCATCAAAACGATCAACTTTTATACAAATTTTTGAAAAACCTATTGACCTTATCAAATTTTAATATCAATTTTAACGATCGACTGAAGTTTTTGTAGGCAAGTGTTGAAATGTTGCGATATTATGTAGGAGTACAATCCGACATGTTGAAAGTTGTGGCTTTATCGTCAGTGCCATGCAATGTCCATATGTAATGTTAATTTATAAGTTTGTTAGGACTTGTACAGTTTTTACAAGTGGAAAATAAAATATTTCGAAAATTTTTGGGTTTTTATTTCACTAAGATCCTGACACAACTTGAGGTTTCGTGTAAAGCGAGGCCATAAAAAGTATATAATACACGCTCAATAACAATGACAATACACTACTTACTCACTACTGCAAGTACAGTGTTGCGGTGCCACACTGAAAATGTGTAAACTGATAAATTTAGTTAGATCGTGCTTGGCAGAGGTATTCCTCCACTCACGCACAGTTCTGCCCTCATCACGCACAGTCTGACTTCGCTCACTGTTGGGCCTTTTTTTTCTTGTGTCGATTCCCACGTTCCTGTGCCGGTCTAATTCAGGTTATACCCTCAATGGCAACAATGTCGTCTGCTCTAGACGTCCAGCATCCTCATCACGTTTTCTATCGCAACCGAAGGTCTTAAACCATTGCTTCGTACGTAAAAGACGTAAGGACTAGGTACAGTATGAAAGGAAAGGCATTGCGATTGGTTGTGTGTTACGCAAATTACCCCGCTGTTTTATTGGCTTACGGCAGAAACGATCAAGTTCCATTAATATAAGTTAAGCAACATTTTGACAACAGTTGCGACTGATTGAATACTATTATAATTTAAACAAAAGAAAAAGTAGTAAATTAGCAGAACAAGATCCCCTTTATCGTTGGTACCTGCTCACTAATCTGTTTTGCTGCGTTTACAAATTGATCAGTAAACTTTACAAACGGAAATGCCCTATTCCTGTTTTGTTTTTTTTTACCATCATCACACTGGAATTCAGTGCTGCCAACTTAGCGCTTTCAGCGCCAGATCTAGCGCTTTTTTTGTTCAATAGCGATGGAACTCTGTATTTTCTTTAAAAAATAGAAATTGCGCAAACTATCAAGTTCCCAATGACGTGTTGAGGAAAATTTCATCCACAGATAAATATAAATTGAAGTCCAAAATTGATCAAGATCAACCTTATTTCGGCGGCAGAATCAAATTGTAGTAGAATCAGACGATGATGAATTAATTTAATCGCTTTATTTTATAAAATAATTACATAATCACGTTACTAATTTATTTTATTATTACTAAACAATTACTATAATGTATGTAACTCTTTTAAATTACATTTTGATTATAAAAAGAAAAAAATATGCGTTTATACATTTCTTGTCTCAAATTATTGGGCGTTTTGTTCGAATTTTGCTCCGAATTTGACCGATTTTTGGGGCGATTTTTTGACAGAGACCATTTAGCGCTTTCTAACGCTTTTTTAAAGAGCTAACAGCGCGTTTTTGCTTAAACAAGTTGGCAGCACTGCTGGAATTCCAAACATTTCAATTTCAACCACTCTTCACAATTTCCGAACGAAAGGTTGACTGCCAAACGCGATACGTTTTACGCAAAGTTGTGCTTTGGCTGACATTTCATGAAAATCAATAACAGTCAGTAAACGGAAGGCCAAACGGAACGTCATTATATGATTGATTGATGTTCTCGATTTTGGACTCGGTAAAAACTGCGGGAATTTCTTGTAAATTAAAAACATGGTGTATAGTTCGAAATATGTGTTAAAAATGTGCCGAAATATTATCCGAGTTTTTCGGTAGCCAATCGGCGATGTTGTTGACGGACAAAGTAAGAAATCACGCAATAATATGATACGTCGGCCTACGCACATTGGATTTGTTTTGATTTCGTTGTTTTTCAAAATCATTCAATTATTTACAGGAACTTGAAGTGCAATAATATCCTGGAAAATCTGTAAGGTAAGTGGAAAATTTAATTATAATCTAAATATTTGGGAATCTTCGCAAAAATGATCACGGGCGGTTCTTTAATCATTGTTTAATTTCTTTCGCCAACTAATTTTTTTTTGTTGTTGTTTATGTTTGTTTTTTTATTACTCACAGGGGATTCAGCCAATAATTTGCGACTAAGGAAATGGAAGAGAAGCAATGTTTAATTTTTGTAAGTTGTTTTTTTTTAAATTAAATTTATGGGTGTACCTAAGATTAACTTTTTAAACAGTTATATATTTTAACTAAATAATCTGTTACCTGATTATTATTATTAATCCGCCTAACCCCATAGAAAAAGGCGTGCGTATGAAATATTTTATCTTATTAATATCTAAAACTAAAATTCATTTAAACTAATTAAATCAAAACAATATATTTTTCAAAAGCCATGATAGTGGTCCATACTGAAACAAAACTAGCCTGATATTTTTTACCCGACTGCCGAAGGAGGGTAATGTGTTTATCAGTCTATGTATGTATGTTTGTTCCTATGTGGCGTTCTAGAGACCAAACGCGTTGGCCGATTTTGATGGTTCTTACGTCAATCGATTCGTCTTAACCCTGCGAGTGTCACTGGCTACATTGAAATTGGAAAATAGAAAAATGGCGGCTTTTGGGCGCCATATTCTGGGCGTCAAAATTTTTTTCTTCTTCCAATGCCATCGTGTGGGGTATCAAAATAAAGGGTTTTAAGAGGAGATTTCAAAAATATATAACACTTATATGTTTAAATATCTCGATTTCGAAAAAAAAATAACTAAAAAGACATAAATAAAAAAAAAAAAAAAAAACCGAGTACGACGAAAAAGCGAACTAAAAAGCTACTACTAAAAATCTTGCTGTGCAAGCGGAGGATACATCTGGTTTTGGTCAGCCAGCTCGCGAATATGTATCTTACGCCTGCACAGCATGATTTTCATCTTGTTTTAGTTCGCTTTTTTTAATAAATACTAAATATCTATAAAGTCGAAATTTTGGATTTGTAAGGAACTTATTAGTATTAAGCTCCTAATACTATTGAATGATATAAAATATAGCTCACAGAAAGTCGAAATTTTGGTTTTGTAAGGTAGGTACATAATAGTTTCTAACTCTTGAAAGTATAATATCAGTAAAAATAATCTTAAGGGGCCCACTAGCTAAAACTTAATAAAATAAAAAAAACCGGCCAAGTGCGAGTCGGACTCGCGCACGAAGGGTTCCGTACCATTATAGCAAAAAACGGCATAAAAATCACGTTTTTTGTATGGGAGCTCCCTTAAATATTTATTTTATACTGTTTTTAGTATTTGTTGTAATAGCGGCAACAGAAATACATCATCTGTGAAAATTTCAACTCTCTAGCTATCACAGTTCTTGAGATACAGCCTGGTGACAGACAGACAGACGGACCGCGGAGTCTTAGTAATAGGGTCCCGTTTTTACCCTTTGGGTACGGAACCCTAAAAAGTAGTTCAATCAAAAACTGTTATTCACAGTGGATCTTTGTGTCTCTGAAGTTGGTTCTGTCAATTAATGCGCAAGAAACAGTTTAACTGCACAGAGTAAGCGAGATAGGATGATGCGACAAACGTAAGCTGGTGAAAGAGACGGTTATACAAAAATAGCTTCTGCGCAGACTCTTGCAGCCAATTCAGAGACACAAAGATCCGTTGTGAGTATTATATTTATTTTCTTTAGGTACAAAATAATGTCTTAATGAATAGCTATCACCTGTTGATAAATCCCATTGGGGCCTGCCAAATAGACTCTCACTCACACCATAAAATATCCAAGGTCATAACTAGAAGGTTAGATTAGACAGAACTTAAAATTTTCACCCCTGCCCGGCGAGGCGAGCACGGCCTACTGTGACATGGCTTAAGTCACACTTTTTATCACAGTTTGGGCGATAAAGCTATTTTGTCTTAAATGCTAGCACGCTGGCGTGAGATATTTTCTTGGCTTGTGGCATAACTTCTTGACGTTTATTTTCTTTCTTTTTCGGAAATTTTCCAATTTTATTGCAGTTTCGGGTTGACCATGAAAACCATTTAGATTCTGATAAGCATATTCTACAACGCAATGTTTCCTAATTATGGGCCTCCGAAATTCATTTTATTTTGCATAAAACACTCTATGTTTCCAAAATGGTATCTCGAAAACGGTGTGTCCTAGCCAAAAAGCCCCTGTGCTACCCCCTATGCTAGCAGCGTCCCAACATGAATTTATGAAAAGATTTTATTTCTCATTTTTTTTACATTGCATGGTTGGTTCTTTATCTAAGGTGACAAGATATGATACAAGTAAAATTTCAAAATTTAAAAAACCCCCCGACACATTTATCTTGCGAAAACATCCCGATTCTAACAGTAAAACGCCCATAACTTTTGAACGGCCCAACCAATCTTATTCAAACAGCTAAGAACACTCTCGACACAATCTTTAAAATTGTACCTTTTATAAAATTGTTAACGGAACGAAGGAGCCTGGATCTCACGACACAGGGAATCCTAGTGTGAGATCTAGGAATTCAATCCGCTTGAATGTAATCATATCAAATAAATTTATTCTTATTCTTATTCTAATCACCTTTCAAACAAAAACAACTAAATCAAAATCGGTTCATCCGTTGAGGCGCTATGATGCCACAGACAGATAGACAGACACACAGATACACAGCAACACACGTCAAAATTATAACACCCCTCTTTTTCCGTCGGGGGTTAAAAATATGTCATGTCTTACAATTTAACTTAAATGCTAGCACGGGACAACCATGTGACATAGTTTATAGGCGTGACGTGCCTTTCTTGTTGCTGACTTCATAGTGCGACATAATCTGAATAGAAGACCAAAGTCACCAAATAATATAATACGTATAAAAGTGTGCCGTTCATATAGATAAACAACTTTTTAATTTTGTTGGGAACAAATTAATATTTGACCCACGACCATAGACTTATGCACACTTTATTTTTCTTTGTTTGTTTGATAACATACCTAGTAAATTATTGTGAAAATTTTAATAATAACTTAAAAAAATATAATAGCTTGGACCCTGTTCCCGATACCGGTGGGCCCCTATTTTTTTTATTCTAAATGTTTGGGGGTTTTATTTAAGAAATATTAAAAAATAGAATATGGAATAAAAAAAAAATACCTAATTATAATAAAATAATAAGTAATCAAAATAATAATTAAAAATAAGAAAAACAATTATAAAAAAGTAAAAATACAAAATTAATTAATAATTCTGTAACATTTCAATTAATTAATAAGCATTGATCACCACACACACAAAATAAATTTATTGCCATTTGGTGCAGTAATTAGAAGGAAAATATTTTTGTTTCAACTATATAATTTTATCAATACCTCCGAACGAAATTATACATTTTTCTTAATCATCTGTCAACATGTGACATTTGTGACAAAATGGGTGCGCCCGTATTAGCAATAGACCCGATGAGTCCCAAATAAACGTCAGGCAATTTTCTCACGCCGCCGGTGCTAGCATGGACATAGACAAAATGGCTTTATCGCCCAAACTGCGATGAAATGTGTGACTCAAGCCATGTTACAGTAGACCGTGCTCGCCGGGCAGCAAGAAGAAAGGCATGTCGCGCCTTTAAAATATATGTCACATGTTTGACCCGTGCTAGCATTTAAGACAAATTGTAAGACATGACATAATTTATCATGTCTTGTCACAAATGTATTTGGTACGCCCATGCTCGCTCCGCTGCTGTCAGTCAGCTGATTGAGCTGTCAGTGCTTTGTTAATAAATATTGTACCTTCATCTTTGCTAGAGTTATAGATATTACCTAGCAAGAGAAGAATGGTATAGTATAGGGGAAGGTGCTGTACCTTGTACCCTACATACCTTGACAAAGTTAAGTTTTTTAAATGAACCCTTCCACTTTACGGATATTGGTCTATGATGTGATGTTTAGAGAAAACAAATCAACATGAAGTTAGTTGCAGGCAGTCATTCCTCAAGAACAGAACATACTATATAAGTCATAAGTCATTTATTAAATGTTTTAACATAGCTAACTACAATAATAATGGTATATAAAGGTAATAAAGAGAGCGCTATGTTATGCCAGAGGGCGTACAAATGCACTACATGCGCGAAAAAAAAGAATAGAATAGAAAACATTTATTCGACATAGACACAACACGACAACAAAAATCACAAAGTAACAGAGAAGAACAGTAAAAAAAAGTACAAACAAGGTTTAAGGATAGTCAGGCAATATTACATTATTGTCTGACTTATTTGCACTACAACTATAAAACATGAGCCAAGTAAAAGTTAGTAGCGTGAGCGGTTCTGCCAACACTTCTAGCTAAAGTTGCCCATTCAAACAAGTTGCTGAGTTTTAGCTGCTAACTTTATATCTGCACCGACTTACATATATTCAATGTGCCGTGTGGAAGACTTAGTTTGTATGAAGTCGAGTTTCTACGGGTAACACATGATGTATTTTAGTTATGGTTATGGATACTTATTCAAGTGCCTTAGGAATATTGAGAAACCTATAACCTATAATATAGGTTTTGATTACTTAACCCATAGGCTTTTTTGAGGTGGATTAAGTCCGCCTTTGTACCTTTGTGCATGAAGTCTAAATAAATAAATAAATTATGTATCAAATTTGTGTGAAATAGTTACCTACTCATTTTTTTGCGAATATCATCATAATTCGCTTAAAATAAGATTCATATTCGCTTAAAATGATAACTTTACTTATTCAAATAAGTCCAATTGCTGTATGTAAATCTTGACCTTAATTTCTTGAGGCCCGCGCATACTACACATTAAACCCTTACTGGTATCTTACTAGTACCTACTCCCTCTCTTCAGATGCTCACGCTGTGCTTACACGTGTATTTTTTAAAGCCAGTATAAGATGTCGGCACGTAACTTGGCAAGAGTCGTTGGATGCGCTCAAGTCGTTTTTTAGGTCTCTTTGAGTACTAAGAGGGACGCGGGGAACGTTTAGCACCGTTCCGAGCACGAAATTGGTTGGTCAGTTGGCACAAGGATTGACTGACACCAATCGCTTCGCGTCCACGTTCCGTTCGCTCTATATGGTGGTCAGTCAGTACGCGCACTATGCGCGAATTTACCCCCACTACGCCAAAACCTTGCCAAGTTACATGCCGGGTACTTATAACAACTGCTTAAAGCCTCGAATTTTTACCCATAGGTACTCTATTAAGCACGTCGGTAGGTAGTTGATTTCGACTAGGTACCTAACTAAGAGGACCCATAAGCAAGCTTACCTACTGACAATTTGCGAACGTTGGCGTGGCGTGTGGTTTAGTAGGTTGGTATATAATGTAGGTAGGTACATTTATCTTACGAAGGTCACAACGTGCATGACAGGCCCGCGGAGCGCCCCGGAGCCGGACTCCAGCTTCATTTTCCCTTAATTTTTACATCTTTAAATATTTTGGGCCCAGTAGGTGGACACGCCAAGCTGGGCCTAGCTGGGTGCGCAACCGGTTGAGTGCTGCTCTATGGGTGAGAAACGTGAAAGGTCACAAAGGAAACAAAACATCAAACGCCAATTCAAAGTTTTCGTTTTTCATCCACTGTCTTCGTCGCATGGTCGCATTATCGGAATTTACTGGCCCGCGACTATCCCCAAAGTAGAGATTTTGGAGAAATGCCACGAGAGCCCGATCGACCACAAGATCAAGCGTCGCAAGTGGAGATAGATTGGCCACAAGCTCCAAAAGGGGTCTCGATCACATGCATTAAGTTTACCCTACCTCACGTTAGGCAGGTGAAAACCGATGTGTTGATAAAGGGCGAAAAATTGAATCCTGAAAATAGCACAGTATTCTTAGGCTTAACTTTGGATGCTAAGCTTCAGTGGGGCCCACATATAGATAAATTGTCAAAGAAGCTAAGCTACGCAGCATATGCTGTTAGAAAAATTCGTAATTTGACTGACATAGAGACAGCCCGTTTAGTATACTTTAGCTATTTTCATAGTGTAATGTCGTACGGTATTCTGTTGTGGGGAAATGCCGCCGACATCCAGACTATCTTTGTTTTGCAGAAAAGAGCTGTTCGATCAATTTATAAATTAAGCCCGAGACACTCTCTCAGAGAGAAATTTAAGGAGATTAATGTAATGACTGTGCCTTCTCAGTATATTTTTGAAAATATTTTATATGCCTATAAAAATATAAAATTGTTTAAAAAATACAGTGATATCCATAACATAAATACTAGGAACAAACACAAATTTGTAGTACCTACAACAAGGCTCAAGAAAATAGGTGGCTCGTTTAGATGTCAATGTGTACGCTTTTATAATAAGCTTCCAAGCCAAGTACAAGATCTAAGTCTTAATAAATTCAAATCTTTCATTAAACGTAAGTTGTGCCAGAAAGCATTTTATACAACAAAAGATTACATTGACGACAAAAAGGCTTGGGATTAAGCTGCTCCAAATTAATTTTGTTTTTTTATTATATTTTGCACCATGCATTTTGTTATTACATTTTTTTTTGTTTTCTTGCAATGACAAGAATATTTACTTTTTAAAGTATTATATTATTTTATTTTAATTATTGTGAATGTGAAGACTATGTGGATCATTGTCTTTTTTTTGTTTTAATTTATATTAATCTTAGTTTTTAATCATGGTCTGGCAGTTTGAGTAGTTTATGCGGCCTACCCGAATGTCCTTTCTTTGGTATTGTTCGTCGAATCGTTGAGCTCCTTAAATTCTCAGTTGAGCTGCTCGGTTATTAACAAATGCGTGCACTGACTGGACAGGTCCACTCAATCTGGCTGGTTCTTTCCTCAAAAGACCATTTCAGACATCAGTCTAAATGGTGAAGAGACTGTGACCTCTGTGTTTGTTTCGGCCTTTCTTCTCAGAGTAGTCAGATAGGAAACGCCGACCTCATCTAGTTTTAAAAATATGTTCGACATGTAAAAGTGTTTGTACAAACCAACTTACAGAAGTAAAATCATTTATCATTTACTCAAACGATTTTTGGACTGGAATCCCCAAGGCGAAAGAAAGCTTGGCCGTCCCCATCAAACCTGGCGTCGCACCGTCTTGGCAGAAGCGACGAGCATCGGAATGACGTGGAGCGAGGTGAAGCGCGGGGAGGTGACTTTTGTACATGTACTTTATTATCACATGTATGTAATGTTGTTTTTTGGGGTACAATAAATAATTAAGAAGCTTGAAGCTGAAGACCAATCGCGATGGTGGATAATTGTGGACGCCTCTGCCCTTTTATTGTTAACCTTCAAAAGACGCCAGGACATTTGAGGAATAGACTAGGGAGTGTGGGCTTCTTACCTCACTAAAACCACCCGTCACACAACCGTGGGAAGACTGAAAGAGCGTCTCCCCAGAGCCTCGCTGTGCACGGCAGCACGTGATCACTGTGCCACCGTCTTTCCTGGATTAACTTGGTGGGTGGACAGAGTCCCCAGTCTGAGCGCCCATGACCCCGGAGTCCCGCCTGCTTATAATGCAGGGAGGGTTTCGACGTTTTAAGCATCGGGACGATTGGCTTTTCGGTTCCTTCTTTACCGAGTGGGATCGGCCCTCTCACGATCTCGCTCGGCGGCCTCCTTCTGGACCATCACGGTCTCATAGAAGGAGCCCATTTCCCTTCAGTTTTCTGTCTCTGCCAGCATGACCCTCAAAACTGTTACAAAAGACAGGTCTCGCCCGATCCTGGCGATTAAGAACTGCCGCTCACTGGGCACTCCTTGAGCGTGTGCTGTGCAGAGTCAAAGTCTCCTCCGCAGTGATGGTAATTTGCCGTGGTGTCTCGCCCAATCTTATTCAGATACTCACCGAAGCAACCGTGCCCGGTCAGTACCTGGCTGAGCCTGTAGGAGATGCGTTCATCTCTTTTCAGCCATGCTTCAAAGTGCGGCCACCGCTCGAGCGCGTGTCGCCGTTCCTGCCGTCTCTGTCTGAATACAGCGATTTCTGGCGCGCAATCACCATTCTGGCGGATGCCGCGAATTCAGTAGTAAACCCTCGCTTCCATATCCGCCAGAATATCTAGCAGAGGAAAGCGTGCCAGGAGTGTTGCCGCCTCAAAGGATATCGTTCCGTAATCTCATGCGATACGAATGACCTTTTGCCGCTGCAGGCTTATTAGGCCTGCAGCGTCGGACACCTGATAGTCTGCTTGATCAAACAGGCGTCCCATTAAGGACCATCGATCGCACGACACTGCGTAGAGGCGGCGAATTTCTTCCCATGGTCCCGCGAAGTTGTGTCGCCGCGTACGCAAAGCACCCACTGCCTTTTCAACGCGAGGGACTTGCAGGTGCTCGAAATGCTCTTCGAAGCCCCACCAATCATCCAGGGTTAGGCCAAGACAGTTAATGTATCGACCCACCCGGGCTTGCGTATCTCCAACTGTCACTGACAAGCTGGGCGGCTATCTGCCCCTCTCCAGTTTATGAAACCATAGCCTCAGTTTTATGAGGCGCTATGTATAAACCCACCTCGCAGATTGACGCCACAACTCTTGCCACCCCGAGCTCGGAAAACTGGATGGTCTCGTCGAAGGTGTCCCCGCAGGCTAACACCAGGGTGTTGTCTGCGTAAATAACGATATTAACGCCGACGGGTAGGTCCACACTCAGGATCAAATCGTATGCAAGATAATCATCGTCATCATTTCAGCCGCAAGACGTCCACTGCCGGACATAGGCTTCCCCCAAGCGTTTCAGCCACATTGACCGGTTCCGTGCGTCTCGCATTCAGCGGACAGATCAGATCGGTGGTCAGATGCCAGATAATCTATTCTGACACCAGTCTTGATAAAGGGGTATCGTATTAAGCAGTTACTGGGTTATGGATGTCAGATAAGCAGTCCTTTCACGTAAAATACTGGTACTCAGCTGTATCCAGTTACACTGAAAGAAGAGCCTTGACACGCCTATTCCGCCTTTCATATGAGACTGGAAAAGTGCCGAATGCTTGGAAGCAAGCCAACGTACAGCCTGTGCCCAAGAAGGGCAGTCGAGCTGTGTCGATCGTGTACTTAACACAAAGCTCCTGGCGTACCTAGAAACTAACGATATCCTTAGCGACCGGCAATACATACATATATATAAATCGGTCTACTGGGGATCTTCTAGCGTATGCCATTCACATATGGAGTGAGGCCATCGAGAGACACGGGGAAGTGCTTGCCGTCTCCCTCGACATCTCGAAGGCTTTTGATAGGGTCTGGCATGAAAGCCTTATTGGTAAGCTTCCTTCATTCGGTTTGCCCGGTGGTCTGTGTGATTGGATTGCAGACTTCCTGAGAGATCGGCCAATTCGAGTGGTTATCGATGGCTGCTCGTCGGACCAATTGGATATTAATGCCGGGGTCCCTCAGGGGTCGGTACTCTCAGCAACAATATTCTTGTTGCACATTAACGATCTGCTAAAACCTACCTTTGGGTATGCAGACGACAGCACTGTTGCTGAGAGATACTTGTCCAACGCACGGGCTACCGGGCCGAAGATCCGGTCTCTCCGTGAGGCCATGGTGGAGCATTTGAACCTGTCCTTGCAGGCAGTCTCCGGATGGGGCGATGCCAATCTGGTCAGGTTCAATGCCGCTAAAACCCAGGCGTGTCTTTTTTCTGCAAAAAAGAGCCAATTTCGCCCGGCTCTAACTTTCCGTGATGTAACCGTGCCAATAACGGACCATCTTGAGCAATGTACCGGTGGCGCATTGCCGTACCGTATGTGTTGTTGTCCGATGATCGAAAGGGCCAGGCGGAATCAAATTGTACAGTTCCATCGCACACTCCCCGAAATGTAACCGCAAAAAAACCGACAGACTGGCCACTCGGCGTCGATGTTCAATCCTCTGGAACTTTGAGGTGACCAGTACATCGTGGCCGATAAGCCTCTTGGCCCGTTTGTCAATCGACTCAAGTGCATCAAGTTGATATTTGACAGATCCGTCCCGGAGGTGAGATCAGTACTCCATGCATGACCGAACTTGCGCTTTATACAAGTTGAGCAGCTGTTCAGGCATGAAGTACCGTCTCACCTTTACAAGGATCCCCAACTATTTGCAGCCAACTGAGCCTTTGCCTCAATGAATGGACCAAAATTGAGGGTCGATGTTAACGTAACACCAAGAAAGTCGAGAGGGTCCGTTATCGGCACGGTTACACCACGGAAATATGGAGTCGGGTGGAATAGGCTCTTTTTTGCGGAAAAAGGACACGCCTGAGTCTAATCAGCATTGAAACTGTCTAGATTGGCATCGCCCCATTCGGAGACTGCCTCCAAAGACAGGTTCAAGCGCTCAACCATGGCCTCCCGGAGAGACCGGATCTCAGGCCCAGTAGCCCGTACGCCGGTCACGTATCTCTCAGCAACCCCTGGGGGTCTCCGACGTTAATACCTAACTGACCGGACGAGTAGCCATCGTTACCCACTCGGATGGACCGATTCCTCAGGAAGTCAGCAATCCAGTCACACAGACCACTAGGCAGACCGAAGTTAGGAAGCTTACCAATAAGTCTCTCATGCTAGACCCTGTCGAAAGCCTTCGAGATGTCAAGGGAGACAGCAAGCGCATCAAAATCAAAATCAATTTATTTTTATTTTACATAGGCCTACATGGGCACTTATAATACGTCGACAAAAGGTGCACGGTTCGGGTTGGTCGTTTCCTATGGAGAAGAACCGGCAAGAAACTCCATGGTTACTCTTTTAAAAATGGTTTGGTTTTACAATATTTCCATGTTACAGTACTATGGGGGACAACCTAAATAACAACCTGTCATAAATGGTAAGGAACTAAAAAAAAAAAAAAAGTTTATATAATATATAACAAAGTAAACAAATGTTAACTAACATCTAGAAGGCCTACAATGTTCACAAAATAATCGGTAAAAGAATCTATACAAAGTTAAGAAAAAAAAATATATATATATACCTAACAAGACTAAATTTAACATGTGGCACAAATGTTGTTATCAGTGCTGTAACTATTCTTTGCAAAGGGCTATAAAGATGATTGCGAACTATTGTAAAAAGTCCAATTATAAGAAGAAAAACAAAAAATCCAAAACATCCCCCTGCCTCTCGATGGCCTCACTCCAGCCGTGAATGGCATACGCTAGAAGGTCCCCAGTTGACCGATTTCGGCGGAAGCCGTGTTGGTTGTCACTGAGGATGTCGTTGTCTTCTAGGTATGCCAGGAGCTTATTGTTCAGCACATGTTTCATACTCTAGGCTAGACAGATTGATTAATTTCATGTCAGTAAACATAAGTAAATAATAATTCAATTTAACTCAAACATAGCCTCCGATAATTATTAATCCAATGTTTTGCCTTTGCCTAGTGTGGCGGACCACACTCGCAGATAGCGCAGTTTAAAAAAAAGTCCCGGTAGTTTTTTGGGTCCCAGTCCGACGCTGATTTAAGTTGATGAACAATCGGAGTATCAGCGATCGACAAAATAAAAACGTATTGCGCGGCACACGGCAACGAACAAAGAGTTGAGTAAAAGAGTAGGTTCAGCAAACAAATTGTACATAGTTCTAGCGTGTTCGACACCTCCGCGCACCCGCGCCGCGCCCCTCACTTTTTTTTTCGGTATCGAAATCGTGTTAAGGTCTATCCACACATATCAGGGCCGTGCCCGGGACGTGACAAGGCCGGGCCCAATCATTGAAGCTTCGTAACTGGCCCGTGCATGGCCCGTGCACGGACGTGTGTGAACGAGTTCATATATAAAAAACTTTTTTGCAAAAAAATACTACTGACTTCCAAATACAAAACTACAAAGTGAAAAATAACTTTAATTTTGGAAGTAGGTGTCTTTCGTAGGTACCAATTTTTTTGCGTTATGGAGATAGAAGACGACACAATAGAAGTGCAGACTTGAAAAAGAGCAGCTTGGCAGGATAGCAATAAAAATCGTTACTTTGCCGATATTTAAGTGCAACTCGAAAATACAGTGCGATATTATCTTAATCTTCTGCCCTTCGATGAAGAACTTCCACCGAAAGAAAACCAACTGAAAGAAGAAAGAAAAAAATTATTGGACACTTTCACTAGTGGAGATACTCGTTTTCGTAAGAGTCCAAGCTGGCAAAACATAATTATTGAAAGAGAATTTGTCATACTCTTTCGTGGGGTCAAACCTTGCCGAATTCACTTACACAAAGGCTGCCGCACTTGAGACATATAACCATTATAATCAATCTTCCGAGCCTATTCCAAACTATATTGGGGTCGACGTCTAACCGGATTCAGCTGAGTATTCCACAACCCAGTAACTGGGTAACACAATACCCCATGGCAAGACTGGTATCAGATTTTATGTCTTCTGACTACCGTACCGAGTGGCAAAGATCTTCAAATAACAGCTTGCTAAGTGCCAATAAATGATCTCTAATGTGGCCACGGCTTCACACGTCACAAACACTTAGAAAGCACTATGTTTACTACACGCTACTCGCTACCTTATTCTATTACCCGAACTTCCAGTCATATAGGACATACATAACCGACCTATGTCCTCATAGGAATCATAGGATGGATATGTAATGGGGCAGTAACGGCGGGTGTACCTTAAATGTTGTAAATTTAGGAAAATGTTTTTATAATAATATTTGTAATAAAATCGTTTAATAGGCAAATACACACATCTATATTTCCATACTTATATTATAAAGAGGAAAGATTTGTATTTTTGTATGTACCGAATAAACTTAAAACTACTGGACCGTTTTAAAAAATTCTTTCACCGTTGGGAAGCTACACTATCCCCGGGTAATATAGGCTATTTTTTATGTGTGTTCCCTCCCCATGTGTTCCCTCGGAAACGGGAACTACGCGGATGAAACTGAGGCGACCGCTAGACACAAATAAAATAATAATAAAATAAAATGTGTTACAAACAAAATGTCAAATCAAATTAAAATTTTAGAAATTACCTAAAGAACGATACCTAAGAGACTGTCTAAGGGCATTGACAGATTTTGAAAGTAATTACTTAGGCAGGAGGTTGCGATTTCTAGCTTTACTAGTAATCGCCTTGCAATTGGTCCGAAAGACTTGAACTTTTAAGTATTAGAAACTCAAGAGATCGGTTGCCATACAAAAGCTTTTTTTAAATTGCCTATTTTCATGCTCACAGATTTTTTTTAACATCTGTGATTGCAGTTAAGGATTAAGGGTCTTCTTAGACAGTTTTCTTGTACCAACATCATTTTAAGGTAGGTACGCTTACTGTCCCATCTAAAATCCACCCTATGCACTCCGAGTCCGAATAGTCCACTTATGTAATGTAATACGAAGTGCACCAGACACCCAGTAACATGATATTAATTAGCAATTTCAGCGTCGACCCGTAAACCGCAGGTCAAACCGGCTGATGACCCGTTATTGTGTATTATCACAGAAATATGTATATGACGTTAGTTTCATAGTTTGAATACAGATGAAGTGAAATTTATGCAAAGTATGAGTAAAGTGCGTCAATGATAACTTGGGTGTCTGAAAAAACTTTAATAGAGAATAAATACGCTTGCTTTGCACCATGCGTTGAACCGACCAGATCTGCAGTGGGCGGTCCCGTGAACGAATGTACCCGGATGACTTCTAATCGGACAAGGTGGCGAGACACTGAGACGCATTACATCTGCCGCAAATACTAAAAACACTTCAGGACGACCAAGACCGCTCTTTCAAGAGCGTAACGAGTGAAATACGCCTAACGCTAGATAGGTAGTGTTAAATTCAGGACTGCGGATCCCAAGCCAGGAGCTCACGCTGGGGCCACAATAAATTCGTCTCATACATATTTCTGAGATAAACAATCTCAGAAATATGTATGAGACGATTTTTTTATAATTTGAATACAGATGGAGTGGTAGGCAAAGTTCTAACAGTGGTTTGCATCAATGATGACAATGCATGTCTGAAAAAACATTTTGTAGATAATGAATAAGGTACAAGGTTTGTATATTTATAAAAATCTAGGGGAACATACGGAGCCCAAATTAGCGCAGGTACGCAACGAAGTTAACTTATGCATTTTATTTTCACACTGATGTCAACCACTGCAACTCCTAAAAGCCAGAAACAACAGTGACGACCGCGAACGCCGAAAGCCCCGAGACATATAAAGCTCGACGAGTCCCGGAAAAACGATTCAACTGTCTTGGAGTTGGATCCCGCAACGATATTTTCTATACTTCTATATACAAATACTAATATACTAATAATAATAATAACTAGTGGTTGGGCAGGGGCCGGTAGTCCTTCTATAGTTTTAGGCAATCGATCCACTAAACCTACAAAATCTATAGCCCAATAAATTATTCCCCCTAAATTGGAATAGTCATGCACCGACCGGGGGTGCAGTTGCGTAGTGCGTACAGGAATAATCATCGATTGGTGTCACATTTCCTGATACGGGGCCTCTTGCAGTTGGCTACGGCTCCTTGCACGCCTTTCAAAAGACCGGGACCCTGAGGTGCCGAGAAAAAAAAAAACAATAATAAGAGTCTGGTTCGCTAACCAAGTTCCTAACAACAGGAATTACCCACCTGCTCCACAAGTCTGGTAGCACCGCGGAACCCAAAAATTATAGACCTATTACATGTTTACCGACGGTCTATAAGGTTCTCAGCCAGTGCAACGAAAGATTGAGGAGCGCATTGGAGGATACGCTTCGCGAGTATCGGTCAACACCGACTGAACTTAGACCCCGATTACCACCGCTTGCCTATGCACAAGAAGAATAGGGCGCTGTTGTGTGCTTTGGACTCGCTGCTTAAGAACATCTTCGAAAGCAGCGAGAACCTCATTGCTACGCACTCAATCCTGTATTGCGGGGCTGTTGCGGCATGTCGTTTGGCCAATGTTATGTTCCCAAACAAGGCTATTAGGCCAAAGCCTGCCGTGCCAGCCTGGCAATGCAGGATCGAACGGCGTATCGATGGGGCCGGGGTACTCATCGGAAAACTATGCTGTTTCAGGGAGAGCAATACACGACCACGTGTGATGCGCTTCGTGAGGCGGGTATTTTCGGGGACTTGAATCAGTCCTCGACAATACATGTCCCGTGTCACGGAGCGCATCGACTTCCAGAAGCAGAAGGTTTGTGCATGGGCCAGCCGTATTCAGCGGTATAAGCGGCTGGTTGACCGGTACTCGTAGAATCGCATGTTCAAAGTGATGAGAGGTGGGTATACAGAACTTGGGAGCGACCTGAACAAAATGTAACTGACGTATGCCGCCCGGATGATGTCGCCACGAGTACATTCTGACGAAGCATCTGGTCGGTGCCCATCTGTCACACTGAGGGTTGCTGGATGCAACTGGATGCTGGATGATGTCGAGCGCGTGTGTGAAGATATACCAGAAATGGAAAAAGTAATCATCAGTCCATCTGATGTAGCCAAGGCAGTTCGTCCGCTACCATACTGGAAGTCTCCGGGACCGAACGGACTGAATAACTTCTGGCTAAAATGGTATAGCAGCTCACACGTGTTTCTGGCATCTCAATTCTAGTCATTCATGTTTAGAGTCTGGGTCGCTTCAGCTGGCGATATCTCAGGGCGACAGTTTAAGTCCACTTTGGTTCTGCTTAGCCCTGAAACCTTTAAGTACACTGCTGGAGGATTCAGGAGTGTATATCGGTTGAAAAGAGGTGGTCAGGTCATATATCACCTCCTTTACATGGATGATCTGAAACTCTTTACCCCCAACAAATTCCAACTGACAGAGCTACTGAAGGTGACTGAAACTTTCAGTAACTCCATCAGGATGGAATTTGGTGTGGACATATGTGTAGTCATGCATGTAAAGCAAGGGGAAATTATGGAATTCAACTCTCTGATTCCATACACCTTAGACATCTCTCCTCGACTGAAACTTATTTGTTTTTGGGTATGTCGGAAGCGTTGGGCATCAACAGTACTGACATGAAGCAACTGCTGAAGGAGCGTTTCATTGGCCGCCTGAAATAGTACATTACTGCAGCGGCCAGCAAAAGAGGCATTGATGGACGAACGTGTAAATGTGGGCCGAGGCGAAGCCGAGGCACATATACGTAAGTCCATCAAAGCCTAATTGTGGCCAAGGCGTGTATAGTACTTTTCTCAAATAACGCGCGGAAATTAAAACTAGGTAGTACCTAGAACTCATTTTGTCAAATACAATTACTTTTCAAAATTAATGACGAACAACAATAATTATTCACGCGTTAGGCTTAGCACGCACTGCGATTTTTATTCGCGCCATTTGTTGCCGCCCATTCTGCGGCCTATGGAATTGTATGAAGGTGCAGCATTGCGGTAAAAAAATCACGAGTGCATAAAACTACAAAAATCCGCGCAAATAAAAATCGTTCATTGTTCATTTGTTTTTTTTTTCAATAAACAGGTTTCTATTTGCAAGCCAGTTCGAAATTTAAATAAAACCTTGGATAAGTTACCTCCTTGGTTGCCATGTTTTGGAGTAAAAGATCGTTTCATTTTTAAATTATACGACAGATTACTATGTAACTTATTTGGCCGCTACACACGACAGATATGGATTTTCATACAACTTTTGCCGGCCGCTGCTCGCATGTATTTGGCCTGTACTTCAATTTCGATTTATATCGAAGAAGGTTGTCAAGAGAATGCTCAAACCAAGCATGTTTGTTTTTTTTTTATTAAATAGCCTTTTGTCAGGTGGAAATAAGGTGCGCGCCTTCAACAGTTGGGTCATGCCGGTTTTGATGCACTCTTTCGGCATACTCAAATGGACTCAGACCGAGCTCGACGCCCTCGATAGGAGGGTCCGGACACTGCTGACCGCAAACCGGATGTTTCACCCATGATCATCGGTGATGAGACTGTACATCAAGCGGAAGTGTGGGGGTCGAGGCTTTTTAAACGCCAATACAACCGCGAGGTGTGCAGCCTCAGATAATACTTTTTAAAAGCAGAAGTGGGTATGCACCGGGATGTGGTCGCAGTGGACAAGGGACTCACGGTGACTCACCCCGTTATCCATGGCTAAAGAGAACTGGCGCAAGCCTGTCATACTAACGACTGATGAACGTGTTAGAATTGGAAGTACGTGTGAATCATGAATTTTCACCTTTTAAGCACAATGGTTTGCTACAAAATACAAACTTATATTTATTAAGCATCTACTGACAAATGTCGAAGTACCTACCAAAATTATTTTGTGTTGTCATACACTTACAATTGTTAGAGTCACAACAACAACATTTACTTAGGTGGGCCTAAGTAAATGTTGTTGTGTGTACAGGAAATAACTCTAAATATACATTTAAGCCACAGTAGGGCTTGCAAATATTCGACAATTTTGCAATTCGAATATTCGATATTTTTTTGGGCTATTTTCGAATAATTCGAAAATTATTCGAATATTAAATAAAAAAATAAGTTTTATAGAAATCTTGTAATTTAATTTCTAAATAGCCTTTATTCAATTCAAACAGTGTTAAAAAAACAATTAAAATAACATTTTTTTTCTTTTAAAAGAACACAAAGGATTAAAATAGGTGTTAGCTATTCTAATCCTTCGTGTTGAACTGCAAATAATCAACTACTTACTTCAATTAAAATAGCTAACACAATCAATAACAAAATCAACGTATATTTTTGGAAGAATAAATAATGGTCAACTTAATATTGTACTGATGATATCAAAACACCACAAAGCAAAAATTTTAAACAAATGCTTAAAATGTTTTAAAATAAACAAATTTTCTCTAAATAAACTAATCTTCTGGACATAAACAAAACGCAGTCTTATAAAATCAGTTAAGTATGAGTATTGTAATCCTATCCTACTAATATTATAAATGTGAAAGTTTGTGAGATTGTATGGATGTATGTTTGCTATTCGCAAAAACGGCTGGGCCGATTTGGTTGAAATTTGGTAGGTATGTAGATAGGTAATACCCTGGATTAACACTAACACATAGGCTACCTTCTGCGGGCGAAGCCGCGGGCGGAAGCTAGTAATATAATAAAATCAAACAAAAAATAACAAGTAACACAATTAAAGCTTCGATGCAAAATCGGTTTCTTTCTTAATGTTAAATTAGAAATTGTCATTAACAATGTGTGAATTTGGTAATTTAACATTAAATCTTAGTTTTATAACAAAAATAATAAATCACGAGATCAGATCAGATCAGACCTAAGTAGCACGTAAGTAAAGGCACTGTAATTTTTTGTACATGTAGTGTAAAAAATTACAGTACCTTTTTAATCCTATCCGTATCATATACTTTTGGCGTGTTCTTCAACGTTTTCCCTGGAAGTAGGACCTAAGGAAACTTAGAGCATCCATAGATTCATCGTTTAAGGCACATCTTAGATGGTTGCAAATGTATTTGCTGGAAGAAAACACACTCTACACTTGTAGGTGGTATGCACAGCAGAAAGTCGTATGCTTGGCTCAAATTTATTTGTCTAGGACCTCCTCTATCAAATAGCGCCATTTGCATTAGGATTGACGTTTCCAACTCTTCTCTGCATGTTAAATTTGCTGTAGATGTACAAGAAGTTGCTAAAACGGTTTCATCGATCTTCCGAATGCTGTCATAACACTCGCGCGTCGAACGACGTTACATTGTTTGGACGGCGTGCATGAACGTTTAATTTTATGTGCACGTCTGATTGCTGTTTTGTTTTTGGTCGAATATTCGAATATCATAAATTTTCTATTCGAATATTTGAAACAATTGATTATTCGAATAATTCGAATATTCGAATATTCGAATGCAAGCCCTAAGCCACAGTGATGATATTCCTATAAAATATTACGTAATTTGTAATGATCATTGTGATTTATCCTGGATTTTATATTGCTATTTTAGTATTATAAGTCCTTTGAGACAATTAGTACAAGACTGTCAGTAGTATCAATATTCTTTCGAATATTGATTAAGAATGACTAAATAGGCGATATTAAATTCCTTAATTGTCTTGATACTTTTCAAAAAGGTTTCATTACTTAAGAATTGATTATTGACCTAATTGTGAGATTATTTATAGCAATGTAGAAATGGTGGGGATATCTCACATTTGACAGGTCTACTCATTTCTATAAATAGTGTGTAATTCGTAAGTTGACATACTTTGTTGTGAATTACAAGGCAGTACAGGCCAGATATTATGTTGTTATTGTGACGGTGATATTGTTTTCCTGAATTGTTATATTTTGTGAAAGATGGACTACACAAGCTTCACGTAAGTTATTTGATATTATAACTTGATTATTGCTAATGGTTGTGTTGAAAATCTATCTGTATCTTATTATGGCCTTTATTACTAATGACCATAATATGGATACGTCATGTTATTCGCCTTACCCTTTTTGTTTTGATTATGCAACATAGTGTTTTTTATATTCTATAGGCTCGCGTTTGACCACTATCTCGCCTGATGTTAAGCGATGATGTGGTCTACGGTGAAGCACGCTTGCCTAGAAGAAACCTATTCACTCTTGACTAAAAGACCCCAAGGTTGTAGCTATCAGGGAACAAAGACTCCGGAAGGGAGTTCCACTCCTTAGCTGTGCGCACAATGAAAGTATGAGCAAAACGCTTTGTGCGTATGGAAGGGATGTCTACAATGTACCGATGGCGCATGGCCGTACGTCTTGTAGTCCTATGATGGAAAGGGCTAAGTGGAATCAAATTGTGCAGTTCCATCGCACACTCCCCTAAATGTAACCGATACAATATCGACAGGCTGGTAACTCGGCGTCGATGTTCGAAGCTCTGGAGCTTTGACGCGACCAGTGCATCGTTGCCAACAAGCCTTTTGGCCCGTCTATCAATCGATTCAAGTGCATAAAGCTGGTATTTGGCAGATCCATCCCAGAGCTGAGAGCAGTACTCCATGCATGCCCGAACTTGCGCTTTATACAAGTTGAGCAGCTGTTCAGGCGTGACGTACCGTCTCACCTTTGCATGAATTCTCAACTTTTTTGCAGCTTACTGAGCTTTGAGGGTTGATGTCAACGTAACACCAAGAAGTTCGAGATGGCCCGTTAACGGCACGGTTACACCACGGAAAGATGGAGCCGGGTGGAATTGGCTCTCTTTAGCGGAAAAAAAGACGCCTGGGTCTAAGCAGCATTGAAACTGACCAGATTAGCATCACCCCATTTGGAGTGTCTTCTTCGTGTCCAAATATTAAAAGATTCTTCATATAGTGGTAATAATAGAATTGGACATTTATTGTGATAAACGATATTTATATGATTGTAATATATATCTATTGTAACGTTGAATAGTAACGGTCAACGATCCTAACTAAATCACCATAGCAAACTGCGGTAAAAACACGCACAGATCAACAAAAATAATAACAAGAATTTTACAACCTAATAATTTAAAATAAGTAACAAACAGTTATCAAACACATTGTAGGCGATAATATTAATAGGATAAATTAAACCTAATATATAACTATGTATACATTATGAACGTAAAGATATTGAAAAAAACGACTAGTCATTGCACTTCGTTTCAACTCGATAACTTCCCGTATGGCGGTAGTCACAAATATATTTGAAAAAAGGAATTATTAAGATCCAACACCACTCGGGCTTTTATCAACGCACCGGACGGGCATTGGCGATCGGACATCTCAGCTGATTACACGTACACGCGCTCTATAGTAGCATTCCTACATACTTAGCGTGTCATTTTACGTTTACTTCTATAAAATTAGTTTGAATCATAACCACTACGAGTTCATTAAAATAAATCTAGCTTCAGCGTTAATCCCATATTGGGTAAGTGTTGACAATTACTTTTTGCTTAATTATGCTGGTTACGGCCATTACATGACAAAATCTCATCACCCTTTTTATAATTTCTGTTGGTGTTTTAGTAAGGTACTCATTAATTTGTTATTTCTTTAGCGCTTACCTGCTTTAAATGTTTTACCGTAACAAATTTAAAAAAATAACTTTTTATTAACTTCAATTGTAAAAGAAAACACTTATTTAAACACGTTGCGTTACAACTAGGGAAAAGAGTGTTTACGATAAACTCTGGCACCCAATGGAAGATTTAACTTGTGTTTAGGGTGCCAGCGTCTTCGCCTATAATTTGAACTTGTAATACGAACACAGTACAATTATCATTGAAAAAACAATGATAAGCCGGGCGACAAAGGAACTTATACGATGATAGGAAAATTCCAGGGTCCAAAGTCCCGGTTCAGCCACCAGGGACCTTCATCGGAAGAACCTGCCGACAACTTAAGATCATCGTCAACTCTGCGGGGAACGTCCTCTTGCTGGCGCCTTCCTCGACCTTCCACGTGATCGTGACCGCTTCTGCTGCCAGGCCAGGATAGTACTTAGCGCCTACCTCTATTTAAAAAGAAAGTATATAAGAAACGGCTTTTTGTACCTGATATAAAATTTTATGTAGATAGTGCTGCGTATTATTTATCTGTCTATTAGATAGTTAACCCGCAAACGCTACACTATAAATACTATAAAAGAGCTTCCGTGGAGTTTCTTGCCCTTTTTCTCCACGAGAACTAGTTTAGCGAGCGGGCGGTAAGCGCTCTCTCGAGCCTCAATATGAGTTAATTGACAAGCCTAATTGAAATAAATACCTAGTCTTGCCTTTCTGTGCTTTTCTTCACAAAACCTTTACCTTATACACCACATACTTAAGAACTCTGATACACAGTAAATAACCATCTTGCCATTCCAAACTTGCTATCTTCGTGAATATCGATACATGGGGTTCCTTCATAATTCTAACAAACGCAAAGAGGTATGGCAAGGCAAGGAGCTACACGGGCGCTTCTATCAGGCTCTCCATGGGCTCGATGTAGATTTCTCAGCGTCCGTATCCTGGCTACGTTTCGGGGAAACTGAAGGTTTTTTCTGTGTAATTGTGGACGAAGTTATCCTGACGAATAACTACCGGAGACATACAATGAAGGACGGGACGGTTGCCATGCCACCGTCCGGGTGAATCTATCAGACATATTATCTCTGGTTGTTCTCGTCTGGCTAACGGCGAGGACTTACACAGGCAAAACCAAGTGGCCAGGATTATTCACCAGCAACTTGCTTTGAAGTACAATCTACTGGAATTAGAGGTACCGTATTACAACTTACAAGTATGTACCCGACCTAGTTCTCGAAAATGAGCATGTCACGTTGTACTGAGATCGGTCTATCATCACTGATAGGACTATTGTCGCCAATAATCCGGATATAGTGGTGATAGACCGATTAGCGCGCCGCACAATGATAATCGATGTCAGCATCCCGCATGACGAGAACCTCGTAAAAGCTGAGAAAGAGAAACAAAGCAAGTATCTCGACTTAGCACACGAGGTTGTCGACATGTGGAATGTGGACTCGGCGATCATTGTGGCGATTGTCGTTACGGCCAACGGCCTGATGGCCTCGACAACCATTTGTCGAGGCTGTCATTGCGCGGTTGGATCAAGGGTCTGATACAGAAGGCAGTACTCCTCAATACGGCTCGCATTGTGAGGAGGTTCCTGTCTCTGGAGTCCTAACCACCGGTAGCTTGGACCCTGTTCCCGACACCGGCGGACAACCATTATTTTTTATATTTTCAAATGTTTTTTTTAATGATTTGTTTTTATAACGAAATATTAAAAAATGTAGATTTAAAATGTGTACTTCATTGAATAGACGAAATAATAATAATATTATAAAGAGAAAAAGATTTGTATTTTTGTACGTTTGTATGTAACCTGGACCGATTTCAAAAATTCTTTTACCGTTGGGAAGCTACATTATCCCCGTGCGACACGTTTTTACTTTCAAATCAAACTGTGATCTTTCTAAATCACGCCAATTTACATACGGCTATATGATTTTTTACAAATCGAAGCGTAGTTTCCTAAGTACCTAACCTATACTTACGCTAAGTGCCGGCTAAATATAAACTGATTATCTGAAACAAATATAATCCAGCGTATCCCGACGAGAACTACTGTTAGATACCTCATATTTCCGATATCTTAAAAGCTTTAAAGTTTGCCATTTACATTTTAGAATATTGCGAACTGAATGAAGGCTTCTGTTTTTGTGCCCATCAGTTTGCGCCACTGGCGAATAAGGTCCTTAAATACCAGGTTAATTTTCAATAACCAGCCAATTTTATGCCACGAATTAGGTATCAATCAAAGAACGGTTTATGCAAAAATAAAGACCCATAAAAAACGCCATTTTGTATTTTTTTGCCCGCATTAACTCTGCATAACATTATGAACATTAACGTTAACATTATTACACCCATTTTGTACATAAAAAATGGGTGTTTTTATGGTTCCGTAACCAAAGGGTAAAATCGGGACCCTATTACTAAGACTCCGCGGTCCGTCTGTCTGTCACCAGGCTGTCTCTCATGAACCGTGATAGCTAGACAGTTGAAATTTTCACAGATGATGTATTTCTGTTGCCGCTATAACAACAAATACTAAAAACAGAATAAAATAAATATTTAAGTGGGGCTCCCATACAAGAAACGTGATTTTTGTGTCGTTTTTTGCGATAATGGTACGGGACCCTTCGTGCGCGAGTCCGACTCGCACTTGGCCGGATTTTTATTAACAAGTGCGAGTCAAACTCGCGCACTAACACAACAGCCGTTCTGTGTACTTACTTTTGTGCAGCCCCTTTTTTTGAAAAACGGTGGATAAAATTTACTCAAACTTAAAACTCTAGTGGTTGGTAATACCAGTACCTATCTTAATCTGCTATTATTTGGAAAACGTTTCACAACAGTAGAAAAGTAATAAATTTAAGCTCGCGCTAAAAGGTAAAAATCTATGACATTTGACATTTTGAAGGCCTCACTTCACCAGTGCCCCTAGTGGAAAATTCAAACGCGAAATCCTAAGTTTTGCTGCAGTGTGCAGTCGTTTGTTTTCCCAAGTAAATAAAATAAAAAATAGCTTTTCTTTTACTACCTATGCTTCTCTTCAAGACATTTACAAGAACCTATTCTAGAACCGCTAAAATGAAATTAGGAAAAATATACTGAAAAGAACAGCGCTGAAGAAAACAAAAAAAACATTTGCTTACACTCACTGTGTAGAAATCCGTCGCCCTAAGGTCCGAAATGCTATGCAAATGTCAACAGTGTCATTTCCACCCCACAGTGCACAGAACACAGGCACAGAACGCCGCCAGCTTCGTTAATAACTAGAGACCACATTGCTAAAAAAATATAAGCGGCAATTGGAGAAAAATGGGTATTCCTAATAAAAAAGGATTATATTTGCCTTATCACTATCAAATCAATAAAACGCATAAAAGTTCAAGAGTTAACTTGTGACGTCACTTCTAGGTAAACAAGCGAGCACTAGTTTCGGCTGTCATGGTCATAGCTAGCAATTGCCACGGGCCATTAAATTCTATGACTAAACAGTGAGACGGTGACACTGACTGATGCGCCTGGTTCGACAATGCCGTCTCTAGAGCCCACCGAGACGTGTCGATACTCTGTGGTCCACCCTCTGTCTGAGCCCCAGGTGGACAGGACACTACCCTGTCTTGGTACGTTGCACTCTATATGCGTGCCAATTGTATTGAGCACAAGTTCCTATCAGTTGTCACAATCATAGCCAGAAAAAACAATCCCTTTGTATATCTCACACTTTTTTGACCGTATTCACTTGATAGACAGACAGGAACCTAGTCCTCTATATCTGGGTCACAGAATAGTCTTAATTGTCACGGGCCGTCTATTTCAAAGCTTAAAAATAGTTAATTATTAAAATAAAAAAAACCCGACTGCAAAGAACTAAGAAGCGAACTAAAAAGACGTAAATAAGAAGAAAATCATGCTGTGCAGTCGGAGGATACATATTCACGAGCTAGCTGACCAAAACCAGATGTATCCTCCGACTGTACAGCATGATTTTCTTCTTGTTTACATATTTTTAGTAGTCGGGTTTTTTGAATTAACTTTTTAGTTAGCATTTTTTTTCGAATTACAATTAAAACATATAAGTGTTATATTTTTGAAATCATTAAATAGTAGTTTATAAAACTGTTGCATAATGAGGGGTATTAAAACATGAGTGTGTGTTTAAAAACCGAGCCGTAGGCGAGGTTTTTAATGGTTTTCACACGAATGTTTTAATACCTAGTTATGTGCAGTTTCATACACTGCTTTATCTACACTCATAAATTGGGATGGAACCTACTAAATACCTCTTTTTGCATTTTCCATGCCATAAAATCGTGATAGCATTTGTCATATACTTTTCTCGACTTTGCTGGTAATAAATTACCTTCGCCGCATCTAAAATATCGGGATTCGGGCGGAGTCAAATTTTCTTGACATTCACTGATATCAGACATTAATAAACAATAATTTAAATAACTCATGAAATTCAGTACAGCAAAACTTGCAAATCGTATGAATGGCGCCAAAACCCAGCGCATCACCAACCGCGTATGCGCTAAGGCTTAGCACGCACTGCGATCTTTATTCGCGCGATTTTTTCCGCCCATTCTGCGACCTATGGAATTGTATGAAGTTGTTCGCATTACGGTAAAGTAATCGTGCGGATATCGCAAGAAATCCGTGTTTTGCCACAGAATCCACCGCACCACGGCGCGAATTTTATTCGCCCGAATATTTTGAGCTCTATGAACAGGTAGAAGGAAACAAAATACGCGCGAATAAAAATCGCAGTGCGTGCTAAGTCTAAAGCGGGCATTGTCATAGACAATTTAAAATTGGAATCAAATCTTTTTATAATAGGTCAATGATATTCAAATAAACAGATATGTTATGAGCGCGCGCATTGTGAAGTCGAATAGGTCACAATTGTGACCTTTAGTCTTTTTAGTTTATGTCACGCATGGCGAAGAGCGATAGGCTTTGTTGAAACAAAAACAAAATTTAAAAAAAATGCCATCGTGAGTATTTAGAAATTGTACCAATTATGATACCAAAGTATATAAAACAGAAGGGATCTCATATCATATGTAAATACGCAATACGCCTAAATTTACTAAATTTTTTTTCTAATATTCTGATATTTGGAGGTTAGAAAAAGATAACAACATTGGTGGTCAGAATAATGTTTGTTTACATTCACACGCAAGTGACAAACACTAGCTGTCTCTTTTTTTCTTGTTGGTTTTATCAAGCCATCCCTTTCGACATGTGTGCTGCCGCTGCTGCGCGGAACACTTTTTTCAATTGTTTTGTGAGTGTATAACGTATCTGTTTATTTGAATATCATTATAATAGGTACTATAAAATGGCATTACAAAAAAATATTGATGGAAACTCCTTAGTGGTTAACTTCTTGGATTTGTCCTGTATCGTAATAAAAAAAAAATTGTTTTATAGCATTATTTTGTTAGAGAAATAGTGTTATCAATATAAACTCGTTTTGAATTTTATAAATCGAATATTACGATATGAGAGTAGATAAACTCTTTTTTGATACCCTACATGACGGGGGTGAAAAAAAAAATTGGATCCCCACAATATGGCGCCCAAAGTACGAATTTTTTCTAATTTCCAAAAAAAAATTGCCAGTTTAGACGAATCGATTGACGTACGAATCATCAAAATCAGCCAACGCCCTTGGTCTCTAGAACGCCACCTAGGAACAAACATACTGGTTTGTAACGTTTGATATAATAACAAAAGATCTAATGATCATATGACAAAATTTTATTTAAATACTTTTTTCTAATATAACGTTCCAATGAATAATTGATATAATTTCCTTTCACCTAATTTTATATGGTTTAATGAGCATTTTATATAATGCACGTTTGATATAATATTCATTTAGTATAACATTCAGCAACTATAATATTCAAAATCTCTAAGTAACGTTTAATATAATTTGGAAACGTCTACTTGGTTTTATATATTTTTGCAAAAAGTGCTTAGATTTTAAACGCCTGCCATTTTAATGCTAGCAAAAACAAGCACCACGTAAATATTGCGTGTTATTAGTTTGCTTTTATGCGAGTGGACAGATATATTTTATTTTTCTGTCTGTCATACAACTAAACTAGTTATTGTTGTAGTTAAATAGGTCGAATCTGTTCCAAAACAGAATCGGGGCACCCCGACTTTACGTAGTCTTTTGGCTGCTACCCGTAGAGTCATAATAAAAACCGGAGGCGCGAAGGGAGAGGTAAAATGAACGTTATATGTAAAGAGTATTATACTAAATGAAAATGATATGAAATGAACGTTATACTAAAGGTTGTTAGAGTAAATGAAGGTTATATGAAATATAACATTAGATCATATGAAATTAGGTTATGTATTTTTATAGCATATGAAAATTATATCAAGTGAACGTTATATCAAGTGATATTATACTATCTGTTATTATACCAAACATTACACACCCCAAACATACATACATAGACTGATAAATACATTAACCCTCCTCCGGCAGTCGGGTATAAAGATGCGACGGTAAGGGTGACACTGACTGACACCCTTGGTTTGACTGACAATGCAGTCTCTTGCAGTGCCCGCAGAGGCATTTCGGTGCTCTGTAGTCCACCCTCTGTCTGAGTCTTAGGTGGACAGGACATTACCCTGTCTTGTACGTTGCACTCTTGGAATGACTGCCTTTACGCCCGGCCGTAGGTAGACGTGCTAAATCTTATCATTGTGGTCTTTACTGTGGGGAGAGACGGGATTATTGGGTCTGTGAACTTTTGTTTCTTGGTTTGAATTGTAGAATTTCATACATACATAAACTTACGCCTTTTTTCCAAGGGGTGGGCAGTAACTAGGGTTGCCACCTTATTTTACAAGAAATAAAGTATATTTAGGTCTGAGAATAGAAAAACAGTTTTAAAAAAAATAACAGTATTTTATTTGTTTAATGTTTTAAAGACATATGTTTTAGTGCTTCTCGCACAACTTATCAATTTAGTATTATTTTTAAAAGTCTCATAGGCCTCGCCACAATCAAAACTAAAATTAAAATAAATGAGGATCTAATTTTTTATTACATTTATTGAAGCTCTATTCCGCCTGCCCGCCACTTTGCATTCATTACCGGCAAAACTCTTTCTGTAAATGCTGAGGTAGCGGAAACAGAAAGTAGATATGAGACAATTTTACAAATATTTGTTAATTCTTCTGAAGTGTTTACCAATAAATGTCTGCACTTTTGACCGGTGTTCATTTGGAGAAAAACACTGTCTTCTGATACTTGTTCATAAATTACTTTGAATGTTGTTAATTCCATATAAAATTATCTAGAATTTTTTGAAAATGATCATATGTATGACCATAGACTTCTATGGGCACATTTGATCACAAACACCTAAACAAATAAAGCCAATTAGTCTGATTGATAGATGATTAACTATCAAAACAACTGAAACGCCACTATTGTGACAACGCTGCACTGACTTAGTGTGTGCTTAATGTTAGGCATTTTGATGCTGAAAACAGTATTTTGTATACTTTATTTATGTTCAACAGTCAAAAGTATAATGCAGTGAAAAGCAGTATAATATTGTTTTTAACAGTATAGTTGGCAACCATAGCAGAAACACCTGTTTACGAGACTATAAACGAAACAAAATTGTAGGATAGGCTTTCTAGACAACATTGAAGACTTTCATTGTCATTCTTAGACAATGTTGTCCAGAAAACTGTTAAAAAGTCAGGCTACTGCTTATGTGACCTTTCAGTTTGTTACCTTAAAACAAAAACCTCATCCGATTTTAATATTATTAAGGATAACAATGTTTATTCAAATCAATATCTACTTACAGGAAGAAAAATTAATATTTCATTGATTTGTTTTTTCCGCTAAACAATTTGCGTTAATCGATAACTGCCTGTTTACATAAATCATACCTATTTCAAAAACAAAATAATTAAAAACTATGACGTAAATTTAAATGATCGCTGCCCGGATCAAAAGCGTTCAATACGAATTTCCAATTACGAAATGACTTTAGTGCCCGCTATGAATCGCATTAGCTAAGTATTCAATTCATTATAATATTGTAATGTATAATGATAATGAACCTTACATTACTTAGTAAACATTACAATATGATTTGCATAATTGCACTTGTTTATCATTAATTTCCTAGCGCGTTGGAAGTTCTCCCACTAGATGGGCCGATGATCTGGGGTGTGACCATAAGCTCTTATGTATATGACTTGTATACATCTGTCCCTTATGCACACTAATATCTGTGACTAGCCGTCGTAACCGTGCGGGAATCCGCTGGATGTGAAACGTGCAGAATCAGTCAATATGAAGACACTTGCGTGAAGGCTGTGTTCATCAGTGGACGTAGTTTGACTGAAATAACGATAGCGAATGATAATCATTAACTTGAACATTATTAAGTGCTATTACCGAGTTACTTAATTACCCAGATACTTACTAAATGTATATTATCGAAACATTTCCCGTTGTCCTACAAAATACCCATAATTTCCTTCGCAAAGTGTTCCATGTTTGCCTCACTACCTCTGCTCGAGTTGTTGCTCAATTTGGCAAGCACAAGAATTGAGCAGTCATCTAGAATACATAAACATCTGAACTAAAAGTAGCCCCAAACAAGACAAGTTTGCGCAATTTGTGCCATTGTGCTTTTGTCGTTCTGTTTTCAATATGAAGCAGAAGTTTTGAATCAATTCTCAATTAAAACCTTTGTCTTATACCCTTATGTGCCTTTAAATTATTATAAAATTATTGTTAGAAACACCAACAATTTCCATCGACTCTAGAATAAGTAGAATTTAACACGACTCACAGCAGGACAGGGCGGAACCACACTTACGTGTCGTGGCGTGGTGAGGCGCGGGATCCACCAATCAAACGACTTCGCAATAACACAACGAGTTTTGTAGCCAAACAACTGCGTCAGAAAGCGCCACGCCACGACACGTAAGTGTGTTTCCGTCTATGGACGTGACGACGCTTGTGGAAGACGTTCAGCGGTGGATGTCTTTCGGTTGAAAGGATGATGTTAATGATGCTAGGAACATACAACACAACTATACATATTTACAAAACATTTTGCATAGTTGATTGCACCTTCATAACGCTTCGTTCTGTGTGAATATGGCACTGAAAGGTGTTTAGATCTCATGTCATGCATATGCATATTACACAGAATTTGAATAATAAATTAGATCTGATAAAATTAGGTTTAGGAACTAATTTTATCATAGAAACTCTCACACTAATGCATTTATGGTAGAAGCAAAAAAGTATCAAGGCATTGAGTTAAATGTACTACGTACTAAAGGAGACTCCTCAACTCAATTGTTTGTAACACGCGTTAGAGCACGCGTACGCCAACTCACTTAGTCTGTGGCAAGCCCTCGCTGCAACGTGACACCTTTGAGTACTAAGTTTTGTTTCTTATAAAATGCCTTCGTGTGTATTGAGATACTTTTCAAACAACTCGAGAAAATATTTTATCAATTTATTGTATCTCGTGACGTCGCGTCACCGCGGAGACGGGAGGGCGGCCATGTTTGTGTAAATGTCAGAGTAAGAAAAAGTTCATCTGCGCGCATTGATTGTTTATCTGTGAGAACATAACCCTCCTTCCCCTGCTTGCCCCGCTGTCACCGAATTACGCGCAATCTTTTGTTTGAAATAGCTTCTCTAAATGTATCAAGGTTTCATTTTCAAAGTCATATGGTAGAACTGTTTTGGTGACATCAGAATCACTCAAACGTTCACACTTCCATTTAACGACAAATAAACTAAGTATTTACGAGTATTACAAACATTGTCATAAGTTTATGAAAAGAGCAAATAGTAAAATTGTGACCATACTGTCAGTATTGTGTCATAACGTGGTCATAACTATGTACGTCCAAGATCAAGTCAATATTGATCCGTTCCATTATATTATAGTTACACGGATGGAGGAAGTGGAATATTCACTACGTAGTTAAACTTTGCAGAAGAGTTAAAATGATACTTATTGAATTTTGATAATAAACTATTAATATAAAGGTAAATATGTTAGTTTATAAGTTTGTAAAATCTACCAACTTATTCGATTGGCAAAGTTCTTTCACAGATAAAAAGTTTATTATCCCAGAAATTGCGTAAAGGTATGCTAGTATTAAATTGTCTGTGGTATACTCGTAGATTACGGAAGGTAGAAAAGCCGCCGAAAAAAGCAGGTGTACCTACGTATAATTTTCCTTTTTTAAATGTTTGTAGGAGAACTATTTCTCACTAATAGGAAGATGACCTTTACACTGCACTTTATAATAATTTTGATTACCTAACCAGTCCTTTTGGGGTAAGATTGAACATCTTTAATTTTTCCATGTTCCGCTGTAGTAAAAATGTAACTTACAGCAATCTTTCCGTGACTTATCTACATAATGCCTAATAATCGTACAATAAAACAATAGTAACAACAACAAACAACAACAAACAACTCAATCAAAACAGTTTAACCGCAATAAGAAATACAATAGTTTTAAATCTTGTTGTTGGCGGGCGAGCATTTGCCTCGAGTTTTCCAATCAGTTTCAATTTGTAACTGCGAGAGGCAGAATGGAGCGATACGTTTGCCTACACTTCGTTAGTCTTGACTGAGCGGGCGTGAGGAAAACCCGTCGTTCCCGCCATCGCTCGCATTCCCGCGCTTTCCGTGATAAATAAACCGCTTAAAATTATTTCGTTATTGGATTTTCTCTTGAAGAAAGCTGGTTTTGTTTATCTACGTGCTGTTTTGTTTTTAGTGTTTTGATTCCGAGTTTTTGATAAATAAAAGTAAGTACTTACTTATTGATTTTTATATTTGATACTTGATATTTCCCGCGGCTTCGTTCCGTCTATCCCGTAGAAACTGTGCATTTTTTCGAGATGGAAATTACCTAGTCTATGGCACTCAACGCTGAGTGTTTAGTGAGGCTTTCTCTCAGCGAAAAATTTTCCCCATGGGATCAGTACTTCCAGTTCTAGAGATTAGCTCCTTTAACAAACAGTTTTATAGTTTCAATAAATAAAATTGTTTGGTTCCCAACTATTTTAACCTGGGACCACTTTAATTGTTTGTTGTTAACAGGGGCCAGAAGTCCAGAAAATTAATAACTGTTTTAATATAAATACTAATAAACAATATAAAAATTTAAAAAAAAACATAAAATCAAAACATGTCTGTACAAAAATAAAAATAAATAATTAAAATTAAATCTTAAAATAAAAAATATATATATAATATAAAATAAAAAAGAGTATTAACCAATGATATTCAAATAAACAGATATTTGAATATCAGACGTTATACACTCACAAAACAATTGAAAAACCGGTCAAGTGCGAGTTGGACTCGCGCACGAAGGGTTCCGTACCATTATTGCAAAAAAACGGCAAAAAATCACGTTTTTTGTATGGGGGCCCCCCTTAAATATTAATTTTATCCTGTTTTTAGTATTTGTTGTTATAGCGGCAACCAATGATATTCAAATAAACAGATTCGTTATAGACTCACAAAACAATTGAAAAAGTGTTTCGCACTCACACTTTTCATTCATCTGACATTTCAATACAAGTCGAAAGGGATGGCTTGATAAAACCAACAAGAAAATAAGAGACAGCTATAGCTGTCTCTTATTTTCTTGTAGTGTTTGTCACGTGTGAATGTAAACAGACATTATTCTGACCACCAATGTTGTTATCTTTTTCTAACCTCCAAATATCAGAATATTAGGAAAAAAATTACTAAAATTAGTAAATTGATGCGTATTGCGTAATTACATATGGCATGAGATCCCTTCTGTTTTATGTACTTTGGTATCATAATTGGTACAGTTTCTAAAAACACTCGATGGCATTTTTTTTATTTTGTTTTTGTTTCAACAAAGCCTATCGCTCTTCGCCATGCGTGACATAAACTAAAGAATAAAGGTCACAATTGACCTTTATGAGTCTTCACAATGCGCGCACTCATAACATATCTGTTTATTTGAATATCATTGGTATTAACCTAGAAAATTCATCATTTCATAAAGAAACTTAAAAAAGTAAAAAGGAAAAAAAATATTAGAAGTTTGAGTTCCATTTTAAACCTTTCGTGGGTCATATTTTGGCTCTTGCGGACCACGGGTTGGGAACCAACGATTTAAACAAAGGAACTAAGGTGGATTTGGATTCTTCACCAGTCAACCAAGGCTGGTAAAGAGATAAAAGAAAGAAAGAAAGAAAATATCAACATCACAACAACAACCAACACACAACAACAACAACCAACATTTTATCTGTTTATAATATTTGTTTAGAAGTTTAGATTGGATAAGTATTTTCTATGTGAACAATACATTGATAATTATTATTAAAAGGCTGTAAAAATAATAATATAACAAGCAATGATATTCAAATAAACAGATATGTTATGAGCGCGCGCATTTTGAAGACTCGAATAGGTCACAATTGTGACCTTTAATCTTTAGTTTAATTCACGCATGGCGAAGAGCGATAGGTTTTGTTGAATCAAAAACAAAATAAAATAAAAGCCATCGTGTGTATTTGTAATTTATTTATTTATTGATTAAAATAAATATTTTTTAATGTTAGATGAATGAAAAGTGTGTATGTGTGCTGCCGCTATGTGCGGCACACTTTTTTTTATTGTTTTGTGAGTGTATAACGTATCTGTTTATTTGAATATAACAAGAATAAGAATATATATTGTTGTTTGATAACAAGTATATATTCTCATAGATGTTGGTTAAAATAAATTTTATTTTATAAAACATCGACATTTGCCCACCTCGACTCAGCGACAGGAATATTCATTAATTGATTGCTCCGATATGCCGTGACCCGGCAAAATTCACCGAACCATTCGATTTCCTAATTGGCGCCACAAAATTTAACCAGTTTGCAGCTAAAACCAAATGTTGGATGATTTGGCTTAACATTCTCCACCTGAGCACCCCTTGGTCCAAATGCCGGACGTTTGTGGTCAGATCATATAAATCAATGAGATTTGGAGCTTCCGAAATCCAACTAGGAAGTACTAGGGACCTAGGAACGGCCAGAGGTAAGATCTGATATAAGATCAATGTACTGAGCGTTTATTGCTTCATTGTCTTTCTTTTGTTTGACAAAGGTATATATGAATCTGAAAGAGATAGTTAAAAAAAACCCGACTGCTTAAAAAGCGAACTAAAAAGACGTAAACAAGAAGAAAATCAAGCTGTGCAGTCGGAGGATACGTATTCGCGAGCTGGCTGACCAAAACCAGATGTATCCTCCGACTGCACAGCAATCGGGTTTTTAGATTTTTTTTATTAACTTTTTTTATTTACAACTTTTTAGCTATATTTTTGTTTAGGTACATTTAAACATATAAATGTTTTACATTTTTGAATTCACCTTTATAACCCTTTATTTTGATACCCCACACGATGGGTTTGGAAGAAAAGAAAAACATCCCCCCACAAAATGGCGCCCAAAATCCGCCATTTTTTCTCATCCAATTTTTATGTAGCCAGTGACAATTGCAGGGTTAAGACGAATCATCAAAATCGGCCAACGCGTTTGGTCTCTAGAACGTCACATAGGAATAAAAATACATACTTACATACATACATAGACTTATAAACACATTTTCAACACACTTGCTCATAAAGTGGCTCTAATTTCACCGCAATTAGGCACATAATGACACCTGTTATCAAACTGTGACTTTTTCATTACTATTATTCACAAGTGAGATAAAGAGTTTTTTTTTTTAATTGATTGGTTGAGTTGCTTTGTTCTTAAAAAAGTTTCGATACAAAAAAGATCGTGCTCATAGTACAAATGCAACACATTTCATGCAACTTCGTATTTAAATAAAAAAAAAACAACTTCTACGTGTTTAATAAATAAAACTTTCACTTAAATATAACTTTTGTTTTTGTCTGTAATAAAGAAAATTTAAATTCCCCATTTTATACGTGGCTTAAACGCTATCCGCGAAAAGCCAAAAAAAGATAACTCATTATTTTTAGTCTATGGCCGATCGCCATTGTTAGATGCGCGCGCATAGGAAAACTGATAAATTTTGTCCGCCATTGCGAAAAAATATTCACAACTCATTTTCACTGTTGGAAATGATTTTTTTGATTATTTTCTTCACAAGTGTGTTGAAAAACGTCGTATGATACACGTGTGTATTGATGATTACCGTCCTCGGCTCTCTTAAGACCCTCACTTAACGGCTCGGGTCTCAATGGCGCCTCAGCGGTAATCACCAACATTACACACTTGTACCATAATACCCTCCTTCGGCAGTCCGGTAAAAAAGAAAATAATTGGAAGCAGAAGTAAGGATCTTTGCTTCGTTCATTCAACCATTTTTCGACTGAGGGCGAAATTTTGGTGTGAATAATAACCTGATTTTAAATCTAAATATTAATATGAAATGACAAAATTTATCATGAATAATAACCCTGATGTAAATACTGCTATTAGTTAAAGTCTTAACTACTTAATTAAATTTAGAATGATGATGACATTGGCCATGTCTAGGTCTAGCTAATCGGTATTAACCTACTACATAGTATCTTTATAAATGATTGAATAAATTAAAATAGAATACTAACAAGTAAAATTTCAAAATTTAAGAATCTTTTATCTAGTACATAGTAGATACGCTTCGATCGGCAACCTACGAGTATTGAACACGTTGAATTTATGACACGATATCTTGCGAAAACACCCCGATTCAAACAGTAAAACGCCCATAACTTTTGAACGGCTGAACCGATTTTATTCAAACATAGCAAAGAACACTCGACAAAATCACCTTTCAAACGAAAAAACCAAATCAAAATCGGTTCATCCGTTTAGGAGCTATAATGCCACAGACAGACAAATAGATACACAGCAACACACGTCAAACAATATAAAATGTTTTCAACCCCCGACGGAAAAAGAGGGGTGTTCCTCTTTTTTCCGTCGGGTGTTAAAAACATTTGCTAAGTTTATCCACATAAATCTAAACGGCGATTGCACAAGCTTATAAAAATGTTAAAATAACCACAGAATACATAATATGAAATTACTACATTTTAGCTGGATATGCGATGACGTTAATTCGTTTGATTGATGGTGGTTTGTTTCTGTTCTGAGAAACAAGACCTAGGCATAGTGACAACGATAGTATAATTAAAAAAAAAAAAATACCTACTAAAAACCGGCCAAGTGCGAGTCGGACTCGCGCACGAAGGGTTCCGTACCATTATCACAAAAAACGGCAAAAAATCACGTTTGTTGTATGGGAGCCCCACTCAAATATTTATTTTATTCTGTTTTTAGTATTTGTTGTTATAGCGGCAACAGAAATACACCATCTGTGAAAATTTCAGCTTTCTAGCTATCACGGATCACGAGATGCAGCCTGGTGACAGACAGACAGACGGACCGCGGAGTCTCAGTAATAGGGTCCCGTTTTTACCCTTTGGGTACGGAACCCTAAAAATGTACGGGATATCATCATTATCAGCCTATTCATGTACCCACTGCTGGGACATAGGACTCCTCTCTGTTAGAGGGGGAATGTGCCTTAATGAATCCACCACGCGAATCCAGTGTGGGTTGGTGGATGTCACATGTCTTCGAATTATGATTTTAAGATATGTCGATTTCCTCACGATGTTTTTCTTCTCCGTTTTCACGCGTTACCGTAATGTCACATGGTCAATTGCCCATATTATTGTTTGTCAATCTGTCTAGGCAAATCTTTGTCCCTTAAAATATACTTAATTATGATTAAGTTATAATTATAGTTAAAATTGAACTATAATTATAACTTAATCATAAAAATCAAAAAACCCGACTGCTTGAAAAGCGAACTAAAAAGACTTAAACAAGAAGAAAATCATGCTGTGCAGTCGGAGGATACATCTTCTGAGTTCGCTTTTCAAGTAGACGGGACTTTTGATTTTTTTAATGAACTTTTTAAATGCCCAACTTCTTAGTATTTTTTTTAGAATTAGTCACATTTAAACATATACGTGTCATATATTTTTGAAATCACCTCTTAAAACTCTTTATTTTGATACCCCACACGATGGGTATGGAAGGAAAAAAAAATGTTTCCCCACAAAATGGGGCCCAAAATCTGCCATTTTTTCTTCTCCAATTTTAATGTAGCCAGTGACACTCGCAGGGTTAAGACGAATCGATTGATGTAAGAATCATCAAAATCGGCCAACGCGTTTGGTCTCTAGAACGCCACATAGGAACAAACATACATACATAGACTGATAAACAGATTACCCTCCTTCGGCAGTCGGGTAATTAAGTTCGACATTAACTAAATAGGTACCTAATCGACTATCTAAATAATCTCAATGTTTGTATGTGATCATTTATGTGAACATTTATTTTAACAAAATTAAATACTTAGTAGAAGTGTTAGTTAGCTCCAACTGAATCCAGTTTACCTCAAGAGAGTGAAAGTATTACCTGGTGCGTTACAATTTTGCTTTCTCTACTCATGCTTTCAATTTAGCTAACGTTTAATAAATAATAGTTTAAAAAAAAACTAAACAACCACGTTTTAATAGAAAAACAAATTAAAAAGTAAAAAATAATTTTCAATAAATATAAATAACAAAAGTGTGATTAACAAAAATGTATTTTATTGTGATGATACATTATCTTTAGAAGCACTAGAACCCTCAAAAAATGCTCAAAATTGCGCTGTCAACAGAGGCTTACCCTCAGTTTCCCACCTTAAAATTATCGGAGAATTAATGTGACAAATTGTCAAGCACGCGTTATCTGCTGTGATTGGTTGAATGAATTTTCAACAGCCAATCACAGAAGATAACGCGTGTTTGACAATTTGTCACATTAATTCTCCGATAATTTTAAGGTGGGAAACTGAGGGTTAGTGTACAAATTTGACAAATATAAATGAAAAAGGGAAAACCTAGGGGCATGGTATATATCTGCATCTTCCAGTTTATGGAATATCTTTCAAACTGTTCCAATATTGGAGGAGAAAATAGACGAGAGCCAAACCTCGAATTATGATTTTTTACTAAGGAAATTCAGTCGGCGCTCTCTGTCCGTATTTCCTAGTCTTACTGCCACACTCTTTTTTTTTTTTTTTTTTTTTTATTCGTTATAGGCTCGCGTTTGACCACTATCTCGCCTGATGTTAAGCGATGATAAGGTCGAAGGTGGAGCACGCTTGCCTAGAAGTAACCTATTCACTCTTGACTTGAAGACCCCTAGGTTGTAGCTATCAGGAAACAAGGACGCCGGCAGGGAGTTCCACTCCTTAGCTGTACGCACAATGAAAGTATTTTCAAAACGCTTTGTGCGTATGGGTGGGATATCCACCATGTACCGATGGCACATTGCCGTACGTCTTGTAGTCCGATGATGGAAAGGGCTTGGCGGAATCAAATTGTGCAGTTCCGTCGCGCACTCCCCGAAATGTAACCGATAAAAAACCGACAGGCTGGCAACTCGGCGTCGATGTTCGAGGCTCTGGAGCTTTGAGGCGACCAGTGCATCGTTGCCAATAAGCCTTTTGGCCCGTTTGTCAATCGACTCAAGTGCATCTAGCTGGTATTTGGCAGATCCATCCCAGAGGTGAGAGCAGTACTCCATGCATGACCGAACTTGCGCTTTATACAAGTTGAGCAGCTGTTCAGGCGTGAAGTACCGTCTCACCTTCGCAAGGATCCCCAACTTTTTTGCAGCCAATTGAGCCTTTGACTCAATGAATGGACCAAAATTGAGGGTCGATGTTAACGTAACACCAAGAAGTTCGAGATGGTCCGTTATCGGCACGGTTACACCACGGAAGGATGGAGCCGGGTGGAATTGGCTCTTTTTTGCGGAAAAAAGACACGCCTGGGTCTTAGCAGCATTGAAACTGACTAGATTGGCATTGCCCCATTCGGAGACTGCCTCCAAAGACAGGTTCAAGCGCTCAACCATAGCCTCCCGAAGAGACCGGACTTGAGGCCCAGTAGCCCGTGCGCCAGATACGTATCTCTCAGCAACAGTGCTGTCGTCTGCATACCCAAAGGTTCCGGGTTTTAGCAGGTCATTAATGTGCAGCAAGAACAATGTTGCCGAGAGCACTGACCCCTGAGGGACTCCGGCGTTAATACCTAACTGACCGGACGAGCAACCATCGATAACCACTCGGATGGACCGATCCCTCAGGAAGTCTGCAATCCAGTCACACAGACCACTAGGCAGACCGAAGGAAGGAAGCTTACCTATAAGGCTCTCGTGCCAGACCCTGTCAAAGGCCTTCGATATGTCAAGGGAGACAGCAAGCGCCTCCCCGTGCTTCTCGATGGCCTCACTCCAGATGTGAATGGCATACGCTAGAAGATCCCCAGTTGACCGGTTTCGGCGGAAGCCGTATTGTCGGTCACTAAGGAGGTCGTTGTCTTCTAGGTATGCCAGGAGCTTTTTATTCAATACACGTTCCATACTCTTACAGAGGATGGACGTTACTGATATGGGCCTGTAGTTGGCCGGGTCCGCTCGACTACCCTTCTTGGGCACGGGCTGAACGTTAGCTTGCTTCCAAGCCTTCGGCACTTTTCCAGTCGCCATCGAAAGGCGATAAAGGCGTGTCAAGATCGGAGACAATTCAGGCGCACAAGTTTTAAGTACAATTGCCGGTATCCCGTCCGGGCCACTAGCCTTGTTCACGTCAAGGTTTCGCAGCACCCTATAGACCTCTCTCTGATGGATGCGAATTTCCGACATACTCGTCTTACATCGAACAGCAGAAGGGGGGGGCCGCGTGCCATCAGTATTCAGACGCGAAGATTCCGCAAAGAGGGAGGCAAACAAGTTAGCCTTGTCCTCAGCGGAGTGGGCCAGCGAACCGTCGGGCCTCAGCAGTGGTGGTAGTGAGGGGCGACAGAAGTTTGATTCAACCGATTTAGCCAGGGACCAAAACGCCTTGCTACCTGCAGGGTGTGAAGCAAGTTTGTCCCCGATTCTGCTAATATGGTCAAATCGTGCCCTTCGCATCGCTTTTTTGCAGGACTTGGCAGCCCTGTTGAAGGCTCTCTTCTTCTGACTCACGTCACTTGCCTTGCGCACACGAGCGTCGACCCATGCTAGGTATGCCTTGTGTTTAACCACGTTTGCGCGGTCACACTCAGCACCAAACCACGGACGGTCAACGTTGGACACCGTTACGTCAGAGAACGGAATGTAGTACTCCATCCCCTGACGCAACACATCTGTCACTGCGTCAGCGCATGACGATGGGTCATCCGAAGAGAAGCAAGTGGGCCGCCAAGGATAGCAAGCGAAAAAAGATCGCATACCATCCCAATCTGCTGACTTGTACCGCCAAACCCGCCGGGTGCCTCTTGGGCTGGGATCGGGCGGGGAGTAGACAGATACAGATTTCACCAGACAGTGGTCGGAACTACCCAAAGGTGATGATATCGACACTGAGTATCGGTCTGGATCAGTTGTCAGCAGAAGGTCCAAGCAATTGGCTGTATGTGAATCTACATCTGGCACCCTCGTAGCCCCTTGGACCAGCTGGGTGAGATTAAGCGCAATCGAAAGATTTCGCATCTCTCGTCCAGCATGGTCAGTGCACTGGAATGGGAAGAGCCACTCCTGGTGGTGGGCATTAAAGTCCCCCAGTAACACTAGTTGGGCGGAGGGGTACCGTAGCTGAGCCACATCTGCCGCCTCACTCAGGTACTGTGTGAGCCTGGTTGTCTCCAGATCTCCGCTATGCGATCGGTAGACACAGGCGTAGATGATCTTATCCAGACCTGTGTCCACCAGGGCCCATAGCACTGAGTAATTTGAGTCTTCAAGATCACGGAGACGCCGATAGCAGATGTCGTCCCGGGCGTACATGCATACACCAGCGCGTGGCTTGAACATGTGCTCCAGGGTAAACCCTGGGTAAGATAGGTACGCCACGTCTGACGGGCATCCGATCTGCGTCTCCGTAAGGAACAAAAGTGCTGGTTTCTCAGTCTCAAGGTGGTGATGGACTGCGACAAGGTTAGAGTGCAGACCTCGGATGTTGCTGAGGTGCACCTTATGTGAGAGTGAGTGCTGCCGCTGTTCAGCTTTTCTTCTATTGTTCCTTGGCATTATTGTTGCGAGTGAAAAGGAGGGAGAGGAGAAGGAAGTGAGATAAGGTTCCACGCTTGCAACCTACAGACACGCGCCGATAGGACGCCATCATTGGGGGACTGGTCTGGAGACTGCGGGGACGCCCGAGCCCCCCCAGGAATGTCCATCGGGCACTCTCGTCTGGTCGCCAACCAGCACGATGGCGCATTCCGGGATTTTTCGTCAGTTGGCGGGGCAGCCTTTCATGTGGGGCTGGCACACTACTTGGGCCCCCAACTACCTGCGGTCGGCCAGCGGCGCACCGTGCCTCGGATCCCGCTACCCTCCGCGACCAGTCTCCCGATACGTCCATAACAGCGCGAGTCAGGCCGGCCTGCCTGCAGTGGAACAACTATCTCGACCCAACTCCTCTAGTGGCTGCACCGAGCATCATACCGGAACACGACTAGGCCGCTTGGCGGTACGTCTTTGCCCGGTGGGTGGTCGCAAGCCTTCGGCCGAAGCCTACCACCAGTTTGTCACCTGATTTGCACCACCCGGGGACCACGTGTAGGGAATCGAATGGGGTACACTCCTACGGACGTGGGTGACTCAGCCCCCGGCACTCGGAAAGGTTCATTAAATTACTCCTAATGAGGACTTAACTAAGTATCATTAAATCCGTTAATTAACGATACATCCCAGAGACATAATTTAAGGGTTCATTAGTTAATGACAATTTTAAGTATCCGCAGGGTGGAGCATCGTCAAATCATTCTATCAATTTGCACATCGATAAACGGTTGGTGTAGCCATACTTGAAAAAGTTTTATTATTAAATAGCAAAAAAGTTTATTTAAACACATTGAAAGCATGTAAATAAGTAATATAAATGAAAATTTGTTCTTTTACTGATCGTTTTTAATAAAAGACAAAGTGATACAGCTTTTTTCATATAAATAAAGCAAACGGACCCTATTTATCTGACTGCCGAAGGAGGGTAATGTGTTTATTAGTCTATGTATGTATGTTTGGTCATATGTAGCGTTCTAGAGACCAAACGCGTTGGCCGATTTTGATTGTTCTTAGTTCAATAGATTCGTTTTAACCCTGCGAGTGTCACTGGCAACATTAAAATTGGTAAATGGCCGAATTGCGGCGCCATATTGTAGGGGCCCAATTTTTTTTTCCTTCCAATCCCGTCGTGTGCGGTATCAAAATAAAGGGTTATAAGAGGTGATTTGAAAAAAATATATGTAACACTAATACGTTTAAATGTACCTAATTCGAAAAAAAATAAAATATAAAGACATAAAGTTAAAGTTTGGCAAGTTTAGAATTAAGTAACACCTCTGTATTAAAAAAAAGTGAATTCAATAAATCAAAAAATCCGACTATAAATTGTTTCACCCGGCAAAAATAAACTTTCGTGTTGTAAATTTTAATGACATCTATATCATAAGGTTGTCTGTAAGAGATTGCCTAGTGCGATAAGACCGCCCATTGTACACTTGTATATTTGAACGTTTGTCCTGTATGTTTTATTTTTTTGTGGTGTACAATAAAGTATATAATAAATAATAATATATTAATAGAACTCTATTGTTTCTTTTTGTGGTATAAATAATAGTAATATATTTTGATTAATTTATGGATTTTCATTTATTATAGAATTTATCTTTCTGCCCTTGCCCCATGTTACTTGGGGTTCGGTTAAGAATTAAAATTAAAAAAAAAACATTTCTATCAATGATATTTTTTATTTATTTCATTTATTAAAGAAAACCTTTCATCTAAAGATACGCACCATAAAAACGAATTCTCCAATAAAAAAAAATATTATCTCGAACGTAAATGTCAAAATCAATCGTTAAAAACTTAAGTAAGGGTTTTGCTATACTTAACTTTAATTGACATTAAGGGACGTTAAGGAACCGTTAACTGTCTCTGAGTGTGTACTTTTTTAAATCTTTACTAAGGAACGACTTAAGAAAACGTTAAATGTATCTGAGTGTGGCAGTTAATCACACTTTTCTTAATTTAAATTTATTGAAAATTATTTTTTACTTTTTAGTTTGTTTTTCTATGGCACTGATTTAAAGAGGCAGTTGTAAATAGCGGTTTTGGGAAGTTAAAATTTATAAATGGCACGTTTAATAACTAGTTCAGCAGTTAAAACTAAGCAGTAAAGTAAACAAAAATGAGAAATAAAAAATAATGAAATGGATCAGTGAATATATAATTGAGCAGGAAATGCTCAGACCAACAAAAAAAGATAGACGTAGCGTCGCGAACATCAAAAGTGAAGCCACATTTTTATCTATGTGTGTATGGAAGGGTTGCCATTTGTTGATTTTTTTCCCTATAAAATGGGTAATAATATTATTGTGTGGGTAGGATAATATTGTTCGAGTAAGATATTGTTGAGTATGGTATTGAACGTCAAAAGTAAACGATTAAGGTACATTATTAATTATAACTCACGAATAGAAATATTTATTTTGTTACATCGCAAAATCTATTTAAAAATAAATAATTAGACAGTGGCTTTACATGCTTATGATTTGGAGATCACCTTTTATGCAATCCTTGCTTGTGTTAGGAGACTTCACTCTTCCGCTTAGCAATATCCATTAATTTGCAATTTAATGCAAAAAAAATACAAATATAAATAGACAGGTTTTAAATAATAGAAAAAGCAAACTTTATGTGAACGAGCGTTATACAGAGAAAAAAAATGCGCGTATTTGTGTGATGTGTGGGAGTATAGGGGAATGTGCGCTAATGTGTGAGGGTGTATAGTTTGTATGAGTTAAAATTAGTATATACAGAGAAAAAAATGCGCGTATTTGTGTGATGTGTGGGAGTATAGAGGAGTGCGCTCATGTGTGAGGGTATATAGTTTGTATGAGTTTAAATTAGTATATTTAGTTCTACTCTGGGGTATATGTTTAGGTATAAGTTAGCTTAGCCTGTGACAGTGTCTTGGGATCGGAAGAAGTAAAATACAGCTACTTCCTATAACCATGCTCATAGAAATTCTATTAAAGGTTATAAGTTGCTGAAGCGTAAATCATAACATCGTCAAGTGTATGAGTCATTATGTAAATTGTTTTGAAATAATATAGATAATTATATTTTCAATCAACTTTATTAAATTCAAAAATACCACCATAACAAAATCACTGACTCCAAAAAGTAATACAAAGATAAATGGTACTATTAGATAAAGATAAATGTACTATTTCTTATAGCTACTATCCATTTTCTTTTTGTTTCATTATTATTTGGAAATCTAAAATATTAAAATAACATAAAAAAAAGAAAACAGGAATATAACTCGAAGTAAGAAATCATATTAAATTTGTTTAATCGAATGGGGTAATTTGATTCATCATATTATGGCAACCCACGCACTTTATGTCACTGATTTCGTTCGTTGAGGTTTTTTGTTCCAAGGAACCTAAAATTCATAGTATATTTAATAAATAAACGATGTTATTTCAAGTACTTACATGTGAAATGTGATTCCGTGAGACTTTTTATGTGCTTTGCTATTGTTTTTACAAGTTTTCACTACACAGGAAGGCATAATTCTATTTTTTTTATATATCGCACCTACGGTGCAAAAACGTCACTTATGCAATTTTTGTCAAAATTGATCTGAGTATGAGAAAAAGTAGCTGATGTACCCCTTTACCTGGTGAGTAATTGTCATTTGTGTAGTGCGTATACTTTCCGCGTGAGGGCAGTTGTGTCGTTATTGTTTTGGCGCGAATCAAGCCGCCACTAGGAGAAACAACGTTTCATTGGCCAGTTGCGCGCGGCCCCCCGCACGAGTAGCAGTCTCTTGGAGCAATAACGACACATAAGTTAGTTGTGATATTTGTTTATTGAAATAACAATGACACTTATGTACGCAGTGACATTGTTTCCCCAACTCTTAAAGTCTTTGGTTTTTAAATAACACAATTATTTAAATACCAAAGACTGATTTGTCGCATTAATATTAAGAAGATAACTGTGATCAAAAGTCTGAGTAGGTACCTACTTATTATTAAGTAGTAGAAATTGTTATAATTATTTTTAATTTCCTGAATAAAACTTTAAAAAAGTATGTTTTCGTATTTTCATTGTTATGACACAATTGCCCGGTTAATTGTTTTCTAGTGCCACAACGTCACTACTGGGAGGGTTGTAAATTTTAAACGTTTATATTTTTTTATTACAAAATTGTGAGATGTTTGCTTTTACTTTAATATGAAGTTCAAAGTTGTAGTTTAAATATTACCAGTTCATTTCTTTAATAAAGAAGAACTATACATTATAAGAGGATGTCGAATTTTCAAACGCTTCTCCTGAAAAATTACATCATTTGCATAAGTGACGTTTTTGCAGCGTAGGTGCGATATGTTAACTAGACGACGACTCGTAACGTACTAAGAGCGATGAGCATAGTTTTAGTGCAGGTGTGTGCGTGAGAGTGTATATTTACTTGGAGGAGCATAGTTTTGTGGCTTCACTTATGATGTTCGCGACGTTACGTCTATCTTTTTTTGTTGGTCTGAGAGGAAATGATTAAATGGGCGGTAAAAATTATTGAACGAGCGGTTACGCGTGGGCAGTAATAAATCGGCATTTATCGGTAAGAAATCTCATTCTAAACAATTATATAAACAATGAGATGGTTAAATAGTTTTCGAGATATAGTGGTGTGATGTACTGACAGACGGACGAAGTCGCATCCTGCTCCGCTGCGCGGGGCTCCTATTTCTGTATGCAGGGTCTAAAGTAACCTAACACGAACGAGATGACGGGAGCTGAGTTCGCTCGCTCACTTCAGCTCCCATCATCTCATTCGAACCTAACCTGTCCGTGTCGGGGTGCCATAAGCTCCCGAGCTCGCTTCGCTCGCTCTTGGACTGATTCACTGACCATAATGCACTCGCACGCTTATTACGAAAACAAATGCAAGAATTCAAAACACGAGCTCACGCGAAACGATTACCAACCCTGTGATTGGTCGCTTCCGCCAACCGCGCTAATAAGCTCCGCCCAACTAACGAACATTTACCTCTTTTCAATGAATTTGAGTTCGGGTGTCACCGCTCGCTATGGTCTGCCGAACTATTTATCGAACCGCTCATTCAGTTATTGGACTGGTCAATTATTTTTAAAATTGACATTGTATGATAAAATAACCGACAAATTGTTTTTATATTACTGTCCGTGTTTTACTGTCGCAATAATTAATCAACCGCCATTACATTAAATAACTGCTCAATATGTTTTTCAACTGATCATAATAACATCTCGAATATTTAAATAACAGCTCAAAAATTAGTTACCTTTTTCTATTAAAGCGTGATTTTTAGATTTATTAAACAATTTATTTTTAATTTTTTTATATCAATCGCTAATCCTGAAGATCCTGGTAAGGATAATGGGACAAACTATTCAAATTATTGCATTGTCAAGGGTTCTTGATAAGTGTGCAAAGTTACAAATACATCCGACGTTTTGAAGTGGGTGAAAATCACGTTCAAAGATTGATTCCGTTTCATATATAAATATACATCCCAAGCTAATAAAAGCGTGTTAAAAAGGAATTTTTCCACATTATTGACTGTCTTTGTTCTATTCAGATCAGAGTACAAGACCGGAAACACATAAAGAAAAGGGAGGAATGCATTTGTCTCGCATCTCGCAGCCGGTCTATACTGTAAAAAATCTCACTTAAGTAGCAAATAAATCGTTATTATTTATTTACTTATGTGAACTGAGCTGTGTTTTAGGGTTGCCTACCCGAAAGGTCCAAACGGAGCCCTATTGCTGTCACACGTGTCCGTTTGTCTGTCCGTCTGACCGCCGCGTCGTCTGCCACACGGCTTTTATTTACAGCCAAACGGTTGGAGCTACAGTCTTCAAAGTTTAAGCATCTTGGTGACCCAAAGCCATGCAAGTTGTCAAACAATATTTTTTTTGTGTTTAAGGGGGATACCGTACAGCAAAAAGAGGAGTGTAAAAAAAAGGTGGCCTGTCTCATCGAGAGGGGTATCGGTGTTTAGAACTCGTGGATTAGATAAATATGTATTTGTTGTATTATAAGATATTGGAAAACAAGAGAATGAGAAGTCAGATTTTTTTTACAAAAAATTTTTCCGAGGTATTTTTTAACTGCCCATGAACATGAAATTTATAATGTTTATTATTACGTACATTTTACAAAACAAATACCAAAAAAATATTGATAAACCAGATATTTTTATTTAGATTTCCCTAATTTATCCATTTTTGCGGTTTGGTACGGAACCCTAAATGTACGAAGTCGGACACGCACTAGGCCGGTTTTTAGCATTATCTTTTAGCAGCTTGACATTTGACTTCAAATCAACCTCACATTACCTGAGTTATCTCGATAAGATTTTTACAGAGTACACCGACAGTACTGTAGATACAGAGTCATTTAAAAAACATCTCGTCCGGTATTAGGCACATTGTGTGAGTAATCATACCATACCATTACCAATATATAAAGCCATAAAAGTACAATGCTTATGACATTATTAATTCCCTTGTCACGCATGCCATATTTTATAGCGACTCTTAAAAGTACCCCATGTGTGTAACATTAAAATTATTCAATGGGCAGTTGAATCATACTAACAAATTATAATGTTTTGTTTACAATCGTTACACACAAGTTTCGTTCATTTATTGAGGCCCAAGGCTTATCATTTGACTGATAACTTAAAGGTCTTTGTCCATCTGTCAATCGTTGTAGGTATATAGGTATACCTACCACTGCATATTTTTTGCAATAATCGCTGCAATAATACACAATTTTTTTTTTCTCAGTACCCCTCAGGGGTTTTTGCCCATTGCTTGTTACATCATTTTCAGCGAACTCGTTAAAAATTGCAGGCATTTTTCACAGCACCATTTGCCTAGGATTTTCAGTTGCAGGTAATATTGGATTAATTTTTCATGGTAATTGAACTTTTTTTTTTTTTTTACTATTGATTGGCTCGCGCTTGACCACCATCTCACCTGATGGTAAGCGACGGTGTGGTCGACGGTGTAACACGCTTCAGAAGAAACCTATTCACTCTTGACTTAAAAAACACCGAGGTTGTAGCTATCGGGAAACAGACTCCGGCAGAATGTTGATTAAAAACGTTAAAATTAAAGTGAATCAGAATTCAGGTGGTCTGATTGCAGTATTTATTGGACATACCCATTTAAACTTATATGTAATGTTTTGTTAATGTGCGCTGCTACTTGCTAAAACTAATTTAAAAACAATAGTATACATGTTATCCAAATACTTTGGCAATACTTGACTACTTCTGGTTCAGGCTTCTGGTCAAAATGTATTTAATAAATATTTTAAAATAATACAAAGAATAACCAAATCGTGAAGTAGTTTTCTATTCGCCACTTCTTCTGCTTGTTTGTACCCGACTGCCGAAGGAGGGTACTATGTTTATCAGTTTATGTATGTTCTAACCTAACTCGTGTGCCGATTTTGATGATTCTTACGTCAATCGATTCGTCTTAACCTTGCGAGTGTCAATGGCTACAATCAAATTGCGGATGTTGGGCGCCATATTGTGGGGGCCCATTTTTTTTTTCCAAGTCATTCTTGTAGAGTATCAAAAAAAAAAATAAACACTATAAATGTTTAAATGTACCTAATTCGAATTAAAGATGTTAATAAAAACCCGACTGCTCAGCCTGGTTTTTTGATTTTTTGAATTAACTTTTTTTTACTCTTGCTAATAGCTAACACGGGCCCGTTATGTATATCATATTTTAATTTAACCTCATTAGAAAAGTGAAATAAATAAAATTAATAAATATTATATTAAAAACTTAACTCTGAGTTTCTCGTGCAAGTGGGCCTTGAATGATATAATAAAATTAGGTAAATTCCCTACAAAACTTAATTAAAACAAACATTAAATAAATCTGCCTACATTGCGTGCGTCGCCGCGTCGGTATTCAAAAGGTTTTGATTACCTTGTTATCTGCGCAAACATTGTCAATTTCAACTTTTGTCATAAATTGGACAGATGTGCGACAAAGTTGAGTTCTGTCGGTGTCAGTTGATTCCCTCGAGCATTGAATGTTTTGTTTTGTTCCATGGTGAGTGCGGATAATTCAGGGTTTCGGATTAATAATTGATTATCATGATCAGATAAAGTACGGAAGTTTGCATTATTATTAAAATATGATTAAGGCAATTTTGAACATGTTGTATAACAGGTTTTTTTTTTCATTAAAAGTCAGCTTATTTTAGCTTCACGTTTAGTAGATTTTATTTCATGTAATTATGCACATAAATAAGAAATATTTATTATTATTAAGGTGACATTGAACAACTAGTTCTGCGAGGTCTTGTTACTGAATGTTAATGTATAATGTCTTAATAAGATAATGATTCTAAGCCTAAAAAAATATTATAACATGCCAAAACGTACTTCAAGAAATAATAGTAGTAGAACCAGCCTGTTACTATTCCACTGCAGGGCAAAATCCTCTGCTCTTATAGAGAAGGCACGAGCATTGATCATTGAAATACTTATCAAAAAACCACCCTAATGGAACCCACTCCTTGTAAATGATAGTATAGTAGGGAACATAAATCTCAATTAAAGCGAGAAACAAATGAATGTGATAAGTTTACATCGCGAGCAAATGGAAGCATTTACTACGAGGTACGAGTACACCGCGCGACTGCAAAGCGAGACCGAGACGCGCGACCGAGGCACCCTGCCGTGGTCGCCCATCGCGGTCTTGGCGGATGTGTTCTGGGGCGAAACCGAGACATGTGTCGCACAAAAACTCTCCTCGATTTTAATCGTTAAAATCAATTATTATTCCACATTGCAACGGAACGCCAAATTACTGTTGGAGGAAAAAAATACGATGATATTATATTATTATTATTAAAAAAAGAAAGATTGGCTTTCAACGAATTATACATATTATTATATAAACAGAGGCCAAAAAATATCGTTTTCAGTATGGGTGTCAACATGTGGACAACATGTTCGGACATTTTGAGCGCGACGCGCAACACCACTCGTCCGTGAGCGAGACCAGCTAGCGGTCTTCAGCCGTACGTCGCGGTCTCGCACGCGAACTCATTCGCATACAAAGCCTAAAGGTAGGATTCGGTTCTTAGCGACCGAGACGCGCGATCGCGACCCGCGGCCGCAATCTGGTCGTGCGACTCACCGCTTAGTATGGATTTATATGGTTTACTAAACAAAACTAGCGATCGCGTCGCGCAACCGGTGGGCGTGGTTAAGGTAGGATTCGGTTCTCAGAGACCGCGACGCGCGACTGCGACCATTCAACTACGCGACCATGGTCGCCAGTCGCGGGGCCACCACTATATTTCCGATGTCAGCGACGACGACATCGCCACGGTGCCCGCAGTTTTTATGGGTGACGGTTGTGTTCTACTGCAGTACGATATATCGCACAATTTATCCGCAGCTAGGAAAAAAGTTATTCAGCAGCTATTGGAGGATGAAGAAGGTGATGATATTCTTATGTTTTAATCTATCCCTCAGGAAAAAAGGATGAAGATTGACTCAATTTTCACATCACGAGAAAAAGAGGGTTGCTTTCAAATACTCATTTAGATTATAAAGAAGAAATATTCAGAAAATTTTGTATTTTGATGTGTTCTCCGCATGCGTCGCGTGACAGCACTGCTCCCGTAGTGACCAAGTCGCTGTCGCCACGCAGCTCTCTAGCCACGCCCACCAGTCGCGCGACGCGGTCGCTAGATTTGTTAAGTACTCCATATAAATCCATAATGAGCAGTGGGTCGCGCGACCCGATCGCGGTCGCGGGTCGCGGTCGCTAAAAACCGAATCCTACCTTTCTTTTGCGCGTCGCAGTCTCGGGTCGCGGTCTCGCGCGGGAATTCACTCCCATACAAAGCCTAAAGACAACTGGGTCCTGCCTCGGTCGCGTGTCGCGGTCGCTCGGTGAACTCGCACCTTTATTGACAACTTATTGTGTAATTGTTTATCTGAACACTATCAGAATATTTTTATTAGTACGGAAATATTCTAATCTATGCCGTCGTGCGTCGTCACTCGTCACGGTCAATAGGTTAAAAATGTAAGCATATGTGGGGTATCATCATCAGCTGAAAGACGTCCACTGCTGGACTTAGGCCTCCCCCACGCGTAACGGGACCGGTCAATGTGGCGACATTCACCGGTCCCGTGCGTCTTGCATCCAGCGGATCCCCACAACCTTCTCCAGGTCCTTGGTCCAACTATTGGGAGGCTTTCCAACGCAACATCTTCCAGTTCGCGGTCTCCACTCCAGAACCATACGTTCTGCGAGCAATTTGCCCTGTCCATTGCCACTTAAGTTTGCCAATTCTTCGGGCTATATCGGTAACCCTTGTTCTCTTGCGGATCTCTACATATCACGCAATGAAGCTCCTTTGAGTGACTGTAAGCTTTCATATGAGGTCCATGGTGAGCGACTACGTCTCAGAGCCATAGCAACTTCCCGAACGCTGTCCAGCCGATTCGGATTCTACGGTTGACCTCTTTGTCGAAGTTGGCCCTAGCTAGGGCATGTATATCGGAAGATTTTCAATTACGATATTGATTTCCGATATTAGATCTCAATATCGCAAATGTGCGCAATTCCGATATTAATATCGGAATTGCGCACATTCGTTAGATATCCCTTTTTTTTTGTTAATTACACAAATTTGGTATGAGGTTGGATTGAGTACTTAAAATAAAAAAAAAACACTTTTATGCCGCGACATAATGGGCTTATTGTGACTCTCTAATCACCTGTAACTGGATAACCGGGCACTTATTTACCTAAACTTCACATTTGTTCCCAAGAAAGAATACTAAAGTTGTGTCTTTCTGAAAAAAGGTCAACGCTAAAATAATCCAGAAAATAAATGTTTGTTGATCAATCTAAAAGTAGGCCCGATTAGTGAGTAATAATGATTTAAACATTCATTATACCTAAGTATTAATAGCGAAATCCATGGGATATAGATGTCTATCAACATTTTGAAATGTAATTTTTTCATATTCCTTTTTATTTTTCTTTAGACTTGAATGAATCCTGGCCATAGTCTTATTCATTAGATGCTTCCTAATCAGAAGCATTGTGAGCTAACATGTTTTATAGTAAAAGTTTTAAGAACTAATGCCAGTTCACTGATTTAATAACTTATTATTTCTCATTGTATGGATATCGTGATCGAATATTATTGATTTTTGGGTTATTTGTCAGTACAACTTGAGCATTATTAATTAAATTAAATTTATCCTGGATTGGAGAAACAACTATAATGAACTTAATCAAATATAGCAATGGTAAAATACAATGGTGCAGCCGAGAGACGTCCACTGCTAAACATAGGCCTCCTAAAAATTTCGCCACGTTGACCGATCCCGTACTTCTCGCATCCAGCGTATTATCGCAACTTCATCATTATTCAATGAAAATATCAAAGTTATAACGGGTTCTATGAATCTGCGTATTTACTAAAATAGGTAAAATTTATGAAATCTCAGGATAATAAATCCGGGATTCATCAAGGCACGTCCATATAATTTTTCATGAAGAGAATATTGATAAAATAAGAGCCCGATTACTGAGGCCTTAGTGCGAGTTTTACTCACGCTCACTCGTGATACGTAAACGATCTCTTATGTCAAAATGTATACAAAAAAAGTGGTTTCTCCTTACCGTCAACAGACGGCGCTTATCCAGTTTCAATACAAAATGATGTTTACGTATCAGAGGCCTTAGTGCGAGTTTTTACTCACGCTCACTCGTGAAACGTAAACGATCTCTTATGTCAAAATGTATACGAAAAAAGAGGTTTCTCCTTACCGTCCCCAGACGGCGCTTATCCAATTTCAATACAAATTGATGTTTACGTTAACGCGATTGAGCGTGAGTAAAAACTCGCACTAAGGCCTCAGATCACTGTTAATAACCGCAGTCAATGCGTTTAACCGTGACAGCGCGCTCGGCACTTCACATATAGCTTAAATATAGGTTATTTTTCTGATTCCGAGATTCCGATATTGGACCACTCAGTATCAGAATTGAAATATTGGAAATTTCATTCCGAGATTCCGTTATTACGAGATTCCGATATTCATGCCCTACCCTAGCCCCTAACCAAATGGATCGATTGTCCCAAGTAGACATAGTCGTCTACTACTTAGAGTGTAGAGTCTTCGATCTTGACAGGAGTGGGTGTAACATGGGCATATGTATGTATACCTAACAAACTAGCTTTTTCCTACGACTTCGATTTCGTGGCGTGCAGGTTTCTGCCAGTGAAAGAATTTTCATAATTTACATCAGCCGGTCTATTCTGTAAACATCTCACCGTGAGAACTAAGGTGTAGTAAGCTAGAAGTAACTGTCATTCCACCATGATTGGGTTGATTGACCGTTCACTTCATATTCACTTCACCTATGTTTTCTCGATGAGATTTTTACAGAATAGCACTGCAGAGTCCTTAGTGCGAGTTTTTTTGCGATAATGGTACGGAACCCTTCGTGCGCGAGTCCGACTCGCATTTGGCCGGTTTTTTTGTATACATTTTGACATAAGAGATCGTTTACGTTATCATGAGTGGGTACGTTAAAAAACTCGGCATAAGCACACTGTACTTCTTTGGATTACTTGCTTAACTTTTACAAACTTATATATATATACTTTTCCCTTTATAAAGGGTATTCGTTTGGATTAGATAAGTACAAACTTGGGCATAAATAAGTTAAGTAAAAAAAAAAAAATATTCTAATTTAATTCGTCGCGGTCAACAAGGCTAAGAATACCTGTTACATACTCGTTATGTTCGAATAACTTCGTTGACACGTAGAATGCTAACAATCTTCAAACAAATTATAAACTGCTTACGTAATTAAGTATACCGGTAGGTGGGTTAGGTTAACGTATGTAATGAATTTTGGTATGCCTCAAGCATGTTACCGATATTATGTGACGTATAATCGGCGTGCGTGTAGGACTAGGTGTATAATTATATATTGTGAACGTAAATTAAGATAATTATTAAATTGGATTACCCACCGTACGCACGGGACCGGTCAAACTCTTTCTTATTCTCAACTTTGACGCTTTATACCTTTGTCTCTGATCGAAATATTTAAAAAATAATTCAGATTTGTTTACTATTTAATAAGTATTTCATTAGGCAAATAAAAAAAAATACTAACCAAATCCAACACCCAATTCATAACCAATATCTCACTTTCAACTTGCAAAATTTCTAAAAGTAACCTATTCACTCTTGACTTAGGTAAAGACCCCCAAGTTACAGCTATCAGGAAACACAGACATCGGCAGGGAATTCCTTAGCTCATATTCTTTAAAACTAAAAAGTTAATAACTTGGCTAGGGGTTAACCCAGCGCTAGGCACGCCACAATTGCGGCGGTAAGGCCCCTCTTTGAGGAGTGGCTTGAGAGGCGTCACGGCGACCTCACCTTCCGCCTGACGCAGGTCCTCACCGGACCGTCCTTTCGCATGTTAATAATGAACCAGAAACACTAAATCTGATAAGAATATCACTCAAATAGCGCTTCTTGATTCTTGGCACCCGTTGCTAATGAGCCTTTAAGCTGTCTCCAACAGTTAAATGGGTCACGAAAGATTAAAAAGCCTTAGATAAGGAATAAAAGGGAACCATTGCAGCTGGGTGAATAAAAATGGCCGCTACGAGAGGCGATACTTAAATGTAGGGCTACACCCAGGCTACGTACGTCTACCATAGCCTGGGTGTAGCCCCTCTACCACTTTGCTGACTAGCAAACATAGTAGATACTATAGTAACTTTAAATTTTGAGTCTCTTCTTCGGTGGTGATTCGATAATTGGACGAACATTTTGTGCGAAATTTCAAGGGCGCGTCACTTTTAGGCACACTTCGTTACATGAGAGAATACAGTTAAAACTCCTTGATATGTAAATCTCTCATAATATTTATTTTTGAGTAATTTTATTCCTATCCGTAAGCTGCACGCACATTTTTATAACCGACTTACCAGAAAGGAGGAGGTTCTATGTGCGACATAGTTAGTTTATATATCACCGATATCGCCGTCAATTGAGAACCGATTTTGACAATTCTTTTTTTGTTTGAAAGGGTCATCTACTGTCATGGGTAGGTATCTATATTTTGCGTTATGGACACCGACTTCTAAAAATAAAGTTATTTTTCACTTTGGAAGTCGGTGTCATTGTTAGGCACCTATTTTTTGCGTTATGGACACCGACTTCCAAAAATAAAGTTATATTTCACTTAGTACTTTTCTTATTTGGAAGTCGGTAGTAATTTTTTGTGAAAAGTTTTTTTTATTTATATGTTTTTCGCCATTACATTTAAATACCCATTCCGTCTGTGGAGTTGAGCTAGCTAATTTCATCTGACCCTAATTTCATTTGAAGTAATGCCTTCGCCTCTATGTAGTTGTAATGCGATGCACATTATTATAAAGCAGTGCTATAAATTCTCTCAACATCTCACCGTGTAATCTTAGGTGAAGTGAGTTGCCACGCCAAACCATAACTTCAAGAAAGTTGACTTCACGCTCACTTCACGTAAGTTTTCGTAGTGACATTTTAGCAAAATATACTGGCTGGCAAAAGTTAAGTGCAGCGTTGATGTATAGTAAAGAAAAAAGAACCGCGTCCGGTTCAGCAATTTTGTGCAGCGCACTCCCAAACAGTGCCATTAACTTCAGTAGCCTGAGTAGATAATGCAAATAAACTGCTAGGTTTGTGCCGGCTCCTAATTTCCACTCTACTATGCGCAAGATCGAAGTTTGTACTGCCACGTCCTGCAAAATAGAGCGGTTCCACGCTGCATCCAATCCGAATTCAAGTCCTTGTGAAATGTTCGGTCCGAAATAGCCGGAGTACTTCTTGTACTAGATCTTATATCTGCTTGTTTTAGATGTTCTTGTACTAGGTTGCACTAGACCCGAACTCCGTCCGTTCGAATTCAGAATATTTCCAATTCGGATAGAACTCGGAACTCAGATTTGGATGAGAATCAAATGCAGTTCCAGTGATGGTCCGCGACCATCACTGGAATTGCTTTGTTTTGCCTGGGACCTGCTAAAGGCACAATTCAGATAACCGTACGTTCCATCGTTAAGGGGCTGTGTTCCCAAAATAGGCATTCTTAGAAACGTTTTTTTGCCAAATCTATTGAAGACGTGGCAGCGGAAAAAAGAAATATGTTAATCTTGATTATATTTCCAAATACTTTCTTGTGGCCGGAACACGTTTACGCACAAAAACCTCGATACAATTCAATGACAAAGTAACCTCTTACTGTGATATTAAAAAAAAAACCGGTAATACTGACCAGCATACATTTGTACAATTAACAACAATAACGTATCACAACAGGACGCAAAACTTCACTGTCGTATATTTTGAAGTTTCATTTATTATTTTGAAGTAATTCATATTTTTATATTTTATAAAAAAAAACTATACAAATTCCATCGTGCTTCTCTTTACATCCAGTGAAATTCGTCAGTGACCGCTTTATGGCGTTGCTAGGAGGACGTGTCGCTTTTTCCCGCAAAATGAAAAAAAAAAATTGGATTTATTTCTCGTCAATTAAATCTGTAAAAAAAAAATGCAACCAGATCATGTAGCCTGGTAGCTTTAATTGGAACTAACGAAATCAAAGGAATATTGTCAAACTCTGTATTATTTTTATACTCTGTCACTACCGCTGTCACTAGCATCTACATTTTTATTGTATTATAAACGACTCATATCGTTTAGTTTACTTACTAAGTCCATAACTAAAAATTATATAAATCTCTTTAAAAATACAACTAATGTTATCTCAAAAACGGCACCACGTGACCTCCTCACCCCAGAGGGCTGGTGTATATCAAAACCCAGTAAGTGCCTTGAAACTATTATACTAAATGACATCTTAATATTTCAAGAGAATAATACTCGACAAGGAATATGAACTTACGAATTGCACAAATGATATTAATAGTGTCCTAAATTCTATTATATTTTTGAAATATGCCTAAAAAAGACAATGCCGAACCTATTAAGTTCGGGATATTTGTAAATTTAAGGTTTTTTACAATTTGATGGGACTTTTTTATTAAAAATAATGATTAAATTGATTAATGAAAGACAAAAAAAAAAAAAAAAGTACATTACACAGTTAACATTACACAGTCCATTTCAGTATAGTAGAACTCATTAAAATAATATAAATAAAATTATCTGGCTATAAAACCATTATTAAAAAAATTACACCTGCTGTGTTCTTGTATGTGGCAGTCGCATAGAAGCAGACATAAATTCAATTTGCACGGCAAAGACTCGTATGACACTAGCCAGATTATCTATTTTAGTAATATTTTTTTCGTAGCAATAAGGTTGCATTCATAGGCTAAATAACAGTGAACGATCTGATGTCAGATGCTAGCCGCCAATTTAAAATAAGAACTTGCGCGGTTATATTTTTGTAAACACCATCGGAAGAGTCCGTTTATGATGTGGGCCTCTGTGGTCGGCCTTGTGCATTTAATTTTCAAATACTTTTCGCTCCAATTTAAAGTTTTCCCCTAAGCTATCGATGACAGTGGGCGTGGCTTAGAACCTCAGATGTCGATTGTCAACTGTTCAAATTGAAATCTCCCTTTTGTGTGACGTTCAGATAGTAAAAGTTTGACAAAGCCTCTCCCGTATATGGTAGGTACCTGAAGATTTATAGATAACAAAGGAATCTAAGCTATAATTTCAATACAAACCATCCAGAGAGAAGGCACGGGCGTGTATCTTTCCGCTGAGGGTGGGGCAGCTGGTGTTATTCACCTTTTCCTAACATTAAATTAATAGGTTTTTTAACGGTCTATAGGTGCAATTCTGCCTAAACCTTCGAGAAATACAGCCTTAATGTTAAGTATGTCAATCAATAATAGTTATAATAAGTATGCCAACGATTGCCTGCTGTTTTAGCCTTTGTCACAGCATTTTCTACCCTTTGCGGTTTGCTCAATCGATATTTTTTAAGTAAATATTTAATTTTAACTAATAAGCTTGTGGAAAGAGACCGAATAGAAAAATAAATTACGAATTAGACTTGCCTCTGAAGTTGAATAACGCTTTGGGGTATTGTAGTGGTAATTAGGTGCATACGGTTTGATTGGAAGCCGACCCCAACATGGTTAAGAAAATGCTAGGTAGACTGTCTGACTGCCTGTATTATTCATTAGGTAGGTGCCTAAATAAACCAAGGTCTCCATCTTCGACTCAACTTAAAATCAATTGTCTACAACAGACAACTCTCACGTACATAACATTGCTTAGATGTTCTGCAAACTACCGAGAAACACTAAAGTGAATAAATGCCAAGCTGAGTTGTGCTGTCTATATTCCGATTCTCTCGAATACTTTCCAAGGTACCGGAGTGAAGCTATCCGCATGAAATATGAAGTGGATAAATGTAACTGCCAATAGCCTGCAAGCCTGTACTTGGGCTCTAGTACCTAATGTAAAATGCAAATGCTTTATTGTAAATGAAGTTTGAGGTTATGGGTTGAATCGACGTACAGGCGAAATGTGTAATGCATTCGCCAAAATGGATCTACTAAAACGCAAACATAATTTTGAAATAAATTGATAATTGTTACAATATGATCTTAGAGCGATCTATAACATAGAGCAAGTGTTTTAATGTAAGTGAAGTTTTAGTTTATGGGTCGAATAAACGTACGTTATATTCCAGTAGTTTCGCAAAAAGGGATCTACTAAAAAGACGTCAACAAATCATGCTGTGCGGAGGATACATATTCGCGAGCTGGCTGACCAAAACCAGACGTATCCTCCGGCTGCACATCATGATCTCGACCTTCTTGGTGTGACATTAACATCGACCCTCAATTTTGGTCCATTCATTGAGGCAAAGGCTGCAAAAAAGTTGGGGATCCTTGCGAAGGTGAGACGCTACTCCACGCCTGAACAGCTGCTCAACTTGTATAAAGCGCAAGTTCGGTCATGCATGGAGTTTTGCTCTCACCTCTGGGATGGATCTGCCAAATACCAGCTTGATGCACTTGAGTCGATTGACAGACGGGCCAAAAGGCTTATTAGCAACGATGCACTGGTCGCCTCAAAGCTCCAGAGCCTCGAACATCGACGCCGAGTTGCCAGCCTGTGGGTTTTTTATTGGTTACATTTCGGGGAGTGTGCGACGGAACTACACAATTTGATTCCGCCTAGTTCTTTCCATCATCGGGGTACAAGACGTACGGCAATGTGCCATCGGTACATGGTGGATATCCCACCCATACGCACAAAGCGTTTTGAAAATAATTTCATTGTGCGTACAGCTAAGGAGTGGAATTCCCTGCCGGCGTCCTTGTTTCCTGATAGCTACAACTTAGGGGTATTCAAATCAAGAGTGAATAGGTTACTTCTAGGCAAGCGTGCTCCACCTTCAAACATATTATTATCATCATTTAACGTCAGGCGAGATAGTGGTCAAACGCGAGCCTATAATGAATAAAAAAAAAAAAAAATTTTTTTATTCATTACTTTTTCGGTCGGGATTTTTGATGTTTTTAGCAATTTTATTTTCTCGGTTTAGGTACATTTAAACATATAAGTGTTATATATTTTTGAAATCACTTCTTAAAATCCTTTATTTCGTTACCCCACAAGAAGACCAAGGATGAAAAAAAAAATTGGCGCTCACAATATGGCGCCCAAAATCCGCCATTTTACTATTTTCCAATTTTAATGTAGCCAAAGTGAATGTCACTCATTCGCAAGGTTAAGGCTAATCGATTGACGTAAGAATCATCAAAATCGTCCAACACGTTTGGTCTCTAGAACGCCACATGGGAACAAACTGGATACATAGACCGATAAACACATTATCATCTTTCGGCAGTCGGGTAAAAACTAAAATCACTCTCTAAAAAGTATGAAACAAGAAAATATTGCCGTAAATTTAACGTATTCTTGTGCCGTAACATTTATATTATGGCTCTGACAGCTCTCTTCAATCAATACATATAATAAATCTATAGAAAAGTCGTTTTTGTACATCGAAGATATTTCCAAAAAAAATAGCCAGGATAACCAACAGAACCCATTGCCAGCATTTTTGTCTGTTTATCTGTTCGACTGATTATTTCTGCACGCATCGCGTAAAATGTACGAAACTAATGTAGATAACTTTTATACATAAAAAATATGCATAACTTGAAGTATTCTCAGTTTTTGTTTCATCGCAATCGGTTCACTTTATCAAAACTTATATGAATTTAAAATGTTCAAGTAGTAAATACCACAATTCACGTTATTCAATTACTAGGACAGTTGAACACCATATTCGATAGATGGCGTTGTGCATTTGGCGGTTGGAAGAATGATTCTAGAAAAAATAACTTTATTTTTTGAAGTCTGTGTCTTTCGTAGGTACATATTTTTGGCGTTATGGACACCGACTTCAAAAAATAAAGTTATTTTTCACTTTGTAGTGTTGTATTTGGAAGTCGGTAGTATTTTTTTGCAAAAAAGTTTTTTTATTTTTCACTTTTTTGTTGTACCTACCTAATAAGCAAGTTATTAAGGTAACTATTACGCCAAAATAGATTTCATGAAACTTTAACATAATCGGTCAAATGAGAGATCTGAGTATCCCTTAAAAGCGTACTGGCGTGATGTTATGTTATGAAATTGTATATACAATAAACAGACATGCGATTGCAGCAATCCCGAGAGATTTGCCGTTATTTATTGAAGAGTTCTGTTGTACGAGTATATCTCTGAAGTTCTTCATCAGATCTTCACCAAATTAAAATGGGACCAATTCCGGAACATACTTTTTCAAACAAAAAAAGAATTTTCAAAATCGGTCCAAAATTGACGGAGATATCGGTGAACATACATAAAAAAAGAAAAAACAAACATAATGTCGAACATAGAACCTCCTCCTTTTTGTGAAGTCTGTTAAAAATAGTATCTATACGTAGTATAGTAGTGTTAGTCTGGGTGCATGGTTCTCACATAGTTCTCACGTATAAGAATCAATGTTTTTTTTTAAAGAGTGTATATGGAGTTTCTTGTCTGTTCTTCTCCATAACAAGCTGAAGAAAACACATAGAGAGAAAAAAGAAAGAAATGTTTGTCTTTCAAAAGTGCTACTTAATTGAAATAAAGAATTTTGACTTTGAGATTGTGTTCTAATAATAAATTATGAGGTGCAATTTTTCGCACCCGCCACGTCACTTCGCATCGCTTTATTTGAAAACAAAACTGATTCACGCATTCGCGTATGCCTACTTGCTTCTTTTAAGCTCTTTTACTTAACATTCAGGTATATTAAATTAATGATGATTGTGGATTAAGCTAGTTCATTAACCGACTTTAAAACAAAAGAGGAGGTTATGCAGTCGGCGAGTGTCATCCGAAGTCCCAACCTCTAATCACAATCTTGCCCAGTGGCATCACTAAAGTTTTTGAGATCAGAGGGGTGACCACAAGCTCTTAGAGTAAGGTTATTTTGAGTGTGTGTAAGGGACAGATGTATTTGACATGTCTGTCTGATCTGTCACTTACGCGATCTCAAAATAACCTTACTCTAAGAGCTTGTGGTCACCCCCCATTTGTCTGTTAGCTGTACCCTCAAAAATAACGACTACTGATGGGTTGGATTTACCAAAAGGATTAACATTCTTTACTTTTTCTTCTTAGGTTAGCCTTAGCCATTTTTAATACTTACCAGCTTTTGAGTTTTCTACACGTTTCCCTAACATACATGTGCCTTTATTATCCAGCCACCTGAAAAACAAAGACCATATAATATACTCATGATCAAAGTTAATTTCTTCTAAAGAGCCTTCCCCACGCCCTCAGGCACCTTTCTAAAGGGTCGGTTTCTTATTAAATATATATGGTTTTTGAGATAACACGCTCCAGAGCATCCCTAATTATGCTAGATAGTGTAATTATATTCCATGCAATTTTCATTCTTATATCTTTAGTATAAGAGTGGTTATCGTGAAACATAACAGTCGATGTACAGTTTCTTGATGCAGTTATTCCACTGATAGCATGTTATGTGTTTCCATTTCATCAGCCAAGCCTAGCTTTCGTTGTACTAGTTTGTGAAAGTTACGTTTTAGCGTTTTTAGGTCAAATTGTGTTGCTATTAGACTATAAATAATAATTATTATTATATACATTCTACCATCATAGTAGGTGCAGAGTTGCAAACAGGATCTTCGTAGAAGATATGATCGTAGATATTAAAATTCTTTGTAGTTAGAGTACCTTACTTTATAAATAGTATCGTCTGTGTATTTATTTAAGTCACTGGTCAGTTGCAATAAATTATGTCAATATTTAACAATAAACTTAGAATTCAAAGTCAAGTGACAAGGTCAGACAAGGGCAGAAACCAATGCGCATATTCGAACATATACCTATTCGAATTGATTGTTTTTGGTCACTGTAAGAAAGACCGACTCTCTTGAATGCCCGCAATTCAGCGTTTATGTAAATATTTTAGACATGTCTACTCTAGATTATTAAGACAATGGTCTGCCATTACTATCAAAAGTCTACTCATCAATGTTAAAATACTAAACTCTTTCAAATCTTTTAATGAACTATCTTCCCCAATTATGGGCATAACCATCAGGCCTGGCAAAAGGATTTTCCAATGCCTCAATTTTAGTCTCATTTAATTTTGTTTTACGACTCATTTTGTCTCGGCCTGGCAACTTCACAAATCATCACATTTTCCAAATTCCACAGGACAGTTTGAAATTGGAAATAATCTTGTTTAAAACAACCTGGTATATACACTCCATAACTGAATGTTCGTCGGTGTTGGCGATAAGCCTTATGCCCGTCAGTACCGTCACTGACCCGAAACATTTGGGATGACCTTTAGCTGATGGACGTAGATAATTCGCTGGCACCGTGCCAGCTTTCGGGAGCAGAAGTCCATTGTTTGTTTGTTGTTGTTTATTTCATTTCGTTTGCATTCATTCAAATCAATGAGAGCTAGAAAAAATTTACCCCGCGCGAGATGACACAAAATATTTTACTAGGCAATTTGGAATCCACAAAGTTGACGGTTCTTTCGTGTTCTGCAAAAACTACATTGGAATGGACTGTCCAAACAAACAAAGATATTGCCTTGCCTAAAATATGAAAGGTCAATTTAGCAATCCATTTGTCCACGAGAAAACAAACAACCCGACCTTTTCCGTGCAAGCTTCTAAATCAAACCCTGGAAATATTTGTTTCGTTGGAAAAACTCACGGAACGAGAAACAGGGCAAAGCCTTTGACAGTTTTAATACACTTCGGGGCTTAGGGCTCCATTTTTCATCAGACAGCTTGAAAGGCGAACGCCCTGGAAGTAAACATGGTCGTCTGCTTACGGAAGGTTGTCGACATCATATCGATCACACTTGTTGCATGCTTTACTAGACCTGCCGTTGAGGGGACGGAATGGAACGCCTAGACGAAATTGTGGTAATTGTAATTTCTGAACCACAGGGGCCATTTTAAAACTACTTCTTAGAAGATTGTATCCAAATATTTGTTACATTTAAAATACGTACTCATTAACGTTATTCCTGAAACGGATTTATAAAAAAAAAAGATCTTTTTAAACCGTCTCATTACTTCAGCTTAGATCAAATTCAATTCGAAAGTAATGAGACGAGTTTCTTCACTATAAAAGCCATTGAAAGAATATCCGTGATTTGCAAGTACGTAGTAGTATGATAATTAATGTTTTTACAAATAAAATATAATGATAATATGTAATTTAAATCAATGATCTTGCTTGACCCTACGCAAATTCGGTGTTATTGTGGAACAGTACTTACTCTTTTCAGTTTCATAATAGATAGGTACCAATTTTAAAAATCTTCAACGTTTTTTTTTCTTCAACAACAACATTTCAACATTTTATATATTATATCACTTTACTAGACTTCCTTTTTCATATTCTACTATAATATCTTTGTCGTTTTTCTTACAAGACGGAGTCTATTGTAAGCCTTTGCCAATCTTTCTATTGAGAGCAGCATTTTGCAAAGCAATAGGTGGACTGTTGCGAACAATAGGTCCTCTGCCCGTGTGATCTATTGCTGCAGGCGTTACAACTGCTTTCAATTGTTGAACTTCCCGTAAATTACTCGTCTGGTATCGGCTGGCAAGCTGACTAGGACAAATGTAACATTGCGAGGAATATTTATGCTTTGCGTTTCGTTCTGAGCCCTCTGAAGAATCAACTACACTGGTCATTTTGTTGTGACGACCGGTCAAATTAAAATAAAAAAAAACATTAAGTCAAAGGCGAGAATCATCACTTGCATATTGCTTAACATCAACAATTACAAAAGACAGTCCCTGAAAAGACCCGTCACCAATACCTGGTGTTTTAGCTGAAAATAAAAGACGCAACAAACTCTCCAGTAATGTCAAAGATTTTACTGGTTTAATAAATGTTCTTCTAAGGGTGTGATGTTGGGTTATCAAAATGAGAAAGCCAGGCACATAATTAGGAGTATAAGTATATAACACATAAAACAAAACAATAAATGGCACAAACAGAAATTCGAGCGTATCGCAAAATCGTGGTTTCCTCGTGCGGTCTGGACGTCCATTGGTGTTTGGCTTGGGTACGGAAACGCGGGTTGGTGGATTCACCTGTCACGTTCTCAGATGTACTTATTAAGGCCATGCATGCTACGCATGTGAATTTTCATTTGATTCTCGCTAATATAGTGTCTACTCCAATCATGACGTTTACGAAATTGTTTCCATCGACCTACCTGCATAGAACGACAATATGCTTTTGTTTCTAACTGAAGTTTAGCAAGCCCCAAGGTATTAGAGCCATTTGATTGCCGTAAACTATTGAATCTGGGGTAATACCGCCATTGTGGGTTAGTGTCACGTACGTTACAAACAAGAGGTCGCTGCCAACCTTGGGTTTACAATTCGACTATTTGCATTTAGGATTATCGACCACCTAATAGTTGTTTAACCGACTTGCTACCTACTTATCCTTCTTTATTTGTTCGTGTACAAATAAAAAACTAATTGCAGTCTGTATGTTTGGATCAATCATGCAAAACAATGAAAAAAGGAAAGAAAATAAATATATTTTTGACCCGCACAGAAGACATAAAACAAAAGACGCCTCGATGGTTCTACGGATTTGTATGACATTTAGAACACGAGTAGACCATGTCTGGATAGTATACATAGGATAATTTTTATCCCAGTAGTATGTCCCCTGGGATAATATTTGCGCCGGTAGTAAGCTAGTACTTAAGGGCCTACATACGCTTTAGTGCCGTAAAACGGTAACTTTCTAAAGCATACTCCTCAGTAACGGCTAGGTTAAAAGGTTTGTAAAAAATATATATTTATTATTGATTCATATACATAATTTTGAACATAATGTTTTTTCGTGTTACTAATAGTTTTGCTTTAAAAAAATAATTAACAACACGATATTTTTTCGCAACTTTTGGAAACTCCTCCAAACCGACTTGGATGTTTAAAAATAATTTTATACAGAAAAATTGATGGCTGGAATTTCTTTTTACCTAACATAGCATATGTAAATCAAATAATATTTTGCAAACAAAACTGTTCAAAAGGAGATTCAATTTTGATATTTTGGCATCGAGCGGGCGCACGGCCAGTACTGCGTTACATTGGGGCGTATATATCACCTTAATGAATAAACTCAAAATCAAAAACTCAAGTCACACTCAATATTTTTTTTCAACGATTTAAAGGTAAGGTTCAAAACACGAAGCTAGTTGCATATTGCCAAGCGTAGGTAGCTAGTCTATGGAGAAGAACATGCAAGAAAGTCCTCTGACACTCTTTTTTTTATAAATTAAAGATCCATTAAGTCGCATCCACAAAGCTCAGATAAGCTGGCAACTTCTAGGTGTTCTTAATTGCAAGTTAATAGTTGTAGATACTACTGCTGCGTGGAAATTGCGAGTCATCCACTTCATTTGAGCTCTTAGCTGGTTTTCTTTATTCTGGAGGATTTTCTTGATTGAAAGTTATTTATTATCACTTATTATTGCGTAGATGTAAACTGTTGTGGTATGTTATTGTTATACTATGTTGTATGTTTATATATAATGTGCGCCACTATCGTGACGTAAGTCTTTTTACCCGACTGCGACAGGAGGGTATCCCATCAAAAACATAAATGTGAAAAAGGCAGCCAAGTTCTATACTAAAAATATGCGCGGATGTTGAAAACGCCGACAAAATAATTGAGATCTAAATAGTTATATTTTCTTGAACCTTTGAAATGTTCGAGTGAATTGTCCATTCAGTACCCGGATTTTCTTCTTCTTCTGTGTACTTAATTTGGCTAAGTCGGGGCGGTATAATGTGCGCAGATGTATGTACTCTACAATAGAGCTCTCTTGTGCCTTGATTTGACTTGGATCTAAATTGATAAGATGTACTCCATCTAAGGTTTCAACTCTGGAGAGTCCAAAGTAAGCCTGTCCTTTACTAAATATAGAGAGCGTATGTCCAGAAGAGCGCTGTTAAGGCTAAGGCCTTGTGATTTGTGGATAGTAATAACATATAATATATATGCTAATCAAATAGGGAATTGTTCCCTGTGAACACATACATTACTTAATATCTGAAACTTGGTCTTGACTCGTTCTAGAATTAAGGGTGGTATTCCATTCGTTATATATTAACGTGAAGACCTTAAAATCCACATAAAGACCTGTCTGGCTGTCATCAATTTTGATTGCTGATTCTTTCATTACAGGCACTATTAGTAAGTTTTTAATAGAATCAATTAATTGAAAAATTATAATAATTTCTTATTTATTCCTTTGTATTCACCCAACTACCTATTTGGATGCCAAATTTGAACTTTCTAGGTCATTTGGAACTGGTTTATAGTTTTGGTCTGTAGGTCAGTCAGTGAAAAAAAGGACGATTTTTGGACGTTAATATGTAAATAACCGCTTGAGCTATATTTATGAAAATTTGGTTTATAGTTCATCTTAGGTATTTTAATACATAAACCAAATTTCATTTGTTTTTGTCAAATAGATTTTGAGTTATTAAGATGACAAAAGTGGCTCCAAATGGTTCGTGTAATGTTACACAAAGCTGCTGCGTCGCCAGTTCCTTTTTTGATTGAACTTGGCTTGACACGCTGCCGCGTGCCTAGATTGTGTTTAGTCTATGCATGTATGTATTTAGTCGGCTTGCTCGCGAATATGTATCCTCCGACTGCACAGCATGATTTTCTTCTTGTTTACATCATTTTAGTTCGCTTCTTAAACAGTCGGGTTTTTTGAATTAACTTTTTATAGGTTTTCTTTTAGACGAAGCGATAATGTTATGATATATAAGTGATAATGTTGAAAGATATCGCACCGAAAGTAAGGCTCAACGAATATTTATTACCTAATAAATAAATTATGAAAATATGTTAGAGAGCCACATTTACTGTAAGAATTCTAAAAGTAGATGCATTGTTTATGTGATCATTCCATTGGAATAAACGGACAGTTTATAAAATAAATAACGCTGTTATGCCAATAATGCTGTTTGAAGTAACAATAGGCAATTGATGGTAATAGCAACTGAACACGGAAAATAACTTGTATGCCATTTAATCAAATTGGTCTTTGATATATAGTAAAAACCCTTTTCTAGAATAATTTTTCCAGTAGCAATAAGGAGTCTAAATGTGCGCTCTTAGATTTATCCTCGGCACAGATTACTTAATAGCTGTTACTACGTAGTCATAGGTCTGATTTATACCTACTAACTTTATACTGCGGCTTCACTCCCATCTTCATCATCATATCAGCCGAAAGACGTCCACTGCTGGACATAGGCCGCCCCCAAGCGTCGCCACATTGAACGGTCCCGTGCGTCTTGCATCCAGCGGATCCCCCGCAACCTTCACCTTCACCAGGTCATCGGCCCACCTGGTGGGAGGCCTTCCAACACAACATGTTTCGGTTCGCGGTCGCCACCCCAGAACTTTTGCTACTTTGCCCCATCGGCCATCCGTTCTGCGAGCAATTTGCCTTGTCCAATGCCACTTAAGTTTGGCAATTTTTCGGGCTATGTCGGTAAACCTGGTTCTCTTGCGGATCTCTACATTTCTGATTCGATCACGCAAGGATACTCCGAACATATCCCTCTCCATTGCCCTTTGGGTGACTGTAAGCTTTCTGATGAGGCATATTGTGAGCGACCACGTCTCAGAGCCATAGGTCATAACACATTGGGTCATTCACACACATTGGTCATAGACTTCCGTCTTGAGACACTTTGGTAAGTTAGACGAGAAGATACCGCGCATCTTCTCGAACACTGCCCAGCCGAGTCGGATTCAATGGTTGACCTCTTTCTCTCTTTTAGTTGACCTTACCTAACTGAATCTTTTGTCCCAGACAGACTACTACCCGTGCATTTTTCCGTAATATAAAATGTCCTGTGGCACTAGATACTTTCTGTCAGTGTAATAATTTTCACTTTTTGAAATGAATTACTAGAAACGTACAAATAACATTACATTAAGTACGAAGAGGTGAAATGTGGGTATATTTTACTGTCCCAGTCTGAACACAGAAATCCTCTAAACTCCCCATAACAGATGTGCATTTCGCTCATGTAAAGTGTCACTCGCACAAATGGCTGGCTATTGACTCCATACCCTGACTATAGCGGTCCCAGTCTTGTATGGTGATTGTACGAGCACACATATACGGCCTGTCGTACGTGCCGCATTGTTCGCGGGACCAGTTTCATTGCATATTGATGCACTAATTAATTGTGTTGCCTGTTGCCGGCAATTTGGTGTCTATTGTCGTGATAAGGCTGCATTTCCACCTGCAGCCGGATCCCATGCATGTTGCATTACATGTCGGGCTACCGAGGTACAATGTGATCAAACGCTCGATCGTGCCCGCAATTTAATTAAACTTGCTTGAAAGTTCCCTGTGTGTTGTGTGGGTGGAACTGGAAACGCGGTCTAAAAGTAGAGCAATACCAAATTATAGATGTATGGATTGTGTGAAAATGATAATATGGCAAGAAAAGAGGGTGACTATTGAAATATTAGCGAATAATGATGACTGTACCTGTAGAACCCGCACGGAACAAATATTTGTATGGCCTACAGATAGTAGTTCCGGGTCTGGGAGACTAGTGTATGTAAGTTTAACAGGGCAAAGTTTAATATATATTTACATATTTTTTTTGCAAAATAATGCTACCGACTTCGAAATAAGAAAACTACAAAGTGAAAAATAACTTTATTTTTGGAAGTCGGTGTCTTTGGTAGGTACCAATTTTTTGCGTTATGGACACCGACTTCCAAAAAAAAGTTATTTTTCACTTTGTAGTTTTCTTATTTGGAAGTTATTTTTAAAAAAGAGAATGAAAACGAGAAGAGTTTTTTTGGAAGAGTTCTGTTGTATATCTCCGAAGTTCTTCATCAGATCTTCACCGAATTAAAATGCGACCAATTTCGAAACATATTCTTTAAACAAAAAAATAAATTTTCAAAATCGGTGCACAATTGATGGAAATATCGGTGAACAAAAACGATAAAAAAATCTACCAAAATCGAATATAGAACCTCCTCCTTTTTGATAAGTCGGTTAAAAAAGTTTGCATGCTGTGCTGACCTCAAATAATTTGGGAAAATAGAAGATAAGGATGATGATGGAACGGTTTGAGAATTAAAATGTTCCTATAGCGTAGAGCTGCTATGGTAGTTTTAAGACCTGTATTCTTACGAGGAAGGCTTCTGAAATTCTCCTTAGAAACGGAACTTTCTTTAAATAAGCTTTTGTGACTGAAACTCTCAGTCATATTTTTCCTGATTGTGAGATTTTTATTACTCACGTCTTTAGCATTTGCACGGTGTTCAGGTTCCTAGACGAGGAAACCTTTTGTACTATTATTTAGTTCGAGATCAAAGTCCTAAGATTTATAAGAATTCTTCGTAATGGGTCTTGTTTCAGTTACTCTATTTTGTTAGCAATTAAAGTTAATACTATTTTCATATGCGGACAGAGCTCGATGCCAATTAATATAGACAGCAGAACGGATTGATCAAGATTGATTCAAGTTTAGGCAATGCAGTGGATGGGTAACCAATCCATGTTATCATGCCGAGATCTACCTACATTCCGTGCTTCGAAAAGCATCCTAGCTAGCTTACATTTGTAGATATTTGTCGGTCGCTACAGATTGTAAGACAGAAAGAATAAAAAAATGGTACTTAATTATTTATTCTATTTGCTTTTTCATTTAGTTGCACCCGCCATATTTTATCTCGGCACCATCCTAAGATCGACTGGTAGAAAAGGCTTCAGGCATTAAGTCCATCTTTGTACTTGTGAATAAAGTTTTAATAAATAAAGTCGTGCAGCAGTCTTGCCAAGGGTTATCGTGTTACTCAGTTACTGGGTTGTGTTTGAAGGTCAGATAAGTATTCTCCATATTAAATCAGCAGCTACATCCGGTTACAATGGAAGCTGACTACAACATAAGTTGGGATAAGGCTTGGCAGATTATTTTAGACGAATTTGGCAAATTCTCACTACCCACTTAAACGTGTCTGAATTATTAGATAAATACATTGTAAACGTAATAAACAACGTTATTCATTAGGTTTTCGTGACCCCATTCAATGTAGTAAATTGTGGGTTTTACGCTACGTCGGTTTAGGCTAGAAATAGTCTAGCTAGACATATGTACGTAAAGTAGCTAGGAATAGCTAATACTATGTTGTATAGTATTAGTAAGCTATTCCTGGCTAATACTCTTCTAATAAATCTACGTTATCCAAATATGCAAGGTCTGAGAAGAGTCTATGTATTACGTTTGTTCCTATGCGGCGTTGTGCGCGTGCATGTGGCGCTGTGCAGTCGGAGGATACATCTTGTTTTGGTCAGCCAGCTCGCGAATATGTGTCCTCCGACGGCACAGAATGAATTTCTTCATGTTTACGTCTTTTCGGAACGATGTTCCTTAACGCGACTTGGTGATTTGGGAGAAAATGTAATGTCTTGTAAGATTTTTGCTTTATACCCCCTACATATACTTTTCTTTTTCTTGTGCGTGTGAGAGTATCGGGACTCAAGCAGAATAGCAGACGAGAAAATGCGTGAGGAACTTCGTCCCTTACCGCGCACCTTTTATTTTGTTGTGGAATTCTCTGCCGGAGTCTGTGTTTCCCGATTGCTACAACCTCGGGGTCTTTACGTCAAGAGTGAATAGGTTACTTCTAGGCGAGCGTGCTTCACCGTCGACCACATCATCGCTTACCATCAGGTGAGATAGTGATCAAGCGCGAGCCAGCGATAATAAAAAAAACTGTGGCTTCTTCTAGGTACCAGGCACATCTATTGGTCATCTTGCCATGAATTAAGTAATGGATTTCCATTTGCTACTTACTGTCTGAGCTGATAAAGTGTCACGTTCTCCGTCATACCTATTTCCATCTGACTCGAGCGTCACTAAAGGTACATTTTAAGTTCACATCAGACTCGAGTTGAATCGACCGTCTCTCTGAGCTAAGTCTACGTAGAGTACGGTTTGTTAAACCAAATTTTCAATCGGGTATAGACCACCCGGTTGAGTGCCCATCTTTAATGATGGATAAAGCCAAAATACGTACCTGAGGAAACCTGGATTTATAGTTAGGTTATTATAAGTTTGTGCTCCATTGGTGTAATTGCTGCAAGGCGTTCCAGTGAGAGGATAAACGAGTAAATAATTACCTACATACAGTTAGATTTAAAAAACTACGAGACTAGTCGCTGCGTATTAGAGAATTCATGTGACATCGGGTGTTAGGAATACTATTATTATTATTAATCCATTTATTTCAGGCGACAGGGCCCATATAAAATAACTTAAACCTAAACATACATAATAATGGTGTTAGTAACAATACAAACTGATACCTATGTTAGTAGCAATTTCAACAACTATTAAAATTCACAAAGATTCAATGATCATTGCTTCAGCATTCCAGCTGAAATACTGGAGCAACGATTCATATGAACACAGTCCAGCCTGTCAGAAATCATGGCCAGGATGCCGTTGGAGCTGGCCCGCACCCTGCGCACCAAGGATGCACATCTTTTACGCATCAATGCATAAAAGCAATCAACGCGCATTTCCACAAACATCCCTGATGCGCTACAGAAGCGAGGCAGCCCCATCAGCACCCTGAAGGCATAATTATACTGAACGCGAAGGGCGTTGTACGATTTTTGCGTGAAATGATCCCACAGGCTACAGGTGTAAAACGAGGTACAGAAGGCTCTAAACAGAGTCTTCTTAACCCCCGCAGAAGCACGTGAAAACCTGCGGGCAATCATATTCGCTCTGACCGACAGCGCCCTCCGCTATCTCTTAATCGTCCCTGAGGCCAGCGGTCAATACGTGCCCAAGCTACTTAAAGGTCTGTACCCTCGACAAAGGTACACCATTAATTTTAACATGAGGTACCGTTTCTGGATATTTTCCAGCAGCCCCAAACACCATAACGACACTCCGCACATTATACAAAAGGCCGTGGGCACTGGCGTAGCTTTCACACATACTCACCAACTTTCTAAGGCCACAGACTGAGGCACTGAGCAGCACCATGTCATCTGCGTAGCTAATGTTGTTGACGCATATGCCATCATTATAACAACCGACTCTGGTGCTGCTCAGCTCCACAATCAACTAGTCCATGTACAGGTTAAAGAGTGTGGGAGAACTTAGACCCCCCTGTCTCACACCACACTCTAAACCATATGAACTCGAGTACGCCCCGTCCCACCTAACACTGTTGACCTGGTTCCCGTACCAAAATTTAAAAATATTAAGTACTTCAGGTGGTAAGTTAGTGGTGGTATTTTTTTTTTTAACTGTGCAGTGAATAGTGAACTTTACAGGATCCTTAAGGTTGTCCTAGTCGGTCATTCTTCCATACAAACGTAGTCTAGCGATTACTCCACTGTTTGACGGTGTACGTCCAAAATAAAAAATGATATCAATTTGTCTTTTTATTATCTAGCCCTGTATGGAAACAAAAAGTAAAAAAATAAAGTTATGAGCGTCGAAAGTTCCATATTTCAATACTAATTTTAACGCATCTTTGGGCGCAAATAAATTCCATAAGAAGAAGAAAAAATGCAAAACAGTCACCATACAGGGAAAGATTTGTAGTTTAAAAATGCAAATAATTTTATTTTGAACAGATACATTTAGTAATTTTTCATGATATCCATATTCCAATATCCAATTCTGTTTATAAAATTTCATGCGCTCGTTTTCGTCCTAAATCATCATGCATACATACATACATAAACTGACGCCTTTTTCCCATGGGGGTAGGCAGAAACTACAGAACGCCACCTGGCGTTCTGTAGTTTCCACTACGGTCCTTACATACTTCTTTTGCTTCGCTCACATTCATACATCTAGTCATACACACACGCCGGTTATGAGTACTGCGCACCTGGCCTTTTTGAAGAACATCACCTATAAGGTCTGTGTATGTCTTTCTAGAGCGTCCCCTCCCAGCGTTTCCATTCACGTCTGTCTTGTAAATACATTTCGTTAGTCGCCTTTCATTCATCCTCTCAACATGGCCAAACCATCTTAACATACTCTTTTCAATTTTAGTCACTACATCTTCTTTTAAACCACAACGTTGTCTTATTACATCATGCATTTCGCTAGAAATTTGCTAAAGTGTGTATTCGTACGCGAACTAGCTTCTTGCCGCTCAGCATCTATCTCTTTCGCAAGTGTTGTCTGATGAGATAGCATGCATTTTAACCCCGCGCTCAAAATAGTTCGTGCCGTGGACTAGGGCAACCTTCAAGTTTGGATGGACCTGGGGCCGTACTAGGTATAATGTGAACAAGGGATAGTTCTTCGTACTGAATAGCTCCATAAACACGTCAGGTACCTACCTATCTATTTATTTGCGTTTCTGCTTCGGTTACACGTGTTACAAGTATACTACAACAATCCTTCAGTATCCACAAGCGTGATACACAAGGCAAGTACACAAATTGAAAGATACATAAACGCCAAGCACACAGTTAACAAGTACAAGTAATAAACGACGACACTATGATGTAACTCTTCGTTTGTCGACTATGAACTTGACTTGGACAATATTTGTTATTGCCAAGGCCGTATCAGTTGCACATCAATTGCTGTGAATTGTAATGAATATAGTAGTAATGGTAATGAAAAGTCTGGGGCACAATGGGTTTCCAATTGAGGTTTGCTATCAAGAAGATCGAATTAGCACCGGCAATCTCTCGCTGGCAACGACGCGGCTGACGAGCTTGCCAGACACGGATCTAGTACGGCGAGCTATGGACCCGAACCTGTTGTACCCATCCCTTTCAACCAAATACGCAGGTGGCTACAGGAATTCACCCAGACACAGGCGAGAACTGGTGGACCACAAAACCGGGCTGCGTATGCGTTTTGGTAGCGCCCTGGATGGTTTAGATTCACAATAGGGTAGGGAAGGTAGGGTAGGGTAGTTAGGTTAAGGTAGGTAGGGTAGGATATTTAGGGTAGGGTAGGTAGGGTAGGGTAGGGTAGGTAGGGTAGATGAATGTTTGGTGTTTTTATGGCAAAACAAAGTTTGCTGGGTCAGCTAGTCTATCTATAAATACCAATCTGAAAAGGTAGTGTAGTGACAGATTATTTATAAAACAGACTTACCTTTATCTTTTTCTAAAGTTTAGAATTCCGTACATTAAAAACTTCGTCATCAAACACAAAACGGGAAAAGTCCTTCCTTCAAGTACCTATCTAGCTGTGGTGATTTATTGTTTTCATTGTAGAAACCTACTTATCCTTAAGCAGGATCATTCAAAGTTAAAGGTATACAATGTGTGTTAGTCACATTGACTAAGGACATATCAAGTACTTACATAGTATCCACTTTATGCCATATTTTCAAGAGCCGCGAGTGGTCATTCTTTTTAGGGTTCCGTACCCAAACGGCAAAAACGGGACCCTATTACTGAGACTCCGCGGTCCGTCTGTCTGTCTGTCTGTCACCAGGCTGTATCTCGTGAACCGTGATAGCTAGAAAGCTGAAATTTCACAGATGGTGTATTTCTGTTGCCGCTATAACAACAAATAATAAAAACAGAATAAAATAAATATTTCAGTGGGGCTCCCATACAACAAACGTGTTTTTTTTGCCGTTTTTTGTGATAATAGTACGAAACCCTTCGTGCGCGAGTCCGACTCGCACTTGGCCGGTTTTTTTAACCAAGCCAACAATTAAATAGTTGAACTTCGTAATAACTGTCATTTGAATTTTGTGATTCAAAATAATAGTAAAACCATCACAATAGATTTAAGTCGCAGATAAACTTTATATATCTCTGTAGGTAATTATTAGCAGGTACCTAAGTATTCAAGTTTCAATCGTAAACGCTGGTTAAATTATTGTAACTTGGCGAACAGATTACCACAGGTGGCCGCTTGAAAACATTCATTATAATTAAAAAAAAGAAATAATAAATATTTATTTGTGACACGCACAGGAGACAGGCGAAATAAGCATAAAATTAAACAATAATAAAAAAAAAACCCGTGCGAGACCAAAAAGGCTCCTATAAACTTATATTACTATACTTATTGTGCTAAGTAGAACTTAAATGATAAGTAGCACATCACTATAATCGGTCATGCATACCTAGCAACATCACTAAAAATGTGTCAAACTGGTTCTGTGTAATGGCGTCTAATAAAAGGATTTTGTATTCACAAGTTTACTGCTATTATTTAATAAACATCATAAAACATGGTGACAGCGGTAGCAATGAGCGAATTAAGGATGGAGGGAGATATGGCGACGAACTGGAGAAGATTCATTAGAGAGTTTGAGACGTACATAGACGCGTACAACGACACGGCTTCAGACAAAAGGAAAATCGCAATTTTGTTGTATCATGCAGGTAATGAGGCGAGAGAGATATGTGAGTCTTGGGGGTTATCGGAGGAGGACAGAAGTAACTTAGAGACAGTGAAAAAGAAATTCGATGAGCATTTTGTTCCGACCTTGAATGTCACCTATGAGCGTTTTATATTTCTCACCAGAAAACAAGGAGAAGCAGAGTCATTTGAAGCCTACATGACTACCTTAAAAAACTTATCTAAGACGTGCGAACTGGGATCATTAAAGGAAAGTCTGGTTAAAGATGTATTTATATGCGGCATCAAAGATCCTAGCATACAACAAAAATTACTTGCAATGCCAAAAGTAGACATTGAAACTGCATTGAGCGTTTGTCGAACTCGAACAGCTGTTAAGAGCCAGCTGACCACTATGAATGCAACTCAAAGTACTTCGGAAACTATAACCGTTGATGATATCAGAAGGAAGGGAAACAAGAAAGTACATGGTGACTGTCAATATTGTGGGTATAGCCATATATATGGAAAATGTCCAGCATTTGGGAAAAAATGTCTGAAATGTGAAAAGATGAACCATTTTGCAAGAAAGTGCAAAAGATCTAAAGATCAGGTCAATATGCTAGAGACATTTGAAAGGAAGGAGGACAGTGATGAATCTTATACAATAGAGGTGGTTAAATCTGAAAGTTCAGACTGGTACACAGTGACAATATTGATAAATAAACATCAAGTGGAACTTAAAGTAGACTCAGGAGCACAATGTAACGTTCTAGGAATGCAACAATTTCTGAATCTGGGTGTTGAACTGAAGCCGACTAATGCACATGTGACTTCATTTACCAATGATAGATTGTCTGTAGTAGGGAAGTGCCTATTAAAATGTGTATACAAAGAAAAAGTACACAACATTGAATTTTTTGTAGTGGACCAGCAATGCAATAATATACTAGGATTAAAAAGTGCAGAACTGTTCGGGTTAATTAGTAGAGTAAATATGATTTCTGATAATGTAAAGTCAGTTATTCCAGGGAAGTTTCTAGAATTATTTGATGGAGAGGTGGGATTAATCCCTCATGAGGTAAATATTGAATTAAAAAATAATATAACACCATCGGTGTGCTCACCCCGTCGGATCCCTTATGCATTAGAATTAAAAGTTAAACAAGAATTAGATAATATGATAAAAAAAGATATAATTGAACCAGTTGAGGAACCAACGGAGTGGGTTAGTCAAATGGTAGTTGTGCAGAAAAAGGATGGATCCTTAAGAATTTGCTTGGACCCTAGAGCTCTAAATCAAGTGACCAAAAGGGCCCATTATCCATTGCCATTAATTGAAGATATTACTGCCAAACTATCAGGGGCAAAACATTTTTGTAAACTAGATTGTGCGTCAGGTTTTTGGATGGTACCATTAAATAAAAGGAGCTCAAGGTTATGTACATTTATAACTAAGTGGGGAAGATACTCATTAAAGAGATTACCTTTTGGTATTAATATAGCCCCTGAAATATTTCATAAAATTATATATGAAACATTTCAATCATTGCCCAGGGTAGAAACATTTCAAGACGATGTATTTTTATGGGCAGATTCCAGAGAGGAGTTGAATATAACCTTACTGAAAGTTTTAGAGGTTGCTAAAGTGAATGGAATTAAATTTAATTCTCAGAAATTTGTTTTTGATGCTGAAGAGGTAACTTTTTTAGGTCATACATTTAGTAGAAAAGGTATGGCAATTGATAGAGATAAAGTTAAAGCAGTTCAAGAGATGAAAATACCTAAAGATAAAAAGTCATTGCAGAGAATTTTTGGGGTCTTCAATTTTTTATCTAAATTTATTCATAACTATTCAGAGATTTCAGCACCTCTCAGGGATCTGTTGAAAAATGATGTGGAATTTGTTTGGGAGTCACATCATGAGAATTGTTTAACCAAGCTTAAAAACTGTATTATAACAGCACCTGTGTTAGTATTTTATAACCAAGAACAAGATGTTTTGTTACAAGTTGATGCAAGTTCTCATGGGTTAGGTGCAGTATTGATTCAGGAGGGCCGGCCAGTTGGGTATGCGTCCAAAGCATTAACTGAAACCCAAATGAGATATTCTCAGATAGAGAAAGAACTATTAGCATTGTGTTTTGGAGTTCTTAAATTTAGGCAGTATTTATTGGGTAGGGATATAATCAAAGTCCAGACAGATCATAAACCTTTGTTAGGGGTGTTTAAAAAACCGTTACATAAAATTCCTGCACGTTTACAAAAAATGATGATGCAATTACAGCCCTATAGGTTACAGCTTGTCCACACACCTGGCAAATATCTTTATGTAGCTGATACTCTGTCTAGAGATTTTACTCTTAAAGGTTGTGACACAGAAGTTACTTTTGGTGAGGTAGAATTACAAATATCACTTTTAATTGATAATTTACCAATGACTAAAGAAAATTGGGATCTTGTGGTAGAGCATTCTAATAAAGATAATATGTTTAGTAGTTTGAAAAAATATATTGAGCAGAGTTGGCCACCTCATAAGGATGTACATGAAGAATTGAGGTCATTATATGATATTAGGGAAGAATTATCACTAGTTAAAGGTGTAGTCTTCAAGGGTGACCGTGTCCTAATACCCAATAGTTTGAAGCAATACATGCTGAACAAATTACATACAGGTCACCCTGGAATCAGCCGGATGATTAGTCGGGCTGATATAACTGTGTTTTGGATTGGAATTAATCAGGATATTAAAAAATTTGTTAAGTCATGCACTACTTGTCAAAAGTATCAAAATAATAAAATAAAAATGGTCTTAAAGTATAAAAAAGTACCAGCACTTCCATGGATGGAAGTTGGCTGTGATATATTTGAATTATATGGTGTATCATACATGGTAGTGGTAGATGCTTTATCCAATTATATAGAAGTATTAACATTGTCAAATTTAAGAAGCAATACGGTTGTAGAAAAACTTAAATGTATATTTGCACGGCATGGCATTCCACAAATCTTATATACAGATGGGGCATTATGTTTTGATTCTGCTGTTTTTAAAGCATTTACTAAGGAATGGGGATTTTTGCATATTATGTCCAGTCCTCACTATCCCCAATCTAATGGATTAGCAGAAAGTGCAGTTAAGACCACAAAAACCTTATTCAAAAAATCATTAGATTCAGGACAGGACCCATATTTGGCTCTGCTTAATCATAGGGCAACACCTAGAGGCCTGGTCAGTTCACCAGCTTCAATCCTTATGGGAAGAAATTTGAGAACAAACATACCATGTTCACATAATTTGTTGATACCTAAATTAACATATAGACAGGATAGGATAAAACTGCAAAGTTTGAAAGAAGAAGTTAAGCAAAGCTATGACGTGAGAGCCAAAAATAGGTCCAATTTCAAGTCTGGGGATAAGGTCCTGTTTAAAAAGATGCCGAACTTATTGTGGGAACCTGGGACAATTAAAAATAAAACAGTCTACCCAAGGTCTTACATGGTAGTTGGGGAAAGTGGAGAATATAGGAGAAATGAAGGGCATATACTACCTCTAGTTGAGAGAGAGGTAAGGGAGGAAGTAGGGAGAGTTGAGAGAGAGGCAAGGGAGGAAGTAGGTAGAGTTGAATCTGAAGCTATAACATCTAGTTCAGGTAGAAGAATTAGATTACCTAATAAATATGATAATTATAAAATGTTTTAATTTTTTGTTATGTTCTAAGGTTGATTATAATTATAAATGTAAGCTAGTCCTAAAAGGGGAAGATGTGCTAAGTAGAACTTAAATGATAAGTAGCACATCACTATAATCGGTCATGCATACCTAGCAACATCACTAAAAATGTGTCAAACTGGTTCTGTGTAATGGCGTCTAATAAAAGGATTTTGTATTCACAAGTTTACTGCTATTATTTAATAAACATCATAAAACACTTATATTACTTAGTATTGTAAGGTTCGGTTAATTCCAGAACATCCATCCATACCTACATATTTTTCCTAACTTCTACCCAGTGAACGGAAATTTCTACCACAAAAATAATTCTTCATTCCCCAACTCTTTCGTGTCTAAATCACGAACTCACAAATCTATTATCGATAGTCAAAAACCATCTGCCAACGTGACATGACAAGGACAGAATATTCGTGACAAGAATGTAAAATGCAGCAAAATTCGTCATAACCTTAGAAATCAGAACACACCGCATCAACAATGAAAGCACTTTGAAAGCAAAATTACAAGAGTATTGATAAACATTGCCTTTTGTATCACGATTCGTATCACACGGGAATTGAACCGCAATCCATTCGGAACATCGTATCAATTATAATTTCCAATGAGCAATGCAATGATTTCAAGGATTGGATGAGCCAGAAATTGTGTTGCGAAAACTATTCGAGGTATATAAACATTTGATTTGATTGGGTGTTGACACACGACATTATTCAGATTGCAATGTGCCTAGGAATTTATAATCGGATATATGTCCCTTACTTGTATGGGTATAAACTTGTTACTGCTTATGCCAAACCTTGGATTCCTTTGCCTGTGTTTCATTATCATCTTCCGTCCTTATCCCAAACACGGGGTCGGCACAGCATGTTTCTTTCTTCCATAAGTCTCTATTTGCTTTCAAATCAATATCTATCTGAATTCTAGCCGTTTATCATCTTTTTCCGAATCGTTTCATTAATTATTTGGTCTTCTTCTGTTATACTCGTGTTTTATATTCAACCTACAGACCTACGTCATCCCCTTCATTCTGAAAAGTTAGACCAATACAAAGTACTTATTATGTAATGAAAAAAAGACTAACAATGTTAAAATTCTTAGTTTGAAATCAAGAATAACACGGCACGCTATAAAAGTTGCTACTATACATTGCTAATGACATATTTGATATCTAATATGGACTCTTGAGTGACTCAGATTTGCCTATGATAAACATCCTCAATGCGTAGGTAACAGGATAAACTATGAACCAACGGCGCATACAGACAGATGAGGCCAATGCCATAAGTTGATGACCGATCTGAAGGTATACGGCCACGGAAGTCAAAGCATGTCAATCTATCTAGCCTGTGGTGGATTCGTGTAGAGATAAACTCAATAGGAACGTGCGAAATCTATTAATTTGCGTGGACAACTAGGCACTCGTTAGGGATTTTAGTAACTCACATACCTATGTCAACCAAAACAACTACTATGATGGCCAAACAAAATAAGCTTTAACCGGCAATATCAGTCCCTAAAATAATTATAATAGCGAAAATCGGCTGCAGGGATCTGTTGTATTGTACCAGGGAATAAACAATACGGCTTATTAATTTGGGGTCGGTTTCCAGTCCAAGTGGAGGCAGTTGAATATTGACATGGATTATTTCAGAATTTTACATTAATCGACAGCCTTTCTGAACTAAACAACCCAGTAACTGGGTTAAACGATATTCCTTCCGCCTCTTACCACCTGTGACGACGCACGGAGGAGTCATGTTACAGTGTTCATAAAGGGCAAAAAAGCGACCTCTAACAATGATCCTCTTTTCCCAGGATGGAGGTAGGAGTCCAGCTAGTGGGTATATTCCTGCGCCTGCTCAACTTCTTACTGGCGCCGCTGTTCTGGTTCCGCGCCAGAGATTCGCGCCGACTGCCGCCGGCCAATGACCCCGTGCTGCGCAAGAGTGTCGTCGAGTTGGCTGCTGCTGTTAGGAATGGAGAAGTAAGTGAAAGAATGAAAATCTACCTAGGCTTTTCCAAATATGTTGGGATCAGCTACCAGTTAATGGATGCAGCTGAGTACCAGTTTTTTAGAAAGAGCCACTGCCTATCTCAGAAGAAAATAAATGCAGTAAAAACCCAGGTTTTCTGAAATTAAGGCATTATGCAAATTTATTGGCGTGTTATGCTTACGAATGACAATAACAAGTATCTGCCCTCGGTTTCGTTTTCGTGGTCTATTCCGCAGGAGTCTGTTTTTTTACGGAATAAAAAGCAGCCTATGGCACTCAGTAAATATAGAACTTTCAGTAAAAAAGTTTTACAAACATATAAACTTAACTTGCTGGTACCTAGATCCTGGTACCAAGGGATCGACCCACTCTATGCTCAGAGACCGTACATGTCATGCCAATACAAAACTAACGAAACAGTCAATTGAGCAATCTTCCGAAACAAAAATAGATATCCTATAACTTTGAATTCGTGTCTATCAGACCACTTAGTATGTACACCCTAATCACTCAATTCCAAGCCCTCTATATTTACCACTGCACATCAATTGGCATACTTTCGACATCCTGACAAAACGCCCATAAAATGCAACTGCAAGTGACTGCGCAATTCGTTTAATTGCAGTCACAATTGTCAATTTTCAGTTGGTTGACACAATTGTGCAGTATGGGCAGTCAGCGAAGCGTTATGTCACTGGGTACAACCCTATAATAAGTCGTTGGGACTGTTTTACAAGCTTTTATTAAAGTACAATTAACACCAAAGGCACACATAGCATCGAGTCGGAAAGGATACGAACGGATACGGCGACAGCCGATTGCGTCCGGCAGGATGTCGACGCATACGAACGACTCCGTACGGCTTCTGTCGCTTGCGTACGTATCCGCACCAAACAAATCAGTTTTTCTTCTAAATCCATGATCGTCACTCATGCAACGTCAAATGACAGTGAACTAGTGCACTATCGAGAATGAGTGGCCCCAGCGTCGCAACATGCTTTCGGAGCTTCGGCTCCGAACGTGTGTCGCGATAGACGCCCGCGGTTAACCTGCTGTGCGGTGGCTTGGCAATTAAGACTATATACTGTGTACACAATTTAGGCCCAACTTCGAAAAACTGGTCAACCATCGAATCCGACTCGGCTGGGCAGCGTTCGGGAACTTGCGCGGTATCGTCTCGTCCATCTTACACAGTGTCTCAAGACGACAGTCTATGACCAGTGTGTGTGGCCAGTTATGACCTATGGCTCAGAGCCGTGGTCGCTCACAATGAGCCTCATCAGGAAGATTACAGTCACCCAAAGGGCAATGGAGAGGGCCATGCTCGGAGTATCCTTGCGTGATCGAATCAGAAATGTAGAGATCCGCAAGAGAACCTGGATTACCGACATAGCCCGAAGAATCGCCAAACTTAAGTGGCAGTGGGCAGGGCACATTGCTCGCAGAACGGATGGCCGATGGGGCAGAAAAGTTCTGGAGTGGCGACCGCGAACCGGAAGATGTTGCGTTCCCACCAGATGGACCAATGACCTGGTGAAGGTTGCGGGCATCTGCTAGATGCGGGAAGCACGGGACCGGTCAATGTGGCGACGCTTGGGGAGGCCAATGTCCAGCAGTGAAAGTTTTGTCGGCTGATATGATGATGATGATGACACGATTTAATTTCGGTTAAAGATTGTAAAATCCTTTTCGATTCGATGCGATGCGTGCCGATTGGTGGCAATTGTACTTTAGTTTTCTCTATCCCGGTGTCTGTAATCAAATCTTTCAAGTTAAATTTGACGCACTTCCCAGTGTCCGCTTCTTCTTCTTAGCGTGTCGCACACACGATTGTTTCTCATGACAATGCAATGTGTTTTAATATAAAGGCTTGGTTAAAAAAAAGAACTTGTTTTATTAAATTTCCATTAGGTCATTCCCTGTAGCAAACCGGAGTGCGGTTTTGCGCCCGATTACAATGAAGACTATATGCTGTAAGAGAGGCGGTGAGTGTTTTCCTAGGAAATTATAAAATCCCTGGTGAAATATGGGATCCATAGACACCCACCCATCCCTTTCGAGGAATACGAACGTAATGCGTATGTAATGTAAAAAAATGAAATCGCGTTATTTAATAAATTAATATACAAATGCTTCAACACAATAAAAAACGAATATCTGAATTCGAATTCCGGCACTTATGCTCCATCCAATTACATTGGTATTTACTTTCCAGGCAAATGTTTTTCATTCGATACTTAAAATGTCAGATATTGGTCCAACTGAAGCAACCGTAGGACTATTGGAGCAAATGTCATTATTAAAAAAACGATAAAATAAACGTTAATAGGTAGGTACTCCTGTATTCCCGTAGGTGTTGTAAAAGCGTTGTAAAACAAGCAACATGCTGTTATAATGCACTTTTGCTGACGTCATAGTCATAAGTAAGTGCTGTGTATGCATAGTATCCACATAGTACTGTCTATGTATGCTTAGTAGATACGTGGTGAGGTGATGTATTTAACATCCTTCTAAATTAGGTGAATCTAACAATCTTCTTTTCGCGATGGCTTTGATTTTTTACTAGTATTCGTCTTTCTGTCACCACTTACATCTCAATAGACTCCTACAGTGGCTACATGTGATAAAGTCAGCATGGGCGGTGATGCCGTATAGGTGAATCACAAAGGATTCAAGACAAGGTATTTCTTTGTGGGTGCCATAAAAGGCTATAAAGGATTTATGACAGGTGACACGCAGTACTCTGTTAGTCAGGTCATAGGCCTTTGCTGAAGAGCCTAGCATACGCATGATCCTAACTTTTGTACAGCTCTAAAGAAAGGGAGTTAAAACTATAGGACTTTAAGATACTGATAGACCAGATAGTCATATATGGAGCCGAATCTATAAATAAAACTATCAATCTGCCTATTCCTGTCCCAACTCAGGTGCTGAGAACTAGTATTTTATATGGAGCGACTGCCCTCTGACCTCCTCAACCCAGTAACTGGGTAACACGGTAGGTACCCTTTGGCAAGACAGGTGTCAGATTTCTTGGTTTCTAACTATATGTAACGATTGTCGTAGATCTTTAAATGACAACCGGGACCAGCAATGCTTACTTTTCCTACTCCGCTGTTATTCTTTTCTGATTAATTTTATTGCGGGATCCAAGATAGTTAAACTCATTCTACGGGTCTTCGTCGAGCTTCATTGCTTCGGCGCTTTTCTGGTGTTTGCCACTGTTGATTCTGGCTTTCAGTAGTTGCAGTGGTTTGGAAATAGTGCGGTGGGATTGCACAATTTAAAACCGGGACCAGCAGCTTAAAACGTGCTTGCCAAAGTACGGTCCGACCTCAGCAAGACTTTTATTACCTATAAACAAAATAATGTTCTATAGATATTTGTAAAACCAAAGCCATTTGTATGACGTTGATATACAGCGTTCTCTGTGACACCTGATTTGACTACAGATTTTGTGCCTTGAACTGTAGGCGAACAATTCAAGGGCTTGTCCTGTAATGTACTGTTTCACTTACGACTTGTTTACTTCGCTTTCCTGCTGTTACAATTTAAGACAATAGTATAATTTTGTATATATTGATCAATTTTTCACCTTAATTACCTACTATTAGTTTGGACAAAAACAAGGATCAATATTTTGTTGTGTAAGATCGTATGTTAATTTAAAAGACCCAAATTGGATTCAACAGCATTTGGTAATCAGACTTGCAATTATAGAACATAGATTAAATTAGACAATAGTGAGTTTTTTTTATGACAGCTCTTGATCTTGACATAACCAGGTGGAAAGCGCAGCATGTTGTCTGAGATGGACGATACGGAAGTTCTTACTTCATCGTTATCCGTCTCCTATTACGGTCTTAGAAGAGAAACTCCAAAGATGCCATTTCGTCAGTTTTGTGTCATTTTCTATTCCAAACAGAAGAGAAAATGAATGTTCAGAATAGAAAATGCCACAAAACTACTATATAACGTTATATAGTATACTAGCGACCCGCCCCGATTTTGCACGGGTAGTAGAGCATACTGTTGTGCGCACTTGTTTTTTCTGTTGTAGGATCGCATCGTCGGTGTGCTATCAGCGCTTGAATTTATTATCGCGTGCGTTAGTTTTTATTTTACGATAACTCCAAAGATATTTATTTAAATTATATAGTGTAAAGGATTATCATAATGTGCATTTTATAATATGTAGTGAAGTAACTACAAAAATATTGTTTTCTTCCCTCAGATAACCAGCGAGCAACTGGTAACGATCTTCATAAACCGCGTCAAAGAAGTGAACCCTTACATCAACGCCGTGGTAGAGGAGCGATACCGCGCTGCCACAGAGGATGCCAAGAGTGCTGACCGGCAGATCGGCGAGGCTAAGAAGAATGGGACGCTTGAAGAGCTGGTCAAGGATAAGCCGCTGTTTGGTGTGCCTTTCACTGTGAAGGAGAGCTGTTCGCTTGCTGGTGAGTGATTTTGTTTTTTTTATATTAGAAGTCTTGCTAGCCAGCTATTAGGGCCCGCAAATATTTTATACCATGTTTCAATGTTGATTTTTCTTTGACATTAAAAATCACGTTTTTAATCGGCGCGTCTTTACGAAAATTCCTTGACCATTAGAGCTTGCGATTCTATTTCTGAGTGACCTATATTTTTGGACAGTGTAAACTATGCTTTATTTGTTGCGTCAGGTCTTTGTCACATAATTTCTTAGTACCTGGTTCGGGTGAAAATAGAGAAAACGACGTTTTCTAAAAATGAAACCTAGCTAGATTGATTTATCGCCTACGAAACCCCCTACATACTAAATTTCATAAAAATCGTTGGAGCTGTTGCCGAGATTCAGATTATATATAAGTATATATATAATAATTGCTCTTTTATAGATGTAGAATGGTTATGATAGCGAATGGCGAATGTCTATACAGTTTTGTTTTTAATAATATTCATTCCAGAAATATTTATCTTGTAATAAAACAAATAAGTTATTAACAAAAAAAATGCTGCTGAAATTTTTCACAGCAGCTTACGGTTATTTAACAATTTGCCGCTTCAATTTTCGTTTTACAAATTGGGCCTCAGCGTTGCATATTCCAAAATAGAAATTTCTATTTTCAAAACATTTGAAGTAGACATTACATCAACTGCTAAATCTTTCTTCCAGGCCTGTCAAACTCAGTGGGATGCCTCGAAAACGCTGGTCGTCGCGCCACCACCGACGGCGGCGTGGTCAGCCTAGTGAAGAAAGCGGGCGCCATCCCACTGTTAGTGTCCAACACTCCTGAGCTGTGCTTGGGATGGGAGACCACGAACCTGCTGAGGGGAACCACCAACAACCCGTATTGCATGAACAGGACGCCTGGAGGATCTTCTGGTGGCGAGGTAAGAAAAATGATTAGATAAGATATGTTTTGTATTGTTGTTCCAATTGTAGATTTGTCCATGGATTGGTACCTGTAGGCAGAAAAGCTCGGAAACAGTAGAAGAGACGGTTTTTTGAATAAACTTACGGTCGTCAAATATGGTTGAAGTAATTCTGCCTAAGAGAGCGATGAATTTAGTTGATAGGTATATGAAAGTATACCTATCAACTAAATTCATATATAATATGTTGATAGGCATGGGAAAAGGGAAGAAAAAAGTAGGACGATATATATAACACTGCTAACCCGAGTTAACATGTGAACATGGCATCAAGAAAAGGTCGAGAAGTACCACGAAGTACTATAATTTTTTCGCCTTTTTCTTGATGAACTATAATCATGATTAATTTGTTACCTATAACTACGAATATAAAGAAGTTCCAGTGTAGTGACATGCCCCCGACGAAAAAATATATTTGTTATAAGTTTGACGTCTGTAGGTACCTGTGTGTTTGTGTACACCTATGTAATGTAATGTGTATTTGTGTATCTGTCTGTAGCATCATCATAGCTCCTAACGGGTGAACCGATTTTGATTTAATTTTTTTTGTGTGATAGGTGACTTTATCGAGAGCTATGTTTGATGAAAATCGGTTCATACGTTATAATTATGTGCGTTTTCTGTTTCAATCGGGGTGTTTTCGCAAGATATCGTGACATAATTACGTGTTCAATAGATTGTCAATCGAAACGTGTCTACTACTAAATAAATTATGTAGCATGAAATAAAAATATGACGGGCGTTTCTTAAATTTGACTTGTGATACAAGTAGACAGTGATGTTCTATTGTATATTCACACCTCCAAGACCATAGTCGTCCTAACTAATGTTTGTCATATCATTTATAGTAGTGATATAACTAATATAGTACGTTACTATTCTTAACTGTATGACGCAACACTTCCATTAAATTTATATGCTAACTGCAAAGCCATGTAAGCAGAATCTCGTTCATAAAACCACGGACAAAACTGTGTCTATGTTTGTTTTGGTTCATCGTTTGAAGTTTGAACAGTCTGGGGCTCTGACGAATCAGCTTAATAATGCTGACGGCTGAACATTTTTGGCAAATGTTGGGCCTTGGCAACCTTGCTGGGTTTGCAGTATTATATTAATCAGTGATGAAGGGTAAAGTTAAAAATTCAAATGAATTGTAGGCTTCGCCAAATGCTAGGTTCAAGGTTCAAAGTAAAAGTTTTTAAGTTTTTGTCTCGTATCGGCACGATATTTGTGAAAATAGCTGCTGTTCCAGATAAAATATTTACAGGAACTCTACAATTTAAAAATCCTTAAAGACCTCAGTAGATCTTTTTGCAGACTTATAAATCTGCCTAAAATACCTCAGACTTGAAATCATTATTACACTGTTGACTCTCCAAAATTCTCCGAATCATCGCAAGAAAACAATCTTATATTTCTCAACCATCTTGATTTGCAATGGTAATGTATCATTTTTTCCAGATTTTTTTTTGAAAAGAGCGGACTTGTCAATTCGCGAGAATCCTCTGGATGCGAAAATCGTGGCTTTGGTTTGCGGAGGCCTATGTTATGTCCAGTGGACGTTATTCAGCTAGGTGATAGGCCTATGTTATGTCCAGTGGACGTTGTTCAGCTTGGTGATATGCCTATGTTATTTCCAGTGGACGTTGTTCAGCTAGGTGATATGCCTATGTTATGTCCAGTGGACGTTGTTAAGCTAGGTGATAGGCCTATGTTATGTCCAGTGGACGTTGTTCAGCTAGGTGATAGGCCTATGTTATGTCCAGTGGAACTTGTTCAGCTAGGTGATAGGCCTATGTTATGTCCAGTTGACGTTGTTCAGCTAGGTGATAGGCCTATGTTATGTCCAGTTGACGTTGTTCAGCTAGGTGATATGCCTATGTTATGTCCAGTGGACGTTGTTCAGCTAGGTGATGATGATGTCACCGGATTATTGCAAATACCGTTAGATTAGAACAACCCATTATTATGCCGGATGCGTTAGACAGATATGTTAAAGCCCATGTTCGTTTCAAGAATGAAAGAAAGAAAAATATTTATTTGTGACCCGCACAGGAGACACGAGTTATAAGCATAAACAAAACAATCCTTACCCTCCCCTCCTTATCCTTACCTTACGACCTTGCCTTGACAGTCATCGTAGGTTATTCGCAATCTCACAGCCCTTTTCAATGTAAATCATTACTCATATTTGCGAACCTACTTGCTAAGTGGCAACTCGTGGGTAGGTAGTCCGTACTCGTACATAATGTTTGTTTGTTGCGCAAGAGCATTGATCGTTTGTCAAAACAATGAGTTAATGTTTGTCGTTTTACGACTTTGTAGAACTCTTCATTGTAGTCGTAAAATTGTATTGTACTAAATCAAATATAACGGTTTTGATGATATAACGGCAAAACTTATAATAATTAAAAGTGACATTATCTTATAAGGCCCGCTTATACTCCAAATTACAAAATAAATTTAAATGCTAAGCGTATTTAGATTTCGATGAATGAAAACTAAGCTAGTTAGATGCAACTGCTCAACTACCAAAGTTCATTTGATAAAAGAGATAGTGGTTGCCATCTCGTCTGTTATACAAAACATGATCATTATTGCTAATGAGGTCAGTTTTCTCCAGCGTGATTTTATAATCTCAAATCAAAAAGTAATATGGTCAAGAGTCATGGACGATCGCCCATCTAGTGATGTCAAGTCATGAAGTCACAGATCTTTAACTATGCATCTATATTTACAATGACAATTTAAATAGACAATAACATATTTATTCTCCAAAATGATAGTAGAGGACTTCTCTAATCTATGGTAGAGGCAGTATTCTATTACCCGTAAGAAGAATTGTAAGAGACACAGCACACACTACACTCACAGTACTTCTAGTATTCAGTGGCAAAATTTCTAGGACGGACACTACAGCTTCCCGGTTGCAACTTGGGATTCCATCACAATTTTTATGCGATACCACTTATAATAAGGCCAAGGCTTTATGGGTACATACCGCCTAACTAACTACTTTTGCTTTTTCGTGTCGCCGGCACGACAATATATTCAATTTTGTGCCCCCAAAAACTTCGCTACCTCCACGGCATTGCGGTGGCAGCGCGTAGGTCACTTTGGATGCTGGTTTTGGGGCACAGATGAAAGTGTAGGAAGTGGAAAGTCTTCTGCCACTCAGCTCCGCATCCACACGATCTGAAGTAGCAAAGACCTAGTTAGGTAAGGGTCCTTTTTTGCTTGAGAATACCGTTTTGCCCTGCCATGGTTCGGTTAATCTGCTAATTATATTACTTGTCATCATCAGCCGAAAGACGTCCACTTCTGGACATAGGGCTCACCCATGCGTCACCGCATCGACTGGTCTTTTGCGCCTCCCGTGTATTTGTGTAAAGCATTCTCTTTATAAAATCCTGCTCTGTTTCATTCCAGGCAGCTCTGCTAGCATGCGGCGCGTCTCCCTTCAGCGTAGCGTCGGACATCGCGGGCTCCATCCGCCTGCCCGCCGCCTTCTGTGGAGTCTTCGGACACAAGCCGACGCCGGGTAAGAGTAAACTAAATGCTTCTATCGGTGTTTTATTGTTAAAAATCCCGGCATGCTCATGTTCATATTCCAATTTCAAAATGATTATTTTGATACCTCGTCGTTTAAAATACCCCAAAATGTTGATATTCCATTTTCAAAACCCGGCAAATTTTCAGTTGATATCTCATTGTTAAAACACCAAAAATATTATTTTTATTCTAATAGTAGAAGAAGCCGAAAAATTCTTACTATGGATGTCTTGTAATCGTCTTGGTCGTTAATTTCTTCCAGGTGTAATCTCAATAGAAGGCCACATCCCGACGCTAAGCGATGATGCCTTCCCCAAGTTCCTGACAGTAGGCCCCATGACGCGCAAGGCTGAAGACTTGCCGCTACTGATGAACATCATGGCCGGACCTGACAACAAGCTGAACTTGGACGAGCCGGTCGATATGAACAGTGTTAAGGTAAGGATGGCACAAGTTCCTGACAGTAGGCCCCATGACGCGCAAGGCTGAAGACTTGCCGCTACTGATGAACATCATGGCCGGACCTGACAACAAGCTGAACTTGGACGAGCCGGTCGATATGAACAGTGTTAAGGTAAGGATGGCACAAGTTCCTGACAGTAGGCCCCATGACGCGCAAGGCTGAAGACTTGCCGCTACTGATGAACATCATGGCCGGACCTGACAACAAGCTGAACTTGGACGAGCCGGTCGATATGAACAGTGTTAAGGTAAGGATGGCACAAGTTCCTGACAGTAGGCCCCATGACGCGCAAGGCTGAAGACTTGCCGCTACTGATGAACATCATGGCCGGACCTGACAACAAGCTGAACTTGGACGAGCCGGTCGATATGAACAGTGTTAAGGTAAGGATGGCACAAGTTCCTGACAGTAGGCCCCATGACGCGCAAGGCTGAAGACTTGCCGCTACTGATGAACATCATGGCCGGACCTGACAACAAGCTGAACTTGGACGAGCCGGTCGATATGAACAGTGTTAAGGTAAGGATGGCACAAGTTCCTGACAGTAGGCCCCATGACGCGCAAGGCTGAAGACTTGCCGCTACTGATGAACATCATGGCCGGACCTGACAACAAGCTGAACTTGGACGAGCCGGTCGATATGAACAGTGTTAAGGTAAGGATGGCACAAGTTCCTGACAGTAGGCCCCATGACGCGCAAGGCTGAAGACTTGCCGCTACTGATGAACATCATGGCCGGACCTGACAACAAGCTGAACTTGGACGAGCCGGTCGATATGAACAGTGTTAAGGTAAGGATGGCACAAGTTCCTGACAGTAGGCCCCATGACGCGCAAGGCTGAAGACTTGCCGCTACTGATGAACATCATGGCCGGACCTGACAACAAGCTGAACTTGGACGAGCCGGTCGATATGAACAGTGTTAAGGTAAGGATGGCACAAGTTCCTGACAGTAGGCCCCATGACGCGCAAGGCTGAAGACTTGCCGCTACTGATGAACATCATGGCCGGACCTGACAACAAGCTGAACTTGGACGAGCCGGTCGATATGAACAGTGTTAAGGTAAGGATGGCACAAGTTCCTGACAGTAGGCCCCATGACGCGCAAGGCTGAAGACTTGCCGCTACTGATGAACATCATGGCCGGACCTGACAACAAGCTGAACTTGGACGAGCCGGTCGATATGAACAGTGTTAAGGTAAGGATGGCACAAGTTCCTGACAGTAGGCCCCATGACGCGCAAGGCTGAAGACTTGCCGCTACTGATGAACATCATGGCCGGACCTGACAACAAGCTGAACTTGGACGAGCCGGTCGATATGAACAGTGTTAAGGTAAGGATGGCACAAGTTCCTGACAGTAGGCCCCATGACGCGCAAGGCTGAAGACTTGCCGCTACTGATGAACATCATGGCCGGACCTGACAACAAGCTGAACTTGGACGAGCCGGTCGATATGAACAGTGTTAAGGTAAGGATGGCACAAGTTCCTGACAGTAGGCCCCATGACGCGCAAGGCTGAAGACTTGCCGCTACTGATGAACATCATGGCCGGACCTGACAACAAGCTGAACTTGGACGAGCCGGTCGATATGAACAGTGTTAAGGTAAGGATGGCACAAGTTCCTGACAGTAGGCCCCATGACGCGCAAGGCTGAAGACTTGCCGCTACTGATGAACATCATGGCCGGACCTGACAACAAGCTGAACTTGGACGAGCCGGTCGATATGAACAGTGTTAAGGTAAGGATGGCACAAGTTCCTGACAGTAGGCCCCATGACGCGCAAGGCTGAAGACTTGCCGCTACTGATGAACATCATGGCCGGACCTGACAACAAGCTGAACTTGGACGAGCCGGTCGATATGAACAGTGTTAAGGTAAGGATGGCACAAGTTCCTGACAGTAGGCCCCATGACGCGCAAGGCTGAAGACTTGCCGCTACTGATGAACATCATGGCCGGACCTGACAACAAGCTGAACTTGGACGAGCCGGTCGATATGAACAGTGTTAAGGTAAGGATGGCACAAGTTCCTGACAGTAGGCCCCATGACGCGCAAGGCTGAAGACTTGCCGCTACTGATGAACATCATGGCCGGACCTGACAACAAGCTGAACTTGGACGAGCCGGTCGATATGAACAGTGTTAAGGTAAGGATGGCACAAGTTCCTGACAGTAGGCCCCATGACGCGCAAGGCTGAAGACTTGCCGCTACTGATGAACATCATGGCCGGACCTGACAACAAGCTGAACTTGGACGAGCCGGTCGATATGAACAGTGTTAAGGTAAGGATGGCACAAGTTCCTGACAGTAGGCCCCATGACGCGCAAGGCTGAAGACTTGCCGCTACTGATGAAAATGACAAAATTGCTACATGTATGCCTGTAATATTTGAAGAGTTCCCTCGATTTTAGGATTTTTAGAGTCAAACTGGAACCCTTTTAAACAATAAAACCTCTTTTTTCGTAGTTGCAAGTTGGTTAAAAATAATATCATCTATCATCTGATTCTGAATGTCTTGGGACAGATGACATTTTAGTGAAAAAAAAACATTATGAAGACCCATTTCCTAATCAATCTGTTTTGTTTTTTCAGATTCACTACATGTTCGAAGCAACGGACTCGGTAGCCCTATTGAAAGTGGACAACTGCATAAATGATGCCATTCGTAACGCCGTCAAATACTTGGAAACGGAGTGCGGGTGTACAGTTAGCGAGGTCAGTAGATTAAAAGTAATTTTCAAACTCATTACTCAACTACTAACGTTGTTTTATTTGCAAGAAGTTCATGATAGGTCAAAGTAAAATTGCAATACAATATTTTATATCATTCTTGAAGAAAATAATACCTTCTTGTACAAAATTAAAGAAAAGAAAAATATCAATAGAAAATAATTTGTACCGAGAAAAAAGTAGCTGAAGATAAGGTTGGGTTTGATTATTTAGATCGAGATGTTCGTTGTTGCAGTTTATTTATTCGAAAATCTCAAAGTTATCTGACAACTTATAAGCAGATCATTATTTCAATTATTTCATGAAGAATTTGAATTTAAAACCTTTTAATCCGTTGCTAAACAGTATATTTAGGGTTCCGTACCCAAAGGGTAAAAACGGGACCCTATTACTAAGACTCCGCGGTCCGTCTGTCTGTCTGTCTGTCTGTCACCAGGCTGTATCTCAAGAACCGTGATAGCTAGAGAGTTGAAGTTTTCACAGATGATGTATTTCTGTTGCCGCTATAACAACAAATACTAAAAACAGAATAAAATAAATATTTAAGGGGGGCTCCCATACAAAAAACGTGATTTTTATGCCGTTTTTTACTATAATGTTACGGAACCCTTCGTGCGCGAGTCTGACTCGCACTTGGCCGGTTTTTGTATTATACATTTCAACTATAGGATACAGTTACACTTTTAGTGTGTCATAAGTAGTCCTAAAATTATAGGACTTCTTTACCGGTTCTGTAATTGTATCAATACTACTTATTTATTTCTCGATACTCATGTAGCTCATATCAGTTTCAGTACAGTGTAGTAGTTACAACATGTTTTCAATGAAATACAATATTTTAAGCTAAATTAACATTTTTCTAGGTTTTATTATTCCGTACCTAATCAATACAGTTCTAAATTTGAATTCTTTCAAATCAAAATGTCTTCTTTTATTTTTATACTCACAGAAAGTAATAGGAATATTCTTCCAATGTCATTTTAATTTATTGTTACAGGAAAAATTCAAAGATTTAGAAGACTCAGTAGAAATATCGGTGTCCGTATTTTTTTCGATGAAGGACATTCCGAATCTGTTGCAAGATCCCGCCAATCCGAAAGTAAGTGCCGCGAAACGTAATGCTTCCATTTTTTATAATGTTGCCAAAAAATTAATAATATTTTGTCCATAATTCGGGGTAATTTTAGTAAAGTTGCTTTGACTATTGAATTTATTTTTTAATAGATTCTTATAATAATTAAAATCTTGTTGTAGCGTAGTCAGATCAGTAATCAGTAAAGTCTCGTGTTTATTTTCAGCGCGATAAGAGTTTAGTAGTGGAGCTAATAAAATACATGTTCGGCGGAGGCTCACGATCACTGCAAGGACTGAGCTTCTCTCTTATAAACAGAAGCCATCTGTTCATACCGGACTCTCGCAGAGGTTACTACAACGGAAAAGCGAATCAACTACGTGAACATATGCAGGTGAATATAATCAGTATTTTATTTAGTACCATTTTGAATGCAAGCGAAGGAATTTAAATTTACACTTGTAGATGGCCTATTCATATTGTTGTCTATTTTTTTTAACTTTTCCCAGTGTTTTTGGTCGATACTCCAAAACAAGTACAGTCAACCGTGCAACGCTTACCGTACCAAAATCTCCTATCCACAAGCTGCTTATACAGGCATTATACAGCCTGGTAGTTGTATAGGAGTCGTTCAAATGCTATATAATTTTCCTTAAGATGTACAGTAGTATATTTAAAATCCCTCTAACACCTAGGTGGTACAGTAGCCGTTTAGTAGCAAAAATAAATCTTATAGTGATAAAAGAGCATGCAATAGCGTCGGTATACAGCAATAAGAAGTATAATTGAGTTAATGGAGTCTTTTATACCACGGTGAGAAGTCAAAGAGTACTTTAATATATAAAGGGATTAAAAGGAGTTATAAGTTGATTTTATAGCGCTCAAGGGTGTTGGGAGGCATTTTCTAAAGCCTTAGGTTCTAAAACGGAGATTTTTACGGCTGTTCTATTACTAATCTATAATAGAGCTGTGTAGCTACAGAATAGCGCTTTGAGCGCTACATGAGATAATTATATGGCCACTGTATGGCAAATAGTAGTGTAAGGAATCATACGAAACATTTTATACAGCCATGGGGGTTACAGAATAGAATTATAGCACTTTGAGTATTTTAATAGTAATTACTAGCGCTCTTGTAACTCTTATACCTCTATAACGGTGAAACAAGACTTTATACTAGAGCTCAAAACGCTACATTATAGATTTATACAGCGGAAATTCTTACCTGTGGCCCTAATTAAACTATATGTAACCTTCAAAGTCTGATTTATGTTAAAATATAATTTCATAACCAACATATCAATTTAATTTTTGAATTAAAAACTGAATATTATGAGGGCGCGTTATAATTTTGAGAATAATATACATATATATGCAAACTGGTACTCGCACTGATATTTCACGTAACACAAAGAAATAAAACAATGTTATAGTCACCGTAGTTATTTTAATAATCTAATCCGTATTAATATTTCCTCATTTGCCACTAAGTGTACGTATGATTAATTTTATTAAAATTTATTTAGCTGACACCACATTAAACCTACCATATTACTCATTTAAAGCGTTGACATTTAATATGACGAAACATGAGCGCCGAAATAAGGTGAAGATGGTATAGTGGCGCGACAAGAGCTTTGTCGAAATGACATGGTGTTAACCATCGCATTTAAACAAACTCTGTAAAGCCATTATAACTTATATTTATGACCACTGTAGGCCCATTGTAGAGCCTGTAAGCTGTTTAATATGGTCCGATTTGGCGCTACAAGAGATCTGTAGCCGCTTAAAGAACCACTATATTTTTACTAATGGAGCCGAGGCCATTATTAAAATCTTTTATTCGGCTACTGTGCAGCTCCTTACAGCGCTTGTGTGCTAGTTGGGAATAAATGTTATTTTTACATAAACTCATCATCTGTTTTTTCCAGAAAGTCCTAGGTGAGAAGGGGGTGTTCATCTACCCGGTGTTCATCGGTCCGGCGCACCACCACAACGAGGTGTTCTCCAAGGCGTCCGGAGTCATGTACACCATGGTGTTCAACATCCTCGGCATGCCGGCCACCACAGTGCCCATGGGGCTGTATAAAGGACTACCTGTTGGCGTGCAGGTAAAAAACACTATATTATTCTGAATTTCAGCCTTAGTTGTCTCAATTTATGCTTTCTTCTGTGAGTGGTCACCCGAAAATATTTTTATTTTATTTTTTACATTCAATAGGCTCGCGTTTGGCACTATCTCGCCTGATGGTAATGCCTGACGATGATGTGGTCGACGGTGCAGCACGCTTGCCTAGCTACTCTATTCACTCTTGACTTAAATATCCCAATGTTGTAGCTATCAGGGAGCAAAGACTCCGGAAGGGAATTCCACTCCTTAGCTGTGCGCACAATGAAAGTATTAGCAAAACGCTTTGTGCGTATGGGAGGGATGTCTACCATGTACCGATGGCGCATGGCCGTACGTCTTGTATTCCGATGATTGAAAGGGCTAGGCGGAATTAAATTTTGCAGTTCCATCGTAAACTCCCCGAAATGTATCCGATAAAAACCGACACGCTGGCAACTCGGCGTCGATGTTCAGGCCTCTGGAGCTTTGAGTCGACCAGCGCATCGTTGTAAGTGCATCAAGCTGGTATTTGGCAGATCCATCCCAGAGGTGAAAGCTGAGAACAGTACTCCATGCAATACCAAACTTGCGCTTTATACAAGTTGAACAGCTGTTCAGGCGTGAAGTACCGTCTCACCTTTGCAAAAATCCCCAACTTTTTTGCAGCTAAGAAACGAAGACTTCATATGAATTGGGCCAAGGCAAAAAAAAATATGATAATTAATTTGAATTAAACTGAGAAGCAAATGGCGCCATTTTTGAACCAACTGAATCCAACTTAAAATAACAATTATATTGCTCTAATCTAAAACGTATTTAGTTTACAAATTCCGGGTCAAATTTTATCTGAATAAATTTTATTTTTATCTCTGACAATAACATTTTTACATTCCTGCCAATTATCTTCAACATAGATAACACAATCTGTCACGGTACAGTTATATAATTATAATAATATGTAGTTAGTAAGAACACAGTAAGCTTTTTTAAATATTTTGTTATCATATTTTCAGGTAATAGCAGCGCCAAATCAAGACAGATTATGTTTAGCAGTGGCCAAACAACTGGAAGCTGGCTTCGGCGGCTGGAAACCTCCCCAGTAATACATATACCTATGTATACATAAGGAAAAACATACCAAATACGTTAATAAGTTAAACAAACCACAAGTATGGCGTGGTTTATCTTTTTTACCAGGAAAATATATAAAATAGGATTGTAAGTTATAGAATATTTCATATTACTATATTCTATCTATTTTGTATGTAAATGTATGTGATAGTAAACTCTATAAAATTGGTCATATTATAAATAATCGGGTTCTTGACTATTTTTGAAATTGTTATACATACCTACCCAAAAAAACTTTTTAGAAATTAAAATTTCTATTTTTTTTCCGTTGAACGGAATATGACCCTATGTGTAAGGCTTAGTGAGGAAGTAGTCTTTATAAATGTTTTGTCTTTGTTTTTTACTTGTCTTTTTTATTACTTTAAATAAATAAAATAGTCGAGCACCCAATTTCATTAGATATTCTAATATCTATCTGTGTGTTGTTTTGTTGAGCATGTTAATACATATTGCCTTGTGTGTAGCTATTAACCGACTTCAAAAAAGGAGGATTTTCTAATGAATTTATTTGTTAGTTATTTATAAATCTGAATTTAAATTAAACAGTATTTTAATGTTTTATTTATTGAAACGCATAAACATTTTGAATTATTGTTATATCTTTTTTCTAGAAATGTAATTTAATTACATTATAATTTATTTTTAAAAATATTGTACTATTTGTATGTAAGTATAGTGAAATTGTTTGATATTGTACGCCTAATTAAATACCAAGAATATACGTGGTAATGGATGTTTTAAAGTTATTTGGGATGGGTGTTTAAAAATATTTTTCAACAAATTGCATTCCAAAAATTTATATTTATTTATGTTTTTTTTTAAACTTGTTTTAAAGTGCTGTGAATGTAATATTTGTGAAATAAAATATTAGTTACTTAAATTCCTGTTGATTTATAAGTTACCTATTGTTCGCACTCCCGTATATTGTAATTGGCTATATCGAAACAAATAAATGAAGTGGTGCGAGACTTGTTGTTTTATTTACTTTGTTATTTCCTGCATTCAATCTATCCTAATCACAATACCTACCGTTAGCTCGACATTATAAATAAACAATTACAAAATACAGTCTACCGAAAGATCATGTTGGTCCAAAATTTCAGAGCCGGCAAAAAGAGATACCCACTCTTGGCCACACTATTTTTTAAGAAAATATTCTCATCACTCGGTTACACCCAAAATCATAGACATTTGAAACTGCGACCGAGATCTGTCTTTTCTTTGTCGCCAGTCGTAATGATGAAGATTAAATAATACTGTGATGATGAAGGGGTGAAGGTGATACTGCAACGTCTGTGACGTGTCCCAATCAGAATTTTCTAAACTTTATCTGTCGCACACACGATAGTTTTATCTGTCTTGTCCGTTCTTCTCCACGTAGGCTTTTCCGAACGGATGGTAGAATCACTTTATCAGATCCGGCCTTTGCCATCCCCCAAGCGACGCCCTGAGCCGAGGTCCGACCCCAACTGGGGTAGCCCTTAGTGCTGTCGCTTTAGGTTTAGAAACTTTAAGCCTGGCCGGAGGCTACATAGCTTAGTCTCCACAGGTTAGTCCGGTTAAGCAGAGGACGGCTACTTTGGCCGAACTGCGAGACGCCACGTATTAAAAAAAAAAAAAAGTTTTATCTGTCGCCAGCACCGTCTTTAACCTATTGGAGACCCTGAGCACATTGGGATAATGCCCCTATACAGATTACCAAAAAACATATTTCTTTCGAAAAATCAAACTAGAATGACTGACTACAATACCTTCTTCCTATTAGTTTTTGCATGCGAGAAGCGTGTTCGTAGTCGCAGCGGAAAAATGTCGAATATCTTAATTTCAGTTTAGCAGATAGTTAGTGTATGACGTCGTGTAATTGTGTATGGTAACTACAAATTTGTGTATCCAACCATTGGGGAGCTAATCAATAAAAACTGTTTCCGCTGGAACTACGTCATTCCAGCGGAACATTTTTTTCCTATGCACGTAGAAGAAAAAAAAAAGTCCAATAATTAGTTTGTAACGAGAGGTAAATGTGTATGCTTGAATGAAATTTGTGTGACATAAAACTGCGGCAATAATCAAGTTTCCGCTGCGCTGACGTTTGCCAATTTGATGAAAATCATATAAAACGGCTTAGTGCAGAGTTGATTTTTTTTACGCACGTTGCTTTTAATTTGTGTGTAATGATTGTTAACACAGAATTATAAAAAAAATATACCGTTCAGAAGATATACACGTAAAAGTAAAATAAGGTTATTTATTAGGTCCAAGAACTTAAAATAGGAACACTAGAGCATAACTTATAACTTTTATTTGTATCTTTTAAGGGACTACAATGCCTTGCCAAGTTTCATTTATGTGGTCTTAGTAATTAATGAGCAATGGCATAATTTACTACGGCTTGAGTACTATATTGTATGACATCCGATTGCAGGACTTTTTAATGGAAAAGCAAAATATAACTTATTCCGATGATTAGTTTATTAATGCAACTATTCACATCTAAAATTTCATCTCAATACACTAAATAATTAAAGAGATATAATAAAAATACCAGAACAACCGCAATACATGGATAAACCGACCAAGTTTGAATGGCTACAAAAAAGCGGCCGTGCAGTATAAAGAGCTAACGTTCTAAAATTTCCAGTGTTGTACCATTATTGGACTGGTACAGCTGTGCACACAAGTTTTGAACAATTAACTAATACTAGTATACTATTTTTAATAATTTTGGAGTGCACTTGTCATTACTTCATATTGACGATTCATTGTGTTTTTTGTGTACATCTTTCGTTGGAGGTCCTGAATAAATAAATAAAATAATAATTTTCGTGATAAAAATAGTAGGTCGCTTGATTTTTAACCGACTTTCCAAAAAGGAGGAGGTTCTATGGTTGGCAGTATATGTATGTACTGATTTGTCAATTGTGGACCGATTTTGAAGATTATTTTTGTTTGAAAGAGTAGGTTCCTGAATTGGTCCCATTTAAATTTGGTGTAGATCTGATATAGAACTTCGGAGATATATAACAGAACACTTAAATAAACAACAGCACATCTCTCGGGATTGCTGCAATTGCATTGCATGGCACACTCTCATTTCGGGTTTTTCATCGTCATTTATTCGGTTAATCTATTCCGGCATAACTTTGGGCATTGTGGGTACCTTACTATAGAACTTGCTCATTAAATTATTTACCATAAAAATACAATTGGCTTTCAAATAAAAACAGTACAAAGTGAAAAATAACTTCAATTTCGGAAGTCGGTGTCAAAAAACGAAGAAACAAAACAGAAACACCGACTGCCGAAATTAAAGTAATTTTTCACTTTTTAGTGTTTTTATTAGTAAGTCGGTTGTATTTTTATGTAACAAAGTTTTTTTTCCTTAAACTTTCAAAATTATTTGCATCTGTAACAAATGCATTTATTTACCAGTACTTATATTACAAAAAGTTATTACTGTAGGTAATTATTATTTCCTTAATATTAAGCTAATGATAATTAAAAAAAAAATCTTACACGAGAAGTCATTTCAAATGTCGAATTTAAAAAGTTAACAGTATACTATGGAATAATTTAAAGTAGGTAGGTATTTTCTTAGCATGCGCTTCCTCTTCTTTTTTGTTTATCAGTCACAACCAACTCCCTAAAATTTACATAGTAGAACTTAAGATTTCAGTAGGTAATATATTTTTTATTTATATATAATAAAAAAAACTGATTCATTATATCAATGTTTTTAACAATCTCGGGACACTGGGGTCCCGAACCTTTGAAAGGCGTGCTAGGGGCCGAAGCTAACTCGCAGAGGCCCTGTTAACTATGTATCATGATATGTGACACCAAACGATGATTATTCGTAGATGCACTACGTAAGAGCACCCAAGGACAATCCCCGGTTGGTGCAGGACTATTGTTAATATGGAGACAAAGATATTGGGCTATGGGTTTGGCAGGTTTAGTGGATCGATTGCCTAAAACTATAGTATGACTATTAGCCTCTGACTGACCACTGTTGAATTACACGGCTATAAAATGGCAGGGGGTGACCTGCACACTCAATTACGGTGCTTGAGGAGTGGAGAGGTATACCACGGCTATCAGTCCAATCCCGGAAATTCGGTAAAGATCCCTACCAGCATCATCCAGTAAGATTATACTGTAGCCTCCACCCGATCTATTCCCACCTAAGAATTGGCAACTGAATAAAAAACGGGCGTGTACTTTAAAAATTAAGTTTTAATTTGCAAAACCAAACTAGATTAGCCGGAAGCACACAAATATTTGTAGGTAGTGGGTTACGGACGTCTGTTGTCACTCCTGCAGGGATAGGTACTCTCCTGTAGTAGCAGGAAGCCGGAGATGGAAGCTGGCAGATGATATGCAGAGGTGCTGTACGTCGATGTCTCTGGCAGCTTATACGGCGAGGTGTCAGCCACGACTCGCTCAGCACACCAGTGGCGTAGCGACAGGTGGGCCTTCGGAACTGCGGCACACGTGACGTGCACGCAGTACTTGTCGAAGTGCTCGATGCCGAAGAAATGATGAAGCTGCAGAAGCGAAGAAGCCGTAGATCCTGGAAACCACCGTTCCAGCCTATTAGATCGTGGCCGAATATTCTCCGTCCTGGGGTACCACCGACGACAACAATAAGAAAGTACCTATTTAAATGTAGTAGTATTGACGTGGTGGCACTGACCAGAACGGAGTTTACATAAAGATCAAGCAAGCTTGAGCAAAAAGAAAACAGTAAAAACAATGATTAGGAATCCGTTAAAACGTTACAGACTTATTTTTCAAAATTATTAATAAACTTGAAGGTAGAAGAAAATTAGGTAGCAAGATGCAACATTATTAGCTATAACTGAGGCTATTACTAAATGGTGTTTATTGGAAAAAAGTAATTACATCTGTAGCGTAACGAGAAGTATAGGGGTAGGTACAATAAATAATGATTGGCAAAAGAAATGAAGATGGCAATGATTATGCTTTGCGTAATTTGTGTGCTATTCAAAACTTACCCTAATTCGGGATTTCCACGCACAACTTTAACGGCACTTATTAAACCGTCGTTAACTCGCGAAATAAATATAAGTTTAAAAAATTAACGCTCGTGTCTGCTAGGGCGCTCGACAGGACGCAAAGCAATACGTGTGCTCGCAAATCAGCCTAGGAGCGACTGGCGGACGACTGCTGCGCGGGCGACCGCGCGCAATCTTTTTTATCATTCGATCTATGCGAACACTCGCCCCCGCGCCTCAGGTACCCGCCGCTTTCCAAGTCACAAACAAACAAAGAACGAAGCATTAGTTCATTGTTGTAACGTTTCGTTACAATACTTCTTCCCACCGAGCACTTTTGCTCTTGTGAATCTTCATTCAAGCCAACCAATTAAGGCAAACGAGAGATGGGAGCTCTCCCCATCAGTGTTCTTTCCAGCCGGCCAATAAAGGCAAGCGGAAGATGAGGGTCAACTGACAAGACTTCTCCCAGGAGATCTGGTCCGTGGGGCCGCCACTGCCCAGCAGCTCACCACAAAGCTGCCCAGCGGACCTATCTCTGTTATTATTACTTTGTTAATAATATTGTTTTTTTTTAGTATTATATTAACATTAACTAATAAATACTTTTAAGAATACAAAGTTAATACAGTTGTTTTATTTTCTGCAAACTATTGTGTACGCACCTGTACGAAACTATTAAACACAGTAACGAGCTATACTGGAAATTTTAGAACGTTAGCTCTTTATACTGCACGGCCGCTTTTTTGTAGCCATTTAAACTTGGTCGGTTTATCCATGTATTGAGGTTGTTCTGGTATTTTTATTATATCTCTTTAATTATTTAGTGTATTGAGATGAAATTTTAGATGTGAATTGTTGCATTAATAAACTAATCATCGGAATAAGTTATATTTTGCTTTTCCATTAAAAAGTCCTGCAATCTGATGTCATACAATATAGTACTCAAGCCGTAGTAAATTATGCCATTGCTCATTAATTACTAAGACCACATAAATGAAACTTGGCAAGGCATTGTAGTCCCTTAAAAGATACAAATAAAAGTTATAAGTTATGCTCTAGAGTTCCTATTTTAAGTTCTTGGACCTAATAACCTTATTTTACTTTTACGTGTTACATATCTTCTGAACTTTATGTTTTTTTCTAATTCTGTGTTAACAATCATTACACACAAATTAAAAGCAACGTACGTAAAAAAAATCAACTCTGCACTAAGCCGTTTTATATGATTTTCATCAAATTGGCAAACGTCAGCGCAGCGGAAACTTGATTATTGCCGCAGTTTTATGTCACACAAATTTCATTCAAGCATACACATTTACCTCTCGTTACAAACTAATTATTGGATGTTTCTTTTTTCTTCTACGTGCATAGGAAATAAAAAGTTCCGCTGGGATGACGTAGTTCCAGCGGAAACAGTTTTTATTGATTAGCTCCCCAATAGTTGGATACACAAATTTGTAGTTACCATACACAATTACACGACGTCATACACTAACTATCTGCTAAACTGAAATTAAGATATTCGACATTTTTCCGCTGCGACTACGAACACGCGAGAAGCTACTCTACTCTCGACCGAAAATCATGCTTGCCGATTTCAGCATGTACAATTTATGTAATGGTAACACTGCTTTAAGGCTGGGTTATTCGAACCTGTAAGCGAGGCGTGAAAAAAGCTACGCCCGCGAGCAATCAAGTTAAAAAACAGACTGCTGAAAAGCGAACTAAAAAGACGTAAACAAGAAGCAATTCATGCTGTGCAGTCGGATATTTGGGAGCTGGCTGACCAAAACCGGATGTATCCTCCGACTGCACAGCATGCATTGCTTCTTGTTTACGTCTTTTTAGTTCGCTCTCCAAGCAGTTGTTTTTTTTTATAACGTGTTTTATTTACAACTTTTTAGTTCTTATTTTTTTTTTAAATTACATACATTTAAACATATAGGTAAGTGTTATATATTTTTGAAATAACCTTTTAATACCCTTTATTTTGATACCCCACACGATGGGTTTGGAAGGGGAAGGGAAAAATAATATTTTCTTCCACAAAATGGCGCCCAAAATCCGCAATTTGTTCTTTTCCAATTTTAATGTAGCCAGTGGCACTCGCAGAATCATTAAAATCGGCCAACTTGTTTGGTCTCTAGAACGCCACATAGAAATAAACATACATACATAGACTGATAAACACATTACCCTCCTTCGGCAGTCGGGTAAAAAACTGTCTAAAGCGCACGAGCCCGCCAGGGTAAGCAACACTTACTAAGTTCAGTCTTGGGATGGGTGACCACATTTTTTTGGATCGCTTGTATATAAATGGGTATTTTTGGTTCACTTTTTTTGATAGGTGATAAAATAATTGATGTGTTGCTTAACCCGTGCTGGGTTCTTTTTTTTCCCGCATCCAAAAAAAAGTGCTCACACATCCAAATACTGACGGTGGTAAGTGTTGCTTACCTTGGCGGGGTCACCCTTCCAAAATCAATTTAATCAAAAAAATATGGTAACCCATCCAAAGACTGACCTTGGTTAGTTTGATTACCCTGGCGGGATCACCCATATAAAAACAAGTGAACCCATAAAAAAGTGGTCACCCATCCAAAGACTGACCTTGGTAAGTGTTGCTTACCTACCCTGGCAGGGTTACCACCCGGCTGCTTCAAGTAAACACTAACCCATCCAGATACTGACCTTGGTAAGTACTAAGTACAGTCAATATTATTGCGCGTGAGGAAGGTTCGATTCCCAGGGTCAGTACAGGTATCGGCGCGGATTAAGAGCGCTCGGCGAAAGTGGTGGAGTGATTTGCGCATGTGGACAGTCACGCGTAAAATTACTAAGAGCGATTTGAACTAATTATTTGATTGTACGTAGTTTAAATTTTGTGAATAATGGATACATAAATAGCTAATTTTAACACAGTGTGGTTTAGGCACATTGGCCTATCGTTATAATAATGAATAATATGTCACTAAATTTAATAGGTTTTTTGCAATTAAATATTCGCTCCTGTTGTTGCATTTTTCACCAGTTTTATAGGTATCATCAATGACTTCATCTGTTTCTTTTTTTAAAAAACAATTCACATCGTAAATCATTTTTCGTGCTTGCCTCGTTAACACTTTTTTTTCGGCATCTTTCATCGGCAACGTAAAGAAGGAAATTATGTTAAATAAAAAGTTCCGTTCCATAGTATTTCAACATTATGAAACGGAACTTTTTATTTAACATAATAATGCGCGACTGCACCTAGGGGACACGAGACGTATGAGAAGGACGACTGATTGACCAATAAGACGCCGGCGCCGGTCGCTACCTCCGTTGCACCTCACGCCCCCCGCCACTCAGACCCAAAAATCAACTTCTGCGCATTCAAGGTCAGCGCTCTTAATCCGCGCCGATACCTGTAACAGTTTTTGTTTTTTAAATTTATTTTCTCAAACATGCATTGAAATATTTTCATTATTTTCGAAAATAAAACACGCGATGTATCGAATTTACGGACAAAGAAAATCAAATCCATTGCAGGAGCGTTTTTTGAATTTGGAACATTACAACATAGATAAATATGCTCCTACTCTGCATACTGCTGAAATGATGTGTCGGTCAGCTCTTAGGTTGGTATCTACCCCCACCTCTGCTTAACTAACCGAGCGTGTTCGCACATGTAAACATAATTAATCAGCGGCGCCCGCCTGTTTTGAGGAAGGAAGAAGAGTTTTGAGGTTTCGTTTTGCTCGCGTGGGCATCGCGCGAACATTTTGATAACGGATATCAGTAACTGGCATCCGTTGCCCGCATTTTTAATAAATAATAATGAATAATAAATTAAGACAACATCACATACATTGTCCGGTCCCAAACTAAGGTTTTCCCTTGTACTATGGAAACCAGGAACAACGAAGGTACCACAAACACCCAGACCCAACACAAATATCTGTTTCATCAACAAACATTTGTGTTAGTGCGGGAATCGAACCGGCGCCCTTGCGTCTCAACCGGCGCTCTAAACAACTGCGCTAAACGGGTCGTCGGGTAATGAAAAAACGCCCATCCCTAAAAGGCGATTACTGATCTGTTTCTTAATGTCTATTCTCAGGGGTGCTCGGCACCCACTGTTTATTTCTCATGGGTGCTCGAGCCCCCGAGCACCCTCGGAGTCGGCGCCTCTGGCCTCAGCTAAAAACATTAGAACCCGGTCACAGGAAAAGAGGTCTTATAGACGGTTTAGGATCAGTTGTAAAAAGTAACTTAGAGCAATCGGATGCCCAACATTACAATAATACCATTAAACTTCTAGAAAATAATGATGACAAGACATTATCGGAGGTAAACGAGCATATGATTCTTAATAAAGTGGATGATCAGATACAGTGAGATACTTTCAAAAATTGTAAGCAATCGAGAGAGAATCAATAGTATCTTAAGATTACTTCTAGAAGACGAGAAAGCTTCTGCTAAAATGATCTTATATGATACGCAAAGTTTGCTCAGGGGGGTAACCATAAGCTCTTAGAGTAAGGTTAGTTTGAGTGTGCGTAAGGGACAGATGTATACAAGTCATATACATCTGTCCTTTACACACACTCAAAATAACTTTACTCTAGGAGCTTATGGTCACACCCCAGATGTTACCTATAATTAGCGATAATACAGATTATTTATTCCTAGAGATAACTAGAATAGAAGATAACTTAACTTTCATACGTGCATCGAACACTCAGATAGTACTTTAAGCATAGATACTTTAAGTCACATGACTAAACGATTCAGATCTAACGGCTCAGATCAATTTCTAGAGGCAGATCTAAAAGAAAAAGCAGTTATAAAATCTGGTTATTATTATACAGGAAAAATAATAGTTATCATTTAAAGTCCCAATAATCGCCCCTGATAAGTTCGAATTATATAAATTAGCAATAATTCCCAATAAATGTATGTACACCTTTATTCCTCCTTACCCTTTCATTGCAACCAATTGGAAAGTTTTCAAGTACATAGAGTCTGAATGCCTGTAGTTCAACCAGATTCATCTCTGCGAAGAGGAAGTCAAACATCAACCGACGAGAGGACATCTAGCCTGCATCCAAGTTCTCATTTTCAATCAATCTCTAGAGATGTCATGCCAGCCCACTAAACTCACGCTGACCAAAGAAGCCATGGAGCAATGGACGACAGACGCTATACATTCACCTTTCCACAACCAACCCGAACCGAACAATGCGAACGTCAATAATTCATCTCTCTACGCGGAAGTTATCTCGCCACCATTCCGCAAAAATGCTTACTACGCACTGAGCAGTTTACTATCATGAACACGACTGACCAAATCAAAGAACAACCGCTGAAAATCACCGAAATACCTATGAACCTGAACTTTGCCAATGAATCTATCCCACATCTAAAGTTAAATTCACTACACCTGAAAAGTCTACATGAAATCGAAGAAAAAATCGATCACGCAAAACCTGGAACAATAGATTTACTACTGTAATATTTGGTGCAACTGTACTGATTGTTACTCTCACCATACCTCGGTATAATGTTTGGACAAACCTCAGAAAGCCACAATCACCAGATGAGAGCGCTGATAATGATCAATACTGTTACGAGCTGGGGTTCTGATATAAATTATTTAAACAGCAGACTTCAATTAATCACACTTTATTATAAAAAACACTTCTTAAACAATTCTATTACTTTGCACCATTTTCCTTTTCCGATCGCTCTGTGTCACTTCCAAATCGAAACGTATGCTAGTATTATATTATCTGTGTCGAAACTGACTGACCCACGACGAACCCGACCGCTCTTTATATGACTTACTTGACTTATTAACACCTAGATGAGACAGAGGGCATCCACAGATGTCCTCCATCGCGATAGGTCTTGAGCTTCACGCTTCACCTCGCTCCATATCATTACGATGCTCGTCACTTCTGCCAACGCGACGCCAGGTTTGACGGGGACGGGCACGCTTTCTTTTCCCTTGGGGATTCCAGTCCTAAGCTTGCTTGGGTATGTGATCGGGACCCCTTCGGAGCGTGTGGCCAATCCATCTACACTTGCGACGCTTGATCTGGCGGTCGATCGGGCTCTCGTGGCATTTCTCAAACAGCTCTACATTGGAGATGGTCCAGTAAATTCCGAGAATGTAACGAAGACAGCGGTTGACGAAGTCTTGTATTTGGCGTGAGATGTCCTTTTTGACCTTTCACGTTTCGCACCCGTAGAGCAGCACGGATTTGACATTGGACCCGAAGATTTTGAGTTTAATCCTTCGGTTCAGTTGCCGCGATTGCCAAACAGCTCTCAGCTGCGCGAAGGTTGCTCGGGCTTTGGCGATCCTAGAAGCGATGTCCTCTTCACTACCCCCAGTCTCAGACACGACACTCCCGAGGTACGTAAATTTGTGGATACGTTCCACTGCCTCTTTGCCAATCAGCAACGGTGACTGGTTCTTCACACCAGTTCTCATTTCCTGAGTCTTCCGGATATTTTTTTTTGAGCCCCGTTTTTGCCGCTTCCTGACGTAGATCGTTTAGCTTTGCTTGCATATCGGCGTGGGTATGACTCAGCAGGCATAGGTCATCGGCGTAATCCAAGTCTTCAAAGACGTTGGATAATCCCCATTCTATGCCGCGGAGCCTGTTATCATAGATGCGAAGCATAATACCATCAAGAACGACTAGGAAGAGGAGCGGCGACAGGAGGCAACCTTGGCGGACAACCGCGTGCACTGTTAGGTAATCCGATATGAGGCCGTTATGAGTAACCTTACAGGAATATTACTTGTAAATAATCTGCAGCAGACGGACTATTTGCGGCGGCACTCCAATGTCCAGTAGGCGGGACCAGATACTAAACCACTTCAGCGTATCTTATTCTGTTATCTACTATTCAGTTATCTACTATTATTATAGGTAAACCCCATAGTTCATAAGCATTGTAAATAGACTTTGTGCCCACTAAAACTAATGTTCTTAGCAATCCATATACAAAAATCTAATCGAGCAATAAACACCAGTGTTCCTTTCCTTAAATTATTACCAGTAATTAAGTCTGAGAATATTAATTCAAATAGCTTTTCTTTGTTCTTTGTTAAGCTATTGCATAGCTTCTATCGCAGGCCTTGAGCGTGGAGACCGAATCCAGAAATTCCGTAACATAAATTCCGTAACGAAAATAACCTAACACCCCCCCATTCCGACCGGCACAGCGGTGATACTTTGACTTTTTATAAGGTTTTTGAATTCTGAGGAATGTGAGCGGTGAGGGGCAGGGAGGCGGGGGGGGAGAGCTTTGTTGCACGTGTTTTAAATTTCCGTGTTGGTATTTTTAGAATGAAATTTTTTTTTACGGGATTAGGTAAACGGTTAAGGGGGGGGGATTAATCGCGGGGATTAATCGCGGGGGATTAAAGCGGTGGGCAGGGGGGCAAATTTTTTGTCAGAAATGGGCTAACTCCAACCGTTTCTAAGATATGAGGGTTTTAAAATTTTTGTTGGTCGTAAAAAAATCCTTTTATCGGTCTCTCTGAGCTGTTTCTGTGACGATGGTGATCAATGTGGACCTTGCTAATGAGAATAAGGGTCACTTTATATTTTAGTTTTGTTTTTTAGAATTTTATTAATCGGAAATAAATGGGGATTTGGAAAAAAGAAAAATAGTGAAAAGAAAAAATTAAATAAAAGATTAAAAAAAAAAAAAAAAAAATGTGGTTTTGCAACTCTATACAATTCGACATTCAGACGCATTTTCCAGGACCGGATCTAGAATAAATGCTATGCAATAGCTTTACCGCGGCAGTCCCCGAGTGCCACACTTCTATTTTCTTTTAGTAACAGGTCCAGGTTCCCGAGAAAGAGTCACCGAGTATTGGAAGTTATCGGAACGACGATTCCAGGTAAGACCTATTAGTTTAACTATTTCATCCTCTTTTAGCTGCAAACCTTCTCCTATCTCTCCCAGTCCTTCATTTTTTACTTCTTTTTCTCATATACCTCCATATATTTTTAGAATCTTTTTTCTTTGTCTTCTTTTTTGAAACTTTTCTATTGTTTTCAAACATTTTACTTCTTTTTAACTTTAAAACCCCTCCTACTTTCTCAGGTTTTCAACTAACATAATATTCTCTTCATATACTATAGATAATAAATTAGTTTTTGTTTGTGGTGACTTAAATATAGATCTGTTAGTCAATTCACTTGAAAAATGTAAGCTCATTTCATTGTTCAAATCATTTAACTTAACATATGTTTTTAATGAACCGACAAGAATAACAGCAACTTCAGCTTCGTGCATAGATACTGCATTTACTAATTGTAAAGTAAATTAAGATTCGTTTTTAATTAGTGGCGTTAGGTCAGACCATACTGGTCAACTAGTATCTTTTGAGTCAGATAAAAAATTAAACCAAGCTAAATCAATTCGATTAAGACCTCTTACTAAAAATAAATTAAATTCTTTTAATAATAATAATTTCAGCAATCTTTGTAGTGCCAGTTTTGATTCAAAAGACCCCAATATAAATTAGGGCACGTTGTTTTCTACAGTTTGCCATGAATTCAATAAAACGTGTCCTGTAAAAACAGTTAAAGTCAACAATTCAAAATCGAAATTTTAGCATAAGAAAAAGCCGAAATCTTATATAATTTATATTACGAAAAATCTTTGACTACCGATCAAGATTTTCACACTTATGTTAGAATCTACTATTCCAAAATATTCAAACGAGCCTGTGCTCAAGCAAAATCTCAAATAATAATTAACAAGATTGGTATTACTAACAATAAAATAAAAACTGTGTGACAAGTAATTAATAGAGAAACTGGAAAGACACAACAACGCGATCAGAATGTGTTGTTTTTGAAAATAACTAATCAAACCATTTCTGATAAGCAAGAAGTAGCTGAGACTTTAGAAAATTTCTTTACCAACATTCCGTTAGAGGTTACGAAGTCTCTTCCCTCCTCATCTAAATTAGCTGAAGCTCTTCTTAAAGAAAACTTTACTAAAGACATAACAACCTTTAAATTTAAACCAATATGTCTTGATACAATTAAAAACGCGTTCAAAAGTCTCAATATAAAAATACTGAAAACTTATGGGGGATATCCGTTAGGGTTCTTGTAGATATTATTGACTCAATTGCTCCTATCCTAACAGGCATATTCGATCAATGTTTGGACAGCGGCACGTTTCCTGACTTAATGAAGCACTGTAAAAAAGTACCAATTTTCAAATCAGGCTTTACGAGTGATACCTCTAATTATAGACCTATATCCGTGCTTCCAGCATTGAGTTAAATCTATGAAAAAATCTTGCTGGACCAGATGTTGTCTCACTTCAATTCAAATAGGTTCCTGCATAGAAAATAGTTTGGTTTCACGAAAGGTAGTTCGACAACGGATGCGGGAGTAAAAAAAACTCATCAGCCACATCTTGGAATCTTGGAAGAAGTCCCAGGATGCCATTGGCATTTTCTGTGATCTCTCAAAAGCGTTCGACTGCGTCGACCACAACACACTGATCTGTAAATTACACCACTACGGAATTCGAGGACAAGCTGTTGATCTTGTGCTTTCCCATTTATCAAACAGACAGCAAAAAGTAAATGTTAATGGGACGACGTCCTCCGGGTCTCTAGTCGAGATGGGCGTGCCCCAAGGTTCAATCCTCGGCCCTTTCCTCTTTCTTGTTTACATTAATGATCTCCCTTTTATGATGGCCAAATAATCGAATATAATTCTATTTGCTGATGATACTTCACTTTTGTTTAAACTTAAACGTCAGCAGCTGGTTACTGATGATGTAAATAGCGCGATCTCAAAAGTATTTCAATGTTAATAATTTACTTCTTAATGAAAAAAAAACCAAATGCATTAAGTTTACTCTACCTCATGTTAGGCAGGTATAAACTGATGTGTTGATAAAGGGCGAAGAATTGAATCCTGAAAATAGTACAGTATTCTTAGGCTTAACTTTGGATGCTAAGTCTAAGCTAGTTCAGTGGGGCCCACATATACATAAATTGTCAAAGAAGCTAAGCTCCGCAGCATATGCTGTTAGAAAAATTCGTAATTCAACTGACATAGAGACAGCCCGTTTAGTATACTTTAGCAATTTTCATAGTGTAATGTCGTACGGTATTCTGTTGTGGGGAAATGCTGCCGACATCCAGATTATCTTTGTTTTGCAGAAAAGAGCTGTTCGATCAATTTATAAATTAAGCCCAAGACACTCTCTCAAAGAGAAATTTAAGGAGATTAATGTAATGACTGTCCCTTCTCAGTATATTTATGAAAATCTTTTATATGCCCATAAAAATATAAAATTGTTTAAAAACTACAGTGATATACATAACATAAATACTAGGAACAAACACAAATTTGTAGTACCTACAACAAGGCTAAAGAAAATAGGTGGCTCGTTTAGATGTCAAAGTGTACGCTTTTATAATAAGCTTCCAAGCCACGTACAAGATCTAAGTCTTAATAAATTCAAATCTTTCATTAAACGTAAGTTGTGCCAGAAAGCCTTTAATACAATTAAAGACTACCACACAGTTACCGACTACAATTGAGGACAAAAAGGCTTGGGATTGAGCTGCTCCAATTAATTTTGTTGTTTTTTATTATATTTTGCACCGTGAATTTTGTTGTTATTATTATATTATTTTATTTTTTGGTTTTCTTGCAATGAGAAGAATATTTACTTTTTAAAGTATTATATTATTTTATTTTAATTATTTGAATGTGAAGACTATGTGGATCACTCTTTGTTTGTTTTAATTTTAATTTATCTTCGTTTTTAATCATGGTCTGGCATTTTGAGTAGTTTATGCGGCCTACCCGAATGTCCTTTCTTTGGTATTGTTCGTCGAATCGTTAAGCTCCTTAAATTCTGAGTTGAGCTGCTCGGTTATTGACAAATGCGTGCACTGACTGGACAGGTCCACTCAATCTGGCTGGTTCTTTTCTCAAAAGACCATTTCAGACATCAGTCTACAAGGTCTTCACATTATCTAACCAAGATTTTGTCTGGACGTTAAAAGAGACTGTGACCTCTGAGTTTGTTTCGGCCTTTCTTCTCAGAGTAGTCAGATAGGAAACGCCGACCTCATCTAGTTTAAAAAAATATGATCGACATGTAAAAGTGTTTGTACAAACCAACTTACAGAAATAAAATCATTTATCATTTAAACAGTTATACGCTTTTATAACAAGTTGCCAAAGTCAGTTATAGAACTGACCGATGTAAACTTCAAAAATCACATCAAACGTGTCCTTATTCTTTTAGCGATTATTTTGTGAATGTGTGAAGATTGTAGGCCTTCTAGATGTTAGTTAACATTTGTTAACTTTTTTATATATTAAATAATCTTTTTCTTTTAGTTTCTTACGACTTATTGTTGGGCCTACGTTGTCCCCCCATAGTAATAATGCTGTAACATGGAAATATTGTTAAAACAAAACCATTTTTTAAAAGAGTAACCGTGGAGTTTCTTGCCCGTTCTTCTCCATAGGAAACGACCAACCCGAACCGTGCACCTTTTGTCGACGTTTTATAAGGCTTAAACATAGGCAATGTGAAATAAAAAAGTTTGATTAGATTTGAAAGAAAGAAAGAAAAGGCCTTTCCTTTTCGAAGTCTACAAAGTTTAGATAAATCTCCCTCTGCTATTCTGATGCTTGTTCCAGTATGATACGGAGAGTGTTGATCTGGTCCGTACAGGAGCGGTTCGAGCGGAAACCAGCCTGCTCCTTGCGTAGAAGAGGATCCACTGCCTTCGACAATATATCCAGGATGATCTTGCAAAAAAACCTTAAAGGGAATCGAGAGCAACGTTATACTTCTCCAGTTATCGCACTGGCTGTTATAACTGTTCCTAAGAAAGGTGATCTCACCTTTCTTATGAACCATTATAAGAAGACCTTTCTTCCATTCGTCTGGGAGTTCTTCGGCGATCCAGATCTTTTCGATGAGCGGCGTCGACTGCGGTGGGTAAGTCGGCTTTTAGCATTTCCGTAGTTATCAGGTCGAGTCCTGGTGCTTTGCCTGTCTTCAAAGAGCGGACTGCCTCCGCAACTTCAGAGGCTGATGGTGGTTCCGTGTATTAACAATTGCGCTGCAATTCAGTTCCTCACCATCCCAGCTTCTCAATATTAATTGAGAAGCTGGGATGGTGAGGAACTGAATTGCAGCGCATCAGGCGTTGATGTAGCTGACAAAAGGAAGACCACTTCAAATTGTTCACGCCAGCGAAGTTGCTGCCCTTCTGACGTCACAATGAGTTGACCATCTTTGGACTTCAGCGGCTTCTTCGACTTGCTGTTACCTGCCAAGGTTTTGATAGCATTGTGCAACTCTTTCAAGTTGCCGGAGTTTGCTGCTTGTTGAGCACGATCAGCAATACCATCAGCCCACTGTCTCCTATCTTTGCGGGTACTGCGATAGATTTACTTGCGTTTCTGACGGTATTGCATGTTAAGGTCTGCTCGTATGGCGTCATTATGGGTCTCAAGCAGTCTCAGATGAAGATTCCTTCTATCTTCGATCAGGTTCCACGTGCGTTGTGAGTTGTGACAGAACAGTATACTGTTCTAGATAATTCGAGAATCTTCCAGAACAATCGACTTTCGATTTCATTATTACCGAAGCGACTAGAATGTTCGGCTCGATCATTCTGGAAAATTCCATTCGACACGAGTTTTTGAGAATATTAGTTCCGTTATTCGATATTAGATGGCGCCACTAGTTACTACCTAGTTCTTCCTCTCGTCACTAGATTGGCATTGCCCTATCTTGTAACATTGCCTCCCTCTTAGACATGCTCGTCCCGAGTTAGTTAGACCCATGATAACGGGCCAACCGAACCACATGAATGAAATTTGATGCACCTCGGGGTCCCTTTTGAATTCGTCATTCAAAATCAAAATCAAAATCAATTTTTTTATTTCACACAGGCCTACATGGGCACTTATAAAACGTCGACAAATCCATTAATCTTAGTAACTACGCGATATGGCCCATCCCATTTTGCTTGCAATATAGGCGATTTTCCTTTGGTGCGTACCGGGTTATGTAATCATACCAGAGATCCTTCATCGAAGCCCTTATTGTTCGCCTTCCGATCGTAGCGAGTCTTCATCCTCTCAGACATCTGCTGACCTGTCTGTCTGATGTGCTCGTATGCATCATTCATCCTGTTCCGTAGTTCATTCGCATAATCGTTATACTGCGTGGAGACTCAGGTGGGATACCAGTGATTAGATCTGCTGGTAATCGTAGTTCTCGTCCGAATTAGCAAAAACTGGAGTTATTGTGCTTTCATGAACAGCACTGCGATATGCCAGAAAAAATTGTTGAATGTGTTTGTTCCAATCCTTCTGCCTGCTTTCCACAACCTTTGGCAAATACCTCTCCAGCGATTGGTTGAATCGTTCAACCATCCCGTCTGATTGCGGATGATGAAGTAGTAGTTCTGGTTTTGTGAGCACCCATCACACGAGACGTATCCTTGAACACTTCTGACTGGAAGTACCGACCTTGGTCACTGTGGATTTCCAAGGGTACCCCGAAACGAAAAAACACTTCGAGAACTAACTTATAAGCCACCGTAACGGCTTCTTGATTGGGGATTGCAAACACTTCCGGCCTTTTTGTGAAGTACGACCAGGAACTAATTGTTCCCGCTTTGGCTTGCCGGAAATGGCCCAGCAACATCTAATGCTATACGTTCCCATGGTGCACCAACATTGTAAACTTATAGTAACCCTCTGCTACGAGTTTGTGGTCCTTTCACAGCCGCACAACTTGTACATTTGCGACACCATTTCACAACGTCCTCTCGACAATGGATCCAGTAATATCGTTCTCGGATCTTGATTAAAGTCCTCTTAACTCCCATGTGATTCCTGAACTTTCATTGTGATAGAGCTGTAGGACCTCAGGCACCTTAACTTTAGGTACGACCATTTGTAGATGACACTGGTCACCACGAACATTGTCCCATTTCCGGCACAGAACTCCATCCTGGATAACCAAGCTTTCCCACTGTGCCAATAACTCTTGGTGATGGAACTGGTTGCTGCAACATCACTCCAGTGAGGCCTAGGAGCACCAAATTCTTCCATTCAAGGATCGCGTTTATGTCTCTGTCTTCCTGTTGAGCACTCTGCAAGGTTTTCTTCCACTTTTCGCTAAGATCCGTCCTAAAAACTCGCACTAGCGTTACTTGCTTAGCTTCTTGTCTCGCACAATGTTTACATTGGCCTGGACACGGTCTTCTCGATAGAGCATCAGCATTACCGTGCGACGTTCCGCCACGATTTTGAATTACGAAATCATACTCTTGCAGTAGTTCAATACATCTTGCTTCTAGGTTCTTAAATTGCAGTAGCCATTTCAGTGCAGCGTGGTCCGTTCGCAGGCGAAATTTCCGCCACAACAAATATTTATTGAAATATTGCAATATTTTTACTACAGCTAGAAGCTCCCTTCGAGTGACACAGTAGTTCCTTTCAGGCTTGGATAAGGCTTTGCTGAAGTACGCAATTACAACCTCATGATCTCCTTTTCGTTGAGACAATACCGCACCGATTCCAGTATTTCTGGCATCTGTGTCAGCTATGAATTCATTTTCATTGTCAGGATAGCCTAGGATGGGTGCAATGCACATATGTTCCTTCAGCTTCTGAAACGCGGCGTCAAAGCTCTTATTCCAGCAGAACTGTATATTGTCTTCAGTTAGCTTATGAAGAGGTCGGGCAATGTCAGCAAAGCTCTTCACAAACCGCCGATAGTAGGAGCACAAACCGAGACATGCCCTGACTTGCGATTTGTTCTCCGGAACTGGCCAAGTCTTGACGGCAAAGATCTTATCCGGGTCCGTTTGAATACATTCTTCGGAAACGTGTCCTAAAAACTTCACTTGCCGCCTAAACAACGCGCACTTCTTTGAACTTAGCTTAAGATTGGCTCCTCGTATCTTCGACAGCACACGTTCCAGATTGCGGAGGTGATCTTCAAATGTCCGTCCTACGATTATAATGTCATCCAAGTAGACAAGGTGGGCGACACCAATCAGCGCAGTTAGTAACCGCTCCATCAATCTCTCAAAGGTGGCAGGAGCATTACACAACCCAAATGGCATGATGTTGAATTGCCACAATCCTTTACCTGTGGAGAATGCTGTCTTTTCCTTATCTCGAGGGTCTATCTCGACCTGCCAGTAGCCGCTCTTCAGATCTAAGATAGAAAACCACTTCATTCCCGTTAGCGTATCCAGCGTGTCGTCGATCCTTGGCAACGGATAACTGTCCTTCTTCGTGATGTCGTTTAGCCGGCGATAGTCTACACAGAAGCGCATGCTGCCGTCCTTCTTCTTTACCAACACAACACTACCGGTTAATACCATGGGCTGGATGAAGGGTTCAATCACGCCATCTTTCACCATACCATGTTCATGTCGTCAACTTCACGTTCCCGTGCCACTGGCACACGTCTTGGTAGCTGACTCATTTCCTATATATATTCTGTGTTGAACTAAAGCAGTCTTCCCTATGTAGGCATCATTTGTCGAGAAAATGTCGGCGAACTTGTTCAACATCGTGGCTTTCCTTTATGTCCAACTGTCTCCTGTAGGAGTGTAGGACTGCCTTCGCAAGTCGACAGTTTAATAGCCTAAGTGCTAGGCTCTACAATCAAGTCAAGGCGTAGATATTAAATTGTTTGCCTTGACTAAGCGTGAGGTAAAACACAAGATTAATTCCTGGCTACTGACATTGACATATGGTGATACCGGGTAGCTTCTAACCACTGTACATTAAAATGAGATATGTTTACACACACTATAGTAGGCTTCAGAACAAACAAACACATACACATACATTCTATACACACGCATGCACCAACACACACTTACACACATTTTTATTCTTTATTCTTATCCTTTGCTTATCCACTGCACGTACCAATTAAATATTTTGTAACCGCAATAAGACTCATTATGTATGGATACTCTTGCCTAAGATACAGACAGGTTTCCAGCCTAGTTTAGGAAAGGGAGTCCTACGACCCATTTTATATTTGTAGTACTGATTTTTGTTTATAACATTTAAATATGTAAGACAACTCTGTATGCCATGTACAAACTACTTGAATAAATTATTATGAAATTGTTACATATTCTTAGCCTTGTTCTTTTCTTCTTCCGACAAGTTATTCTGGGAACTCATCAAAAGAGAAGTCACGTCGTATCATGCACTTTAAACTATGGTAGGCTGTTCGTGGCATCTACGCATCCAACCATTGAGCACCAGGTCCTTGTCACTTATGTTGAGTGCATGTACCGATGAAGCACTAGTACCCCTCACCAAGGTGCGCGCAATCTTCCATTAGGCGTCGCTGTCTAACCCTTCTATAAGTACACATCGGTATTCCCGACCAGAATTTCTTGGTAGACAAACTGGTACGATTGTTTCTGACCTTGGACGAAGAATAACCTTCGCCAGGCAGTACACCTTACTCGATGATGCACCTTCCATGAATACTTCCTCTGAGCCACACTTCAACACTCTTTGATGAAAGTCGATCTCACAGTGATGATATCGCATGAAGTCCAAATCCCAGAATGCAGTCGTCTACTATGTCGGCCATGATAACATTGTGGTGATAAACTTTGTTCCCTAACTTCATGTCCACTTCCTTCTCTCCTCGGACGGTTTTGTGCTGACCGGTGGCTGTTCTCAGATGTTCACCTTCATGGCTCCCGAAGACGTCCCCAAGAAACCGTCTTGATAGTTGTAAACTGACAACTGCCCAAGGAGCCCCAGTATCCAATGTCAGCTTGCATGGTGTTTTTTTTTCCAATTAATCACACTTTATTACAAAAACACTTCTTCAACAATTCTATTACTTCGCACTATTTTCCTTTTCCGATCGCTCTGTGTCGCTTCCAATTCGAAACTGACCCACGACGAACCCGACCGCTCTTTATATAGCACGCAGAAGTTTCTAGAACGTTCCATACTGTTCTAGATAATTCGAGAATCTGCCAGAACAATCGACTATCGAACTCATTGTTCCCGAAGCGACTAGAAACATCCAGAATGTTCGGCTCGAAAATTCTGGAAAATTCCATTCGACACGAGTTTTCGAGAATATTAGTTCCGCTATTCGATACGAAGATGCAGGATCTCCTAAAATTTCTCAAATATTTGCTGTTCTGAGGGGGAGATATTACTTGCCCTGCCTATTCCAAATCATTTTTTTTATTTTATTATTTTACATAGGCCTACATGGGCACTTATAAAACGTCGACAAAAGGTGCACGGTTCGGGTTGGTCGTTTCCTATGGAGAAGAACCGGCAAGAAACTCCATGGTTACTCTTTTAAAAAATGGTTTGTTTTTACAATATTTCCATGTTACAGCATTAGTACTATGGGGGGACAACGTAGGCCCGACAATAATTCTACCCAAAGTCCCTAAACCTTCGTCAGTTGCCCAGTTCCGTCCAATTTCCATTCTTCCAATCCTATCTAAAGTCCTTGAGAGTGTTGTCAATAATCAGCTGTCTCATTACCTCTCCTCTAATAGCCTGCTAAGTCCTTATCAATCTGGATTCCGTCCTGGCCACAGCACTGTATCGGCTCTAGTCAAAATAACTGACGATATCCGACTGGCCATGGAAAACAGGCTCCTTACGATATTGATTTTACTGGACTTTAGCAGGGCTTTTAATTCAGTTGATTTTGACATCCTCTTAGGTATCCTATCCTCTCTTAATGTATCTCCTGCTGTGATTGCGTGGTTTAACTCTTATCTTCGGGGTCGCTCGCAATCGGTTCGCTCAGAGGAGGCTTCCTCTGACTGGTGCGATCTCGCTGCGGGTGTTCCCCAGGGTGGAGTCCTTTCTCCTCTTCTTTTCTCTGTTTTTATAAACGCTATCACTAAGGTCTTATCTTCAAACTATCATCTCTATGCTGACGACCTGCAGCTTTACCGCCACTTCAAACTTGAAGAGCTCACTGGAACTATCGATGCCATTAATAATGATCTTGGAAATATCTGTCTGTGGGCTAAAAGTTTTGGCCTTTTGGTGAACCCAGCAAAATCACAAGCTCTCATTATTGGTGGCAGACATTTTGTCAATTTATTGAGTAACCAGTCTCTCCCTCCTGTTTTCTACGATGCCGTCGCTATACCCTACTCCAAAAAAGTAAAAATCTTAGGTGTTTTCTTAGACTGCAACCTATCTTGGAATGTTCACATTGTTGAAGTAAGCAGGAACCCTCCTGTTTTGCTCGTTTCGATCTCTGAAGCATCTCCAGAAGTTCCTGCCTTTCTCGACTAAAGTTACTCTTGCTCAGGCTCTTCTTCTTCCTCTTCTTGACTATGCTGATGTCTGCTTCCTAGATGCAACTGAAGAACTTCTTGATAAACTCGAGCGTTTGCAGAATTTGTGCATCCGCTTCATTTTTAGCCTCCGAAAGTACGACCATGTGTCGGAATTTCGGAAGCGGTTGAAGTGGCTGCCTATTCGACAGCGCCGAGATACCCACACTTTTTCTCTACTCTTTTCTGTTCTTCACAATCCTACCTCTCCTTCGTATCTTCAGGAGCGCTTTGAGTATCTTGTTCCGAGAGGAAAGTCTTGCCGCTCCTCATCATCTCTTCTCCTTCGTTTTCCTCCTCTCTCATCAAGTCGTTACGGTGGATCTTTTACTGTTCGTGCTGTCCGCCTCTGGAATAATCTTCCTCACACCATACGGGATAGCCCTAAGTTAGATATCTTCAGGAGAAGAACTAGGGAACATTTCCTGTCAACATAACTCATAAATATGTATGTATTTTAGATATATATTATAAAGTATGTATTATGTTTATGCATTGTGTGCTTTACACGTATTTGTGTAGTGTATTTAGTTAGTAAGAATTTAAATTTGTTTTTAAGTTTCTTTTTTGTTGTGCGCTTTTGTACACTGTCCTAATTGTGTAAATCTCGCTATAACACTGAGGTTTGCTGTAAGAAAACCCAATTGTGGGTTAAGCTCGCCTTTGTACATAAGTTGTCCTTCTGTATTTGTATATGTTTGTTTAGTGTACAATAAAGAATATGAATATGAAGAAACTAAAAAAATTAAAAGTTTATATAGTCTCAGATCAAATAAAAAGTCAAGATGGAACGTTGCAAACAACAAAGTGAAGCCGGTTCAAACTAAGCCTTGCCGTACAAATACACAATTACACGCAGTCACTAACAACGAAATTACGCCTTAGCTTGTCCTTCGAGCTTACAGATCAAATAATAAAACTCAACTGACAAGCTAAGGGGTAGTTTCGTTATACGTGTGCGCGTATAATTGTGTATTTATACGGCAAGGCTTACTTTGAACCGGCTTCACTTTGTTGTTAGCAACGTTCCATCTTGACTTTTTATTTGATCTGAGTATATAGTATATAACAAAGTTAACAAATGTTAACTAACATCTAGAAGGCCTACAATGTTCACACATTCACAAAATAATCGGTAAAAGAATCTACACAAAGTTAAAAAAAATAAAAAAATATAACAAGACTAAATTTAATCGGCTGAATAGCGACATGGTTGCTAATTACTTACAACGGCAGCTTTATTGCGAAATGAATTCGGCAAGGCAAAGGGCAAAGAGTATGACCAATCACATAGACGGCAATCCACATCGCGTCTTTCATCTCGCCATGTGATTGGTCGATTGTTCATACTCTTTGCTTTTTGCCTTGCCGAATTCATTACGCAATAAGACTTTTTGGGGGCCGAGTCACCCACGTCCGTAGGAAATTACCTCATACGATACCCTACACGTGGTCCCCGGGTGGTGCTAATCAGGTGACACTTAACTGGTGGTAGGCTTCGGCCGATGGCTTGCGACCACCCACCGGGCAAAGACATCCCGCCAAGCGGCCTAGCCGTGTTCCGGTGCGATGCTCGGTGTAGCCACCTCAGGAGATGGGTCGAGATGCTGGTTCCATTGCAGGCATACCAGCCTTGCGCGCGCTGTTATGGACGTATCGGGAGACTGGTCGCGGAGGGTAGCGGGAACCGAGGCAAGGTGCACCGCTGGCCGACCGCAGGTAGTTGGGGGCCCAAGTAGTGTGACAGCCCCACACGAACGGCTGCCCCGCCAACTGACGAAAAATCCCGGAATGCACCATCGTGCTGGTTGGCGACCAGAAGGGAGGGCCCGATGGACATTCCCGGGGGGGCTCGGGCGTCCCCGAAGTCTCCAGACTAGTCCCCCAATGATGGCATCCTTTCAGTGCGTGTCTGTAGGTTAGCAGCGTGGAATCGCATCTCACTTCCTTCTTCTCACCTTACTTCACTCGCTTAAAATGATAAAGAGAAAAAAGTTGAACGTTGAAAAGCAGCTGCACCCCCTCCCACTAAAAGTGCACCTCACTAATATCAGAGGTTTGCACTCCAACCTCGTAGTAGTCCAACATCACCTGGAGACTGATAAGCCGGCTCTCTTTTTCCTTGCGCTTGCGTTAAATCTCGCCCAGCTGGTCCAAGGGGCAACGAGGGTGCCGGATGTTGATTCGCACAAAGCTAATTGCTTCGACCTTCGGCTGACAACAGATCCAGACCGCTACTCGGTGTCGGTATGTTCACCGTTAAGTAGTTCCGACCCTTGTCTGGTGAAGGCTGTATCCGTCCTCTCCCCACCCGATCCCAGCCCAAGAGGCGTTCGGCGGGTTTGGCGGTACAAGTCAGCAGATTGGGATGGGATGCGTTCTTTTTTCGCATCTTATCCTTGGCAGCCTACTTGCTTCTCTTCGGCTGATCCTTCGTCGTGCGCGGACGCCGTGTCGGATACGTTGCGTCGGGGAATGGAGTACTACATTCCGTTCTCTGACGTAGCAATGTCTAGCGTTGAGCGGCCATGATTTGACGCTGAGTGCAAGCGCAAAAAGTAAACATGAGGCGTACTTGGCATGGGTCGACGCTCGGACGCGGAAAGCAAGCGACGTGGGTCAGCGGAAGAGAGCCTACAATAGGGCTGCCAAGTCCTGCAAGAAGGTAATGCGTACATCTCGGTTTGACCACATTAGCCGTATTGGGACCAAACTTGCTTCTGGGTTCTGCTGGGTACAGCGGGTAGTAAAGCGTTTTGGACCCTGGCTAAGTCGGTTGAATCGAACTTTTGCCATCCCTCACTACCACCACTGCTGAAGCCCGACGGGTCACTGGCCCACACCGCTGAGGAGAAAGCAAACTTATTTGGCTCTCTTTTTGCGGAATCTTCACGTCTGGATTCTGGTGACGCGCGGCCCCCTCCTTCTCATGTTGGATGCGAGACGAGTATGTCGGACATTCGTATCCATCAAAAGGACGTTCGTAGGGTGCTGCGCAATCTTGATCAAGACGTGAACAAAGCTAGTAGCTCCGATGGGATTCCGGAACTTGTTCTCATAACCTGTGCGCCTGAACTGTCACCGATCCTGACACGCTTGTTTCGCCTTTCGTATGAGACGGGAAAAGTGCCGAATGCTTGGAAGCAAGCTAACGTTCAGCCTGTGCCCAAGAAGGGAAGTCGGGCTGACCCGGCCAACTACAGACCCATATCAATAACGTCCATCCTCTGCAAGAGTATGGAACGAGTGCTCAACTCCAAGCTCCTGGCATACCTAGAAGCTAACGACATCCTCAGTGACTGCCAATATGGCTTCCGCCAAAATCGGTCAACTGGGCCATTGAGAGGCACGGGGAAGCGCTTGCCGTCTCCCTCGACATCTCGAAGGCTTTTGACAGGGTCTGGCATGAAAGCCTTATTGGTAAGCTGCCTTCATTCGGTCTGCCCAGTGGTCTGTGCGATTGGATCGCAGACTTCCTGAGGGACCGGTCCATTCGAGTGGTTGTGGATGGCCGCTCGTCTGATCAACTGGGTATTAATGCCGGGGTCCCTCAGGGGTCGGTACTCTCAGCAACATTGTTCTTGCTGCATATAAACGATCTGCTAAAACCCGGCACCTTTGGGTATGCGGACGACAGCACTGTTGCTGAGAGATACGTGTCCGACGCGCGTGCTACTGGACCTCTGATCCGGTCTCTCTGGGAGGACATGTTTGGGCGCTTGAATCTCTCCTTGAAGGCAGTCTCCGAATGGGGCTATGCCAATTTGGTCAGGTTCAATGCTACTTAGACCCAGGCGTGTCTATTTTCCGCTAAACGGAGCCAATTTCACCCGGCTCCTTCTTTCCAAGGTATGACCGTGCCGATAACGGACCATCTTGAGCTTCTTGGCGTAACGTTGATATCGACACCCAATTTTGGCCCATACATTGAGGCAAAAGCTCAACCGGCTGCCAAAAAGTTGGGGATCCTTGCGAAGGTGAGACGGTACTTCACGCCAGAACAGCTGCTTAAGTTGTATCAAGTGCAGGTTCGATCTTGCATGGAATACTGTTCTCATCTCTGGGACGGATCTGCCAAGTACCAGCTTGATGGACTAGAGTCGATCGAAAAACGGGCCAAGAGGCTCATTGGCAATGAGGCACTGGTTGATTCAAAGCTCCAGAGCCTCGAACATCGTCGCCGAGTTGCCAGTTTGTCGGTTTTTTATCGGTTACATTTCGAGGAGTGTGCGATGGAATTGCATGATCTAATTCCGCCTAGCCCGTTTCATCATCGGACTACAAGACGTACAGCGATACGCCATCGGTACATGGTGGACATCCCACCCATACGCACTAAACGTTTTGAAAATACTTTCATTATGCGTATAGCTAAGGAGTGGAATTCCCTGCCGGAGTCTGTGTTTCCCGATAGCTACAGCCTCGGGGTTTTTAAGTCAAGAGTGAATAGATTTCTTCTAGGCAAGCGTGTTACATCGTCGACCACATCGTCGCTTATACCATCAGGTGAGATGGTTGTCAAGCGCGAGCCTATCAATAGTAAAAAAAAAAAAAAGACTGCGGATTTTTCCACACAGAATTGCAACACAGGGACTCTGCTGACTGGACGCTTCATGTCGCCGCCGATCACCTACTTCCAATCTGCTGATGGTGCACCTGCGTTTGCAATCGTTTAGAATTGTATTTTTGTAATAATTAATTTCCGTATGGTGTCGGACGTAAAGAATCTCACCATCCCATATCTTTACGCGGGTGTCGTAAAAGGCGACTAAGGGACACACCAGAGAATGGGCAGCAGCGTTCTCTAGGCACTTTAACAACAAACTGCGATCGACGAGGCTGGCAACTCGGCGACGATGTTCGTGGTTCTGGAGCCTAGATTCAACCAGTACTTAATTGCCAATGAACTTCTTGGCCAATTTTTCGATCGAACCAGCATCCAGCTGTTACTTGGCAGATCCATCCCATAGATGAGAGCAGTACTTCATGCATGATCGAACTTGTGCTTGATACAAGTTGAGCAACTGTTCTGGCGTAAAGTACCGTCTTACCTTCGCGAGGATCCCCAATTTTTTGGGACAAAAACAATCCTCCATGAATCCTCAATGAATGGACCGAAATTGAGCGTCGATGTCAAAGTAATGCCAAGAACCTCAAGATGGTCCGGTGATTTTGGCGGAAGCCATATTGGCGATCACTGAGGATGTCGTTAGCTTCTAGGTATGCCAGGAGCTTAGAGTTGAGCACTCGTTCTATACTCTAGCAGAGGATGGACGTTATTGAAATGGGTCTGTAGTTGGCCGGGTCAGCCCGACTGCTCTTCTTGGGCACATGCTGAACGTTAGCTTGCTTCCATGCATTCAGCACTTTTACCGTCTCATACGAAAGGCGAAACTTGTGCGTCAGGATCGGAGACAGTTCAGGCGCACAGGTTCTGAGAACAATTGCTGGAATCCCGTCGGGGCCACTAGCTTTGTTTACGTCAAAATTGCGCAGCACCCTACGAACGTCCTTTTGATGGATGCGAATGTCCGACATACTCGTCTCGCATCCATTAGGTCTACAAGCTGAGAGAAAGCCTTCGATTCGATCAAGACTTGGGCTGTGCTGCCATTAAACCCCATATATTTTCTATAGGGTTTAGATCAGGGGATCGTGCTGGCCACGGAATAACTTTAATATCCGAATGCTGATTAAACCATTCACGGACAGGGCTGGCACGGTGTATTGGACAATTATGGGATAAACATTTCGCACAGTGGGTAACATTACGTCGTTAAGAACTTCCACGTAATTGGAGCTGTTTGCACGTGTCGGTATAAATTCCAATTCGCCGGGGCCTTCGGCGCTTATCCACCCCCACATATTCACACTTATTCTGCCCGATTCATGCCCGTTTTCACCGACATCCCCTAAACTATCACCTACGTATGGGATCGTTAGCTTAAAAGCTCCCCCAAACTGGACCCTAAATTTAAATTCGTTTCACCACTATTTCCGTCACCTAAATAGGGGACACATCAAAGACTTTATACGTATTTCTTAATACTAGACTGTGTACCAATTTTTTTTGTTTAGCTAAAATGAAATCTATCATCATATACCTAGGTTAGCTATTTCCTTATAAGCGGTAGCTAACCAAAAGCGGTCCTGGCGAGAGGGTTTCTGCTGGTAGTGTGTCCTTGTCTGACCTCTTGCTAGCTCAACTAATCATTGGGTTTGGTAGAAATGGTAGAAAATTTTATATTTTTCTTTTTATGTTATACCAAAACGAACAATTCATAGACTTTGACACGTATTTAAATAATTCTAGAAAAGTATATAAATATTTCTACAGTTCCAATATTTAATCAATTCGTTGTATTTAAAAAAATATTCATTAATACTGAGTAAGAGTAGTAGTTTTAAATGTTTGGGCCTGGTAAAACTAAATGTAGGGTGGTTGTATTACGGATTTTTTGGCGGACTTTGTTCGAGTGAAATTCAGCGGCTGTCAATATTATTTGCAAATTGATTCCTAGTGGAATACAATTGGTGTAGTTTTATTTCTCAACTGTCTACGCAACTGGACAATATGTGAAATCATAGAGATCCTTTGAGGTATATTTGGCTGCCGGTATTTCAAGGCACCGTCAGAAAGTTTTCTTTGTTTGCAAGGTTTGCTTTTTGTTCCAATGAGCATCATATAGATGCTCATTTAATACTCCATCGTAAACTGCTCAATTCCTCTTCGAGTTCGGTGATATTTTCTTCGGTCCGGAGTGTGCGTGTGTTGTACGTTGTCAGGTCCAGTCGTCGGTATTTGATGGGGTAGCCGGATCTCGCCCGGACTTCTTAGCACCCCTTGCCATACCGTAACCTCGACCGCTACCGTAGTCGAGGGTACAGGCTGCCGGGCAATAGGGGCTATGCTTTATTTGTGATATTCATGGGGAGTGCTTTTCAGGCGGGTTGGCGATCGCAGAATGGTTGTTACAAATGCACAGAGAACGCTGCTGCCCATTCTCTGGTTTTTCCCTTAGTCGCCTCTTACGCCACCCACGGGCAAACATGGGATGGTGAAATTCTTTACGCCCGACACCATACGGTTAGTGATTAGGTAGGTTTAGGTAGCGCAGTTAGGTAGCATCAACATATTGGAATACTTAAACTATCGTTTTTACAATCAATTTGTGCCGTGTTCTATCATGGTCACCTCATTAGAAAGAGACACACTACCAAAGGGAGCCCTCTCGCTCGGACCGTTTTTTGCGGCATAGTGCACAGTCTAGTAGTAAGAAGTATAAGGTCTTTGGGACACATAGCTATGTGACGTTTTGTTTTCGATTATAGTGACTGCTTCGTCTTTGAACTTATCGATACTTTAAAATAAGACAGATTTTTATTAAATTCTCTAAAGTATTCACTTATATTAATACTGTTATTAATTAATCATGTTTTTATATCAATAATAAATATTATTTCATTCATATTTTTAATTAATTTCATATTTTCTCGCTTACTTACTCTATGTATTATCACGAAACTTCGCGTGCTATCTGTGGTATTTGTATTTGACACTTCTCTTTTGTGACATAAGTAGGAACTGCACTTACGTGAGATGAGATTTGGTCGTTTGCATTGGTTTTAACGGATTTATTTTACATGTATTTATAATTATATGATTTTATTTTTATTTTAGTTTTTGATTGGCTTTATTAAATTTTTGTATGAATTGACATTATTTAATTTTATTATGAATTTAAATTTTGCTCGTAATTGATTTTATTGATTAAGTATACGTATTTTTTTTATTTTATTGTGATTTAACTCTGGAACGTGCTTCCCCTTGACATAAAAAAAGCTGAGAGTAAATTTTCATTTAAGCGTAGAATCCGGAAATATTACTTGTCCTCTCTCACATAGCTCGGTCTTCGTCATAGTTATTATATTTAAATTTCTGTTTCATTTAGAATAAATAATGATATGGTATTTATTATAATATTTATTAGTCTATTGTTTTAGTAATTATTTATGTATTTTATTAGTTAGATTGTTTATTAATATCTGATTTTAATTATTCTTCATTTTATTTTATTTTTGTACTCCTACCACTGTTGTGTCCTTTTTAACCCAAAGGTTGACTGGTAGAGAATGCCTTGCTGCATTAAGTCCGCCTATGTATCACCATTGTACATGAAGTTTAAATAAATAAATAAATTTAACCTTTTTTTTGGAACTGATTTAATTTTGATTTTATTTTTAATGTAGGGTTTAAGTTACCTGAATATACGATTTTATTATTATTTCATTTATTATCTGTACATATTTTTACATTTTAAATATAATTCCATAAAAAAAAAACTTTTAAAAATATAAGAATAGTAAGCGTTACGTCGAATATTGTACAAACAGTTACTAAATTTTCACAAATTAAAATAAATTATTGTCCATCTTCGTTGTTTGAGAGATCACTTACGTATGTGCCGGTTTATGTGCCCAAATTTCGGCCACCTAAATTTAGGGGACCTTTTAGCGTTTAACTGACCCCTTACTGTTGGTGAAACAGAAACCACCTTCTAACAGCCCCCTAACCACACTTAGGGGATCCCTTAAACTTAGGGGATGTCGGTGAAAACGGGCATCAGTGTTAGGAATAATATTGTTTTCTGACCAACGTGTATTATCTCTACGCCATAAATTAAGTCTTCTTTTTTGGCTAGATTTAAATGTGTTTTCATCAGACAATACTGTAGTCTCCCAGTTGAAGTCCAAGTATTCTCGAGCAAAACGTAATCGTGCCTCTTTATGTCTTTGCGTCAAAAACGGTTTTATAGCCGGCTTGCAGTGATGTATTCCTTCGGCATGAAGTGCGCGGCGAACAGTGCGCAATGGCGTATCAAAGTCACTAGCAAAACGTCTAGTTGGTATAAAACCATTGGTATCATATTCATTCACCATAAATTGTCGTTGAGACTGACTTATAAGTGGTGGTCTTCCACTTCTTGCACGACTCTTAAGACTTCCTTCTGCCTCGAATCTCGTTATCCAACGAGTCACAGTTCTCCTCTAAAAAAATAAAGAATAGTGTTGTAACAAGCAATTTATTTATTTACTTGATACAAAAAAAAAGAACCATATTTAAAAGATCACACATTATTTTTATAATATAACTTATACTTAATCCGGTTTCATCACAAATTTGTGATATATTTAGGCCATTTTTATGCAAGGCTACAATATTTGCCTTGGTTTCTATACATAATTCGCACGCTTAATCATATACTGACCGATTAGTGTTTCGGTCAAAGTTTAATTAAGTATACCAAGAAGTTTATTTTAACGCTCTCTTTCGGCCGATCTCGGAATTTTTTTGATATCTTGTTTGTAGAAGGAGTTAAACCTATATCTGTCTCTTTCATACGCAAGCGTTTCGGCAAACGCTTTTACGAGACAGAGACAGATATCAGTATGCGTCAAGGACTAGGATCGTGAACATCTCGTGTTTTTATTTAAAAGTGTCATATTAGTAGTTACCTAAAATATGTCACCAATATTAAAATTTTACTTCATAGTAAAAGGACCCATACCTTAATAATGAGTATTCTTTAGTTATATATTAAATAAAACACGGACTCATTTCAAAATGTGTCACCAGTATTAAATCAATGTAACTTTATCTTTTATATTACACTGACGCATCTTGAGGAATATTTTTTTTTTACCGATTAATTTATAGTAAAAAATCTAAATTTCTTAAAAATTATATTCAAATACAATACTCACTTTATCAACTATCCCTACAATACATTATTTCATTATATAAAGCTATTTTCTTCGAGTAATAAGCCATTTTGTAAGGTAAGTCAGGTTTGCTAAATCGTTTTTTGCGATTTCTCGAAAAACGTCTTTTTTCAGTTGTGTCAGTATATGATTAAGCGTGCGAATTATGTTTGCTTGCATTATGATATTTAAATAAACACCGCTAAACTCGAACGCTCTGATCAAAGTTCACCAACCAACAACGTCGCGACGTCGTACTAAGTATTCCTTCAAGTAATTCATATTGTTTCAATTTACCCTCACCTTCGGTGATTTTACCAAAGAAAAGAAGAATTGGTCAAGATCCAATTAGCTAAATACTTAAGTATACGCAACTCTTCCTAACAACTGAAGACATCTAGATCATAATTATTATAATGCAACGACGAATATAATTAAAAGGATTATAAATATATTATGCTACGGTATTTGATATTTTCTATCATTTATGAGATTACATTAAAAAAGATACAAATCTGTATTAATATTTATGCTTTTCAACTTAAATAAAGAAATAGCTATTCATATTCATAAGTGTATTAAATTATAATAATAATATGGCGACTGTCTGTGGCTCGACTTGACAGACGGATGCCAAAATTTTTCTCTACCAAATTTATTACAAAATATAAAATTTCAACCATCTAAATAGTGCAGATATATATATACAATGAAACCAAGAAAAAAAAAACATAATACAATAACATTATCAAAATTATGACCGATTTATAAACTGAATTACAAAATATGAGAAAAATGAAAACTACGTCATGTTGACGAGAGCTGCCGCTGCAAGACGTGCACGCCCACCATCTCCGGCCTCGTCGCCCAGCTCCGCCTCGCCGCCGCCGGAAACCAGCCCCACCGTGAGTGCTGTGACACCGGCTGTGGCAGTTGCGTCGAGCTCGAGCGACGAGTACTTCTCTCCGCCGACGACACCACCACCTGCGCGTCGACAGGGAGGACGCCGGCCGCCGGACCGCTTAGGACCTCGAGGCTTACCGGTCTCTGATAGGGTCCCAGCACCCGGCGGAAGTGTGCAGCGCATGAGATGGACACAATCCATAAACGAAAATGTCATGCGCGCATACTTTGGGGCTACAGAGGGAGGAAACAACCTGACCGCGTACCGTGTCCGGATGCTCTCTTTGTTTCAGGTGCTTGAGCCAGCCGTCAACGTTTCGGCCCAACGACTTTCGGATCAGGTGCGGGTCATCCAGCGTAATCGTATGTTGGATGATACTGTACTTGATCGCCTCCGAACGGAAATGGGTAACCGTGTCACTGCCCCAACGTCGCAGGCTGTGGTGCTACCACAGTCCAACCACGCTGATGAGGAGAGTAGTGACAGGGTTACAAACGTAAGTACCCAGTGCAATGAGGAATTGAGGAGTGCTTTGGAGTGTGCTATTCGTGAGTATCGCAACATGCCACCCGAACTTAGGCCACGATTACCTCGTTTGCCCATGCATAACAAGAATAGGGCGCTGGTGGCTGTTCTGGATTCGCAGTTGTCAAACTATTTTGATGACTGCGAAGACCTCACTGATACACATTCGATTATGTACTGCGCGGCTGTAGCGGCATGTCGTGTAGCTCATGTCAAATTTGCAGATGACAGAGCTACACGACCGAAACCAGCCGTACCGGCTTGGCAGTGCAGGATCGAGCGTCGTATTGGTGGGGCCAGAGCACTCATCGGCAAACTAATTTGTTTCAGGGAGGGCAATAGCCGCCCAAGAGTGATGCGCTTTGTGAGACGGGCGTTTTCGGGGACTAATGTCAGCCCCCGGGACTATATATCCCATGTCACAGAGCGCATCGACTTCCTGAAACAAAAAGTGTATGCATGGGCAAACCGTATTCGTAGGTACAGGCGGAGAGTGGAGCGATACACCCAGAATCGCACATTCCAAAGTAATGAAAGGTGGGTTTATCGGGCTTGGGAGCGACCCAACCAAGGTGTGACTGATACGCACCTGCCGGATGATGACGCTATGTCTTCATTCTGGCGCAGCATCTGGTCGGTGCCTGTCAGTCACACCGAAGGTGAATGGACTCGGGAGGTCGAACGAGCGTGTGATCCAATACAAGAAATGGGGGCTATCACGATCAGCCCCCAAGATGTAGCCCGTGCAGTCCGTCCGTTGCCGAACTGGAAATCTCCAGGACCGGACGGACTGCACAACTTTTGGATCAAGTGGCTACAAAGGTCACACGCTCGTTTGGCATCTCAGTACCAGGCAGCCTTAGAGTCTGGTTCGCTACCCAAGTTCCTTACGACAGGTATAACCCACCTGCTCCACAAGTCTGGTAGCACCGCGGAACCCAAAAATTATAGACCAATTACATGTTTACCAACGGTCTATAAGGTTCTTACATCCATTTTGAGAGTAAAAATTAATAAACATGTTGACAATAACTCCATCATGTCGGTCTCTCAGAATGGATGTAGGAACGGGTCCCGCGGTACTAAGGAGCTACTCCTTATTGATATGGCCATTAGCCAACAGGTTCGGCGTTCCCGAAAGGATCTGTCGACATGTTGGATAGATTATAAGAAGGCCTATGACTCGGTGCCGCATACATGGCTCATGAGGGTGCTAGAATTGTATAAAATAGATACAACTCTACGCACCTTCCTGATGTCGTGTATGAGGCAATGGAGCACAGTCCTTCGCTATCCAGGATGTCGAAATATCCAGAGGAATAGCGAACCTGTAAGGATCGAGCGAGGTATATTCCAGGGCGATAGTTTGAGTCCACTTTGGTTTTGCCTAGCCTTGAATCCTCTAAGCATGATGCTGGAGAATTCAGGGCTAGGCTATCGGTTGAAGAGAGGTGGTCAGGTTATATCTCACCTCCTTTACATGGATGACTTGAAGCTTTTTGCCCCCAGCAATCTTCAGCTGATGGAGCTACTAAAGGTAACTGAAACTTTTAGTAGCGCCATCAGGATGGAGTTTGGTGTGGACAAATGTGCGGTCATGCATGTAAAGCGAGGGGAGATTGTGGAATCCGTAGGAATTCAACTTGCGGATTCCATAAACCTGAGATCCCTCTCTCCAAACGAAACCTATAAGTATTTGGGTATGTCGGAAGCGTTAGGTATCAGTACTATAGACATGAAGCAATCGTTGAGGGAACGCTTCTTTGGCCGCCTGAAGAAGGTATTCAATAGCCTTCTTTCGGGCGGAAACAAGGTGCGCGCCTTCAACGGTTGGGTCATGCCGGTGCTGATGTACTCTTTCGGCATACTCAAATGGACTCAAACGGAACTTGACGCCCTGGATAGGCGGGTCCGTACACTGCTGACTGCATATCGAATGCATCACCCACGCTCGTCAGTCATGAGATTGTATATCCCGCGGAAGTGTGGAGGCCGAGGCTTTTTAAATGCCAAAAATCTCCACAACCGCGAGATATGCAATCTCAGAGAATATTTTCTAAACACCGACGTGGGTATTCATCGAGATGTAGTAGCAGTGGACAAGGGACTCACCCCGATCTCCTTGGCGAATGAGAACTGGCGCAAGCCTGTAGTGCTTGACACTAACGACCGCAAGGAGGTATGGCAGAGTAAGGAGCTTCACGGACGCTTTTTCCGGGCCCTACATGGGTCCGAAGTAGATCAATCAGCGTCCGTAGCCTGGCTGCGATTCGGTGACCTCTTTGGGGAAACCGAAGGTTTCGTCTGTGCAATTATGGACGAAGTTATCATGACGAATAACTACCGAAGATTTATTGTAAAGGATGGCACGGTTGACATCTGTCGGGCATGTCACCGTCCGGGTGAATCGATCCGCCACATTATCTCTGGTTGTTCTCGTCTAGCTAACGAAGAGTACTTGCATAGGCACAACCTTGTAGCCAGGATTATCCATCAGCAACTTGCTCTGAAATACTCTCTTGTGGCGTCGGAGGTGCCGTACTACAGGTATGTGCCCGACCCAGTTCTCGAGAATGGCAATATCACATTGTACTGGGATCGGTCCATCATCACTGACAGAACTATTATCGCTAATAAGCCTGATATAGTGGTGGTGGACCGAATCGAGAGGCGTGCAATGATTGTTGACATAACTGTCCCGCATGACGGGAACCTCGTGAAAGCCGAGAAAGATAAGCAAATCAAGTATCTTGACTTGGCTCGCGAGGTTGTCGACATGTGGGATGTGGACTCAGCGATCATTGTACCGATAGTCGTGTCAGCCCATGGCTTAATAGCCACGAGCCTCGACCAACACCTTAGGAGGCTCTCGTTAGGCGGCTGGGTCAAGGGCCTGATCCAGAAAGCAGTACTGCTGGACACGGCTCGTATTGTTAGGAGGTTCCTCTCTCTGGAGCCCTGACCGCCGGTAGCTTGGACCCTGTTCCCGATACCGGTGGGCCTCTATTTTTTATATTTTTAAATGTTTTTCTTTTTTGTGTGTTTTGTAAAAATATTTAAAAATGTAATAAATAAGAAAAAAGTTAAATAAAAGATAATATAAGTTAAAAATAATATTTAAAAATGTATAAAATGTGTATAGAAAAATAAATGAAGAAAAATAAAATTATATTATTTTAATGTTTTACGGGAGTTGAACCAGGCTCAACGTGATTTATCTAGCAGTGGTAACCGCTAGGCCAGATGGAAACTTATGTTAAGTGACGAAATTAAATACCTCATTCTAATCAAACTAACTAAAAGGTAAATGATTATTTACTGCACTCTCTAGGATTTTTGATGAAAAGCAATATACGGGAGTAAGTGCGATCGATGTTGGTGACAAAACGTGTGGGTATTGTGTTTGAAATCTACACACAATGTTATAAAGTTTAGGTAAACGTTTGTATTATACAGGGTGGGCCAATAATTTTTGCAAATTGCAACACTAAATTTCTCGAATACCGTTGGAGGGAGGGGTGCGCGGGTGGCGGGAAACTATGCGTCGCTACATGCAATTTTAGTCACGATGGAGCGCTTCACGGGACAACAGCGTGCTTTTTGTGTTAAACAATTTTACAAAAACAACGATTCCTACGTTACTGTACGACGCCTGTTTCGAATTGAATATGGATTACGCCGTGTAAGCGAGTGTCCAAGTGTGAATTTAATCAAAGCTTGGGTCGTGAAGTTCGAGCAAACGGGATCGACAACGAATATTAAACAAACAGGCCGGCCACGTTCAAGAAGAAGCGATGAGAACATTCGAGAGGTTGAAATTTCCGTTCGGAACGATCCAGAATTATCTACGCGTAAGCGTTCGGCGGTTCTGGCATTACCGAGAACCAGTCTACGGCGGATTTTGCATCTAGACCTCAAACTGCACCCGTATAAGCTTCAAATTGTGCAGGAGATGAAACCAAATGATTACATTCAACGTAAGTTATTGGCTGACACAATGCTGGAGCAATTCTCTAGCCTGGAGAATGTATTGTTTACGGACGAGGCCCACTTTCACATCAACGGGCACGTGAATAAGCACAATTGTCGATATTGGAGCAGGGAAAACCCTCGCCTTAAACACCAAAAGCCACTTCATTCACCTAAAACGACAGTATGGGCTGCCATATCAGCAAAGGGCATAATTGGTCCGTATTTCTTTGAAAATAATCAAGGAAATAATGTAACTGTGAATTCAGCGGAATACGTCAAGATGTTGCGAGAATTTTTGACGCCGCAGTTGCATGAATTTCAAGGATACAACAGCAGGACCTGGATGCAACAAGATGGAGCAACATGCCACACGTCAAATGTGACTTTACCGGTAGTCAAAGAAATGTTTCCGAATAAATTGATTTCTCGCAGAGGTGATATTCCATGGCCTCCGAGAAGCCCGGATCTTACACCATGCGATTTTTTCTTATGGGGATACCTGAAAAGTCGAGTCTACCTTAATAAACCGACGAATATATCCCAATTAAAACGAAACATCCACGACGAGATAGCCGCGATCCCCCGCAGCATGTGTCAGCGAGTTTTCCAAAGTTTGCGTAGTCGATTGCTAGAGTGCCAACGACGAGACGGTGCACATCTCGACGATGTCATTTTTAAAAAATAAATTTCATTAAATTTTCAAAACGTTAAAAATATAATCAACAAAATAACAGTTGTAGTTTTATTTCTATTCATGTTTTAAAAGTGCAAAAATTATTGGCCCACCCTGTATTATAATATCTACAGATGAGGATGGATTTGAAACACCACCACCCACATGTTTTGTGATTTTAATAAATAGTATGACGTTGCAGCCATGTCGCGTTCTCATTGGTTCATTATGAAAGAGTTCGATATACAGGTGTGTGTGTCCCAAGAACGTCATAAGTGGACTGATTAGCTATGCTATAGTTTCATGAAGATAGGACTGCGCACTATTGACCGTGATAGTACAAAAACGCCACCATGTCAGTTGGACTTCAGGATCAGACCTCGGAACCTATCCTTCTGCAGCGAGGTGTGAGACAGGGAGACGTCATATCTCCGAAACTGTTTACCGCTGCATTGGAGGATGTCTTCAAGGTTCTGGACTGGAGATGGCTAGGCATCAACGTCAATGGCGAGTATATGACTCACCTTCGTTTGCCGACGATATAGTAGTCATGGCGAGACCATGGAGGTCCTCAGTACAATGCTCGATGACCTCAGTAGAGCTTCCGAAAGAGCGGGTCTTAAAATGAACATGGACAAAACCAAGGTGATTTTGAACGCCCATGATACACCCACTCCTATCAAGGTTGGAGAATACACTCGAAGTTGTGGACGACTATGTCTACCAGGGACAAACGATCCAGTTGGGTAGAGTCAACTTCGAGAAAGAGGTCATTGTCGAATCCGACTCGGCTGTGCAGCGTTCGGGAAGTTGCGTGGTATCTTCTCGTCCAACATACTACAGTGTCTCAAGACGAAAGTCTATAGTAGTCACACACTGCCATATGATGACTGCCATTGCCAATAATGACCAATGGCTCTGAGACATGGTCGCTCACAATGGGCTTCATCAGAAAGCTTACAGTCACCCAAAGGGTAATGGAAAGGGCCAAGCTCGGAGTGTCCTTGCGTGACCGAATCAGAAATGTAGAGATCTGCAAGAGAACCAGGATTACCGACATAGCCTGAAGAATTGCCAAACTTAAGTGGCAGTGGGCAGGACACATTGCTAGCAGAACGGCTGAGTGATGGGGCAGAAAAGTACTGGAGTAGCGACCGCGAACCGGAAGACGTTGCGTTAAAAGGCCTACCACTAGGTGGACCGATAACCTGGTGAAAGTTGCGGGGATCCGCTGGATGCGGGACGCACGGGACCGGTCAATGTGGCGACGCTTAGGGGAGACCTATGTCCAGCAGTTTTTGTTTTTTTTTTTTAAAACGTTGCCCCACACTAGGAATTTCTTCCTGTATCGTGGGTGCGTTTACAAACATATAAACTCACATAAACAACACCCAGAGCCGGAACAACTATCTGTAGGTCATACAAATGTTTGTTCCGTGCGGGAATCGAACCAGCGACACGCAGCGCAGCAGTCAATCGCTCAACCACTGCGCCAATCGTGCGCCCAAAGTGGAAGTCTTTCGGCTGATATGATGATGAATAATTAATTGGGCACTTCGGTACTAGCATCGTCCAAGTATAGATTTAAGATTTAATTGTAATTTTATAGTAAATTACTGCAGAATCCAGTAAGTAAGCCTTCCGAGGCCGATTCTACTAACCATATTGTGTGACAATCGCAGCGTAATCGCCGCTGAATCACAGCTTTATAGCGTTTTCTCATTCTACTAATGAATAACGATCCAAAATAAGTTACGGTTTAGTCGAAACGCAACGATCGATCGAGACAACCGCAAGTTCGTATTCTGCTAACAAAGTCGAACGCAAGCGTGACATTTACACGCATTCTACTAATGTTTTGACACATTGATAGAATCGCAGCGGAACGACAATCGGACGGTTCATCTGTCAAAATTCGCGGTTGAGTAAAAGTTGGTAAAGTGCAACTTTTGTGGTATCGGTCTAGGACTTTTTTCACTTTTTATCTAAAAATAATGATGTTCTATATGGATTTTGTTGACCTTGCCCATGAGGTTGACAATGGAAGTGTAAGAAGAAAAATGTATCGTCAAGAATGTACAATGATGCTTTTGACTTGACGGATCGACAGTTCATTAAAACATACCGACTCTCCAAAGATCTTGCAAGGGCTCTAACTGAGGAAATCTGTCCTCATATGCCCGTTAATCTTCGTTCTGATGGAATTGATACGAAAACAAAGGTAAGCACTCAGTAATTGTACAATTATGCGCTAGTATGTGTTTCACAAGTTGATAAAATATTCTCAATTGTTGTTTTAGATCTTGGTTGCACTGGCTTTTTATGCGACTGGTTCGTACCAAACACTGGTAGGACAGTCGCAATGTCATGCCGTATCACAACCCTCAGTTTCTCGAGCACTTAAACAAGTGACTGAGGTGCTAAACATGCCAAATATTTAAAAAAAAACATGTTAAATTTCCAAGCTCCAGAGAAGATCGTGATGAAATCAAAAGAGGGCAAGTAATGCATTATATCCGTTTCTGACTGTATGAAGAGCCATTAGCTCATATCCTTATTAATATAAATAATGTGTTGTTTACAGCTTCTATAGAAAGTTTGGCATTTCTGGAGTTCTGGGGTGCATTGACGGTACACATGTTGCTATAGTTCCGCCAAAAATTCACGATGAACGTTATTTTAACCGAAAGGGATATCATTCCTTAAATACTTTAATTGTGAGTTGTTTCTTCTTTAAAATCTTTAAAGAGATAGCAGTCGAAATAAATAAATATTAATATCTTAAACTTTTTCAGATTTGTGATTCAGATGCCCGAATTTTGTGTGTTGATCCGAGTAACCCGGGATCAACTCATGATAGTGCTGCATGGAATAATAATCCCCTAAAGCCAATCCTGGATGAATTGATTAACACTACTGGTGAAGATTTTTATTTATTAGGTATGGTAATTATTTCATCACAGTTTACTCAATAATATCTAATATAGGGGATACTAAACTATCATACTATTTGCATGTAGAATCATAGATCATATTTGACTAGATAGAAGACATAAAAAGTAAAAAGTACTTTGTGTTCATAATATTTATTACATACATTTATAGGATATGAGACTTGATCCTAGATTTATAACATTGTAATATCCCTCTTTGATTACATGCTTATTAACAATATTAATTTTGCAGGCGATTCAGGATTTCCTTTAAGGCGAGCAATGATGACCCCTATACTCAATGCTAATCCAAACAGTCCAGAAGCATACTACACTGAGAAGCATATTTGTACGAGAAATGTTGTAGAACGATGTATAGGAATTTTAAAAGCTCGATTTAGGTATACATTTTATTATACCTCTTTAGTTAATTTATAATAAAACTAGAGGATGCCTCGCGGTTTCACCCGCGTAGTTCCCGTTCCCGTGGGAATACAGGGATAAAAAGTAGCCTATGTTACCTGGGGATAGAGTAGCTTCCCAACGGTGAAAGAATTTTTGAAATCAGTTCAGTAGTTTTGGAGCCTATTCGGTACAAACAAACAAACAAACAAAAAAATCTTTCCTCTTTATAATATTGGTATAGATTAAAATTGCTTTTATTACAAATTACATTGTTATTGCAGATGCTTACTAGTTGATAGAAAGCTGCACTACAAGCCAGAAGTTGCAGCAAAAATAACAAATGCTTGTTGTGTACTGCACAACATTTCGCTCAAGTCAGGTCTTGAGTTAGATGATGAGGACCTAGAAGTTATGGGGCAGTAGCATGGAGAAGTAAATGATGCTGCTGGATTAATTCCTGGCGGTCATGGAGCACGGCGGCGCCCGAATTACCTTTTAGCACAAGGGCGGAATTACCAAGCAGCTTTGGTGCAACGCCTGTGGTCTTCAAGGCAATAAATATTAATTTTGTTAATGCCAACCGCAGTACCAATCCAAAATAAATGTGTCTTTTTACATTTTAACAGGCATAGCTCTGTTAAAATTTAAGAAACAGATTGTACTTGTAGTGTCTATCTCAAATTATTAAATTTAGTTTTAGTCATTTTAGTTTTTTTATATTTTAGGATATACGTAAATGATAATATAGCTTAACCATTAAAACAAAAGAAGTATTAGGTGTGGTTTTAATGAAACAATTGTTTTGAGCTTGATTATGAATAATACTATATAGCAATAATCTTCTTCATCCATGCATCAGTCATCATCATTACTCATTCATCTGAAACAAACAATATTGCCATTATTATAAAATATATAAATAAAACCTGGTTGCTTTGTATAATGTTATTATTAGCCTAGCCTTTTATCTAACACTGTTGATTGAACCACTGCACACAATGCAATCTCTATGCGACCATACTCAGGTACTCAATGTCAAAAAAATACTTCGGCCCTAATCACTTAAGCTTATCAGAGTTACGCTTCATCCGAAAATAAACCTTATTACAATAACGTTGGGTAGCATATTCTTACAGACATCTGGGATCAAGCTTATCATATGAAATAGAACATGAACTATTTATTTTATTTATAAAAAAACTTTTTGCAAAAAAATACCACCGACTTCCAAATACAAAACTACAAAGTGAAAAATAACTTAATTTTTTGAAGTCGGTGTCTTTCGCAGGTACCATTTTTTTGCGTTATGGACACCGACTTCAAAAAATTAAGTTATTTTTCACTTTGTAGTTTTGTATTTGGAAGTCGGTGGTATTTTTTTGCAAAAAGTTTTTTTATTTTTCACTTTTTAGTTGTACGTACCTTTTAGGCAAGTTAGTAAGGGAACTATTTCGCCAGAACAGATTTCATGAAACTTGAACATAACCGGTGAAATGAGAGATCTGCTTATCCCTTAAGAGCGAACTGGCGTGATGTTATGTTATGAAATGTTATAAAAAACAAACAGACATGCGATTGCAGCAATCCCGAGAGATTTTCCGTTATTTATTGAAGAGTTCTGTTGTATATCTCCGAAGTTCTTCATCAGATCTTCACCAAATTAAAATGGGACCAATTTCGGAACATACTTTTTCAAACAAAAAAAGAATTTTCAAAATCGGTCCACAATTGACGGAGTTATCGGTGAACATATACAAACAAAAAAAAAAAAAAAACAAACTTGAAGTCGAACATAGAACCTCCTCCTTTTTGGGAAGTCGGTTAAAAAGAGAAACGTTGCCCCACACTAGGAATTTCTTCCTGTATCATGGGTGCGTTTACAAACATAAACTTATTGTTACTGCTCTTAGACTCAGATCTGGACACATTCCATGCAAAAAATTTGCCTTCATGATGAAGAAAATCGCTTCACCCAATTGTGAAGAATGTGGAGTTGTCGAGGACTTACAACATTTATTGATGGAATGTGTCCAATATGAGTCCAGTAGAAATAATTTAGTAAGATCCCTGAATTTGAACAGAACTGATGTAGGCATGTTCCATACTATTCTATCCCAACCAAATGACGATGATGCGAAAGATTTGTTCAAATTCATGGCCCACGTGTTGTGAAAGTACAATGTCTTAGGATACGATGGGACTGACATACGCTATGCGTAAAAGACCCTTAAATAAATAAAGAGAAAAAAAAAAAAAAAAAAAAAAACATAAACTCACATACACAAACACCCAGAGCCGGAACAACTATCTGTAGGTCATACAAATATTTGTTCCGTGCGGGAATCGAACCCGCGACACGCAGCGCAGCAGTCAATCGCTCAACCACTGCGCCAACCGTGCGCCCAAATAAGGTTAATTTTCGGATGAAGCGCAATTGAGCTCAGGTTAAGGTTAGATTAAGTTCGATCTATAAACCTGCGTCTAAGATATTTCGAGATAAGTAGATGCGCAGACTCCGCCATGCTGGTCAAAGCAGTCGATATATTTAATACTGCTGTGGCCAATGTGGCATCTGTTCGCGCATGCATCTCTGCGAGCTATGGTTGCCCTGGCCTCATCGAGAGCTGTCATGTTCCCTACAATATGTAATTAATTATAGTTATCATAAAAAACAGAATTTGTCAGTTAAAATAATATAAATTGGGTTCTAATTGGCAGTTTTCTGTTAAACTAAATGACACCCTGATATACTTGGGGTCGGGCACCACATGCGCGCGGGCGATTTTGTCTCGGCTGTCGGTTGCTAGGCCTTCCTGATTATTAAAGAAAACGTAAGAATCTATTTTTATACACATTAAAAATATAGAGTTATTGTTTCGTTTTGGTTTGCATGGACGTATGAGTGTTGCTCGCCTTAGTACCTGCTGTTGGTTATTTATTAGTGAGCCAAGGGTCGTCAAGTGGAAGGACCCTTGAGAGCGCTTTTTATGGATTGGCGTTTTTCTATGTTAAATAGATAATACTAATAGGTCCATGAATATTTGAACTTTGTGTTAAGATTTTTTTGTTGAGTTTGTTATTGTATAGATTTTATTAAATAAAAAGTGACTGTGTCAAAAACTTAACTTGCTGCTTTTCATTAATTCATGTTTTAAAATATAATCTTATGACACAAAATCAATATGATAAGTTATTAAATAATGAGAACCTATTGGTGGTGGTGTGGAGCCTTGACTAGCCGGCTGAACATCTACTGCTTCCACCACTTCCACAGGTGCATCTCTCTGCTGAGATTCTGTTGTAATTGTTGGTGATTCCAGTGTTGCTGTTCTGCTGGAATCCGCTAGTGACATATTTCCATGAGCGGCGGAACTCTCTTGAATAAAATATAATTCTCTGAAAGAAGGAATTTATAAATAATGATTAGTTAGTAAATGGCTAATATCAATTCTCAAAAAGGTGAAGTAGGTTACTCACAAAACAGGTGAGTTTGACACTGGCAGTGCCACTTCCTGTTCCACTTCTATATCTTCAGTATTATTGAGGTACTGTTTGAACAAAAAAAATATAAAACATGTAACATAAATTACTGAATTTTTGGAATTTAATTATCATGATCAACAATTATCTTATCACCTCAATTTGAATCTCTGGATCTTGACGGACTCCAGTAAACAGGCCAACATCTCTACCTAGAAGGGCAGCCACCCTTTTCTCTAGAGGAGTTAACTGAGGTACCCTGCTCGGTCCACCCCCTGTAGCCCTGAAACCTTTATTTATTTCAGAAAGCTTGGTCCGCACTCTACATTTGTAACAATTCCAAAACTAAAAGAGATAAAAAACTTAGCGTTGTGTGGAACCCTCAAGGCCTCAAGTGGGTCGTCAATATTTACATATACACTTGTCGCTTAGCACTGGATACAATACTTAACAACAATAACAGTCTATGGTGCAATATTTGACTTGATAAATAAATAAGCAATAATATAATAAAATAACTCATAATATAATAAACAAATACTCCAACAAAAGTTTTTGCTTGCCGCTGATTGTTTACATTTAAATAAGTTTGAGATAACCAAAACGTTTCATTTAACTTAACTGGCTTGCAAGAGTCGTAAAATGAAACGTTTTTCTAAGTTTATATTATTTTACCGTCTACATTTTTCATTTTTGAATCAATAAAATATTAAGTAATATGGTTTGATTAATTTATTTTATTAAATAACACGTTTGGTGACCCTTTTATCTATTTAGTAACATTTATATTTTATACTGTGGTAACATCAGAACATACTATTTGTCATGCTGGTATCACAGGTTAACGTTTCTAAATTCGATTACATTCCCGTTCCAATTCAGCAGCGGTTCGGTTCCCGTTCTGACATAACAAATAGTAGAATGACTTTAAAGGTAACCATCGCACGGTGATAGGAATAGCACCGTTGCGTAATAGCGATAGGACGTGTAATTTTGCAAATTAGTAGAATCGGCCCCGGCCAAGTATGAGTTAAACGGTTATATACGAGGCCAGGATGGCTTTCTTACTGGTTGAGGCATGTATAATGCTTTTCTTAAGAATGAAAGAAAGTTTAACAACAAATTCGTTTAATTAATATTTTAGTGTTATATTAGGGCAATAACTGATAGATATTGTGATCGATTTACCGAGGGCATTTATTAAAATTTTCTCAAACATGCTTGGAAATTTGAGCTTTTTGACAACCTTCTTCGAGATAATTCGAAATTGCCGTACAGGCCAAATACATGAGAGCAGCGGCCGGCAAAAGTTGTATGAAAATCCATATCTGTCGTGTGTAGCGGCCAAATAAATTACATAGTAAACTCATATCTGTCGTGTAATTTAAAAATGGAACGATCTTTTTCACCGAAACATGGCAACCAAGGAGGTAACTTATTAAATTTTTTATTTAAATTTCGAACTGGCTTGCAAATAGAAAGCTGTTTATTGAAAATAAAAATAATGAACACTTTAAGGATTAGCACGCACTGCGATTTTTATTTGCGCGGCTTTTTGTAGCTTTTTACCGCAATGCGTTCAGCTTCATACAATTTCATAGGCTGCAGAATGGGAGAAAAAAGCGCGAATAAAAATCGCAGTGCGTGCGTTCGTTGTTCGTCATTGATTTAGAAAAGTAAATGTATTTGACAAAATGAGTTCTAGGTAATACTTAGTTTTAATTTCTGCGCATTATTTGAGAAACGTATCATAGCCTTGGCCACAACTAGGCGTTGATGGACTTACGTATGTATCGAAAACGGTTTTCAGATATCGGTATTAGTATTAGAAGTACAGTTTGTAAAAGATAACATGTTTATTTAGATGAGCATACCTACTAACAACAAACGCGAAATAATACTTAGAAAAAGCGGTTGCGTATATGGTTCCTATCGTTTGTAAAGTTTGCGTTTTGTTCGTAGTTTTTACGTTTTTGCATTGTTATGGTTTTAATTTTTGAATTATTCGTTCTCGGATAGCGTCCGAGAACGAATAAGATATTTATTAGATATAGTTTTTGTAATATCGGTCATTTTGATAAAGATATCGATATGATATGATATAAATAAATAAAATAAAAAAGCCATTTATTTCTTGCTTTACAATAGAGATTGACAATTTAGAACAGTGTGCTTGCATAATTAAGTTAGATTATCTTGCTGTTAGTAATAGTAATTAATAATTAAATGTTTCAGTGGTACTGGGTTAGTGGTATTTTAGTAAGTATTAAATTTCATATTTAGGTATTTAAATCATATAATCGAATTTAAATTTCCAAATAATTAATTGCACTACTATTTACAATTTAAATGATTAAAATAGTACAATAAACTTTCAATTTCCATTAAATTAAATTAATTTCATTTCATTACAATTAAATTGAATTACATTTCAATTAAATTAAATTACTATTAAATTACATTACAATTAAAATGAAACAACTATTAAATTAAGTTACATTACAATTAAATTAAATTATTTTCATGCTACTAATAATTCTCTTAGCCTCGTCGTAAGTAAGTCGTAATTATAATACGTAATGAAATTTTTACATAATAAAATTAGTCGTGATAGTTTTGTAAAAAAATAATTATTTGTTTGTTAAGCAGAATTAATTAGGCAGCTTTTGGGTGTAAATATACAATTTGCAAGAACCCCTCTCAACGGAAGTTAAAGGCCTCCTCCAGAGATAACCAATGTTTTCTATCTTCTGCTACTCGCATCCAGTGGGTACCTTCTATTTTTATAACGTCGTCTGTCCAGCGCGCATTTGGTCTACCCCTTTTTCTTTGGCCCGATGGTCCTAACCATGACGTGGTCTTTCTGGTCCAGCGATTGTTATTTAGTCTGGCTACATGTCGTGCCCATCGCCATTTTAGCCTCTGTGCGTAGCTGAGAGCATCGATGGCTTTAGTTTTCTTTCTTATGACAGTATGACGGATTTTATCGATCCTTCTAATCTTCAGAATGCTTCTTTCCATACTTCTTTGACTTGTTATGATCTTGTTTTTTATTTTCATATTAAATTTCCAGGTTTGACAGGCATATGTTAGTGAGGGAAGTAGGCAAGTGTTCATGACTTTGCTTTTTAACTTTATGGTCATGTAGCTTTTCAGAATTTCCTTGAGACTCCAGAATTTTTTCCAAGTGATGTTGACTCTTCTCTCCACTTCCAGTTCGTTGTTGTGTTGGCTGAATGAAATTTGTTTCCCTAGGTAAATGTAGGTGTCTACGTAAGATAAAGGCAATTTAATGAGATATATAGGTGTTTTAATATGGTTCGTCATGACATTTGTTTTATTTAAGTTAATTTCTAAGCCCACTTTACGACTCTCTTCATGTAGCGAGTTTATCATTAGTTGTAGTTGGTTAGTGTTTTCCGATAGCAGAACTATATCGTCAGCGAATCTGAGATGGCTCAGGTAGCGTCCGTTTACATTTATACCGACTTTCTCCCATTTTAAGTTGCGGATGATGGACTCTAGCACCGCTATAAAGATTGTTGGAGAGATTGGATCTCCCTGCCTTACGCCTCTTTTTATTTGTATAGGTGGCCCAGTGGTCTCCAACTTAACTCTGCTTGTACTGTTGTCGTAGATGTTTTTTAGGACTTGTATGTAATCCAATGCCACTTCTTGGGAGAGTAGAGCTTCCCAGATCGATGGGTGGAGCAGAGTATCGAAGGCTTTTTGATAATCAATAAAAACAGTATAGAGTGGTCTGTTGAACTCTTGGAATTTTTCTATTACCATTTCTAGTGTGTGTATATCAACCGTTGAAAAACCTCGCCGGAAGCCTGCCTGTTCTATTGGTTGGTATTTTTCTATGGTTTCTTTTATCTTTTTCTCTATTATAGAGGAAAAAAGTTTGTATAGTGAAGGTAGTAGGCTTATCGGTCTATAGCAAAGACCTTATACGTATTTCTTACTACTAGACTGTGTACCAAAATTTTTTGTTTAGCTAAAATTAAATCTATCATCATACACCTAGGTTAGCTATTTCCTTATAATTATAAGCGGTATCTAACCAAAAGCGGTCCTGGCGAGAGGGTTTCCGCTGGTAGTGTGTCCTTGTCTGACCTATTGCTAGCACAACTAATCATTGGGTTTGGTAGAAATTTTTAAATGTTTCTTTTTATGTTATACCAAAACGAACAATTCATAGACTTTGACACTTATTTAAATATTTCTAGAAAAGTATACAAATATTTCTAGTTCCTATATTTAATCAATTCGTTGTATTTAAAAAAAATATCATTAATACTGAGTAAGAGTAGAACTTTTAAATGTTTTTGCCTGGTAATACTAATCGTAGGATGGTGGTTTGCGGATTCTTTGTCGGACTTTATTCGAGTGAAATTCAGCGGCTGTTAATATTATTTGCAAATTAATTCCTAGTGGAATACAATTGGTGCAGTTTTATTTCTCAATTGTCTACGCAACTGGAATATATGTGAAATCATAGAGATCCTTTGAGGTATATTTAGCTGCCGGTATTTCAAAGCACCGTCAGAAGACTGCAGGGTCATCTAACGCCTCTCCTTCACGAGCTTGAGAGTAGGATCAGAGAGCTTTTTGTTCCAATCTATATGATGGTCTTAAATAATGAAATTTGAAGAGACTTGGGACTTGAGGATTATTGAGTCGGGGAGGACTCTCTTCGAACTTCAGATAACCCTTTAATACTCCATCGTAAACTGCTCAATTCCTCTTCGAGTTCGGTGATAATTTCGTCGGTCCGGAGTGTGCGCGTGTTGTACGTTGCCAGGTCCAGTCGTCGGTATTTGTTGGGGTAGCCGGACCTCGTCCGAGATTCTTAGCACCCCTTGCCATACCGTAACCTCGACCCTACCGTAATCGAAGGTACAGGCTGCCGGGCAATAGAGGCTATGTTTTATTTGTGCTATTCATGGGGAGTGCTTTGCTGGCGGGTTGGCGATCGCAGTATGGTTGTTACAAATGCACAGAGAACGCTGCTGCCCATTCTCTGGTTTTTCCCTTAGTCGCCTCTTACGACACTCACGGGCAAACATGGGATGGTGAAATTCTTTACGCCCGACACCATACGGTTAGTGATGTAGATACCAAAAAATATAAACACTATTTTTTATTAACTATAAATAAGGTAGGTTTAGGTAGCGCTGTTAGGTAGCATCAACATATCGGAATACTTAAAATTTCGTTTGTACAATCAATTTGTCCCGTGTTCGGTTTGGTCATGGTCACCTCATTAGAAAGAGACACACTACCAAAGGGGGCCCTCTCGCTCGGACCGGTTTTTGCACCATAGTGCACAGTCTAGTAGTAAGAAGTATAAGGTCTTTGGTCTATAGTTACTAATGTCATTTGGGTCTCCTTTTTTATAGAGCAATATTATTTCTGACTCTGACCATTGACTTGGAGTATTTTTGCAACTCAGTATCTTGTTGAACAGTCGGGTTAAAGGTTTAACTAGATACATGTATCCTATTTTTATTGCTTCGTTGGTGATCCTGTCAGGTCCTGTGCTTTTATCTGCTTTTATTGCTTTAATTTTTTTCACCACTTCGTCTTTGTCAATGGTTACTTTCGCCTCATCTTTACTACTACTCGAAAATGTATATACTATTTGATTTGGCGAGCTATACAGGTTCCTGTAAAAATCTGTTGCTATTTTGAGTATTTCCGTTCTATTTTGTGTGTTGTTAGTTTTGCTTTTCAACTCTTCAATCCATGATTTATGTGTTCTCAGTTCTTTATACGCTTTCTTAACGCTCCCCGTGGCATGAAGACATTTTTCAATAGTTTGTGTGCGGTGTGCCTTATAGTCTTGGTTAATACGTTTACTTATGAGCTTATACAGTGCTGTTAATTCATTTTTCATAGCCCTTGATTTCGGTTTTGTCTTATGTACTTCTTGTCTTCTGCTGATTAGTTAGTGCCTTTGTTCGTGTTGATATTATTTGATTTTTCCCTTTGTTTGTGCTAGATGATAGTTCATGTGCTTTTTTCAAGCTGGTATCAATGGCATTTGTTATTTTATCGTAGCAATTCTGCACGGTGTCATCGTCATTCCAGTGGTCTATATGATATGATATCTAACACATATCCGATATAAGTTACGTTTTGATATATCGGACCGATCCCTACTACTGTCCAGTAAGTAAATTACATACTTACTTACTGGACAGTAGGAGATTCCAAATTTAAAATCTCGCTGCTTACTGGACAGTTGTGAATAAATCTCCGGTAGAATTCACTTTCTGGATACTTTTTAGAGATGTTATGGCCACATTACATACCATTTTTGAGAAATAGTACATTACTGCAGAATCCAGTAAGTAAACCTTCCTGGCCAAGTATGAGTTAAACGGACCGAACCACAGGTGAGGTCCGGTTATATACGAGGCCAGGATGGTTTTCTTACTGGTTGAGGCTTGTATAATGCTTTTCTCAAAAAAGAAAGAAAGTTTAACAACAAAATCGTTTAATTAATATTTTATCTACTTCGGTTTCGTTATATTCGAATTACAAAATTAACAGCGGTTTCATTATGATACCCATAATGACATCGGATTTCATTATGCGAATCGTCATAAATTCTAAAACACAAGCAAAGGCATTCTGAACATACAGCCACGTACCTATAATATTATTTCGAAATCGTGACAATGTACATGATGTTTTTAAAAATGGAACAAGTTTAGAATAAAAGTATCACTATTTGGCTGTTGCGGCTACAAGATCTTTGCCTTATACCTAATAAAGACTAAATAAAAAAATAAAATAAAAAGTGGACGCGGGATAAACCATAGTCAGTGTGTAGTTAAGTTTCTATTAAAAATACTTACTTGTCTATATCTGTGTTTTGTTCCTTCCTTCGTAGATAAAATCTTGTGTGCAACAGTACGTTATTGATTTTTTAATAACTCGTGCCCACATATATCAATAAAAAAAAAATGTCACTCGTATTAAAAGACTGACCATAACGTAACAGTTGCATAAATAGCTATTAGGTTACATTCATATCAGGGCAATTGCTGATAGATATTGTGATCGATTTACCGGGGGCATTTATTTATATTTGTTTGCTGTACAGCTTGATTAATGGACTCGAAAATATATCTATCTCATAAAATGCCATACCAAAAGGAGAGATAGATATATATTTGGAGCCTCCCTCCTATTAACATGTTATAATGGCTAAACTCTAATCTGTGTCTGGTACTGTTATGTAACTGATATAAAATTTCATATCGATATCGAAAACGGTTTTCAGATATCGATACCAGTAGTACAGTTTGCAAAAGTTAACATGTTATTTAGATGAGCATACTAACGACGAACGCGAAATAATACTTAGAAAGAGAGGTAGCACATATGGATCCTATAGTTTGTAAAGTTTGCGTTTTGTTCGTAGTTTTAACGTTTTTGCATTGTTACGGTTTTAATTTTTGACTTATTCGTTCTCGCACGCTAGTAAGGTTTTTATTTCATACCGTTTTTGTAATATAGTTTATTTTGATATAGATATCGATATGATATGATATCCAACACATATCCGATATAAGTTACGTTTTCATATATCCGACCTATCCCTACTACTGTCCAGTAAGTAAATTACATACTTATTTACTGGACAGTAGGAGATTCCAAATTTAAAATCTCGCTTCTTCCTGGACAGTTGTGAATAAGTCTCCGGTAGAATTCACTTTCTGGATACTTTTTAGAGATGTTATGACAACATTACGTACCATTTTTGAGAAAAAGTAATTAAACTCTTCTTTAAATTAACTTCGCTTTTTTTAAGTATTCCGGCTGTCACCTACATAATTCACGCCTGCGGCATCAATGTAAAACGATAATTTGTAAGTGCAAATATAATAATAATGCAAAAAATTACCGTATTTTTACGCGCATGCATAATGACAACGAAAATCTGTGAGAGTAATGAGTGATACACATCTCATTTGGTGTCTCTTTCTGACTTATGTCGCCCGGTCACTCGCGACTAGCAAGTCAATAGTTAAGTAACTCAGTGTGTCTCAGTCTCTCTCTCTCTCGCTCACTCCCCACTCTGTCGCCTCACGAGCGACGCGTCGCGCATAATGAGCACAGCAATATTTCAGATCCAAATGATCATCTATTGAATCACTTCAATGATGCGGATCACGCTCAATCACGATCAGTGAGTCGGTTCCATATTCGGGCCACACACGCCTAGTTCTTTCGCGGTGCGTACATGACGCGCCGGAGAATTTTACTATAAATTTGATGTACCTAATTCTTCGGTGCATATCTCGAAAATAAGGTGAACTATTACTAAAAGCGTTATATAAACAGTGTTCTAGTGAGTGCATGTGTAAATAACCTGTAATATTGTGCTTGCAGACTTCACAATGACCGGTCAGGTCGACTCAATGTCAGATGCGGAGCTGCGAACCAAACTAGCCGAGTATGGGTTCCCTATAATGCCTATTACGGCGTCCACAAGGAAGTTGTTGGCGAAAAAGTTACAAATAATGTTAGATAACAAAAGCAAACCTAAAACTAGCTTCGACACAAGGCACGCATGTTACACGAGCGGTGAGGAATCCGATTTGGACACAACTACAATTGCTGGTATTCCTGGTATTCTCGCTAATTCCATTAGTTTTAATGTACATAATTGCCAGAGTAACAAAAAGTTCGTAATTTCATTGGAGTTAAATGATAAAATTAATGAATCAAAATCATTATTTTCTTCCATACTCCATTGTTTTCGGCAAAAAATTTAAAGCATATTATTAATATACATTTTGCATTTGCTACAAACAAGGTTGTTTCAAGATTTTAACAAAAATCTAAGTATTTATTTATTTAGGTAATTTAATACGCATTAAAGCTTCTATAAATAGAACGGTGATATCACATTGTTGCGCAATATTGTGATAAGTGTTCGTTAGAATTTTTTACGTTTTGGTGGAAAACTAAAAGTATTTATGGCAACACTAAATAACGAAGTTTTTCGTAACTGTTTTCTTATTGGATTGACGTGGAATTGCGAAATGAAACACTTGAGTAGTAGATGTCGTATAATCACGGTAAAAGTACGTCCTAAGATTCCAGGATTTGATTGTGGCGAGGACTGCGAATGAGCAGGGGCGTCACCGGTAATTTGGTCAGGACACATTATCAGGATCATGTATTGGATGAATAATAGATAATGTTTTATTTGTCTGAGTTTCCTCTAAGTTTCGTCTATACGTTCGTAAGAGTCGAAAGAGCATCAGCATTAGTATTTGTCTTACCTTTTCTGTAATGAATTTCATAATTATATTCCTCTAGTTTTAAGCGCCAACGGATTTATCGAGAGCCAGGGTCCTTGAAGTTGAAAAGCCATTTTAAGGGCTTATGGTCTGTCATTTGTAGATCATTGAATGTCGTTACGGGTAGTCTGAAGCCTGGAATCTGACAACAGTCTTGCCGAGGGGAATCCTGTTATCCAATTACTGGGTTGTCGAGGTCAGATAGGCAGTTGCTCCATGTTACATAATGGTACTCAGCTGAATACGATTAGACTGGAAACCAACCACCATATAGTTGGGCAATGGCTAGGCAGATTTATTTTGGCTTCAACCAGAACTCAGCCACATCGACAGCCCTTTTTTTTTTTTTTTTTTTTTTTTTGGGTGGGAAATCATCCAATGACTTCTCCCGCTCTGGGTGAGGCGGGAGGGCGTGTCAGACTTTTACTGACTAAAACCCACCCGTGTTCCTTCAGTTGCTTGAGTCAGGGCCGCGGTAACTCTTTTTCAAATTTATCCGCGACCCACATCGACAGCCCTAGCGCTGCCACTGCAAAGGACTCTCATTGTGCAGATGTTTGCGTTGCGTTAACGCTCTCTCTTATGCCTCGAGTGCATAGTCATGAAAGCAAGAGGGAAGGCATGCGTGGCGGCGACCGGAAGTGCGTGGTCTTGAATTATTTGCGACAGACTCCCCCTCTAGTCTAGGAGAACGGCCTCGTTCCTGGACTGGCTCATTGCCCTTTGTGCTTCGGGTGGCCGCGTCATTGCTTGGGAATGACAGGTTTAGGAGGGACGTCGTTTCCAGTACCACTGTCTACAAAGGGCGTCAAATCTTGGGCATGATATTTTCCTAAAGATTCCTCAAGGTTTCCTATTGGCGAGATAAGATAGGTGGTAGGACTAGCCTTTACCGTTATAACATGCGGTCCATCCCGTTTAGGCACAAATTTTGCAGTGAGAACTTTGCATCCTTGGCTCAGTGCATGTGACGGGACCAGAAGTTTATCTCCAACCTCGTAAGTTGCATTTGGTCGGCGGGACCGATCAACAACCTTCTTAGACTGATCTTGTTGTAATTCGACTCGATCAGGAACTGCAGATAGTGAGTTGATATAAGATATGCGGGAGTGACACCTGTGGTTCTACATACCGCGCTATTAATAGCGAAACGAATCACTGGGAGTTTCTAAGGCCAAGAGCAATGGTTATTCTCCACGAGTTGTGCGAGCTGCGCCTTGAGGTCCCGATTCTTACGCTCGGTGGGCTTTGCCTCTGGATGATAAAGTAGCACGAAGTTTTGTTTGACCCCCAAGATGAAAATACATTGTTGCATGACAGCCCTGAAAAATTGTATGCTGTTATCAGATGTGACCCTGCGCGGTAAACCGTATCGGAGTAAGTATTCCTCGTTAAGAGTACGGGCGCAGGGTTCAGCAGTCGCTTCCTGAAGGGCGTAGAGCTCAACCCAACGTGTGGCGGTTTCTTCAACTAGAAGTATCCACGTCTCACCGTTCTCTCCTTCAGGTAAGGGACCGAAAAGGTCTACAGCTAGGACCTCATTCCGCTGCTGCATCTCAAGCATCCGTAGTAGTCCAGAGGGTTTGTCATTGGTAGCCTTATATTCGACACAGGCTCTCATAATCGGTAATGATTCTTCGCATCCCGGCAAAATAATAGGGCTGGGCGATCTTGTGGTAAGTACGATCGATTCCAGAATGGCCCGCCAGAGGTGAATCGTGGCCTTCTTGCAAGATCTCGTGACGGAGTGAAATTGGAATAACAAGTTGAGGAGTCTCACTATCTGAGTCGGAATTATACCGGTATAGTACACCTTGTGATAACAGATACCCGCGCTCCGTCCATCTACGAGATGCCACTTCGTCTGCACTTTCCATCTCTATGATTGTTTTGTCAACCTCCGGGTCGGCCAGCTGTTCCTGTCTTCTCTCTCGCTAATGACTATGCACTCGAGGCATAAGAGAGGGAGAGCGGTAACGCAACCGCGACGCTCGCGCGCCGATCAGCGTCCGACGCACACGCAGGGACACGTGTCGAATCTTCGCGCGCGCCCGAGCTTCAAACCGCCGCGCATTTTCTTACAAACGGTTGTTGTACTAGAAATAGTTCCTTGACTAATATAAGAATACACATTCTTAGTGTACCTTTACCGTGACTATACGACATCTACTACTCAAGTGTTTCATTCTGAAATTCCAAGTTAATCCAATAAGAATACATTTACGAAACGTTCTTTTTAGAGGAGGGCAAAGTGTATCGCGATTGGTACATTTGCATCTCGATCACTGAAATGATCCGAAACACTGATGGTTTAATTTGGCTCATTTGGATTGGATCATCGGCTCAAAGGATATAAAATACAGAATGTTACATATACATTACGGAGGAGCTCGTGGCTAAATAATAACAGCCGCACGGGTCGAACTTCAAGGTTAAGATAAAGCTTGAAAAGGTCGGTCCGTGGATGGGTGACCATTTCAACATACCGAGTTTCCTCCGTGCCTCGGAAAGCACGTTGAGCCGTTGGTCCCGGCTGTCATTTGAAAATCTTTGACAGTCGTTACGAGTAGTCAGAAGCTTGAGATCTGACACCAGTCTAGCCAAGGGGTACCGTTGTTACCCAGTTAATGGGTTGTGGAGGTCAAATAGGTAGTCGCACCATGTAAAACACGGGTACTCAGCTGAAACCAGTTAGACTGGATGCCGACCCCTATATAGTTGGGAAAAAGGCTAGGCAGAGGAATGTTTCGTATACATTACGTTGCGTCGCGTTCGTTTAGGTACTACTGAGTTAGAGAAATGTTACAAATGTCTCACTCTCACATAAAATCAGCCTTAGTGGTAATTTTTACGTGCATGGATAATTACAACGAAAATCTGTGAGCGTATGAGTGATACACATCTCATTTCAGAGTCAACAATATAACATAACATAACTCAGTGTGTCTCAAACTCTCTTTCTCGCTCACTCATCGCTCAGTCGCTTCGCGAGCGAGCGATGCGTCGTGCGGAATGAGCACAGAGCAAAGTAATGTTCCAGATCCAACTGATGAGTTTGAAACGTTGTTATTGTTAATGAACCAATCTTTTGAATCACTTCAATGATCCGGATCACGATTAGGGCATGCAATATCGCAAGGATCTCATTTCCGGAACTGAGTTCCGATTCTGGTGGAAACCGAAACTGGTGGCTTTTGAAGTTTGTTTCAAATCAAACGAGATTTATAATTATATCAGTCTTTTAATATTTTTTTGTAACAGATTAAACATATTTGGTCATATTTCTCCCTTATTACTTACTTTAATTAAACATTTTAACCCGTAAAATCAACAAAACTTCTTCTTCGTGTCGTTGGCACGAAAGTCTTTCAAATTTGTTTTGGCCCAAAACTTATCCACCTCCATGGCGTCATAAGTGGCAGCATATATATCATCCTGGTTGCATGTATTGGGGCACAGAGGACAGGACAGGAGGTGGACATGGTTTGCGTCTCAGCACCACATGCACATCCTGCAGCTATTCCGTCGAGGTAACCCCATTTTGCGAGGTTGGAGTTACACCTTCCTACCTGGATTCTGAGGTGGTACAGAGAGTTCCATGAAGACCACGGAAGGTTAGATCCTGCGGGGAGATACTCGCTTGGAGGTAAATAATGTGTTGGTGGAGGAAAAGTATTCTGCCACAGTCTGCAGCGGGCGTCGGCCGTGTCTCCTGACACCCCTGTCCGAAACCGTTTCACCGTTTTCAGAAAGCTGGGTCTGCTTTCCTTCGGACGTGTGGAGGTGCTTTTCCGGCTGTGGGACATAGTACGCTGACCGGGGTTGGTTTGAGGCAGCCGGTTATTGCACGGCATGTGTCGTTAAGAGCAACATCTACTTCCTTGGCATGGGCGGAACGGTGCCATACTGGACACACATATTCGCCAGCCGAGAAGCAGAGTGCTAGACCAGTAGTCTGGGGAAAGTGAGGTAAGGACCCCCAGTTGGTTGATGTTAGGCGCCTGAGTAAATTGTTGCGGGACCCGATTTATCGTACAATAGAATTAAACATTAATAATATGAATAAAAAAGACACGATATTTGAATCGTAGTATGTATCATGTGTCACGTACATTTCATACTATAATCTCCTTCCAGTCTTAATATTTTCATAAATAATAATTAATATATCTAAGATTTATGAATATCGGAATTCTGGTATTACTCCTCTCAATTCTGGAATAGAAATAATAGAAAAATTGTTACGGAATTTCGGTATCACGAAATGCCGGTATTCCAGAATGCATGCCCTAATCACGATCTGTGAGTCGGTGTCGTAAAGAATTACACACGCCTCTATCGCGCCATCTATCGCGGTGCGTGCGATATGACGCGCTGATGAATTTTGTTATAAATTTGACGTAATTCTTTAATGCATATCTCAAAACTAACCCTCAGTTTCCCACCTTAAAATTATCGGAGAATTATGGTGACAAATTGTCAAACACGCGTTATCTTCTGTGATTGGCTGTTGAAAATTCATTCAACCAATCACAGCAGATAACGCGTGCTTGACAATTTGTCACATTAATTCTCCGATAATTTTAAGGTGGGAAACTGAGGGTAAGGTGAACTATTACTAATAGCGTTATTTAAACAGTGTTCTAGTGAGTGCATGTGTAAGTAATCTGTAATATTGTGCTTGCAGACTTCACAATGACCGATCAAGTCGACTCAATGTCAGAGCGGTTCCCTATAATGACTATTACGGCGTCCACTAGAAAGTTGTTGGCGAAAAAGTTGAAATTAGTGTTAGATAACAAAAGCAAACCTAGAACTAGACTCGACAAAAGGCGGACGCCCGCACGTTACTCGAGAGGTGAGGAATCCAATTTAGTCACAGCTACAAAAGCTGGTATGCCTGACATCCTCGCTATTTCCATTCATTTTTTCAATTCAATTCAATTTATCTATTCAGTAACCATTACATTGCGTTCAAAATAATCAGCATGAAACAGTAGGTATTGGGTGTAGGTACAATTAATTAATATGTATACAAGAATTCTATTTAAATTAGAAATTAGATTAACAAGTAAAATTAATTAAATTAAAATAATCTAAAATACCATGCACATTAATTTCGGACTGTTACAAGTTTATATACTGTTACGAGCTGGCGTTCAGGGATAAATCATTGAAACAGCAGATTTCAATTAATCACACTTTATTACAAAAACACTTCTTTAACAATTCTATTGCTTCGCACTATTTTCCTTTTCCGATCGCTCTGTGTCGCTTTCAAATCGAAACTGACCCACGAAGTTTTTTTTTTTTTTTTATTATATGTCTTCTCGCAGTTCGGCCAACTGCCGTCCACTGCTTAACCGGACTAACCTGTGGAGACTAATCTGTTAGCCTCCGGCCAGGCTTACCCACGACGAACCCGACCGCTCTTTATATAGCACGGAAGAAGCTTCTAGAACGTTCGTCCGACGAACGTCCGGTTGTCGTTCGTCTGTTCTAGATAATTCGCGAATCTTCCAGAACAATCGTCTTTCGAACTCATTATTCCCGTAGCGACTAGAAACCTCCAGTATGTTCGCCTCAAACATTCTGGAAAATTCCATTTGACACGAGCTTTCGAGAAAATTTGTTCCGCTATTCGATACTAGATGGCGCTACTAGTTACTATCTAGTTCTTCCTCTCGTCTCAAGATGGCGTTGCCCTATCTTGTAGCAATACATAATTGCCAGAGTAACAAGAAGTTCGTAATTTCATTGGAGTTATATGATAAATTTAACTAATCAAAATCATGCTTTACTTCATTCATTCATAGGATCATATGTATTCCATTGTTTTCAGCAAATATTTTAAAGAATTTATTATTAATATTAAATTTTAAATAAATGTTACATTTGCTACAAACAAGTTTGATTCAAGGTTATTAAGGCGGAAGCCATAGAGGAAAGTAATATAACAGGAAACACATTTGCATGGCGTGGCGTGGCGTGTCGCGCCAGAAGAATATCGGTTTCATACATTTAGTACGGTTAGAGGCACATTTGAGTGTCGTGGCGCAGCGCGGCGCGGACTGTTTCCGACCAATTGTACCAGAGCGGTGGGAGGCTTAGCACGCATTGCGATTTTTATTCGCGCGAATTGTTCAGTACTATTTCTGCGCGATTTTTTTTCTGCAATGCGCTGCACGCATACAATTCCATAAGTCGCAGAATGGGCGAAAAAAGATCGCGCGATTAAAAATCGCAGTGTGTGCTAAGCCTTATGGTGCGACACGACACGCCAGGCAAATGTGTTTCTACACCGCGTGGCTCGTGGCGCGCCGCGCAATTCAACGACGTGAACTCCTAGAGTACTAGCGGACGCTTGTGTGTAGTAATCTTTGCTTGTGTGCTGCGTATTGAAAATGAAGGACGAGATTATTGAACTTGTACGTCAACGTACAGTTTTGTATGACACAAAATCAGTAGAGTCTATGGAACATTTCATTTTCATTTGTTTTTCTCAGGGGTCAGGGTTTCACTCTTTTACCCGACTGCCGAAGGAGGGTAATGTGTTTATCAGTCTATGTATGTATGTAAGTATGTATCTATGTTTTTTCCTATGTGGCGTTCCAGAGACCGAACGCGTTGGCCGATTTTGATGATTCGTACGTCAATCGATGCGTCTTAACCCTGCGAGTGTCACTTGCTACATTCATCATCAGCCTATTAATGTTCCCACTGCTGGGACACAGGCCTCCTCTCTGTGAGAGGGGATGGGCCATAATCCACCACGCGGGCCCAGTGCGGGTTGGTGGATGTCACATGTCTTTGAATTTTTGGTTCTAGGACATGCCGGTTTCCTCACGATGATTTCCTTTACCGTTTTTGAGAGCAGTGGTGATGAAATAATTTTCACAAAGTAATCTGCGCCTGCCTGGGTTCAAACCCACGACCTACAACTTGTAAGTCGCGGCTGATACCACTAATACACACTAATATATTTAAATGTACCTTATTCGAATAAAATGTTAAATAAAAAAATAAATACAAAAATCAAAATACCCGACTGCTTAAAAAGCGAACTAAAAAGACGTAAACAAGAAAAAAATCATGCTGTGCAGTCGGAGGATACATATTCGCGAGCTGGCTGACCAAAACCAGATGTATCCTCCGACTTTTTAAGCAGTCGGGTGTTTTGATTTTTGTTTTTTTTTTGTAAATTTTTATGCTAATAATCAATTTATTTATTTTAATAAGTACCCTAATTGTGTAAGTTCAAAGAATAGCGCAAGGTATGATTTCCTTTCATTCATTACTTCATAAATATTTTCATAAATCCGTCTATTCGACAGCGTAAAACATGCAATGAATACTGTTGACTCAAATTAAAACAGTAACTGTTGGGTTATCAAAATGAAAGAGAAGGACTGTGCTTTGTGATGTCAAAACACATACGCAATTAGGGTGATGAAATGCTGCTTGGGCAGAAATTACCTTGTTTTCCTTTTTTTTTTTGCTCTCAAGAAGTTTCACTGCTAGGAGAAATGAATGAATTAATTAATAATTCCTGCAATATAAAGATAAAAGCCTAATTAAAGCCTGAGGCATTCTCTACTAGTCAAGTAAGGGTGGTGGTGTATATCTCCATGGCAGGCGCATAAAAATAAATTGAAGGTCCTCATCGAAATCATCATCCGAATCCGAAGTAAACATTATGTACGTACGTCTACACGTTGCAAAGGTTCGAGGTTTACTGTTCAGAAATAGCGCCAGAGCGCGCGTGTGAGTCTATCTGGCAGGCCCCAACGAGATTTATCAACAGGTGATAGCTTTTCATAAAGACATTATTTTGTACCTTAAGAAAATAAATAAGATATATTTTGTACCTCGACAGTTTTTGATTGAATGACGTTTTTATGAAGTGTCTAGCTGGCGGGCCCCTTATGATTATTTTTGTTGTTATTATACTTTCAGAACGCCCAATAGTGCTCGGAGTTAGAAACTATTATGTACTTTACAGATCCAAAATTTCGATTTTCTGTGAGCTACACTTCAGGAGATATTCGTTATTTAAACAAACGTCTAGCCAGCGGGCCCTTTTTAAAATACTACTCTTTTATAACATACAATAGTGTTAGTAGCTGGATACTATTTTGTACCTTACAAATCCAAAGTTTCGACTTTCTTTATGCTACACTTTAGAAGATATTCGTTATTTAAACAAACGTCCAGCCAGCGGGCCCTTTTAAGAATACTACTCTTTTATAACATACAATAGTGTTAGTAGCATGATACTGTTTTGTACCTTACAAATCCAAAATTTCGACTTTCGGTAAGCTACACTTTAGAAGATATTCGTTATTTAAACAAACGTCCAGCCAGCGGGCCCTTTTTAAAATACTACTCTTTTATAACATACAATAGTGTTAGTAGCGTGATACTATTTTGAACCTTACAAATCCAAAATTGCGACTTTCTGTAAGTTACACTTTAGAAGATATTCGTTATTTAAACAAACGTCCAGCCAGCAGGCCTTTTTTAAACTTTTTTGAGATAGACTCACACAATAAGTATTCAACCAACAGATCTAGTTACACAAGTTATTCACAAGTACCTACCCTCGTAACTTAATTAGGTTAGGTTAGGTTAAGACGGGCTGGTGTCCGCAACTCCACGTCTAAGCGCGTATTTTACAAAATAGTATCAAGCTACTAACACTATTGTATGTTATAAAAGAGTAGTATTTTAAAAAGGGCCCGCTGGCTAGACGTTTGTTTAAATAACGAATATCTTCTGAAGTGTAGCTTACAGAAAGTCGAAATTTTGGATTTGTAAGGTACAAAATAGTATCAAGCTACTAACACTATTGTATGTTATAAAAGAGTAGTATTTTAAAAAGGGCCCGCTGGCTAGACGTTTGTTTAAATAACGAATATCTTCTGAAGTGTAGCTTACAGAAAGTCGAAATTTTGGATTTGTAAGGTACAAAATAGTATCAAGCTACTAACACTATTGTATGTTATAAAAGAGTAGTATTCTAAAAAGGGCCCGCTGGCTGGACGTTTGTTTAAATAACGAATATCTTCTGAAGTCTAGCTCATAGAAAGTTGAAATTTTGGATCTGTAAGGTACATAATAGTTTCTAACTCCGAGCACTATTGGGCGTTCTGAAAGTATAATAACAACAAAAATAATCATAAGGGGCCCGCCAGCTAGACACTTCATAAAAACTTCATTCAATCAAAAACTGTCGAGGTACAAAATATATCTTATTTATTTTCTTTAGGTACAAAATAATGTCTTTATGAAAAGCTATCACCTGTTGATAAATCTCGTTGGGGCCTGCCAGATAGACTCACACAGAGCGCGCCACGGCAGGCTAGTAGTGTGCACACTAAGCGCCACGCCCGTATGCGCCACGCCACGCAAGTGTGGTTTCGCCTTTAGTCATCTCGTGACTCCTTAAACAAAAATCTAAGTATTTATTTATTTATGTAATTTATTACGCATTAAAGCTTCTTTATATAGAACGGTGACATCACATTATTGCGCAATATTTTGAAAAGTGTTCTTTAGAATTATTTATATTTAGGTGGTAAATTAAAAGTATTTATGGCAACACTAAATAACGACGTTCTTTCGCGGTGCGTGCGACATGACGCGCCGGTGAATTTTATTATAAATTTGACGTAATTCTTCAGTGCATATCTCGAAAATAAGGTGAACTATTACTAATAGCGTTATTTAAACAGTGTTCTAGTGAGTGCATGTGTAAATAACCTGTAATATTGTGCTTGCAGACTTCACAATGGCCGATCAAGTCGACTCAATGTCAGATGCGGAGCTGCGAACCAAACTAGCCGAGCATGGGTTCCCTATAATGCCTATTACGGCGTCAACAAGGAAGTTGTTGGTGAAAAAGTTGAAATTAGTGTTAGATAACAAAAGCAAACCTAGAACTAGCGTCGATAACAAAGCCGACACAAGGCGTACGCTCGCACGTTACTCGAGCGGCGAGGAATCCGATTTGGACACAACTACAAATGCTAAAGAGAAACGTGGCCGTCGGGCGACGACCGGCGGGGCGATGTTGCCTCCCGCCGCAAACAAAACACGTCGCCCGCCTCCTAAGAAAGGATCGCCGGCTAAACGGGACTCCGACAAGGGATCCGAGTCAGACGAAGAAAAGCCCGCTTTGAGGACACGCGAAGAAGTGGAAACAGTGACCACTCGTACCATTAAACGCACGTACGCGGCGAACGACCCCGACGACTACGAGACTGGCTCTGATAGCGACGTAGACGGCGACAAGAAAACCTCCAGTCCTTTCAGAAGCAATTCTAGGTCGAGCGACTATATCTCGAGCACTTTGCCCTCCGTTGATGTCAACACCAGCCCACCAAAGACGTCAGTGTTCTCTCGAGCATCTATCATACCCACTAACTACTCATCTACATATTCACCCGGCATGTCTTCATCTGACAATCTCAATTCAATACGCTCACGGTTAGGTTTAACATCATCATTGGCTGATCGTCCATCTATCATACCCACATCTAGCTATAGCTCAAACTATACACCAAGTACTTACAAACCATCTACTTCTACTATTGACGAGGTAGAATCTCCATATTTGAGTAACTTTACTAGACGCTTGTCTGCACTCAAATCAGATCCTCCAAAGCCCACATCTTACCTTGACCGGGACACAAACAATGGAGGCACTGTGCTACCACGTAGATCCTATATAACTGGAGTCAACCGGTCCGATGTGGTGGACTACAAATCAGCAATGGACAAAAAGTTTTTGAAGAATAACCTTGTGTCCCTTGCTCTGGTTGTGTTAGTTGCACTTTTTTTTTTTTGCTTATTTTTCATGTATATAGTTAAAAAAAACGACATTACATCAGTAGCGGATGATCAGAACAGTGTCATACCAATCTGTCAGTTGAACATACCCGGCAACAGACCAGGGATCAACTGCGTTCCTAAAGAACAAGTCAGTTATGCTAAAGATCTTCTCAAAGTCATTCATCCTGAATTAACTAGTAGGATAGCATCATACAAATGTGGCCAGCCAGGTATTCTGCCTTACCTCACTGAGCGAGAAATCATTGACATTGCCAGTGCCAAGGCAGAGACTGCTGATGTCAGCCAATGTCGCACAGATCTAAATAACCTACAAGTTCTTCTGATTAACAATCCTCGCTGGGGACTGAATGTTGTTCAACTAAAAAGCCTCTACACTAAAGATGTAGAGTACTCTTCTATTAGCTCCACAGACTTGATTGTCCAACAAAGAACTAAAGGCACTGTTGCTATCACCCTCACAGATCCATCAACCCCTCTTTCTTGCTTATTCATTAACACTTTATACTCTGCCGGGTCCAGTCTTATTATTGTCGCCCTCCTCACTTTGCTAGGTTTAAGTCTCCAAAGAGCTTACAAATATTATGTGATGTATCAGAAGAGGAAAAGTGAAGAGATCTATTCTATGGTGGAACAAATTATTGATGTGATATCTCAAGAGACTGAGGATAGTGGAGAACCATACATATCTGTGGACCATGTGAGAGATACACTCATCTCACCACAAAACAGGGAGAAGATGGCGTCTGTTTGGGACGCCGCTGTGAAGTTCATACAGAGGAATGAGAGCAGAGTGCGCATGGAGGTGCAATCTGTGGACGGGGAGGACTGTCGCGTCTGGAGGTGGATATCCTCCCACAGCAGCCCCAAGCGAAGTGCTTCATGGCAAGGCCAGGCTTTCGAAACGCAGGAAGGTTCCGTCAACAACCTAGTGGTCTCCCCGACACCCTGCCTCAAAATACGACACATGTTCGACAAAAACGACGACATCTCTTTATTGAGGGCGAAGATTCAGGATGCTATTTTGGAGAAATGTGAAACAAATTGCAACATCTTGCACATCGATATCGACCAGACATCATGCTGCGTGTATGTGAAGTGCGCGTCGCCGACAGACGCGGGCGTGGTGTACCGCAGCCTGCACGGCTGGTGGTACGAGGGGCGCCTCATCACCGTGAAGTACCTGCGTCTGGAGCGCTACATGCAGAGGTTCCCCAACTCTCCCTCGACTGGCCCCTACCTCACATTGCAGCGTCGGCGCGGCGCCTGGGGCGACGAGTAGAGCACCACCAGTAAGTGCGGCAGCACTTCGGGAATGTTATACTTGTGTGTTACAGGAGTTCCAGAACTTTTACCTGCAAGCTTCATTTATTTATTGCGAGTAACTTTCAAGGATTGTTGTCTGCAGCTCAAATTAATTTTGTTGCATTTCTTTCTGGTCTGATTGATTGATTTGACAATGGCATAGGGATGTAATTGTAACGAATGCATGCAAATTGACTCCAAATTAATCAGCCTTCACTTTTTCATAATAAATGTACTGCATAATAATTGTTAATTTGTATTTTGTTTCCATTAACCTCATCATAGATTAAAACATTGGTAACCGAAAAGAGATGTTATAAAACAGAGTCGATGTAATAGTTGTTATTGTAAGAAGTCTTGCCTGAATACGTCAACGATTGTAATAATATGTTGTACCTGTGTTATATTTTATTATCATAAAAATTATATCCCAAAAATGGGCTGTGCCCCTAAAATGTACTAAGCTTAAAATTCTTGTACTTGTCAATTACATTTTTACGACTTGTAGTCACTGATCTGATTTATTTTCCTTTTAGTAAGGTGCTGGTCTTAACATAAAGCCTTAGATTGGAAGGGAAAATGTTATTCAATAGATTAAGCATGTGAAATTGAACTTGCTCTTTTGAATTGTTGTAAATATTTGACATCACAGATTTCAATGTAATTTTAACTGTTTTATTTAAGTAACGAAGTATCAAGGGCTTATATTTGTTACTGAATTTACTAATGTTTTGGAACAAATTGTTTAAAAAAATGGTAGGCTTAAGTAGGACGTAAGTTTCATAGGATATATCCGACGCATACACACATTTGATTTATTTTTCTTATAATTTGTAAGTTTTCAATGCGCCAGCACAACTCGAGGAGATTTAAGTGTGTTTTAATTTCGTATAAATTGACATTTTGTTCTAAGTATTTCTACTAACTTCACTGTTCTTAGTATCTAGTTATTTTTATGGATTGATTTTCATTTTTTTTAATAAATTGATAAGTAAATTACTTGTTTTCTTTATGTTTACCACATACCTACTTTGGGAAGACTAGGTTGTCTTTGAACTAACCTTGAATCTAACAGATTCTAAATTTAAATGGTGTAGAAGTCCACAACATATGAGTTGATATTATTTTGGCACCATAATATTTGCTCAGTGAATACGTGGCTTTAACACACACATCATCCACTTCCGATTAGTTTATCATAAGAAGTCTTTTTTCCTCTAGACTTTTTTCCTGGACACAAGGAAAAACAAACTAAAAATAAACTTTTAATAAAAGTACAACTTATAACAACAACATTTTATCAACACCTATACACCTATTCCAATCCATCACAACAATATTCTTGTAAGCCTAAAACTCCAGGATCTCTGTGAGAGCCTGGTAGCATCGCCACTTGTCGGGCAGATAGAACGGCTCGAACACGTGCGGGAACGGAGCGTCCCAGCCGGTCACTCGGGAGATAGGAGCCTCCAGGTGAAGGAAACATTCCTCCTGTAAACAGAAATAACAAAAAAATAATAATAGTTAGATTTAAACAAAATGGCGGTTCGGAACATTCCGCGAGTAGCTGTTCAGTAGAACATTCGACCGCAGCAAAGAGGTGGGGGTTCTCCGATAGTAGGTACCGATGTACAGTGTTTTTGCGTTGTTTCTTCGCAGACCATGGCCCACCTTCATCCTGTACCACCCTGCCCTGTAAGCTGTACGTATGAGGATCTTATGGCTCATATGGTCAGCGAATGGTGTTGCTGTAGTTGAAATAGGGCCACAGAACATTTAAAAATTGTATTTGCCATCGACACTAAGAAGAAAATTACATTTATGTGACAGGTACTGGGCGCATTTCGCAAACGCTTTTTTTTTTAATTATAGCATTTGATGGCTAGTATGCAGAAAGAAAAGAGAGGCCATGGATTCACACTATCATTAGAAGTGTTATCGGGGCACACTTACATGTGGAAGTGGTTTACCGCATGACTTCCTTTTTTGGACACTAACTAAAGAATAGCACAATCATATCGAGGCAAAAAGTAGTTAGTAGGTATCGCCACACGTGAAGAATATTTTAATGAAAAGTAATTAATTGTAACTTCTGACAATAATGCCCAGCATATTGAAACTAACTCTTACATAGACAAACTAGCTGTCCCCAGCAGCTTCACTCCCGTCAACTGGCTACCTACCTACCCTATCCTACTTAACCCACCTACCAACTCTACCCCACCCGACCCTACCCACCTTACTAACTTACAACTCACCTTACAACCTAACTAACTTTTTGGCCTATGTTCTTCCCCAGGATGCCATCTATCTCCTTTCATTGAAATCGGTTCAGCTTCAGTGGTTTAGGCGTGTAAAGGAAAGGAGTGTAGGTGTAGGAGTTATTTTCAATGTAACTAGCCAATGCCGGCAAACTTTATTTCCTTGTCTAGGTTCTTCAGTAAATCTTGAGACATAAATAAGAGATTCTCAAACAAGGGCTTCGCCAGCCGATGGACCAGGGGGGGCAAGTTGATATATAGAGGATGGGAAAAGTATGAATTTTAAATACGGTGCAGTCAAAAGCATATGAACCTTTTTAAAGTAGTAGTACGAATCTAAGAACGGTATAAAGTTCAATGGGTAACGTTCCACGAGCTCAATCATCGGGGGTTTTGGGTAAACTTATCGACCACGTAATTTTGTAAATCTTATAAGTTTTCTGTGCACATTCATCGTGGCCAGACTATTGAGGCGATTTTTCCCCATAGACTTCGTAACCAGGTTTAGTCGCCTGAGGCTGCTTAACGATTGATTTTGGCAGGCCGTCCAAAATTTTCAACGCTTTTAGTACTCTTTTAGGACATCAACAATTGGGTAGATTCAGCCCCGGATCTAAGGGGGGGCAAACCGGGGCACTTGCCCCGGGCGGCAGTTTCATGGGGGCGCTAAATGCTTGAGACAAGAATGAAGCCTCTTTTCCTACAATCTCATAGGTTTTTATCAAGTAATCGAATCTTAATATAATATGTTTGAAAAACAAACTTTTCTAGCTTAAAACTAACTTGTTTAGCCATTGAAAACAAAACTGTCTATGCGACGTACTTTGAGGAGCTAATAGAATCTTTCGCAGAAAAGAAAGCACGCCGTGTAAAGTTGTAGTCTTTCCAGGTTATATATTTTTTGTGTGTTTCTGTTTATATCACAAATGAAATTTAGTTTAGACGGGCTGTTTCCGCAACTCCACGAACAAGCGCGTATTTTATTTAAGGATTATTATTTTAACAAGTGGTCACAAAAATGCTACCCATTGGCAGTTTTAACAGGTTTTCTCAAACACTGAAGGGAGGGGGCGCCACTATCAAGGCTGGGTAGATTTGATGGGTTGGGTTTATAAAGAAAGAAAACATTTATTGCCAATAAGAAATGTTACAGCATAAACAAAACACAAGTAATTTCAAGCGCAATATTTCCAGTATGGCAAAAGGAGCGGGCTCAGACGATGCTGACCAGTGTGCAGCATGGATACTACGCTGGTCAACGCTGATTTATGTTGACTTAGGAATTTGATTTATTTCCATTTGGCTACTTGTTTTTTAATCTCTAGGGCGGAGGGGTCACTGCCCCTACCTGCCCCCCCCTCCTCCCCCAGCCCCGGATCTACGATTTTTTCGAGCCGGGACAAAACCTTGATAGTGGCACCCCTTCCCTTCAGTTTTTGAGAAAAACTGCCAATGAGTAGCATTTTTGTGACCATTTGTTAAAATAATATAAATATAACTTTTTATTATCTAATAAGTAATAACTTTCATTTGTGACATAAAAAATAAACATAGAAAAAATATATAACCAGGAAAGACTACAACATTACACGGCGCGCTTTCTTTTCTGCGAAAGAATCTATAGCTCCTCAAAGTCCGTCGCATAGGCAGTTTTGTTTTCAATAGCTAAAAAAGTAAGCTTTAAGCTAGAAAAGCTTGTTTTTCAAACAAATTATATTAATATTCGATTACTTGATAAAAACCTATGAGATTGTAGGAAAAGAGGCTTCATTTGTTCGATAATTCGAATTCTTGTCTCAAGGATTTGGCGCCCCCATGAAACTGCCGCCCGGGGCAAGTGCCCCGGTTTGCCCCCCCTTAGATCCGGGGCTGCCCCCCCTTGGCGACGCCCTTGTTCTCGAAGATACCCACGACTGGACTGTGACTGCCAACGTTTTTACAAGCTTTACTTTGTGTGGTTGCAAATGGTGGGTTTTATTTTAAAAGAGGATTTAAGTTTTGGCCTCCCAGGATCGTGAGCACACCCTCCCACTATAGGTGGACGCGCCGCACGCGCCGAATTTGATGAATCATCCGCACGCGCTGGTGGAATCCGTATACCTACAGCATTTTGATGAAACGCGGGTCGTGCGGCGCGGATAGGTGCGCGAGGCTGCTTTCGATTTCATATAAAGATTTATGAAATGTGAAGACTGCGGCTCCTGCGGCGCGGATAGGTGCGCGAGGCTGCTTTCGATTTCATATAAAGATTTATGAAATGTGAAGACTGCGGCTCCTGCGGCGCGGATAGGTGCGCGAGGCTGCTTTCGATTTCATATAAAGATTTATGAAATGTGAAGACTGCGGCTCCTGCGGCGCGGATAGGTGCGCGAGGCTGCTTTCGATTTCATATAAAGATTTATGAAATGTGAAGACTGCGGCTCCTGCGGCGCGGATAGGTGCGCGAGGCTGCTTTCGATTTCATATAAAGATTTATGAAATGTGAAGACTGCGGCTCCTGCGGCGCGGATAGGTGCGCGAGGCTGCTTTCGATTTCATATAAAGATTTATGAAATGTGAAGACTGCGGCTCCTGCGGCGCGGATAGGTGCGCGAGGCTGCTTTCGATTTCATATAAAGATTTATGAAATGTGAAGACTGCGGCTCCTGCGGCGCGGATAGGTGCGCGAGGCTGCTTTCGATTTCATATAAAGATTTATGAAATGTGAAGACTGCGGCTCCTGCGGCGCGGATAGGTGCGCGAGGCTGCTTTCGATTTCATATAAAGATTTATGAAATGTGAAGACTGCGGCTCCTGCGGCGCGGATAGGTGCGCGAGGCTGCATTCGATTTCATATAAAGATTTATGAAATGTGAAGACTGCGGCTCCTGCGGCGCGGATAGGTGCGCGAGGCTGCATTCGATTTCATATAAAGATTTATGAAATGTGAAGACTGCCGCGCGTGCGAATATAATAATAGGTGCGCGTTCACCTTAAGAGGGCAGCAGACACACAACACGAGGCAAACAGGCACAGTTCACTCTGTTAACGCTACAAATGTAGGGGGCCTTCTCTCTGGCACTCGGGGCACACTAACGCTGCTTCTGAACCCAATGAATGCAATTCAATATTTGAAAACCACTACCCCTTTTTTAGGCATCGCCATAATATAAAGAGAGAACCCGAATTTTGTGTGTTTTTTCAGACGTGTAGATTAATGTCTGGACCATTACACCTATTTAAAAAAAATCTTTCACCATTTAAAAGATACGTTATTCCAGATGGTTATAGACACAGACGTAAATCTAACTAGATAACGCAAGTCTCTCCATCTGTATGAAAACCAAGCGTGCCATTTTTCACAAACAATCTAAAAACAAATTTACTTACCAATGAAAGAAAACATTTCCAATGCCTCGGTCAACTTTTTCTATACATTATTTACAGCTCAATATGGCAAATAAAGGCATTTTACTAGATTTCGGTGGATTTCCGGTGCCGATAATGCTAAATGAAAAGCTCAGATTACGATCTTTTGTCGTAATTTTAGTTTGTTTTTTGGCACGCGAAGTACATACAATCGCGTTATCTTGTTAGATTTATGTCTGTGGTCATAGACTATACATTATTGTGACCTAAACAAAGCCAAGGCGGGCCACTAATACCTATTCAATACTAGCTGACCCGGCAAACTTTGTTTTGCCATAAAAACACCAAACATTCACCCTACTCTACCCAACTCTACCTACCCTACTGTACCCTACCTACCCTACCCTACCTAACCTTAACAATTTTTTTTTCTTCTTTTGATCCTAGTATCCTATGTCCGTCTCCTGGCTCTAAGCTACCTCCTCACCAATTTTCATCCATATCGGTAAAGCCGTTCTTGAGTTATAAATAGTGTAACTAACACGACCTTTTTTATATATATAGATAGATACTAGCTGGCCCGGCAAACTTTGTTTTGCCATAAAAACACCAAACATTCACCTACTCTACCTAACCTACTCTACCCAACTCTACCTACACTACTCTACCTACCCTACCGTACCCTACCTACCCTACCCTACCCACCCTAACCTACCTACCCTACCCTACCCACCCTAACCTACCTACCCTACCTAAGCTTAACTTTTTTTTTCGTATGAACCCTATGTCCGTCTCCTGTCTCTAAGCTACCTCCTCACCAATTTTTAGCCATATCGGTAAAGCCGTTCTTGAGTTACGAATAGTGTAACTAACACGACTTTCTTTTTTATATATAGATGTGTATTTTTTATTTGGGACATAATTATAGCTCTGAGATGTGGTCGCTTACAATGGGCCTCATCAGAAAGCTTACAGTCACCCAAAGGGTAATGGAGAGGGCTATGCTCGGAGTATCCTTGCGTGATCGAATCAGAAATGTAGAGATCCGCAAGAGAACCAGGGTTACCGACATAGCCCGAAAAATTGCCAAACTTAAGTGGCAGTGGGCACATTGCTCGCAGAACGGATGGCCGATGGGGCAAAGTAGCAAAAGTTCTGGGGTGGCGACCGCGAACCGAAACATGTTGTGTTGGAAGGCCTCCCACCAGGTAGGCCGATGACCTGGTGAAGGTTGCAGGGATCCGCTGGATGCGGGACGCACGGGACCGTTCAATGTGGCGACGCTTGGGGGAGGCCTATGTCCAGCAGTGGACGTCTTTCGGCTGATATGATGATGATGATAATATGTGTATTTTTTATTACACATTTTGTCGTGCTCTCTGTGCAACAACAGCTGCACCTTAAAAGATACTAGCTGTTCCCCGCGGCTTCGCTCCCGTGGACCACCCCACAGGACCCGTTTTCGCGATTAAAATATAGCCTATGTCACTCAGGAATAATGCAGCTTTCTATTGGTGATTTTTTTTTTAAATTGGTCCAGTAGTTTCGGAGCCTATTCAGTACAAACAAACCCAGTGGAGGTTTCTAGCTATATTTCAAGATGATAGTTACCTGAATAGTAGCGGCTAATTCAGCGCCAAACCCTGACGTCAAAGGTGCTTCGTGGGCGATCAGGCAGCGACCAGTTTTCTTGACGGACTGAAGCAAAACATTGATGATTAGTTACAACTTTCATTGAAGTTTATTCTATTTTTATTATTCCTTCATTGTACGAAGCTGACTCCTGGATCATTAAATGTTCGATAGTCACACTAATATTAAAAAGGCGGAAGTTTGTGAGTGTGTGTGCCGATTGAGCGTGAAGAAATAACAAACATTTGTATGTATACGGGCAACCAAGCAGTGCACGGTTTCACAATCTATTTGATATTCTGTGACTCTATCGCCTATAGTTAAATTGGGAATCTTTCCCTGATTGGTCCAGTGTAGTTGGCGGAATGGCGGCTTTTTACCGACTTGCCAAAAAGGAGGAAGTTCTATGTTCGACTATATGTTTGTATTTTTTTCGTATGTTCACCGATTTCTCCGTCAATTAAGGACCGATTTTGTAGTATTTTTTGTTTGTAAGAGTATGCTCCCAAATTGGTAGCATTTAAATTTGATGAAGATCTGATGAATAACTTCGGATATATACAAAACAGAACTCTTCAATAAATGACGGCGGATTCACAATCATATAACTGTTTATTGTTTATACCATTTCATTACATAACATCACGCCAGTACGCTCTAAAGGGGTACGCAGGTGTGTACAGTTCATCTTGGTACACACTTGTTTCACTGGTTATGTTCTAGTTCCATGATATTCGGATAATCTATTCTGGCATTATAGATACCTTACTAGAAAACTTATGTATTAGGTACCACAACAAAAAAGGCTAACAAACAAAAAAATACAACCAGCTTCCAAATAAAAACGTAAGCTGAAAGCAGAAAATAACTTCTTTTTCGGAAGTCGGTGTTCCTGTTTTATTTTCTTCGTTTTTTGACATTGACTGTCGACTGTTTTGGAAGTCGGTTAAACAATTTTTTTCACTATTGATTTTTGAAGGGCATGTTCAATTTTGCTCATATTCCATTTCATTTGGTGGGCGATTTCAGCGTGTATAAATAATTGGGTCTGGTTATCATAACTTACATTACAGACAGTTTCCTCGTCCCAGGGCAGGATGGACTGCAGGTCGATGACGTCACACTGGACTCCGAGCTTCTCTTCTGCCATCTGCGCCACTTCTAACAGCACGTGGAGCTGTGTGCCCCAGCCTATCAGGGTAGCCGCATCGCCTAGGGTCGAAAAAAGTGGATATTTAATTAATTATGGGTAGTATTCAAACGAGTGACTGTAAATTAAGTTTTAAGTGACAAAAATAATTAAATTACTTTAAAGTATTACTAAGTGAGCGAGTAACAAGAAATCAACAGAACAGCAACTTACAAACATTAATTTGAGTTACTTAAAATACAAAATGAGAAGCTTCATAATATTTGACTTGAAAATAAAAGTTTGTAGATATTTTCTGTCTGCAGGTTCTAAAGTAACCATAGTTAAGTCGGTGTGCCCTAAGTTCCCGAACTCGCTTCGCTCGCTCTTGGACTAATTCGTTAAAAACACGAATAAACCCGAACTCCCGCGCATTTCTAGTCGCTCACTTAGTAATTTAGTCGCACGGCTAGAATTTTAATATCTGAAATCACAACCCACTTTTTGTAAGCTCGTTCTGTATTTTATTATTAATCAATATTCGTCGTTAGTTTAGTTAATTATCGCTTACTCAAATTCATACCGCTCTAATTATCAAAACAGTATCTCATCATGTCACTAAGTTCTTTTTATTCGATCGTTTTATAATTCCCCATTCATGATTATATAATCTGATGAAATTATTTGCATTAAGAATTTCAACTTCTCTTGGTATAAACCCAGGACAGGATCGTAAGACAGCTAGGATCTATTGTTATATCACTAGCATGTCGTCAGAAATAAAAGTGGTCAAATTCGCATTTCGTCAACTCTCGGGATATACTCGCATCTTGACAGAAACGGAACTTTACTTGCAATTCGGTAGACACGGAACACGACAGATACGCATTTCTTCAGAGAAGCAACACGACTGATACGCATTTCATCAGACAAGCAACACGACAGATACGCATTTCTTCAGAGAAGCAACACGACTGATACGCATTTCATCAGACAAGCAACACGACAGATACGCATTTCTTCAGAGAAGCAACACGACTGATACGCATTTCATCAGACAAACAACACGACAGATGCGCATTTAATCAGACAAGCAACACGAAAGATACGCATTTCTTCAGAGAAGCAACACGACTGATACGCATTTCATCAGACAAACAACACGACAGATGCGCATTTAATCAGACAAGCAACACGACAGATACGCATTTAGTCAGATATTTGAAACCATTCCATTCACTCAGATTGATGTAAACAAAAGAATTAAAGAGGGCAATTAAAAAAAAGAGAGAATTAGAACATAATTTACACAAATAGAGCACAATAACCCGTCTCTGCCTCGTTGACTGGATATGAATTGTATTATTTTATTATCCATTTCAATGAAGCGAACCGAAACAACCAAATAGATATCGGAATATCGGACCAATGCCGTTTTTTTCAACGTCCATGTCATACATGACATTTCAATAGATCACAAGGTTGAGTAGGTATTTCTTAATCACGGAGATAAATAGCGCTAGCACTGCAGTGAGTGGTTCTACTACTAAAGAAGATGGATAAATGAAATGAAATTTTCCCAAACATGCTAGGAAATTTGAACATTATTTCGACAACCTTCTTCGAGATAAATCGAAATTGCTGTACTGGCCAAATACATGCGAGCAGCGGCCGGCAAAAGTTGTATGAAAATCCATATCTGTCGTGTGTAGCGGCCAAATAAATTACATAGTAAACTCATATCTGTCGTGTTATTTAAAAATGGAACGATCTTTTTCACCGAAACATGGCAACCAAGGAGGTAACTTATTAAATTTTTTATTTAAATTTCGAACTGGCTTGCAAATAGAACGCTGTTTATTGAAAAAAAAACAAATGAACAATTATTGTTGTTCGTCACTGATTTTGACAAAATTAGTTCTAGGTACTACTTAGTTTAAATTTCCGCGCATATTTGAGAAAAGTACTATACAAGCCTTGGCCACAACAAGGCATTGATGGACTTACGTATGTGTGCCTCGGCTTCGCCTCGGCCCACATTTACACGTTCGTCCATCAATGCCTCTTTTGCTGGCCGCTGCAGTAATGTACTATAACTGTACACAAGTATTATTAACTAGAAGTATTGTTTCCTTAATCATATAAGGTTTTTTAATGATAAAATACGAAATAGTAGATTAATTTGTTTGACTTGTTTGAAAATAAAGTATTGCGTATGGTACAAGCGTTTAAATCCTATTTATTAATTGACTGTCGAGTTGCGTATCTGTCGAGACACGCATCTGTCAAGTTGCGTGTTTGTCGAGACAGACATCTGTCGAGTTTTTGTCGCGTGTTTGTCGAGCTGCATCTAGTGGTGCAAATTCGATGAGATGCGTTTCTGTCAATATGCGTTTTCTGGCGAAATACGTATTTGACAACTTGCGTTTCTGACGACATGCTAGTGATCCGTATTGATTACGAACTTGGGAACTAAAACAAATTGGAAATATCTCACGATTGTACGGTACAATAACAACACTTATTGAGGTAGAAATAGCTACAACCTATCATCATCATCTAATATTCCCACTGTTGGGCCTCCTCTCTGTGAGAGGGAATGGGCCGTAATCCACCACGCGGGTCCAGTGCGGGTTGGTGGTTGTCACATGTCTTCAAATTGTTGGTTCTAGGACAACCTATGCCTGGGTTCAATGGCTAGAACCCAGGACGATTAGTACAGTTCTCGTCACGTAAGTTTGCCGCTCTGTCACCAGCAGCCTTATTGCTTAAGTGAATTCGGTAAGACAAAGTGTTTGAACGCCATCAATCGATCAATCACATGCAAGATGAAAGACGCAATGTGGGTTTCCGTTTTTAAACGAGTATAGGATTTTGTGCTGTTGTTATTGTATGCGATTTTTTATTGCGCAGTCATTAGTAGCCTACTTCAAAGTGGAAAACATACATGATGCCAACTGTAGTCTGTAGTAAATAGAAATGATTCCAATTGGACTTAGACTAACCTTGTCTCAAAACCTGCGCCTTCCCAAGCGGCAGAGTGTAGTCCTCCACAGGAACCTCTTCAGCGGCCGAGCGGTACAGGATCTTGTAAATAGAAATGATTCCAATTGGACTTAGACTAACCTTGTCTCAAAACCTGCGCCTTCCCAAGCGGCAGAGTGTAGTCCTCCACAGGAACCTCTTCAGCGGCCGAGCGGTACAGGATCTTGTAAATAGAAATGATTCCAATTGGACTTAGACTAACCTTGTCTCAAAACCTGCGCCTTCCCAAGCGGCAGAGTGTAGTCCTCCACAGGAACCTCTTCAGCGGCCGAGCGGTACAGGATCTTGTAAATAGAAATGATTCCAATTGGACTTAGACTAACCTTGTCTCAAAACCTGCGCCTTCCCAAGCGGCAGAGTGTAGTCCTCCACAGGAACCTCTTCAGCGGCCGAGCGGTACAGGATCTTGTAAATAGAAATGATTCCAATTGGACTTAGACTAACCTTGTCTCAAAACCTGCGCCTTCCCAAGCGGCAGAGTGTAGTCCTCCACAGGAACCTCTTCAGCGGCCGAGCGGTACAGGATCTTGTAAATAGAAATGATTCCAATTGGACTTAGACTAACCTTGTCTCAAAACCTGCGCCTTCCCAAGCGGCAGAGTGTAGTCCTCCACAGGAACCTCTTCAGCGGCCGAGCGGTACAGGATCTTGTAAATAGAAATGATTCCAATTGGACTTAGACTAACCTTGTCTCAAAACCTGCGCCTTCCCAAGCGGCAGAGTGTAGTCCTCCACAGGAACCTCTTCAGCGGCCGAGCGGTACAGGATCTTGTAAATAGAAATGATTCCAATTGGACTTAGACTAACCTTGTCTCAAAACCTGCGCCTTCCCAAGCGGCAGAGTGTAGTCCTCCACAGGAACCTCTTCAGCGGCCGAGCGGTACAGGATCTTGTAAATAGAAATGATTCCAATTGGACTTAGACTAACCTTGTCTCAAAACCTGCGCCTTCCCAAGCGGCAGAGTGTAGTCCTCCACAGGAACCTCTTCAGCGGCCGAGCGGTACAGGATCTTGTAAATAGAAATGATTCCAATTGGACTTAGACTAACCTTGTCTCAAAACCTGCGCCTTCCCAAGCGGCAGAGTGTAGTCCTCCACAGGAACCTCTTCAGCGGCCGAGCGGTACAGGATCTTGTAAATAGAAATGATTCCAATTGGACTTAGACTAACCTTGTCTCAAAACCTGCGCCTTCCCAAGCGGCAGAGTGTAGTCCTCCACAGGAACCTCTTCAGCGGCCGAGCGGTACAGGATCTTGTAAATAGAAATGATTCCAATTGGACTTAGACTAACCTTGTCTCAAAACCTGCGCCTTCCCAAGCGGCAGAGTGTAGTCCTCCACAGGAACCTCTTCAGCGGCCGAGCGGTACAGGATCTTGTAAATAGAAATGATTCCAATTGGACTTAGACTAACCTTGTCTCAAAACCTGCGCCTTCCCAAGCGGCAGAGTGTAGTCCTCCACAGGAACCTCTTCAGCGGCCGAGCGGTACAGGATCTTGTAAATAGAAATGATTCCAATTGGACTTAGACTAACCTTGTCTCAAAACCTGCGCCTTCCCAAGCGGCAGAGTGTAGTCCTCCACAGGAACCTCTTCAGCGGCCGAGCGGTACAGGATCTTGTAAATAGAAATGATTCCAATTGGACTTAGACTAACCTTGTCTCAAAACCTGCGCCTTCCCAAGCGGCAGAGTGTAGTCCTCCACAGGAACCTCTTCAGCGGCCGAGCGGTACAGGATCTTGTAAATAGAAATGATTCCAATTGGACTTAGACTAACCTTGTCTCAAAACCTGCGCCTTCCCAAGCGGCAGAGTGTAGTCCTCCACAGGAACCTCTTCAGCGGCCGAGCGGTACAGGATCTTGTAAATAGAAATGATTCCAATTGGACTTAGACTAACCTTGTCTCAAAACCTGCGCCTTCCCAAGCGGCAGAGTGTAGTCCTCCACAGGAACCTCTTCAGCGGCCGAGCGGTACAGGATCTTGTAAATAGAAATGATTCCAATTGGACTTAGACTAACCTTGTCTCAAAACCTGCGCCTTCCCAAGCGGCAGAGTGTAGTCCTCCACAGGAACCTCTTCAGCGGCCGAGCGGTACAGGATCTTGTAAATAGAAATGATTCCAATTGGACTTAGACTAACCTTGTCTCAAAACCTGCGCCTTCCCAAGCGGCAGAGTGTAGTCCTCCACAGGAACCTCTTCAGCGGCCGAGCGGTACAGGATCTTGTAAATAGAAATGATTCCAATTGGACTTAGACTAACCTTGTCTCAAAACCTGCGCCTTCCCAAGCGGCAGAGTGTAGTCCTCCACAGGAACCTCTTCAGCGGCCGAGCGGTACAGGATCTTGTAAATAGAAATGATTCCAATTGGACTTAGACTAACCTTGTCTCAAAACCTGCGCCTTCCCAAGCGGCAGAGTGTAGTCCTCCACAGGAACCTCTTCAGCGGCCGAGCGGTACAGGATCTTGTAAATAGAAATGATTCCAATTGGACTTAGACTAACCTTGTCTCAAAACCTGCGCCTTCCCAAGCGGCAGAGTGTAGTCCTCCACAGGAACCTCTTCAGCGGCCGAGCGGTACAGGATCTTGTAAATAGAAATGATTCCAATTGGACTTAGACTAACCTTGTCTCAAAACCTGCGCCTTCCCAAGCGGCAGAGTGTAGTCCTCCACAGGAACCTCTTCAGCGGCCGAGCGGTACAGGATCTTGGGCTCCAGGAACAGGCACGGGTCTCGCTCTCGGATGCACGACAGCAGGAGGCCTTTAGCTGTGATTGGACCGCGGGGGACTACCACCTGGAAAATAAAAACGTCATTTTTTGAACAACTCGCTTTACTATCGTGCTTAAAAGGGAAACATGTACTTGATGGATTTGTGCTATAGCTTTCCACAAAACAGGGATACAAAACCTTATTGATAAAAAAATTAAACCGATTTCGAAATAAAAACAATACAAAGTGAAATACATTTTCGGAAGTCGGTGTTCCTGTTCTCGTTCCTTCGTTTTTTCACACCGATATTTTCATTTGGCAGTTGATTGTATTTTTATTCTATTTTACTTTTTTGTGGTACCTAATTCGCAAGTTCTATAGTAAGGTACCTATAATACCAGAATAGATTATTTTGGCATTGTGTTTTGTTTTTATTTGGAAGCCGGTTGTATTTTTTTTATGTTTTTCTCTTTTAGCTGTGGTATATACCTACATAATGGGTAAGTTCTATAGTAATGTATGTTTCTAAGGAACCAGTAACACCACTAATCAGAAGACTGGTTGACTACGGCAACCTAGAAAACATCGACCTGATACTTGGCTGCGATGCGAACACAAACGTCATTTGGGGCAGTTCAGATTTCAACAAACCAGGGGAAGATTTATGCCACACCCATAATTATATATGCTTTAGGTTTAGGACGGCCGGCGAAGCCGAAACTAGGCGAAAGAAGGCATACAAAATGGGACTCGTACAGGAGAGTCCTCTAAGTAAATATTGGGCGCCCTAAAGGTAACTTTAATTCCATACTGGATAGGTGCATGAGAAGATAATTTCCCAGAGAAAAGGCTTTTGCAAAAAGGAACCATGGTGGTCATCTGCACTGGCTAAAATACAAGAAGCTTCACACAAATAGCCAGCATTTGTGTGAACCTTCTTGTTCACAAAAATGTACATTAGGTGCAGTAGAATAATTTTTAAAACAACGGTATAAATTGTGCTTATATGTAAACTATAACTAAAATATTTTATTACAACTGCAAAATAATAAACATGAATTTCAATATTTGATAAAGTTAATAAATAAAATTTGTCTATTTAAATATTAAAACTAGCCTATTCAAGTATTTACAAGTAGATATGAGGGCTATAGGATATATCACAATCAAACAACAATTTCTAGAAGTTTTTCTGTGTCACTTTGAGTGTCCCTAAATAATATTTTATGGTAATGCAATTTTTTTTATATGTTAAGCTATAGACATCGATTAACTAGTTGAATTTTTTATACAGAAAAGGTCCTAAAACTCATTAAACCGATTAATAAAAGCATGACTGGTCTGTGGCATTGTGCATACTAGATCCTTCCGTCTCTTGTTGGAAGGAACTGGATCATAAGGAAGTGCAATGTGTTGTTGCAGTATTATGTGAAGAATAAATAATTGCCGTACTTTAAGAACATTACATGCTTTGTAGAGCTGCTGTGTCGGAAATCGAAAAGGGCGAAAGGTAGCAACACTATTTCAAGAAGCAGCAGATTGCGACTTGGGTGCTTTTTTGGTGGTCGACAATGTTGATTCTGGCTTTCAGGAGATGCAGTCAGTGCCGTAAATAGCCTTTTCTGCGCCCTGTGCGAGCTTCAATAACTGCGCCCTTGTTTTATTTTAGATATTATAGGTACCCTAGAGCAATGCTATGTATAGGCTTATTATATTTCATTCAGGGTGATAAAATAAAGCACAAGGAACTTGATGTTGGTACACCAATTATCTAATATTTTGGAAGAAAAATCATTTTTTTTAAACGGATGTGGGCAAACAAGCAGATGGGCCATCTGATGTTAAGTGGACCCTTCGCCTATTATGCGACTCACGTGTCTCACTCACTAAAACTTAAACGCAGGTTCATTAGTGCAAATGCGTTGCCCACCCTGATGCTTACGATTTAATTTTTGGGTTACTATGGTCTACATAGTTCTATAATAAAATAACACCCTGCCACAGATAATATAATACTAGCATACTAAAGACTGACTTTGACCCTGCAAAGTTTTAGTAAACTGTAAATTAATTTAATTTTATGTACTTGGCATGGTAGAGTATTGAATAAGGAAGGTAGCATAATATAAATTGCGTTTATCTACTCTCATATCGTAATATTCGAATTATAAAATTCAAAACGAGTTTATATTGGCATACTTTATAAACACAATACCGAAATTTAAAAATAGAATCTTATTATAACACTATTTCTCTAACAAAAGAATGCTATAAAACATTTTTATCTACTCTCATATCGTAATATTCGAATTATAAAATTCAAAACGAGTTTATATTGGCATACTTTATAAACACAATACCGAAATTTAAAAATAGAATCTTATTATAACACTATTTCTCTAACAAAATAATGCTATAAAACAATTTTTTTTCTATTACGATACAGGACAAATCCAAGAAGTTAATCACTAAGGAGTTTCCATATTTTTTTTTTGTAATGCCATTTTATAGTACCTATTATAAAAAGATTTGATTCCAATTTTAAATTGTCTATGACAATGCCCGCTTTAGACTTAGCACGCACTGCGATTTTTCTTCGCGCGAATTTTGTTTCCTTCTACCTGTTCATAGAGCTCAAAATATTCGCGCGAATAAAATTCGCGACGTAGTGCGGTGGATTCTGTGGCAAAACACGGATTTCTTGCGGTATTATTTCCGCACGATTTCTTTACCGCAATGCGAACAATTTCATACAATTCCATAGGTCGCAGAATGGGCGGAAAAAATCGCGCGAATAAAGATCCCAGTGCGTGCTAAGCCTTAGCGCATGCGCGGTTAATGCGGTGATGTGCTGGGTTTTGGCGCCATTCATACGTTTTGCAAGTTTTGCTGTACTGAATTTCATGAGTTATTTAAATTATTGTTTAAAAATGTCAGTGAATGTGAAGAAAATTTGACTCCACCCGATATTTAAGATGCGGCGAAGGAAATTACTCTTAATTTATTACCAGCAAAGTCGAGAAAAGTATATGACAAATGCTATTACGATTTTATGGCATGGAAAATGCAAAAAGAGGTATTTTGTAGGTTCAATCCCAATTTATGAGTGTAGATAAAGTAGTGTATGAAACTGCACATAACTAGGTATTAAAACATTCGTGTGAAAATTATTAAAAACTTCGCCTACGGCTCGGTTTTTAAACACACACTCATGTTTTAATACCCCTCATTATGCAACAGTTTCATAAACTACTATTTTTCTATTACGATACAGGACAAATCCAAGAAGTTAATCACTAAGGAGTTTCCATCAATATTTTTTTTGTAATGCCATTTTATAGTACCTATTATAAAAAGATTTGATTCCAATTTTAAATTGTCTATGACAATGCCCGCTTTAGACGGAGCACGCACTGTGATTTTTATTCGCGATTCTGTGGCAAAACACGGATTTCTTGCGGTATTATTTCCGCACGATTTCTTTACCGCAATGCGAACAACTTCATACAATTCCATAGGTCGCAGAATGGGCGGAAAAAAATCGCGCGAATAAAGATCGCAGTGCGTGCTAAGCCTTAGCGCATGCGCGGTAAATGCGGTGATGTGCTGGGTTTTGGCGCCAATCATACGTTTTGCAAGTTTTGCTGTACTGAATTTCATGAGTTATTTAAATGATTGTTTAAAAATGTCTGATATCAGTGAATGTGAAGAAAATTTGACTCCGCTCGATATTTTAGATGCGGCGAAGGAAATTACTCTTAATTTATTACCAGCAAAGTCGAGAAAAGTATATGACAAATGCTATCACGATTTTATGGCATGAAAAATGCAAAAAGAGGTATTTAGTAGGTTCAATCCCAATTTATGAGTGTAGATAAAGTAGTGTATGAAACTGCACATAACTAGGTATTAAAACATTCGTGTGAAAACTAAACACATCAACACGGTCTAGGGATATTTTTAAAAAAGCGAATTACTATCAATGTGTTAATTATTTATATGACATGTATATATTTAAAAGATACGTTATTTAATATTCTACCATTTTTTAATAATGGTTAAGGTACTTCGATTAAAATTTCAGGATTTTATGGAAAAAAATGAAGCATAGACGGAAACCGTATATGAATTAACTTTTAATTTATGAGTAAAAACTGAAAAAAAAATGAAAAATCATTTAATTTGTGTTTATAAACTTGAAGTTAGTAGTCTGAGAAAGCGCCCATGATGTTCATAACACATCGGCAACGATTCGGCATGCTCAGAACAAGGTTGTCAATGTCTTGCTGCGGAATATTGTCCCATGTCCTTCTGAGGTGCGCAAAAAGTTGATCTTCTGTAGCCAGATTTTCAGGAACTTCCTTCAGAGCTCTTCTTTGCAGCATATCCCACGCATGCTCAATGGCATTTAGATCTGGCGATTGAGCAGGCCAGTCTAAGGCCCTAACATTGTGTGTATGTAACCAAGCTGCTACCGTTCTCGCCGTGTGTGCCCGGGCATTGTCGTGCATGAGCAGGAAATCTTGCCCCATTTGTGTTCTGTGGGGCAAGATTACGGGCCCCAGCACCTGTTGGACGTATCGTTCTGCCGTCATATTGCCCCGCACCCAAACGAGATCCGTCCGTCCTCCAAGACGAATTCCTGCCCAAACCATAATTGTTCCTCCTTGGTATGGGTGAACTTCCTGAGGGTTCTGAAGACGGCTCCATCGTCCAGGAACTCGCCAAACACGCGTCCTTCGTGAATCTGGATGGAAGCCGAACCTGGATTCATCCGTGAACAGCACATTGGACCATTGCTCACGGCCCCAGTCCACGTGGTTCCGAACCCATTCTAATCGTCGTCCACGATTGCCTCTCCGTAAAGGTGGGACCCGGAGTGGTCTACGAGAGCGTAGATAGCTTTCATGCAGTCGCCTTCTTACAGTTTGGTCACTCACAAGCACTTGGTGTTCCACTCGCAGCCTTTGGACCAATTGAGTCGCCGTTGCATTTGGTTGAGCTCGCGCAGTAATTTGCAAAAATCGGTCTTGTCTGGGAGTAGTGATGCGACTTGGCCCCCGGTGCCTCTCCGCTACTTCACCTGTGGCACGATAGCGTGTCCACAATCTTGAAATTACATTTTGGTGGGTCCCTATGGCCTCAGCAACATTACGCTGAACAGACCCAGCTTCCAGCATTCCCACAGCTCGTAACATCTCCGCACTCGTCAAATGTTGGCGTTGCATGGCTACAAACCTCAATTTTAACTTTATCTTTCGTTTAAAAATGAAAAAAAAAACTGTAACTAAACGTAATTCGTATTGTTTTCTAAATTTCGCACAAATGAAAATTCCCTCTCCTACACATCAAGACATTTTTATGCCACCGAAACAAAAGAATTTTCAAAAATTTTAATTTGGAATTAGTCTGAGATAAATTACAAACAAATCGGTGTATAAAAGATTCCAATGCGGCCAGTACTTTTCGAGTTATTTAATTGAGTATGAAATATCCCTAGACCGTGTTGATGTGTGTATTAAAGACCTCGCCTACGGCTCGGTTTTTAAACACACACTCATGTTTTAATACCCCTCATTATGCAACAGTTTCATAAACTACTATTAAGTACACAAATATACTCGTGCGCTGCCAAACAAATGAGCGCGATGTTTTGTCTAATTTAATAGATGTTTTTGATGATACTGGTATGTAGGTACGTATGTGTTGGAATCGAGCACTAGGGGCGCAGCGGGAACTTATCATGAGCAAACCGAAAAAATAATAGTCCTGCCTGGTCTGGCCATTATTGCGCCCCCCCAGAGTCTAACGCCCTGTGCCTGGGCACCGGTGGCACCGCCCTATTTACGGCACTGGATGCAGTGGTTTTGGAATAGAACGATGGCATTGTGTCCCAATTTAAAAGGCCTATCAGTCTATCATCCTTTCTCATGAAAGCTCTGGAGAAACTAGTAAACAGGTAGCAGTGTATAATTTATTTGCTTATTTTATACACTTTATCCTTAAAGCAATAAGACTGAGATCACTTTGATTTATCGTCAGAAACAAGGTGGTTTACGTGCTCTCAATGTGTGCTATGCCCACACATAAACACATTTCATCCACAATGCTAGTACGGCTACAACCGGTTTGCTTACTATGAAACATCTTACTACTGAGAAGTCGGTGTCACACGAGTGTCATCAGAGTTGGGTGTGTGCACGTCGGTTTGCGCGAAAATTACAAGCAACAATAGCTCGTGGGAAACGGTTGTAGCCGTCTTCCGTCCTATGTACACGATTTGATTTTTAACCCCCGACGGAAAAAGAGGGGTGTTATAAGTTTGACGTGTGTTGCTGTGTATCTGTGTGTCTGTCTGTGGCATCATAGCGCCTCAACGGATGAACCGATTTTGATTTAGTTTTTTGTTTGAAAGGTGATTGTGTCGAGAGTGTTCTTAGCTATGTTTGAATAAAATCGGTTCAGCCGTTCAAAAGTTATGGGCGTTTTACTGTTTGAAACGGGATGTTTCCGGAAAATAAATGTGTCGGGGGGTTTTTTAAATTTTGAAATTTTTCTTGTTCCTTGATATTGTTAGTACGGTTGTGACAGTATTGTGATTTTGTATGGCAAATTCTACTGCTTTACCTTAATAAAGGACCGCGCCGAAACGTGTTAACAATCGCGTTACACTGGGACTCGTAATTTGTGCGCTGACTCAACTAATCTTTCGCCTTCAGGCACGATATGGGTCCTGAGCGGTTCTTTATAATACCAACTTACCCTAAGTCCCGGCACATGTGCAAAGAAAGCCTCGGGGCTCTGCGAGTGGTACAACCCCCCATGTCCCACAGCACTGCAGGGCGTTCGGATGGTGAGCGCGCCGCAGTCGAACTGTCCACCCGAGCGGTAGCGAGCCTTCGCTGCTTCGTTTACTATCTGAAAGGCACAGAGGATTTGATACAGTTTTTTTCCTTCACAGTTTTTGAGAGCAGTGGTGATGAAATAAATAACACAAAGCAAAGGCCTGCCTGGGTTTTGAATCCACGACCTACATCTTAAAGGCGCGGCCAATACCACTGGACCACTACTGCTCTCTTTGATACAGTAAATTGAGTTAACTAGCTGGAGACTGAAGAGTGGAAAAGAGAAAAGTAGGCCTTTTTCTGTTGAGGAACCTGCAGCCTATGCAAGTTGGTTATGCAGCAGTGTAAGTCAGACAGTATAACACCCGGTATCTGAAACATTTGACGCAACCCAAGTGATGCGATAGGCTGCTGATAATTAATTTTATCTATCACAGTAGTTTAGGCGCATTTGTCTACTTGTCAAACTGAGTGCGCCATCATTTTTGAAAGCGTGTCGGCCCTCAGTCCCTACCTCTTCCTGTTGACAATGGACGCTCTGACGTCGAACATACAGGAAGAGGCACCCTGGTGTGTGCTGTTTGCCGATGACATTGTGCTAGTTGCCGAGAGTGGCCTATAGCTCCAGAGCAGATTGGAGGTGTGGTGGCACAGACTGGAGAGTGTTGGCCTGAAATTGAGCAGAAGCAAAACTGAATACTTGTTTTGCGATTTTGGCGGTCTCTCCAGTTCCGTGCCCATAGCTCTCGCTGGAACGCCCATACCAATCTGCTCCGACTTCCGGTACCTAGGGTCGCTTGTCCAAGGGGATGGCGAGGGAGACCGAGACGTAACGCACCGGATCAACTCAAGATGGGTGAAATGGCGACACATCACAGGAACAACTTGCGACCAACGGATGCCCCTCACGTTAAAGGGTAAAATCTACATTAGACCTGTCATACTGTATGGATCAGAATGTTGGGCTGTGAAAAAGATGGATGAAAGGAGATTGCATGTAGCAGAGATGAGAATGTTGAGATGGATGTGCGGCGTGACGAGATTGGATAAAGAGAGAAATGCGTATATTAGAGGCAGTTTTAAAGTGGCGCCAGTGACAGGAAAGCTGAAGGGAAACCGTTTGTCCTGATGTTGTTGTTTGTGTGATGTTTGTTTGTTTGTCATGTGATGAGGAGGGATGAAACGCATGTTACTAAAAGAGTTTTGAATATAAATGTGGATGGATGGAGAGGAAGAGGAAGGTCAAAGAAAACATGGATGGACTGTGTGAGGAGTGATATGAAGGAAAAGGAAGTCAGTAATAGCGTGACAGGGGGCAGGGCGATATGGAAGAAGAAAACGTGTTTCGCCGACCACAAGTAACATGGGAAAAGGGCAGGAAGATGATGATGATTATTGAAAGCGAAACCGGGTGTAAATGATTCAAAGAAACTTTAAAGAAAAACCGGCCAAGTGCGTGTCGGACATCACAAATTTAGGGTTCCGTACCAAACCGCAAAATTAATTTGGTTGTAATAGGAAAAATTAAGGAATTTCAAGGAAAAACAGATTTTTCAATATATTTAGTTGGTAAATATACGTAATAGTAAACATTATCACCAAACTTCAAGTTCATAAGTCAATAGGAAGTTAAAAAAATCTTCAATACAATATTTTGTTGAAAATATGACTTTGGTGGCTTCTCAAAAATACATTATTTATGTACTCAAACAGCTCTATACAACGATACGCCACTCGATGGGGTAGGTCAAAAATTTGTTTTCACGCCCCCGCTTTAGCTGTATTTTTTATTTTTATATTTTTTAATATAAAAATCATATTTTTGACGATTTGCGTGGCTTTGGGTCAACAAGTACTTATACTGTGAAATTTTAAGACTATAGCTCCAACTGTTTGGCCGTAAAACCCCTGTGACAGACGACAGACAAACGGACAGACAGACGAACACGTGTCTGACAGCAATAGGGACCTTTCAGGTACGGAACCCTATAGTTTTATATTTGTTGTTTTACTCCATGCTATCCTTAAACAATTAACATTGTACTCTCCATCTACTTTCTTAGTAAATGAATAAAGCTTCTTATCACACTTTCCTCCGACACAAACAACATTGTGTACAAGCAGTGTACTATGACGTCGTTGTGTAGAACAACAGCACTTAATTACGTTCTACTATTGTAGCAATCACTGCAACATGTGCACGTGTTGTTAACATGATGTATACAAGTTCGAAACATAGTTACTAATCCTACGCGAGAAATCTATGCTAGAAATAGTATGATATTCTATGCTCGAATACGTTAGATAGGCAACATGCTTTTGCCTAATTGTCTTGTCTGATTATTTAGCAGTTAAAACTGGAAGACAACTAAAACACTTAAACACCACAGGGTCTGAGGTCGTAGACTACGGATATTATAATTTTTATTATTCTGTAGATTTTTCTAATAATTCACAGATAAAATTAAGTCAGAAAAGAGACAAGTATCTGTTATACGGGGTGGTCAATAATCGTGGAACAAGCGAAACAGGGCGATAGATTGTAGTAAAAATAAAACATGTTTGTTACTTTTGGACCTACTGCAAATAAACCCAACTATCACCCTGTTTCGTCACCACGAGAACAAGCCATTTACTATAAGTGTTTCCAATTATTGTTATTGTCAGTGTCTTATTGGGTTACATAGTGAAGTAAACACAGGTTACACAAACCTGATCAAAAGCTGGAAATATGTAGTCGGCAAACTGGATCTCGGCTATTGCGGTGGCACCAGCTGTGGCCAGTCCTATGCCGAAACCTGCAATGCCCTGCTCACATAGTGGAGTGTTGAAGACTCTGTCTTTGCCATACTTCTCCTGAAATCACATAGAAAATAGTGTCAATTGAATTTTAGTAAAATTCGTCCTAAAAGTCTACAGAACAGGCAGTTGCCTATATATATATATATCACAATATTATAAAGAAAAAAAAAAAAAAAATTGGTGATTCGTCTCAAAGGCCATCTCAGCGACCACACAGCCCCTACAAGCCTAATAACAGGCGAGCGAAGTCTGTCAACACATACGTTTAAAAGATCATATACAGTTAATACAGTTCGCCACTCGACAATTTCGAATTAGTAGCGACCACTTCTGTGAGCCGTAAACACTTCCGCGTCAGTCAATAAAACATTGATAAAATAAAGATTATAATGGCCCCTTGTACAATACGTTGGTGTGATAACAACATCCAGATTTCAAGATTCCGGTCCGTCTGATCAGAGCGCAGTACCCCGTTCCTCATAGAATAGAATAGAATATACTTTATTGTACACCATAAAAGTTATACATCTATTTTATAAGAAAAACTTTAATATACGGGTACAAAGGCGGTCTTATCGCTGACAGCGATATCTACCAGACAACCTTGGGTGGACTGAAAGAACTTATAATGAGAAAGGGGGTAGTCTGTGGTGTACTGTACATTAAAACATAAACATATACAAAACTAAATTGTTACAATAAATACTATCCATAAACTTCACCTCACTTAACCTCCTAACTTTACCTCATCTAGTTGACAGAAATGTTTTGATGTATTAGATCAAGCATTAGCCGTCTAGTGGCTGTGTGGTCGATGCAAAGGGTCCTTTTAATTATTATTTACATTTGGTTTTACCAATAATTTTAGTCAGATTCATTTGTTAATTGAATCAAATAAGTAATACCACGATACGCTCCCAAACAGGAGTCAACGATGTGGGCAACAAGAGTGCTAGGCTAAAGTGGTGGGTGGGTCATATCTGTAGAATGCATCAGGACCGATGGGCAAGAGCTGTTATGCAATGGGAGCTAATGGACGGGCGTCGTCACCGAAAACATTTCGTTTTTCGATTGGGCGGAAAAGGCTACATACCGACACAGAAAATATAATACTAGGATACAGATGCCTCATCCCATACAAAGAAAACGTGCCGACGACGTAACTAGCGCATTTCATCTGATTAAGATTTTATAAATCCGTCGATCGAGTTTGGTTCCGTTCCACGGCTATAGATGGTGTTAGCAGCGACTTGCAAGTAAAAGAGTTTTCTCGGTTCGTGATTATTTTCCTCTTTAAATACAATGAAGATTTGTTTTATAGTAATTTTTTGCACTTTTATACAGTTTCATTGTACCAAAATGTGTTACAAAACAAATTAAAAAAAAAAAAGCGTGCGCCAGAAATTTTGAACGCGCGGTTAGAAATTCTAGTAGAATCAATTTTAAATGATTCGTTCAAATAATATTTGAAATGTTGAATTAAGAGCCCAATATTCCATAATTTTATACTTAGGAGAGTTGATTAAAAAATTAGCCAGGTGCGATTCGGACTCGCGCACGTAGGCTTCCGTACTATTATCTCAAAAAAACGGCAAAAAAATCACGTTTGTTGTATGGGAGCCCCACTTAAATATTTTATTATTCTGTTTTTAGTTTTTGTTGTTATAGCGGCAACAGAAATACATCATTTGTGAAAATTTTAACTGCCTAGCTATCACGGTTCATGAGATACAGCCTGGTGACTGACGGACAGACAGACAGACAGACGGACCGCGGAGTCTTAGTAATAGGGTCCCGTTTTTACCCTTTGGGTACGGAACCCTAAAAAGAACAATTTTTTTATGATCAATTCTAGAAAATGTTAATAACACACACAATTCAATAACAAAGCGATGCATATTGCGCCATCTAGTGACATTTATTTGAACAAAATTTTCTTTGTTAGCGCTGAGACCGGAAGTCAATGATACCGGAAAGTGCGCCCAGCTGTGAGACAACATAGTTTGATCCACTGACTAATATAACCTCTGCTGAACAGATCAACTATGTTAAGGGTTAACATGTTACCCGCTTACTGAGTTGTGGAGGGCAGATAGGCAGTTGGTCCATATAAGATACTGGTACTCAGTTGCATCCGGTTAGATAGAAATGACGTACGGCGATGCACCATCGGTACATGGTGGACATCCCACCTATTCGCACATAACGTTTTGGTAACACTTTTATTGTGCTAAGGAGTGGAATTACCTGCCGGAGTCTGTGTTTCTTTTGTTCTGTTGTTTTTTTTTCTGACAGCTAATATCTAGGGGTCTTTAAGTAAAGAGTGAATAGGTTTTTTCTAGGCAAGCGTGATTCCCCGTCGACCACATCATCGCTTACCATCAGGTGAGATAGCGGTCAAGCGCGAGACTATAGTGTAAAAAAACAAAAAAATGCACCCCATCATACTTAGAAAAAAGTTAATTCAAAAAACCAAAATAACCGACTCTGAGTATCTCCGACTGCACAGCATGATTTTCCTCTTGTTTAGTTCGCTTCTTAAGGTGACACTAGTCAAAAATTCTTCCATACAAACGTAGTCTGGCGATTACTCCACTGTTTGACGGTGTACGTTCAAAGTAAAAAATGATATCAATTTGTCTCATTATTATCTAGTCATGTATGGAAACAGAAAAGTAAAAAAATACAATATTTGGAAGTTATGAGTTATGAGCGTCAAAAGTTTCATATTTCAACACTAATTTTAACACATCTTTGGGCGGAAACAAATAGCATAAAAAGAAGGAAAATTGCAAAACAGCATCCATACAGGGATAGATTAGTAATTCAACAATGCAAATAATTTTATTTTGATCAGATACATTTAGTAGTTTTTTCATGATATCTAGACTCCCAAAGGACTGTTCATAAAATTTCGCGCGCTCGTTTTCTTCCTAAATCATCATCCATTTCGCTACAAAATTGCAAAAGTGCTGATTCGCACGAGAACCAGCTTCTTACTGCTCATCACAGCATCGCACGTGTTGTCGGATGAGACAGCATGCATTTAAACCCCGCGCACAAAATAGTTCGTGCCGTTGACTAGGGGAACCTTAAGCAGTCGGGTTTATTGAATTAACTTTTTTTAGAATAGACTACAATAAATCTTTATTTGCACAGAAAGTAGGTACAAGTTACAGATGTTAAGTTTTAATATAACCCTTTTGTTATTTCTTTTTGTATTAGGAATTTCTTAAACATATAAGTTTTACATATTTTTGAAACAACCTCTTAAAACCCTTTATTTTGATACCCCACACGAAGGGTTTGGAAGAAAAAAACAAAAAGTGGGCCTTCACTACATGGCGCCCAAAAGTCGCAATTTTTCTATTTACCAATATTAGCCGCGAACACGCGTCATCAGAGATGTGCCTCTCTGATGACGCGTGTTCGCGGCGATACCAACGCTATTCTCAACGTGTTCGCAGATCGGTGGGATTCTACGATGATGCAGGGATGGATGCAGCTCCACACTGTAGTGTAGATGTATGTTTTTAGTCTTATATCTGTACCTACTAACGCTATTTTTTTAAGTAAATTGTTACTAATCCTATGGACTTTTTCTGAAATAAAAGATTTTTAATTTAATTTAATTAATGTAGCCAGTGAGACTCGCGGGGCTAAGACGAATCAATTGACTTGAGAATCATCAAAATCGGCCAATCCGTTTGGTCTCTAGAACGCCACATAGGAACAAACATACATATATAGACTGATAAACACATTACCCTCTTTCAGTAGTCAGGTAAAAATACTGGTACTCAATTGCATCCCGTTAGACAGAAATGCTTAAAAAACATACTTAAAAAAAAGGCTATGCAGATATGTTGATATCCAGATAAGCTGTCTTAAGTTCTTACTTGTAATCCCAGTGCACACCGGAACACTCCTCCAAAGGCCACATCTTCACCAAACAGCACGGCAGTCGGGTCTGTCTTCAGTGTAAGGTCCATTGCATTGTTGATAGCCTGCATCATGTTCATCTTGGTGGTCTCTCCTAGAATATTGCACGTGAGATCTTGGTTTAGTTAGTTTCAACAGGCTGTTTCCGCAACTCCACGACTAAGCGCGTATTTTGCATATGGGTGGGATTCGATTTCTTCATTCGATCCACCCCAGCTCCTCGAGGAAGGCCAGCAGCTCCCTAGTGCTGCCGACTATTTCCTGCAGGGTACCTGGGTCACCGAAGTATTTGGCTCTATAACTAGCGATTACAGGGCAGCTTAGGAGCAGAAGTTCTGAAGTGAAATGATAAATAACAATTGATATTAAGGGACCTTTTTTTCAATTACTATTACGATGATGGCTCACAGACATGTATGGAAGAAAAAGATATGTTATGCTCAGCCAAAATAAATAAGGACAGCAAGATCATTGTTTCCTTCAGCCCACTAGCTACATTTAAACCCACTATGTCACTACTTTTTCTCATGTTTTTACAGTTTATTATGCGGGTAGGAAGTAAGAGTTGTGCTCAAACAAATACCAAATATAATATGGTCACAAGTATTTGCATATTACATATTGTTGATAAAACTGCACAACCGTTGATGTAATTATATAGCATTGACTTTTATTGGGTTATAAAAATAATACCAATACATTGCTGATACTGATTTCAATCACTGCTATCTGTTATGCCTTTATCTTGTTGCTTTACCTACTTACAATGCCAATAACAGCACTAATCTGTAAAAATTTTGTTATTCACCTGAAAATCAGTTAACTTTAAGCTGCAAAGATATAATGTCAAGAGACTAGACAATTAATAATACTTATAGTGGATCTTATTGCATGTTTTTTGTGATAATCTAATAAGTTAACAACTTTTGTGTCTACTCGGTCGGTACGGTCATGATTTTAGTTACACTATTGCAATTTCATGCCGTTAATTACACTAAATAATAATATCTTACCTTCCACGGGCTTCTCATTGTCGGGATAGTAAATAAAGTGAGACGAAAGTCTCTTAGTACAATCATTCACATTTTTAACTAATCTCACAAACAAACCGCTCTTTTTCGTCACTAAACTGGCCATTTTAACGGTTAAATGGCGACGTGCGTCGTACCCCCAGTGAAAATGATTAATAAATTAGGTAATACATCTTATCTACAATTGTAATTAGTTGTGCTTTGAATAAAATTCGTTGATAAGGAGTCGAATGACGAAAGGCAAACCCAAAGAGTATGTAACACTACGTTTAAGAGACGGGACTGCCATAGAAAAAACAGGATCAGACAAAATGTATGAAACGTACACCCTAAATCAATACCAACCTAACAAGACCACGGCGTAATACATACTGCCAACATAATGACATTATTAGTGATGGGACTGTGGTGCCTAGTGAAAATTTGTCGATATCGATATCGGCTACAGAAGCGAATCTGGGATTCGATTTTATTTCAGGTCATAAATAAATAAAAGAAAAATTAAACTCAGATTGTTTAATACATATTTATTCAACGAATTAAACAATTATCCATGCTATTTATTTATTTAGTAAGTTTGGGCAAACAAACCGCGATTTTAATGAAACTTGCACTGTTCCCTAAGTTGCAATAGAAGAATCCGTTTCCAGTATTATGTCTGTTTGTGAGGTCGATGTTGAAGGATCTGTAACATAAAAATGATATATAAATGTAAGGCCGTGCATCATACATACATGAAATATACTGACATGGAACATCTTAACTGCTAGGTGACCGACAAACAATACATTTTCTATTGTGTCTTATTGTCTCGTAGTTACGTTGTTAAAATCATTATCATCATCAGCATAATAGATGTTCACTGCAAAACATAGGCTTCTCCTGTCATTTCCTTAACTAAATATCGATGTCGATAAATCCAAGTTGATGAGTAGGTAAACACTATGTAATGTTTTGTTTAGGTTATTATTTTTTTATAAAATGCACTAAACCTTTAGAAATTGCACTGGAATTGACTTCTTTATAGAAATAAATAACTCATTATGCTTACCGTTCTTCATCTTATTGAAATTTAGCCATAAAAACACGTTTGTTATCACCAACCTGGCATGTTTTTAAACCACATATTTCGCGTGTTATTTTCTCATGTTGTTCTTTAGAAACACTCCATGACAAACGGACAACAAATTTCTTCCAACAAAATGATTATTAATACACTTATAATCAATATAAACGCAAAAATATAACTTTATCTACTCTCATATCGTAATATTCGAATTATAAAATTCAAAACGAGTTTATATTGGCATACTTTATAAACACAATACCGAAATTTAAAAATGGAATCTTATTATAACACTATTTCTCTAACAAAATAATGCTATAAAACAATTTTTTTTCTATTACGATACAGGACAAATCCAAGAAGTTAATCACTAAGGAGTTTCCATAATTTTTTTTTGGAATGTCATTTTATAGTACCTATAAAAAAAATATTTGATTCCAATTTTAAATTGTCTATGACAATGCCCGCTTTAGACTTAGCACGCACTGCGATTTTTATTCTCGCGAATTTTGTTTCCTTCTACCTGTTCATAGAGCTCAAAATATACGGGCGAATAAAATTCGCGCCGTGGTGCGGTGGATTCTGTGGCAAAACACGGATTTCTTGCGGTATTTTTTCCGCACGATTTCTTTACCGCAATGCGAACAACTTCATATAATTCCATAGGTCGCAGAATGGGCGAAAAAATCGCGCGTATAAAGATCGCAGTGCGTAGTAAGCCTTAGCGCATGCGCGGTTAATGCGTTGATGTGTGTGCTGGGTTTTGGCGCCATTCATACGTTTTGCAAGTTTTGCTGTACTGAATTTCATGAGTTATTTAAATTATTGTTTAAAAATGTCTTATATCAGTGAATGTGAAGAAAATTTGACTCCGCCCGATATTTTAGATGCGGTGAATTACTCTTAATTTATTACCAGCAAAGTCGAAAAAAGTATATGAGAAATGCTATCACGATTTTATGGCATGGAAAATGCAAAAAGAGGTATTTAGTAGGTTCAATCCCAATTTATGAGTGTAGATAAAGTAGTGTATGAAACTGCACATAACTAGGTATTAAAACATTCGTGTGAAAACTATTAAAAACCTCGCCTACGGCTCGGTTTTTAAACCCACACTCATGTTTTAATACCCCTCATTATGCAACAGTTGCATAAACTACTATTAGAAAACCATAACAAACTAACTGTCAAACGCCTGACGGCCTGACCAGAGGGAATCTAGTGACTGACAGTCAAAATGGCGGTCAATGTAATCCGTCTATTTGTTGAAGAGTCAAGGCCTATATAATCCCAGAGCTCTCAGTGTTCTTCGTAATTATATCGGATTATAGCCGCCATTAAAAAGGACGTACGTTTCATACATCGTTATTTTGTATAGGAGTTTCGCCAGACTGGGCAAACCATTCTTGTTTTCATTACAACTTGACGTTGCTGATCGACGATAATGTTTTTGTTAACTGTTTTTCTTTCCATTTTAAACCTTGTGTATTCCATATAAGGGATAAAATTATATGCGAAATGAAGTTTTTACGTTGAAAACTTATTCTCTATAGTTTTTTAACATAGTTATTGATAGTTGTTGTCAATGCCAATGTCATGTCACTGTCATATGGTACAGAGCTGTCAAATAAAATGTTGCGTTCGTGTTGTTGCGCCGAATAACATTTTCAAGTATAATTTATTTGTGGATTTTGTTGGAATTTATTTGATAAACTCCGTCGTTCTCGCTCATGACTTCACCGTAGTTACATGAGCTGAAAAATCACAAATCTAATTATGATAAAAAGATTTAAACGATTCCACATCCACTTGGCGTAAATGCGAACCGTGGTTATTGTTAAATTCAAAGAAGGTACCTATATTTAATGTGAAATTTCGAAGGTACATTTTTTTCATGCAACATTTGTAGAGTTTATTTTGCATCTACGAGAAATTACAGATGCAATTGGTTGGTGTTGTAGTCTTTGCACCAGATTATACAAAGACTGATGTAGGTAATCCTGTTAACACCTATTATCAATCTTTGTAATTAAACTGATAACTGATTTGCAGCGTATTGAATTTACGTTTGAAATATATATTTATCTACTTCGGTTTCATTAAATTCGAATTATAAAATTGACAGCGGTTTCATTATGATACCCATAACGACATCGGGTTGCATTATGCGAATCGTCATAAATTCTAAAACACAAGCAAAGACATTCTGAACATACAGCCAGGTTACCAATAATATTACTTCGAAATCGAGACAATTTAAATGATGTTTTTAAAAATGGAACAAGTTTAGAATACTATTTGGCTGTTGCGGCTACTAGATCTTTGCCTTATACAATAAAGACTAAATACAAAATAATTACAGTACTCATAACCTGTGTTTTTCTGGTAAATAAATCATTTTTCTGTTCTGATAATAAAATGTCTGACCGTGATAATTTAGAGAGTGGAAGTGATCAGCCTCCTGCAAAGAAAGCAAAATCACACTATGACACATTATCAAGTCATCAGTAAGTTAATTATATTTTTATAATTAAAGTATGCATTTATCTGTGCATTTAGCACGCGTATATTTGGTGTGTATTGAGCGCCAGGAGTTTCGATTTAAAATAAATATGTAAATTTTTGTATTTAATGAAAATGAATGTTTATTTAATAAAAAATCATCGTTATCTAGAAAAAAAAATCGTTATATTTTTTATTTTTTTATTTTATTGACATTTTTAGTTCCTACCACAATCTGTTCTTTTCTGCATACTACTTTTACGAAATAACGTCGATGTTTCACATCTACCAGGCGTCCCGTGACGGCTCCATTTTTTTTTTTTTAATAAGGTTGTTGTTTTGATTACCCATTACCTTAAAGGGGGCGTATTGCGATCACAGCCGACTGCCGAAGGAGGGTAATGTGTTTATCAGTCTATGTATTATGTATGTTTGTTCCAATGTGGCGTTCTAGAGACCAAACGCGTTGGCCGATTTTGATGATTCAATCAATTAGTCTTAACCCTGCGAGTGTCACTGGCTACATTGAAATTAGAAAGGTTGTTGTTTTGATTACCCATTACCTTAAAGGGGGCGTATTGCGATCACAGCCGACTGCCGAAGGAGGGTAATGTGTTTATCAGTCTATGTATTATGTATGTTTGTTCCAATGTGGCGTTCTAGAGACCAAACGCGTTGGCCGATTTTGATGATTCAATCAATTAGTCTTAACCCTGCGAGTGTCACTGGCTACATTGAAATTAGAAAAGAAAAAAAAAAAAATGGAGCCGTCACGGGACGCCTGGTAGATGTGAAACATCGACGTTATTTCGTAAAAGTAGTATGCAGAAAAGAACAGATTGTGGTAGGAACTAAAAATGTCAATAAAATAAAATAAATTATTAAAATATGCAGAAAAAATTTTTAAATGGCTTCAATATATTAGTGAACTCAAGAATCTTAGCTAGTTATTTCAATATACTACTAAAGATCGTAAATTATAAATATAAATAATGAATGTTTCACTATAAACTCCATTATGATTAGAAAAATTAATTAATTTTTTAAAGTTTAAATTAATAACAAATAAGAAAAAGATTCGTGCGCTGCACGCCATCAGCTGATTTTAAAATAAAGTTCTGTCAGTCTTAATAAATTTATTCTCTAAGCAATTGTTTTAATGCATTAATTTCAATAAGAATGAAATTAAAATTAATAATTAATTTAAAAACATGATATGCAATGAAATTTATGTGAATTTTAATCTACCTAGAGAGTAGATTTTACATTTACTGGCGCTCAATACACACCAAATATACGCGTGCTAAATGCACAGATAAATGCATACTTTAATTATAAAAATATAATTAACTTACTGATGACTTGATAATGTGTCATAGTGTGATTTTGCTTTCTTTGCAGGAGGCTGATCACTTCCACTCTCTAAATTATCACGGTCAGACATTTTATTATCAGAACAGAAAAATGATTTATTTACCAGAAAAACACAGGTTATGAGTACTGTAATAAACAGAGTATACATTATAGGTATCCGAGCTCAGTGGAGCGAAAGAGATGGCTTAACGCCGGATCGAGTGAGAGAGAAACGCACAGTCGATTGCGCGTGGCGACGCGTCGCCACGCCAGAAATCGGTCTCACGTGCGCCTATAGATGTTTCACATCAAAAATGGTAGGTTTTGGGCGCCATTTTTGTGTGGGGAATTTTTTTTTTCCTTCCTAACCCATCGTGTGGGGTATCAAAATAAAGGGTTTTAAGAGATGATTGCAAAAATATATGACACTTACATGTTTAAATGTACCTAATTCTAAAAAAAGTCGGAGGATACGTCTGGTTTTGGTCAGCCAGCTCGAGAAAATGTATCCTCCGACTGCACAGCATGAATTTCTTCTTGTTTACGTCTTTTAGTTCGCTTTTTAAGCAGTCGGGTTTTTGATTTTTTTAATTAACTTTTTTTTTTAAGCTACATAAAATCACACCTGTATATCCCGAAAGGTTGGGCAGACGTCTCTTAGTACAACAACATTTCACCAGTTATGTTTTAAGTTTCATGTAAGGTGTATGTACGCCCAAATTTTTTTTTTTTTTTTGGTTTGGGAAATCATCCAATGACTTCTCCCGCTCTGGATGAAGCGGGAGGGTTAAAAAAACTAAAACTCACCCGTGTTCCTTCAGTTGCTTATTCCAGGGCCGCGGTAACTCTATTTCAAATTTATCCGCGAATCAGACGGGCATCGGCCCTATTAGGCCCCGTCACTTTTGCTGACATCTCTTTGACTACGAAATCAACCTACTGAGAAAATCTGATGGAAAACCCGCTTTGCCCGACCCAGGCATCTAACCCAGAACCATACCACAGATAATACCATACTTAGCAGCAGCGCTTGCAACCACTAGTCAACGAGACAGTTATTAATTAATTTGCCCACTTATTCATTATGCTTATGATAACGCCAAATATTTCTCAATAATTTCTTGGGAGAGATTATTATCGTTTTTTTAAATAAAATCGGCACCTGTCAGTCAAGCTTAATAAAGATGTTATCAATGTGTTATCACAAGGCTACACAGCGCTGAAATTTTCCTCAACCTGCATTGGTAAAATTGGGATGAAGTATTGTTGGACCTGCTGAAGACTGTATAAATATATTTGTATTATATGAACTCAATTTCTTTTAGTATTATATAACTGCACAGCACGTGTGTGAGTACTATGTACCCAACCGTAAATCTACCATTTTCTGTACCTTTGTGTCGTTCGTTGCTTGTGTTTGCCCTGGCAGTTGAGTGTGTCATGCTCTCTCAAATGTCTCTCTGATGGCGGCGCGTGTGTTGGATCATTCGGTTCCCTTCATGATGGTTGAGCTGGGTGGTGTCGATTCATGCGTCATGTTCGTGAACGGGCGCCGTCAGTTGGGTTTGGTCATAACTTAACTGCTTCGGATCTGTTTGATCTGAGCTTCGGATCTTAATGTTTTTCTAGTACCTATTATATAACTGCACAGTACATGTGTGAGTACTTTTAATACTTTATACCTGTACGTAGTATAGTGTGTAGTGATTATGGGTGCATTTTCCTCAGATATATGATTTTATTAATGTATGTACATTTGTATCTAAATATAGTAAAAAAAAAATATTTTTTAAAAAGTGATGGAGTGTTGGTATGGAGTTTCTTGTGCGTTCTTCTCCATAACAAGCTACTTTCCGAATGCACAGTAGAATCAATTATTATTCCTTGTAAATTTTAATGTAACGTTCAAAAGTGCCGCTTGGTGGCCTAGTTGAAATAAAATATCTTTGTTTTTTTTTAAAAAAAAAACAGTAGGTTCTCCATACGAATATTATACCAAATAAGGCCTCTAACACACATTCTGAATTTCCTCTCTGAATCAGACTCGGAATTCATCTTATTATTTAAGAAAGCCGGGCAATGCATTAAATTAATTATGCCCCACACACATTCTGATTTTTTCAGATTATTATTTACTCATTGCGCCGCATTCAGATTATGAATTCCGACTCTGTATTCAGAGAGGAGTTCAGAATGTGTGAGGCCAGCCTAAATGTATGTAATAATGTCTTTCAGCTGTATAAAAACAGAATGGACGATTTCTTTCTCCAGCTCCTTTTTGGGTTCCCGGGTGCGAGTTTTTTGGGGGGAACCTTAAAAATGCAGCCGGATTTTGCAGATAAGACCATGGAGTGTGCGATTCTAATCTCAAAATTCTAAAACACATTAAACAGACCCCGTGCCCTTTCATTGGATCAACCCGGAGCCCTTATCTTGGGATTACCTATACCGGGGCCATTAATGCTCTCTTGTCTCTGCTTTCCTTAAGGGTCTGACTTCTACCATCTATACTAATATTAAAAAGAGGTAAAGTTTGTGAGTTCGTGACGTTGTAAGGGGTAATCTCTGGATCTACTGAACCGATTTTGAAAATTCTTTCACCAGTAGAAAGCTACATTATTCCTGATGTGTCATAGGCTACAATATATTTTCAAAAAAAATAGAGATCCTTATGAAAATTGCAATAATGTAACCCAAGGTAGCAAAATGTTGACTATAAAATTCACTCTTTGGCGTGCGCTGAGAAAAATATTGATGATAGATAAAAAATACTAGGTACCTACTACCTACTACCTAACGGTAGGGCAGGCAGGGCAGGCAGGGCAGGCAGGGCAGGCAGGGCAGGCAGGGCAGGCAGGGCAGGCAGGGCAGGCAGGGCAGGCAGGGCAGGCAGGGCAGGCAGGGCAGGCAGGGCAGGCAGGGCAGGCAGGGCAGGCAGGGCAGGCAGGGCAGGCAGGGCAGGCAGGGCAGGCAGGGCAGGCAGGGCAGGCAGGGCAGGCAGGGCAGGCAGGGCAGGCAGGGCAGGCAGGGCAGGCAGGGCAGGCAGGGCAGGCAGGGCAGGCAGGGCAGGCAGGGCAGGCAGGGCAGGCAGGGCAGGCAGGGCAGGCAGGGCAGGCAGGGCAGGCAGGGCAGGCATGGCAGGCAGGGCAGGCATGGCAGGCAGGGCAGGCAGGGCAGGCGGGGCAGGCAGGGCAGGCAGGGCAGGCAGGGCAGGCAGGGCAGGCAGGGCAGGCAGGGCAGGCAGGGCAGGCAGGGCAGGCAGGGCAGGCAGGGCAGGCAGGGCAGGCAGGCCAGGCAGGGCAGGCAGGGCAGGCAGGGCAGGCAGGGCAGGCAGGGCAGGCAGGGCAGGCAGGGCAGGCAGGGCAGGCAGGGCAGGCAGGGCAGGCAGGGCAGGCAGGGCAGGCAGGGCAGGCAGGGCAGGCAGGGCAGGCAGGGCAGGCAGGGCAGGCAGGGCAGGCAGGGCAGGCAGGGCAGGCAGGGCAGGCAGGGCAGGCAGGGCAGGCAGGGCAGGCAGGGCAGGCAGGGCAGGCAGGGCAGGCAGGGCAGGCAGGGCAGGCAGGGCAGGCAGGGCAGGCAGGGCAGGCAGGGCAGGCAGGGCAGGCAGGGCAGGCAGGGCAGGCAGGGCAGGCAGGGCAGGCAGGGCAGGCAGGGCAGGCAGGGCAGGCAGGGCAGGCAGGGCAGGCAGGGCAGGCAGGGCAGGCAGGGCAGGCAGGGCAGGCAGGGCAGGCAGGGCAGGCAGGGCAGGCAGGGCAGGCAGGGCAGGCAGGGCAGGCAGGGCAGGCAGGGCAGGCAGGGCAGGCAGGGCAGGCAGGGCAGGCAGAGCAGGCAGGCATTGATGAAATGTTAACATTATAAGCGGGATATTTACCATGTTTACTGTTTGTAGCGAGTTTCCGATATTTCGGTGCTGTTGCAAGCACCATGATCACGGATAAACTGAAGTCATTGCGGGTGGGTGTTTATGAGGAGACAAAACGGTCTACCCTCTTTCTTGTTCGTTTTTTGCACTCGGTACCGCTACCATTGTCACTCACAACTCGATTCTGTTCTCGACAAACGAAACTCACTGTGTCCGCTCGCGAACTTTTTACGGCACTTTTAATCCCGCTACAACATTTTCAACATACCGAGTTTCCTCCGTGCCTCGGTGCACAGTGCACACGTTAAGCCGTTGGTCCCGGCTGTCATTTGAAGATCTTTGACAGTCGTTATGAGTAGTCAGAAGCTTGAGATCTGACACCAGTCTAGCCAAGGGGTACTGTGTTATCCAGTTACTGGGTTGTGGAGGTCAGATAGGCAGTCGCTCCATGTAAAACACTGGTACCTACTCAGCTGAATCAGGTTAGACTGGAAGCCGACCCCAACATAGTTGGGAAAAGGCTAGGCAGATTGATACAATAACATGATAGGATAATATCAAATTACCACAAATAATATCAATCTGAATCATCTGAGATTTGTGTGGACCCCCTTCGGGTAACAGAATCTAGCCATGCTAACTTCTTTGGCTCCTCAAACTGAACTCAAATTTATGTTACAACTAGCTGACCCGGCAATCTTTGTTTCACCATTAAAACACCAAACATTCATCTACCCTACCTACCCTACCTACCCACCCTACCCTACTCTACCCTACCTAACCTACCATACCTACCCTACCCTACTTACACTACCTACCCTATCCTACCCACCCTACCCTACCTACCCTACACTACCTTTTTTTTTTTTTTTTTTGATCACGCTGGGAAAAAATGCATTACGCATACCCACCCATTGGGGGAATGGGGGGACTATGTGGGACTCCCCGGGCAAGCCCGGTATACCCACTAAAATAACCCAGCGGCACTCCCGCATCGTCTGAATGGAGGAGGACTGGGAATCCGGCACAGCCTTTACGTCCAGTCCTCCGCCGACGACCGCCCGCCTTTTAGGGCAGGCCCTTCACGCCCCTCCCTCAGAGGAGGGGCCCGGGAACGACCGCGAGTGCTCGGCCGTTCCCGCCCGCAAGGGTGGTGACTAGTGCAATGCGAGCTAAGGCGGCCCCCACGCCATCGCCCGCTAGTCACCACCAGGAGGTGGGAGGAAACGATCGTACGACCGCCCCCTCCCACCCCCTCTCCGCCACCCCCCTTTGCGACTTGGCGTCCTCGCAAAAGGGGGACAACCGCCGCCCAGGACCCCCCACCCCCCAGCATGGAATTCACCACACCGGGAAGTGAGAGGTCCCGCCCGACATCTCCTCAGGGCACGGCGCAGCTACGCCCCCGCTGGGCACACCTAGACGGTGTGCTGCGCCGTACCCTCCACCGCGCTGGACCTTAACGGTCCCCTCCGTTGCGGCATCTGGCCCGCAAAGGACAGATGCCGCCCTCCGCGTCTGCGGCGGCGCGTCGCGAACGACGCTCCGCCGCCTCCTCCTTCCATCGACTTGTCCCTGCCGACCATCCCACGCCAAAGGAGGGCCGGCAACGACAAGTCAACACCACCTCGTGGGCCCACTTCCCGCCCCCGGGCGGCGGCCGCCCCCCCCCACAAGAGAGAGAGCCGGGCGCAGAGCCAGGTGCAGAGCGGGCAAAGCCGGATGCAGGTCCGGGCAAAGCAGGGTGCAGAGCTGGTCAGTGCAGGGTGCAGAGCTGGTCAGTGCACTCGGTGAGCTCAAACCGCACGAGCGCCGAGTGCAGAGCCAGGTGCAGAGCGGGCAGAGCCCGGTTGCAGAGCCGGGCAGAGCAGGGTGCAGAGCTGGTCAATGCACCCGGGGAACCCCCCCGCAGGGGCGGGCGGCCCGCCCAGAGGCCCGGAAGTGAGCCCCACCGCTAACCTACCTAACCTACCCAAAACCTACCTACCCAACCTAGCCCCACCCCTATGCCGCGTCTGGAGTGTCCCCTGCTAATCAGGGGAACACCCAGAGCGACAACCCCCCCTGTCAGGTATTCGCCACCGCCAACAAGAACCCACGAATGGGAAGTTATTGACGGTGCCCGGGGTGCACCAGCCCAGCGGGTTGCTCTTCCCCCCGGACGTATCCGAAAGAGACCAGCAACCAACTAGGCCAACGTGGAGGTTACCTGACCCGCACCCCTACCCTACACTACCTACTCTACCCTTCCTACCCTACCCTACCTATGTAGGTAAGGTAACAACTTTTTTTTCTTCATTTTTTTTTCACTAGTTCCTTCTCCTAACAATAACAAACACAACAAGAAAGGACTAAGCGAAATCGGTCCAGCCGTTCACGCGTGATGCCGTGACCAAGGGAAATAGGGATTCATTTTTATATATATACTCGTAGATATCAACATAAATATCAATTTATATGCAACGTACACAACTATGTTATGTTTACCATAGCAACTAAGTAAGTAGAACCTGTTATTCAATACCTGCATTTTTGTAAAACTATGTTTTCCTCAACAATTCTTATCATTGCACGCGGCATTCTTTACTTTTCCATCGGCCATTTTTTTTCTAGGGCACCACAAAGTTACCTGCTAACGTTACCTACTATGGGGGAATTTAGTTATCTTGCATAGGTAAAAGATTAGACCTGTAACCAGCTGCGGGCGGAGATAAGCTCAAAGCATTAATAATCCTCTTCATCACGGACAATTATTTTGTTTACTGTAGTATCTAAAAAAAGAATGCACCCGTATTTATTATACGCCCGTATTTTGTCGCAGCAAGCGTCAGGGCAAATACCTCCCTTATTTTTTTCTACTTATCTCTTCCAATTTAATCGGGGTCACCGCGCAGCATCAGCAGCATGTCTACTTCTAATTTCCTATTTGCTGAAATAATAGTCGGGCAAAAGAAAAAACGAAGGTCTGAATAATTTTAAATTCTCAGTTGATGAAAAGCGATTCACTTCTGGAACCAGGGTTATGAAACCTGCAGTCTAATAGTGTAAGTGAATTCGCCAAAGAACACGAAAGTATAGACATAGTATGTATAAGTACATATTTTTACTTAGGTATAGGTGTAGACACCTTTAAAATAACGACTTTCGCATTGCATAATACACTCTAAAGGGGATAGGTCATGGAAAGGATATGTGAATTCAACTCATAGAGTGGAGAACGTAACCTTTTTAAATTATTTACGCAATACCGAAAACATTTAAAGGAAATGTATCATACTCTATCATGGAGTTGTTCCCTTTTCCCTGCCCAATCACTTACGCAATTAGGCTGCTGATCTGCGGTTGGAATTGAGTGAATGAACAGGTTAAGAGCACTGTAATACTCATAAAAATAAAATAATTGATAACTTAACTGATAAATTGCAATAAGTGCTGCAAGATGCAAGACACCAATAACCCTTGTCCGTTAACTATTACAGTACGAAATGGTTAAAACCAAGGCGACCAGACAAATGAATAATTACATATTTATTATATAACGAAAAAGTAAAACATTCGCTTATAAATAGAGCTAACAAAGACAAAACTAGTTCAAGAATAACTGACATGCCATTCACACCAACATATATACACGTAAGTATAAGTAAACACACACACACGTATAAAACTTGCCACAGAGTAAAAGATACTAGTTTGGCAAGTCCAGTTATTTTTAGCTCTTGATATTCTGGAGTTAAAATGGTACGAGTTTTTCTGGAATAAGCGCTGTCCTGGTAGGATCGTTATTTTTATTGGCTGCTTGCATCCGTTGGGACATTATTATCCTAGATATGTTGGTAATAGAAACTTGACTGCAGCAGTTAATGTTCTTGTTTGAATTTAAAGTGGGACCAGGGTTATTTGCTTCGAGAAGGTGTTAACGAACAGAGACATACAAAATAATTCGATGTTGGAACCGTGTCCCGATGCGACGGTGCTTTGTTATGTACATTATGTGGTTTGGAGATTGCACATGAAATCTAGATTTTTGAGTTATTCATTTGTGATAAACAATAAATAATTCTCATCTCAATAATTAACATCATTTTCTTTCTTTCTGACACATTTCCTTTTTTTACCCGACTGCCGAAGGAGGGTAATGTGTTTATCAGTCTATGTATGTATGTATGTTTGTTCATATGTGGCGTTCTAGAGACCAAACGCGTTGACCGATTTTCATGATTCTTACGTCAATCAATTCGTCTTAACCCTGCGAGTGTTACTGCCTACAATAAAATTGGAAAATAGAAAAATGGCGGATTTTAGGCGCCATAATGTGAAGCCAAATTTTTTTTTCTTCTTACCCATTCTGTGGGGTATTAACATGAAGGGTTTTAAGAGGTGATTACATAAATATGTTACACTTATATGTTTAAATCAACTTGTAATTATGTCTAGTTCAAAAAAAGATATTAAATAGGTAGTTGTAAATAAAAAAAAAATTAAATATAACAAAAAACCCGACTGCTTTAAAAGCGAACAGACTTAATCAAGAAGAAAATCATTCGGAAGATACATTGCTTATGTCTTGTTTATGTCTTTTTAGTTCGCTTTTAAAGCAGTCGGGATTTTTTTAATTCTTATTTGTTTTTTTATCTCTCGTTAAAACAGTGCAAAGGGCCAATAATTACTACTATGAATTACTCGATTATTCAATGAAAATTCAGTTGTATACCAACAATAAAAGAGTCACATCAACAGTTAACTCAAACATTAAATCTTCTGAACCCCAACCGTTTTTGTTCACCACACACTACAAAACTCCAATCTCACTGCCACCACTGTTCTCAGCTGATCTGCACAAAGCAGTCTTCATACATAGTGTACTGTGTACATAGCTGTCACTTTTACTTTTCGATCACGAGAGGCGCACGGCCGATGACTCCGGCGCAGCCGATACACACGTATTTCTACACGAAGCTGTATAATCGTCACGCCTAAGTAAGGCCGTATTAATAAAACGGTCTCATTTGCAAGTAAATGCAGTTGGGAGATCTTATTAGATATTGGTTGTAGAGATGTTGGACTCGGTTTAAGGATGTCAAATGTATGAAATTCAGTTACCTTACAACCGCTTCATAAATATTATTTGTATTGGACCATTAGGTATTGACATCTGTCCATCCAAAGGTTGTCTGGTTGACATCGCTGTCAGCGATAAGACTGGCATTTTGCACCCATAGAATTATATAAACAAGATGTGTAACTATTTTGGTGAAAATTTAGTATATTCTACTAAACGGATCAGGAAGAAAAATGATCCCTTACTTTTGTTCCCAGCGCGTAGACGTTATCAAGCTATTAAGATGTTTTCTTCACCATAACTCAACGAATGAACTTGTTATTACCAATCTGGTTACGGGTTATGGTAGGTCAGGGTTGGCTGGTTTCTATGTATCTCCGCTGCATTGGTCGCTAATCAGTGTTACTCATATTCCCATGAAACAGAAAAAAAAAAATTACACACAGCAACAGATATAGAAAATAATAAAAACGAACATGGTAAAATATAATTATACAGACAGGATACAGACTTAACTGTTGGGAAAATGTACATGTACAAGTTTCAATATAACTCAATATAATTTTGGAACAAAGGGAATAGTCATATATCAGTTTAGTTTTAGGTTCATCAACCAAAGCAAAGGCTTTTTTGGTTACATCAGACAGAAAAAAAATAACGCGCTAAAAAGTACGAAATAAGAAAACCGTTACAAAACAATACATTCTGCAAAGTATCACACGACCACGGTAAATTTACGGGAATATTTTCTTGTTTCGTACTTTTTAGAACGTTATTTTTCAGTAGTCGGGTTTTAGTTTTTGAACTTATTTATTAGTTAAAATATTTTGGGTTCTTTGCAGAGCCTGAGGGAACAAATAAACATAAATCTATACATGCATACATACATACTTACATATCGATCCACAAACAATTTACGACGCCACGCCGCGCCGTAGCCGCGTAAGAAATAATTTCCATGACTTTGACGGGATACGAGTATGTGTCGCAATCGGTACGCTTGACAAAAGTATGATGTACCAAATTCTAACTTCACTTTAAAATACCTGTTCAATGATACCACACATGATGAGGTGGGTCGATTTTCTTTTTGTTCTTTACTTCGGGCCCACTAGAGGGCGCCATAATCAATTTAATGTGACTTCGCATAGCCTATAACCAGCGGACAAACAAGACGCTTCCAACAACACCTCATTGGTCAAATTATAATAAGTAGTTTAGAAATTATGAGGGAACAGATGAACATACTTACATTTATACATACCCACATACCGGTCAAAAACATAACCCTCCCTTTGCCGTAGTCGGGTAAAAAGAGGTTCGCTTCACTCAGGCATTCCGGAGTATACGAAAAATGCGTTGCAATTTTAAAAAGGCTTTTCGAATGATAACTCACAAATTATCACCTTCCTGCCCTTGTCCCATGTTACTTGGGGTGGGCGCAATACTAACCTATCAATGAGGCAGTGGATAATAGAGTAAGCGTATTGGTTACAACAAAAAACATACGTTCAGACTGCTTTGCTTCACCTATCTATGCCGTTAGTCAAGTAAACCGCTTGCCTAAGAGCTAAGACCGATTACCAACACGTAATGACGAGGCTACACCTGTCATCTTGCATCCACGGGTTATAGTTATGTGGACCTTTGATCCCCTACGTTTTTATTGCACCTGAGTTAAACGTTAATGCAGCATCTATTACTAATCGAATTATCTGTTTTCTTAGTTGCTGTTAAGAAGGTGATTGCATTTTGAAATAACCAGCTTACAATCTCTCAAGTTGCAAAACTGGGGAGGATTATAGAATATAATAAATATTTATTGTATCCAGTATTACAGTTGCTGGTACAAAGAACTTTGTTATGTCCTGCAGTGTGTGGAAAAATACTGTGGAGAGTGACGAAAATATGAAAAAGTAAGTACTTTTCCTATTTAGTTATCTAAATACATATGGTAAGTACTTTACCATATTTTACCTGAAGGTAGGTAGGTTAACCGCATCATCTTGCATACATCTTAGGATTTTACAAGCTTTTATCTCAAGAAAAGTGTTTTTTTATGGTACCTATACAATAAAGAGTAGGTGGCAGGATGATCTGAGATCGACAGCAGGCTCAACATGAAGGAGGAAAGCACACGATCGTGATCTTAGGAACGGTTTGGGGGAGGCCTACGCTGGCTTACTCTATACCGATGTCTGATACAACAAAATATGTCGTTACTAGCTTCTGCCAGCGGCTTCGCCCGCGTGATTGTCGGAAATCATTCAAAGGGAACATATGTATAAAAAGAAAAACTAAAAATAAATAAATTGTATAGTTTTTTTTTTATTATTGGTAGGCCGGGGGTATAATGCCGGGGTCCCACAGGGGTCGGTACTCTCAGCAACGTTGTTCTTGCTGCAATAAATGATCTGCTAAAACCCGGCACCTTTGGGTATGCCGACGACAGCACTGTAGCTGAGAGATACGTGTCCGACGCGCGCGCTACTGGACCTCAGATCCAGTCTCTCCGGGAGGCCATGGTTGGGCGCTTGAATCTGTCCTTGGAGGCAGTCTCCGAATGGGGCGATGCCAATCTGGTCAAGTTCAATGCCGCTAAGACCCAGGCGTGTCTTTTTTCCGCTAAAAGGAGCCAATTCCACCCGGCTCCTTCTTTCAGAGGTGTGACCGTGCCGATAACGGACCATCTTGAGATTCTTGGCATCACGTTGACATCGACGCTCAATTTTGGTCCATTCATTGAGGCAAAAGCTCAGCTGGCTGCTAAAAAATTGGGGATCCTCGCGAAGGTGAGACGGTACTTCACGCCAGAACAGCTGCTCAACTTATATCAAGCGCAAGTTCGATCATGCATGGAATACTGCTCTCATCTCTGGGACGGATCTGCCAAGTACCAGCTGGATGCACTTGATGCGATCGAAAGACGGGCTAAGAGGCTCATCGACAATGAAGTATTGGCCGAATCTAGGCTCCTGAACCTCGAACATCGGCGCCGAGTTGCCAGTCTGTCGGTTTTTTATCGGTTGCATTTCGGGGAGTGTGCGTTGGAATTGCATGAACTAATTCCTCCTAGCCCGTTCCATCATCGGACTACAAGACGTACGGCGTTGCGTCATCGGTACATGGTGGACATCCCACCCATACGCACCAAACGTTTTGGGAATTCTTTTATTATGCGTACAGCAAAGGAGTGGAATTCCCTGCCGGAGTCTGTATTTCCTGATAGCTACAATCTGGGAGTCTTTAAGACAAGAGTGAATAGGTTTCTTCTAGGCAAGCGTGCTTCATGGTCGACCACATCATCGCTTACCATCAGGTGAGATAGTGGTCAAACGCAAGCCTATCAATAATAAAAAAAAAAAAAAAAAAAAAGGCTCGCGCTTGACCAAGCAAGTAAGATGATAGCAAGCGATGATGTGGTCGACGGTGTAACACGCTTGCCTAGAAGTAACCTATTCACTCTTGACTTAAAGACCCCGAGGTTGTAGCTATCTGGAAACACAGACTCCGGCAGGGAATTCCACTCCTTAGCTGTACTCATAATGAAAGTATTTCCAAAACGTTTAGTGCGTATGGGTGGGATGTCCTCTATGTAGCGATGGCGCATCGCCGTACGTCTTGTAGTCCGACGATGTAACGGGCTAGGCGGAATCAGGTTATGCAATTCCATCGCACATTCCCCGAAATGTAACCGATAAAAAACCGACAACAGGCAACTCGACGCCGATTGAACATCGGCGTCGAGTTGCCAGCTTGTCGGTTTTTTCGGTTTTTTGTCGGGCTTGGCAGATACGTCCCAGAGATGAGAACAGTATTCCATGCAAGATTGAACTTGCGCTAGATACAACTTAAGCAGCTGTTCTGGCGTGAAGTACCGTCTCACCTTCGCAAGGATCTTTTTGGCTTTGCCTCAATGTATGGGCTAAAATCGAGTGTCGATGTCAACGTTACGCCTAGAAGCTCAAGATGGTGCGTTATCGGTACGGTTACACCTCGGAAAGATGGAGCCGGGTGAAATTGGCTCTTTTTCGCGAAGAAGAGACACGCCTGTGTTTTTGCGGCATTGAACTTGACTGCCTCCAAGGACAAGCTCAAGCGCTCCACCATGGCCTCACGGAGAGACCGGACCTGAGGCCCAGCAGCCCGTGCGTTGAACAAGTATCTCTCAGCAACAGTGCTGTCATCTGCATACCCAAAAGTAGGAAAGTAGGTTTTAGCAGTTAATTTATGTGCAGCAAGAATAATGTCGCTGAGGGTACCGACCCCTGAGGGACCCCGGCATTATTAACCATTAGGTCCAAAGAACAGCCATCGATAATTACTCGAATGGACCGACCCCTCAGGAAGTCTGCAATCCATTCACACAGACTACCGGGCAGACCGAATGACGGAAGCTTACCAATAAGGCTTTCGTGTCAGACCCTATCAAAAGCCTTCGAGATGTCGAGGGAGATGGCAAGCGCTTCCCCTTGCCTATCGATGGATTTTGTCGGATAAAAGTAGCCTATGTGCTATTCCAGACTATAATCTATCTCTGCGCCAAATTTTATACCGATCCGTTTAGTAGTTTTTGGTTGAAAGAGTAACAAACATCTGTTCATCCATCCTCACAAACTTTCGCGTTTATAATAGTGGTAGGATAAGTTTTTAAACAAAGGCTATGTGATATCCTACCTATCCATAATAAAATCTACAGTTAAAAGCCCTATGTGACTGGAATTACAAAAGCATCTGATCATTCCTTCAAACTAAAGTGAAGGAACTCTATTTAATTATCGATAAAAACCTGACAAGTGCAAAACCAGTTTATGTTAATATCATAGAGATTGTGCTTGTAAGTCCATCTGCCCGCAGGCTAAACCGGGACTATGACTAGTCCACAGATCAACAACACAACTTAGCGGCCACAGCTAGAGATGGAACTGTTAAATTTTGCATACAAACCAAGAGAGTCACTGAGCGCCAACGGTTAATAATATTATTTTTTTACAAGAAAATACTACCGACTTCCAAATAAAATCTTTATTTCCAATTTTTTGTCGCTTTTTTGTTGTACTTACCTAATAGTTCTTTAGTAAGGGTACCTTACTAAAGAACTATAATGCTAGAACAGATTACCCGAATATCAAAAAACTTAAATCGGTGAAACGAAAGGGTACCAAGATGAACTGTACACATCTGAGTACCCCTTTGGCGCGTACTTGCGTGATGTTTTGATATAAAATGGTATAAACAATAAACAATCATGCGATTGCAGCAATCACGAGAGATATGCCGTCATTTATTGAAGAGTTCTGTCGTATATCTACCAAGTTATACATCAGATCTCCACCAAATTAATATGGGACCAATTTGGAAACATACTCTATATAAAAAAAACAAAAGAATTTTCATAATTGGTCCACAATTGAAGGAGAAATCGGTGAACATACAAAAAAGAAATAAAAACAAACATAAAGTCAAACATAGAACCTCCTCCTTTTTTGAAAGTCGGTAAAAAAATTAACGGCTAGTGACAAGTCTGACTATCGCTTCTTCTTCGTCGTTCCCTCCCTGCTGAGTATCGCGACCACGTGTCTTCAAGTCATGCGGTCTTCTGCAGTGTGAACCACTCCGCTCGGTACATGCTTAATTGTGTCTCCGCATCATGCTGATGTTTTACCTTGAGCGCGTTTTTCTTCGATCCGGCCCAGTATCATGAGCCTTCAAGTCTTTGCTTTGATGGACGCAAAATATGTCCGAAAAGGCTGAGGGCACGCTGTCCTAGCAATTTTCATATAGGTGTTTGATGATGTTTAGTTCCTTCAGTAGGAATGGACTACTTTGTTCTCATGGTGGTACATGGTATACGAAGAAGCCTACGCCAACAACATTATTGCTATGACAGTCGACACTTGTGCTCAGCGCAATTGCGCGGACACGATTGTATGTAGTAGCTGCCGACGTGGTGTTCCGTGGTCTATGGAAGAGTCTAATAAAAACAGCGTCATTTTAATAAGTGTTCTATAAGAGAACACTACTAGTAAGTTTTCTATTAACCAGACCTTGAAAACGGAGGCAGATGTGTTATTATTTTATAGTTGTTATTAAATAAATAAATATTTTGTTGATCCATCTAAAATTTTTATGGAGAAGTCATTGACCTGCCCCAAAACGTGCAACCAGGGTGATCTATGCGCTTCCACTGACGACGCGACGCTACCACAGCCGTGGAAATCTTGGGCCACAAAAATATAAACCACTGTCGTTCCAGCGATACGAAGAAGAAAAAAATTACCTGTTTGCCAGTTTTTAAAACTGCAACCTGAAACTCAAACCTCGAATGACAGATAAGATAAAAGACTGAGATTAAGTAGTAACTTCATTGGTTGGCTGGAAATTGCTTTGCGGCATTTAACGTCAATCATCAAAATGCATGTACAGTCTTAGTAGACTGTACATACCTATATAAATTAGCTCTGTTAGAAATAAGTACAGAAATTGCGCTATTTCTATTAATTAGATTGTAAAAAAACTTTATTTTATCTAAAAGTGGCTACCTAAAACAAGAAGTGATTGTTTCAAATACCAACATTTGACAAGATCTCATGTTATCGATCCAGCTCAATAACGAATGCGGTCGAGTGTAAAAGAATTCAACGCGTCCGGGCTACGAATTTTGTTTGCTACGAGATGCTACGCGCAACGAATTTTGGAAGACGCGAGATGTAGGTTACGTCATAATTATATTGATCGATGTTAAAAGATTAACGAAGTAATATTTAAAGTACATATCAAAACTCCTTACATAAAATGTTTGGAAAAACGTATTCCGAAAAAAGTATACAAAAAGAAATTAAAATAAAAAAACAAAGCTGTAAAGTATATATCATGTGCATTTAATTTTTATTTTATTCATTTAAACCTCTTAGTTCGCAAAAAAGAACACTATAATGGGCTGGAATGAATGGAAATGATTTTTTTTGGATAATAGTTTATGATGAAAGATAGTATTTTTTAGTTAAAAAGGTTTTTACACTACCTATAAGTGTACAATTGAAATTTTATTCAATAAGCCCAAACACGACTAGGATACATTGTTTTATTACGGAGTTACAGTGCCTACGTTCCGGCTTCATCATCAGATCGGGTCGATGGTACTATTTTCATCAATACCATTTATTTACATGTATTTGTATCAACATAGTCGCTTAACTATTCGAAATATCTTATACCCATGACATACTTATTAAGGAGTTCCAGTAACCATCTGTGGGCGTCTTCATTAGTTCCACTTCACCAAATGATACTTTCTGAGTGCATATGCTTGCCATGCTACTGAAAAAACCAAAATCACTACATGTCTGCCTATAATATTTGAGAAGTTCCCTCGATTTCCATGGGATCCCATAATCATATTCGGTTTTGGTGACAGTTGGATCACCTTGAAAGTATATCCTTACAAACAAAAAAGGATTTTTGCAAATCCGTCTATAAATGAAGGAGTTACGCCCGAACGAACATAATAAAAAAAGTGGGACATCCAAATTTAGAACCTCCTCATTTTTGGGAAGTCGGATAAAAATGTTGCTAACTGCGTCGTGATCAGAAAACCTCGAAAAACCTATCAATGTTTGTAATTCTGTATTCCTACAAAGCTATACGTATTTGCACTCAAGTTGTAGCAATTTAAGTGATTCATCGTTCACTTTTAACGTAGAAAAAAAATGCTTGCTCTTCCGTAGGATGTTAGTTATAAGCGAAAACCTGAAAAATACCAAAAATAAAACAAGGTTTTCCAACCATCAGGTAGTTAGCTCAGGTTTTTCAAAGCTGCAAACTTGGCTTTACGTACACTTTTGGTAACTGACCCCAAAGTGGGGTGTACTATATATATATCTCTTCCTATCCGTTCTAGGAATGTAGGCGTGATGTTACGTTTTTGGTATCTCTCGTAACAACATGAAAAAGTATTTTAAAGTTAGTAATAGGGGTTAAAGTATGAAATTGCCGTTTTATTGTAATAGGTACTTCGAATTGACATAGAACCTTCATGGTTTGAGATTTTTGAGTGAAACTTTTTTCACATGGTATCTATGAAGTTCTTCTTTTAAAAATGTGCAACATTCGATCGTCGACTTCTTTTGTCAGTTTTTTTTATTCAGTTTAGACAAGAAAGATGAGTGAAAAATCGAGTGATTTTTGAATACGAGTTCCGACGCGGAACTAACGCGGCAGAAACAGCTCGCAATATCAATGTTGCGTTTGGAGAGGGGACTGCTAATGAACGCACTATATTGTGATTGGTTGACATGATTTTGGTTTAAACGAACTTGGATTTGGAGAACGAACCATGTGGAAGACTGCCCACACAGGTGAACAACAATAAATTGAAAGAGATGGTGGAAGCCGATCCGAGCCAAACTACCCAGGAATTAGCGGAATGGTTTAACGTCACCTTACCAACAATATTGACTCATTTGCGTCAAATCAATAAAATAAAAAAATATGAAAAATGGACGCCTCATGATTTGACTGATCTGCAGAAAGGAACGCGTGTTGAAACTTGTGTTGCCTTGTTGAATCGATACAGAAATGAAGCAATATTGGATCGAATATGTGATGTCTGAACATGTGATGAAAAGTGGATTCTTTATGATAACCGTAAGCGAAAAATGCAATGGCTGACTCCAGGTAAAACGCCGCAACAGTGTCCTAAAGCAAAGCTTACCAATAAAAAGGTAATGGTAACTGTTTGGAGGTCTCACTATAGCTTTCTCCGATCTGGTCAAGCAATAACGGCAGATGTTTACTGTGCCGAACTCTGAACAATGATAGCAAAACTAGCAGTGAAAAAGCCCCGACTTATGAATCGATCTTGAACATTATTGCTCCATGATGACACGAGACTACAGCACGAGAAACCGTTTTCACTCTACAGGAACTGCAATTAGAAACCATTCGTCACCCTCCGTATTCGCCAGACCTTGCTCCAACGGACTACCATTTTTTCGTGATTTGGACAATTTTCTACGTGACAAAAAGTTTTGTTCTCAGGAGGCAGTACAAAATGCTTTCACACAGTTTGCCGAATCTAGATCACCAGAGTTTTATCACCTTCCTATTAGATAGTAATGGTAATTATTTTGATTAAATAAATATGTTAAATAAAAAAAATAAAAACTAATTTCAATTTTTCAGTACACATCGGTAATTTCATACTTTAACCCCTATATAAATTATCATCATCATCATCAGCCTATTAATGATCCCACTGCTGGGACAAAGGGTTCCTCTCGAGGGGATGGGCCGTAATTTATTTATTTAAACTTCATGTACAATAGTGGTACATAGGCGGACTTAATGCCACAAGGCATTCTGTACCAGTCAACCATTGGGTTAATAAGGACAACGTTGTGAGCGGGTACAAAATAATATTAAAAAAGACAACTAACGTAATCCACCACGCGGACCCAGTGCGGGTTCGTGGCATGACATATGTCTTCCAATTTTTGGTTCTAGGACATACCGGTTTCCTCACGATGTTTTCCTTCACCGTTTTTGAGAGAAGTGGTGATGAAATAATTTTACACAAAGTAAAGCACCTGCCTGGGTTCGAACCCACGACCTATAACTTGTAAGTCGCGGTCAATACCACTGGGCCACCGCTGTTCTCATATTAATATAAATAAATAAATAAACATCACAAAAAATCAATTTACTGCATTTGTTAGCGATATAACGCGATTATTGTGTCTTCGGTGATTAACTTGGCCCAGTTTTATGATCCGTAGTTAACTCAACCAAATGTTTATTCTGTTAACCAATGGTTTAAAATGTTGCTAAAAAGCGTCTTTTCATCAATTGTTAGCACCGCAAATGATCAAATAGGGTAAAAAGTTAATTAATTGACCATTTGTTAGACTAACAATAAATTGATGAATAAAGGCGTTGTACCGAAATTTGTATATCATACGTAACCATTTGTTGAGTTAATTACGAATCAAAAAACTTGGCCTAAATTAACTCAAATGTACCTTAATCTAAAACATGTTTATCCCGATGAGAACGATAGTACGGTACGACCGGTACGATATGAAACGCAGTATTTAGCAATTCTAAGTTTATAGATGTTATTTATGACTCTATGTGCAAATCTGGACCTCTTAACCAGAGTCCACTTTCTCAGCAAGTTTCCGAGGACTCTTCAACAAAAGGAAATTATTCATAGCCACCAGGAAATGGGATAATAAACCTGTCTCGAGATATTTATTATTTTGATCTTTAAACCTCGCACCTTAATGTTGAAGGGACAGGGATTATCTTATTTAAATGAAGGATGATGCCTGCCTTGCCTTTAAGATGATCAGTTCTTGTCCCATTACAGAGTAAAATGCCTTTTAAAACAGATAATGAAAAAGCCTTTATGCATTTCTCTTGTAAATAACTTCTCAGTATTTTTTTAAACTTAAATGAGTCTTGTCTCAGATTCATTTAAAACATTTTTGCTCACAAACACACATTGCTGTTTCTTTAAATTTATGCCTACATTCATCATCATCATCTCAGCCGAAAGACGTCCACTGGTGGACATAGGCCTCCCCAAGTGTCGCCACACTGATCGGTCCTGTGCGTTCGCATCCACCGGAATCCCGCAGCCTTGACCAGGTCATCGCCCCACCTAGAGGGAGGCCTACCAGCGCTACGTCTTCATGTACAGTGGCGACTGTAAAAAGTCAACCACCCCATCTCTCAACCTAACCGTATTGAACATTGAACTCTATCTACATTGTGTGTGCTAAATAGACATGTTTTCTTTGTTCTTTCATACTTGCCTTGCTTTTAATCCTGTAATCTTGTGCTTATGAGTTCTACCTCGATTTAAATCTAAACTAAAATTGATGATGTAACTAGCTGATTTCGACCACAGCGACCGCATTCTATAGCAAAATAAAATTAAACCAAAATTATAAAGCGATCAAATAGACAGTTTATTTCGTTATGTGTTTGCATAGGTTAATCTATGACGTGTTTCGTAAAATTCTTTTACTAATAAATTACACGAGACAAGATGCAAGGCGCATGGGATCGGTCAATGTGGCGCCACCTGGGGGCCTATATCCAGGAGTGGACCTCTTTCGGCTGAAATTATGATAATGATGATGAACAAAGTTACACTATCGCCGCCGGCTTTACTATGCACGGATTCTGTGGGATAGGCTAGTGAGTATAGAATACTTACATTTCGGGGAATATGCGATGGAATTGCATGATCTAATTCCGCCTAGCCGACGCGTATGGCGATGCGCCATCGGTACATGGTGGACATCCCACCCATACGCGCTAAACGTTTTAGGAGTACTTTTATTTTGCGTACAGCTAAGGAGTGGTATTCCCTACCGAAGTCACCCCCTCGGTGGGTTCCCGCATTGTCGAGGCGGGGGGCTCAGTAACCGTGGCTTGGTCACCCACAGTGAAGCGAGTAGGAACCCGAGGAGGGGCCGCTCGTCAGGGCCGATAAGCCGACGACGTAGCGGCTACCATGTAGGTTGCCTGGGTGACATCGCAACTGAGGCGGGCCGCGATGTCGTATGGGGCCTCCCAAACCCATACGATATAGCGGCTGAGGGTTGGAGGCCGCGGTGGGAGAGGAGTGCCGGTATTGCGGTGCGCCGGTCTCCCTACCTTTCGCGGCCTGGATGGGTCGCCACTGTCAGATGCCGGATGCGGTGAGGCCGCAGGGGAGGTGGAGTGTCGGTACAGCGTTGGCCGCTCTCCCTATTCCCTGCAGCCGAAAAATGGTAGATGGCCATTGATCTTGACCCGTCGCAAGGGGACCAAGGGTGCCATACACGGGGTGGTCTGGCACCCCTGTACTGGTTTGGTCCCTGGGGTGGTCTCGGCCTACAGTGTGTTCTGGTGCGCCGGTGATGGGGGTACTCCCCAGAGGAGGGTCCGGTGACGGACAGCCGCGGCGGATTTGCGGTGAGTGCTAACGCGTGCCCGTGTTCCCGCCATAAGCGGCACAGGAAGACACCGTGGTGTTTTAGTGGGTCAGAGTCCCACAAAACTGCGCTATCTCCCCGTGGTAGCGCAGTATGCATGAGAATTCCTACACGGTAAAAAAAAAATGGTCTTTAAGTAAAGAGTGAATAGATTAGTTCTAGGAAAGCAAGTCGACCACATCATCGCTTACCATCAGGTATGATAGTGGCCAAGCGCGAGCCTAACAACACTAGTTTTTAACAAGATTTTATTAACTTGGTATGTATGTATTGTAACGGAATCTTTTAACCTAATTTTCACCCCCTTCAAAACGTCGGATTAATTTGAAACATTGCACACTTATCAAGGACCGATGACAATGCAATAATTGAAACATCCCCAGGATCTTCGGCATTAGCGATTTTTTTATCCGATGCCCTATGTCTTTGTGCCAAGTACCAAGGCACATGCTAAGACATGCAATGTTATTTACCTAACAATTAAAAGATTTGATTTGGCTTAATTTTTGGTTAAATCCGAAGACACGGTAATTCCTTGCGCCGAGTACACGTATTAAACATATGTTCCGGAGAGGGAGCCTGAGAAACGACTATGACATCCAGGGGAGGCAGTAGGCAAGCAGTTACCCACTACCATCACAGGGAAATCAAAATCAAAATATTTTTTTTTATTTCACATAGGCCACATGGGCACTTATAAAACGTCGACAAAAGGTGCACGGTTCGGGTTGGTCGTTTCCTATGGAGAAGAACCGGCAAGAAACTCCATGGTTACTCTTTTAAAAATGGTTTGGTTTTACAATATTTCCATGTTACAGCATTAGTTCTTAGACATGGGGGGACAACGTAGGCCCGACTTATGACAATAAGTCGTAAGAAACTAAAAAAATAAAATAAAAGGATTATATATTTTATAAAAAAGTTAACAAATGTTAACTAGCATCTAGAAGGCCTACAATGTTCACACATTCACAAAACAATCGGTAAAAGAATCTATACAAAGGTAAATAAAAATAGTATTACATGACTAAATTTAACATGTGGCACAAATTTTGTTATCAGTGCTGTAACTATTCTTAGCAAAGGGCTATAAAGATGTTTGAAAACCATTGTAAAAGTCTAATTAAAAGAAGGAAAGAAAAATGAGATTGAGAATAGTTAGAGACATCCACATATTTGTGCCGTTTACAAGTTACCAGGGAAGCTGCATGTGCAGAATTAGCTAAGGCCAAATGTTTTTATCCTCAACGTAGTCCTTGATTTTATAATATGCTTTTTTAATAAGGATACGTTTGATGTAGTTTTTGAACCTTCCATCGGTCAGTTCTATAACTGACTTTGGCAACTTGTTATAAAAGCGTATACTGTTTATAAGAAAAGACTTGCTAGTTTTCGTTAATCTGAATTTGGGTATTACAATTTCGTGCTTACTGCGTGTATTTAAATTATGGAAGTCGCTTCTAGTTTTGAAAAGCCCCCGATTTTTACGGACATACAAAATACATTCCAAAATATAAAGTGAAGGTAGAGTCAGTATATCGATCTCTTTTAATTTTTCTCTGAGGGACTCGCGAGGACCCATTTTATAGATTGCGCGGATTGCCCTCTTTTGTAGGATGAAAATTGAGTCAACGTCTGCTGCTGATCCCCACAGCAGAATGCCATAAGACATAATACTGTGGAAATAAGCATAGTATACTAACCTAGCTGTAGCTACATCGGTTAGCTGCCTTATTTTCCTTACTGCATATGCAGCCGAACTTAACCTACCCGAAAGAGTTCTAATGTGCGCGCCCCACTGCAATTTTGAATCGATAGTAATCCCTAAGAATACAGTTTCCGTTATAACTTCAAGATTTTTGCCGTCAAGATTTAAGTTTAGGTCATGTTGTGGTACATTTGGTAAAGAGAACTTTAGACATTTTGTTTTTTTCGCATTCAGTAAAAGATTGTTAGCTGCGAACCATTTTGAGAGAACAATTAGACTTTCGTTGACATTTAAAACATCCGTATCTTGCCTATCTATTTTAAAAATTAGCGAAGTATCATCAGCAAATAGAATTATATCCGATAATTTGGCCATCATAAAAGGGAGATCATTAATGTAAACAAGAAAAAGGAAAGGGCCGAGAATTGAACCTTGGGGCACGCCCATCTTGACTAGAGACCCGGAGGACGTCGCCCCATTAACATTTACGTTTTGCTGTCTGTTTGATAAATAGGAAAGCACGAGATCAGCAGTTTTTCCACTGGTGTAATTTACAGATCAGTGTGTTGTGGTCGACGCAGTCGAAAGCTTTTGAGAGATCACAGAAAATGCCAATGGCATTCTGGGACCTCTCCCAAGCCTCCAAGATGTGGCTGATGAGTTTTACTCCCGCGTCCGTTGTCGACCTACCTTTCGTGAAACCAAACTGTTGACTATGCAGGATCCCATTTGAATTGAAGTGAGACAACATCTGTTCCAGCATGATTTTTTCATAGATTTTACTCAATGCTGGAAGCACGGATATAGGTCTATAATTAGAAGGATCGCTCTTACAGCCTGATTTGAAAATTGGTACTACTTTACTGTGTTTCATTAAGTCAGGAAAAGTGCCGCTGTCCAAACATTGATTGAATATGCCTGTTAGGACAGGAGCAATTGAGTCAATAATATCTCCAAGAACCCTAACGGATATCCACCACAAGTCTTCAGTATTCTTTATATTGAGACTTTTGAACGCGTTTTTAATTGTATCAATACATATTGGTTTAAATTTAAAGGGAGGTAGTTACATTAATAAATTGTCGTTTACAATATTAAAAAAACATGATTTAATGGTAAATTAAACTAAAAAGTTGAAAAATAGTTTAAAAAACTAAAAACACGGTTTAATCAATTTAAATTAAGAATAGTGTGATTAACAAAAAAAAAATATTATCATAAAAAAGCGTGGGGTGGTGTTTAAAATATATTCAAAATCACTATACTTTTACCAATAGCTGTGAATAAAATATTATAACTTACATCAATGAATTCAACATTATTTTCTACTTTTTAATTTGGTTTCCTATTAAAGCATTTAAAATATTAGTTGTTTCTTTACCAAAGATTAAGAGAATCTATAATAATATATTACCGTATTTAAACCAATAGAAGAGCATCGTTTATTGAGAATTAATCTACGGCAGGTAATTATAAACTAAGTAGAAGATGACCTAGCGAATAAAGACCATTGCTTGATTTGATTGATAATAATCTTACCCATGATTGATAGATATTGCACCAATTTTTTTCAAACCTTCAAATCCATGTGTTGAGCTTGAATATAATGTTGACCTTATCACACATTCACGTCTATCAAAGGTTAAAATAAATCTATCTTTCTGAACCATCATTATGATGTAACCAAAGACCTTATACTAGAAAAACGTATGGTCTTTGGATGTAACCTCCTATCTCCTAGTTTGTGAAGTAATTTTTGACATTACCAGCTGTCAGTTACTGACATTTAATGCCAAAAGTTATGTGCTAAATGTGTGACCGCAAATATTTGCAAATGTTTTATTTTGCTGGATTGGGAAATTGTTTCGAAAATAGGTTTTATTTATTAGAGTGCAAATTGTGCACATGGATTGAATTGCGAATGTTTTTTGTTATTTCGATACAAGTTTTAATAAGTGTGTGTCCATGTTTCCGGTGTCAATTTGCTTTAAAAAAAAAACTGAATCATTTAGTTTGTCAGGAAAGACCTCAGTTGAATTTAAACGCTCAAAGGCGTTTAGCCAGAATCATCATAATTGGTAAAAGAATATTGTTGAAATGAATGATGTATTAGAAGATTATATATTAATGAGAATGATCTTGAAGTACTGTCCGTAACGATTTTCTTTAACTGCAATAAAACCACACTATCGCTTAAAAGAAAAGCCTATTGGTTAATGTACACGACGACGGTCGTATTATTGTTTGGTTGATTTGCAAAAACCAAGTTTGTTCCGTATGTAATGGAAAACAATTTTATTTTCAAAACTTCATAATCTAACTTGACAAAGATTTTTTTTTTTTTTTTTTAAACTTTGCCCCACACTAGGAATTTCTTCCTGTATCGTGGGTGCGTTTACAACATATAAACTCACATACACAACACCCAGAGCCGGAACAACTATCTGTAGGTCATACAAATATTTGTTCCGTGCGGGAATCGAACTCGCGACACGCAGCGCAGCAGTCAATCGCTCAACCACTGCGCCAACCGTGCGCCCAGATATCCAGATATCCAGCCAAATCGCAATTCATTAATTAGAATCCATTCGCAGAAAGATGGCAATGCAAAAAAAATGAACATTGCAGAAAATATACTTTTATTTTGTTATTTCTCCGGTCTTATTAAGAGACCAGGGATTGAAGTAAATATTATATTTCTAACACTAATGAAGATGTCCCGCATAAATCCTTTAGGTCAGACCAAAATAAAACGTAAAGATTGCTGGAAACTGTGGTTGACAGGAAAAACTTCTTTTTGCATAGGTATCGTGAAATTAGATATAATATTATAAAGATTATTTTAAAATTCAACGTGCCTGTCAATTTTATTTTATTTAAACATTTTTCTGGCTACTTAGTGACTTTTGGTTCGTTGCCAATATTTTAGAGAGCGTGTTTTTTTTTGTTTACCAACCACACATAATAAAACCACAGATAATATAATACTACAGTAACCAATCCTATTAGTTCGTTCTTAGTTCTTATCCACCCTGAACGATTATTGTGAATGAATTAAAAGTCATCCTGAAGGTATGTGTATATTGAAAATTGTATCACACCTGCTCGAATCGACACCGCTTCTATTTTAATTAAGATGGCAATCATTTCGATAATATATTCAATTGAATACTGTGTTGGGTAGTAGTAAAAACACCTTGGACCTCATTCATTATTAATAGCACAGTGCTGTCTGTTACTTAAGATTGATGTTTAAGTTACATTGCTTCACATAACTTGTTGATATGTTTCTCCAGGTGCGGAGAGCACTGATTCGGAAGAATACCGTAGAAATGAATTGCCTTGAAGCTGTTCAAAAGTGATGTTTATTGGTTATTCAGGTATTTGTCTCTCATGCTTGATTAAAAGTCGCATACCCTAAAAAAAATCAGCCATCAAATTGTCGCTTGACTATAAAATTATTAAAACCCTTTCTTTTGAACTAATTTTACATGTGAAAATATTATAAGTTAGTTTGTTTTCGCTATCTCGTAATTTCCAGCGTGCCTTTTGATAAATCATTTGCAATTTTTACTGTTACTCATGTTGTGTGTACATATCCTAGATTTGTGTCTCAATTAAAATGCAATCAGATACTTTGGTACTAATCAGCCTGCAGCGTTAAGACAGTTGTTAATTAACTCTAAACATCATCTGTCAGTGCAAACATCGCGAACATTTTATAAACAAGTGTTTTGCTTCAGAAGTCGGTTTATTTTTTGTGAAAAAGTTTTATTTCTCTCTTTTTAGTTATGGTACCCTATCTATAGTAATGCACCTAAAGGATTGACAAAATATCCATAGTAAATTTATTTACACATTCGTGTTGTTTGTCGCTAAAGGGTTCGGTTGTATGTTCCACATCTTGAAAAAAACCAGAACCAATTTTGATGAAACTTGCACTGTTCCTAAGTTGAGAGATACTTAATCCAATCAAAAAAGAATGATAACGATGCGATAAATAGTTCCCGAGATATGCGTGGACAAACAAACATACATACACTTATGAAATTAGGCACACGTACCTTAGAAGCCACAGAGTAACATATGTGAATATTGTGCAATTCCATCAAAAAATACACGTGTCGAATTGATTATCCCCTTTTTTTAAGTCAGTTGAAATAACCTTTTAAGCCCTCTTCCCTTTTTATACGCCTTGTGTACCTTAATTATTATAATAATTACATTGTATAGATAGTTTATAATATATTAGTTACTAAATCCTGTTATAAACCTCTTAATTAAATTGAGTATTAGATAATACGTACCTTAACCCCTCAAACTTGTGTAATCCAAAAGTGCCCAAAACCTAGTTACACTAAATGATTAACTTTGATCACCATTACGCCATAACTAATCACCATCTTTATAACCCCTGATCATCAGCGATTGCTGACAACACTTGAATGAAATAACCTTGAACGTCATAACTGTAGGTGGCTTTATCTGATTTTTATACATGGTAACACCAAAATTGCTGTGATTGTGTGCAATACTGTAATTTAAATAGTTATATTCAATAGCGAAACAATTTTAATCTGTTGCTTGGTGTTGCTAAAGCCATTATTAGCTGACATTTGCTATCAAAATAACATAAAAACAGATTACTTGTTATATTGTAAGCATCATGTTGGGAGGCAAGCCTTTTTTAGGGTTCCGTAGTCAACACCCTTATGATTTCTCCATGTTCGTCCATCATGTTCGTGCAGCTTAGCTCAGAGACTCTTAGTATTAGAAAGCTATAATAATTGGCATGCATATTAATCACGCTGACAATGTGGTAAAATAAAAACAAGATTATTATTTTTTGTTTACCTTCTGTATACGTAATTTTTTTTTGTTCCCTTCTATCCCATGGTGTGGGATATCGTTAGATAGGCCATCCAAAAATATTACGGGTCTGTGAAAACCATTTTTCGTTTCAGAGATCCGTTTGCGTTCAATTAAGCTTTAAATGGCCAATTGAGTCAAGTTTTCCACCCTCAGCTAAATCGTTGCTTTTGGATATGTGGAAAAAATTTCGGTTGTAGTATATGTGTCGAAATTGAAAAGAAAACTATCACAGCTAAGTAGGCTTTACAAGTTTACGAGTAATAGTTGACCAAGTTATAAAATGTACTTGGAAAAGTAAACATTTTGTATATGGACAACAGTTTTCGAACAAAGTTAATTTTGACTCTTCGTTAGAGCAATGTTTGGTGCTTTCATTGTTTATGAACGTTAGTTATAGTTAAACTACCTTCACTTAACCCTAGCTTAGCGTAGCAACTACAAAACAGTCGTTAAAAGTATTCTGTGTGTACGACAGTGGCGGCGCGCGGCGGCGCACTCCCCGGGTATTTGCATATTGCTTTATCATGTACCTCCCTCAGACAAGGTTTTGCAATAACTGCCCCAAACAATAGAAAACAACGTGAAAAGGTTCACTTTAATACCGAGAATTGTTTTTTTTTTGAAGTGTAATGAAGAAAACTTTAACTAAAACCACAAGTAGATGTTCTGGTGCCGCGCACGTATAAATACGTTCTGGTTAAAAAAGGTGACCAATATCGAAAAGGTACACTTACCGCAATGCCCAGTGCACATAATGTCCAGTTCTCGATATTTCCAATTCTTGAAACGACAGAATCTCGAATTAATGTCCAAAATGTCCTTTTAAAATGTGTAATTCCTGGAAAATCTTTTTCTTAAAATGTCAATTCCTGCCAGCCATATTAATAACGAAACAGATTAACTTGAAATATTGATATCTTAAGTTTTAAATACTACATGGTATATAAAAAGTCACAATAGACGACGACAACAGAAGACGTAATAGGTTCCGACCATCAAGTCTGCTGATTCTATGTTTGTTTTTTAAGCTATTGCATAGCTTCTATCGCGGGCCTTGAGCGCGGGGACCGAATCCAGAAATTCCGTAACGAAAAAACCTCACGCTCCCCACTCCGACGGGCACGGCGGTGATACTTTGACTTTTAATAAGGTTTTTGAATTCTGTGGAATCTGAGTGGTGAGGGGCAGGGGGGCGTGTTTTTTTTGCGGGGGAGGTAAACGGTTAAGGGGGGGTATGAAGTAGCGGAGGGCAGGGGGGCAAATTTTTTGTCAGAAATGCGCTAACTCCAACCGTTTCTGAGATATGAGGGTTTTTGTTGGTCGTAATTTTTTTGCCTTTTATCGGTCTTCTGAGCTGTTTCTGTGACAATGGTGATCAATGTGGACCTTATGCTAATGAGAATAAGGGTCACTTTTGCTTGTCAAAGAAAAGCGACCTTATTTCAATGTGAATAAGGGTATTTTTGTTTTGTTTTTAGAGTTTTATTAATCGTAAATAAATGCGGGTTTGGCTCGCTACGTTTTCGAGTTTTTAACGTTTTTAATTTTTATGACGCATTTTCCAGGACTGGATCTAGAATAAATGCTATGCAATAGCTTTACCGCGGCAGTCCCCGAGTGCCACACGACTTTTTTTTATTATTGATATGGTTGCGCTTGACCACTATCTATAGATGCTATGAAAACGTAATCCAAGTACTGGCTAATCATGATTCCTTCTTATCACCAAATTACATTAACTGAAACTTCTGTGTCTTTCTACCAAGTAACCACACCCATTACACCACGCATTATTATCAGTGTCAAACAAAAATAGTGGAGCGTAAAATTGCGAAAATTGCCATCACGAAATTCTAAAATTGGTGTTGTGTGTGCAAAAAATTGGCGAAAATCTCGCCCACTCTCATTTTGTAGTTATACGTCATCGTGTGTGGGTGTGTCGTACTCCTACGCTTATTGTTTTGTTCCATGAATGAAGTGAATCGGGTGCCAAGATTAAAGAGTTTACTGCAGTGTTATTAGTCAATTTAGAAGAGATTTCTGAGAACTGTCTTAATTGGCCAAACTCCAAACCACTTCAAAATCGATAAATTAGGGAACTTAAGACATTAGCAGAATAGTCGACATCCGCTTTTGCTTGTCATACCAACACGAAGGAAATGGTGACATCTCTGAATACAAAACTATAAGACCATCTACACAAGCAAACACACCGATTTATTTCTCGACGAGATTCAATCTGATTCAGAGTTTTATCACAATTTGGAAATATGTATTTGTCAGTCACTAACAGCTAACTTGATAATAGCTGTGACTGCACAAAAAGAGACGGGCGTGCGAGGTAATATGTTTCACCTCTGTAGAGGCTCTCAAACTATCATTCACAGCACAGCTTGCTGCAAATGTAAATTTCCTTGAAAGTACCTAGGCAAACTGTTATAGTATCAGCGAACAGGATAAAAAAAACTGGCCAAGTGCGAGTCGGACTCGCGCACGAAGGGTTCCGTACCATTATCGCAAAAACGGCAAGAAAATCACGTTTGTTGTATGGGAGCACCACTTAAATATTTATTTTACTATGTTTTTAGTATTTGCTGTTATAGCGGCAACAGAAATACATCATCTGTAAACATTTCAACGGTCTAGCTATCACGGTTCATGAGATACAGCCTGGTGACAGACAGATAGACAGACAGACATACAGACAGACGGACCGCGGAATCTTAGTAATAGGGTCGCGTTTTTACCATTTGGGTACGGAACCCTAAAAACGGGCAAGTGCGTGACGGACTTCGCACATTTAGGGTTCCGTACCAAACCGCAAAAATGAGGCATAACAAATCTGGTTTATCAATATATTGATATTTGTTAGTAAAATTTACGTATTAATAAACATTATCACCAAATTTGAAGTTAATAGGTCAATGGGAAGTTAAAAAAAACTTCGGAACAAAATTCTGACTTTGGTGAAAGCTCACTTTGGTGGCTTCTCCTGCCTTTGTTTTCTAATATTTAAAAAAATAAAGAATCAAATAAAATCACACAGTATTTATGTACTCAACGAGCTCTAAACAACGATACCCGATAGGGAAGGTCATTTTCTCGCCCCCTCCTTTAGCTGAGGATCTCCTCTTAAATATTATCATCATCACCATTTCAGCCGAAAGACATGCTGCACTGCTGGACATATGCGTGACATAAATATATTTAAAAATATTATTTCGCAATTTTTATGGCGTTTGGTCAGATGATTATTCTGTGAAAATTTGAACACTGTAGCTCCAACCGTTTGGCTGTAAAACCTGTGTGACAGACAATCGACAGACGGACAGAGAGACAGACGGCCACGTGAGTAACAGCAATAGGGCTCCGTTTGGACCCTTCGGGTACAAAAGCCTAAAAGAGCAAAATGTATCTACAGGGTTGACATGGGCTACCGAAACGTTGACCTCTTAATTTTCGCATTTCGACAAGCTTTCAGCCTCCAAACTTATCCCTGTCAAACAAAGTCATCCATATTATAAACAGCGGAATATTCCTCCTCTTCAATGTCACAGTAAGTACTTACACATGTCGGCGTCACTTAATACTACAATAAACTTTTATGTCTCTCTGCTAGGTTAATGTTCTTCCTAAAACGAAGCTGGTGCCGATAAGCGACAGTTGGCCGAGTTAGATTGATGTACGAAGAGTATTTATACCCGCGATTTCTGGATTAGTATTTGTATTTGAGTATTTTTCAAGCTCTTGTCTGAAACTGTGGCATTAAAGTAGGGTTTGAAACATGTTTAACTCTCAGATCAAATAAAAAGTCAAGATGGAACGTTGTAAACAACAAGGTGACGCCGGTTAAAACTACGCCTTGCCGTATACATATACAATTACACGCGCACACGTACAACGAAACTACACCTTAGCTTGTCAGTCGAGCTCTCAGATCAAATAAAAAGCTAGACTGACAAGCTAAGGCGTAGTTTCGTTGTACGTGTGTGCGTCTAATTTGTGTGTAATGTTCTCGGGTCGTCAAGGTCTCTTAAACGACACAGGCATGAAAAACGTATTTACGAATCTCAAAAAGACCATTTGTGAAATCCAAAGGGAAAATAGTAGTAATACTGACACTAAGGCCACATTTGAAGACATATCAAACCAGTTTTTCTATAATTATCTGTCAATAATGCATCAAAACATCGCAGGATTAATAAATAAGGCAGACCAATTACTCCTGCACCTACTTGATCTCCAAAACCGCATAGACGTTATCTGTGTGACCGAACACTTCATGGAAACTGGATATGAAGACTTTCTCACTATACCTAATTATAAATTAGCAGCGTGCTACTCCAGAGATACAAAAAGAGGAGGAGCGTGCATTTTAATAAAAAACGACCATCAATATAGAGAGCTTGAAGATATCAAGAAACTTTCAATTCAGGGAGTTTTCGAGTGCTGTGCAATCGAATTAACACAGCATGACATTGTTGTTGTATGTATTTACAGAATACCTAAGTCAAATAATCTTGACACTTTTTACTCAAAATTAAATATTCTATTACCCAAGATCTGTTACAAAGCGCGCAGGAATGTCATTATATGTGGTGACTTTAACATTAATATATTGAAAAAAAATAGAACTTCCCTTGAGTTTACCAACTACCTATTAAGCTATAACCTAAAATTGCAAATTGACCAGCCCACTAGGTTACAAAGCAACACATGTATAGATAATTTTGCGCACAATTTTACGCAAAAATGTGTCCACCATGTAATTGACCTTAACATGTCAGATCACACAGCCCAAATCTTAAAGATCCCCGTTAAAAAGACTTGTACAATAAACAGTTGGAATATTACAGTGCGTGATTACAGTTACGGTAATCTTTTGAAATTTAGATCATGCTTATTTCCTTTATCGTTTTGTGATGTTTATCAAGCTGAAGATCCTAATGTAGCGTACGATAATTTTATGGAAGTATTCCAGTTGTTTTATGATTTATGCTTCCCCTTGATCAACAGAAAAATAAAGTTAAAAAGGAATCCTAATTGGTTAACACCTGGTATAAGACGCTGTAGCAAAAATAAAAGACAACTTCTTTGGCAACTTCGAGCAAAACCAAATAGCAATAACTTAACTAAACTTAAAAATTACTCACGTAGACTTAAGAAGATAATAAAACTAACACAAAAGGCAAAAAATAACCATAAGATAATGACATCAACAAATAAATCAAAGGATACATGGAGGATCATAAATGAAAATAAACATTGCCCTTCCTATGAATATATTACAGAAATACAAAATAACGGGGTTACAATAACAAACCCCAATGACATAGCAAACGATCACTTTTAACGATCACTTTGTAAATCAGGCAGAATTAATTTCGAAGGCCTCGGGATCTGAGAGCTGTGAAATCCCGAATACGTGTTGTGAATCAATGTTCTTGGCCCCGACTACACCTAATGAAGTATATCGTATAATACAAGATTTAAAAAATAAAGTTAGCGTAGGGTATGATGATATCGCAACAAAAGTATTAAAATTTGTTTCCGATGTGTTAGCTGGCCCCATTTGCCACATCATTAATGTTAGTATCTGCTCTGGAATCTATCCTGATAAACTAAAACCAACTATAATTAACCCCCTATTTAAAAAACATGACAAAACTGACATTAATAACTACAGACCCATTGCCCTTATACCAGTAATATCAAAAATATTTGAGAAGGCTATTTATCACCGTATGAATTCCTTCTTCACGAAACACAATATCTTGCTAAAGGAACAGAAGGATTTCAGAAAAAATAAATCCATAAATATGGCTATCTATGATTTTCTTAATATTATAATGACAGATATTAATGAAAGAATTCCTATTAGCGCTGTATTTATGGACATGACGAAAGCATTCGATCTAGTTGATCATAATATACTATTACAGAAACTTAATGCATGTGGAATGAGGGGCAATGCACTTTCTCTTGTACAGTCTTATTTGGAAAATAGAACGCAATGTACGGAAATTAGACGTATTTCTAAAAAGGAAAAAAAAGAACTCAAATTTATTTCAGCCAAACGTAAAATCACTTTTGGCGTGCCACAGGGCAGCGTATTGGGTCCGCCGTTGTTTTTAGTTTACATAAATGACTTTCCAAAACACGTCGCTTTTACTATGGTTCTTTTTGCTGATGATAGCACAATAATTGTAAGAAATTATAAAAATAGAATCTATGAATTTGACATCAAAGATGCATTGCAACAATCTATTGACTGGCTTGAACATAATAATTTAAAATTAAATTTAAATAAAACTAAAATTATGCAGTTTCGACAAAATATGACCACTCATGACATAAATATAACTTTTGGCGATAACAGAATTGAAGAAGTAGAGCATATAAAATTTCTAGGCTTGACAATTGACTCTAAACTAACTTGGAAACAACATGCATCAATTCTTATGACAAAATTAAGTAGGTTCTCCTTTGCTCTATATAAACTTAAAAACATAGTTAATCAGGCAGCTGTTGTAGCTGCGTATTATGGCTATGTAGATTCCATATTACGTTACGGAGTAATTTTTTGGGCAAACTCCTGCGAAAAAAATAACATTTTTAAAGCACAGAAGAGGTGCATTCGATCGTTATGTAGTCTTAAATCAACGGAAAGTTGCAAAACGCATTTTAAATCTCTTAAAATACTCACATTACCTTGTCTTTACATATACGAGACCGCATTGTTCGTCAAGAAAAATAGTGAACTGTTTAAAAAAGCTTCAGAGCAGCGCTATAGATCGACAAGACAAGAATATCGTCACGAACTATGTCTAAGAGCCTCAAAGACCGCCCTTATGCACAAAAGCATCCTCTGCATGGCTCCGAAAATATATAATAAAATACCAAATCACATTAAAGATTTAAACTTGACTCAATTTAAACGGAGACTAAATATTTTTTTAATTGACAAATGCTACTATACCATTGACGAATTCCTGCTTGACAAAATGTAATATTCTAAATGATAATTATTTATCTATGCTTTTCAATTAAAAAACTTGACTTATTAATGTATTCTGTATATTTATTATAATAATTAATTGTATTCTAAATGTTTAGTATAAGGATTAATTGTATTGCTAATATTGAAATTGTGTTAATTTGTATGAAATATCGATTTTAAATTCTTATATTGTTAAATTGTGTATGCCCTAATGGGTAGTTTTTTGAGTCACCATAATCTAACTATAAGACCTACTGTATCACCAAAAAACACACTAATAAATACTTTGACTTTGAATTTAACCGGCGTCACCTTGTCGTTTGCAATGTTCCATCTGGACTTTTTATTTGATTTGAGGTTTAACTGTAAATATTCGATAAGAAACCAGCCCTTAGTAGTTTTGAAAGCCTAAAGATACGGGGGGATATAAATAAATCTGCCTGCATTTCACAATTATGTTAGGGTCGGCTATCAGTGTAGTCAGATGTAGCTGAATATCAGTATTATATCTAGAGCGAGATGACGTTCAGAACCCAGTAACTGGGTAGCACGTTACCAGGCAGGCAGGCAGGGCAGACCTAAGATATACTATTAGTGATGTTCGTCCGAAACCTAGTCTTTAAACCTAAACGAAAATAAGAAGAAACAATCGGTTTTCGGTATATATAATAAACATACGCACATTATTATTTACCCTAAATAGAATTTGAAAGAGAAAGAGAGACAAAACCATTTGGAGATATGCGGAACAGGGTGTAAAGTCCCACAAACCTACAAGAAAAAGGGAGGGTCGGAGGACCCTCCCTTTTCCTTGGGGCACGGGCAACGGGTGTTGTGTCTGGTGGGCAACTGTCCGACGGTTATTGTCGGACTGTTGTATGTGTTCAAATCGCACCGAAAATTTTGCTTGTTCGATGCAGGATTCGAGTGACGTCATGTGATTAGTTCGTAGGTGGCGGCGTTGATGCTGTTACAACCACAACAAATATATATCTGAAAACCATGTTCTCAACAAAATTTTCCAGCGCCGCATAGTACATAAATCTATAAATAAGGGAGATAATTCCAATATCATAGTAGCACTAAATATAAACGTTGAATGATAATAGTAAAATGTTTACCCTCATCCAGCAGCCGAGTTAGCAAGCCTGAATGAGCAGCTTTTTGCGTGGGATGAGCGTTGTCTCAGTAATACCAGAGAAAAGGCGTCAAAAAATGAAGCAAACAATTTTGATGGTAAAGCAATTTATCGTTAGCGAAATCATTAAAATAACTTTGAATAATGGAGTTTTCTTGTACAGTCAGCAAAAACAGATAAGCGAGCAGCAAAATTCAAGCCCTTTTAAAACCATGTTGTGGTTAGCGAATCTGTCAGACGTGGTCCTTTTTGTATGTGCAATATTATCTTTCAAAATGATTGCGCAGTTAAAATGAATTTTTACTTAAACAAATTGCTAATTAACATATTTCTTTTGTAGATAATTAATATATTTCTTTTATAGATTGTACATGAATTGCAAAGAGAGTCTAAACGGATACTAAAAAAAAGCGCAGTATTCTGTCAAAAACATAATATTGTAAATATGCCATTATTTAATAATTATTGCCATAGGTTTAGTATTTGCCTTTAATTGTAGTGCTCATTAATAATAGAAATTCAAGAAGTTTTGTTAAAACATTTTTTAAAACCTAAAAATATCGAGTAAATCTGGAAATGAACAACTACTGAACAGTTACGAAATAGTCCTATTGTACCCTGTTTCCAAAGAACAAGGAAAACAAAAGCCTATAGATATTCGTCCACATAAATACCCGAAATACGAACCCCTGTACCTAATACAAATTGGAACGGGATAGTATATTAATAAGAGTGATAAGGTCACCCAATATTGTTTGGTAATAATTCAATCTTCAGTTTACCTTCCTTTCTGTCTTTGTGCCTTCGCAGCTTTGTTCTTTTGGGGATATTTGGCTAGACAGTTAGTTAGTGGCCCAAATTCCCAAGGGCTTCGGGCTTTTATATCATCATTATTGAATTACACGTAATTAGAGCAAGGATATATTGGACAGGAATCATCCAGACGAGCGAAATGTGGAGCGACTGCTCATTACCAGTCCTCTGAATATTCATGCGTCGTTTACCGTCGCGACGTAATGCAAATCGGTCGTGAAGTTTCACAAAATACCCACTGGGAAACATGTTTTTTGTCTGATGCCCGCAACATGTTGTTTACTACCCACATCTATCTAAGCATTGACGTCTTCAAGAGAGCAAAGAGGTGTAATCCAAAAGAAATTGATGCAAAAGAGCACACAAATTGCTATTGAAACTTTTTCCCACTTCTCCTTCGCAAACTACGTGGTTGGACAAACGTATTCAATCTTACATGTACGTCGCGCACCGTACACTCTGACCTTTCCTAAGCGGCTTGCATTTAACAAACATGGAATGCATGTGAGTTTCGATTCTCTCAGTCCCAAGGACCGCTCCCGAAATCGTGACATCGATTAGACGCGAACGGCGCACTGTAATCGAGTAACACGATTACGAAACTATAAAATATTATGGAGTTAAGTTACGTTACGTAGGTATTTCGAGTTGCGAATTGCCGTTCGCCAAGCGCCGTCCGCCGCGCGCCGCTCCGCCAGTGCCGTGTCGACCACTGCGCGAACAACTCGTACGTCCGCGCTTGCGATCCGTCCGCGACTCGACTCGTGCTACCCTGTGTACCTGTGCCCTGTGTTATACCCCTAAAAGTACGTAAACAAAACACACTAACTCACCTGTGAAAGTGCGGTCCGGATTTATATTGGAGCGGCATCAAACGCGTGCGTATTGCTTGTTTGTTGCGAGTGATAGAATCTGTTGCATTCTGCAGGTGCTTGCTTGTTCTTTATTAATTGAAAAGTGATTGTAAAGCGGTCACGGCCGAGGCACACATGTCCGGCCCAGTTTTCACGATCGTTGCCTCTGTCTCGAACGAATTCCATGGCTTGCTTGTTTTTCTTTGTTTACCGCCGGGAGATGTTGTTGCTGCGTCTTGCACTTGTTGATTCGTGGCGAGCTGCGACGCTGCCGATTCATTTTGATTCGGCAGCCGACGAATTGTTTCCCCATACGATTTTGGTGCCAAAATCTAATACTACGCATTTAATCGTTCTAGTGCCAGAAGATTGTTACCAAAACATTAGTCTTATGTGTAATGAATTGGAAGCAATTCCACCCAAATTCTCTATATGTTTCTCTACTATATCGGAACTCTCCCCTTTTGATTTTGGAGTAAAATATAAAATACTTTATAAAATCCAGGTGTCGTAAAATTTGCTGACAATTTGCTATAACGAAGTCCACTTCAGAAAAACTACCCTATAAAATAAAAAAGGATTCTAAACCTGATTCCTGTTCTGGAATTTACAATAAAGAAAATGGCAAGTACCATCATACAAAAGTGAAGAAGGAAATTAAAGAAAATATAGCTGATCCAGAAAATTTTGGACAAGATCCTTTTAGGACAGGAAGAATAAACATTAACGAAATTGTTCCGAAAGCATTTGCAAATGAATGTTAACAACAAAAACGTAGCAATGACAAAAACGGAATGTATTAGAAATCCGGCTGCGTATTTCCTTTACCCTCATAAAAACTGATATGCAGTAAAAGAAAACACACGCTTAAAATTTGTTAATTCTGTTTTGCTTGTTTTTTACATTGAACTTGAACTTTGATTTTGTCTCAAAAACTGTGTATTTATCGTTGGTTACTTTGCATTCCATTAAATTTTTGCATATCTTTTTGTCTTTCGACAGATTTCTAGAACTTAATAGTACGTTAAATGACGCGTACTTTAGTCCTCGTTAAGGCGATTTTCCGACTGGCGGAAACCTTGTTCGCGAAAATAGTTTCAGCTGTTTTGAAGTAATCTTTGACTCACATTATATATACTTTGTGTCCGTTATGTTATGGTTTTACCTCAGATTACTGTTTGCTACACATATTACTGTTTTCAAATTGTTACGCATTATCTAGCTAAAATTATTTTGTGGTGTTCGGCTGTCATAATTTTTTTGACTATCTTTCTCAACTTTGCTATAGTTAAAATTTATTCTAATTCTGTCTCTTTTAATGTCCATCACATTTATGAATACGATATGCCAGTGTGGAACAAATGTATCGATTATAATATGGATCGAAAGCGAGCGATTTACAACGACCGAACGATTATACTGTGCTAAACATTTAATATAACTCTGATAGTGAAAAGTATAGAAGTTTTAATAAAAAATATTAAAATAGAATTAAATAATAACCATGGCAAACGTAATTTAATGAGTTGCTATGTTGAGTAGTGACGACGTATTGTATATTGGAATTAATATTAAAAATATGGGTGTTTTGTGTATGAGTTTTTTTTTGGCATTATTGAATTCGCTAAAATTGCACAAATTGATTAAAGATAAAGAAGATCAAGAAAAAAATATGGTCTTCAAATACAAGAACAACTCTATGAGTTTAACGTAAAGCGGCAAATATCAGTTTATGGACCGACAAAAGATAATTAAATATTGTTCCAATTAACAGCTGGTACGAGATGAGAAACTAGCAAAATATGATTACAGGACCAAAATAGAAAGGAAAGGTAATGAAAATCAACAGCTTTAGCAAAAAGTTACGATGAAACAGATAAAAAAATAAGAAAACCTGGAATATGATGAAAAGTATATAACGACGTTACAGTTAAGATCTAGCAATAAAGATGTTGGACTTCAAAGTTGTAAAGCCCACAAGGACAATTAGGGCAGATAGGGATTTAAACAAGGTTGGATCGAAGGCGGAATGGCGAACTAGAAATATCGGATTCGTGATTTTAATCATTCCAGAAGTAATTTTGTAGTTATTACCCCAAATATTTTGGAAAAAGGACAGGAGGGTGATTATGATAGTAATGTTTAACATAAATGATATAATATTGATCTAATAACAAGCATATAAAAAAAAAGTTCATTAAATTCTTTCAGGCGGGTTTTCCAATATAGTTCAAATAGACAAACAAATGATAACAAGTGACACATAAAACACATGTGCCAAAGGTGTATTTGAAAAAAATACACACGTGTAATCTATGACGGCAAGCCATTACCTGAACAGCCGCACAATTTATCTCCATATGACATACTATAGATTATGTATAATCCTGTTACTAAAACGTGACCAAGCTAATCTTCTTTGCAGAGAGGTTTCTATGTTACCGGTTCATTACAATACGTTAGTTTACTTGGTTTCCAATGTTGATGTGTGTGAATGCCTTAGTTCCTGTTGCAGACTTTTTTTGTAAAGCATTTTTTTATTAAACGCAAGAATATTAGTAATGATATTCTCGCGTTTGACCACTATCTCATCTGGTGTGTAAGTTGTCGGCGATGAAGCACGCTTGCTTGGAAGTACTCTTGAGTATAGTAAAGACCATTGGATGTTTTTTTCTTATACTAATATGATAAATGTGAATTCTGGCCTGGATAGGACACTAGTGATCGAGCAGTATGTTCCCGTAGGATAATTTTGCCCGACATTTGCGACGGCATAATAATATAAAGGTATTTTTTATAGCAGCCAAGAGGCCCACTAAACATTATCGTTTTTTACAAATGGTCAATAGTATTTTTTCTTGCATTTGTTTTATTCTTTATTCCGGTTCTTTGAAAACATCGCTCAACAAATAGATGTTTCATGAGTTTCATTAAAATGTCAATATTTGCATCAAGGCCGTTCACAAGTCCTCATCTATTTGGTGACATATTGTTTTCAATAAATGTTTGAGCAGTTTCAACCATTATATTTTTATCCTAACTAATACATACACAAGGACGCACAGGACTGATAAATGTGGCGACACTTGGAGGAAGCCTATGTCCAGCAGTGGATGTCTTTCTGAAATGATGATGAATACCTACATACAAAGAAGTACACTTTGTAAAAAACATACCCTACTTAAAATAATGATAGTGTAACACCGGATGTAAGATAATGTGATGGCTACTTGTCTAGATGGTTGTCGTATCGAATTATTTTGCTATCGGTACATCAGAATCAGAAATAATTATTTGATTCAACTCAATTGCTTACTAGTTGCTGATTTACGTCCGGTCTTATTACGTATGCAAGATGATGGGTCTTTTTTTCATCCATGTTTTTAACCCCCGACGAAAAAAGAGGGGAGTTATAAGTTTGACGTGTGTTGCTGTGTATCTGTGTATCTGTCTGTGGCACCATAGCGCCTAAACGGATGAACCGTTTTGAATTTTTTTGTTTGAAAGGTGATTTTGTCGAGAGTGTTCTTAGTTATGTTTGAATAAAATCGGTTCAGCCGTTCATAAGTTATGGGCATTTTACTGTTTGAATCGGGGTGTTTTCGCAAGATATCGTGTCATAATTAAGTGTGCAATAGATTGCCGATCGAAGCATATCTACTATGTACTAGATAAATTACAAAGCATGAAATAAAAATGTGACGAGGGTTTTTTAAATTTTGCAATTGTAGTTGTTAAACTTGGTCGATAGCGTTAATGTAAACGTTATCTTATGTAAATTTGTATACAAAAAGGGGGTTATCTATTATTTTCACCAGGCGGTGCTTATTCAGTTTTAGTTTGTATAATACGTCCATGGGTATAGTAAAATTGTCGAGTACGTTGAAAAAATCACAATAATTCCACTGATTCCCATATATATAAAGGATCGTTAAAGTAACCAATAGGTATATACTGTTATAGTAATGAGCAAAATATGTTTTTTTCTCCAGATGCCTCAATTGAATACACGAGGCTTCTCCATACACGTGCTGAAATCGAAAAAGAAATTAAATTAAGGAAAAATGTTGGCAATAGCTACAATTGAACATTCTCAAGACTCATTATAGATGGCGGAATATAGAAGTAATCTGTTGGAATAAAATGTTCTTTTTATTATAGTTAAGACTAGCCGCCGCCCGCGTGGTATTAGTAGGTACGTCCTCAAATAACTGTAATAATTTTAGCCTATTTGTTATTCTGATGTTTAAAGCTAATCAATTTTATTAAAATTTGTTCTGTAGGTTTTGCGTGAAAGAGTAACAAACGATCCATCGATCCATCCTCCAAAATTTTCCGTTTATAATAGTCGTAGGATTCGTATAGCAGTTCATTTTCTGAATTTGGAACCTTGCAATAATTGTGTCATCGGAATGAAAGCTACTATATAATGCAGGACGATAGTTTTCCGATAGTTTAGTTTTGTTTCCTCAGTATAACCGAGGTTTATAGTCCATACATCTTTAATCAGTCCTTAACTCCTGTTCTCGAGTAGATCCAGGCTAAGCTTTGAATCATGTGTTATGCATGTTTTGATATTCAGAGTTTTGAAGTCTAAGACTATAAAATCCTGTTCGTTCTCATCAGATTTACCTAACTATAAAGGTTAGAATCGTGGGCTGAAGTTACGATTCGCAGAATTCAAAGCGAAGTCGATAATCCTTTAATCGATACTCCGAGAATGGCTGAATTTTTCCTTGATAGTTTTATTGTTTTTATGGCTTGGTTTATTGTGGCAAAGGGTGTACGCTAGAATGAATGTGTTTTTTTTTTACATGGTGTCTTTTGTACTTAATTTTATTGAAGTAACCAACTTGCAGTGAACGTGGTGGTAAACGCTCTCTTTATTTGAAGAGTCTTTGATCCTGCAGCCTGCCAGACACAGGCTTATGTCATAAATAAAAATATATTAAAGGTCACAACTTTCAAGTCCTAAACCTATCTATCATTATTATCAAACAGACTTATACAAAACCTACTAAAAAGAGGTCGTGCCCTTCTCCGTCGCATCTTTTATATCTAAAACCTTGAAGGTCCGAGTATGTCCTCCTTTTTCGTCTTTTTATGTGGCATCAGCTGACCTATAGCTAACCTTTTCTGAACCGGATGCTGAATGTAAACCAGCGAGTCTAGTGACACTCCTTGACAAGTTGCCAGTGCGATCATCTTCGTGAGAATTATCAACAATGTAGGAGCCTGCTTCATTATTATATATTATGTTAATGTTATGGTTCTATGTTTTGGTAATAAATGTTCATTTATCAGACTGACTCGTTGGGTGATCGCTAGCTAACTGCTGAGGGGATGAGTTCAATTCCCGGGTCTGGAAAGTGTTATAAGTGTTATTGGGTTTTTCAATCTGGAATTTCTCAGTAGCACGTCCATCTCTGCCTAATCTTTCGGGGAATACGGGCGTGATGTTATGATCATGTTTTATGTGATCAGACGCTACTTGCTAATCTAGGACAGTTACTAACTTTTCCGTCGGACCGGAAAGAAATGCAATGTTCTAGTGCGAATAAGTGACCTACTTTTTTTACCTACAGTTGTGTTAGTGGTCGGTTGTGTTTGATTTTCACATTTGATATTATTTGAATTATGATATTTGTGTATCATTAGATATTCATACATACATGATGCTACGCTTGTATTCCGCATTCCGCCAGTTATGATCTGATTCCACCTAGCCCGTTTCATCATCGGACTACCAGACGTACGACGATGCGCCGTCATGGTGGACATCCCACCCATACGCACTAAATGTTTTGGGAATACTTTTATTATGTGTCTAAGGACTGGAGTTCCCTGCCGGAGTATGTGTTTCCCGATAGCTACAATCTAGGAGTCTTTAAGGTGAATAGGTTATTCTAGTCAAGCGTGCTTCACCGTCAACCACATCATCGCTTACCATCAGGTGAGATAGTGGTCAAGCGCGAGCAGACAACAACAAAAAAAGTCCAATCTAATTGGGGCGGGCCTATTGCTATCAACCGGGCACAAGTCCAGATATAATCATCAATCCCAATAACAATTTGTCATACCTGGGAATTTAACCCGTGACCAGCAGTTGCACTTCCGACCACTGGAACAACGAGGAAGTCTTTAGAAATACTCGTAGATACGTCATAAATAAAACCTTTCACTCTTCTGAAGTTTTTGCCTTGTCCTGGTACGGTCATGTGATGAGGAGGGTTGAAACGCATTTTACTAAAAGAGTTATGAATATAAATGTGGATGGATGGAGAGGGAAGGGATGGCCATTGAAAGGACGGATGGACTGTGTGAGGAGTGACATGCAAGAAAAGGGAGTCAGTGATAGCGTGACGGGGACATGACGGTATGGATGAAGAAAACGTGTTGCGCCGATCCCAAGTAACATGGGACAATGGCAGGCAGGTGATGATGTCTTTAGCTACTTGGTAGTCTACCTTCAGTCCTCCTATTAATTTTATTGTAATCGAAGTTTCAGCACAGCTAGTTAAGAAATAGAGTGTAACTAACCGTCATCTGTAATTACCTGGTAATTACATTTTACTATCGCAGTTATATTCCTCCATTGGCATTATATAATTCTTGCGTATTAACTTTTTACGATTAGATAAAAAACGTTGTTGTTATTAAACAGAAATAGCAGAAAGAAAGTTATTTCTAGAATTACCAAAAGGCTTATATAATATTTAGTTCATTAAACAGAAATGGCAGAATGAAAGTTATTTCTATAACAACTAAAGGCTTATATAATATTTAGTTCATTAAACAGAAATGGCAGAACGAAAGTTATTTCTATAATTACCGAAGGCTTATATAATATTTAGTTCATTAAACAGAAATGGCAGAACGAAAGTTATTTCTATAATTACCGAAGGCTATTTAGTCCTGATTTATTTATTTATCTTAAAACAACTTCAAACAGGGTGCCTCTAAATTTAATATAAGGTGAAAGTTGAAGCAACCCGTCCCATTACAAGGCAATCAATCTTAACCCCAAAGTAAAATGTACCCGAAAGGCATCCAAAATTCTTTTTACATACGACTTTTAACAGATACTTCATAGAATTCATATTACCTTCGGGGTTACCATATACCACCTCTAATATGGTCTATATATCCTCTCTCTCTCTCTTAGTCGGTCCATCATGTCTGAGCATCGTGGTCAGCATTAATTGTACCAACAATCAAAAGACAGTTTATTTTCTCATAGTTTACTTCTTGTTTTTAATTCTTTGTTTTCTTACCAGGTATTTTCTTTAACACTAGATATCTTGTTGTTCTCAGGTAGTTGTAGGCTGTAGCTTAATATTTTAATTTAAAGGTAGGTACACCATGATTCACATCTTCAAGAACCCCTTAGAAATCTCTGTCATCTTCCACATTTCATTCTTATCCTTATTTATTCTTGACCCTGTCCACTATGGGGTCTCTAAAGGGTCCAAAATTTACAACGTCCTTCTCCTTATCACGTCCAAACGAGTTTTATCATCAGCTTTAAAGCCTTCAACTGTTATCAGCCTTATTTATGTCTTGAGAGGGCCTGGTTTAGCTTGACCACTACTTTAATGGGCGACTATCACGCTTGTTAAAAAGGGTATCAGTAGAGTTCAGAGTTTATAGAGTGATAAAATAATTTCTGTAAGATTTTTGCTGGATTGTTTAGTGAATCTGGAAAGGATGATTAGTTTTATTATAATGTTTTAAATAGTAAAATTATATTCTTCAGGTATTTGTCAGAAATATAGAAATACGCAGATGCAGAATATTTTATATCTCTTTTACCCGACTGTCACGAAGAGAAGGGGGCTTTTTTACCAAGAGTAGAACCCCGTAGACGTTTCTGTTGATCTAGTTTATGACTTTTAAGTTAAAAATAAATGTAGCAGACACTATGTAAACAATAGATCTATGAACGTCCATGATACATATTCACCTACAAATGTATTAGGTGTTATGTACTTGTAGGTGCAAAATTTTATGCAGAATCAGCACTAGCTCGTCAAAGAATGTCAGATATTATGCTGAATGCGTGACACCCGATCTATCTACGTCGCTTCGGTATTAAATGTCTCCATGTTACCTGTCAGCACTATGAGGGTAATACCCGGTTTCATATTGTAACATAACGTCAAGGCTGTATCGTTAGAAGGGTTAGGCAGAGATCCATCTATAGTACACCCTAATTTCGTAACTTTTTTTACAAGCTTAATATTACATTTTAATGGGCGGTCGTATCGCACAGGGCAATCTCTTACAGACAACGTTTAATCCACATTCGGCACCTATCAATATTTTTCGCAGGTGCCGTAAGTGGAATGATTTATTATTTAATATTTTATTCCACATTTGGCACCGAAATAGATAAGGGTGCCGAACGTGGAATACCTCAGGTGCCGTTAAAACGGGTGCCCAATGTCGAATACGTTATTCGTATGTATGTCCGGCAACTAGTAATCCATTTTCAAGCACAACTCTTGTAATTTTGAAACATTGAAATTATGGTACTAGCGAGCGGGTCTCATGGTGGAGCTGGAAGGTGGCCATAGCATCTGATCAACCCGACAAGATAGCACCACCGGGTTTGGGCTCATTGGATGTGACGAGTGATATTACATTTCATAAAGCTTGTTTTTAACCCGCGACGGAAAAGTAGGGGTGTTAAAAGTTTGACGTGTATACTTGTGTGTTTGTGTATCTGTCTGTTGCATCATAGCTCCTAAACGGATGAACCAATTTTGAGCTATGTTTGATGGGAATCGGTTCAGCCGTTCAAAGTTATGGGTGTTTTACTGATTGAATCGGGCGGTTTTCGCAAGATATCGTGTCATATAATTACATGTTCAATAGATTGTCGATCGAAGCGCGTCTACTACTACTAGATAAATTATGTAGCATGATATAAAAAAATATATTTTTACTATTAGGTAGAAATGTACCTATATTAAACCGCAACTGCCCATTTTTTTTCGAATTATTTTTCATACATGGATAACATTACGGCTGTCTTCCAAAGGGTTGTGCAGAGATACACACACATAACGCAATAATTTTTTCGATTTCTTCTGTGTTGTACAAAAATGTTATGGAAGATAGGTGATAGGTAGATATGTGGACTTTGCCTTACTTTATTGAATGGCTGGCATTGGAGGAATTTGTTGGAATCGCAGGAGCATAGTCCTATACGTTGACATTAACCACATGTGGGATCCTCGGGTTTCGATTGACTTGGGTTGTACTAGTATTTCAGAATGATATTTGTACAAGATTTAAAGAGTGGCCATGGCTTTTCTAGTACGTTTTATTTCATAGAGATTTACGCATTGGAATGTGCAACTAACTTCAGCTTTGACTGACATCACGACAATTTAAAAGTATAGATTAATTAAAATAAATGATTTAAGTATTAGATTTGGTGGTGGAAAAAGAGCTTCATATTTTCATGGGGTCATTAATAGTTTGTCATAACCCGCCAATCTTGTCTCAGGACATGCCCAAAGAAAAGCATACTAAGAAAGCTATTCTTCAAGTAAACTCCACCGCCAATATCCTCTCAATAATCCCTTAGTTTCCTTCGCCGCGGCATCTGGAATAATCTCCTCGACTATTGGAATTCCTCTCGAGCGTATTAATTGTGACCTTCAACACTTCCACGGTTATTAAAACAGTCATTATTATGTATATATATTAACTATGTTTTCCAATACAATGGTCGTCGTAATCGCAAATTTGTGCCGCGTGTATTAGTTAAATTGAAGTGGTTTTGTGGCTTCTGTTTCTTTTAGTTGTATGCTTTTGTTGAGGCATATAATTGCTATTAGGTGCATAGTATTTCCGTAAACAGCTGTTTTAATTGTTCTGAAGTGTGTTAATTGGGGATGAAATGCGACTTACTTTCATGAAGTAAACTGTTGCCTATTTCACAGGGGGGTGGGCAGAAACTATAGAACGCCGTCTCCTACGATACTAACATAATCCTTTTCCTTCACGTTCACGCATCTGGTCACACATGCACGCTTGTTATGAGTCCTGCGGTACTGTGCATCTGGCCTTTCTGAAAAACGTCACCGATAAAATCACCTCATTTATATCTTTTAAGTTCTCTCCTTATTTAGTCACCTTAAAAGCTTTTAAATTAATGTTCAACAGTAATTAAGTCTTCGAAAAGATCACTACATTCAAGTCTAGTTCAATAAGGGCTTTCGTTTTTAGAAAAAGATCAACTCATTTGCTCGATACATTTTTGTATCGTGCATGCAGTTACATATACCTATATACAAATACCCAAATAAACTGTCTCTAGATGTGGACTATGCAAATTTGTGAATCGAAAATAGAACCTCCAGCCGAGAATACAGCCTCATATAAGAAATATGCTGGTTTTAAATTCGTGATTAAGGTAAAACCTTTGATACGCAATAAGCAATGCTTGTAATATCGGAATAAATTCTAGAATCGCCAGTGCACGGCCAATCAGGAATGCCAAGGTCGGACATTTTCTCCACTAGTTAGCAGATTAGAACTTATAAAGTAGCCTTCGACGTTAGTTTACATCGCATAGTGAAACTGTTAAAATTAACAGTAATTTCGAATATATTTGTAGCTTAAGATCTAAAATATATAACGTATGAGATGCTCGGACTGAATTTGTCATGGACAGAGGTGTACTCACTGATTTCGCCAATGTAGGCTCAGTACATAGTGATGATCCTAATCGGTTGAAGAAGAATACCTATATATAATTGTATAAAACTAATGTATTATAAAATATATTTTATTCAATAAATGTAGTTTTTAAAAAAGACACTGTTCATTTAACCCTTATATATAGATGTTCTCAAACAAACTGCAAATAATAATAACATAATTAAGACATTAAACGTTATGACACAAAATGATACAAATGACAAATGGTAAACATTGCCCAAACACGAAATGTTGCATAATAACTTATAATAAGTAATTCCGAAATGCCCGGAAGACGGTAAAACAGATTCTCATTTAGATAAGAAATACACACAAAATTGGTGCTGTTTCTTAATTAATAAATGGCAGAAACAGTGGTGTACTGATTTTAAAACATTGCAGAATAACCAGGAGGTAATTAAAACAGTTTGAAAGATTGCACGGTTGCAAAATTGTATCATCTGCATTATCAACATTGTTTTAAACAACGTCTTCCTTAAAATAATTCTGATTTTGCAACAAATTCATTTTTCAACAGCTCAGAAGCCGACTGTCAATGATGTACACATTTTAAACAGTCGGCTTCTGAAAGACCCCTAAACCGTGAGGTTAATGACAGCCAGGTCCAAAAGCTTAGTGAGGTTTCCGCTGATGAGTGACCGCCCGCGGATGGGCCGACCTCGGCAAGTGTTGTTTAATCATAAATATCGATCTGTGCTGCTGTTTTTATTTAGCCACGAACATTACTAACATCTTCATAAATTACGTCATCCTGTAAATAATTTAGATTTGGCAACTAACTCAGTTTTCAACAAACATAAAAAGGGTCCAAAGTTTTGACTTGTCGTTGACGAAAAATTGGAGCTAAAGTCGTAGAACTTTACCGTTTAAACCTGCTTGGAAGTTTTAATTCAATTTAATTTGACAGTTCTTATTAATCATCTCTTTCTTGTTTATGTTTTACTTACGTTTAGTTACTGCTCTTCTTGCTGTCACAATTTTGATTTATTGTTGTACAATTTTGATTTATAGTGTCATCGTATTTGTTTCTTAGGATGTAAGGTTCTCAAAATAATCTTACTCCCTTTTAAAAACCTTAAGAACATAATCAGGCAAAGCAAAGTTGCAAGGCAGTAAGTTACTTACATTCCATAAGGATCACCGACCTCAACGGTAAGTCGAGCAACCCAGGATAAAAAGAGAAATTAAGTAATTTCATTGTGACAATATTAAAAGGAACGAACTGATGAATGAAAGCGTTCAAACACAGTCATTCAATCATTTGTTTACAGGCATTGTGGGCATCGCGAAATTGCTTTATTTAGTGTAGTTAATGTAATGATTAGTAAGGCTTGTTTGACGTAAGACGCTGATACGTCTTTCAGATATTTCCGGTGTCGATTAGCTTGTATTATTCCATGGTTTTGTTTTATTTTATTTGTTAGTTATAAACTATAACCTTACTACCATTATTTAAATCAAATAATTTATTTGCATAATACAGGTTAAAAGTTGTTACAAAAGAATATCAGATAGATAAACTTTATTTTGTACACGCTTTTGGTGCTTTGCTCTTAGTTGGACCGTAATTGATTTGTTTTAATTTGATTTATCTTAAGCCTAGCAGTCGCTCTTGGTAGAATTGAGCTGTGTACTGGCAGCCATCAATAACATAGTGGGAAAACGCTACACATATTGATTATAACCTGTAAAGGTGCGAGTTCACGGCGCAACCGAGACACGCGACCGAGCCAGGAGACGCGCGACACCACTTGTTCCTTAGGCTTTGTATGGTTAGAATGATATTTTAGATCTGGTTGATCGCGCGTGAGACCGCGACTCAAGACTGCTAGCCGGTCTCGCTCACGGACGAGTGGAGTCGCACGTCACGCTCGAAATGCCTGAAAATTTTGTCATCTATCAATTAAATAGCCATTTTTTAAAGACTTCCATGTTAATAACGATATGTTTTGTCCTCTAGTTGTATATAATTCTAAAATTGATAGCCAATCTTCGTTGATTTTTATAATAATAATATCATAATACCATACCGTCGTATTCTTCTTGCTCCAATATAGTAATTTGATAACTTGGCATGCCATTGCAATGTGGAATAATAATTTTCAACAATATAACTAGTAAATTTTGACGACTATAACATCGAGAAGAGTTTGTGTGCGACACATGTCTCGCGCGGTCTCGCGTCCCGGTCGCGCAGTGCACTCACACCTTAACTGGACCCTATCTAGATCTCTCTTTTATCAGTAGGTGCGCCAGGGATATATTTTTTTGATAAATGAGAAGTTTACCTTATAGACACATACATAACAACGCCTGTATTTCCCAACGGGTTTGGAAGAGATGCAAAAAAGTAGGTAAATAAATTGAAAATTGTTACAAAATTGGTGAAATAGCACGTCATAACGAAGCCTCTTCTCTGGATGTAAAAGACGACCCATTTAAGTCTATATTGATTCAACAGACAGCCTACAAAAAACCTTTCTCATCGGCGTCACATCCCGTTGAGTCCTTGTCCGACCCAATACTTCTGAACCTAAAATGTGTGTCTACTTGTCTAGATAAAAACTCTGATAACAAACGTGTTAAACGTAAAGTATATCGTTTGAAAAGCGTAGGTGTTAAGTGGCAATATGGCTGATAAGCTTGAGCTAAATCAATACTTGTAGGTTTGTGCCACTCATTTAAGTTTAGATCTGTTAAGGCTATGTTCTAGATTATAATTAAATGGGTGATCGGCAGAGCCTGTTGTGAAAGGTTGGGCAATTGATTCTCAAGGTCACCTTTAGGTTTATAATCCTTTTGAATAGTCACGCGCACTCTGGCAAGGGATGTGGTGCCGTTCTCTTTTTGATTGAACTTCATTTGTTTTTCATGAATCGTTCGAATTTTTGAATGTGGAATGTAATCAAAGCATAGACTACTATTATAGGCACAAAGTACGTAAGCGGCGGCGCGTGATGGGTCCATTTCTTAATTATATCAAAATTTATAAAAAAAGTTTCCAAGTTAATATAGCTTGCGCCGTTTTGCACATAACCGACTAGGTACCAAGCACCAGATATTTAATATAAGAATTAATGATGATGATGATGTTTGAATGTTATAAAAGAGACTCAATCAATCTGTCTCGCCTTTTTACCCGACTGCCGAAGGAGGGTAATGTGTTTATCAGTCTGTATGTATGTTTGTTCCTATGTGGTATTCTAGAGACCAAACACGTTGGCGGAATTTGATGATTCTTACGTCAATTGATTCGTCTTAACCTTGTGAATGTCACTGGCTACATTAAAATTGGAAAATAGAAAAATGGCGAATTTTGGACGCCATATTGTGGGGAAGCAATTATTATTTTTCCAGACCCATGTGTGGTATCAAAATAAAGGGTTTTAAGAGGTGAATTTTAAAATATATAACTCTTATATTTTTTTTATAAAAAACTGTATATTCATAAAATCAAAAAATCCGACTGCTTAAGATGCGAATTTGCGTACTAAAAAGAAGAAAATCTTGCTTTGCGGTCGGAAGATACCTACATCTGGTTTTGGTCAGACAGCTCACGAATATGTATCCTCCGACTGCACAACATGATTTTCTTCTTGTTTGCGTCTTTTAAGTTCGATTCAGCAGTTAGGCTTTTTGATTTTTTGAATTATTCCAAATATGTTGCGGTCGGCTGCCAGTCTTACCGGATGCAGCTACATACCAAATTTAACATAAAGCAAAAGCCAATACGTCATTCACAACCCAGTAACTGGGTAATACCATAACCCTTGACAATACTGGTTATTAGAAATTAGGATTTCTGACTACTTTCTGTTATATGCAGTAGAAACAGGCTCATAATCCATTCGGCCCAGCATCAAAACCAGTGAAGTCTGCACCTACCCGCATATATCATACATATAGTGTGACAGTTTGTCATCGATATTATGAGTGTTCTAGTAATGCAGGATGTTACGTAGGCGTCAGTATCTTATCTCCTACGTTTTGGAACACCTATTGAATATTTGTGACGAATATGTAGGTGTATGTAAATAGGTTGTAGGTTTTCATGCTAAAAGTGGTTTTTTATCTGGTGAAATAGATTATGACTTGAAAGGCATTTAACAAAAACCTTTTTTGCAATATATTGTTACGCGGCTTCGCCCTAGTGGTCATCCCACAAGAACTGGCCATTTTCTAGATAATGTATGGCACATTGATTAATTTTTACCACTGAATTAAAAATGCAAAACAGACCGATATTATTAGAGATTCCCCCTTACAAACAATTTGTCTTACTTTACAATATTAAGCTTAAATAAATAAAAACAAACAATTTGATATTTGTCATGCAACTACATTTAAAATAAAAATACATAACTAACAAAAAGGATACTGACATAAAATGATGTACCAGTGCAATGTACAACGCATCAGAGAAAAAAAAAACGCGACATGAAATGACCCCACCGGGCTTTTAAAAAAAAACCAGTCATTTTTATTAGTAATTTTAAAATGTAATAAAATCTGCTTCGCATGTTTTAAATGCTTTTATTCGGGCACTTCTTTAAACAATGTATCGTTCAATATAATCCAGCAGTGCAGACACGTGCATCACAAACTATAATCTACCTACTTCCCTGTCCTCTGTCCTCTAAACCTGAAGTCAAAAGATGCCACCAACAATACCGTGAAAGTGGTAAAGTAATGGTCAGCAAAATTTACCAATTTGTGAACATTGATAACATGACACCCGTAAAGATGTAAATTGCAAAATTTATGGGGAGAAGATTCAAGGATGGAGTTGATTTCTTTCAGATTTACAGATAAATCTAATTCTTATCTTTGTAATTAAGAATAAACTAATTTCAACGTACGGGATTATTTTAAAATTAAAATCCATATAAATTGAATACGGTGGGTGTAGAAAATTATTAATTAACGTATTTAGAGGCACGCTGCGTACGGCTAATCGATTGGAACACGCGCATTATCGTCTGGTAACTTCTTGATGGCCATATTTTAGTTAATTTTGATCTTGAAAGTTGTAGTTTTTGTAGTCGAAGAACTTGTCGTTAAAAAAATATCTGACACATTTTTTGGTCCTTCGAATCGCAACACCATTCTCCTGCGCATAGTACGAATTATTTGGAGTCAACACAGTAGAACTATGTATTTGCTGTCATCTGAAGTCACCTACTTTCCAACCAGTCTGTCTTTTGAATCTATTGCTATGGCATATATGACAAACTTCATGAACCCAAATATAATGCAACAATGCAACTGTTAAACTTTACCTTTGAGAACTTTGAAGGAGTCCCGGAGGGAACCGGACTCAATACCAAAATTAATACCCACAATATATGCCAAATATTCTCCCCCATAGATCAGTGTAACACACCACACACACACACACACACGTACGTATGTACATCTACTGTGCCTTAAGTGGAAATATGGGCAGAGAGCGCCGACTGAATTTCCTTAGCAAAGCCATAATTTGAGGTTTAGCTCTCGCCTATTTCCGACTCCAATATGGTACCAATTTAAAAGATATTCCATAAACTGGAAAAGTAAGATATATACTAGGCCCCTATGATTTCCTTTTTTCATTTATACTTGTCAAATTTGTACACCAAGCCTCTGTTGACAGCGCAATTTCGAGCATTTCGCAATTTTGAAGATTCTAGTGCTCCTAAAGATAATGTATCATCATCTCAGACGTGTGTGTAGATGCACAAGTACATTGTTTCTGTGGGCTTTTTAGGCGATCCTGAGCTCTCCCGAGCTTACGCACACAGAAGCAATGTGCAGCACACATACAACTAAGACAAACCCGCCTTTGTGAGAGAGAACAACTGTATCACTTGATAGTTTGTCAACATTGCCTGGAGTAACATCGCGATGATTTTTGTAGTATATGTATGACGGTGTTTCGTAATATTGATTTGGTAGGTTTATTTTTGCGATTCAAAATAAAAAATCTAAATATTTTTCTTGTTTACCGTGATATTGAAACGCCAAAAGTATCATACGCATCTGCAAAGAACTATCCCAGTCCAAAATTTTCGTGATCATATTATCTAACCTATATAAATTCAATGCCAAGTTGTAATTTCCAGTAGTCACATTTCCGATAAATAGAGTAGATAAATATAGAACGTCATTCGGGAATTTCCTGATTCCGAGAAACAATTATTTACGATGAAAATGGTTAAGCAATTAAGTATTCAATTTTATATGGAAACGTCACTTGGTTTTTCACTTTTTAGATGGCCTTCAATGATATAGTCAAGCTAAATGTTGATCATTGTTATTTTCCATCATATTACGATTAGGTAGCTATTAATCAGCTTTGGTTAGTATGGCTTTGGTTTTGGCATGGCACCTATATTCCCCGAAGGATAGAACTTCATGATCATTATCATCATTTAAACGATTTCACCATTCCATAATATTGACCAACAAAGTGACCTATGAAGAATAAGTCCTCTGTAGGTAATCGCGATCAGTACTTCGACGATAGGCAGAATAGTCACAGCACAGGGATGCAGGTTGATGTCTCCAAAAGATCCTTGCAAAGACTGATACTATCGTTGCAATTACACAAAAAAAAGAGAGGTGAAGTCAGGCAGGAGATGATGATGATGATGAATACTCGTTTCTGCATGAGATTTGGCATTTTCCCAGTAGCTAGATACTTACACTACATATAATATTAGCGTACCTTAAGGCGATATATACGCCCCAATGTAACGCAGTACTGGCCGTGCGCCCGCTCGATGCCAAAAAATTCAAAATTGAACCTCCTTTTGAACAATTTTGTTTGCAAAATATGATTTGATTTACATATATAGCATATAAATATCGTGTTGTTAATTATTTTTTTAAAGCAAAACTATTAGTTACACGAAAAAACCTTGTGTTCAAAATTATGTACATGAATCAATAATAAATATATTATTTTTTCAAACCTTTTAACCTAGCTGTTACTGAGGAGTATGCTTTATAAAGTTACTGTTTTTTAAAAGCAAACTAATAGTTTTGCTTTAAAAAAATAATTAACAACACGAACTTTTGGAATCTCCTCCAAAATGACTTGGATGTTTAAAAATATTTTTATACAGAAAAATTGATGGCTGGAATTTCTTCATACCTAACATAGCATATGTAAATCAAATAATATTTTGCAAACAAAACTGTTCAAAAGGAGGTTCAATTTTGATATTTTGGCATCGAGCGGGCGCACGGCCAGTACTGCGTTACATTGGGGCGTATATATCGCCTTAAGACGAAACAGTCGCCAACTACCTCGAGGAAAGAAAACGCGCACTCGTTTCACACCCGCGCGACCTAAAATTCAGTATTTTTTTGTACTTTCTTTATTGTTCTAAGACTTTAAAAAAAAAGCCTAAGATCAAAATGTAGACAATTATTATTTAATTCTATTTTTTATTATTGTTGTTGTCTTTGAGATGGTGTCAATTTCATTGAAATGGTGCGTTTGTCGTTTTTTTTGTCCGTATTAGACATAACTTTACAAATTAATTAACTTATGTTATATGCATAAAACTCTAAATATTCTTAGATCAAATTCTAAGAAGAAATTGGTCTAATATAACATATATTTGTTCCAAAACATTACGGCTAGCCGTTTAGACGTGATTCTCATTTTAAAGTCAGCTACTCAGTGGTATCGTCACTGGTGACAGTAGTGCTAACCATACAGTGGGACAAAAAGACGCCGCGCCTTAGAAGCTGACCAATACGCCTTTACTCACAAGCCACTCAAAAGCCACACTGACACACAAATCAAAACAAGTGAAGGCTGCACAAACAAAACCACTGCATTTACTAGTCTGTAAGTATTTACCAAAGGGCTTTGCTAAATAATACCAACCGCATGGCTAGTCCTTCAAGTTTAAGCAGCGCTTGCCGAGGTCACTTCGTGGATGGGTGATCGTCTTAACCTACTGAGATGTCTGCGTGCCTCGGAAAGCAAAAATTCTAGTCAGATTGGATTGGAGTATTATCAAAGGGTGACCGAGTAGCACGAAGGGCTACAGGTACGTAGAGTTAGATAAATACGCGCACCAATCAGCTGTCGCCTAACTTTCACTGCGGTGCACTGACGCAACGCTTGGACATACTGATACCACTATAATGTAGAAGTATAAAAGGTCCATTCTTGAATAAACTGTAGCAAAACAAAAACGTGTTCCTTTCCTTCATCATCATGAGCTTATAGCAGTCCACTACTGAAGTTACACTTCTCAAATCGCGTGTTATTAATTTCGATTCTCGGGAACTCTCACTGAAATGCTATCAGCCAACCTGGGAAGATTGTCGCTCAAACTCAACCAACCCTGACGCTCAGCAACCTCAACGATAATATTATAATAATTGCATGCAGATGTCTCATCCCATTCAAAGAAACTGTGCTGACGTAACTAGTACTTTTCGACGGACTATACGGACTTTTTACTAAACGTAGATACACGATCGCGTTCGGTTCCGTTCCACGGATATAGACGGTGTTAGCAGCGATTTCCAAGTAAAAGGGTTTACTCGGGTCGTGACAATTTTTTTCTTTTCTGACGATTTGTTTTATAGTATTATTTTGCACGGTTTTTATAGTTTTGTTGTACCAAAATGTGTTACACTACAAATTAAAGAAATCTAGTGGCTCAGCAATTTAAAACCGCCATCTATTGGAATCAATTTTAAATGATCCGTTCAAATAATCTTTGGAATGTGAAACATAATAACATGAGAGTTGATTAAACAAGAACGTACAATTTTTAAGATCAATTCTAGAAAATGTTAATTTTACATATAATTCAATAACAAATCGATGCATATCACTATCTAGTGATATTTATTTTAATCAAATTTTCTTTCTTAGCGCTGGGATTCGGGCAACATTCTTTCATCTTTCGTCTAAATAACTGTGCACTTAGCGCTGTCAAGTCACTCTGACGTTCGAGTGTCGCTATTGGTGCACGAGGCGAAAGCGGGGCGCCGCGCAGATTGGCGGGAGGGGGGTGAAGTGCATAGTTATATTGATAGCGAAACATGTCAGAATTCAGAACGTATACGATTGTCGATTATGTAAGCTTTTCATCATCATCATCATATCAGCCGCAAGACGTCCACTGCTGGACATAGGCCTCCCCCAAGCGTCGCCACATTGACCGGTCCCGTGCGTCCCGCATCCAGCGGATCCCTGCAACCTTCACCAGGTCATCGGTCCACCTGGTGGGAGGCCTTCCAACGCAACGTCTTCCGGTTCGCGGTCGCCACTCCAGAACCTTTCTGCCCCATCGGCCATCCGTTCTGCGAGCAATGTGCCCTGCCCACTGCCACTTAAGTTTTGCAATTCTTCGGGCTATGTCGGTAACCCTGGTTCTCTTGCGGATCTCTACATTTCTGATTCGATCACGTAAGGAAACTCCGAGCATAGCCCTCTCCATTGCCCTTTGGGTGACTGTAAGCTTTCTGATGAGGCCCATTGTGAGCGACCACGTCTCAGAGCCATAGGTCATAACTGGCAACACACACTGGTCATAGACTTTCATCTTGAGACACTGTGGTAAGTTGGACGTGAAGATACCGCGCAACTTCCCGAACGCTGCCAAGCCGAGTCGGATTCGACGGTTGACCTCTTTCTCGAAGTTGGCCCTACCCAACTGGATCGTTTGTCCCAGGTAGACATAGTCATCCACAACTTCGAGTGTAGAGTAAGTTTTTCACAACTATGTATATGGTCAAAAATATTCCAAAAAACAAAAATACACGTGACATTACTTTATAACTTTACCAAACCCTGCTATTCCAGTGTGAAATATTGGAATGAACCTTCTGTCTTTTTTACTTACTGTTCGGACACACTAGACGTTGATCGGGTTTTGTTTAGGGACGCACGACTTTGTTTATGAAATTATGTAAACTTTCAATTGGAGCTGAATCTAGTTACATATGGAACAGTCTAGCTCACGTAATAGTGTTTCTTCAAGTACCTACCTAAGCCAAGAGGGAGAAAGGTAGACTTAATTAACTTTAATTTTTCTTTTCTTCTACCGTTTATGTTTACTTTAGAACCTAAGGGTCTTTCTTATGTCTCATCAAGCTCGACTCTTTTCTTCCTGCTGCAATGTAATCTTGTCAGTCATTTTTTGTTATTTCAATTACTAAAACTGGATTATTATTACTGTGAATCATAGATGAATCAATAAAAACCACATTACGCTTGACTTATTTTCGAATTTAATTTGGTGTAAACGTGTTTTTGTACACGCGCTACCATAACATACGATATAATTTACGTACAGGAAACATATTTCTCCAGAACTGCACCAATTAATACCTTATACATATATACATATTCCTAGAAAATATTGTGCTCACTCATCAGTATGCGATTATAGCAACGGCCGTATATCGCATGAGCGACTATTTGTCTCGTAGATCTGCCGACGTACTGCGACTTCTCGCAAAATAATCACATGATCGACTCTCCGACATGTCGCAAGAATAATCGCTCGAACGATTCGCTGATAAGCTCATTTGGTACAATTATTGCTCAAGCGAATTCTTCGTTTGTGATATTCTTCTTTGTTGTAAGAGGTTGTTGTCTCTTTACAATGTTGGTAGTTTATGAAGTTTGTGGTATTTGTGTGACGTTCATTTGTTTTATTAGTTACCTAGTATTATGACTTGGCTCCTTTTAAAGGAGTTTTAAAATACGCTACATTGGATGGCGTCCCTCTAGGTGGACCGATGACCTGATTAACACAAGATGTGGTAATATTTGGGAGGCCCATGTTCAGTTCAGTAGACGTGCTTCGGCTGATATAATTATGACTTTTAAAAGGCTTTCCACCAGCCCCTAATACCTATCATGAAACTATCTATAAGAGTGTAAAAGCTAAAGTCCCCACAGTATCCAATGACAGTACCATTAAAGCGAGAGAAACCTTGAACTTATGAAAAGAAACTGCAAGTTATAACTCACGATTTTATGAACACAGAAATGCTTCTACGTTAGTTTGGAGTTTGTACAGGAAAACCCCTCAAAACCAAGTCAATAATGACTAAGTTAACAATTGGATTTTACAAAAATTTTAACTGAAAATTCAAGGAAACATTACTTGCGTTAACAATTCAAACGAATTTGACCGATAAGATATCGTTAACACAATTAAAGTAATTGATATTTTTTAGGGATAATAGTAATAGGTAGAAGGTAAAATTGATATTATTATTTTTTTGAAGGCGTTGCCCCACCGTAGGAATTTCTTCCTGTATCGTGGGTGCTTTTACAAACATATAAACTCACATACACAACACCCAGAGCCGACAGATATCAGGACGGTATGGTAGAAGGAAACATGTTGCGCCGACCACAACATGGGATAAGATCGGGAAGAAGATTATGATGAGGATATTATGTTTGTAAAACGATCTTGAAAGCCGTCCCCAACATAATTTGGAAAAGGCTAGGCAGATTGATTGATGCTACTTTTGATTCCGGGAAATGCACGATTCCTCGAGTCTCCAGAGTGAAGTCGCAGGAAGAAGCTAGTCTCTAATAAATCGGTGGAGGAGTATTAGTACAGCTGTTATAAACTGAGTTATTGTTACTAAGGACGTATTATACAGTTATTTTCAACAATATTATTATAATAACTGATGGTCGCTTGGGACCGAGTCAATACTGACAATTGTACATTTATTGTGTACAATAGTATTTTGGGCATAGTTATTTAGTTTATCTCGATTAGTATTGTTACCTTCTTTAAATACGATCTCAATGTTTGAACTTTAATGATGTTCATGACTTAAATAATGTCTAAATAAATAAATACATTGGATTTTAATTTTCCTGTATACTCAAGTATTATTTTAATTCCTTTCTTGTGATAAGGAACTAGGTTTAAAAAGCCTGAAATTAAGCAAATATGTTTCGATGCATTTCATTTTATAATTAAATGTTTTATGCACGCCTCATTCATGACTACTGTGTGTGGTATAGCCTGGAAGTTAGTCATTAACCACAAAACGCAATAAATTCCTAAAATTTTATTCATCGATACAATTGATGCAAACATTTATATTTTATAGCTTCACAAATACTAAAACAGCCGCAAATTTACAGTTATTAACTCAATAATCGAGTAAAACAAAAGAATCTAACACAACAAAATAATTGCTAAACTGGATTTTAAAATGTCAATCAATATTGGCCTATATATTTACAATAATTGTGCTGTCCAAATTAACAATTTTCAACTCTTTGTCTTTATTATCAAAGGTTGTATTAACTGAACAAATAATTTTGCCGTTCTACAAATCAGCATTCATAATAAATAAAATAGTTATATACAAAAGTGAGTGTACCAAGGCTGACTAGTGTTCACGCTACTATCGTGTGCTCGAATTTTTACCATCGAACTAATATACACCTTGTTCTAATACTTCTAAGGTTCAAATACCTTTTGTAGGTCATCCTATAGGGATTTGTCTACCACGGTAGTTCGTTGCCATTTATGGAGGTAGCTTTCCTTGCTGGTCTTTGTATTTGATTTATTACTACAAAACTTTGCTTCAAATATTTTTTTTTTTTCATGACTAAAATTATGGATTTGGAGTAACTGCCTGTACCAAGTTTTTATTCAAAATAAATTGGTGTTTTCTGGTTATAGTTTAGACTGGCTTTGACCATTTAGAAATATGGCCTAATTAGCAATTAGCTTTCAGATTTAGAGAATGATTTACGGCTTTGGAACTGAAGCAAGAAATTTTTTGAACTGTATTATGAAACCTGGACGGCATAGAATAGATAGCAATTTGATAAAATATAGTATCGCGCAAGTCTATAATCGACTAAAAGAAATGGGTTATTCAGTTGATTGTGTTGGCGATAACAAGCAATTTGTCATTCATCATCATTTGATAAAGATCAAGACTACAATTCAGAGAGGCAAACTCCAACGAGTAAACACTTACTAAAACTAACTCTCTTAGTAGAATTCCCTTGACTAGGGTCTAACAATAAAGTTGTAGAGGATTGTACAAACAATTGGATTAAGAACGAAGACTCTAGTTGGAAAAATATGCCACCCGTCGGCGTAATGCTACTAGAAAACAGATGTAAAAGTAGAAAAAATACTACGCTCGATTGAAATTGTTATTTCTTTTTTCTTTTGAGAAACTATAAAGGAGATAGATAGGAGGCAATTTGGCATTTTGTAATAATATAACTTTATTGATGCGATTGTCGAAAAGTATTCCGTGAATTCGAATTGTGAAAATTGTTAGAATATTAAAGTAAAGTGTCTTCTTTGATATGAACATTTAATTCTCTCTCATTATCTAGTCTATATTTGAATTGGTTTTCAGTGTAACCAAACGGATGAACATAATCGGTAGTTTCCCCAACATTGTATCGTTCTATAATCATTTCTAATCATTTCGTTCCGAGAATTTCAGCGAGTTTAAAAAGACCTTCTGGTTTTTCCGGAAAGTAATCAAATGATATGTCATCTTGTGCTACCTGGTCATTAACTGTCAATAATTATGTCATTACTTTCTGTATGTGCCAGTCATCTTTACTAAGCATAGTTTGTGTATTGTTACATATGGTGCAACTATGTATTCTGAAAGGATTCGCAAATCTTTTAATGCTCACAAGTCATTCAACATAATATAACATCTCGTCCCGTCTTACCTGTCGGGTAGGGTGTGCTGTTACTGTATATATGTTGAACACGGTCATCAATTGCTTCTGTATCTAAAAATTTATTGACTGGTGTATCAATATCACTATTATGAATTTTATCAGAGGTTAATATATAAAAATATGTCGTTGGGATAGGGAAGCTTTATTGTAATGAACTCATTACTGATCTGGTTTTTCAGACTCAACAAGACCTAAATATAAAAAGAAAATTCAAAGAATTAGAAAGTTTAAAATGTACCAGTGCCTTAATGAAAAGAAAGAGTACAATATCTCGCCATTTTTATACCATGGCTTATTCGTGCGAATTTTATTTGCGTACTGAATTGTAACTAAAAAGCGCTGCGGATAAAATACCGCGTGATTTTTCATAGAGCTTAAAATATTCGCGCGAATATAATCCGCGTTCGTCGCCGCCGCGGTGCGGTAGATTCTGTGGCAAATCACGGCTTTCTTGCGGTATTATTTCCGCGTGAATTTTTTACCGCAATGCGGTCAACTTCATTTAATTTCATGTGTCGCAGAATATGCGGAAAAAAATCGTGCGTATAAAAACCATTTAATAAAATAATTGAAACGACGAAATATTTTTTTTCGCTTTTCAGTCTAATTGATGAAAGAAAGATACAAAAAATATGTATTTGTGACCCGCAAAGGAGACACGAGCAAGCAATAAAACAAACCATGATCAACTATAGAATCGGTTCACAATTAAAAATGTAGTGAGGAAATTATCAATAAAACCTTTTTTTCTACCTTTAGGGATGGCTTTTATTGTTCGAACCTCCTCCTTTTTTTCGTCGGTTAAAAACCGCAGTGCGTGCTGAGGCTAACGTAGTTCATGATAATCCGGTGATTTAATTACATTCCAAACAGGTAGAGTATATTCCAGATGAATGGTGACCAAACTTCATTAAATTCTCCCATCCCAGTGCCCAAAACAACGCGTTAGCATATTTAATGAACTTTGATTATTCGAATGAACTGTTAAAGTAATTACGTCTGCATTTCAACTCATGTGTCATATAAATCGCTGGCATGTACTAAACCACAGCGCGTGGCCGAATTGTTGCTGTTTTGCCGCGTACCCGTTATTGCTTCCAAATCAGTTTATTAGGAGCATCTAAATTTAGCTTCATTAGTAATTAATTAGTTTCATGTTGCTTTTCATTGCATTATGCTTTGTATGCCTCGATTTGCTTATTATGAAATTCATGACGGATATTTTTGATGCCTCGTGGTCGCTAACGCTATTACTGAATACGAGGCTCTGGGTTCAGTTCGAGGGTCGGGCAAAGTGTACATAGGTTTTTCTAGAATTTCTCAGTTGCCCGGAGTCTGGATTATTCACCGCTTGATGGGAATATTCTCATCCCTAATTACATGAGACTTAAACATACCTGGCGAAATGTGGGTGGTTCTATAGGTGCACCTATACCTAACCACGGGGTCCCAGCACTAAAAAAGAAACTTTGGTTCAAATAAATGTCACTAGATGGCGCGATATGCATCGATTCGTTATTGAATTGTGTGTAGAATTAACATTTTCTAGAATTGATCATAAAGGTAAAGATAAAGATATTTATTTGCTCAAACACATGTATACATGCAAGAATAAATAATACGTGCATGCAGAATAACATTTAAAAAAAACAATCGATTCGGACATGTTTGCCACATTCTATGGCGTGCAAATTATTTTGAAATTATTATCATGAACAATTATTATCAGAAAACACTTTTGCGCATAAGTGCCGTCCTACTCCTATGCAGACAGAGCTGACTTTGATCACGCCTGTTTCTAGGAAATTCATCCGCCATTAGTGGAAATAAGTAATTGTTATTTCTCACAAACATTACTATTTCGAGAATGTAAAGGGAAGCTAATGTTAATATTTTATAGTGTATGAAAAAGGGCTTACAACTATCGGTCGATTTTAAGTTAAACATAGCTCTAAGGCATCTCTTTTGTGCTTTAAATACAAGTTCTTTATTAGTTGAGTTACCCCAGAAGATAATCCCATATCTGAGAACAGATTCAGTTAGCCCGTAGTAAGCGGTTAATAGCGCATCTATATTAACCGTTCGAGACAGATTGTATAAGGCGTACGCACTACTGCTTATTCTATTTGTCATTACCTCTATGTGCGGCTTCCAATTTAAATTACGATCTATAGTTAGTCCTAGAAACTTAGTTGTATTAACTGTGTCAATTGTAATAGTATTATACGTAATGTCAAGATTGGGAATAGTCAGAGCGCGTTGGCTAAAATGCATTAACTTAGTCTTATTTAAATTTATTTTCAAATTGTTATTGTCTAACCACCCTATAGTGTCTTTTAATGTTTTGTTTATATCTTCTTTATAAAAATCTTTTTGATTGCATGGTATTGTAATTGTACTGTCATCCGCAAACAGTGTCATTGGATGTTTGATTGCCCTTGGAAAGTCATTGATGTAAAGTGTAAAAAGCGGTGGTCCTAGTATACTTCCTTGTGGAACTCTGTAGACCACATTACGTTCCTCCGATTGAAATTTTCTTCTCTTTTAGTGCTTGTATTTATTTTGCTAATTTCTGTTATTTGTTTTCTCTCACTTAGGTACGATTTTTTTGTACGAATTGTATGTTCTTTTTAATCAACTCTCTTAGGCACAAAATTATGTAATATTGCAGACGAAAAATGGTAGTTACGTCGGCACGGTTTCTTTGTATGGGATGAGGCATCTGTATGCTAGTATTATATTATCTGTGACCAAACCCTTCGGTGTTTATAGGCGTGTTACAATGTGTGTGTTTTTTTTCTTGCATCATATTTATGTTATATTATTTCTTTAACCCAAATTAAAATGTTGTTGACCTCTACGATGAATTCATTCGCATTATCTCTTGGTTCAATTAAATATATCTTGTTATCGGTTGTTGATTTCTTGATAATGAATTCAGTTTGATTGTTATCAAATAACTGATACATGTTAATTTTGATTGCGGAAAACTTACTTTGACTCATGTAATATATATATACTTAGCAAGTCAGAAATATCTTTTGGTAGTGTCAACACATACATAAAAACATTTCTTCTTTCGTCTTTTTCCCTTGGGTGGTGGGCAGAATCTACAGGATCATGTAAGGGGAGAGTAGGAGAGTATGTTGGAGTAGGAGGATGTATGTACCATCTGCTACGATCCTTACATACTTTATTTGCTCCACTCACATTCATACATCTAGTCATACACGCACGCCGGTTATGAGTACTGCGCACCTGGCTTTTCTGACACCACCAATAAGGTATTATGTACTTGCTTCTGCCACCGGCATCGCCCCCGTGAAAATAGTAGCCTGTGTGCTATTCCAAACTATAATCTATCTCTGTGCCAAATTTCATCCAGATCCGTTCAGCCGTCCTGGCGTGATTTAGTAACAAACATACATCAACAAATCCGTCCAAACTTTCATATTTATAATATTAGTAAGAAGTAAGATGTACTTCTAGAGCGTATATTTTTCAGAATAATATTTTATCGTATCTAAAATATATGTTCTTTTTCTCTGCCACTTTCATAGGTGATAAGGTATCCTTCGTTATGTTATTGGTAAGTATTTCCCCTGTGAGCAGTTAAAGCAACTACTATTTTACTGTCAATCGATCAGTTTCTCTAAAAACTTTTACATCAAGACAATGGCACTCTAGTGCCTTGGCTGACAGCGCAATTTTGACCATCTTTTGAGGGTTCTAGTGGTTCTCAGGATAATGTCTCATCAAAAAGGAAAACATAGGGGCACAGTATATATCTTTTCTTTTTCAGTTTATGGAATATTTTTTTTAATTTGTCCAATACTGGAGGCGGAAATAGGCGAAAGCCAAATTTAACTTTTTACTTAGGAAATTCATCGGATGTCTGTTACCGCATTTCCTCTTAAATCAACCATGAAAATGTTTTTATTTTCCCTGTTACTAGGTGATACCATACCATAATTTGTCTTGCCTTACAAAATTTGCGTGCCGAAGAATATGAAGAACTATTGTGTGTATTATAAGATCTGTACAATACCATATTTCAGGCACCACAACCTATCTATCATCTATCATGCCAGTTTTAATGTTATTTTCAGAAAACTTTTCTGCCAACAGCTGATTTATAACTTCCAATAATTTTTATATTAAAAAAATATATTTTATAAATTTCTCTGCTAAACCTAATCATGAAATAATGTTATCGTACGCTTTCGATCCATGGCATAACACTTTCGCCCATGACAGTACTTATCGTGTTTTTTAAATGGACGTTGGTGCTGATTAAAAACGCAGATGTGCCTGCCGAGCGTGACTTGTGACGAATGTGCACGTGTGCTCGCATGTACCGGCTTCCGGTCAGATAGAGTGGGTTACTGAGTGAAGAGAGTGAAGTGTGTGAGGGGTCTCCTCGAATATTGGCTGTAAGGAGCAGTGGAATGGGGGGAAGTTGCTACGACTGACTGTGGTTTAGTTTCTTGGCAAACTGACATTCTGGCAAAACGTCCAAAATGAATGCTCCAAATGTCACGGAGTCTTGTCTTCTTGTACCAAAGAAAATGGTCACGAATATTGTATTCGTAAAGATTTTCTGGTGCAGGTTTGTTTCGTGTCATGATTTAGTTTTAGATATTTGTTACCTTGGCTAGTGTATATTCAGTACCTATTTTGTAATGGTGTTTCGTAACGCGTAATTTTCCAGTAGACTCTTTTGAATGGCTTCAGCCTCTCAGGTCATGTTCTTTGGTTTTACTGCTGATTATGTCGGAATCAATAAGTTGCTTTCTTACGATTAAATTTATCCGTAATTCCTTCTTTCCTACCTCGTTAGTCTCGAGGTCCTGGGTTCGATTTTCGGGTCGGGTTATTGTTTCGGGAAAATTAATTTGACAAATTGCCAAGCGCATTTTAAATATGGGTCTCAGTAGTAGCCCATAATCTGGTTTGTGCCCGGTTGATGCTATTAGCTTCGCCCCCCTATTCAGTGTTTTAAAAGGGACTGGTGAAATGTGGGTGTAGAATAGTTACACCTCTACCGCACCCTTCGGGGATACAGTCGTGAAGGTTTTTTTTTTTGCTTTATATGCTTGCTTTTGACCACTATTTCGCCTGATGTTAAGTGTTGATGTGGTCGAAGGTGAAGCACGCTTGCCTAGAAGTAACCGATGCATGGTTATGTTAATCGTACATACGAACAATATTTTGCGACGTGATCTTTCACGGGTGTTTACATCGCCATCGATAACGTCTTGAACCGTATCAAGTTCGTTTCATTTTGATCACACCATGAGATGTAGCTAAATATCTTTTAGTGCCGTAAAACGGTTACTTCCTAAATAACGGCTCCTTAGTAACGGCTAGGTTAAAAGGATTTAAAAAATATAAGTATTCTTGATTCATGTACATTATTTGTGAAACATTGTATTTTCGTGTGACTAGTTTTGATTTAAAAAAATATTAACAAGACCATATTTTTTTCGCAACTTTTGGATACTCCTCCAAAACGACATGGATGTTTAAAATATTGTACGCAGTAAAAATATGGCTAGAATTTCTTCATAACTGAAATAGCATAATATGTAAAGTAAAGAATATTTTGCAAGCAAAGGTTCAATATTGATTCCGACTCTTACGCACGGCCAGTACTGCATTGGGGAATATATACGCCTTAAATAAGTACTGATTATATAGCTGTTCACTATTAAAAGTGTTGTAAAATATAGTATCTACACATACTTGTGCACTTATCTCGTATATCAATATGCCGTATAAAAATTACTTACGTACTTTTGTAGTAATGAAGGGGATATTTACTATCTGGGCATTGAAAAGTTGCACTCCTTTGTGTCCTAAGATCTAACATTCGATGATCGATTCACTTGTTAAGTAACATACTGGTTTCCTTACGACAATTAATTGATGCTTCAGAATAGAAAGCATAAGCTTACCACTGCATGTACACCATAAAATAAATTATTTCTCTTATTCTCTCATCAACCTAAGTAAAAAAGTACATTTCACCATTCTCCTCTTTATAATCCCATAAAAAGCGCCGTAACTGTAGACATATCACAATTCGTGTGAGTACTAACCTTGACATCAAACCCGGAACCTTGCGTGTAAGTTAACGACTGAGGCACTGGAGTTAGTAAGGATAGTAATTTGTTACGCTTATTCGAGTTTTCACAGTTGACCTGATGGTTATCTGCCACAGTGTAATGACACTCAGTACAACAACTTATAGTCTTCTTTGGCATGTTCGTTCTTGTATGTTATTAAACTGTAGATACAGTTATTCAGAAGACAGAAAATCTGAAACCAGTTTTGCTAAGGTGTAATGTGTTAACGTGTGTAGTTACTGGCTTTTGTTTTGGGACAATCCCACCGCACTATTCCCAAACCACTGCAACTCCTGAAAGCCTGACCACCAGAAAAGCACTGAGGCAATGAAGATCGACGAAGTCCCGGCGAATGAATTTAACTGTCTTGGATTCCGCAACGAAATTAATCAGAAAAGAATAATAGAGGAGTAGGAAAAATACAAATTTCCACTGCCCTCCATATCAAGCAGGAGACAGAACAAACAAAGCCAATAGGCTCAAAGGGTCGTTTACAACTGGGATAAGCCCTGTTGCCTAGCACCACGGATAAAAATTTGCATTAATATTAATGGGTACTAACATTGTGAGCTGTTAACAGTTACTGGTTTGTAGAGGTTGCGTTGACAGTCGCTATTATATATATCCTCCTCCTCGCGTCGTGTTCCTCATTACTGAGGGTCGTGATTCCCCTGTTGTCGTGGAAGTAACTTTTCCTTCACTAATTTGCGCCACCTATGCCTGTCTTTTGTGTCGTGGAGAGCATCGTGCAGTTTGGTGTTCAACGATGTGCGGACTTGGTCTGACCATCTTATTGGACTGCGACCTCTGGAACGTTTCCCTTCAATCTTGCCAGTAACCATCAGTTTTTCTAGGTTGTTTCCATCCCTTCTGGCGATGTGACCAAAGAACTCCAATATCCTACGAAGGCAGATTATATATATAAAATACATAATATATATAATATGCGTATAAAATACTGCATCCGGATAAATTGGAAGTCGACCTCAGTATAGCCAAAATACTCGTTGGGAATAGATCGGTTTTACTACCCACTGCATGCTGGTGTGCAATTTGATCCTTTAACTTAATTCCGGCCTAAGGGAATTACAAACACCCCAAATTAAGTGCAGCAGACCGCCATTCGAGACCGCCTTTAAATACGACCCCCATGGGAAATTATGGGTGAGTCTATTTTTAACCAAGATACGGTATTTATAGTAATTTGTGTCGTCTTTCGTGAATAAATCTTACGGTTTTTTCCAAATTAGACTAACGAACTCACAATTTTTAGACTACAAAAGAAATACTACCTATTCTTCTCAAATGTTTGAGTTTGCATATTAAAGTTGGTACAATATAGTTCAAAATTCATTGTTATCACTACGCTCTATTAAACTGGAATAAAGTTATTTTCATATTGCATTTTTACTATGAATGAACAAACGTTTAGAAGACTTGATCATCAATTTTTATTATCAGAATTATTCAACGAAATATTTTAAAGGGTTTCTTATTATCAGATTACTTTTTTGTAGCCTCCAACAAAACACGCAGAAGAAACTCAATATTATTATGGATCGAGTTCTTTCTCTACGGATTATTTGTATAAACTCTGTAAGATGTAAGAAAACAAGAAAACTATTTCTAAATATCTTCATATATCCTGCCCTTGCCCCATGTTACTTGTAGTAGGCACAACACGTTTTCTTCTTCAATACTATCTGTCCTGTCAACTGTCACGCTAAACCTGAAAAATGTTACATCAGCCAAAAATTTTGTCTTTCGTTACAACTTGACCTACTGCAGTCCCAACTATGCTATACTGTGTCACGTCGAATCCACATTATGTCCCCGTAATAATCTCATATGGCTTTGTTCAGTGTCTGTGAAATAATGGTCTCTTATTGGACCCTTACACATCTTTACATTTCCCAAGGTATCTGGATAATTTGATGCTCCACGGCCTTGCAAACGACACCCTGATAAGGAAAAAAGTAATTGGATTCCATCACAATAAGAACCTTGAAATTTGGCCTAGTTTATTATTTATCAGTCCTTATTTGAATATGAAAGGAAAGGCTTTTCATTTAAATTCTTTTGGACGAGTACAATAATAATTTGAAATTAGTTTTTCTAGACTTTGTTGCTATAGATTGACTTAAATAGTGGTTCTAGACAAGTGGCATTCGATGTCAGCGAAGGCAATAGTCGAAATGTAAGGAATTGATCACGTGTTTTTTTGATATTGCTTGTCAATCCCATATAGTTTTTCCTTTTTGACAATCGCTATCGCCAAGCTTGCGATGTTTGAATGTCACTTGTCTAGGGTCTAAAGGTGCCTGTAAACGGGCTAGTTTTTCGACAATTTCTTGCTGCAATTGTATAGCCGTCAACTTGCCAACTATATCGCTCAATACAGTGCAACAATTACTGCAATCTTTCAGTGTAGCCAAGATATGGCATAGTTGCCGTATATATTCGATGTCTAGCCAGCTAGTTTGCAAATGATTTACCCCGCTTTAACTTTACTGCAATATAGCCGTATATCGTCTTTGCTCTGATGTATAGGTGCATCTCTTTTCCCTCACCAGATGCCCCCCGCCTCGTCCTGTCGCTGCCTGATTAGTGAAGTTGTTTTGTACCCGTTGTTGATTTTATTCTATTCTTCATGGCCGAGTGGTCAAAAGAAAAGATTTTCTTCTTTATCAACGAAATTCATGTCTGTCATTCATCCTGAATTATGAGATGTAGATGCAGAAGCTAGTGTGTATAATAGTACATTATGGTACAAGTGTGTAATGTTGGTGATTACCGCTGAGGCGCCATTGAGACCCGAGTCGTTAGGTGAGGGTCTTAAGAGAGCCGAGACCGGCAATCATCAATACACACGTGTATCATACGACGTTTTTCAACACACTTGTGAAGAAAATAATACAAAAAAATCATTTCCAACAGTGAAAACGAGTTGGGAATTTTTTTCGCAATGGCGGGCAAAAATAATCTGTTTTCCTATGCGCGCGCATCTAACAATGGCGATCGGCCATAGACTAAAAATAATGAGTTATCTTTTTTTTGGCTTTTCGCGGATAGCGTTTTAGCCATGTATGTTTTCTTTATTACAGACAAAAACAAAAGTTATATTGTGAAAGTTTTATTTATTAAACACGTACAAGTTGAAATTATCTATTTAAATACAAAGTTGCATGAAATGTGTTGCATTTGTACTATTGATCACGATCTTTTTTGTACCGAAACTTTTTTAAGAACAAAGCAACTCAACCAATAAAAAAAAAAAAAACTCTTTATCTCACTTGTGAATAATGACAAAGTCACAGTTTGATAACAGGTATCATTATGTGCCTAATTGCGGTGAAATTAGAGCCACTTTATAAGCAAGTGTTTTGAAAAGATCGTAATCTGAAGAAGGATGATTGGGCCGTAATTGCCGCGAAGTTTCATATAATCGCAAGTATTCAATGTCTATCCGGCTAGATTGCAAATGATTTAACCCGCAGGTTTATTACGTATGAAACAGCAATTAGCAATATTTGCAATTACAATCATCGCGCGATTATTGCTTTACGTCAAAAAATTGGAAGGCTAATTTTTGCGAATTAATTGCTCTTCAATCACGAATCCGCATTATATATGAGCTATAGCCACACTATAATAATTTTACGACAGCACTGCTAACAATAAAAATCTGCTAACTGAAATATGCATTTATCGCAAAGTGATGGCGACCATTTCGTATTACGTATGGTTTTTGACAGCAGAGCGACAGCGATCGGCGAGCAAATGTGGCTGTCAAATTGCGATAACTTTTTCCCTTGTTGTTGGTCGATTGCCAATCGCTCGCTGATGGCTGAGTAGGTACAAAAGTTTTTGAGTATTTGGCGGCTTTTTTCTTGTGTTATTTTGAGGCTACTTTAATTATCAAATTAGAATAATAATATAAAAGTAAATATTGAAATAACAAATTCCTAGTGAATATTGTAATGACAAATTGGTGTTGTTTTGTGTCTCTAATGTCTACGCAACTGGACTATTTGTTGAATCATTGAAACAGAAGTGATCACGGTAAAGTGGAGGATTTTTATTTACTGTAGTGTTGGCTACCTCAGCGAAGCTTATATGTTTACCTACTAAACACTTACAAACACATAAGATTGTGATAAGTACGCAATAAGTATCTTCTATTATATTCTTTTTTTATATGGCAAGCACCGATGTCGACTTTTCTGCCAATGTCTAAATTAAATTAGAAAAAACAATTTTACGTTTCATAGCTCAAATACGAGATAATGTATTAAGTGATGTCCTAATGCATTATCGATTCGATTTCTTATAACAATCGACAATTCGAAGAAATTTTAATCAATTTTACACATTGACAATTTAGTCATCCAGTTTTTAAAATTAATTATTATATTATGTAAATAAAAAGAAAATATCCAATTTTCACTGCCATATTTACTTTATACAAATACTTCACATCTGCGAATATTAATTTACCGGAATATTGGAGCTAAATAGTAATCAAATTGACTATTATAAAAAAACAGCCTCCACGAAGTGTTGCTCTTTCATAAGCTGGTTAATTCATCAAATGATATATTTTATAAATCATCAGACAGATAAAATAGCTTCTGTTAAAAGTGACTGTCAAAAAAAAGACTTGACTTAAAGGCCTCAGTAGCCAGGTCACTAAAATGATCGCGCAATAATTGTACAATTATTGCTACTTGCTGTTCCTTAAGTAATAAGGCCGCCGGTTTGACTTTGCTGCAATCTCACCGTAGGTATATCGCCTTTGCTCTGGTCGGATAAATTTGAAATAGAATTAGCGCGGCCCTGGGACAAGTAACTGAAGAAACACGGGTGGGTTTTAGTCAGTAAAAGTTTGACACGCCCTCCTACTTCATCCAGAGCGGGAGAAGTCATTGGTTGATTGAAAAGACCATTTAAAAAAAAATCCTAACTCTCTGCCCCCGCTCGCCTCCTCCCGCCTATTAAATTTTAAGTTAGTTTGTTTATTTGTCTTCTCGCCAAGTCTGATTATTAAATTTTAAGTTAGTTTGTTTATTTGTCTTCTGTGTCTAGGTAGATTAATTTATTAATATATAGTACATTACTTCAGCGGTCAGCAAAAAAGGCATTGATGGACGACATCCATGCCTAGTTGGGGCCAAGGCTTGTATAGTATTTTTCTCAAATAATGCGCGGAAATTAAACTAAGTAGTACCTAAAGCTCATTTTGTCAACTGCTGAGATCTAGCCGCAATTATTGCTCCGCGTGTACGAGCAAAATTCCTCAGCAACCTAGTTGCACTATATTGCTGGGCAACATCTGGCAATATATTGCTCAAAGAAATTGCAGCAAGGGTTTATATTGCAAATATACTGAGCTATATTGCTCAACAAAATTGCCTGCAAGATGCAATTTTTATACCCCGTTTACAGGCCTCTTAAGGAGTATCGTGTCAGCTTGTTACTGGGTTGTGATTAGATAGATAGTCGCTCCATGTAAAATACTCGTTCAGCTGAATCTGAGGTCCTAGATAAGTGACATTGTGTCATCGAGTCATCTTATCAAAATTGTATTTACATTGATTGATTTACAGAGACTGATATATTTTGTTACTGTCGTTCTGACTCAATAAATTTGTTTTCAGCTCTATAAAAATGAATCATTCATAACTTAGGTTGTAATACATCTCTCACGAAGAATAATTTGAAGACCCTAAATATCAAACAAAACCAGTTTAACCCAACATCACCATAGCTTCTGACATTGATGGTCATCTCCATAAATACGGCCACAGGTGACATACTAAACTTAAACTTAATTTATGACCCGATAAGTGGAATGTGTTCGATAAACTCAGACCGTGAAATTCCCAAGCATAAAGGGTCAAGGTTAAATAAAGCAGAGCCGAAGCGTCAATCTAAAAAAGATACATAGCATATTGACTCCTATGTCCACAACCTAATGCACACATTTCTATCGAGTTAAAAAGACAATTGCATTCGTTCGATGCGCACCTTTTTTCTCTGGGTCCCGAAGACAGATCCGACGCACCAATGCACAACACGCGACTAAGCAAAGACGCGTTTTCAAGAAAATTTTCTTAATTTGCTCCACTCCCATGAAAAAGTGTCATAGCTTCGTTGTCGCATTCTCGTTTAGCATCTGTCTGTGGAATAAAGCAGTCGAAGAAGGCACTCTTGGAAATGAGGTGTTAAAATCTTTATATTACCATCGGGAGTTCGATCGTGGTTTGTCGCCCGTGTTACTGGACTAGTACAACGTTTATTTTTATAAATATGTTTGGTTTTACAATTGATATTTCTTTGTGAGGTATATTCTTGCCTTTTTCATTTAGCAATTGTAAATTGCTGTTGTTTTAAGTATCATTGTTTACTTGTCTTCTCAAAGCTTCATCATCGTCTTTCATCATCAGCTTGCTCTCCGTGTTCCATGTTACTTGAAGCAGGCGCAACACGTTTTCTTCTTCCTTTCTTCCTGGTCAGCGGTCACGCTATCATTCACTCCCTTCCATCATTCAGGCTATAAAATCTGTCACTTTATTTAGTACGTTGACCACCATTGTCTTCTTTACACATTTTTTTTTATTTAGTCAGTTAGAGAACATTTTGAGAATACTTTCATTGTGCGATCAGCTAAGGAGTGAAATTCCCTGCCGGAGTCTATGTTTCTTGATAGCTACAACCGGAGTATTTAAGCCAAGAGTGAATAGGTTATTTCTAGGCAAGTGTGCTTCACCGTCGACCACATCATCATCGCTTTCAATCAGGTGAGATATTGGTCAAACGCGAGCTTGTCAATAATATTGAAAAAGAATTAAAAATTAGGCAAACATTTTGGGTTGATAAAGCCATTATATTGTTCTTTTTATTGTTATGAAACTGCTAACGTAGGTATTTCTAAGCAGGTATGTGAAGGAGGCTTTCGACATGTTTTGTGTATATGCATCGTTCATCATCTTTTTACTCTAATTCATCAATCTTGGCCTAATGGTCATTGCATATTGCTAATGGGACGAAATTAGCAATTTATCCGCCTCCTAGGCTGTTTTATTACAAAACTTTGCATTGCAAAAAAGACATTTTGTTTCTTTGTAAATTTATTTTGGGCTTTTGAATATTTATTGCATTGTCTTGATGTAAATGGAAAGAAAAAGAGTGAATAATAACGGTGTCGGAAGAGTGAATAATAACGGTGATTCTGAATTTGGGTTTCCAAATAAACTAGCGTCGACATCTTAATGTTATGGTAACTTGTTTAAGAATAGCTTACACATATTATAGGATATAACCGGATCTTATTGGTGATATTCCACAGAACGGCCAAGTGCGTAATAATCATAACCAGCATGCGTGTGTGACTAGATGTATGAACGTTAATGAAGCTAAAGGAATATGTAAGGATCATAAAAGGTGGCGTTCTGTAGTTTCTACCTATCCCCGTGAGAAAAGGGCATTTGTTTAAAGATGGAATATGTATATTAGATAACCAAAATTTTAACAATGTTAACTTAAGGGTTCTTAATAACGACATGGGGTATCAACTCATACAAATTATAATTAGTATTAAAAAAAGATCATAGATGGCAGCATAGGTAACAAATGTGAAAGTAACAATCAATTAAAAATGTTTAACAGCAGATTCAGGCTGAAGTAAGTTTAGTAAAAATTAAAACTTGTTTCTTTAATGTTAATTTATCCATTTACACTCATTAATCAGGTTTTTTGAACAAAAAAGATAAGTGAAGACTTTGTATGTTAAATTAGTTGAAAGTAGCCATCGACTTTTCGTTTTGTTTTGAGGTCTTTGCAATAGATGGCGTGTTTCACAATTTGTCCTAAACTATGTATCCATCGTAAGATTCATTTTGTAGGATAGTTATTATTTATTATAGGCGTAATTTAAAAGATATTATTTATTATAGGCGTAATTTCAAATATTAAAGTTTTGGTCTATTATTTAAAATCACTTTTTTGTGAAGCTTGTTTACACGTCGAATTAGCTAGATACCTCGCTGGAACAGGACTCGTATCGCGCTAGGGCCTACTCAAATCACACGGGTACTAAAATAAGAGTAATCGCGACGCGTGTGCCGCTTGCCGTCCGAGTTTACGTGTCGCATAGTAGGTACAGTTTGATTCAAACTTAATAACGGTTCGAAACACTTCGTGAGCCACTACGCGCTAGCAATTTCATGTGACAGCGGGGGTGAGGGGTAGGGTAGGTACTGCCATGCTGCGTACCTAACTAAAGTATTAAAAGTAATCATTTTTGTAAAAACATCTTGTTCTTTATATATCTAAGTACCAACCTAAAATAAAAAAGCTAATTTAAAAATCAAACACCCGACTGCATAAAAAGCGAACTCAAAAGCTTTAAACAAGAAAATAACTAGCTGTGCAGTCGGAGGATACATATTCGCGAACTGCCTGATCCTCCGACGGCACAGCACGATTTTTACTTGTTTACAGCTTTTGAGTTCGCTTCCTTTTTGATTTTTAAATTCCCTTTTTTTATTTACAACTTTTAAGTATTTTTTTTTTATAAATTGTTTTAAACATATACGTGGTATGTATTTTTGTAATCACCACTAAAAGCCCTTCATTTTGATACCCCACTCGATGGGTTACGAAGATAAAAAATTGCAACCTCTACAATATGGAGCCCAAAATCCGCCATTTTTTTTTAATGGCACTTATCTAAGAATATTTGGGTGGCCAAGACCTATCTAACGATGTCTTAATTATAAAAATCCGTCATGTGGTTTGAAAGATACGAGGTAATAAAGAATATTACACACATACTTACATACAAGATACGCGCGAAAAACATAACCCTTTCCTTGCAGCCGAGTAAAAAAGGATAACCCTTATAGTGAACAATAAAATGACATGAAGTACGAGTAGGTACCTACTTCGTGTCATTTCGTTGCCGCGGAAGCAAGCTAACTACCTACATTTAATTCTACAACGAATTCTACAGTTTTGATTGATTTGGAATATTCGTGAATATTGTGAAATTCGCTACACAATGCGACCACTTAGATTTAAGAAGTTACCGCGGTCTGAGCGGAGTCTGTCCCGAACCGAACATACCTAATGTTATTATTACGAATACGAAGTAAGCGTTCAAGGACAAGACAACTGGCAAATAACGGCAAGTACCTACATGATACGATTCCTCGCTCAAATTGCCATATGATTTAGTATCTAGGCAAACTACTAGATGGCGTTAGAAAACCACAGTCTCGGGCTATTAAAGAGTCACTGGTGCTGCCGCCTGTTAAAAATATGGAGAAAGAAAAAATAGCCCGACCAATAGCCCGACTTAAGGAGGTGACATTTCTTTGTATGGGATTGGGTATCTGTACTGTAGTATTATATTATCTTTGATAACGAATTGACTAAGGAGAATCATTTATCGTCTAGCCTTTTTCCTATATTTCACAATTTCTCATCAGTATTTGTAAAACCCTATTCGTAAACCTACATTATCTACTCGAGCAAGGGAGAAAGGTATCTCCGATGTCTTTGCCGCCTTTATAAAGGCAGCAACGAGTACATTTCGCAAGTATTTACGCACGCGCGATATTATTTCCTTATACTATTTAATAAATATAGTGGAGACAGAACACGTTTCGCTTTAGGACTTGTTCACAACTGTGGGTTATTTTAATGGTTTATTGATATATTGCGTAGCTAGTGCTTAGTACCAAAGGATTGTCCAAAAAGGAAATTGGCTTCAATGTGTTTTGCTAATCATTCAAGAATATCATCATTATCAAAGACGTTGCCCAAGCGTTGTCACGTCGACCGGTCCTGTACATCTCTCTTCTCGCATCCAGCAGACTACCATGGACCTCACTAGGTCATCGGTCCACCTAGAAAAAGGCCTTCCTACACTGCTTTTTTGGGTATGCATTTACCACAGGATCTTTCATCCCCATAGGACATCATATCTAAGTGATAGAGCAATGTACCTTGCACACTGCTTCTTATAAAGATATATTTATATGCTCAAACACTCTTAACTCTGGCAATTCGATCGCTCAAGATCCTTATGTAATTTTCTGCTCTGCTCTTTTTTGACTGTTAGGATCTACTTTTGGGCTCAAATCTTCTACAGCTTTTTGTTGTCTTACAGCAAAAACTTTAAACTCACTACGGGTTTGTCCGTCGTCTCCAACTTCTTTACCAATATTTGCTTCATATTTATTAAATTTAAACATAACATCATGTCTAAGTTTATCTTAAGTTCTTTCACTTGTGTCCCCAGCCCTACAAGTGTACCAACCTCAGTACCTACCTACACACTTACCAGCCGTAGTATCTGGGCTAGTCGTACGGCCTCGTGGGATATCGGACACCGATCGATATGTTTCGTAACTTTTGGCACTGCCTGCCTGCGTATCAAGTTCTTAATTAAAGGTTTTAAATTAGATATGTATTACTTTGAATGCTGGCGTTGATTGCTTTGGAATGAATTAATAAAATGTATGTCTTTACGGAGCTTATGTTGTCTCTATCATAGATAATGGTTTGGTTTTTGTTTTGTCTATGTCGGTTGTTTGTTCTTAGTTTTGCCCCAACACTACTTAAGTTTTCTTGAGACTTTCTAATTTGTTAAATACCTTGATTGCTCTCCCTTGGTTGGGTTTCGATCATGTCATGTTCACACTATTCGCTCTATCTCCTCCACTTACCAAGATCCTATCTTCTTTAACACAAGGTTAATCACTTGCTGGCACTTTAACACTATTTTCCTTTGACCTATCTCTTACGATACGGATGCCATTAGTGTGTAATCTATTCGGAATTCAATTCTGCTTTTAATGGCCAAAGTCGTAAAGAAAACGATTGTAAAAATACGGCGGTTGAGTGATTCTCGTAAGATTATCTGGACACTAAACCCATTCAGTTGTGACTTGTGATGTTTTAACGTCGTTTGTAGTTGTACAAGTGAAATCTTCTGAATCAAGTCGTAGAAGAAAGATAGAGCAGGAAATCTTCGCAAACCACAAGTACGGCGGCATAATCAATGGTACAGAAGGCCCAAGATAACTAACTATAGACAAGCCCATTTTTTTTTATGAAGCACTGTTCCACTGCTGGAGCAAAAATTTCCCACGTCCTTCCAGGAATTCGTTATTAATAGTCATATTTTAATAATAAATGACGCGGTGTTAAATAGCCACTGCATTCTCTCTGCAACAAACGGTCCCCCCTGTTTTAAGACAGATTTCTTGTAACTGGCTGCGAATTTCCTCGAATTGCTTCAACGACGGTTGCACTTAGCTGATAAGGGACTGGCGAAACTGGCTGCATTTGCATTCACTCTGACGTAACATACGCATCGGATAAAAGCCGATGCCAAATAGTAATGAAGAAAATGGAGTTGCCATAGAAATGAAACGCAGAGTAGTTGATAGTTTAGATAGTTACAGGCATTAAACACTCTGTAATAAGCACTTCAACCCACTTGTTACTGCCGTAGATTTAAAACAACGTTTAGAAAAATTAACTCAAGTACAAACTACGGCAGTAAGAAATAGCATAAGAGTGTCACAAGGATTACTAACTTCGTCAATAAGAATTCAAAAGATATCAGAAAGAAAATGTATTTATAATAGTTTATACCTTGATATTCTAGTAAATAGATACGTTATACACTCACAAAACAACCGAAAAAAGTGTTCCGCACAGCAGCGGCAGCAAACAGTGTATGTTTGCTGCCGCTTACTTTTCATTCATCTGATAGTCGAAGGCTTGATGAAACCAACAAGAAAAAAGAGACAGCTAGTGTTTGTCAGTTGCGTGTGAATGTAAACAAACATTATTCTGACCACCAATTTTTTTTCTTTTTATATCCTCCAAATATCAGAATATTAGGAAAAAATTGAAATAAATTAGTAAATTGTAGTGTATTGCGTACTTACATATGGTATGAGATCCATTCTGTTTTACTCGTATGTACTTTGGTATCAAAATTGTTACACTTTCTAAATATGTACGATGGCATTTTATTTACATATCTGTTTACTAGAATATCTTTGAGTTTATAGCTATTAGTAAAAGCCTTCAATTGCCCAGTAATCTGTCCTATAAATTATTAATCTTTCATTTGATTGGTATGCAAATACTTTGCTTGCAATCTTGCTTTGACCGGTTTAGATACAATTTTCGCCAAAAGCATTGCATTTCTTCCTTACTCCGTGGCGCAACCATCGAATTGACTAACACGTCTAGGTTTAAGCCTGTCTGTATGTTATCCCCCTAGTCTAAACTGGTATGCGGAATGTAGACTGAATGAAAGGCATGCACTCAATCGTATGCAAATATCTGTACGGACGTGTAATTTAAAACCAAAGTATTTGAGAAATCATTTAATCCGTGATGTATGAATTGAAATACTTAAATATTTTATTTGCCTTTAACTTTTCTTCAAATATTTTTAAACGTTAAAATTAAGTTAAAATTTTAGTACTTTAACTTTTTTGTCTCCGCTTTTCAATCTAGCTTAAGTAAATTGGATAGAAAGGTTAGTACTGAATTTTTTAGACTCTAATCTCTTTAAAGCTTGGTTCTTACTTCTTATGTGTCATTTGGGATTTGGCACTGTTTGAGACCGCATTGTGTTACGAGATGGCAGACAATGATTAGATGAGAAATTTCTGGCAAGATCTCTCCATATTTAGGTCCTATGTAATAGTGCGTACTTGCTCGCATAGTGAAGATTGATTAAGAGCAACTATGTTTATCTGCTCTCATGTTTAGTAAACTATTTTTAGGATGCTTTATTAGATAGACACTAAACTTCTGTTTATCATCATAAAACCTGGTTTTTATTTCTAGCGTCAGGCTGAATCCTCAATAAAGTTTACTTTGACCGCCATAGCGGGGAATGCCGGATGAATGAGCGGCGTCCCTCGAATGTTAGGCCGACGTCAGCCTGATTCGCGAGGCAACCTTGGCTTTGAATGTACTTATTTAATTTTTAATTGGTGGTTTATCTGACTAAATCTTTGGGTGTCGAGTTAGACTATAGAAGAAATATAAAAAGCGATGGCAACGGAAGAGATGCATGGATTGTGTAAGGATGAGAAAATGGAGTGAATTATAGTGAAACGGTTGACAGGGAGAATGAATAAATACAACGTTTTGCTCAACTAACATGTGGTAAAGCAGGCAGATAAAGAAAGTGATAAAAACAAGTACTGGAAAGGTTAGAACTTAAGTTAGAATCCAGAAAATTGAATAGAATATACTTTATTGTACACCATAAAAGTTATACACATTAAAATAAACATTTCATTTTGTTTGTTCTGAAAATTAAAAACCCAAAACTATTGCAGAGTCTTTAATTCGATTACTATTCCATGATAAAAAGTCCCCAACAAGAAAGAAACAAGAAACAAATTCATGTCACAAGCAGACAATGGAGAACCTAATCACGTGCTTGCTATCAACCAGCAAGATATAACACCCGTATAAGTTTGCAAATCCAAAAGGTACTAGGTGAAATAATCAATGCGTCAAAAGTCACAATGAATGTATCCTTTCATTCACATTACAGAAAACATGGGTTCATTCAAGTAGATGCCGAAACTATGGAAGCCGAAGGGCTATAAAAACAATTGTTGCAACAGGTGGCGTCGAGCCAAACTGAATGCGTCTTACGTTTTCCTCATCTCAAAATCAACTCCTAATTCGACACCATAAAGTCTAAATCCTAATGTTAGAAGTAAAGACTCATGTGACGTTGTGTAATAAGAGGTAAGAGTGTGACTGTTGTCAAAATGACAACGAACCCATTTTGGCAAGTTGCCAAATGGTAAAAGATTAAAGAGTATTTAAAGTTTTATCAAGCGTAACAAATCGTTTAACGATTTACCTAATGAGAATGTAAGAATGGTGTCACATGGTGAATGCGCTTCTGTAGGTACAAAGAACTTAGATTGGATTTACTAACTTCATGTCAATATCGAGGTGGTCAAACCTCAATGGAGGATATACTGAAAAGTATGTGGAGGAATACGGAACATGTCGTGAACAAAATGTTCATTCATTGCGAATGTAGATGATAATAAGGGTAGAGGATGTAACGGCAGACCAAAGAATCAATAGATGGACTGTGTGAAAAATGATATGGCTAGAACAGTGCTACAGAACTGCTAACAGGCTGTTGAGATAACAACAAAAGGAAAAGAAAGAATTGAAGAAGAAGACATGTTACGACTTGATAAGGGTTTGTGTTAAAATTTAACCGGTAAACCTAGATAAAAAAAAAGTATAGTCATCCTAAATCCGAATAAAAACAAGCCAAAAAAAATCCCAATCACCGAATAGCCAATCAACAATCCATAAAATAAAGCCGAAACATTGTTTCAATAGACACGAACAGAAGGAACAAGTAAACATCCATAACTTTTCATTCTCACGGATCGTCGGTCTCGAGGCACGATGGAGTTGAAACGAACTTTTTTCAATCAATACGGATGTTTCATTACGTCTGTTAGAATTTGCACGTAGAGGTAAATATTGAGATGTATATGTTATTTTACATGGTACCTTTTGTGTGATTGTTTGTGTGTGCGTTTGTAGGATTGGCTTTTGATTTGTTTGTGTCTGTACTACTCGGTCTAAATAAATATCTGTGCACTTGGCACTGTCACGTCACTCTGACATTACGTTAGTGGTGAACGCGGGGCGCCGCTCGGGTAGGCGGGAGTGAGGTCGAACTGCACTGTTATTTTGACCGTATTTTAGATTAGAAAATTGGTGTCATCATCATCTTCCTGCTCTTGCCCCATGTTACCTGGATCGGCGCAACACGTTTACATCTTCCATACCAGTCTGTCAACCATCACGCTATCACTGATTCCTTTTTCTTTCATACTATACTCCTCACACAGTATATCCATCGTTTCAAATTAGAAGGCTGATGTGATTATCTCAACTTTTGTTGAAGCGTGTTTAGATGTATTCATGTATTGCTCTTAACTGATTTGTTCATAATTTTATCATCTCTTATACCGATATGTGTGTTCGTATCCATTCACAGTATCTATACGAATAAGTTTTTCCATCTCCCATTTTCACTCCTTCTATTTTTAAGGTAGGTACCTAAATAAAATCCTGCCTTTACTGCTTTATGAATTTGCTCGAAATAAGTAAAACACTTCCTCAACAATAGGTATTCAAATATAAATCTTTGAGGAAACGTCATTCTTAAATATATGGACCTTTTCCTTCTGCACTGTCGAAGCCGCACGCTCTCGAACAAATCGAAAATGCTATCAAAGCTTTGCGAGCCACGGTGCCAAAGTGCTTTTCCTCAAGAACATGGGGATATCTATCCTTTAAAAACATAACCCCTACAAATGAAAACATTCCAAAGATCTTTCTTGTAACTTAAGGTTCACCCCAACAGCAATAAGAAAGCCATAATGCAACAAGTGGTAACCCTAGCTACCCTTACGACAAAGAGAAGAGCAGAAGGATTACTTCTGAAAATATCACCGTCCTTGTCGCCTCTAGACAAAGAGCCATTCTGTCAGTGATATCGATTGTCTATAATTACAAAATGTATGGTATTAAAAAGTGGTACAGACAGATATATCATGTGGTGATCCCTTAAAGTTTGACTTATCGACAGTCGATCATGTTGATAGACCGACACTTTCTCTGGACTTCTAGAGCCTTTTAACCTCTTTTTTCGGACGCTATGCCAGAAGAAGAAATGCTTTGGAAATATGTATGTTTAGGTAGGAGTTATCCATCCTCTTTGAAAAAAATGAGAAATACAGGATTAATAATCAAGAAAAAATTCTATGAAACAGAGAATTATAAAACAATTGACCGTGGACCCTATAACACAGGATTTTCCTAGCATCGGGGCCAATATTCACAAGATTGAGCAGAAATATGCCCTATTATTATTGTAGTAATGTAACATGAAACCATGTATTTCTTCATTTTTTGCTAAAATAAATTATTGTTTGTTATTGACGATCAATAAATTCTCACTCTGTATCGTTAATCCTCCATGCCTGCGTCAGCCTTGTGCCATTCACGTTGAATTTGAAACTTCTGTCTATATTTTCCCATTAATGGTGCAAGCAGCTGTGACCCAGTTTTGTGTCAAGGTTGCCTCCCGGAGCAACAAGTAGGAGCCTACTTACTCCCCATGAAAGTGTTCGTGAAAATCAAACATGGCCGAATAACTTTTATTGGGTTAAAACAATAAGTTTATTAGAAAAGGGAAGAAGTCGAGCAGACAATGTTATTTGTTGGTAATTGATTGATTTTTCGCTTAAGTTTTGTGTGGACATGGGGTTGTCGTAAAACAAATCATTGTTTTATTTTTTTCAATGTTTGAAGACTTTGTAGCACACGTAAGATTTGTGACTGCAAATGTACTCGAGATACAGGAGAAATCATTTTATAAGACAACTTTTTTAAACATTTTCAAAAAGGGTACTTTGAGAACAGATGGTGGATGGGGACAAAAAGTTGTGGAGTGGCGATCGCGTACCGGAAGACGCAGCATAATTCTTCTCGCTTGGTGGACCGATGACCTGGTTTTAACGCTGCGGGTATGCGCTGGTGTCTTTCGCCTGAAATGGTACTATAATCTTGTGAAGACATTTTGAACTTGGCCATGAACGATTATTGGCATTGCAAAGAAAACTTTAACCCTGAATGTTATTGAACCATTGTTTAAAAATATTTGTAATAAAACTGTCACAGTTTTACTTACAATTTAATTGTGGTTAGGTTTTAATTGCGGTTTCTTTAGGAAACGACCATTTGTCACGCGAGGTATTGGCTTAGTAATTCATGCGTTCTTGACGTAGTTAAGGGGCTGAGGTTGAACAGTTGACAATCGACATCTGAGGTTCTAAGCCACGCCCACTGTCATCGATAGTTTAGGGGCAAACTTAAATTGGAGCGAAAAGTATTTTAAAATTAAATACACAAGGCCGACCACAGAGGCCCGCATCATAAACGGACTCTTCCGATGGTTTTAACAAAAATATTACCGCGCAAGTTCTTATTTCAAACTGGCGGCTAGCATCTGACATTAGATCGTTCACTGTTATTTTGCCTATGAATGCAACCTTATTGCTATGAAAATAAAGATCACTAAAATAGGTAATCCGGCTAGTGTCATACGAGTCTGTGCCGTGCAGATTGAATAAATATTATAATTATGTCTGCTTCTATGCGACTGCCACATGTAAGAACACAGTAGGTGATTTTTTTTTTGCGAAAAAAAGCGACATACGTCCTCCTAGCAACGCCATAAAGCGATCACTTTCGAATTGGACTGGATGGAAAGAGAAGGACGATGGAATTTGTATGGTTTTTTTATTATAAAATATGTTAATATTAATTACTTAAAAATAATGAATGAAATTTCAAAATATACGACAGTGAAGTTTTGTGTCCTGTTATGATACGTTATTGTTGTTAATTGTACAAACGTACGCTGGTCAGTATAACCGGAAAAAAATATTGAACATCACGGTAAGAGGTTACTTTGCCATTCAATTGTATCGAGGTTTTTGTGCGTAAACGTGTTTCGGCCACAACAAAGTTTTCGGCAATATGATCAAGATTAACATATCTTTTTTCCGCTGCCACATCTTCAATAGATTTGGCAAAAAAATGTTTAAAAGAATGCCAATTTTGGGCATTCAGCCCCTTAATACTCATCCATAAGTCATTTTTAACATTGACTAACTAATGGTTTTGTGTGTTGTAAGTAATTTTGGAAAGCATTTATGTTTAAGAGGCATTAGGATTGGGGAAACTGAAAGCATAACAGACACCATCGCATTCCTTGTGTCAAAATTTTGTGAATAACTCCGCCTATTGCAATTATGACATCCCACCCATACGCACAAAGCGTTTTGTGAATACTTTCATTGTGCGCACAGCTAAGGAGTGTAATTCCCTACCCGCAGTCTTTGTTGCCGGTTACCTACAACCTTAGGGTCTCTAAGTCAAGAGTGAATAGGTTATAGACAAGTGTGCTTCATCGTCGATTACAGTCATTCAATAAAAAAATAAAAAACTGCTGAACTAGGTCTCTGCCAAGTTGCATCATAACACGCGGTCCTTTGCCTTCCGCAACCATTTTATTCCATGGTCTAGGAAGCTATGGGGTATCCCACGCCACATATGCTGATCCGTGGTTTCCATACTAGGACTCGTCTGTTCCTATGGCTATCGGTTTTTTTACAAACATGGTTAACAATGTTTAAATACATAGAGCATTATTTAAAAAAAAACCTCTTAGCATGTAGCAACTGATAACCAGATACCAAATTTAATTTTTCAGTATTTATTTAGGGTTCCGTACCCAAAGGGTAAAAACGGGAAAAGACTAAGACTTCGCGGTCCGTCTGTCTGTCTGTCTGTCACCAGGCTGTATCTCATGAACCGTGGTAGCTAGATAGTTGAAATTTTCACAGATTATGTATTTCTGTTGCCGCTATAACAACAAATACTAAAAACAGAATAAAATAAATATTTAAGTGGGGCTCCCATATAACAAACGTGATTTATTTGCCGTTTTTTGTGATAATGGTACGAAACCCTTCGTGCGCGGGTCCGACTCGCACTTGGCCGGTTTTTTAAATTGAATATTTTTTATTCGTTTTGGTTTCTAATGGGCATTCAAATTTAGAATCCAACTCAAAGATATTTCTAAATAAGGTCTCTTGTCTCGAAAATTACAAGATTCAACGTAAAATTTCATACACAAAAACATAATATGTTTCCGATTTCCTTAATAGCTATAATCTTGAATCTTGTGTGGTTATTACATAAACGTAAAGAAAATCGAGGCTGACTGCTTTTGAGGTAACGCTAAATTATCAACCTTTCTAAATTCCGTCCGACCGTATTATAATCACTTTGAATATTATATAACATCACATAATAAAATGACTTCATTCATTAATAAAACCATAACTAAAAAACCGGTGGAAACATTAATAATATCTAATGAATAAACATGATTGAATTAGCAATCACTAGTGAGAAATTCCAAATATTCATAAAAATAGGATCCCTGATACAACATTATGTCAATTTTGTTTTGTTTTCTTTTAAGTTTTGATAAAACAGCTCTTGAGTTTGAAGGTAGAAGGTATTTAGAACAGAAAATGAACCAAGAAAAGTATAGATGTGCTTTTCCCCCAAATAGACTAATTGGTTCATAATCACGATCTTCTAACACCGGTTCAAAGGGTTTTCTCTCAAGATTTTCAAAAACAAAATGCGCAGTAGACCATCAGACATTTTTAAATATTATCCGGTTCACCATAAAACTATTAACCTATTAAGCAGGAAACAGTTTATTTTCACGACAAAAAGTGGTACTTAATGATAGTGTTGATTTATGTCTTTAATATCTTTGAATAAATTTTCGGAATCGAATGTCTATGCATAAAAAGAAACAATTTCATCTGTCTAAAATTATTCTTTAAGATGTAAATTAAGCTACCTTAAACAAACAGCAGCTGTAAACAAGCATTCATATTAAAAATAAAAATTAAACATGCTTTAAAAATTGCATAGTCACGAGAAACAATTGTGTGTGCAAATTTTTCAGCTCAATCTGATGCTAGGAAGTGGGTTAAATTTAACATACAATATTTTATTACAGACATCGGGACAGGTCAAACTAAATAAAAGCTTAAAATACACCAACCAAGACTTCATATTCTCCAACATAACCCCATAAGATCTCCAAGCGCCAATCAAGAAGCCTACTCCATCGTAGAGCATTTCGTTCTCGGCCCAAATCGTAGCAGTGTGCCGACGACCCCGCGATGAGGTCACTTGTTGCGACTAAGAGCGAAAGTGGCACTGCTTGTCTGCCGTAACATTACTAGTGTTCCATCGAAACTGAAAGTACTATAGAATTGATGAGTTGTTTGGGTTTTTTTTCGGTAAAAGTGTAAGTAGAAATGGTTTGTTTTTGTCGTCTTGTTAGAGCTTGTTTGTTGCGGTGTTTCGGTTACTAGTAGTAACTGCTTCTGCCCAAAATTTGTATGACACATTTTTTTTGAGAATGACTTTGACTTTAACTTCTTTATCTTTACTTTTATGACTTTCTTGGAAAAAATGCTCATTTACATGGACAGAAGCAGTGTTTATAATACGATCGCGCTTTTCCGTTACAACCTGTACAGTACTTGTTGTATTGTTCCTATAAGACGCTTTTAATGTGAGGTATAGGTAATAAGGTCTTCTTTTCCAGGGACGTAAAATTAATAAGGATAAAGTTAAGATGATGAATAGTATAACATCAAGTGATGCCTTGATATGTTTTCCTAGCAAGGAATGTTACATGCTGGATTATAATAGGCTAGCAGGGGCATCCTCTGTTTATACACATATACCAAGCCTGGCCGCTCACTTCCGCAAAAACTTAACTTAGAGGAAGTTGCTAACCCGTTGTTAAATTAAATATGTACGTAATAAACATAAAATGTCTTAAATATCACGGTGTTAGGTACTAACTCAGAGTTAGGAGGATAACCCAGGGTCGAAAGCGGACCTTAAAGTGTTAAAGAACATTTCGTTGCTGGAAGATATATAAATACTACTTGCTCTGAATGTCTTCTATCTATTTCCAGATTTGTTTACAACTAAAAGATAGCTGTATTTTTCAGTATATTCAGTGCGTCACAAAAACGGCATCGCTATGAAATATGCATCTTCTAGAAAATTACTATAATGGTACAAAGACCTCCATGGAAGAACACTTGATATATTTAAATATCAAAATAAAAAATTGTCTATGGCATACGTCAGTGGAAGTTGCGGAAGTTGTTTACTTTGTCAACTTTTATATATATGATGTGTGTTCTATTTCATTATGTATACCATCAATATCGAAAACACACAAAATCTATGGTGAATACGGAATAATGTGGAAGTGTTTTTAAACAGATTTTATATATAGCACTTAACTCGAGAAACTAATAATTACAACACGGGACTTATTTACATGAACACTGAACATAAAAATGCGACAACTTCATATAGTATTTCGCCAAATATTTATGCATATTTCCTATAGGAGAGTGGACTAAGAAAAAACGTTGCGCCGACTCCAAGTAACATGGGACAAGTAAGATGGATATGTTTCCTAGCCTAGTGTTGTGCTTTTTAAGCTAACACTAAACCATCCCAGAAGTTTTCCTGATTTAATGGCATAGCAAACCTCATAAAACATTACCACTACCTAACGATATAAAAGTTACCGTCACATTTCCTCTTACCAGGAGTATATAAAACGAAGAATATGACAGGACAGGATGGATTATAGACTGCCCTGTGATCACAGCTTAACCTGATTCAACCTTCGTGATATTTTTATCTTATTTTCTTTGATGTGTTCCTTCCTTTCTGTCCTTTAGATGTTGGATCCGATTATCCTTATAGCCTTCGATAAAATAAACTCGGTAGTTTTCTACACTTCTCTTGGTCTTGGGTATCTTTGAAGATTTTCTATTTTAGTTCTAAGTATCTAATGAGATTTATACCTTTCCCGTGGTTTCTAGGAATTCAAATAATTTGACAAATCTGCATAATTTTTGGAAAAGTAAGTCTAATCGGACTCGACCATCAATTTGCCATGTAAGTATAATATTTTTGCTTTTTGACCCTAAGAGGCTGTTGTAGGAACCTGAACTTTTAAGAGTGTTATGATGAAATGATCTTGTCCTTTGAGATTTATGCTTGTCCTACGGTGTTTGAAAGTATTCTACTCTGAATTAATTCCTAGTGCCACAATGGATTGGACGCTTCCGTTTAGTCTCGAAGAATATGCAAAGACTGCGAATTGGTCTTAATTCGTCTTTGGGTCATCTTCGTCTTATTTGTGTTGGAGTATTGGCTGATTTGGCAAATGTTTGCCGAATGTGGGTATGGTTTGTTGTTTAATTGCGGCCTGTGTTTTTTTGAACTAAAAATCTCGTGATTAGACGTGACATCATTTTTTAACCAGTTAGGTGTAGATCATCTGTTCTATGTAACAGAATTCGACAGGAGTGTAATTTTGATGTTTGCATTTCATTAAGTTAAATATAGTTAATATTAAAGTGATTGTAAATCAATTACAATGTTTAAAACAACATACTTTTTACGTACATGTAGACCTTTTGTTAATAATGTTAAAGATAATTTAAACAATTAGTGTAATATAGAATACAAAACTTATATTATGTTCTTTTGTCCACAGGGCGCTACCAGTGATCAAGTCTCCCGTACAAGCATGTAGTGAACAGTGAACGATAAAATACATATTTTCACTCGCGTTCTAACTAAAAAGAAGATGGCCGACGTACTAGAAATCGACCCCGTGGACGATGACCTCGGTTACGATTACGAGACCACAAAGATCCCGGATATCATTGCCCCAGACGAAATGATCGAATCTGGGTACCAAGAGGGTTCTGAGCAAAGTTATGGGGACCGTAGGGATTCCAAGGAGGGTTTCGGGGGCGAGGGGGACTCGGACAGTGGTGTGGATGGGGTGAGCAGTGGCTGTAGTGTGGCTGATGACTGTCCAGTGGTGTCGATCAACGATGTGGTGGCTTACTACGATGATATTCGTCCGAGGAGGCGGCATGTTCCGCAGCTCAGCTTCTACAACGTGGACATCGAGCGATTGGCCATGGATGCTCTCGTTCAGGTGAGTTTAGAAACTAACGTATGTTTTAATCTTACCACCGATTTCTGAATTAAACTTTTGAAGTAGAGTATTTAGTCAGACTCTGCTGCATTGAAGTGGGGTTTGAGAAGTTCTTAACCCAACTTAACGCAATCGGCTCTTAGTGATAGTTGGTAAATACTATTAATCATTTGATCTGCAGTAATGATTGCAACGTCCCTAGCATTACAATTAGAATGTATTTGCCCAGATAAGATTTTTCTTACCTTTGTATTTGCGGGTCTAATGGATCAGCATTCTACGTGAACATAAAAACATTGTCCAAGTGCCCGGAAATGTTAGTGCGAGTCGGAAGCAATATTTCGTAACGGAATGCCGGAGGTTGTTTTTGCCAATTTATCCAGAGAAATAGGTACCCCATTTGTCGTACCGTGGCTATCTGAATGACCTTTATAATGAAGGGTACAAGATTAATATGCACTTTAGCATTAACGATACCACAATATTTTAACCCAAGAAAGAAATGAAAGAATATATTGTAGGACTTATTTCCTTTATCTGTTTTCATTTTATTCACAAACTAGCTGTTGCGCTTCTTTGCGCGACTTCGTCTGCGTAGCTTTAGTACTTTGTACTTTGATTTGATTAGCCTATTCATTATATATCGCCATAATGTTATAGATGTATGGGTCGAATTACTCGAGAGATTATTTGATCACCATATAACTTGCTACCCGCCTGTCCACCCCCTAAAGGATGATTCCCGGGATATAAACTATACTATGACCTTCCCATGATCTCAAACTGTCTCCATACTAAATTAAATCTAAATCGGCTCAGTGGTAACAGACAGACAGAGAGTTACTTTCGAATTTATAATATTGATTATGGATACTTTTTCTTGCACATTCTTCAGCAACATGTGGCGGGGATATTTTTGCGTTTGAATGTGAATGCTTGTAGAGGAATACCAAAGAATGATGCATGGAATGTGTGAAAGGTGATATTTCTAGAACGGGGGTGTCTATTGAATATAGATGTATGCAAGAAAAAAAAGAATAATGTTGGGAGAAGAGCAGTATCTACGTCAGACTGTGAGAAAGACCATCAAAAAGAAAGAGGAGGAGAAGTATAATGATGAAATATTTTTCAAGACGTAATAATAAAAAGAGAAATACAGGGATTACTCAATCGCGTACCAGGGAAGCATAGATATGTGGCAAGCGAGCTCAATGCTCATTTTAATATGCAACGCATTTGCTCTCTCAATTAGAACGTAGCTATTTCCGTACGATCTCTTGACAATGACAAAATAAGAAATACGGAAAAAGATAAGACTGGTTTTACTAAATAGCAAGAAATTTGTATTCTGTATGTGTAATTACAGTTTAAAGCAAAGTATAAAAAATCTGTCTTCTATTTGCATTTAAACTATAACTAGTTTATATGTAAATAGACGGCAGATTTTTACATTTCAGGTGGTGTTTTTGCTTAGTTTTTGGTTCACACTTACTTACTATTTTTGAATTCTCAACTATATGTACCTGGGGTATTTTAAGACGCTCTTCTAAGAAACCACATTTAAAAGTCATTAACACAGAAACAGTAGTATATTACAAGAGGTAACTAACATTTTATGTATTTTCTAGGAAGTTGAGGAGCTTCTAATAATGTGAAAAATGTACTGAAACTTACGTAATATTTTGTAAGAGTTGTTTTTGGTGCAACTCATTCTGATTAGCTCTTTGAGGTAATTTCTCAGACTTTATCTAAAAAGGAATACGCAAAAACATGAAAGATAAAAATATACATAAAATTCGCATTAACGATGTTACTAAGAAAATTAATTAGCATTGCAAGGAATATCGTTGCATATCTATTTTTAAAGCCGTCCTCAGCAAATAACGTTATTACCTTTTTTAAATTAAGATCTTTCTGCAGTGGAATGACCTCTTGGTCTATTGTTATGGATTAAGAAATTTGTATCTTAATGTTCTATTAAATTATCGTATAATTATAGATGTTTGATTAATTAGCATTTGCTATGATATATAAGGGTACCGTCTGTGGGTTTTGCAAGTATTGCTTTAGTGAAATCGTATGTTTGCAATATGGGTTCCGTCCAAAATTAAGTAACTCAATCAGGCTTAATACTGGAATTAGAACGCCAGATTGAGTCTCTGAACATCTTCCTCTCTAATCACAAACGCATCAAATTTGCAAATTTGGCTGAACATATCCCCAAGAAAATCCAGACTTATTTATCTATCTAGAATTTATGCACAAAGGTACAATGGCGGACTAAATCTTAGGTATTCTCTACAGATCAAACGTTAAGAGTATAGTTATAAGATAATTTTAATGCAATTTCGAATAGAGCTTCTATTAATGATAAAACTATTGGACTCCTTTCGTCAACAAAGACAAGCAGTATTTGGTTCGGATGCACAAGTAAAATAAATTACAAAACTGTCCAAACAATGTTACGCTTCATCCTTTAAAACTTCTTTCAACAGCACACAGTGTAGTGAATATAACATGGAATAGTTATATAACACTAACTTTGTTACAAAACGTATGTTTAGCTCTCAGATCGGTACCTTTCTCTTAATGTTGTGTGCTGTGTCGAGATGGATTATATTAGTATTACGTAAGGCTGTTAGCTTTTGTTGCCGCCTCATTTTGTACCTTTGGATTAGTTCAATTGAATTTGATTGAGGAAAAAGATGGTAAAAAATGTTTTGTGGTTAACAAAAATTTTGACTTATCATCATCGTATTTATTTCATGTAATGGTCTGTGAGAGGATATCCTCGTATTGTTCATACTTCCGAAATACTCTTTATTTTATTTCGTCGTGAGCCAGATATTATCCTCGATCTAGGATGATGGAAAGCAATGGATGAGGTTTAAGGTCTACGATTAACGACACTTTAATTAGTTCGATGCGCTCATAATTTCTGCCATCTTCAGTCATCTGGTCAAAGTTCCAGTTTACCTGCTTTTCTATTTCCTCTTTCAGTTCTTCTTCAGGAATTCTGTAGTTTCTAGGGTACCATTCCACTTAATCATTTTATATCTGTATTTTTAATTTAGTTAAGAATAAAACTTGTTGCCCCGACACCAAGCGCAAGGAAAAAAGATGATGATTTATTGTATAATGAATTTGGAAACCAATTTCTAAAAAAACCGGTCAATCGCGAGTCGGACTCGCGCACGAATTGTTCCGTACCATTATCGCAAAAAAATGGCATAAAGATCACGTTTGTTGTATGGGAGCCCCACTTAAATATTTATATTATTCTATTTTTATAGCGGGAACAGAAATACATCATCTGTGAAAATTTCAACTGTCTAACTAACACGGTGCATGAGATACAGCCTGGTGACAGACAGACATACAGACAGACAGACGGACCGTGGACTCTTAGTAATAGGGTCCAGATTTCACCTTTTGGGGACGGATACCTAAAAACAGAAACGCCTACTTAAATAGTAATTATTTAAAATATGATCTTGGACTTCACAATGGTCTTTCCTGAGTACCTGTAATAGCATATAGTCATGATTCTCACAGTCTGACGTAGATAATGATGTAGCATCTTTTTTACAGTGAAAGTGATATAGACTTTGGCCCATGTAATATCAAGTTGTGCACCAAAATTATCACGATTTTATCTATCTGAACATTTTCGAGTTAGTCTTTTTCTTTTTTTTTTGGTAGTCTTGCGCTTGTCCACTATCTCATCTGATGGTAAGCAATGGTCGTCGATGAAGCACGCTTGCCTAGAATAAACCTATTCACTCTTGACTTAAAGACTCCCAGGTTGTAACCAACAGGAAATACAGACTCCGGCAGGGAATTCCACTCATTTGCTGTACGCATAATAAAAATATTCCCAAGATGTTTGATGCGTATGGGTGGGATGTCCACCATGTACCGATGATGCATCTTTATTTTTTTCTTCATACATACTTATGTTATATTGCCTGATAACCATCAGTTTTACGTAGAGTAAGTAAACTAACATTGCTTCATAACAAAACTTGACATTTAAAGGCGCTTTGTAAGCTCTGTTTGCCCTTGTCAAGTTTACATTTCAATATAGTGAAAAGTCGAAATCCAACACTTTTAAGTAAATCGAGGGAAAAATTAAAGAGAGAGAAGATAGTGAGAACTTTCAATATCTCATTATTATCATCCACATCCTGATTTGGCCCACTGCTGGGCTATTCCGTTCTTTTCTTAGGCTAATGCCCAAGCTCTTGTGATATCATTATACGAGTAGGGTCTACCTGCGGTGGCAACAATGTCATCTGCTCATCTCGCTGCCGGACGACGAATTCTTAATTCTTTATTGTACACAAAAAATATATATACCACATGAGTGATTATAAAGTTGATGTACAATGGCGAGCTTAACTCAAAGAAGAGTTTTCTACCAGCAGTGATAGAGAGAGTTTACAAAAGGAAGAAGAGAAGTAGTCCAGTGTACAATTTTAGAATAATGTAAAATAAATCATAAATATACATACATACATAAGTACAAAATATACATAATAATCATCCTCATCGTCATTCCGAAAGAAAATGATCCTTGACCAATATTCTTTCTGCCAGTCCTTGGACGTCATTCAAATATCATCTGGTTTTTTATTATATTTATTGTTTTTATTTCCTGTGCCTGTACTGATGTCAGGGATTTTCACTCTGGAACACTAGCTTAAGCCATTTGTAGATAAAATAAAGAAATGCATTTATGGAGAAAATAAAGATTTATCCCTTAGCCTAGTCTCACTGCACGGCAAAGTCCTTCCCCATCATATATGTCTATATATACTGTCCAAAGTAATGTTTTAATCAGAATAGATACAAGAGCTTTAGAAGCTGGATATTGAAATCGGGCTTAAAACTACAGATGATCTTCTGCATCCTCGAGATGTAGATATTCTGGTTTTGCTTCGAGCGTCTGCTCTTGGTCGCGTAAACCAGTTTTTTGTTATGATGTCATCAAGCTACAAGTGCTTGTTGATTCACTTTTGTTTTGGTATCATGCTAGTAACGTAATTTATTAAAGCATAAGTTTAGACATTAGGTGTCTGTTATTTTATCATACTGCAGTTGGTCTTTCATTCGCTTTTATTTTTCTTTTCTGTTGATTTGACTCAAATTCGTCTGAAAAGTATTATGCAGCCATCGTTAAAGCTCTAATTTTAATGAATTTCAGCTGAACATAAGCATCAAGTAGTGGTTTTTATATTTTTTTCATAAACTACTCATCGTTTGATTCCGTTCATTATATTTGCTCATACTCGTAGGAGATATTGATATCGATAGAGGCAACGTTGAACACATCTTCGATTTCTTTTTCGAGTACAGGTCTGATTTCTGTATTAAAAGAAACAGCAATTTCATCTTAGATGACAATAAAACACGGCCACAACCACAGATAGTCTAGCCTTTACAACACATTCTAAACAAATCCTTTAGTCTTTCAATACTAAAGCTAACTCACGGGACAACCATAGAAACTAAACTATAAGACATTAAACCAATGGCGTTAGCTAAGATGTAGCATAGAACTAGGGCATAACGTTACGTCATGGCCTTTCATCATGGCGGTAAGTGGTTTAGCTTTGGAGAATAGGAACCAATGGTGGATAGTGTATTTAGTACTAGACTTTTGTAATAGTCTAAGTAAAATTGGTGAATGATAAGACCATGAATGTACTTGAGGAAGATGATATGGCTAAAAAGGAAGAAAGTGAGTCAGTTCTGAGGTAAAGCTCTATGGAAGAAGTAAATGAGAACTAATTGGTGCATGAATAGTGATGGGAAGACCAAAGAAACGATGGTTGGATTTGAGGAAGATGATATGGATGTAAAGGGAGTGAGCTCAAAGATGATAACTGATAGAGATCTACGACAGCAGGTATACTATGACGACACTAATTAATTAAAACTGATTGCTAAATGGTGGCAGGCAGACTTAGGAAAACAAGGCATAGACTTCAGGACCATGATAAAAAGAAAGATAGAAGAAAAATAAAGAAAAAGTGTTTAATTGTCACAAAACGAAATACAATATAAATACATGCTTATGCTAAACCCTTAACAGTAGTATAGGTAGGACTTAAATTAAGTTAGTAAAGACGAGAAATATTTAAAACAATAATAACATTTACTACCTAAGATAAAGCTACAAAGAGAAAGGAGGTGAGTCTAAGATGTCTGATACCCTATCAGTAAGTAAAAGTAAAGAAGAATAAGACATGCTAAGCCAAAACCAAATAAAATGGAAGATGAGATGTTAAAGAATCACTTTAATGAGAATAGAATTCCTATACTTCACCCCAGTAAAGTAAAAGTAAAGTAAAGTAAGAAACAAATGCACGCGTTTAGAAATACATAGTTTCAAGCGACTTAGATATTCTATGTTTTAGTCAAGCAATATTCGCAAATGGTGAAGATCGTTATTTTAAATGGCGAATGTGTAAGTGACGTGAAGATTTTAGGCGACAGAAATTTTTAAAGATCTTGAAAAAAATAATTTGTTAGATACAGAGTTTGCCACTGTCTTCACTTTTGCTTAACGAGCAAAAAATATACGTGTGAAATAAATATAGTAAAATTGAAATACTTGCTTTTTCTTATTACATTTGAAGAGTACTAAGCCAATGGCTCTTTTTTATCTAGTTCAATATAACCATAAAGATTGTTATTTACAGTGCGAGCAACATTTTAGTTAAACTGTAATATTTTATGTATATTATTCAGTTCCTAACTTATTACTTGATGATCTTTTGTTAATGAAGGCTACTGAATGTCCATAGAAAATAGTATTGTTCTGTATTTTATAAGTGAAAAAGTTTTCTGTCATTGGATGTGGTTCTTGGTTTATTTTTTTAGCTGTAAGTCTTTCATATTATTTAAATAAATAAAAAACTGATGAAAATGCATCAGCTATTATGCGTAGGTATTTAAAGCATTCTATATATTTTTCCTTAATAACAATATTATTATCCAGAAAGAAAATAACAATAGCAACAACACTACCAACAAGGCTGAAAATAATTTTGAAACCACTGACGTAATTTAAAAATAATATAATTTGAATTCACTCAAGAATTCACTTGTTGTTAAGCAATGGAGATGTTACAACGGAGAATGTATCTTATGCAATGACGGGTAATCGCGATGCATCATACGGCCGAGTGTAGAACGAAGTTAGCCGAATATCGACGAAAAATTGAGAAGCAAAGGTTCTATTCTGACTTTTGTGTTTGATTCTAAAGACCAGAAAAAAGACGGTATGTCTAAATGTGCTTAAAATCGCGTCTTTTTCATACATATGTTAGCACTTTACTGGTAATGATAACAGATTTTCCTGTAATTTTAGAAAATTGTAAAGACATTTTGATAATTGAATTTCTGTATATTAGCGTTACCATTGCTTTTATTTTATTTGCCTTAAAATTGACTGTTACAATTTCATCGAGATAAAAATGATGGTTTTAAATAATCTTTCATTTTTCTTTCAACTCAAACCGATAAGATTTTATTCGCATTTATTTAACTTGAATTTCTTCAGTTGCTATGGTCGCTAATTCCATGGTAATAGAAAAATCGATAAATTCGTCATTGTTATTGCAAAAACTATGCGGGTGTAATCGCAGCAATCTCTCTTTAATTTATTCGATGTATTCGCATTCAGCCACTTTCGACATTCGTAGACCGTAGTGTACTCGCGGCCTTAAAATCTTTTTCTTTATAACAATCTCTTTGGTTGGCTACTCGTCTTTTTTTCTATTTCGTAATTCGAATGGTTGCTGGTGATTTTATCGTTTCTGTGTCAATTTGTTACAATATCGATTTTGAAGTTCTACCTACGTGGTAGGTAAAGGTCGTCGTTACGTCAATTGAAAGGTATTTGGATTGAAAAGGTGTTTAAAGTTCAGTTATTGACTAACTTGTGGGATAGGCAATGCGACGGTGAACAATGATTTTGGAATTATGTTGAATGAGTAAGATGCATTGTCCAGATTACTATTTGAAACGTAAATCTTGCTGTTGCTAAAACATAGTATTTCTTGAAAGGGCAACTGGTGCTCTTCCACAAACTGTAGAAAACTTTTTTTTTTGTCCTGCGAGTCCTGTTATCTGCACATTTTGTTTGCGAAGGCAACAAACTCGTAGAAGAATCCTGGTCCGAATCCACTTCTATTGCCATCGAAACATCATGAAAAACTTTGAAATACTTTTTTAGTTAATTGGATATTACAATTTCCATTCATCAATGGGCATCACTTGACACACAATAAAGGTAGCTAACGGGTTATATAAATTTAATTTTCCTGAAAGCTCGTCCGAAATTTATTTCTTATGAATGCTTTCTAAATATTGGACCGCCTTAAGAATATCATAAAAGAAAATACAGAAATACCAACTGAAAAATAGTATAATCTCAACTTATAAAGTTCGAAACATCTCTTATTGGTGCACTGTCGCTGTGTGACATAGACTATTTTTGATTAAAAAACCAGGGTTCCTGTGGGATAAACCACGGCGGCAAAATCCCTGGAAAAAGTTAGAAATGCCAAGATAAACATTCTTAAAATAGTTGATTCTGAGGACAGAATAAAAATTAGCATTAAGCTCTGTTCGTTTGTGTGCATGAAGTATTAAATACATATAATCCTTCCAGTCGAAAGACATCCACTGCTGGACATAAGCAGCCAAAGCTTTGGCACTCTGATTGATGTTGTGCTTCATCCACTGCTGAATCCAGCGGAATTCTACGACTTTCACCAAGTTATCGGTCCTCCTTGTGGGAGGTTTTCCAAAGTTCCACCTTGCGGTACACGGTCTGGACTTCACAACCCTTCGGCCTTATCGAACATCTGTTCTCGGTCGTCAGCAATGTGTCCATTGCCACTTTAGTTTGGTGATTCTTCGGGTTATATTGGTTAAACTCTGGTTCACATGCGGATATCTTCATTTCATTCTTGAGACTAGGAGTATTTTAGCTGGCGAAATCCTAGGTTCATTAAGGCAGACCCATAGTATAATATTAGATTTGCCTGAATAAACTTATCTAGATATACAAGGCCTGTCCAAATTCTGATCGAATCAGCAAACAGTGTTGTGTCTAACATTGTTGCAACTAGTACTTCTGAAATTTATTTACGCAGCGTCAAACTCAAGAATATGAAGACCTCTTGTCTAACAATCCTTTTGTATTCGACCTATAAATAGGGTATTGTTCAGTATTTCGGGACAATAGAATTGCGTGTACTTCGTAGGGTTTTAGTGGCTCCTGTTATTTAGATGCCTATACCTTCGAAAATATGTTGTTTTGTAAGAAGATCCTCCTTCTCTAAGTAATGTTTAGCGATGTTGTAGCTGTCATTGTTACAACAAGCGTAGACGTACTTACTGTTTTAGTGTGTTTACCTATGTTTTGTTTGTAAACATTCTCTAGATAAGTTTGATGGTATATGTTATTAGGTTTGCTACCAAAAATATATATTTTTTGTGAACTCTGGCAGACTTGTTATGGTAACACGTATTATATCATAGGCATCTTCTCCTACAGAGAAGGCAAGAGCATTGATCACCACACTTGCTCAATTAACAATAAGTCCAGGTTTCCTCACAATGTTTGCCTACAATGCTGTCAGCGATGTCCAAGGTAAACTTAGAAAGTACATGTCTTATGAATAAGTCACATTGGTACTAGCCCGTATTTGAATATGCAACCTCAAGCACAAGAGGCTCTAAGTCACTAGGACACCATGACATATAACAGGTAAAATCAGAATACAATCAAAATCGAAACTATTTCCTGTCATCAATTTAAACCTGTCTGTCCCGATCGTTTAGCTTACAGTCACTAGTATTCAGTATTTAAACGCCTGTTAAACCCAATAGCGAGCAGTAACTGGATTTCAAAGGCCAGGAATAAGTCGTTCTTGGAAACATACCAATTCAGTAGGGCCTTTTAGGATGCATTTCCACCAGAGATGTTCTATGCAGCTATGCTGTTTTCACCAGCGCTATCAGGTGGATATCAAACGCATCCATAGCAACGTAACATAGTATATTTCTGGCAGAAAGGCACCCTTAGACTGGCATGTGCAGCACGACAAAATAATGTATTTCGTGCTGAAAGGAGATGTTACCAAGTTGTTGTATAGTCAGTCATGTCTTGTTACATTGTGGAAAAAACATCATTTCAGCCGAAAGACGTCACTGCTGGACATAGCCTCCCCCCAGGCGTTGTCACATTGACCGATCCCGAGCGAGAAAACGCCTCGCCTGAATGAATATAAATCAAACTTAACGTGGGTGGAAATACCAGAAAAATGATTAATTATCCCGTTTTCCTTTATACAAATAAACTTTACCACCTGTACCGGTGATAAAAATAGCGGTAATAAGGACTGCAATAAAAACAAAACTTATCGTTTCCAATTTAAATACAACATAGTTTTTTACTTAGGTAAATGCGGTCTATTGTCATATTTTTTGCTGTAAGTCGTATTTCTTAAGATGAATGAGTATTGGTCTTAGAGTATGAATGAGAAAAGCTATAGAGCTTAGTTGAGAGCTGATTTTGCAAGCGTTAAAACTGTCAAAATTGACGTTTGACAGTTTTGATTCGGCAAATCTGACAATTTTTTTTGAAATATATTTTGTTTTACAATTAATTTTCGCATTCTGAATCTAGAAATTGAAGTTGAGTACTTGCCAAACTCTCCCAAGAAAATCTGTCAAAGTTTTGGCATTATTCGAGTAAGTTTGACAACATCTTAGCACCAATGTCTGAATTCAGAAACCAAGTGTTTAGCCTTATTTTGCAATATATGCCAACTATTTTATTTTGCCTGTCCTAGTTACGAAACTAGCACATATATATTACCTGTGACCTGATGCTAAGCGCAGTAACATTAGTTTAATACATTTATAATGCTTCATCATAATTATGTCACATGAACATGATTTCACATAGCAATAAGTAAGACGCAGGCGCAGTCAATGTGTCAAAGACAAGGTTGAGATGTGCTCATAACTTCGTGATTGTTGTGGATCTGGGTTCTGAGTAATGTTAGAGGTAATGTAATGTTAACCCAATGTAACATAAGAAATTCTTTGGGTTGCTGTTTTAAGATATGCGCATTAAACCGATGTCTGCCTCGTTTGTCTAGTTGTCACTATTGCTGAGGTCCTGGGTACATTTTCACGATCAGACAAAATAGTATTGGGTTTTTGAATCTGGAATTTCTGCCCGGTGTGTGTCTGATTCTATTCCTGTAAAAATTAATAATAAATTATTAATTCCGGCAATAGAATAGCGCTCTTTTACAAGCTTTTATTTAATTTCCAATGTACGTATGTAAGTGTGTTCGGGTAAAATCTTGCAACTGAATTTTAAAGCAGTTATCCACCACCGATTTAGGTGAAATTTTGCATACACGTTTAGTTTGGATGACAATGCATGGTTAGCTAAGTTACGTCATTATAAATCCAATATGGCGGACAGATAAGATGGTGGACTAGTTATTTTTTGTTCACTGCCATGATATGGGTATCAAATGAAAGGGTTTCCTGAGAAGAATACGAAAAAAGCTTGTTTTAAAAAAAGTTTTTTAATGAGTAACTTCTTACATGAAACTTTTATGTAACTGGCGAAATTTGGGTATACTATACGTGTATAAACAGATATTCAGAACTCTAAGTGCTGGCACTTAAAATTCTAAGCATTTGTTACCACTTTGCGGCGACAATCTTATATTCATTTTTTTATAATCACTAACACATGGTCTAATTAATACTTACACGTTTTTATGAATCAGTAATACCCATCATTCATGTTATAACAATGATCATCATTTGGTTTTGAACAACCTTTTTGTTTTATATTGTTGGTTTTTGAAGGTGACAAATTCGAATTAAAGTTTTTGTTATGGGCTGGCAATGAGAGAAGGTTGCTCTGACGTCATGTTGTAGTTAGAGCTATGGAGCATTCGAGGTGACAGATCAACGATATTGTAATGTTTTAGGCTGTGCACAGACCTGAGTCAAGGCTGTTTTAGATAGATCAGACTAGTTTTTTTGCTCTGTACAGACAATGATGGCTTGTTGCTACGAGACTTACTGTAGTCTAAGATAAGCTATTTAGACAAAAAACACTACAAAGTGAAAAATAACTTCAATTTCGGCAGTTAGTATTCCTTTTTCGTTTCTTCGTTTTTTGACACCGACTTTTAAGTTATTTTTCGCTTTGTAGTGTTTTTATTTGGAAATCGGTTGTATTTTTTTTTGTGGTACATAATGGACCAGTTCTATATGCTAGGTACCTATAATGCCCAAAGTGATTACAGAATCGATTAACATGAATAACATGAAACTTAAACACCGGTGGAATTAGAGTATACCAGGGTGAACTGTTCACACCTGCGTAACCGAGTGTACCAGTGTGATTTTATATTATGAAATGGTGTAAACAGACAGATATGCGATTGCAGCTATCCCGAGTGATTTGCCTTAATTTATTATAGAGTTCTGCTGTATATCTCCGAAGTTTAACATTAGAATCGGGATATTTACCATGTTTACTGTTTGTAGCGAGTTGCCGATATTTCGGCGCTGTTGCAAGCACCATGATCACGGATAAACTGAAGTCATTGCGGGTGGGTGTTTATGAGGAGACATATAGGTCTACCCTCTTTCTTGTTCGTTTTTTGCACTCGGTACCGCTATCATTGTCACTCACAACTCGATTCTGTTCCTGACACACGAAACTCACTGTGTCCGCTCGCGAACATTTTTTGGCACTTTTCCGGTGTAATATCGGAAACTCGCAACAAACAGTAAACATGGTAAATATCCCGATTATAATGTTAATCTTAGTGACCATGACAGTTTAAAAACTTATATCTCTGAAGTTCTTCATCAGATCTTCACCAAATTTAAATGGAATCATCAAAATCAGTTGACCTAGTAAAAAGTTCTGAGGTAACAAAAAAAAAATACAATCGAATTGATAACCTTTTGGGGGTAGGTGGAACAGGGTGTAAAGTCCCACACACCTCCGTAGAAAAGGGAGGATCCTCCGACCAGACGGGTGTTGTGTCTGGTCCGGGCAACTGCCCAACGGTTGTTGTCGGACTGTTGTATGTGTTCTAATCGCGCCGAAAACTTTACTTGCGCGATGCAGGATTTGTGTGACGTCATGTCGTTAGTTCGTAAGTGGCGGCGTTGGTGCCGCTACAACCTCCTCCTTTTTGGGAAATCGGTTAAAAATACAATAAGGTTCTATCTACTTAGACATATCCACATTTCACCTTATCTTTGAGTTCCATGCAATAAGTTACGAATATTTTGTCAGCAACCGGGCTCAAATACAGGTCACGGGTTGCTAGTGCCACTGAGGAATTCCAGATGCAAATAACCAACAAAACTTTGAGTTGCCCGGGTATAGTGTCCAGGATCTCATGGCCAGAAGTAGCGCTTACGGCCACTAAACTAACGAGTCAGTCGGCAGGTTCTATTTTTATTTTATTGTGAAAATGATTTACCAGACTGCGCGAAGCAAAGGCGGGTAATGAGTTTATCAGTCTATGTATGTATGTTTGTTCCTACGTGGCATTCTAGAGACTAAAAGCGTAAGCCGATTTTGTTAGAATCGTCTAAGTAGCGCGAGTGTTACTGGCTACATTCAAATTGAAAAAATAAAAGTGGCGGATTTTGGGTGCCATATTGCGGGGGACCGATTCTTTTTTTCTTCTAAACCCATCGAGTGTGGTATAAAAATGAAGGGTTAATTTGTATCTTTAAAAGAAATTCGAAAATAAATGATAGATAAATAAAAATTTGTATGTTAAAAAGTTATTCAAAAAATTCAAAGCCCGACTGTTTAAGAAGCAAACCAAAAAGATTTAGACAAGAAAAATCATGCTGTGCGGATATATATGGTTTCGGTCAGTCAGCTCGCTTTTACCCTGGCATCCTATTGTATGGGTATGCCAATCAGTCTAGCTAGGAACCCTGGCTAGTATAATAGCCTTTTTACCAATAATTATGCTGATATCTCAGATGCGGTAATTGCATTCTCTCATTACGTAAATTAGGTGATACAGGTACCTTTCTCTGTTAAAGCGTCAGTTTATTTTGTCATTTAAATTGTTAATGTTGGACGAATCCGTATAAAGGGAGATGTAAGCGATGTGCCAGTAATCTGATCACGCGCATACTTAGGCTTACGTATCTTTAAATAGTTTTACGTAATGTGTGTCTGATGACCTGTTGAAGGCTGCAGGAATCCTCTAGATAGGAGAAATATAAAAAAATACACCAGCATTTAAAAATAAATTCGTTTGGGGTTGAAACATTAGGTCCATGGAGTCCGAGTGCTCATCGAATGTTTTGAGATATAAGTAAACGGTAAGTCGACTCTTCACGTGAATAGAGGGCTGGGCTTTTCTTCGACGAGATAATCAGTATTGCTATCCAACGTGGCAATGCTGCCAGCGTTCTGGACACGTTTCCCGTTGACATCGATGTGGAGAAAGTTTTTGACGCCCAATGAGCCCTCCCCTTTTCGTATGCGTTTGTATATAAGTATGTTATGTTTTAGTTCATAATTTTATTTTTGTTGCAATAAATCTAAATAGCAAATTTTTTTAAGGAGGAGGATTTTTGAGGTCCGCTGGATGCGATAAGCATATGACTAGTTGATGTAGTGACGTTTGGGGGACATCCATGTCCAGCAGTAGACGTTTTTTGGCTGTTGTAAGATTGCAATCCTAATGCAAATTGAGATTGCAATCCTATCCTATGCTAAAAGCACTATATTTATGTCAAATGGTTGTACATCGGATATACTGAATCCAGATCTTTGCTAATAATGAAGCTTCGTATCCACTTGGCAAGATTTGATGCGCAACAAGATGCACTAAATGTTGCTCATCATGATGAACGGCAACCAGGATCTTTTGTTTAGTAACGTTTTCTCGTCGCATCATGTTGCGCGCCAGTTGGCAACGTCGCCGAACATGTCGTTGCCTTCAAAGGGGCTTATCTACACTCCCATGTAGGTCTGACTATTAGGTGTCTCCTAAATTCTACATAAGTCTTTACTCTGGAAAACTCTCTTCCAGATGATGTCTATTTTTAGCTACTGCCACGATTAGTATACGTTTCGTTGATTTCTGATCGTTCTTCACACTGCTATTCCTAATTAACCAGTTAATGTGGAATAACTAAGGATTCGCCAGTTAGAGGATCTTATTTGATATATCATGTTTCTAATTTCTTTTTAATATCTTCCGAAGAATAGCTGAACTTACAAACCCACTATTTCAAATTAGGCATTATATTTGTTTTTTTTATTTGTGTTGGGTTTGCTCTTGACTCTAGTATAAGTCATAGGTGACAGAGACAGAGTCGACGATGGAGTGAGCTTACCCAGAAGAAGTACTTTAGCTAATGGTACTTTAGCTTGAAAACCTGTCATGATTTGGCATTGAAATAGGGTTTGACACGTTCTTAACAACATATACTCAATTCAAAAACCGGCTCTTGCTCTAGTAGAAATTAACTTCGGAATAAAGTTATAACAATTTGCAAAAAAAAAAAAATGAACTCTTTTTGAAAGGCTGGCAATTATATTCAGCCAGCTGAATCGGTAAATTCAATTTCGGAACGTTCACAATCTGCGTTCAATGTATCGAAGGCCTTTGTACATAAATATGTAGCTCTTAACAGAACGACTGACCCGTTTTCTCCAGAAGAAATACGGCCCCTCATCAAGGAAAGTTCACCAACAAATATCTTTCTTGCAAACAATTAGTCGTAGAAATCGAATTTTACGCTAGGTCATGTGTTAGAGAACTAATGCCTATACTTAATTACTGCTGCTCGGTCACAACTTAGTAAATGCTTTGTTATCTTGAAACATCTTAAGCGACAGAACTGTCCCACAGAAAAATCTACCCCGTTCATTAGTTACAAGGTAGATTTTAGCGTGAGCGTGAATGTAAGATAAGTTGGATGTTGTAACACAAACAATGTGGACAGTGAAGCCCTATTGTAAATGAATCTATGTACGTAAAAATCGATATTGCGTTGGCGGATGCCCGCTCAAGGGCGAAACGTATTAAGTACTCTTCAATCGAGCGGTTCGCATAGCATATCAGTGGCTAACATGCGTAGGTTTCTTATCAGTATGACTTACATTGCTGGTCAAGTAAGGTCTCATAGAGAAAACTTCAAAGAAACGTGACAATGTATCGAAAAGTCTGCCTAGTGATTTTTCATCCTTTAGTTCTGTTTGGTGTTTATATTTAAGGGTATCATAGACACTATCGTTGGGTTATTTTAGGTGAAGTTGATTAATGTTTTTAGCCTAAAAAGGAACTGAAGATAAAGTTATTATTTTCTACTTACGATGATTATTTTATTATTGCTCGTACAAACACGAAGCGTTCAATGTTTACTGCATCAATAAGACTTTTATTAACACCCATTTTTGACGTTATCTTGATTACAAATATATAATCGTCTTTGTAAATATGTTTCCCCAATACCATATTCAGCATCCTTAAATGTTTACCCCATTTTGGCGTTGTCCTGGTCAGAAAATCAGGATGTTTTTTCAAAAAGAGTAAGGTTAACCCTGATGGATTGAACACCCGTGAAATGCATGACCCTGATAGATAAAGCCAATTGAACAGTTCTGAAATGTCTGGCCCTGATGGATAAAGCCAATCGGACACCTCTGAAATGCATGACCCTGATGGATGAAGCCAATTGAACATCTCTGTTGTCTGCTTATAAGATAAGTAAGAAGAGAGAAGTGATAAGATATTTCAATAAGAGTTAAGTCTAGAAATGTTTACCTTTGTAAAATATCTCCATACCGTGAGCTCCTCCTAAAGTGAATAACTCACGGTACTTGGCTATCAAGGTCCCCACATCCTCAAAATTTTCCACCAAACCAGTCAATTCAATGAAAACCCACAAGCACCAGGACCTTGAGGTATCGCAGGCGGATCCCGGCGTGATTACTATACGTAGTTAGCTAGCTCGCACGTGGTAAAACATCTAATGGGATTATGCTTTGTTTTCGGTCGGCCATTGTAGGAGCGAGGTTTTTGCGTAGTTCTTTGTACGAATAATTGGGGTTGTTAAGGATTTTTAGGGGATGAAGGTCATTGACAGAGCTTTAGAGATGATGATGACGCACCCCTAGTTACCCGGCTGGTCATGACAGAGCTAAATGGGTGCAGAGCTCGAACTGAAACTATGCTTGGTACTGCCAAGCAGCATTGCTGATGATGTCCAGGGTAATAGGTGTGGTTGCTGGTTAAATTAAGTTAATGTATGATGCATACCGGGTATGGTTAAAACATGAATCTAATTTGACTATGTTCAATTTTATTGAACTATTCACCTGTTCGCTAAAGATGGGCATACGACGCCAATCCCGGTAGTGATGTAACTTGTATGGTACATAGCAGTTACACTGACCTCTATCATACATTGTACACTGGACTTTATATTATCGATGACAAAATGAAGACATTTGATTATCGCCATTTTGACGCTGATAGCAACGTGAATTAACGTGAGAGTCGCATGGAACTAATATTAGAGATGGGACACAGCTTTCGGTAAAATAATTTTATGGGTTTTATCGATCGTGAGAATAATTTAATACGTAAGAGAAAAAAAAAACCATTTATTTTTATTATGATTAATTTTTAAGTAATAGAATAATTGCTGTAAAGGTTACTAAAAATATTTTCAGTCAGATTGCAATCTATAAACTAGTGGATAGCGTGCTAGTAAAGTCATAGCGCATTACTGTCAGATCAGTGAGATTTAAATATGGGGTTAGGCTAACAACTTATCCTAAAAACTATCACATTTGAGCAAGTATCTCCTCGCTTAATTACACTAGTTGTACGCCCATCGGATTCGTGAAGGGAACACCATTTATACAATAATAATAATAAATGAGATGGATAATCATTTACAACGGACGTATTTCTCGCTATCATCGCTGAGATCCTGTCTCTGTAGTGTTAAGGTGCAAATAAGAGTGGTATCGCATTCCAGCAAGGTGAAGACTTTAACTCTGTTTCAGATGCAGATAATAAATTATTTGACTTCAAAACATTTGTTAATATAATTATTACTATCATGATATTATTCCAGGCTCAGGAACGTGGTGATTGGTACAAGAGAGAGGCCTGTGCTCAGCAGTGGGCGAAGTCGGGCTGTGGATGATCATGATAATGATTCCAGAATTTAGTATTACACATCGCTTTTGAACATATTATTACTGATTATCAGGCATTCATATACCTAACATTCATCAGCAATACCAATATGAGATATTTAGTTCCAACATACTACGAGAAGTCAATACAGTAAATGAGTGATACGCCTTGCTAAGACTACTATTTTGATATTAGTGTAATTTAAAAGTATCACTAATACTGATATATTAGTTACAATATTATAATATTTCCAGTCAAATATATTAGTATTACCTAACTTTTTTAAATATCGGTAGTATCCTATCTCTAAATGTGTCAATTTTAGTTCCTGATACGCTCGAGCGGGGTGCTTTGAATCAGCACAAAAATCAACTGTCATTTCATATAGTATGTTTAGTCCTGCGTACTTGTATAATAGAGGTCAGTGAGCAGTTACGATTTACCATCAGACAGAACAACAGGCAATTTGTCACTTGACCAATTACGAATTATATATGTAATACAAGATGTATTTACTTGAAATAGCTAAAAATAAGTAATAATCAAACAAAAACCAATCTATCAACTTAATTAAATGTCTATTTCTGTATTATCTAAACTTTATTAAACATATATACAAAATGAAAACCTATTGTGTCATCATATATCCCATCTCTCAATACAGTCAAAGGTCAGCCGCTTGTCATGGCGACCTCTAGCGCTTCAGAAGAATAATACGACAAAATGCTGTGCATTAGGAACGATTTTGTATAATAATCAACTTAAGAATGGTTTTTTGGTCGTACATTATCATCATTTCAGCCGAAAGACGTACACTGCTGGACATAGGTTTCTCCCAAGCGTCGCCAAACTGATCGGTCCGGTGCGTTTCGCTTCCACCAGACTCCGAGTCCGAGTCCAGTCCAGGTCATCGCTCCACCTAGAGGGAGGCCTTCCAACGTTCCGGTACGCGGTCGCCACTCTAGAACTTTTTAGCCAAAACGGCTATCCGTTCTGCGAGCAATGTACCCTACACACTGCCACTTATATTTGGAATTTCTTCGGGTTGTGTCGGTAACCAACCAAAGTTGTGGATGCCTTCATTTCTGATTCGTTCACGCAAGGAAACTCCGACCATAGCTCTCTCCACTGCCCTTTGGCTGACTTTAAGCCCTCTGATGAAGTCTATAGTGAGCGATTACGTCCCGTAACTCTTGAGATATTGACTTGAGAGTCTTGAGACTGTTGAGTATTGGATTCGACGGTTGATCTCTTTCTCAAATTGGAGCTACATAACTAGACCTATTGTCCCAGGTAGATATAATCATCCATAGCTTCAAGTTTAGATTCTCCGACTTTGATAGAAGTGGGTGAAACATGGGCATTCATCATCACCTTAATTTTGTCCATGTTCATTTTTTGATCCACTCTTTCTGAAGCTCTACTGAGATCATCGAGCATTGTACTGAGGTCCTCCATGGTCTCAGCCATGACCACTATATCGTCGACTAACCGAAGGTGAGTGACATACTCGCCATTGACGTTGATGCCTAGCCCTTCCAGTCCAGAACCTTGAAGAAAGAAGAAGTTCTCTGTTGAAGTTGTTTGCTGTGTGTGTCTCTCTGGAGGATGACCAGTGCAACAGATAACAATTTCGGAGATATGACGTCTCCCTGTCTCACACCTCGCTGCAGAAGGATTGGTTAGGAAGGGTTATGCGTAGGCGTATCTATGGTATTGTTTTTAAGTCTCTTGTATACGGGGCGAGAATACCGAGCATATTATTATCAACTAAGCACCACGTCTTCTCCATGCTGTTACTGAAATATATCAGATGGCAAAATACAATAAAACTTTCCGACTTAGGAATTAAACCTAGGACATAGGATCATTTAGGTCTTATTTTTGGGCGTCATTTTGTAAATGCAAGATGCCGCATTTGCAACGGCTAAATAATAATTGGCTTCTAAGGGTTCGATCTTGGAGTCGAACCAAGTAAAATCAGCTTTACTATTAACTTTTTTGAAAGTGACAAATGGCTGAAAACGAAATTTGTTTTAGTTTTTCTATGTACGTAGGTAGTTCGAAACAAAGTTGCAAAGTGTAAAACTTGGAACTTTGGATGCTGTTACTGTTATGGTTTAGCAAATGGCAGCTTTTGCTGCTATTTTACAGGTTCTGCAGTAGACTAAAATTTTAACAAACGTTCAACAAAGTTGCAAACAACGTTCAAAGTGAAAATGTGTTCTATTTTTGAAACCTTCGCTTTCTCAATACGAAGAACCAAGTAGGTACATAAAATGCCCATCAGCTCTAAAAATAAAATCGTATTAACGTTTCAATTTCACACAAAGGTTAGAGAACCTTTGTCAACAATACACCACACGATTATTTCGCAAAGAACCTTCCAATTATCATCCGCGTTGCGGTCCTCGATAACTGTGATCATTTCAAACCTCCTTTGTGACACATAACAACCAGCCTTTTATTATATTTTCATTGAAAAATAAAACCGAGATCTATCTCACTGAAAATAGAACTCTATCTTATAAAGATTAAAGTTCGCTTTCATTTGTTATGAATAAGGGATTTTACGCTTATTAAAATTAGGAATAGACGCGTGCACATAAAGTATGTGGTAAAGGATAGTGTGAATCACGACATCTGCATTATATTGGACAGCTCGTGATCGAGGAATATTGTAAGCGTTTCGTTTGGGTGAAGAAACATAAGGGACATGACGGCTACGTAAGAATATTGCTTCAAAGAAAGAAATAAAGTAAAATGTCTTATATTATTATGTGTAGCGCTGGATACACGAGAGAAAAAGAAAAAAAATTAATAAACAAAAAATATACCAGCCAAGTGCGCAGGTTCCGTACTAAATGTAGAATATATTGGTACCTTGGTTTAATATTTCGTTAGTTATCTTGGAATATATTGGCAACTAATTTTTGTAACCCTAAAAGAGAACCCCGTGCGAGACCAAAATGATTCCTATCTCAGCATGTACATCAAAGGATGAAAGGATTCAGATGCAATAAAAGCTGCCAAAGCCATTACGTTCGAAATGTCAAGTCAGCTTATAATCAGTCTATAGTATTGTTGGGGCACAGGCCTCCTCTGTGAGAGATAGTGGGCTGTAATCAGCCAAGTGGTAACAGTGCGGGTTGGTAGCCTAGGCTGGCATCTTCAAAATTATAGTGCACGTTTTACCTGCATCCTTGCGTGAGTTCAAAGAATGGTGCTCATATGCTTTGTTGCAGTCATTGATTCATAAGTTCGAAAATCTGGTTACGCGACAGTGTAAAACACGCAATGAATACTATTGAGTGTTGTCAAAATGAAAGCGAGCGCGCGTGCTTCGTACTGTTAAAACAGTTACGCAATTAGGGTTCTGGAACGCCCTTAAATGTAGGGAAGTTTATGTTCCTAGAACCTGCCTTTTATCAAAGAATGTTTCCAAGTATATCACGCAATCTTTTATTTTCAATCTACCACGGCCGGTGTAATTCAATTGAAATGTCTGGGAATACAATATCGAACACGGACTATGATAAACGGTCGGTAAGATGTTCAGTAGAATAACTGCCTAAAGGTTCTGTTCAAAATAAGCAATGTGTTTTTTTATTATTTGTCCTGATTATGAATGTGGAGAAAGATCATGATGTCTCCAAATAAATTGTTTTTATTATTGATAGTCTTGCGCTTGACCACTATGTTACCTGATGGTATGCGATGATGTGGTCGACGATGAAGCACGCTTGTGAAAGGGATGACTATGAACGTGGAGTAAGTAAAAGTACAATTCGATCATAGGAATGGGTAGTCAGTTCCGTGGACGTGGAAATCATTTAAGAGTTCGTGGGGCTTCCCAGTGGTGATGATGGGGATGGTTTTAGTGAAGTTAAAATCCCACTATCCCTAGTCTTTTCCCCAAAAAGTCCTGGCGCCTTTTGAGAATATTCCCACGATAACAAAAAAACGACTGGCTAGTCTATAGTATCTGCTTACCTATTTACGAAAAGGCATAAGCTTTTATAAGTCGTCTCTTTCAACATCAATAATTAGTATTGACAAACAAACACACTTCGCGTTCACATTCCCTTTCTGTATGTTCTATCGGCCGTCACCGTCACTCCTTCGTGACACGTCTCATTTGTGTAATAGCACTAATAGCCATGCTATTTGGTAAGAGATTGTGATAAAACGCCTTAATTTATAAATAAAGATATTACGTGGTTTCGAATACACAAAGACATATAACACGCAAGCCGATTTTGTAGACCGTCAGCAAAGTATCACTTAGTTTGTAAAGAAAACTTTAAGATCACAACATCATAACGTAGAAATGTCTTCGGCAATATTATAAGCCTATAACAATAATAAAATTAAACTTAAAACGAACCTGAACAAGACAGGCACAAAACAGATGAAATTTTGAGCATTTTGGATGTTTCCATGCAATGGCACGGAAAGGATGATGAAAATGATGAAAAAGAATAAACAATCTTTCGTAATTGATCAAAGCTACAAAAAGAAACAAAACAAACCCAAACAAGCTAAACAATTAAAAACACATAACTGACGTCACTAAGCACAACGCTCTTGCCTACCTCAATGCAAGTTGAATTGATACAGAAATATACTACGTAATATAATAGTGTGCCAACGCGCTTGGCCTACGTCCAGATCTTCCAATCTCTGCCGCGTTACGAAGGTGCGGGTAGACTAGGTAGCAATTGATACACAAGGGAAAGGTACAGCGAAGAAATTGCAGCAATAGCTCGTTGGTAGTTAAATTGTGCTGTCTTTAGTTGGTAGTTAAAGTGTCTTTAGTTTCGAAGTTTTGAAGTTCTGTACTTGCTATTTTGAATTTGGCCTTTATTAAGTGCTCTATGTAGATATGTATATAGGATTTTGTTATAAAGCAAAGCTTTAATATTGACTTATAGTTTTAGCACATCATTGATTTCATCCACAATAATTTTCGTCCCATAACATTTTCTAAATCCTTTCCTGATGTCGGCTCTTGGTCTTACCGACAAGTTGATGTCATCGACTCATGTTGCAATTTCTTTTTTATTCTGTCCGAAATGTTTCCGATAAATAATGTCTTCTTATTTTTCCTTTGAAAGGTCATTTAATACAGAAGATATATCCTTGTGGTGGGAGGACTTCTAGAATTAGATTGATGTTAAACAACCCCGTTGAGAAATGACCGTTTGTATTTACATAGTCCGTGAATGGGCAGCTAACCGCACAAGGATATTGTAAAGATTAGCATAAGAGGAAACTTCTGTCTATCTTCTGTATATGATTTCTCATTTGCGTTTGGTACTTTTATGGTGTTAGGAAAGTTCTGAAAGTTCTGGAGTGGCGACCGCGAACCGGAAGACGTTGCGTTCGAAGGCCTCCCACTAGGTGGACCGATGACCTGGTGAATGTTGCGGGGATCCGATGGATGCGAGACGCACAAGACCGGTCAATGTGGCGACGCTTGGGAGAGGCCAGCAGTGGACGTCTTTCGGCTGATATGATTCATCTTTATCTAGTTAAATTAAACTATCAGACATATTATCCTTTGTTAAGTTCATTTATACCTTTATTCATAATTGAATCAATGCATTATCAATAAGTGACAATAAATAATAATATATGCAAAACGTCTAGTCTAAAAATAGTACGATTTAAATAATATATGAACAACCTTGACATTTCACTAACGACGCAAATTCGATTGCGGATATTTCGAAATGTTATTTTTTTTATTTGTCATCTGCGATACGATTGTATGTTTAAGCTTTGTTTTAGTTGAAGCACAAGCATATTTTTTTTAATATAGTTTAATATTCTCTTTTTCTTATGAAATTACTTTTGTAAAGGCCAGAGTTTTTATAGAAGCGTATGGGGTCTTACAGTTTACTTTATCCTTTATATAATTTTCTTGAGTATTTTAATATAACTCAGTTCCAGGTGGTAAAGAAACTCAGTTCCTGGTCAGACAACTAATACTCCTCCGACGGAAATTTGTGAATTACCGTCGAATATTATCGACGGTAATTCACAAATTTCCGTCGAATATAAGAAAGAAGGGCAAATAATTAAAGAGAGAGCCCGCAGGATAGAATTAACATTTTCAACACAAAATTACAAATTTCACGAATGATTTAACACTGTTCCATTCTTATTACCATTCGCTCCTAAAATTCCAATGCAAAGGTCAAAGAGCAAATGCCACCCCGATTCCCAATCAATATCCAATTTTCAATGGAGTAATATCCCAAAATTGTTTACATTTCCACCTGGTATTTTTCATACTTAAAAGGACCCTCATCTGTAAAAAATATAAACGAATTCCTACGCGATTGGCCTTCTTACTTATGAAATATATTGTGGAAATATATAAACGTGTAAGTATTACGAGTAAATACTCTTACGATTTTCCGGGTCATCAAACTTTGCAAAAAAATAAAAGTGTATGCAACAAGTTGTGCTTGTAAGCCTAAGGACCGATACCTGCTCGGTTTTGTTTCGGTTTATTTTTTATGCTCAGAATAACTTATTGAGTAATGCCAGTGATATGCGGGATGGACATTGCGTGTACATTTTGTAGGATGTTCAGTACATGGAGTGATAGGTTGGTTTTCATTGAGTGATTTGCAGGGCTTTTGAAGAGATAGACAGCTCTTTGAGAAAGATTTTACTATAAAAGTTCGAGATCGTTATCAACTCTTCTCTCTCTTCTTAGAAAGCTAAAGGTACTGTTCCCACAGCCGGGACATATTCCTTCTCTGTGAGTGAGTGACTGACCCATACTTCAGTATCCAGGTTTTTTTCGAGATCAGCTTATCAAAAATAAAATTCGTCACCTACCAACATTTAACCTTTGTTTCCTTTCTGTTTAGGCTTATATATGCTTTACCCATCGATCCTGTGCCAGTCATATACAGCCTAATCTCGCTTATCTTTCACAAATCATTTTTCATGTTCAGACTTGTCACTATCTTGTTCAGCTTTAGTTAGGTATATTATCAAATGGTTATTCAAATTACTATTGACTAATTTATTATTCAGAAAAGCTTTTTTATGCTCCCAGTTCCGCTATCAAAAACATGAATAAGTTGGTTTTACTCTTTTATCTAATGATAGTGTATCTTATCTCGCCAAGGCTGGGAAGTAAAACCTAATTCTGTGTCGCATGGAGTCTTTTTTCAAATGTTTGTTCAAATATTCAAGCTTTTGTTTGTATCTCTTGTGCGACTGCAAATATATGTTTTTCCTTTCTTTCTTCCTGTATTAGCAGTTTTTGCCATCATCATTGTCATCACCAGTTGCTAGTCATAGTTCCCATTTCTGGTGCTCTAAACTCGGGTGCCAATCTTATGGTTCTACCCGTGATAGCAAGAATACTGTCCTGAGAATCGGTCATCTTACCTGCTTTTCTTCTAAGAGTGTCGATGACAAACAGACTCGTCTTTGTTTTTCAGCCACAGCAACGCCTTCGGCTGACGCAGTCTATATCAGGTCCAGTGGGTCTATTAATAGGCTGATACTGTGAATTTTATTAATCCTACTAATATTAAAAATGCGAATGTTTGGATGGATGTTTGTTACTGAATCACGCCAGAACGGCTGAACGGATCTAGATGAAATTTGTCACATAGATAGATTATAGTCTGGTATAGTACGTAGGGAAACTATTTACTACTGATAGGCAGAAGCTAGTCTCCTATAAAGACTTTATAGCAGGCTCTAGACTGTTTTTTTTTGCATTACTAAATTTTTTAACTTACAATGTAGTCATCAAATAAATGTATAAAAAGCCGCACAAATCACAATATATTCGTGCGCACGATGCACTTGACGAAGGACGCTCTCGTCAATCATCGTAATGACAGAGCTGCAGGCGGACATCATGCCCGGACGTGACGTCAGAAGGACGTAGTGTTTTGTGGTGTGTGTAGCTGTTATTGTTGTGGATGAAGATTGGCAGACGAGTGGATTACTAGATTGCACGCGTGGGAAAGGTTGGAAAGACGATTCCAGGCTCTGTAGTGGCACTGCGGCATTCGATTTAAATGAAAAATTACATTGACTATTTATATACATATGTAAAGCGTCTATTGTCGTGTACTGGAGAAAATACCTGGTCTTTATTGGAAAATTGTTCCTTGAAGCCTCGAATCCACTAAGCAACATTTGACGCGCGACACGTGAGCCTCTAAGGCCGGGACTCCACCAAAGCGGAGATGTGCGGAGAAGTCTAAAGCGGAGACGAAAGATGTGGGAATAACGAAATTCTATTGGTTGTGTAAAAAACATCTCCTCCCCGCTTTGCACTTCTCCGCACATCTCCGCTTTGGTGGAGTCCCGGCCTTATTGTTCGGCGACGTTGCTAGTACGTAACATGACGCGATGAGACAACGTTACTAAGCAAAAGTTCCGCGTTGATATTCATCATGATGAGCAACACGTAGTGTATCACGTCGCGCGTCATAATTTTGTTGTCTAGTGGATACGAGGCTTTGTTGCTCTTGCTCTTTTTTATCATTGATAGATTCGCGCTTGACAACTATATCACCTGGTGGTAAGCGATGCTGTCGTCGACGGTGATGCACGCTTGCCTAGAAGAAACCTATTCACTCTTTACTTAAAGACTCCCAGGTACTCCTTGACCTTACACTTTGTAGATGGCATCTTGTTGATAATCTTCTTGCATTATTGCAACGATGAGGCAGTTATGTCATTATGGTAGTAGGCCTACTAATGTGTGAAGTGGGTACGATAAAAACTTATCTTATAATTAATGTTTTTTTCGGCAGTAATCAGTGTTATTAAGGGAAGCGAATGATGAGAAACCTTGAGGTGTCATGGTAGTCGTGTGCCTATGCAACACTACTTTACCCGGCTTAGGCTTGATTCTCGAGTATAACTCAAACTTAATGGCGGCTCGGAATACGAGGCGAGTCATTGCGCAGTAGCAATTATGATGATGTCTCATGTGACAGCGAAGGTGAGAATTATTGCGCTGAAAAAAACTGGCCAAGTGCGATTCGGACTCGCGCAAGAAGGTTTCCGTACCATTATCGCAAAAAACGGCAAATAAATGTATGGGAGCCCCACTTAAATATCTATTTTATTCTGTTTTTAGTATTTGTTGTTATAGCGGCAACAGAAATACGTCATCTGTGAAAATTTATACAGTCTAGCTAACACGGTTAATGAGAGACGACAGCCTGGTGACAGACGGACAGAGAGACAGACAGACGGATCGTGGAGTCTTAGTATTAGGTTCCTGTTTTCACCCTTTGGATACGGAACCCAAAAAACCTGGTAAAAGTTACTTTACAGCAATCTCCGTAAAGGTTAACGCTTATTGTTGCTAAAAAAACATTTTGCATGCACTGGCTGCAGAAAAAGGGCTAGTTTTATCATGGGTAGTTTAAAGCTTCCTAGTTGGCCCTATATCTTTAAAAAGCTTAGCGGAATTGGGGAGGGAGGTTAAATACCTACATGACTAACGTACGTATTAAAATTAGTTGCAACGTGAGCCGTAAAAACAAGGATATCAATTCATTTACTTGTTCTAACAATAACCACATCAAATCAAATTCGTTCGAAGACGGACATAAACAAAAACACCACTTAATACAATTAACAAAAATACTGGAGCAAAAACGTCACTGACCTTAAAGTTATGTATTAAAATATGTAAACAGGAAAATGATAAATTAAAACGGTTAGGTGTGTTATGTAATAATCGTTTGTTTTCACTTTTTGTTCGTGTTCGGCTATGTTGTGTTTATTAATAGGTAGTCATCGATTTGTTTTGTGCGGAGTGTATGATGCACGGTTGTTGATAAGTTGCATCAAAGTCTGTTTTGGCCTTAGAGGACCTTTTGGTGTTTTTCGTGTTTACGTGGTGGAACATTTTGCTTAAAATACGCATCCTACCCATACGTACAAAACGTTTTGGAAACACTTATAATATGCGTACAGCTGAGGAGTGCAATTCACTGCCGGAGTCTGTTTCCCGACAGCTACAATCTAGGGGTCTTTATGTCAAGAGTGAATAGGTTATTTTTAGGCATGCGTGTCTCACCGTCGACCATATCATCGCTTAACAACATATGAGATAGTGGTCAAGCGCGAGCCTATAAAATATACAAAATAATAATGAATCTATTTTTGGTTTAAAAAGATAAGTATTTCATCATATTGTGAATATGTTCATCATGCGGGGAGTTTAGTTGACGAATATGTCTGCGGGCTCGCCTACGGGCCATATCCACCAGTTCTGGCTTCGATAAGTCTGCTTATCTGCGATAATCACATACTATAAAGACATAGGGCAGACCACAAAAGTTTCCGCATTATTTCAGTAAGGTTCTAAGCTCTACATTAAGATTAGAGAGTTATTTGCCCAGCTTTCGACTGTTATTTTACGTCACAATTTGCAGCTACTTTAGGACCGTCTAGATTTTTGGTAGTATTTGCGACTTCAACTGCACTCAGTCACTAAACGATCTTATTCATTCATAAATTCAAGGAAAACATAGCGATCAAATAACTGACATTCAACTTCTCAATTTCTTTTCCAACGGCTTGCTATTGCATTCATAAATTCAATACGATTTCAATATTGTTGATGATATTTTAAAGCGGCTTGAGAATGCAGGGATAACTGCTGCATCGAACGCTTTCCGCTTGAAAAATGTGAAGGATTTTCATATCGGAGACATATTTCTGTAAGTGAATTCATATTGATGTCGATCTTACTATTTTTGGAGGATTTGACGTTGAATTCACATACCAAGCCGTTGTTAATATTCGTCTTAAAAAATTGCCTGTCAAGTGTAGAAGTAGAAGAAGATAAAGGATTTGGGTAAAAGTGGATGGTACTGTTGCCCATATACAAGGATAAAAGCCCTTTTTAACTGACTTCAAAAAAAAGGTGGTTCTCGGTTTGACCCGTAAGTTTGTATGTATGTATGTCCGCGATTTTATCGCGTTTGGGTGAACCGATTTTGATACGGTTTTCAGAAAAGTATTTGATATATTCTGGTGAAAGTTTTGGTATACATCAAATGGATATCTCGTGACGACGTCCGCATGGATCCGTTTTATGTATGTATGTATGTTCGTCCACAACCTATTTCTCCGAAACCAGTAATCGGATCATGATCATTCTTTTTTTATTGGATTAAGTATCTCTCAACTTAGGTCATAGTGTAAGTTTCATCAAAATCGGTTAGGCATTTTTCAGGATATGATATCTTTAGCGACAAACAGCACGAATTTGTAATTTGAATTATTATGGGTATTTTGTCAATCCTTTAGGTACCTTAGAGCTCAGTTTGTATTAATGGTGAACCAAAACTAAAAAGTGAGAAACAAAAACGTTTTCGCAAAAAAAATAACTAACTTCAAAAACACAATACTAAAAACTCCAAAATAGTGTCACAAAACGATAAAAACATGAGGAACGAGAGACACCGACTTCCGAAACTTGTGTTTTTGAAGTCGGTTAATTGGTTTTCGAAAAAGTGTTTTTGTTTTTTTATCCCACTCGAACTAGAAAAGATTCTGGGCTTGCTAACGTATGTATTCCAACATAGAAAATATTGTACAATAAAAAATTCACTACAGTACCAATTCAGAAAACTGACCAATCAAATCGAAACATCTGTACCATCAGTTTCAACGACTGCTTTCAAGGATCCTCTAACTATAAGTTTTCCTTAATAATAAATATATAGCACAGTTTAGATGGCTGTATTCTATACTGATCTTAAACATGGTGCACTTTAATAATATTACTAGTGCATTTAGAACACCAAATATACTTTCTACAGTACGCCAAGCAGATCAGACACACTCTGATCATAAAGCACATTACCCAAGCGGTTACAAAACGTTCCCGACACGTGTGAGCGATGGCGTTCTCCTCCGCGGTACTAAAGTGGATTCTACAAAGTACACTCCTTCGTACAAGTTATATGTTTTTGTCGTAGTACAGACATTATGAAGGTAGGAAATGAATGGACGCTTCGTATATGAATTGAAAAGACGTTTTCTTGCAATAAAAAGCTTCTACGAGTAGCACAACTCTGGTAGGTAGTTAAGTATTTTAGCACCTAACTGACTGGCCAATATTTTGGCGTTGATTCAATATTTAATATTCATATACATCAAAGTAGACGGTCATTACCAGGTCTAAGGATATGTTAGTTATATATAATGCCCAAAGTGATGCCAGAATAGATTAACCCAATAACATGAAACTTAAACAAAACCGGTGGAATGAGAGTGTACCAGGGTGAACTGTTCACACCTGCGTACCCCTTTAGAGCGTACCAGTATGATTTTATGATATAAAATGGTGTAAACAATAAACAGACATGTGGTTGCAGCTATCCCGAGTGATTTTCCGTTATTTATTGAAGAGCTCTGATGTATATCTCCGAAGTTCACAACACATTTTACAAACATCTGCAGACAAAATACTAAGACCACTTCCTCCCCTGCATTCAACTCCGGCGCCATGACAACGGAAAAGAGACGTTTATGTCAAATGACGAAACGAGTGGAGGAAATGACTTTAAAATATGTTAGTATATGTGGTAACGTTTTTTAACCGATATCAAAAAAGATGAGGCTCTCAATTGTCTTTTTTAAACCAAGGAAGAAAGAATGAAAAAATAACAAAAAATAAATATAACTTCATAATTCAATAACTAGGAAATAATAGACGACAATGCAATGATATTACCATAACACTAGGCGTACGACGGAAATTTTGTTCGGCAAGTTGATACCGATCTCGACAGCGCTCGATATCGAAAGTAAATAGTAAATATAACGAGTGGCAGTGTTGCCGCACGATATATACGTCTACTCTGAGTTATTGTTAAGTTGCACTGGGTAGGGCTGCCTGGTGAGAAGTTTAGGGATTACGATCAAAGTCCTCATTATTTTTGTCTCTTGGATATGCAAAGTGGTAATCATTTGAATATTTTTATTTCATGGAGTGACAAACAAGCAGGTGGCCCTCCTGAGATTAAGGCAGTGGTCATCACACCTATGGACATCTGCAATACCAGGGTTACCACTAGTGCATGGCCTACCGTTTTCAGAAATAACTGTTCTTCAATGGCTGTTTGAAGCTGCCCAGCTCTTGTACATTTCTGTTTGAAGGAGTAAGAAATGTTTCTTACTCATCCGCTAATCTCTTCCGATAAAGGTTGCAGGATCTAAGACAGTTGAATAGTTTCTCCAGAACTCCTCAAGCTTCATTGCCTTGGCGCTTTGCTGGTCGTCACTTTCAGGATTTTCAATGATTGGCAATAGTGTTGCGGGTTTGTTTCAAAAACACGCTGTATATATTTTTAGGAATACTACCTTTTCTACCGTGCCTTCCTCCACCGTCCCTATTTCCCCCAAAACAACCGGTCTTCCATTCAAACAGTAGCGTGTGAAAATAATCCGATACTCCTGTGTAATTGAATTGTTAAAAACGTATTGAAAAACCAACGCAATATCGATGAGAGCGAACAAAAACACGGGTTGATTTTTCAATGATATTTTCCTGATGGAAATATTTGATTGTAATAACTTTTTTCAACCTACGCAAGCTAAAGGTCAATTACAAAAGTGGTTGACTGGCCGTGGAAATATTTTGTTTGTGGGAAATATAAATAGAATTTCAGGTGAACGATTTGTTTCGGTATGAGTTTGTTAATGTGGTGTTATCTTTTCAATTAATATGTTATCTATGTGGGAGGAGCTCGTGGAGAGGAGCTCGTGGCTAAATAATAAAAGCCGCATGGGTCGATCTTCAAGGTTAAGCAATGCTTGACGAGGTCGTTCCGTGGATGGGTGACCATTTCAACATATCGAGTTTCCTCCGTGCCTCGGAAAGCACGTTAAGCCGTTGGTCCCGGCTGTCATTTGAAGATCTTTGACAGACGTTACGAGTAGTCAGAAGCTTGACATCTGGCACGAGTCTAGTCAAGGTGTACCGTGTTACCCAGTTACTGGGTTGTGGAGGTCAGATAGGCAGTCGCTCCATGTAAAACACTGGTAAACAGCTGAATCCGGTTAGACTGGAAGCCGACCCCAACATAATTGGGAAAAAGGCTAGGCAGATGATGATGTTATCTATGTGGGGTAAAAGCCTTTGCAGACATGCCATGTTTGCAATTTTTGTGAGCTTTGGTCAAACGATTATTACTAGTTTCTGCCAGTGGCTTCGTTCCACGAATGTAATCCGCAATCTATCTCTTTTCCTAAATTCATCAAAAAGAGTTCAGTGGTTTAGGCGTGAAAACGTAGCAAACAGAAAGCCATACAGATGGAGTAGCCGACAGAGTAACTTTTGCATTTTTAAACGCAGTTTGGAGTCTGTGAACCGGAACAATCCCACCGCACTATTCCCATACCACTGCAACTCCTGAAAGCCAGAAACAACAGTGGCGACCACCAGAAAAGTGTCGAAGCAATGAAGCTCGACGAAGTCCCGGTGAATGAATTTAACTGTCTTGGATCCCGCAACGAAATTAATCAGAAAATAATAAAGGAGGAGTAGGAAAACAAAAAAAAAACCACTTCCCTCCATATCAAGAAGGAGGCAGACCAAACAAGGCCAATAGGCACAAAGGTTCGTTTACAACTGGGATAAAGACAAACACAACAACAACAACTGGGGTCTGTAAACCGGAAGACGCAACGTTGCAAAGTCTCCCTCTAGGTGGACCAATGACTTGGTTAAGGCTGTGAGAATCCGATGAATGCTAGACAGTACAAAGTTTTATGAAGATCAATATGGGTAGAAATGGAGATATCTCAAACTTATAAAGCCACAATATTTACATTCATAAACTATCGCAAAAAGGCCTAAAACATGTCCCAAGTTATAAATAGATTTTCTAAATCTGTATCGAGAGCAACCCTATGAAGTGTGGAGGTGCATTTATATTATGTATATTAGAATTTTTGAGGCGTTTGCATTTTCTTTGTGGCCTGTCAGACCAAACCATAATTTAGTTATGACGAGCCGCCTTGCGTTTAAAATATGACTCGCGGATTTTGCTACTGATTGAAAATTAAATTTGTGCAATATTTCTAGCAAGTTTTTCTGAATGCGATGACTTGCGTTGACTGATACGTATCGCGAAAAACAGAATTGTTTAACCTAAATAGGTTGCACCAGGTTTATTCTTTATGACTTTCGTTTTAGAAATTTTCCCTGACGCGATTTAAAATAATATTACTTGCAATTTTCAGTTTAATTTTCGAACCGTGTAACTTGACCTTATAACGCCAACAGTATATTACTAACACCTACTTCTGTAATTAGATATATTGCAAACATATAATCATGACTTAATTTAAAAGACAAGTCAAGCTTGTCAAATTAAACTTTACGATATTTTTTGTTGCCTCATATTCTAATACTTTTAAACGAGCAATTGTTGTATGTTGTATATATATAATCTGAATCTCGGAAACGGCTGCAACGATTTTCATGAAATTTAGTATGCAGGGGGCGATAAATCGATCTAGCTAGGTTTAATTTTTTGCAAACGTCGTTTTCTCTATTTCCACCTGAGCAGACCTCGGTCGCCCAGGTACTGTATCATTGTGTGACTGCCTCGTTGGTCTTGTGGCTGCAAGCGCTACTGCGGAGCTTGTGGTCCTGGGTTTGAATCCAAGGTCGGGCACAGTGTTATTGGATAGTAGTCCGGAGTCTGGACTCGTGCCCGGCTTCTGGCAATAGGCTAGCCCCCTAATACATGGGACTTAAACACATCTGGCGAAATGTTGGTTTACTATTGGCGGATCGCTGTTCAATCCTTCGGGGATGACAGGCGTGAAGTTATTTCATCATCAGCCTTATAATGTTCCCACTGCTGGGACTTAGATCCTCTCTGTGAGAGAGGTAATGGGCCTTAATCCACCACGCGGGCCCAATGCAGGTTGGTGGATGTCACGTTACATGTCTTCGAATTTTTGTTTCTAATACATGCCGGTTTCCTTACGATGTTTTCCTTCACCGTTTTAAGAGCAGTGGGATGAAATAATTTACACAAAGTAAAGCGCCTGCTTGGGTTCGAACTCACGATCTACGACACGTAAGTCGGAGTTGTTATCACTGGGCCACCACTGCTTTCAGTTGTATGAAGTAATTTGCATTTTTTTCTTGCATCATATTTATTTTTTCAGCATATTGCATCATAATTATCATCTTCTTCTATACCGTCCTGTCCCCCGTCACTGACTACCTTTTCTTTCATATAACTCTTTGCACAGTTTTTCATATTGCATCATATTTTTTATTTGCAAAAACATCGGATCTGCAGAAGTATAGAAGTAATAAAGGCAAGCCGGTGCAACCCTAGCCTGGTGTTAGCTAAGCCGATCGCCTTTCACGGAACTGTTCACAAGGCCGCGCGTCGCGTGCCCGCGCGCCCGCCCCGCCTCTCACCCAGCGTCTGCGCCGGCGCAGGCTCGTTGACTTGGCACTTTACTGTTGTTGTTTATGTTTTTTGTTTGTTCTAATAATCAAACTAGCCTATGGCATCCACTCTGGGACATAGGCTTCTACGAATCCTCGCCACAATACCTTGTCCTCCGCCTTCCGTAAAACCTCTTTTGTTGTAGCGTCTATTTATGCTGGATTGAAATTTTATTTCCATGTCCCACTGCTATTATAAGGCCACAATCTCACTCTTCCATGCATTTCTGTATTTTGGTATTTTGGGCTAGCACTTTCGATAGAGGTCAAGTTCGTTCCTTCGCCTTTGTTTTGGTCTACCGCAAGGTCACCTAGCATTTTAAGGGACTAAGATCTCATCATCATTATGCGTAAGAGTTTTGTTAACTTATTTATTAACTAAAGCCATGTTGCACCATCCACAGAGATGAGAGAATTGTTGTGGTAGATCATTTCATAAACAATTTTCATTTTGATATTTGGGCTTTATAAAACAGACCCTATAGGTTTCAGGAAATCTATTTTAGGTAGAAGTTTGGTGCGTTGACACGATTATCGACAAAAACAGGCTTTGCCTCTAAAAATAATTGATGTTTGAACATGATTCGACAAAAATATTTGTTCTTCAACTGTTCTGTTTGTTCTTAAAATAGGAAATGATATTATCAAGGAAACTATCACCACTCATCTATAAATGTTTGTTCTACATTTATTTAAACGATAACCACAGCCTAGAAACAAACAAAACGATTATTTTAACAACGACGCAAACCACAGTCATCTGACCACACATAATATGAAGAGAAAACATCCCATATATACAAACCTATGTGTATATTACAATCATTTTCATTGAAACACTTTTCAGTACGGTCAACCGCACAAAATACAATAAAAATACTTCCGCTTTTTGTCACCGACTTCAGAAACTGAAGTTGTTTTGCATTTTAGCGTGTTTTGGAAATTTATATTATATTTATAAAGTGAGAATGTTCTAACAGTAAGGTAAGGTTTATGGTTGATATAATAAGCACCAATTAATTATCTGCTTATTTGTCAAGGAAATCCACATAGTGTAACTAAAATGGGCCCACCTTCAAAATTATAATTAAAACCAGTTCATGAAAAATAGAAGTTACGCCTGATAAATATTATACAGGTTGGGCAAAAAATCGTGGATCACTTGAAACAGGGTGGTAGTTGGGGTTATTAGGAGTAAAAAAGGGGAAAAATACTTTTGACCTACCACAAATAACCCCAAATATCGCCCTGTTTCGTTTGATCCTCGATTTTGGCTTACCCTGTACGTATGAAAGTACTTGGGCGACCTCTGCTCGGGTGAAAATACGGAGAAAACGAATTTTCCCAGAAATGGGACCTAGATGATGATGCTATATCGATTTTTCGCCCCCAAAAACTCCTTATTGCAAATTATATCGAAATCGTGTGGTGTTCTGATGTATAGAACCACATTTTTAACTCTATTTACAATTCATAACACTATACAAACCATACCTTTTTTATCTTTTGATATTGTATCAAATCATATGACTCACTTTTTGTATTCTTTCATACTGTTTGTACCTGAAAAGCATATTTTTAGTTATCTCTGATTGTTTTATTATTTAAAACTTAAATTATATTGGTAATTTGTAATTCTTGCACTATTTTTCTACGGTGACATTTTCATCTGACATGACATCTGTCTGTCTATTTTATTTTCTTAAACCATTGACCGTAACATAGGTACCATGGACTAGACCTGCTTAAGCTAGGTGTACATTATTATAAGGGTAGCGTAGACTGACCCCTTTGTGAACCGTTTTTATTCGTTCTGGTCTTTATTCCTTAATTGAAATTTGAATTTAAAATGTAGACGATATGACACAGAACGATGAAAAACGGGCGTGAGATTTTAGTTTTGAATCGGCACTGAACGCCGAAAGTCGGTTGACTACTTAATGATACCAAGTGTATTTTCTGATCTAAAAAACTCCTGGAAAACTCTAAACTGTGAATTACCAGCTTATATAAAACTATTATTATCTGAAGTGCTCCAATTAAATATATTTTGTGTGGTTCCCGAGAGCATTATTTCCTGGAAACACCCTCAACGGTCATCTCTTGGTATCAAAGGCCTCGCTGTTTGGCGTATTGAGCCATAGCCGGCCTCCACATCCCTTGGGGCCTACGTATTTACCTGTTTGCCTGTTTATCCGACCTGCTTCCATCCTGCTGCCTACTCCACTGCCTACCTGCCCGATTATCCGCTTATCTGGCTATCTCTCGTCTGCTTGTCCGCTGCTCACCTGCCTACCTCGGGCATTCCACGACTTCCTGCCCGAGCTGATGCCTGGTTAGCTGCCCACGTCGTGCGAAGCCCTACCGTTTTATTTTCTATATCCTTTTTCTTAGTTTTAATTTTAATTACCCTTTTACTTTTACTAACGTTAGCTCGACTGAGCGAACATTACGCTACAATCGTTATAGCCGTTTTCGAGAACGTGATTATAAATATACAATATGTCCGAACTTGTAGTAATTATGCTTTAAGGACGTAAAATACACCTAATTTTATCGATAAAAATACCCCACAAAAGGAGTTTACAGTTTTATTATTACACACTCGGACACATTGTATATACAAATAAGTGTATACAATCTGTCCAACAAATAATAAATAATAGTATAGGATATAATTATGATGATGGCAAATAGAAAACGAATTGATAACCTGAGGTGGTTTTAATTTTTTTTCAAAAAATCGTACTGGCTGCTTCGAAAAAAAGCGCTGTCAAAGTTAAATTTTCACCATAGACGTTCAGTTGTCAGTACATCGGCAACTACGCAGGTGACGGGGGGCTATTACCGTGTTCACAACCGTGACACTGCCAAGGTCGCGCGTCGATGCGACACTCGATATTTTTCGTGTAATCGACCACTGTTTATGTAATTGGAAACGACATTGTCGGATGCGGTCCGTGATTGCTACTTTCACGTGTGGTTATAATAAATTTTTTTTCGGTTGTTTTTAGGATTATTTTGGTCTGATGTTTGATTTATAGTTTTAGTGTTATGTGCGTATATTCATTTTATGATAGAAATAAGTTGTTTTTTTTTTGTAAACTTTTGCCGCCATGAGCTAGAGTGGCGATAATTGTTCGTGCCTTCTCTGTATGAGAAGAGGCTTTTGCCCAACAGTGGGACACTAACAGGCTGTTACATTTTTTTTTAGGCCAATATAATGCTGATATAGGCATTAAGTTCGTGATTGAAATTCCTTTTTTTTTCAATTAATGTGACGATTAATTCAAAGTGCGTGCATTACCAGCACTTTTTCATTACGTACGACACCTATAAATAAAAATGGCTGATTCACTCTGATTTGTATAACGGAAATAAACATTTATTCATGTTTTTTGTTATGTTACCCATATTCACTGCCAAGCAGCTACGGTGTTAGCAAAATTGCAATACTGCAATGCGGTAGACGTTTACAGAGGCCTTAGTGCGAGATCTCTTATGTCAAAATGTATACAAAAAAAGTGGTTTCTCCTTACCGTCACCAGACGGTGCTTATCCAGTTTCAATACAAAATTATGTTTACGTTAATGCGATGAGCGTGAGTAAAAACTCGCACTAAGGCCTCTGTAAACGTCTCACCGTGAAAACTCAGGTGAAGTGAACATGAAGTGAGTGAGTGGTCACGGCGTACATTGTGTTCTGGTGCGCCGGTGACGGGTGGTACATCCCCGAGGAGAGTCCGGTGACACAGGAGGACACCACGGCGTTTGAGTGGGTTAGAGTTCCACATAACTGCACTACCTCCCCGTGGTAGTGCAGTATGCATGCGCATTTCTCCAAAAAAAAAAGCCATCTAGGTGGAATGACAGTTGAATTCATGTCAAGCTTACTCCACCTAAGATTTGATGGTGAGATGTTTATATAATAAACCTGCTGATTCTCTTTGGGCAACTTTTACCTTAAATTTATTTATTTCGGCATTAGTCCATAAGTATAAATGTGAAATTAAAAATATTACATACATTAAAATTAAAATTTTACACAAACAGTTATTTCGGAGTTAATTTTTCCGAGGTTAAAAGAAGTATTTGTTTAGAATAAATTCTGGTTGCTAACCATCATCATATCTGCCGAAAGATGTCCACTGCTGGACATAGGCCTCCTCCAAGCGTCGCCACATTGATCGATCCCGTGCGTCTCGCATCCAGCGGTCGCGGTCGCGGTCGCGGTCGCGGTCGCGGTCGCGGTCGCCACTCCAGAACCTTTCTGCCCCATCGGCCATCCGTTCTGCGAGCAATGTGCCCTGCCCACTGCCACTTAAGTTTGGCAATTCCTCTTGGTTGCTAACCATTCCACATTAATATTATTAAGCCTTTACCTAGAAAAATATTAAATTAATAATGGTTGGTTTTAACAGCACCCATTGACCTAATACAGTTAATAACTTTAATAATAAACGAATTAGTTCGTAATAATTATATAATTGGCTGATTGAGCCGTAACGTTAGCCTTCATCGCCTCAAATAACAAATAATAATTAACTTCTCGTGTACCAAAGTGTTACGATTTACTAGAAACTGTATTTCATGTTGTTTGTTATAGTATTATGTTTTAGATTAGAGCTATTATTAAGTTTGATTAAGATATTAAGTTATGTAGTCAAGCGTGTTAATTAATAATGAATTCAATATTTAGCATCATCATCAGTATCCGTAGCCTGAATTTGCCTTCTGCTGATAATAGGCCATTCTTTACTTGTGCCTAGCCCCACGTTACTGTGCCGTCCTTATCCATTATCCACCCGCAATAGTAACAAAGTCGTCTGCACATTTTGTTACCGGGGATTCATATTTCTTCTGCCAGTCCTTGGACGCCTCTCGGTCACTGACTTACTCTACTTGTCATCACTGCGTCTGTCAGGTATCCTGCCCAAGTCCATTTGAGTTCCATAACACGTTTTCCGATATCGAAGAAGTAAGGATAGCATAATCAACCTATAACATTTATATTCCTCTGACTAGGTCTCCTTTCTGTGTGAGCTGACCGATACAGCACATTTAGGGTTCCTAACATACCGCAAAATCAAGTTGGTTGTAATAAGAAAAAACTGGTCAAGTGCGAGTCGGAGCCGCACACTAAGGGTTCCTTACAAATAGCTACATTCACCAAAATAATTAACTACTGAAGTTCATAAACTATTAGGGCACCGAATATTGCTCTAACGATAAGATAAACAGAATTGAGAGACAAAATTAACTTTGCCGTTGCAAAACTGTAGACCCCATAATCGACATAATTCGCGGTCAGTTTACCAACTGCAAATAAGTTAACAATCTTTGTTTTTTATGTAGGTACAAATTTAGATATTAATTTTTTTTTACAGCTGCAAGTTGAGTATACGATATTAATTTCAATTTGATACCTCAATGCGTTCTCGAGATAAAGGTTCTTGACAAACAGATGGACAGACAGACAGACAGATAACAAAGTGATCCTGTAAGGGTTCCGATTTTCCTTTTGAGGTTCGGAATCCTAAAAATCAGTGAATTTCAAATAAAATCTGATTTATGTTGGTACTTGTTAGTAAAATATATGTTATAATAAACAGTATCACCAAATTTCAAGTTTGTAGGTCAATGGGAAGTTAAAAACTCTTCGGCACAAAATTTGATTTGTTCCGGTCGGATTCCCCCGATCTGATCCCCTGACTTTGGTGGCTTCTAATTCCTTTGTTCCCATTATTTTTTAAAACAAAAAGTAAAGTATTTATCTAATCGAATTCTAAAAACCGATACCTCACTCGATGGGGTAATCCAACTTTTTTTTGCGTCCTCCTTTTTTGTATACCCGTAATATATATATATTTTTTAATAATTTTAATGAAATTTGAAAATTTGGAGACTGTAGCTCCAACCGCTTGTCTGTAAAACGTGTGTGACAGACGACGTACAGACAGACAGACACGTGAGTGACAGCAATAAGGCCGTTTGGACCTTTCGAGTGCGGAACCCTAAAAACCACCCTGTGGGACGAGAGCTGATTGGTAGAATTCACATTGTCGTCCAATTTATTTTTCTGGAATTACCAGATTCCTCTCGACGTGAAGAAACCGACATATATCGACATAAACCGACATGATCTTGTTCTGACAGCTTCAAATAAGTTTTTCTCGGAAATACAGAATCTATGAGTAAGGGTCGTTGCTGACGTCAATAACCATAATCTTTTCGTTATTATTTCTATGAAAAACAATGAGAGAAAAATGTCTTGTCATCTTATTGTACTTACTTAATAATTGTAATTATTTTCAAGGAAAGCCAAATATTTTTAACGACATAAGACATTGTAGCGTAGCTATTAGGATCTTGATAATATTATAACCTTATTTTTGGTAATTTTTTTGTTGCGTTGTTTTAAACAATGCACCTGCCATGTTTTCTCTTCAACGCTCTTGGTTGATTGGTAGAGAATGCCTAAGACATTAAGTCCACCATTGTACCTTTGTGCATGAAGTTTGAATAAATAAATAAACAACCCTCTAGCGATACACTACTCTAAACGCTAACGCATCTACAATGCATCCTGCTCTAAAAGTTTTCGAAAAACTGAAAGGTAAAAGTAGAAGCAATTGCTATTTCTCAACTAGCTAATGGAAAGTTCTTGCACTACGAGAACCCGCCTTCTTTCTACAGCACATAAACAAAATTATCTTCAACTCGACCGTTGCATTGAAATTTTCAATACGAATTATTGCAAAAACCATACATAGCATCAAGCATGTATGTGTAGGTTTGGACAGAGGTGAACCAACATACATAGACACATACATAAACTCACGCTTTTTTCCCATGGGGGTAGGCAGAAACTACAGAACGCCACCTGCTACGATCCTTATATACTTCTTTTGATTCACTCACGTTCATACATCTAGTCATACTCGCACGCCGGCTATGAGTACTGCGCACCTGGCCTTTCTGAAGAAAATCACCAATAAGGTCTAGAACATCATCTAAAAGGTCTAGAACATCACCAATAAGGTCTAGAACATCATCAATAAGGTGTAGAATATCACCAATAAGGTCTAGAACTTCTCCTGAACCTACAGTACACTCATATTTTGCTAGTATGTTTATAGAGGGCGAACCTGTTGCCACAGTGTAATAACCTTGTTGCCATCAACCGGGCACAACAACGCTACTGAGAAATGCCAGATCAACTAACTATTTCCCCGACCGCCCAATCGAACCCAGAATCTCATGCTCAGCAGTATCGCTTGCGGCCACTAGACCAATGAGGCAGTTAACAAATCCACTGTCATAAAAAAAATGTCACTAAACCAAAATAAGGGCTACCGTTTTTGTGCCCACCAGTTGGCGCCACTGGCGAGTAAGGTCCTGTTAAAAGATGTTATTACGCGCACGGAAACAAAGTTTGAATTAAATTCACTTTTAAGCCGAATCAGTGCGATTAAATATGATATCGATTACGACGCAGTTTTGCGTAGCCGCTTTTTTTTCTAAAAAAAGGAGGACTCCATTTTCCGAAACATATAACTCTATTAAGGCAGTGGTTGGTAAAACCCGTACCTATTTTAGTCTGCCATATTTGGAGAATATTTTCAACATTATAAAAATAGTAACTAAACTCGCGTTCAAAGCCAAAGAACGCACAAATACACTAGCGCCCGTAGCGGCTTATTTAAACGCGATAGCACTCATTGCGCAACACATCAGTTTTTTGCAAACAAATCACAATGCAGTCAAACAGTCGAACACTCGCTAAAAAATCACGCGATACAAAAACTACACAAATTGCAAAGCAAACGTTATTATTTTGTTCGCTCAAAACACAATAGTTTGCACAAATAATGGTGATTCTGTACAAATAGTTGGTCCCTATGATCGTGACGCGCTAATCGGTCTGTTTGCCGACTGATTGTCATAATTAGAACTCTTCTGTTGACGTTGGATTGTGTTTCGGAATAAGGATATTGTGTGCTGGATTTAGGTATAAAGAATTAGTATTAATGGTGATCTAGAAAAAGGGAAATACTAAATACTAATATTATTTTAATACCAGCCCGTTACTGCCTCACTGCAGGGCAGATGCCTCTTCTCAAACAGAGTAGGCACAAGCACAACCCACCAACACCACCACGCTTGCTCAATGTGAATTCCACGCTTATCATTAAATTAAGTCTAGGTTTCCTCGCAATGTTTTCCTTCATCTTTGACAGCGATGTCCAAGATAAACATAGGAAGTACAAATTAATTGAAAAAGTCACATTGGTACTTGTCCGGATTTGAAAAGGTAATCTCTGGAAAATGCTTTCACGATTTTACAATACTATCGAGTGCCACGGGCTACTTTTAATCCCCAAAAAACTGGGTCCCTGAGCAATAAGCCATGGATAAAATCTAGTATTTTTTGTTGTTATTCTGATGTTTTTTTTTGATATTTTAATTTGAAAATGAGAGTTGTGCAGGCTCAAAACTGAATAAGTTAGCGTTTGCAAAATCAATCTGCCTAGAATTTACCCCAACTATGTAGTAGTCGGCTTCTTGTGTTACCAGATGCAGCTAACTCCCAGTGTTTTACATGGAGCAACTGCCTATCTGATCTTCACAACCCAGTAACTGGGTAACACGATACCCCTTGACAGTATATGAAAGGCTGAATAACTTAGCACAACCCTGGCAATATTCCTTGTTATTGTAAGGCAAGCTTAATATCTTGTACACTAATGACACACAAGCAAACATGGTTTAAAAAAAGTAGTCTATTGAAGTGAACCGCATTATCTTTTCTGTTGACTGAACTACATTAAAAAACCAAGTCAGTCAATAAGTAGATAAGCGATGATTTGACAAGCTGTCTAACAACACTATCAGCTTTTAACTGATGTTTGTTTGTGTGATTATGTTTCAGAGGTTTTTGCTTGGTCATTGTTTAAAACTGCTTTTTGCGCCATATACCTTTTTTTACAGTTTTTGTAATTGTTATTAAGGATAATAAATACAGTGGTGGCCCAAAGTGTTGTTCCCGCCATATACTTTTTTTACAGTTTTCGTAATTGTAATTAAGGTTAATAAATACAGTTTTGGCCCAAAGTTTTGTTCCCGCCATATACCTTTTTTACAGTTTTCGTAATTGTAATTAAGGATAATAATTATAGTGGTGGCCCAAAGTGTTGTTCCCGCCATATACCTGTTTTTCAGTTTTTGTAATTGTAATTAAGGATAATAAAGACAGTGACATAAATCGGGGCGACTTACGTTACTTTGTGGAGCGAAGCTCGAAGCGTCTCTGTTTCAGCTTGGGCAAAAAATCTTTCGTATGTCCGGATGTCCGGCTGTTCTCCTCTACAGGTCGTATTTCTCAACCGATTCTCGTGAATTTTTTTGAGCAGGTTCGATAATTAACATGGATTTTTTGTAAAATGGATAAAAAACTTTTTGCAAAAAAATACTACCGACTTCCAAATACAAATTCCAAATTGCAAAAAGTTTTTTATTTTTCACTTTTTAGTTGTACGTACCTAATAGGCAAGTTGGTAAGGGAACAATTTCGCCAGAATAGATTTCATGAAACTTGAACATAACCGGTGAAATGAGAGATCTGCTTACCCCTTAAGAGCGAACAGGCGTGATGTTATGTTATGAAATGTTATAAACAACAAACAGACATGCGATTGCAGCAATCCCGAGAGATTTGCCGTTATTTATTGAAGAGTTCTGTTGTATATCTCCGAAGTTCTTCATCAGATCTTCACCAAATTAAAATGGGACCAATTTCGGAACATACTTATTCAAACAAAAAAAGAATTTTCAAAATTGGTCCACAATTGACGGAGTAATCGGTGAACATACACAAAAAAAAAAAAAAAACAAACTTGAAGTCGAATATAGAACCTCCTCCTTTTTGGGAAGTCGGTGTTAAAAATAGACAGACTCGAGAGGTCTACTAGTGTAATTTCTCAGTAGCTCACAGAGCCAGTAGTGTAATTTATTTTTCTGCTACTACTCTCAAACCGGTGTAGGTAGGAAAATATGATGTGAAAATGTCCGAGAACCAGAGTTTCGAAGACGTGTGACATCCACCGATTTATTTTTCCCCCTCGCGCATAAGCGGTTATGCTTTTGTTATTACGCTTTCTCTTTCGATCAAACCTTCCTTGTTTTTAGTAAGATAGGATTATTAGGACGAGATATTCTGCTAGACCTTTAATCCTAGGTCTGCCCCCGTACCATGACGTGTCAAAACTATCATAGTGCGACTGGAAAAAAGTGACATATTTATACAAGTCATATACATCTGTCTTTAACGCACCCCTGATCTTAACAGGTTGTTACAGTAAAGTGTTCAGAAACATTTGTCCATATCAAACGTCAGTCCCAGGCAGTTTCAGAGTATGACGATGACCTTGTTTACAAACTAACCAAGCAACTAATCAACTATCTTAGTAACCGGACGCTCCAACTTACCCCACAATTATAAACCACTTAACTGTCCCAACAACAATTACCCCAGTCTTAACCAACTTGCCACTAGATGGCGCCACGATCAATAGAACCTGTTGCGAAGGCTCTGCGAATGATCCACTGACCTCAAACAACTACACCCCAATACAAAAACAACTCTAACAAACTATGTATAAAGAACAAATTCCATTGGGATTTTCCCTTAAGAATATGTCAAACAGTTGACGGGTTATTTTGTGCTATATGGCAGAGAAAATAGAGTTGGTTTTCTATTGGGGGTTTGTTATCTTAATGTGAATAAATAGGGAGACGTCTGGAAAGAAAATTGTTCTGATATGGCGGCTAGGACATTATTGGAGTCCCGTGGGTCTGAGACCTCCGTCTTCTTTGTTAGAGCGCTTGTGTCTCAATTAGGAGTTAATAAAATTGAGAGTGGCTCTACGTTTCCTACTTTATTCTTTGTGATTGGAAAATTGAACTGAAAGAGAACATTCTGTATTAAATTTAGAAGTACCTAAAGAAAGTGTTAGATGAAAATGAGGAAACCTAATACATTGGGAGTTATGGTTGGTGAAAATTGGAATTGCTTTAAACTTTTTTTTTATTTATAATAAGCTCGCATTTGTCCACCATATCGCCTAATATAAACTTAAAAAAAAAAATACTTTATTTTATTGAAAGATATTTTGGTTCACAGAATTCCGCATTTTCTGCCAAAGTATATTCCGGACCAGTAAATCCACTTCAAGGTTTTGTTTAAGCATGTTTTCAATATAGATCCTACGGAACCTTTGCTGTATAACTTTTTTCTAAGTAGAGTTTGAGCAGGTTTAGTTTTTCTTTTTATTCTGTTCTCGCACACAAGTGGCAACCGCAGCTTTGTCACCAGCCAGTGTTTATTTAAAAAGAGTATCGTTTCGTATAATCCATATAAATACTCTTTTGGCTCTATGGCCTAAAAATATATCTTGATTCGTGTAGCAACTGATCAGTAGATTCTTTATAAAAATTATCTTTATAATATTTGAATAAAGAATGAGTTAAGCAATCGCTAAACAGCTTCCAGATTTTTTTATATAAGTGTGCTATTAATTAATAAATAAATAAATAAAACAGCAGTGCTTAGCGAATTCATATAATCCTGTAGAGAAATATTTTTATACTGCCCTTAAAAGTTTTATAGATAGAAACAAAATTCAACATAATCAAATGTGTCCATGTAAGTATATCTATACCAATATTATAAAGAGTTTTTTATTATTTTTGTTTGTACCGAATAGGCTCCGAAACTACTGACCCGATTTTAAAAAAAAAAACACCAATAGAAAGTTACATTATTCCTTAGTGACATAGGCTATTTTTGAATCCCGAAAACGAGTCCTGTGGGGTGGTTCACAGGAGAGAAGCCGCGGGGAACAGCTAGTGAGAAATAAAATATTTTTAATTTGAATTATCTCTCCTTGCAGTATGTATTGGCCAGACCAAAGGCTTGATGAATTGATGAGCAAAACAAGTATGGGTACAACCCATGTCAAACCTAAATGTCCATTGAAACCTTCTAGAAACCAGGGAGAAGGTTACAAAATGAAACAGGACAACTTACTTATCAATAGGTTGTCCTGTTGTTATGATGTGTTTGTAAGTCTTAAATCAGTCATTGTTTTACAAATAAATACGAAACTCGTTTATCGAAAATTCGAGGAAAATGTTACGAGTAAGTTTTTAATTCAAGATTTTAAAGTTTAAAAGAATTAGGTGAATGCGAAGGGTAATTTTTCCAAGCAACGGTTGAAGGTGTTCTAAGAAAATGGGAAGCCTATGTTTCTATTTTTTGTTTCTACTTTGCAACTCTTTTTTCTAGATTTTAAACCAATCACCTATTTATAGAATCAGTATTATTACTTTGATCTATTTATTTGCTACTACTACTTACATGAAATTCTTACTTATACATAAAAAAACATTTAGGCACTAGACTTTTCTATAATTTTGAAGAATTAACAGTAACTTAATGTGTAATTGCTATTGACTTGCTATCAACAAACGATATGTAATGATACACCATTGATTTAGGTACGTACGTAGTACATTTAACTCAGTGTGGTACACTTTTTCTTGTTACCCACATAATTGTAAGAAAATATTTGCGCAACTACTACTTACAAATTTATTTACAAGTACCCGTCGTTCTTCATAAGTTCGTGTATCAAGTAATGATTAACTTGTATTTCTCATGATAAGTGAATTGTATTTGTTGATTTTTGAGAAATATAAATGTCTTAAACCGTTGATCAACAAGATATATTATTGATAGTGAAAGAAATGTTCACGAGCAGTGGACATTCATTTAAGTATCTTCTTTAGGTTTAAAATTCCATTTAAATTTATATTAAACTAGCGATCCGCCCCAGCATCGCTCGTGACAATTTGTCACTGGACTTTGTTTTATAATATGTAGTGATGAAGTGATGGTTTGTTACATACATACGTACGTACATAAACTGACGCCTTTTTCCCATAGGGGTAGGTAGAAACCAAAGAACGCAACCTACTACGATCATTACATACTTCTTTTGCTGCACCCACGTTTATACATGTAGTCATACTCGCACGCTGCACCGGGTATGAGTACTGCGCACCTGGCCTTTCTGAAGAACATCACCAATAAGGTTTATGTATGTCTTTCTAGGGCGTCCTCTTCCGCTGTTACGTTACCTTGTTCATTCATCCTCTCATCTTGGCATTCTTTTTAAAAAAATTGTCACTACATCTTTTATACCTTAACGTTGTTTTATTACATCATTCCTCAATCTATCATTTAAAGTTACACCACACATACTTCGCAAAGAACGCATTTCTACTGCATTAGTCCTACTTTCGTGTCTTTTTTGCCATACCTAACCTTCACTTCCATACATACTTAATTAGTAGTATATTATATATATTACTAGCGGACCCCTTGCGGTTTCACACGCGTAGTGCCCATTCCAGTGGGAATACAGTGATAAAAAGCGTAGCTACCCAACGGTGAAAGAATTTTTGAAATCGGTCCAGTAGCTCTCAAGATACAGGTTGCCCTAGTTTGAGAGGCAGGGTTCATTATTCAAAATGGTTGCAATGCAATTCTTGCAATATAGCTGTACGTGTATGCAAACTGTAATGTAACCTTTCTTTTTGTACCAATAAACATTTATTATTTATTTTATTTATAAGTTTATTCTTTACATACAAAAATACAAATCTTTCCTCTTTATAATATTAGAATTGATACTGGTCGAATGGCGATCTCTTTTCACAGAGAGCACATGGCTGAGAATCTTAGGCAACTATTTATCCCTGAAAATAGTCGAAGAGTGAATAGTTTACTTCTAGGCAAGCGTACTTCACCTTCGACCATATCATTGCGAGATAGAGGTCCAGCGCGAGCCTACCTCGTTTCCTATGTGATAGCCATCCATTACACTACTTCATTATCTCAAGTATCCTTTATTTTTATAAAGTATGTTTTATTAATGGAAGTAATTGTTCAATGACCACGTCATCGCTTACCATCAGGCGAGATCGTGAAAACGCGTTTAGTCGTTTTAAAATGATGCCATTAATATGTTACAAATGAATACAGCTTAGTCATTATTATCTGAAAGACTGTCACACCAATGTATAATTACAGGCGGCAGATTAATTGTTTATCCGTCAATTTTACTTTCTTTCAAATAATCAGGCTAAAGGAGTTTAACAATATAATGCATCAACTTATAAGTTCGGCTTTCCATGGCATGCTTACTATTTAGATGAAAAAACAATTCAAAAGTGCGACAAGGACGTGTAGGCTTAAAATAAATAAGTAATATTTAAACAATAACAATTTAGAAGTAGGTATTATGGACTTAAGGCATTGAACTCATTAAAACAATACACTGATTTCATGGTTTATAAGCGTTACTAGTAATTTATGAGTGTGCGTTTATGTATTTATGAGAAGAATAACAATAACTTTATTGTCTCTTCAGAACTGACCTATATTCTTTAACTGTTTGTTAATGCATTGATAACCAATTTGCATTAATCAGCACATAACTACTCAGTTAATGCAAAAATGGTGTGATATCAACGCTCATTTGTTTACATAACCAATTTGCAAGTGCAAAACAATAGCGATTTTTGCGTAATAATTGCTCTTCAATACAGAAGTTTCAGAGTTTTTGGCGGTTCTTTCTAGAAATAAGTGCATTTGACAAACTACGAATGATTAGCCAACGATTGTGTAGAGCCTGTACCTAAACTGTAGGTAATTCCGACTTTAATAACATAAAGCGTTTGATCGCGCGATGATTGCTGATTGCTGTTTCTTACGTAATAAGCCTGCCAATATTATTGTCAAGCGCTAGCCACCGTACTTGTTTTCTTCATGTATTAGTTAAATATGAGTATTTTCCATTTCAAATTACATTCGGCGGTTGAAGGAGAGGCGTGAAGAACTTTGTTCCTGACGGGGGTCCCCCGATCGAACACGTTTTTCGAGAATCTGGTTTATTTAAAATGCATAAAATTAAGGTTAGCGCAATCATTGTTTATTTAGGTACAGCTTTTTCGTAACCTGACAAAAACAAAGTGTCATTAGTAGGTAAGTAGTCATTGAATTTAAGCACGCTAAATTGTGTTGTCTTATTGTTTAAACCTATAGGAAACCTAAGCATTGTTAGTTTCTGAATTAAAAGACCTGAATGGTGACTGATTGATTAGGAAGTATTTTACCTAGTTTTAAAGATTAGGCATTAGATTTAGAAACAATAGTCTAAAGTCTAAGGCCACAGAATATCAAGCGAGAAGTTCATAGTTCTCCAATTGTGTTATTCTTTTAAATTCTTCTTCTTCTTCCTGCCCTTGTCCCATGTTGCTTGGGGTCTGCGCAACACGTCTCCTTCATCCATACCATCCTGTCCCCGGTCACGCTATTACTTACTCCCTTTTCTTTCACATCTCCTCATACAGTTCATCCATCTTTTCTTTGGCCTTCTCCTCCCTCTCTATCCATCTACATTTATATACATAACTCATTTAGTAACAAGCGTTTCATCCCTCCTTAGTTTTACTGTCTTAAATATCACTCTCAAATTATAATGAACCATGGACATCAATGACAGCGGTGAAAGAAAACATCGTGAGGAGACCAGCCCCCGTACCCTGACGTGTCAAAACTATAATAGTTCGACTTTAAAAAGGGGACAGATGTATACAAGTCATATATATTTGTCACTTACGCATACTCAAAATAACTTTGTTTTAAGAGCTTACGCCTTGAACTTATAATAAATATACTCGTAAGATAGAAATCGACATCTTGTGTGTGGTGTGCATGGGTGATCAATGGTCGTGCCTTCTCTGTATGAGAAGAGGGCTTTACCCTACAGTGGGATAGTTACAGGCTGGTATTTTGTAGCTATTTTCCTAATAAAAATACTCCAATAACAAAATAACATAACAATAACAATGTAAGCAATATATCAATACTTAAACGACCATTCTGTAAAGACATATACACATCTAAAACTGTAAATGATATTAACGACAATAATAAAGAATTCCTTCTCAACGAACGACCGTATAAATGCATAGAATTATAATCATTTATTGCATTTTAATCGCATACTGTTAACATTAATAGGTATACAGTTATTTTACCTTTTTAGATTCCGATGGTAAATTATGTCATCGACTGAGTTGTGAAGTCGTTTTATTTGTTTTTTCAATCTGTTTTTTGAGTTTAGGATTTCTTATTACTTTGCGAATTGAGGTTGTTGTATTTATTCTCCAACTCTTTTTTTATTTGTTTGATATTTCATTCAACTCATCTCCTCCTCCTTCTCTCTCTCTTCCTCTTCTACTCTTTCTTTTATTTATTTTTTGCGTGCGGCGCCATGTGTGCGTGCGCTGTGTGTAAGCTTGTAAATACAGCTTTAATTTGTGTGGCAGTACCGCGGCAATGCAAACAACCACCCACACATGCTTACTCACACATAGCGCCACGCGCAAAGATGACTTGAACTGATTGAACTATGTATTAACATGTGATTGAACACGGTAAGTTATTTACCCGTAACTTAAAGAGGAACGATACAAATCTAATGGTTCCTTCGAAAAACTCCTGCTTGGACCGATTACTTTCAAGCTAGTGGTAAAATAAATTGTAGTTCTGAAAAATAAAAAAACACGCTCTAATGGTAACTTAAACATAAAAGTCGCTAATCCTAAAGATCCTGGTAAGGATAATGGGACAATAGTACATTATGGTACAAGTGTGTTATGTTGGTGATTACCGCTGAGGCGCCATTGAGACCCGAGCCGTTAGGTGAGGGTCTTACGAGAGCCGAGGACGGTAATCATCAATACACACGTGTATCATACGACGTTTTTCAACACACTTGTGAAGAAAATAATACAAAAAAATCATTTCCAACAGTGAAAACGAGTTGTGAAATTTATTTCGCAATGGCGGGCAAAATTATTCAGTTTTTCTATGCGCGCGCATCTAACAATGGCGATCGGCCATAGACTAAAAATAATGAGTTATCCTTTTTTTGGCTTTTCGCGGGTTGCGTTTTAGCCACGTACAAAATGGGGATTTTCAAGTTTTCTTTATTACAGACAAAAACAAAAGTTATATTTAAGTGAAAGTTTTATTTAATAAACACGTACAAGTTGAAATTATCTATTTAAATACGAAGTTGCATGAAATGTGTTGCATTTGTACTATTGAGCACGATCTTTTTTGTATCGAAACTTTTTTAAGAACAAAGCAACTCAACCAATAAATTTAAAAAAAAAACTCTTTATCTCACTTGTCAATAATAGTAATGAAAAAGTCACAGTTTGATAACAGGTGTCATTATGTGCCTAATTGCGGTGAAATTAGAGCCACTTTATGAGCAAGTGTGTTGAAAAACTATTTTTCAATACAGTTGTTAAACATGGCGTACTTTCAGAGGCTATAATTATGATTCGAAAATTAAATCTTTCGCACAGGCATCTTTCTATTACGCGGTCGTGACTTTTGTTTACGAGCTCGATCATTAGTTTTGCAGTTAAGTTTTAAATGTTTTAGTTAATTTAAAAAAGTTTAGTAGCAAGGAGTTTTCATACTTAAAATAAAATGGGATTTTATTCGAGGCCAAAATGAATGAGTCCGTACGTCTTAGCATAAAATTCTCAAAAGTTTATGAAATGGTTGTTTAATATATTGAATTAACAGTTTTAATTTCATTATTTTAACATAAACATTTGTCAAAAATCGAATAGGCTGTATAGGCTGTTTTCGTTGTAAAAAAAAAATTGGTATCTCTAACTCTATCTCGATCTCGATCTCGATCTCGATCTCGATCTCTATCTCTATCTCTATCTCTATCTCTATCTCTATCTCTATCTCTATCTCTATCTCTATCTCTATCTCTATCTCTATCTCTATCTCTATCTCTATCTCTATCTCTATCTCTATCTCTATCTCTATCTCTATCTCTATCTCTATCTCTATCTCTATCTCTATCTCTATCTCTAACTCTATCTCTTTCTCTATCTCTATCTCTAACTCTAACTCTATCTCTTTCTCTATCTCTATCTCTATCTCTATCTCTATCTCTATCTCTAACTCTATCTCTATCTAAGTTTGTATAACTCTATCTCTAACTCTATCTCTAACTCTATCTCTATCTCTATCTCTAACTCTATCTCTAACTCTATCTCTAACTCTATATCTCTAACTCTATCTCTATCTCTAACTCTATCTCTAACTCTATCTCTAACTCTGTCTCTATCTCTAACTCTATCTCTATCTCTAACTCTATCTCTAACTCTATCTCTAACTCTATCTTTAACTCTTTCTCTAACTCTATCTCTATCTCGATCTCTAACTCTATCTCTAATTGTATCTCTATCTCTATCTCTATCTCTAACTCTATCTCTTTCTCTATCTCTAACTCTATCTCTTTCTCTATCTCTATCTCTAACTCTATCTCTATCTAAGTTTGTATAACTCTATCTCTAACTCTATCTCTAACTCTATCTCTATCTCTATCTCTAACTCTATCTCTAACTCTATCTCTAACTCTATCTCTAACTCCATCTCTAACTCTATCTCTAACTCTATCTCTAACTCTATCTCTAACTCTGTCTCTATCTCTAACTCTATCTCTATCTCTAACTCTATCTCTAACTCTATCTTTAACTCTTTCTCTAACTCTATCTCTATCTCGATCTCTAACTCTATCTCTAATTGTATCTCTATCTCTAACTCTATCTCTATCTCTAACTCTATCTCTAACTCTATCTCTAACTCTGTCTCTATCTCTAACTCTATCTCTATCTCTAACTCTATCTCTAACTCTATCTCTAACTCTATCTTTAACTCTTTCTCTAACTCTATCTCTATCTCGATCTCTAACTCTATCTCTAATTGTATCTCTATCTCTATCTCTATCTCTAACTCTATCTCTTTCTCTATCTCTAACTCTATCTCTTTCTCTATCTCTATCTCTAACTCTATCTCTATCTAAGTTTGTATAACTCTATCTCTAACTCTATCTCTAACTCTATCTCTATCTCTATCTCTAACTCTATCTCTAACTCTATCTCTAACTCTATCTCTAACTCCATCTCTAACTCTATCTCTAACTCTATCTCTAACTCTATCTCTAACTCTGTCTCTATCTCTAACTCTATCTCTATCTCTAACTCTATCTCTAACTCTATCTTTAACTCTTTCTCTAACTCTATCTCTATCTCGATCTCTAACTCTATCTCTAATTGTATCTCTATCTCTATCTCTATCTCTAACTCTATCTCTTTCTCTATCTCTATCTCTAACTCTAACTCTATCTCTTTCTCTATCTCTATCTCTATCTCTAACTCTATCTCTATCTAAGTTTGTATAACTCTATCTCTAACTCTATCTCTATCTCTAACTCTAACTCTATCTCTAACTCTATCTCTAACTCTATCTCTAACTCTATCTCTAACTCTATCTCTAACTCTGTCTCTATCTCTAACTCTGTCTCTATCTCTAACTCTATCTCTATCTCTAACTCTATCTCTAACTCTATCTCTAACTCTATCTCTAACTCTATCTTTAACTCTTTCTCTAACTCTATCTCTAACTCTATCTCTATCTCGATCTCTAACTCTATCTCTAATTGTATCTCTATCTCTAACTCTATCTCTATCTAAGTTTGTATAACTCTATCTCTAACTCTATCTCTATCTAAGTTTGTATAACTCTATCTCTAACTCTATCTCTATCTAAGTTTGTATAACTCTATCTCTAACTCTATCTCTATCTAAGTTTGTATAACTCTATCTCTAACTCTATCTCTATCTAAGTTTAGTTGTATAGCATTGAGATGGAGTTTGAATATTATATTGGTGTTCTAAATTCAAACACCAAAACAGTGATTAAAAGTGCTTTTATTCACTGTTTTCAGTATAAATAGTATATTATGCAACTAGTGAATAAAAGACGGATTTAATGCGAGGGCCGTAGATGAATCACAAGTAAGTGAAGGATTCTAACGACTGAATCACGACCGTAGGGAGTGATTCATGATGATTGAATCACGAGCATAGCGAGTGATTCAAGTGTTAGAATCATGAGCGACGCGAGTGATTCATGGCCCTCGATATAAATCCGTTTTATTCAAGAGTTGCATACTATATTTTATACCATGACTACGAGAAAAAGAAAGATTGAAGCGGCACAAGGAATAATAATAAATAAATGGGTTTATTACCTTCAAAATTTACAAAAAAATGTGAAACCCTGACCCCTGAGCTAGGTAACAGCACTTCTGTTTCAATCTCTATCACTATCTCTAACTCTATCTCTAACTCTGTCTCTAACTCTATCTCTATCTCTAACTCTATCTCTAAATCTAACTCTATCTCTAACTCTATCTCTAACTCTATCTCTAACTCTATCTCTACCTCTATCTCTAACTCTATCTCTACCTCTATCTCTAACTCTATCTCTAACTCTACCTCTAACTCTACCTCTAACTCTAACTCTACCTCTAACTCTACCTCTAACTCTATCTCTAACTCTATCTCTACCTCTAACTCTACCTCTAACTCTACCTCTAACTCTATCTCTAACTCTATCTCTACCTCTATCTCTAACTCTATCTCTACCTCTATCTCTAACTCTATCTCTAACTCTCCCTATCTCTAACTCTATCTCTACCTCTATCTCTAACTCTATCTCTAACTCTCCCTATCTCTAACTCTATCTCTATCTCTATCTAAGTTTGTATCGAATATTTTATGCGTAAGGAGGTTGTACAGCATTGAGATGGAGTTGAATATGATATTGGTGTGTTCTAAATTCAAACACCAAAACAACCTCTAACTCTACCTCTAACTCTATCTCTAACTCTATCTCTACCTCTACCTCTATCTCTAACTCTATCTCTACCTCTATCTCTAACTCTATCTCTAACTCTCCCTATCTCTAACTCTATCTCTACCTCTATCTCTAACTCTATCTCTAACTCTCCCTATCTCTAACTCTATCTCTATCTAAGTTTGTATCGAATATTTTATGCGTAAGGAGGTTGTACAGCATTGAGATGGAGTTGAATATGATATTGGTGTGTTCTAAATTCAAACACCAAAACAGTGATTAAAAGTGCTTTTTATTCACTGTTTTCAGTGAATAAAATAAGCTTTTTAGAGGGGGAATGGTATAAATAAAATAAGCTTTTTAGAGGAGGAATGGTATATTGTTTTTTGTGTGATAAATTATTTCTTTTTTTTAATATGAGTTCAAGTACAAGTGATGAAATGGAATTAACTCCACCCGATATTTTATCTGAGGCCAACACTGCGCAAGATGAAATTTTGCCTCCAAAATCTCGAGAAAGGTATATGGCGACTTACGTTAATTTTATTTTATGGAAAAATAAAATTTAATTCTTTGTCTTGTTTTTACTATTTCCCACAACTGTATTGAAAAACGTCGTGTGATACACGGGTGTGTAGGTTATTGCAAACTCGTGTCATTAAAAACCCTCGCCTTCGGCTCGGGCTTGTTAATGACAGCTCGTTTGCAGTAACCTACTTTCCACCCTTGTATCACAATGTACTATAAATTGTCATCGGTCCTTGATAAGTGTGCAAAGTTTGAAATCAATCCGACGTATTGAAGTGGGTGAAAATCACGTTCAAAGATTTCGTTACATAGATACATACATACCTACCAAATAATAAAAGCGTATTATAATTTTACATAAATAGTATTGTATTAGAATAATGTATAATAAACACATAATATAATTATCATAATTAATGTAAATGAAATTTCGGTGTAAAGGCGCCTCTAATATTACAACATTTCATTTGGTTTGTCTATTAATCAATTCATTATAATAATAATAAAGCCTTTATTTACTGATAAACTTAAACTACAATTACAATATAATATAGAAATTAAACATAACAAATTATTGCACTTCGGTGTCTTCGTCCATCAGCACGTCCCTTGACGCATAGGCCTCCCCCAGGCTCCTCCACTTGTCACGGTCTCGTGTAGCTCTGGCCCACAGGCCTCCATCTATCTCCACTATGTCATCGGCCCAGCGTTTGCGTTGTCAATAATTTCATTGATACTTTCTAATTTCATTAATATTCAATATTCGTGCAGTAAATCACACGCTTGTCGTGTCCGTATCGCTGTCATATTGTAAGTGTATCGCTAGCAAGGTCATCTAATTTGCATTTAATTGTCTTTTTTTACACGTTCGTGATTGGTAGAGGTAATACCAGGTAGAGATGGTTATTAATGTGTAATAAAAATTGCAGCAACTCATTCGGCAAAACATGTGAAACAAATGTGTCTTTTTAATCATCAGTAAAATGTGCCCAATAATATTGGGATAGGTTATGGGCTAATTAATATAAAAAATTCGTAACATAACTATTAGTGTCACTTCCACTACCACAATCTCACCTGATGGTAAGCGATGATGTGGTCAACGGTGAAGCAAGCTTGACCAGAAGTAACCTATTCACTCTTGACTTAAAGGTCCCGAGGTTTTGACGGTGACCGATGGCGCATCACCGTCCGTCTTGCAGTCCGATTATGAAACGGGCTAGACGGCATTACATCATACAATTCTTCGCTCAATTCCCGAAATGCATAAAAACCGACAAGCTGGCAACTCAGCGACGATGTTCAAGTCTCTGTGGAGCTTTGACTTGACCAGTGCCTCATTGCCGATGAGCCTCTTGGGCCGTTTTTCTTTCGACTCTAGTGCATCAAGCTGGTATTTGGCATTAGTGTTTAGTATCGATTGAGGTCGTATTTTTTTTTATGTATCTTTGTTTGAAAATTTTTGTCAATTTTGTGACGACTGGGTTGAGAAGTGGTCTGGATAAAATACTTGTAATACAAATTGTAACATAGAAAACAGTAAAATACGATCTTGGAAAACATGCTAAATGTTTTAGTTTATTAGTTATATTTTTTTTTGCTATAGAGAACTTTACGAACATGCGTTTCCTAATGTTTGTCGATGTAGGTAATTTTCCAAAACAGGAAAATATTACGAAACCAATTGGGATGTTTCCTGGATATAAAAATGATAAATTATTTAGTCCGTCAGTGAAATTATCAAAAATAATATTAGACCCGTATTTTTGCTTTGTAATAAATCAAAATTGACAAAGATAAAGCGCCTCAAAGTTTAGGAGTGGGGGCTTGTGACGTCACTTTATCATTAAAAAGTGTAGCACACCGTGACGTCACACGATATTTCAACGCACTGTATCGTCGTCACTTTATGTCTTCGTGTCAAAAGAAAAAATATGTGACCAATATTTTTTATTAATCTACCTGAAGGACAAAACACTAATTTTCAGTCAACTACCCTATTTTCTAATACCCAATGCTTTTCCAATACCCCACTAAATTGGTTAAAATAACTATTAAAATATTATATAGTAATCCTTTGATATTCCAAATTGTTGTAACATTTGTGGTGATGTTCCAATTTTTTCAGGATCTGTGTATTAACTTTTAGTGATCGAAGATTAACTTGTGATATTATCGAGTACCATCATCATCATCATATAAGCCGAAAGATATCCAGTGCTGGTCATAGCCTCACCCCAAGCGTCGCCACATTGACGAGTATATATCTACATAAAAGGAAGATTATATTAGTTCCACGGATATTATTCTAATTAATTACCTAGTTAATGCCATTCCAATCACATATCCCATAATCTTTATTAATGTCATCGAAAAACACAGATGTAAATACACACATACATTTACCTCCACCAGACTAATTGGTGACCAATTATGAATCTTGAAGCGTTGGAAATAGGGTGTCATATGGATTGTAATGATTGTTAAATTTATGTTTGTTTGAAAATACCTGTTGCGTAAAATGTGAAGGACTGACGGCCACTCTCCGCTTTACAAAAGGGCGTTGGTTTATTAGTATTTTACTGCCCTATACAGAGTGTTAGGTAAGACCACCGAACACCTCCCTGACGTCATACATATCGTACAGTTAAGGATCAAAAGTGTAGTCACACTGTACCAAAACAGCAACGACATTTTTTTCTCAGGCAGAAAAATTTCAAGTTTTCACGATTTAATCTATACTTTAATTTCTATACAACTTAAAGCAGTTGTGGATAATTAAATTTCTGCTACAAAAACTAGCCATTTAAGTTTTAAGAAAGTAAGACTGCACTTTTGACCCTTGACTTGTATCATCATCTTCCTGCCCTTGTCCCATGTTACTTGGGGTCGGCGCAACACGTTTTCTTCTTCCATACCGTCCTGTCCCCAGTCACGCTATCACTGACTTCCTTTTCTTTCATATCACTCCTCACACAGTCCATCCATCTTTTCTTTGGCCGTCCCCTCCCTCTCCATCCATCCACATTTATATTCATAACTCTTTTAGTAACATGCGCTTCATCCCTCCTCATCAGATGACCATACCAGGACAAACGGTTTCCTTTCAACTTTTCTGTCACTGGCGCCACTTTCAAACTTCCTCTAATATACTCATTTCTCACTTTATCCATTCTCGTCACTCCGCACATCTATCTCATCATTCTTTGACTTGTAGACCATATACAACAGTAAGGATCGTGCTCCCTTCTCAATGGGGGTTGCGGGAGTTTCCACATTGTTCTGTATGTTAGTGTGTGAAACCGTTAACTCAAATCATGCCGATGGCTATAGCTGAAACTTGTGCTCAGTGCGCATTGCGCGGACACAAATATTATAAGTAACGCTTTTATGGCCGGTCTGTGGTTACACATACGTTAAGTGACAAACATTGCTAACACAGCAACTCTGAAATATGAAAAATTACTCAGCTGCTGCCTCCGTTTTGATCTCGTATAGTTTTTGCACTTTGTAGGAAACAGATTTTTTTTATTTTTGTTTTTTTTCCATAGGTTCTAATTAGACTGGCTGCATCTGCTTGTGAACTGCAATCCTCCAGTAAACATACGCAATCGGTTGGCAGTTTCGATGCGTTATGTGAACTTCACAAAAACTGCACCCAAACATCAAATTTGTTGTTGGTGTAAAGCCCGTCTATTTAGAGGCGTACTTGTTCATTTTATGAGTACTACAATTCCTTTGACCTACCGGCCTGTATATCTTCTGGTACTCATTTCGGGTGCCTAATCTACACCTATAGTAAAGGTTTCGAAGGTGACGCCCGATACCGTTCATAAAGGTTGGATAATTAAAGTTTATAGTGCTAATAGAATTTGCAATGGAGATCTGTAACTGGAGAACTAAGTTTCTTAACTATAATAGTGAGGATTTTCATTGAGTTAAGAGAGAAGAGCCTTACGTTAAGATGACATCAGGCCTATTTTCAGTATCAATGTGACTTTCAATTAATATGTGCTTTCTAAGTTTACCTTGGACATCGCTGACAACGGTGACGGAAAACATCGTGAGGATACCTGTATTTGATAGTTTGTGCTCATTGGTGTAATTGCTGCAAGGCATTCCAGTGCGAGTTTACTGATAAATAAAAAATATATCATACCAAACATATGCAAAATTAGAAAACAGTAACACTAATAAAAAATACGGATATGGATAGTTTATCAAACCATAAATAAGATTAACACAACAACAAAAATAACATACAATACCCGCATAGCAATCATTTTAAAACATACATCACAACATCAATGTGTACATGCCTGCATGCTCGTGCAAGTCACTTACACAGGATCTTTTCTTAATATTATTTGCTAGTATGAATTTGTAAATGAGCCTTGTTCAATAAATAAATAAATTGCAATCATATTACAATCAACAAAAATAAATAATTATCCCCGGTTCCACCATTCCCAATAACCTATGACTAAACAACCGTTTAATTAAAACATCGTTTAACAACTGGTAATCCTCGATTAGCACCTCCATTTAAGGTGTATTCAAAATCTTTTAACCTTATTTAATTATGTTGTGTGGGCGAATGGTCGAAATAAGCGTACGGGTTGTATAGTTTGTATAGTATTGAACGCTGGTATAGGTAGCAAGTGACATTTGAAGTCCGATACAAAAGCAGCTGCCTAATATGCTAATCTAGGATTTGTCATTTAGATCGTATAGTTTAAGAATTATTTTATTATCACCTGGGAGCGGCGTGATGTGTATCCTTTGTTTGTGTCTAAAGTACGACAGCATTAAAACTGAGAGACACTATGTATCCTTAGCTAAAATAAGTTGTATTTACCTTTGTAGGGTCCCTAGGCATTCACATTTATGACTGGCTATTTGAATTGCGGACTCCTTAATATTGCTAACGGCTGTCACAGATATTCATTTGTTCTAACCTGCGTATTGACACAGGTTATACCTTCGTTGCCGGTGAAGTCAAATTATGGGTGAGTGACACAATTGTCACTCACGCCTTAGGCCGACTACACCATGCGTTTTATCAACGCAACACCAGCCAAGGAACTGTTGTAAAAAGGAAATATTCTAAGTAAAATTATTTACGCCGCGTCTATTTTCAAGAATATTTTTTCCCGTCTAGTCAATTTCCATAGCTTCTGTAGCTAAACAAATTATGAAATCAGCGATGAATAATAACAGGCCGAGATGGTCCCGATCTCCTGAATTCTGCGCATGCCCGGCTTGGTTTTCACCAAGTTCACTAATTAACGTTAACCACCGAAACTTTGCATTGACTTTTAAGTGGATTTAAGTATTCATTGAACAGTTTCAAATTATTGGAGCTGAAATGAGAGAGGCTAATAAGATGCCCGGAGGATGTTGAAAATAGAATTATGGTTTTGTTTGATTGTGTGCCAGGAACTTGGATAGGTATTATAACAATAAATTACCATTTACAGAACAGTTCTCTGCCTTATAATAACATAGGACTTACAATAGTTGATGAAACGTGGGTGTAAATGTCCACTCGTTCCATTTTTAAGTAGAAAAGTTATTTTATTTTTATATTTTGCGTTTATAACGGTAAATATACATAAGTAGAATGCTGAAAAAAACACCGGAATCGAAGTCACTTCTTTCACTACCTAGGTAAACGCAATTCCAACTACGCCACTGAGACGCTGCACTTGTCGAACCTGCGAAATTCTTCAATGCATTTGGTACTCTTTTTTTCAACATTTTATTTTAGAAAAGTTAATTTACGTCATTGTTATCTCTCTGTAGACAGCTTTTTAATTATATGTATTACATATTATTATTTCGTAAGTGGATTTTTTATTTAGAAGAGACTATAAAGGAATAGCATATATTAGTACTTAGAGAATCCCCAGCATAGGGGATCGTAGTGGAACATTGAGTGCTGTGTAATCCCCTTGGGGGCTGATCTAGGGGATTTCAGTGGAACGAGTGTAAATGTCAGTGCCTACCAATTTTTCTGGAAAGGCTTTCCTATCTTATACTCTTGTACTTAGCATTCATTTAAGAAAGATACGAGTAGATAGCTAAATATACCGAATGAAATTAGTCGACGACTTTTGCCAAGAATTATAATTTTATTATTTTGCAACTAACCTCTTAGAGCAGATTTATTTATTCATATTTCTACGCAGGTAGTATTGAGGTCTTCGAAGACACCTCAGTAGGTAGTTTCAAGTAAATTGATGTCTATATCCATCTGATTATAAGTAGAAACCAACCCCAATTTATCAGTGGCTAGACTGAATGTATTTCTCCAAAGTATCTTCAGTAACAGTAAATAAAATAAATGTAGCTCCTATTCTAACATCTGCTGAAATATTTTCACTTCAGCGGAATCCACTTGAGAGCTGAAAGCGACTGTTGAAATGTCACAGATACGAAATCTTATTTTTAAATCATTTCAGTTTCTTTAGAGCCGTTGAAGTGAAAGGATAAAATGAAATATCAGATAGTTTTCTGCGAGAACAGTGAGAGTCGCTGAGCAAAATAGCTGGCTGGATGTTTACGTTTTTCTTAGAAACGAGACGCGTTAGATTTTCAAACCTTCAACAGTTTAGCTAGTATGACACTCTTTTTTTAAATCGAGTGATGATTCGCTTTTTAAAGTCGAGGGATATAGTAAGTTTATAACTTACTTTATTAACTTCCAAAACGGTTTTGAAGAAAAGCTAAATTTTAGGACAAAGTTAAAAAATCATATAATCCTGTAATTCTATTAGTATTTTAATATCTTAATCCCGAAGCAAACATTTTATGACACCTTAATAAATCAATATTATTATTATAATAAGTATGTTCACATAATTCCAAAGATTTATTAAATGATCACACTAGCGTCCAGTTGGTATATGGCTAATTATTCAAAATCTAGTGACAAGTATAATTTACATGTATTAATAAATCTACTAGTACAAAATAATTGCGATGACCAAGACTGGCCAGTTTTGTAAGTCGCAATCAGTTTGTTCAAGTACTAATAACTGTATGGAAATTGCAAAACTTGTTAGAAAACTTTGCCTATGTTTTAATATATTACGTGCATAATTTTCTGGCATATCATTTGCAGCTACTGGTTATTATATGACATGTTAATAAACATGGTTTACAAAAATGTCGTCAACTAAGGGCTGGCTAAAGAATAAATTAACTTCAATATCAACTGAACGGCCTCATGATCATCTCAATTATATTAAATTCAACTTGGCAATGGACAGCTCAGTAAAAGGATACAGAGATGTTCTGATATTCAGTCAAGCATCCGCATCTGCATTGTTTTTGAAAAGGTTCAATAGCTTTTTTTACTCAAAGACATCCCACCTTCGGAGAACATGGAACCTATCGCAGTAGTAGTAGCCCAAAATCTTTCTTCTGGTCTCACCTTATACTATATTATACGATTTTACTCTCCAGTTATTTCTTCTAAGTAATCATCTTCCTAGCCTTGTTGTTTTTTGCCCATACCGTCTTGTTAACCGTCATGCTTTCACTGACTTCCTTTTCTTTCATATCATCCATCTTTTCTTTTGCCTTCTCGCCGTCTTCAACCATCTACAGCTACACTGATATTTATAACTCTTAGCTTATATCTTTTTGAATACTAGCCTTACAAATATTTGTAAGATTGGAAGCTAACAACATAGTTGGGTATAATAAATTGTTAATTTATTTGTCTATCACTATCACTTCAATATTCCTTAAACCACAAATATTTACCGACCGTCAATACATTACGCATGCATGAATGCCTAAATATTGTAATATTAACCTTTGAAGTTGCGTTACAGTACTTAACACACATACCTTCAGTAATTAAGTGAATGTGTGATTTGTAGCATAAAACTTACTATGTTGCTTATTTGTAATATCGTTAAAGTCGGATACGTTTCTTGTAAACTTTTGTCATGGTTTCGTTTGCATACGCGCTTCTTCTTTCTGATTGTACTTCTGTTTGAAGAAAGGATTCTAACTACTACCTGCGCTACTGAATATACTCGTAAGCCTTTGATTCTTACTCCCGTTAACTAACTAACTTTTTGCCATGGTTCATTTGGCACAGGTTCTTCTTCCTTCGGGTTGTACTTCTCTACACCCTCTCTATATTTATGTATCATGTCTCTCTCTTCTGTCTTCATTTAAATATATAGTTTGTTGTCATCAGCCTGACTGATCGGGCGTTTTATAGATGTAATGACATTTAGTTTTGAAAGTTAATCAGCCTGCAGTTATATTCTGTAAACATCTCACGGTGAAAACTTAGTTGAAGGTGAGCGTTTTTCTCATGAAGGAAAGGAACCAGTATTGATAACCACTATAAATTGCTCATTGTGTTTTAGCGATATCAGATTACTTAATATTAGACTGAAATCGCTAACACAATATATCTAAGTTCTCGCACAATATATTCCATCATCTTCATCTTATATTAATTTGTGACCTATAATTTAGGTCAGCAAATATATACCGTATGTCAGAAACTGTATTTGGTTAGAGCACAGACGGAGCTCATTACGAGTGTGTTTCGCTTGACATTAGTTACATACTATTATATATCTTGGTAGTGGCACCCTGAGACGGAGTTTCCCGCTAATTGCAAAACAGGAGTCTTCAAATTCCGAGGAAATATATGACTTCTGGGTCAAAATAATGTTACACAGAACAATATTTCTATAGTTCCAAGAAGTTTATTCTATAAATAAAGGTTATGTCAGTTCAGTTACTGCACGCACTTTATAAATACAAAATTTTCTCGAACATGTCATGCGCCTGTTTCTACATTTTACGCATCAACTGTTACGATCTTACGCACGCTGCATCCACCTACGCACTTAAATTGCCATCAAATACTTTCTTACTACCTTGTGCTTGAGCTGAAATTCCTTCAACTTGAATGCTTCACTAACTTTGTACGACAGAAGATCAAATACCAGCAACTTCTGGCTCACCTGTTCAAGTATTTACTATTTGCGTACAGGTCATGTTATGTTGGTCATATGTGAGTCATAATGCATTGTTATGGTAGGACGCATGCAATGAAGTCTTACATAATGAGGGCTCAATGGGGGGGGCAGTGGGGGGCTTCTAACAAGTTTACCGAAGACCTTGGCCGGGTCACGTGGTTGCAGATGACACGCGGGTTTTTTATGCCCACAGTTATTATGACGATGTACTTGACAATAGATTTTAGTGTTTAGAAGCGTTGTTTTCTTGATGATAGGTTGTTATTTTGCGCTAGCACAGAGAGTTGGTGACACAAAGTGCTGGCTGCGTTAAGCTGACATTGGCCTCATTTTTGCCGACTGGCGACATAAGTCGCGATGTTTTTCGTGCAAGTTAAACTAGGAAGAGACGAAGGAAATTTTAAAGCAGTCAAAGGTCAAACTAAGAGGCCTTAACAGATTTCAATCGTTGACAGGTTCCAAACATGTCATCCAACCGCTAAAGTTCAACGTGTGAACTTTGAAGCTGGTCATCGCGTATATTTATAGGTAGTTTACTTCTATTGGCCTTGTATGAAATATTTCAATACTTTATTTAGAAAAATGGACGCCGAATATTAAATGGTATTTTACCAAATTGGTTTCATTCTCGGAGTTAGAAATGGATTTTTAATTAAAATGACAGCCTTACATTTTTTCTCAGCCTTTTTGCCACCTTTAATTTCAATATTGCCAGTTTTGTTATGTTTATAAACGTAAAAGTTTTGCCAGATAACTCCCGCCCCTGTCCCACAGAAAACAAGCGTTCCATCTACTTCAACATATAGATGAAAAGTGGACATCCAGCGATGCCGCTTTCACTCTGTGAAATTATTTTTGTAAGTATTTAGTTCGATACTTCTTGAGTTGACCTCCATCAATCAGTTTTAGGTCCTTGTAGCATTAGTTGAGTTCAAAGTCATCATCATGTTCGTCCTGCCTTTGCCCATGTTACATGGAGTCGGCGCAACAGGTTTTCTTCTCCCATACTGTCCTATCCCCCTTCACGCTATCACTGACTCTTTTTTCTTTCATGTCACTCCTCATACAGTCCATCCATCTTTTCTTTGTCCATCCCCTCGTTCTGCATCCATTCACATTTATATTCATAATAAATCTTTTATTAACTTGCGTTTCATCTCTCCTCATCACATGACCATACCAAGACAAACGGTTTCCTTTCAACTTTTCTGTCACTGGCGCCACTTTCAAACTTCCTCTAATTTTTCTCTTTATCCATTCATGGCACTCCGCAGATCCTTTAGTTTAGTTCAAAGTAAGATGTAGAAATATCCCTTAACACACATACCTTTCGCACCAGGCAGTTCACCTTCGTGGCGGGTGCATCTCAAAGCGCAGTCATAACCGACAGTCGTTCCGTCAAGGCTGACATCTCAAGAATGCGGAGAGATCGTTCCGTGGCGCAACACTGTTGTGCAAACCATCCTCTTGATTTGAACCTAGTTGTAACATTTGTGGACGTAATACGGTTTTTTTGTCTGGTTTATTTAGTACTGGTTTATTGAGTATAGAATAATTAATATAATTTTCATTCGGTGGGTATTAAAGATTTATTGTCTCAGGAGTATATAAAGTTGAGTCATCCTTTCTGTTGACAGCATTGTGATCATTAGTTCGTTTGGTTATTACGATGATCCTAGGATCATGAATATCGATTACACGTTTTATTGTGACTGCAAAATTTATTTAAGAGACACTGTCTCTAGCAATATGAAGTCTAGCCATTACAGAACCAACAAAGGTCAGCTAACCAGATGCTATTGCTATATCAAATAGAACATTAACTTCTATGACCTACTCAACCAGCCGGATACATCACAACAAAAACTCAAAATATCGCTGCACAAAAGCCCTTACTGAGCCTACAATATATCATAATCTAGGTAAGAACTATAATGTCCAACATGTCACTTATTTACTACACTCTTTCATCACAACCTCTTCTATAAATTGCGAATAATCATTATGTGGTAGTCATCTATCATGTTAGCAGCTAATGCCTTTGTGATAGGCTAACCAGACGGATGATGCATTGTCTTTACAAACGACTGATCACTTATTTAGGACTATATTTTGACTGTGACTTCGCTTGCCTGGGTTTGGATTTCAACGCCATCTAAGTTAATAGCTAACTCCTGCAGGAGTTGCGACTTAGGTCAAGTTTTTTTCGGATATTCTCGTCCAAACAGCACCCTACAGGGATTTCTTTAAGTATACGGCTATATTCTTGTTGTCTTTAAACTATCTCTATACAAAGTTTCATGAAAATCCATTCAGCGGTTTAGCCATATTAATCTTATTTTTTATTTAGTCTACATTCTTCCTCAGTCTTCAAGCTATCTTTTCATGAAAATCAGTTCAGCATTTTAGCCGTGATTGCCCGTGATAGCCGAACATACATACCTATAGACATACATTTTCACATATAGACTTGAGTAGACATGAATAATATGAATTGCGAATCAGTGCGTTCATTTCTCATAGAGGTGTCATAACACTTGTAGCCTGTAGTTGTAGACAAATAAATGGTGTTGCCTGTCTGTAACTTGATAATTAATGAGTTTAGTTATGACGTATTTTTATACGCTTGACCTGTATCTAGACGATACGCTTGACTGTATGATGCATGACGTGTGTAGTACATAAAATATCAGTTAGGAATTGTAGGTCACATTTAGTTTAGATGGACATGTAAAAGTGTTATCATTTACTAATCCTACTATATCACATCACACTAATATTATACAGGCGAAAGTATGTGCGTATATGTGTGTTCAGTGTTCGTATGTTTGTTAATTCTTCACGCTCAAACGGCTGGACGGATCTGAATGAAATTTGCCATAGAGATAGATTATAGTCTGGCACATAGGATACTTTTATCCCGGGAATATGTTCCCTTGGGATAAGTTTCGACTTCCACACGAGCGAAACCGCTGGCAGAAACTGCGACTGGACTGCGATAGATAATAGTCTAAAATAGCACATCGGCTACTTGTTATCCCGGAAAAACGTATATTTCCCGTAGGACAACTTATGACTTTCACGCGGGTGAAGCCGCTGGCAGAAGCTAGTTTACAGCATAAATAACATCTGACCTAGTGGTCGCAAGCATCCTGGCTTCGATGTCCAGGTCAGGTAGTGTTATTGGGTTTTTCTATCTGGAATTTCTCAGTGGCTGCCCGGAGTCTAGATTTGTGTCCATCGTCATCATCATTTCAGCCAAAGGACGTCCACTGCTGGACATAGGCCTCCCCCAAGTATCGCGACCTCGACCGGACTTGTGTGTCTCGCATCCAACGGACGTCCGCAGTCCTGACAAGCTCATCGCTCCACTGCTACTTAATTGGATTTGTGCCCGGTTCATGGCAATAGTCTCGGGCACCTTTGTCCCTGGCGAATTGTGTGTGTACTATAGGTACACCTCTATCTAAGTCTTGTACTATTGATGTTATATTAAGTGTTTTATGTTTATATAAGTTTTATAACTTAAAACAGAATGTGTTCGGCTTTCCGAACTAACGTGTCCATACTCCAGGAACTCGGCATCACGTAGCGTTTGTCGAACGTAGTACAGTCGCGCATACTGCAATACTTTGGACACGTCTCTAGGCGAGATGGCGACTCCATAGAGCGGCTGGTCGTACAAGGAAAAGTGGAGGGAACCAGATTACGCGGCAAGTCACCTATGCGCTGGACTGACCAAATGAAACCCGCAGTAGGAGGCCGCTTATCTAATTGCGCCAAGCAGTCCGCCAGCAGGGAGAGATGGCGGGAGATCTTGCGGAGAGCTATGTCTGCATCTACCACCGATGTGGACGCCACGACGTGACCACGACCGCTCTTCCAAGAGCGAAACGACAGAGAAGAAGAAGACAACATAATGTACCAGATATTTTGATTTGGTATGGTGCATGTTTTAGGAAAAGATTACAATAAAATAATTTGACGGCTTTGACCTGATGCTGCAGCCAGAATTATTAGCTATAACGCTTTAATATATTGCTGTGAAATATTCTGTTAAATCAATTTTTGCAAGGTTTCTAAGCATCTTTAATTAATAAATTATTCAAAAATTAAAAATTATTTGAAAAGTCTGCTCGCAAGAAATAATATGAACGATGTCTATTTCAGGCTATATAATCGTTTAGACTCTCTTACATCAGACCACGTAACAAGGTGGTTTATACTTAGCCAGCAACGACTCAGCAAAACTAATTTAAAGCAAGCCATAAAAGCTACGACTAATCAAAACGAGAACGCACAACTGCAAAATTCAAAGAACGTTTAAAACGCAATCATGCCCGATATCCTGATTTATAGTATTCATCTACACTGATTGAAAAATGAAACTGTTCTGCGATTTGTTTTTGCGACTAAACGTTAGTTATTGTGGACCATCCGTCATTTGATGTCTCGATGCGGGTTTTCCTTTTGAGCCATAAATATTCCTAGATGCACTTTAATATGCAAATGTTTAAAGCGCGCTCGCTATTCACGCAACGATTGGATTTATTGACTGTGTTTTGTCATTTTAGTGTGATTACGTGGTACTGTTTGGAATTTTATGGCTTTGGGAAGCATTTTTACAGTGATTTATGGACAAGCAAATAAGATTCTAACTGAAACATTCTTATTAATTGCGTTACTTCTTGGAAGTTTAGTAGGTGTTAGTTTGTTTTATTTAGTGTTTTTTAGGATTCCGTACCCAAAGTTTAAAAACGAGACCCTGTTACTAAGACTCAGCGGTCCGTCTGTCTGTCCGTCTGTCACCGACACCGTGACAGCTAGGCAGTTGAAATTTTCACAGATTATGTATTTATGTTGCCGCTATATCAACAAAAATTAAAAACTGTCTAAAATAAATATTTTCGTGGGGATCCCATACAAAATTCGTGATTATTTTGCCGTTTTTTTGCGATGATGGTACGGTACCCTTCGTGCGCAAGTCCGACTCGCACTTGACTGGTTTTATCTATATTAGGAGTATTAAGTACCTACTTTCAAGATCTTTCTATATGTTATTAAAACATAACTTTCAAAATAAACTAAACAACTTACGCTTCCATACTAGAATAGCCGGAAATCCCATTGCCATTATAAACACGACTTCTCGACAAATTAATCGGGTGTTCCATGTCCACCCTTATGCAATACTCGTACAGGGTGGTATCGGATGAAAATTTTCAATTATCGAGTCGCACCGTCCATGCCCGTTTAATTAAGAAACGCTAAGGTTTCAGTAACGTTACCTAAGGAGCACCACAAACTAATGAAATATTTTTCTTTCATCTAGAAAAAACTAGCTTTTACGGCAATGTTGCGTTGGCGTAAATTGTTCCACTGCCAGCGGCGATGCCTCTGTGTCTTAGCGAAAATTATTCTACAGGAATATCATCAGCTTTTGCCCACTGCTGGGACACAGGCCACCTCTCAAAGAGAGGAAAATGGGCTATAATCCACCACGCGGGCCCAGTGCGGATTGGTAGATGTCACATGTCTTCGAATGTTTGGTTTTAAGACATGCCGGTTTCCTCACGATGTTTTCCTTCACCGTTTACAGGAATATACTGCTGAGATTTAAAGTATGCTATGGACCTAATCAAATCCATTGTTTCGTGTGTGTTTTTAATTGAACTCCGTTTAGCTGGTTAGGTTAACAAACATACATACAGACTTTCATTTCTATAACATAGTAGGATTGCTTAACAGTAAATCTAATTACATCAGTCGCTATATGTTTGTTTTTCGTCTTTCTTCATTGTATAAGGAAGTATACAGAAACTTCGGGCATTGTACAATGTATAGGGAATAATTAAAAACTTTTGATGAAGTTGTAGAAGTTCGAAGGCTATTATAAGGGAAATAATTAATTGAAATTATGTATGAGGTTTCATGATCCGCCATCTTTGGATTTGTTTGTGCTTACAAACGGCAGACGGGTATACGCATGCATTTGTTTATAATACTAGGTTTTGTCTGCTTAGTTAACTGTGTCATAATAGTACATTATGCTACAAGTGTGTAATGTTGGTGATTACCGCTGAGGCGCCATTGAGACCCGAGCCGTTAGGTGAGGGTCTTAAGAGAGCCGAGGACTGTAACCATCAATACACACGAGTATCATACGACGGTTTTCAACATACTCGTGAAGAAAATAATACAAATAAATCATTTTTAACAGTGAAAACGAGTTGTGAATTTTTTTCTCAAAATTTATCAGTTTTTCTATGCGCGCGCATCTAACAATGGCACTCGGTCATAGACTAAAAGAATGAAGTTTATTTTTTTTTGGCGTAGAAAATGGGGAATTTCAAGTTTTCTTTATTACAGAGAAAAACAAAAGTTATATTTGAGTGAAAGTTTTATTTATTAAACACGTACAAGTTGAAATTATCTATTTAAATACGAAGTTGTATGAAATGAGCAAGCAATAGGTACATTTATTTATTTTTACTATTGAGCAAGATATTATTTGTATCGAAACTGTTTTAAGAACAAAGCAACTCAAACAATAAACTAAAAAAAATACTCTATAACTCACTAGTGAATAATAGCAATGAAAAAGTCACAGTTTGATTATAGGTGTCATTATGTGCCTAATTGCGGTGGAATTAGAGCCACTTCATGAGCAAGTGTGTTGAAATAGTACATTATGGTACAAGTGTGTAATGTTGGTGATTACCGCTGAGGCGCCATTGAGACCCGAGCCGTTAGGTGAGGGTCTTAAGAGAGCCGAGGACGGTAATCATCAATACACACGTGTATCATACGACGTTTTTCAACACACTTGTGAAGAAAATAATACTAAAAAATCATTTCCAACAGTGAAAACGAGTTGTGAATTTTTTCGCAATGGCGGGCAAAATAAATCAGTTTTCCTATGCGCGCGCATCTAACAATGGCGATCGGCCATAGACTAAAAATAATGAGATATATTTTTTTTGGCTTTTCGCGGATAGCGTTTTAGCCACGTACAAAATAGGGAATTTCAAGTTTTCTTTATTACAGACAAAAACAAAAGTTATAATTAAGTGAAAGTTTTATTTATTAAACACGTACAAGTTGAAATTATCTATTTAAATACGAAGTTGCATGAAATGTGTTGCATTTGTACTATTGAGCACGATCTTTTTTGTATCGAAACTTTTTTAAGAACAAAGCAACTCAACCAATAAATTAAAAAAAGAACTCTTTATCTCACTTGTGAATAATAGTAATGAAAAAGTCACAGTTTGATAACAGGTGTCATTATGTGCCTAAGTGCGGTGAAATAAGAGCCACTTTATGAGCAAGTGTGTTGAAAAACATATTATTATTCTATGGCAGTCAAGAATACTGAAACTTATACTTAATCAGTGGAAGAATCTTTGTTTTTGTATTATTATTAGATCTCTCTAAGATATGTTAGATGTATCGTTTATTTAGGGCAATACCAGAAGAATTACTCTACCAGGTCATGAACCAGATGCCAGGCGAACAGAATGAGGCGAGCAAAACGCGGCAGCAGTGGCGTTCGTTAAGTCCTGCAGCGATGGTGCAAGAATTTGGGCACTTGGAGCAAGAATGGGCCATGTTTTGGGCGCCGCACATACATTTGATATCGATTGAATCTGCTGCCTTAGTGTGAAACCGATTGAGCGCTTACCATATAGGTCACTGCAATTCTCATCAGCTGGCAGGTGACAGTCGGGGTAGACTAGTTAGATTAGACTAAAATCTCGTCATAAAACACCTCTTTATGTTTGATACGTGAAAAGCCTACAGTAGCGCAAAAGCGCCAAGCGTAACGCGTAAGTAGCGCGATGCGGCGCCGGCGCAGACGTCCTTTGTGAGCGCCACGCGCCGCCGAGTGCGCATCGACGGATTAGGCTTTTAGACAGGATCTCTAAGAGACAGGTCTGGCGAGGAACGTAACTGTAAAATAATTTGTAATGGACAGAGCTAGATAAGATATTTGGGAGGTTATGATTTTTCAGTGAGTGTCGGTGTCATACTAGTCTTCGAAACTGCAGCAGCCCTATTGCGTAAGTGAATTCGGTAGAGCAAGTGGAAAAAATTATGAACAATCGACCAATCACATGTGCGATGAAAGACACGATGTGGATTTTCGTCTATTTGATTAGTCTATTGTTCATATCACCTTTGCTTTGCCGAATTCACTAACGCAATAAGGTTGCATGTGTGTGGGCACTTTCGGCACTCCAATGTGTGACTCATGTTTTGGACTGAGGCACCGAACTCACATTGGGTACGTACCGGGTCCATACTATATAAAGAGTTTAACTGTCGCCTCGAAAAGGTAGGATTTTTCTCTTGGAATTAGGCTCGTACATGGGACTTGAATAAATAAAACTTACAACTGCTTTTTTTAATTCTGTTCTATCCCACTCCTGGGTAGAAACTTCTCTCCACTCCTTATATGTATAAGTTTGCCTATAAATCCTACGGAATGGTTCAATTATAATTTCATGGAAACACTTCTTAATAGCTTCCTGCGGTGTAGCAGGTATTCTTTTGAAGTTCTTCTTCTTTTCGTTTCAATGGCACATTTAATTAGATTGTCTGGGCCCAGTAGGTGGCCACGCTTATTGCAGCGTCAGAAGCACTGTTCCTTTTGAAGTTGCTCTTGTGTTATGTTTTCAGAAAGCTAAATATTTTAGCTGTAATACTTATTTTGTAAGAGAAATTATTAATCGGGTGAAAATATACTGAATGGGCGAATATTATACTAAGTAAGCAACTATTTATCCGGTTTGAGTAATATCTTTTAGAAGGTTAAGTAAACACATTTATGTATATTTTATAAGTAATATTATACCTCCATAATTTAAAATAAAACAAAACAAACCATCATAAAAGAAACTTCTTAGAATAATGTTCAGACTAATCAAATAACAGGACCGTAAGAAAGTAGCGAATTGGATGAAGATGTCACTTTCAATTCTCAACTCAGTTTATAAGTTAAAGAAGATACTGAACTTGTTCTGTCTATAAAAGCAATTTCCTGTTATTTGTGGCGTTTTTACGAGAAAATATCAACTTGGCGTAGTTGTTTTTGTTATTTATTTTAGCTTAATTTTCTTCTTAGTAGCGTTGTATAGAAGGTTTTTTATAAAGATTCGTTGATTGTTTTTCAGGGTGAAAAGCTGTTTTGGTTTCTTCGCTTTTTTATATCTTGTCGTCTTGTGAATACAATTTTTTGGGCTAAGAGTATTGCCCGTGCTATACCACAGGATTGTACGTGGTCTTCGCGATAAAAGTAGCCTATGGCACATGGTGGTGATGTAGATTTCTATTAGTGGTAGTATTTCCGTAATCGAATACAAAATTTCAGGTATTATCTGCTACAAATAAACTATTTACGGTTATACATTTTTCTCCCTTGAGTATTTATTATAAGCTTTTAATTAACTTGCAATGTATATATGTATTTTGATCCGCTGGATGCGAGAAGCACGGGACTGGTCAATGTGGAGACGCTTGGGGGAGGCCAATGTCCAGCAGTGGACGTCTTTCGGCTGATATGATGATGATGATGTATGTGTGTTCGGATTAAATCTTACAAATTAATTATAAAGCAGTTATCTTCCACCGATTAAAATGATTTTTTTCATACACGTTTGGTTTGGATGACAATCACAAGCAAGCCCAGCAGCAGCAGTAGTTTGGAGCTAAGTGACGTCATTCTAAATCGAATATAGCGGACGGCCCAAGATGGCAGACTAGTTATTTTTTGTGCACTGCCATGATATGGGTAACAAACGAAAGGGTTTGCTGGGAAGAATACGAAAAAAGGCCATATTAAAAAAACAAAAATGAATAATTTTATTTCAATCATATTTTTACATTCCAGGTATTTTTATTTCCTCTATAACGGCGTATATATCTATGAGTTTTTAGACTTTATATTCGGCGAAGTTCCTTTAATATATTTTAAACATTTTTAATGAAATACTTTTGCTTACATGTTTTTTTTTAATATGTATGTAAATCTAATTTGAATTACCTTATACGAGTACATTTGATTTTGTCTATACCTAACGGCCAAGCAAATTTGAAATTACAGAATTCATACTGGGGGAGGTACCTATAGATTATTTCCTCTACAATTTCGCAGTTATCAAGCCCGTGTAGCTATCAACAATATCCGTATATAATCCACATTTCCTATTTAAAAATTCACATGTGTCATTGTCACAAAAACTAGACTTAACAAACATAGACAGAAAAACTTTCGATCAATTTGTTAACCTGCTATGTCATTGTTTTGATATGAATTCAGATTGATTATTTTTTGTTTGTCAAGGTCGGACAAGGACGTATGGTAATTGGTTGTTTAATGCTCTCAATAACAACATCCGCGTTGAAATGAAAGGCTTGTGTTTAGGAAGTCTGAATCCGCGTGTGGCAAAAAAGAAGTTGTCTTGCATATCGGAGCCAAATTCATTTTGCCAGTCTGGACAACTGATTTAGCGGTACGGATTGGAAATCTCTGGTTTCTGAGTTGAGAAATTTTTTACTTCAAATTTTAAACTTTAAATTTTTGGCATGTTCCGCTACAGTAATGTTTGAGAAGTTCACAGCGTTGACTTCTCCGTTCTGAAATTGGGGGTTAATCTATAATGCTTGTCCCTATTTAAAAATACTCACGGGTGCAAAACTTTCTTTCTGTTACCCAGGGTTGACGGAGTAAATTTTATCTTGGCTATTGCTAAATTCGTCTCCTTTCAAACCCGTATATTATGGGCAATCTTTATTGAATTTCAAACCTCAAATTACATCACAAAATCACTTATACATTCAATCAATTACACATAAAAGATTAATGCAATTTTCTAGCTTAGAGGTAGGCCTTATATTTATAGCACCCAGTCTACAAAATTACCGTCGTCCTGTCTTTCTCAACTTGTTACCGAAATGATGTAATAACCAATTTAATTCGACCCGTAAAAGGATAAAAAGTATAACTGCCAAGTCGGCAGAACCTGTTTCAATGACATTGAAACCTAGATTTTGTCGCGTTAGCTTACTTTAGGTATAAATAAACTAAGACGGAGAGAGACAGATCTCGAGATTAAAGAATTCATTCGATTTTAAGTGTTGTATCAAGGACTGACGCGATAGATGGAATCCCTGTTTAGTCTAGTATTCTGTTATAAAATAGTGATGTTTTTAATATCTGATTTATAAAGCCGAAAGATCCAGCTTAATTTATCGTTGTGTATAGGTAATTCGGTTTTTTCGGTAATATGGGATACAGAGGACTAAGGAACATGTAATGAGAAAAGTTTTGGGTATATAATTATGTGGATATGGCTCTAAGTGCAGGGAAGCAAATGAATGATGGACGGACTGTGGAAAAAATGATATTGCTAATAAAAAAACAATAAACTCGATTGCTTAAGATGTGAACTAAAAAGATGTAAACAATAAGAAAATCATGCTGTGCAGTCGGAGGATCAGGTGGTCTGGCTGACCACCTGATCCTCCGATCCGATCACACGATCCTCCTCGTGAATATTTATCCTCCGACTGCACAGTGTGATTTTCTTCTTGTTTATATCTTTTATTAGTTCGCTTTTCAAATCCTCAGGATTTTGATTTTCAAGTTAAGTTTTTTTATGTTTACAACTTTTTAGTCATCGTTTTTTTTAACCTCACCTATCTAAGAACACTTGGGCGGTCAAAATATATCTAACCATGTCTTAATTATATAAATCCGTCTAGCAGTTTGAAAGATATGAGCTAATATAGAATAGTATTTACATACAAACACACATTCATACAAGATTCGCGAAAAACATAATCCTTTCCTTGCAGTCAGGTAAAATGGGGCTGACTTCTGAGATGAAGATTGGAAGAAGGTGACAAGTTGCACCGATCATAAATAAATTGGGATAATGACAAGGGAATGGCAAAGTGACGTTGGTTTTATCGAATATTCGAATTATCTAAGTAATAGCTGCTAGAACAGAAGTACATGAAAACTATTCGAATGTATCTTCATTTGGCCCCACAAAGAAATGCGTGGGTCCTAGAAAAAGGTCAGTATACGGTATTTATACAGCAGGTGTAATAACACCTGCTTTGACCTTTATTTCTATTATTTGTTTGAAGCAGATTCTGAACACAGCTGTGTTTAAAGTTTGGTTAGAGAGTTTTGCGAAAATGCGGTTACTCCCACGCGGTTTGCTTGCGTCTCTTTGTTGGTGTGTTAATAGTCACTGTAATTTTCTTTGTTAATAAATCAAAATTTTCGTTCTGTTTATTAAACTTTACTTCTTCCTTTCTCTGCGTCTGCTTTCATGAGAATAGGTTCTTTCCTGCCTATTTTTATGTTCATGGTGGTACTGGCAATCTTTTCTATCGAACTTAAATAAGTTCTTTGCTGGATATGGGCCTCCCTTGAATTGAGAGCCAATAGTAAAAATTTGATCACTTTTATCTGAAGAACAGACATTGAGGTTTGATATCTTTTATACAGATAATACATCAAACCACCATACTAATCCGTCAAATAAAAAAATATGTAAAAAATAATGTGACGAGTGAAAAATTGCGGCATATAGAATGAAATTACGATGGTACACTAGAAACAATTTGCTATCTACAAAAGCCTCCAGATAAACCGAGCCCTATTTTGTCATTCACCATAACATAAGCTTTGGAACTTATACTCACTTACCATAAGGAATAAAACCCAGCACTTAACCAGTTTCTGATTCGCACATAATCTTCACAGGCTTTTAGGCAAATGGAGGCGTATGATCATTAGTTGACGGGGCTGTGAACCTTCGGTCGTTTTTTTGCTGGGGATAAAGCTTTCGTTTCTAGGCTGTGATACAACTGTTTGTTTTGCCATGTTTTGTTTTTGGAATGTGTTGTGGTTTGTTTCTAGTATTACAACTGTTTGATTTGCTATGTCTTGTTTTCGGTATGTGTTGTGTGGTTTTTCTATTATACAACTTTTGGTTTTCCTATATTTTATTTTTGAAATGTGTTGTGGTTTGTTTCTAATATTATAACTGTTTGTTCTGCCATATTTTGTTTTTGGAATGTAACACAGATCTCTCACTCTTTAAGGTCCTTTTTGCAGTAGTAAAGTAACTCTAAGAGACCTAACTGTATCTAGATAATTCTGCATAAAATGAATAAGAAAAATAAAAGAATGTTTTCTTTATTATTTATTTTGTATAATATAACTAACTATGCAAAAAAATCTGTGAAAATCTACGTAAGTTGTTCATAATTTCACAAGGTTTATTTGGCTGAATATATATCACTAAGTTTTAACTAGACCACACCTTGGTCGTTTCGTAACATTTATTTTCATAAAAGCATTTCCCTTATTTTCTAATTTTTTTTCTGTTTCGTGGGTAGTTTACTTTTCCGTACTGTCGTCTTTAAATTCTCTGTTGTATTTTATTTTATGGAAAATATTTTTTGATCTCTGACAATTTTTTATCAACCAGCCATATAAAACCTTTTGCATCCCGCAAACAAAGCCCGTGAAAAATACACAAAGCTTTTTATATAAATTATAAAGGATGTTCCGACTACAGCGTATACAGGAGTTCAGAATAAAGGCCCGTACACTCGACGGCGCGCCGGATCATATGCACAATGGTCACACTGGATGCATATTTATAGGAAATTTTCCACCGAACGCCTTTGTAGATTTGATTCCAGTTTGATACATTTTAATCCTAGTTCGGAGAAGCTCTGAGATGGGTTTTAAAGCTTCAATGGGTAAGCTTTTCATTCATGCAGTATAATATGAGATAAAATGTTTTGTATTTCAGAATTCTTTGTATGCATTTTTGAGAGTACGTTTGGTACGATTAAGGGAATATCTACTACATGAGAATATTTTCTGTGTAGAATATCTTTTGATCGGAAAATATTTTTCAATAACTGTTTGTAAGGGTCATAGTAGCTGGTATTTTAAAACGTATGCAACATTTTTCTTTTTTATGGAAATAACTTTACAAAAATGATACTTTGTGGGAATTAATAGCGTCAGCTCACTTCGAGTTCTTTGAGTTCACCGGAAAATTTGGTTCAAATAAATGTCACTAGATGGCGCGATGTGTATCGATTTGTTATTGAATGGTGAGTAAAATTAAAATTTTGTAGAATTGATCTTAAAAAAAATTATGTTCTTGTTTGATCAACTCCATTACCATTGTGGTGCATTGATTTATTTATTGTACTTTTTGAAAGAAATAAATTTATTATTATTATTATTATAACTCTCCTACGCGCAAAATTGTGGAATATTGGGCTCATAATTCACATTTCAAAGATTATTTGAGCGGATCATTTAAAATTGATTCCAATAGATGGCCACGTTTTTAAATTTCGGAGGCATCCCATTCGATTTTTAAATTTGTATTATAACACATTTTAGTACAATGAAACTCTTTAAACGTGCAAAAAATACCACAAAACAAATCGTCGCTGTAAACAAATAAAAAATATTTACTTACCGAGTAAAACCTTTTACTTGCAAGTCGCTGCTAACACCATCTATCGCCGTGGTACGGAACCAAACACGATTGATATACTTAAAAAAATAATCAGTTAGGTCAGACCAGAAACGCTAGTTACGTGGGCACGGTTTCTTTGTATGGGATTAGGCATCTGTATGCTAGTATTATATTATTGATTGACAGATTGAAATGTTGAATTTAATACACTTAAGTATATTGCTTAGAGCTATCAAACCACAAATATCTGCTAGCCTAAATAATTAAATAATTATCGTCAGAAAGGTGTTAGTTTGGTCAACCGCTTGTCAAACATATTGTGGTCACACTGTAACAGCATACTTCAATTGGGTATCATATTCTAAACAAGACTCTGTGGTTATTGAAGTTTTGGTGATTGGAAATCGCTTTGATTCGTTTTTTGTAAAGTGATCATGTCTATGTTTGGTTACGGTCGTCAGATACCCGAAATTTTCATTAAAGTGTAAAGTACTCTTTTGATATATTAATATAAGTACCTGGGCGACCGAGCTCTGCTCGACTGAAAACGAAAAAAAAAAAAATAGAGAATACGTTTACTAAAAATGAAACCTAGCTAGATCGATTTATTCCCCCGAAACCTCCTGTATACTAAATATCATGAAAATAGTTGGAGCCGTTTCCGAGATTTAGATTATATTTACATACAAGAATTGCTTGTTTAAAAGTATTCGATTAGTTACTTATAAAAAAGTTAAATTAAATGCAAATAAATAGATATAAGTTTGTTAATTTACCCGAAATATTTTTATCTGTATCTATTTTTCAGTTGTTATACTTATGTAATATTTTTAATTTATTTCAGGTATGTTTACTGTTTATACAGAAATATTGGAGCGTACCTACCAAACGTGGGATATTTGGTAAGTTGAACAAATTATGCAAAATTAACACAAGGTTTCTAGGAAACGTAGAAAATTATGTACGGGAGCTTGCCTACAAAAGCTCTCACTTTTTGTGAATAGGCATTTTTATTTTAACAAGATTCTGGCGGTGGCTTCGCCCGCGTGGTAGTCAAATATTATCCCGACGGACACATTCCGGGATAAAAAGTATCCTGAAACATAAAAAATATTCCAGGATAAAAATTATCCAAAAAGATAAAATGTATTCCAGGATAAAAAGTATAAATTAAATGGACATAGTAGGTATAAGTGCTATTCCTGCCTATAATCTATCTCTGTGCCAAATTTCATTCAGATCCGTTCAGCCGCTCTGGCGTGATTGAGTAACAAACATACGCATTACAATTTTTGCATTTATAATATAAGTAAGATTAATTAAACATCAAACATCACCTTATAAAATTTATAGTAATTTGAGGTGCATCAATATTACGTTCCACTATGAATATTTCTTTTACAACGACAACCGTTCTAAATAACCTACAGACAGACTTATAGAACTATACAACAATAGCAGTTAGTTGACGCGGCTTAACTTTCAAACTTCAAGAACAAAACCGCATTGAAAAGTTACTTCGTAGTTCTATCATCCTCCCTTTGACGTTTTACAATAAAAGCTTTCCTTGGAACAACTTTGTCACCTATTATGTTACAAAGAGCGTGATGTGATGATAAATTGTCCGTCGAATAATAATTATGCAGGCGTAAGTTTTGAGTGGGCCGCATAGATGAAATCATGCCTTTATTATTCGAATCCCACAATTTATGGTGGAAATTTGTTTTATTCTGTCTATTTTTTTGTCTGGAAGTTAATTTTGTGCTTTTCTTTGCAATGAAACTTCAACGAAATAAAACCTTATTTGATTGAATTACAAAGATTTTCTTTTGAAAGATTGATTGTTGTGTCCTAAAATTCTAGATATTTTGTTGTTTGCGTTAAAATTCTATATTTGCTATCATAATATAATTAGCCTTCATAGAAAAAGATGGTTGACATGGTTGACTAAAATTTTAGAATTAATTTTTATAAAAAATAACTTGCTGTAGCCTTCATAGAAAATGATCATTAGCTAAAATTTTAGAATTGAATTTTATAAAAAAAAACTTGCTGTATTTTTTATCTTCTTTTATTTAAGGGCTTCCAGTCACAATTAAGACCACGCCCGCCCATCATAACCTAAACATATACATATACTTATTCTAAGTACATGTATATATATATATATATTTAGAATAACCAGAGGCGCACCGAGCCAAATGCGGGAGAGCTCTTTTGACATACACGAAGATAACGGATTTATCACTTTCAATATTTCGGAGATATACAAGGGCTTCTGATATCGCAACAAGCTCCACTATCATGATACATATTTGACTTGCAGATATTTTAAATATACCACTAACTTTGTGTTTTGAGTCGTAAAAGGCGGCACCAAGATCATTATTTATTTTCGACCCATCTGTATACAATTTAAGCCAGCGGTTATATTTATTATGTAAGTCCTCCAATACAATATTATTTTATTTATATTAGTATTTACAATAGTATTGTATTTTATTTATATTTGATACGACCTACACATTCTTAGTTTCTCGCACCGTATTCGAATTTAAAGTTCTCAGCAAACAATAGAATGAAAATTAATTCTCCAAAGTCACAAGCGCACTCGAATATATAGAATACTACGAGTATGTTTGTTTCTAAACAACAAACGTAAACCGTAACGTCTGTTGTTGTTATTAAATGTACCTATTGAGTAAAACTTTGCGAACACATAAACATTGTTACCGGTGCTCTATTATTTGTTTTGTTTATTTATTTGAATAATATTATCTAAAACATATAATTATACAAATTCTGATTGCAGTTTTTGTAGAAAAGTAGCTTACACGAAATAGGTTATTTTTGTTATTCTACGGGCTAAAAATTTGTTTGGCAATTTTGTCTAATAGTAATAAATTATTTTACTAGAATGTTCTATTTATTATCTAATAAAGCTGCAGAGCTCAAATTCTTTATGAAGTTAACAAAGAAGGGAGTAAAAATAACTACTTACTTATGTGAAAATAACACAATCCCAAAATAACAGCGTCCTCGTTCCATAAAATCTTGAACCATCTTGCCAGTACAATGCGCAACAGTGCCTTGTCACTGTGAAAATTACTTTCACATTACTATAAGCTGTTGAATTCGCTAAACCGTTGACGCCAATCACGGCGTCCCACGCCAAACGTTTATTCCAAGCGAGAGACGTGTAACAAAAACCTGACCCTTATTTTATCGAAATTTTCTTTTGTCTAATATTCTGTGAATCTTTACTGGGATAGTAAAAAATGTGGTAGTACAGGTTTTAAGGGTTTTGCTGTCTGTAATTCAGATTTTCTTGTAAGAATTGGTTCATGTAAAAAATAATACCAAAAATTATTCACGGAAATTGGATAGGTGAAATAGATGTTCTATTTTTATAAACTGTAACTTTCAGCTTTCTATTCGCCCAAAAAAATCAGCATTGCCATTCAAGGTGGCAACACTGCGAGCCTTTTAATGCCCAATGAGTTTGCCCTTCCCCTCTTCATGTTAGCTATAACCTATATAATTATTAGTATAAGCCTTACATCTAACGTAAATGTGGATGGATAGAGAGGGAAGGGACGGCCAAAGAAAAGAGATATGGACTGTCTGAAGAGTGATATGAAAGAAAAGGGAGTCAGTGATAGTGTGACAGTGGACAAGACGGTATAGAAGAAGAAAACGTGTTGCGTCGACCCCAAGAAACATGGGAGAAGGGCAGGAAGATGATGATTACATCTATCGTAAAAACGTTACATATAAATATCGTCAGAACAAACAGAAAGTATAATTGAAGTGAAAAGCTGCTAATAAGTCTTACAGCGCCGTAAAAACCAATTTTCCGCGGTCGTTCAGGAATGACACCGGATACTTACGAGAACATGCTGTTCTACGAATCCCCCAGTGAGTGGGGAAGGGATAGATAGCCATTCGACATTTGTAATCCTTTTTGCGAGTTCAGTTGTTTTTTTCCTGTACGGGAGTTTTTGAATCCGGAATTACGGTCTAATCGTATTTCAGTGAAGTTTATTCTCGTAAGGTTTTCTTTATTTTCCGATTTTGTCAAAGTCAAAGTCAAATCACAAATATTTATTAATTTACTATTAAACGGTACTTTTGAATGTCAAAATTTACAGTGAAAGAAATGATTCTAATCGTCTAAAATGTACCTACCTAAATAGTAAAAAAAACTACACACACAACACACTACAACTATAAACTAGTTTTCTTTCTTTAGTTATTTTATTACTTATTTTTTAATTAAAATATTTCTAAACGCTTCTATTTTCAAAACATTTATGCGATAGGTATTCATTGAATTTGACTGTTTTATTATTCCAAACTTGAATAATGTTTTCAATTTTCTAATTTAGTAAATTTCAATGATCACGTATTTTTATTATTGAAATTATTATTTTCTTTTTAATTGAAATTGATTGAGTTGACAGCTGTCTAGTAAAGTATCAGCTGTTAACAAATTGTAAAGACAGGGTTATTCCAGTTATACTTAAGTTTATAAAACAAAATTTAAAAAAATAGGTTTTTTACTTATAGTACATTTTTATGCCGTAACCTTTAAAAATAGAACGCACAAAACCGTGCCCACTCGTTCTTAGACTCAATAACGTTTTTATTTCTAAACACATCTCTTTCTGTTCCCTCTAGTTAGAAAGGGTCAGCAAGTGTATATAAAGTTGAAGATTAGTACAGTGAGTGATGAAGTCTCCGTGAAACGTCCATGCCATTAATTACAATGATCTCTGTTAGTCGAATCACGTGCGAGGAGCTGACAAATGGCCATAAGGACAGCGGTTGAAATGTAATTATTTGGTTATGAATGTGGGGCTGTTAAATCTGACGTACATCAAAAGAATTCGTAGTTTTATTTTGTGTTTTAGACACATTTCTTTTATGATAATTATTTTACTGCCCGTTTTGTTGTGAAATTATTATTCTTTTGGTAGCCTGTTCTGTACCTGCCAATATATATCGGAAAAGAAATTTTCGTGACTAAATTAGCCTAAGATTATTAAACACACCTAACCTAATTTTGTATTTTGTTTTAATGAAATTGCTAAAAAAATGTGATTTTATAAGTTTACTAAGGTAAGTATTAAGTAAAAGAATGGTTTATTGATACATGTGTGTGCTGTGTAGGTATGTATTTATTTACTTATTAGTAAACCTTTAAGAAAATACATAAAAATCTTACCAACTTAGTTTTTCAAGCATGAATACTACGACATATGTTCCAAACTAAAATCACATTACAAAACAGAAAACTTATTACGAATAGTTTAGTCTTAGTTCAAATTAAACAGGCAAGCGTCAACTTTGATAGCGCTTGGTTCATACGTCACGAAACCACAGTCAAGTATTAAAACTATTTAGTCACGGTATACTCGGAATCGGTTCTCTGACGTCGGAACAACGGTCTTGTGCATCACTTATGAAATTCTAATGCATGGAAGTGTGACGTTAGAAGCGTCATTTGCAAAATAACTGTTTCTGATTGGTCTTAGAAACTGCGTAGCCAATGAGGTTATCTGAGAATGACGTAGCTTACTGCCTTCTTAATTAATAGGGAAATGTAGCTATTAAGTTTCATCCTGTACGATGATCCTATTTGTTTTGAATGCATTACAATATTTTATAATTAACAATGGCAATTTTCTTTTAAGTTACGTTGCCTTTAAGACACCTGATTCCCGTTGATATACAAGTAAAATCGTGTGGGATAGAAGACATCAAGAAGAAAAAAATTTATTTCATCGCCGCTTTTTACCAAACATAGTGGCCCCGTGGGACTCAGCAAGAGGAATGTCACGCTTGACCGTTGGTTTGTATTGCGACGTGAAGATGACATTTTGTGAAAAAACTGAAATCAAATCAAATCTGTACTGAAAACTTGTTCTATACCGAAGAATTGACACTTAAAGTAGGGCCATTCTGCAACAATGTCGTCACGCGTTTGACGTCTGAATGAGTATTATGAAACATGAAGACCACTAGCTGTTTCATGTAATTTATGTAAAAAGGCTGGGGTAATGGATATAAAAACCATTTTTAACCCCCGACAGAAAAAGAGGGGTGTTATAAGTTTGAGGTGTGTATATGTGTATCTGTGTATCTGTGTCTGTCTGTGGCATCATAGCGCTTCAACGGATGAACCGATTTTGATTTAGTTTTTTTTTTGTTTGAAAGGTGATTGTACCGAGAGTGTTCTTAGCTATGTTTGAATAAAATCGGTTTAGCCGTTCAAAAGTTATGCGCGTTTTACTGTTTAGATCGTGATGTTTTCGCAAGATAAATGGGTCAGGGGTTTTTTAAATTTTGAAATTTTAACTTGTTATTGTGGTCGTAGGGGGCAGTTAATCAGTTTAACCCGTTACCACTTATAACAAAAATGGTAGAAATGTACAAAACATTTTAGGAAGCTTACAGCTATGGAGTCTGTTTTTCCTGAAAGCAGGGGGTTTTCAAGTCAATACTGAATAGGTTAATTCTAGTTAAGCGTGCTCTATCGAGGACCACATCGTCGTGTATTAGGGGGGATAGTGGTTAAAAGCGAACCTATCAATAATAAAAAGCAAAACTTAATAGAAACTCTTGGATTGCATTAAATTCAAACAAATATTCACTTTTGTAGATCTGGCTCAAATTTTATTCGACCAATTATAGCCACGCAAGTATTTTAGGGTAAAAACTGCCAGAAATTGCACTGAAAAGAGAAAAATGGGGTCCCGGCTCAACTGTCTACACAGTAGATGTTTATCGTTGACTTTCTGTATACATTTTCATGCTTAACTTCTTAAGAACTGTGATTAATAGTCGCCGTGTCACGTCGGCAACAAGTGGGGGTGTTTCAATTTCACAGAAAACTGCCTTTAGCCTCTTTCCAGACGACTTTCGTAGCACCAGCCATAACGTACCAATTCCCTCGATTTAGACTTGATAGGACAACTTTATGTTCCATTAGAGTAACGAAGGATTGAAATGGCGGCTTTAGAATTAGTTAAAATCTAAGAAATCGTTTATTGGTAATATCTCCAGACTCTTGGTTACCCGCGTAAAAAATAATTTACGTAACTGCTTGCGTGGTGTCAGATAGAACGTATGACTAATCGGTCATATCTCATTATTTTGTTTCATAATCTACCGTCCTTGTTGTCTTGGTAGTTTCCTAAGTAACAGAAATCTTTAAATATAGCAGTCTTCAAAGGTACACTACATTTTCCATCTTATCTTTAACAGCTAGCTAAATTCTGATCATCAATTGAAGAAAGGCCTATAAATCTTCCCTTATGAATAGTTAGCAACCACAAAGATATCTTATGAATAGCTGTACAAAATTCCTCCCATCCCATTCATTATAAATAAAGATCTAGATTTCTTGAAGTTTGGAAAAGGAAATTAACTTTCTATCTGTCCTATATAAGTACTAGGTCAACATGAAATCGAAGAGGCCAATATTGTACACGTGTAACAGGATATATTGTGAGTAATGTTAGCAAGCAATTTGTTCGATAATTCACGTCGCTGGACAAAAGCCCACAAGTGGGCGAGACGTGAGACGTGGGTGTTGAGGCGCCGAACATCCCTACATCTCGGAAACTAGATCAATTTTGTTTATGAATAAAAACTGCCTTACTCAATTCCTATGCATAACGTTAACTCTCGGCGAACTTTTTAATGACTGTTTAAATTTCTCATCGTCTGCAAGCTCCATGGTTTAGGGTTTCGTCATTATTTTTAAAATATCAGCGTTATTATGTTGACTTACCCTCTTTTCACTAATGCTCCCGAGACGCTGTAAAGGAATGATGTTATTAGGATGAGCAGGAACTTCCTCCTGGGTGCTGTTTGTTGTTTATTCTTTTGTGATACATGATTCTTATTCGCATTGACCTTCGTCTTAGGATTGGCAGTATCTTGTCTCCAGGTTCCTCAATACTATTTGTCTCTATTATTGTTTTCTTGCAATTCTTCGTTGTGTTACATTTTTTTTATGTTCAGAGACCTTGTCTTTCTTATCTGCGTTATAAGTGTATTCGAAGTTAGTATGTGTAGCTCTGTATCGTCAAGGCCCAATGATCAATGGTATCAATAGTCAAGCGCCTTCTCAATATAGATGCCTTATCCTGGCGTCTTATTAATATGATTATTTTGTAAGTACTTCGATCACGTTCGGTTCCGTTCCACGGATATAGATATAGATGGTGTTAGTAGCGACTTGCAAGTAAAAGGGTTTTCTCGGTTCGTGACATTTTTTTCTTGAAATACAGTGCGAATTGTTTTATAGTATTTTTTTGCACGTTTTTACAGTTTCATTGTACCAAAATGGGTTAAAATACAAAGTTAAAATTGAGTGCCATGCCTCAGAAATTTAAAACCGCGCCATCTATTGGAAACAATTTTAAATGATCCGTTCAAATAATCTTTCAAATGTGAATTAAGAGCCCAATAACCTATAATTGAGTGCTTGGGAGAGTTGATTAAACAAGAACATACAATTTATATGACCAATTCTAGAAAATGTTAATAATACACACAATTCAATAACAAATCGATCATATCGCGCCATCTAGTGACATTTATTTGTTGGTTGCGCACATATTCAGATATGGCAATAATACGTAAGGCTGTTATTACTATGAGGGAGTGGATGCCCTAGAAGGACCTACACGGATCTTATTTGTCTTCAGAAAGGCCAGGTGCGTAGTACTCATAACCGGCGTGCGTGTATGACTAGATGTATAACGAAGCAAAAGGAATATGTATGGATAGTGGCAGGTGCGTTCTTTAATTTCTACCTACTTCCATGTCAGAAAAGCGTGAATTTATGTATGATTATAATACCTTCCGAAAACCATCAAAAGACTATTCCTTTGGACGATACTATATAAAACAAACATAATACAATATTTATTTTGTGGACGTGAACCAATCAACACTCACCAACATATATAATCACGTTCAAAGAAGTGCGGTAGTCTTGTTATTTTCTCGCCTTTTGATTCGCAAGTTATTTTCGTATTTCGTCTTGGATAAAAAGCCTGCTTAAATTGCTCTCTGTAGGCTGCTTTGTAATCGATTTATAAATGTTATACGTTAATTTTGGTCTGTAAAGGATCTTAGTGTTCTCAATTTAAGAGTTCGTTATTTGTTCGAAAAGCCTTCTTTGAAGGCTTAATGTATATAGCTGCTACTTTGAGTCGTTAACTTATTTGTAAAGTCCTCGCCTACGGCTCGGCCTTCAAACTCATACTCCACCTGCAATTGCCTATTTCCCGGCCTTTGCCATAATGTGCTATTTACAGCACACTTTTTAATTTATTTGCGCGTAAGGGCTCATTCGCGCCATTTTATCTGAACCTATTGTTCTGCTGCGAGGTGTGAGACAGGGAGACGTCATATCTCCGATGTCTTCAAGGTTCTGGACCGGAGAGGGCTAGGCATCAACGTCAATAGCGAGTACATTACAGGCGGCGCCAAAAAACTAACAACGAACATCAACCTAGCTATCAATCAATCTACCATTTAGATAATTATATGCATGTTTGTTTGTTTGTCACCAACTCAAAATGCTACAATTTTTTTTGCTTTTTATTTCGTTATTTCGTCGGTTTATTTTTTGTTCAAAATATTTTGGCTGTACGTGTCACAAATAAATATTTTTTCTTTCTTTCTAAAATCTGTTAAATCGTAGATTCACTCAAATATCTAAAAGGTCCTTGCCAACACGTTTCCGTTTATATGCGACACAAACCTGTAACTGAACACTGTCGCCGGCTATCGCTTTACTTGAAGTGAAATCATATACACTCATAGTTCGTGAACGCAGAAAGCGTACACATACGGGTTTTTTGTGTGTTGTATCATTGTGTGTCGTTCGTGTTGGATCGTGGGGATGCACAGAGGTGTTGTGATTGTTATATTGTAGTGTTTCAGGATTGGTTTAGTATAGTAACTGGTATGGTGATTATGGTCGAACAGACATTATGAATACGTATTCTATAGACATATCACCGTGATTAATCACTTCACCTAAAGTTCGAAGTGAGTTGTGAATCCCTCGCATGTCGGTAGGAGGTTTTCCTTTCCTTTTTAACCGACTTCCCAAAAATGAGGAGGTTCTATGTTCGACATTATGTTTGTTTTTTTTTTATGTTCACCGATATCTCCGTCAATTATGGACCGATTTTGAAAATTCTTTTTTTGTTTGAAAAATTATATTCCGAAATTGGTCCCATTTTAATTTGGTGAAGATCTGATGAAGAACTTCGGAGATATACAACAGAACTCTTCAATAAATAACGGCAAATCTCTCGGGATTGCTGCAATCGCATGTATGTTTGTTGTTTATAACATTTCATAACATAACATCACGCCAGTTCGCCCTTAAGGGGTAAGCAGATCTCTCATTACACCGGTTATGTTCAAGTTTCATGAAATCAATTCTGGCGAAATAGTTCCCTTATTAACTTGCCTATTAGGTACGTACAACTAAAAAGTGAAAAATAAAAAAAACTTTTTGCAAAAAAATACTACCGACTTCCAAATACAAAACTACAAAGTGAAAAATAACTAAATTTTTTGAAGTCGGTGTCTTTCGTAGGTACCATTTTTTTGCGTTATGGACACCGACTTCAAAAAATTAAGTTATTTTTCACTTTGTAGTTTTGTATTTGGAAGTCGGTAGTATTTTATTGCAAAAAGTTTTTTTATTTATGGTATGCGTCGTGCCTGGCGCAAATAAACGTATTTTTTCTTTCTCACTTTGAGCTCACTTCACATAAGTTATCACGGTTAGATAGCTATAGAATGGACCGGCAGGTACAAATTATATGATGGTGGCAGGTGATGTGTTTTTGATAGAACTTCTTCACAACATAACAAATCACACACACATTATTTTCATTAAAATATCTTGCTATACCAAAAGAACGGCAGGGCAGAGGTGTCCTGCAGAATTAACTAACGAAATAATGTTTTAATCATCACCATCTTTAGGCCCTTGCCCCATGTTACTTGATGTTGGTGCAACACGTTTTCTTTGTCTATCTATTTCAATCAACTCTATCTTCTATTGACGCGACGAACAAAGAATCAGATTTCGACTCAATTAAGATACCTATAATTTGCAAAAGACCAATCCTAATTGAACATCCCATAAATAAAGGACACATAAACCTCACAATCTAAACACACATAAAAACGTTAATAACATCTATCCGCACAAGGAAAAGGAAATAAAAACAATTACAGCTGTAAGCACAGAAATACGTCGTCTAAGTAAAAGTAAGTAGGGCCATAAAGTAAGAATTTGGTAATGTGACAAAGGGAACCATAATGTCGGCTCTCCCGAATGTATGGGAATTGGGGACTGGGGTGAGGCCCCGTATATTATTTTGAAGTATTTTTTGTTTGCGGAAATAGATGTGAGAGATAGTATATCTAATATGGTATTTGACTAAATAAAAAAGTGTATCTTTTTGTTTGACAATTCAAAGTACCTTGTAAGTTATTTGAAATAAACTATTTGATTATGATTGTAAGAATATATTGTTACAAAAATATTATGTATACATTGTGTGGTAAATTCACATATTTTTTCGTTGACTAAAAGTAAGTGAGGTGATTAAGAAAATCGTTATGTCAGTCGGCTCTATGGGAACTGGGGAGAGGTTACGTATACTGTTTTGCTTCTTATATTTTATGTGTCTGCCGAAATAGGTGTTCGCGACTCTAATAGTAGTCTTTGACTACTATAGAAATGAACTGGGAATCTTCCTAGGTTCCGTATGTATTAATTTGCGTTTTCCGCAGATATTATATTGTGGATGTTAAATTTTGCGAATTGTAGACAAGGATTTAACTTTTTTCAACCTTGACTAAAATTAGGTACAAATTGAACTAAGGACCTAAAAGTAATTCGAGCTATAAAGTTACAATACGGTGACAAAGGGAACCATAATGTCGCCAGTTTTCCGGTGTCGACTGTAAGGGAACTGGGAACTGGGGAGAGGTTCCGTATATTCATTTGTTCTTTTATTCGTTGATATTTGTGTCCTATTGTAGTCAAGGGTGCAACATGTACCCAAGAAAAAAGCTGTAGGGAAATACTAATCCTTAAGTATGATCAGCATATCTACAAGGCCTTTATTTTATACCAAGATTTCCCCATTTAATTAGATTTACGTCAACTGCTCAGACTGAAATTGTTTTCTGGTGTTTGCGTAGGATGAAATACTTTCTATTTACAACTTGGTTTTCGCATTCAGGGTTTGAAATGCTACAGTTTAATTTGGTCCCTTTTCCCTTACAATAGAGATGCTTTTACCGTTGCTGCCTTGCCCTCTTCAGCATACTACTCGTATGCTGAAGAGGGCAAGGCAGGACTTCCTTATAATACTGGAACCAATCAAATAATGAATTGCAATTGGAATTAGTCAACAACATGTGTGTTTACTCCAATTCAACTAAGATATCTTTGAAACCTGTAATAAAAATAAGCTAGAAGAAAAGAGAGGCTGTAGTGGGACAATAGAGAGATATATCATGATAATATAGGCTAATAATATACCGTTATAAAATCACAGTCCTTCCATGAAATCTTTAGTGAAGTTCTCGATAGTCTCGAGTAAAGTTCACGACGATATTACAGTAAATACTGCAAATTTACTGCCTCAACTTTCAGTTGACTCCCTCCTCGTGTTACCCCCACAGTTTAAAGTTCGCAAACTAGTTTATATTGTGTCAACAGAAGACTATATTGAAACCATTTGTGATATTTTTATATTAAATATATCTGGAGTGCTCGGTTCTTCAATTTTAGCAATTTCAGTTTCAGGTGAAAATTTGCGTTTAGGTGTAAAATGTTAATACGTTATGGTATATTAGTATTGTTATAAAAGTAATTTTTTTTTTTTATACTTCACTTCGTATTCCGATTTTTTTATATTTTTTTATCAATTGTGCCTTTTCGATAGTGGTTTAAATTTTTTGATATCCGAGTTGAATAGAATATACTTTATTTTACACCATAAAATTATAAACAATTACAAGAAAAACTTATTTATACGGGTACAAAGGCGGTCTTATCGCTGAGTAAAAAATATTCATAGCTTTTATTAATTTTACTTCGTGGGAAAAAAGAACGGTTTTTGTCATGATTACTGCGGAACCCTACTTTGGCACAACGCAACATGTGATAAATAATAAAAGCTGATATGAATGCGGACTATCACGCTTCTACCCAACGGAACTGTCCAGTAACTTGTAGTAAATGTTATGTTTTTGTATTGTAGGCAAAAGTTGTGCGCAGAAAATATGTATAGTAGTAGAAAAACAATATCTACTCGTATGTATTTCAGTAGATGATTTAATAGTTCGTCACATAAACAAGCCTTTTTTTCGGGGGTATCCTTCAAAAGGCGCCTGGATTTTTTAGAAAAGGACCACCTCACTAAATCATCCCAGTGATCACTACAACAAAGAAACTCCGTGACCTCTTCTTACAAAGACGTCTAGTATTTTACTAATGAATATGATTCGAATGAAGTAGGTACTAAACTAATATATGAGCAATGTTAGATGTCTAGAACATGTCAGGAATACATGGACACAATAAGGGCAAGCCAATTAAACTTTCAAGTTGCTTATTAATTGCCTGTCATTCACAACTCACACACAAGCTAATTCACATGCACTTAAATAATGTCATGGTGCACAATTATCTATGAAATGTAGTGCTTTGTCACTCAAGCTTGAATATTATGAAGGTTGATTTTATAGAACATAACATCACGCCTGTTTTAATATATAGAATAGGAATAGCGACAGTGTTATTTAAATTTATCTGTAGTAGTAAAACCCAAATTCAATCACAATTCCACCGCACTATTCCCAAACCACTGCAACTCCTGAAAGCCAGAATCAATAGTGGCGACCACCAGAAAAGCGCCGAGGCAATGAAGCTCGACGAAGTCCCGGAGAACGAATTTAACTGTCTTGGATCCCGCAACAAAATGAATCTGAAAAGAATAACGGAGGAGTAGCACAAAATACAAATCACCACTTCTCTACATACCAAACAGGAGACAGAGCAAACAAGGCCAATAGGCACAAAGGGTCGTTGACAGCTGGGATAAGCCTCAGTCTAGCACCACGATTAAAAAGTATCACCCAAAAAAAGCCTATATTCAATCAGTTATGTTTAAATCCCATGAAATAGGAGGCGAGGCTATTCTAGCAATGGAGACAAAAAAATATATTGCTTTCCCTGACCCAGAAATCGAATTCAGAAGCGCTAGAAAATTGGCATTTGATGTCAGCGAAGGCGTCAATCCCATACAATTTTGCCTTTTTGACAATCGTTATCACCTCGCTTTCGATGATATAATGTCACTTGTTTAGAGTCTCAGGACCTCCTGCTCTGCAGTAGTGATTGCGATCAGATTCAGTTTTACTCTGACCATACTATATAGACAGCACAGTTTCTCATTAGAAGTAACATAGAAACCTTACAGCGGAAAAGGCTTTCCCATTTTTGGGTCCACACCTTCAATTTGCATACCGACGAGATTTACATTTCTCCAAAATACCCAAGTATTTGAAATAACTTTATTGCGCATCCCTTTTGCCTTAACAACTAAATTCATTTAGAGCCATTTTAAACCTCACCCTAATTTCTTGTTATTCAAATCTAGCTTCATTTTGAATAAACTAGCGATAAAATTCAATTTGTTTTGCTGAAAAATTTGGGTCATTTGTGTTTGTTTTTGTATCATTATGGAGTAAATTACTTCAGCTAATTTGAAAAATTACAAGTAATATTTAAAAAAAATGAAAAGCCCCGTGTCCCGACACATTTTTGTTACATGCTACATAATTTATCTAGTAGTAGACACGCTTTGATCGACAATCTATTGAACACGTAATTATAGATCACAATATCTTGCGAAAACACCCCGATTCAAACAGTATCTATAACTTTAGAACGGCTTAACCGATTTTCATCAAACATAGCTAAGAATACTTTTGATAAAGTCACATTTCAAAAAAATAAAACGAAATCAAAATTGGTTCGTGTGTTTAGGAGCTATGATGCCACAATCAGATACACAAATACACACGTCAAACGATCAAACTTATAACACCCTTTTTCCGTTGGGGGTTAAAAATACCGTCCTCGGGAAATAGACTGATAGGTACTGGATGCAGATGGCAATACGACTACGAGACAGAGGTACTTAACTAATCTAGAAAGAGAGCAGTCCTTTTCACACATTTTTCCAGGATTTTTTTCCTTCTACAGGGAAGTATACCTCTTCTAATACAGAAAAGGAACGAATATTGGTTATCAGGTTAACCTTATATGGTCAGGTCACTCACAACTTTTTGGGGTTTTCAAGTTTTAAGTAAATATGTCATTATAGGATAATTGAGTAGGTACGGCTTGCTGAGATAATACCGAAAATATACTTGAAATGTGTCAGATACGAGATCTGTGGTCAGGGGTTCTCTTTCATAACCAGTAGTGTCATATTTACTTATTACTTGTAGACAATTTTTTTTATACATTCTTTTTTCGTATTCTTCTCAGCAAACACTGCCATAATTATGATAATAACGTATAATGGCAGTGCAAAAAAAATAACGAGACTGCCATCATGGGCCGTCCGCCATATTGGATTTAAAATGGCGTCACTTAGCTAACCATGCATAGTCATCTTCTTACTTTAATATTATAAATGCGAATGTTTGGATGGATGTATGTTTGTTACTCAATCACACTAGAACGGCTAAACGGATCTGGATAAAAACTGGCACAGAGAATTCGGATCTGGATGAAAACTATTGTCTGGAATAACACATAGTCTAGTCCAAACTAAACGTGTATGCAAAATTTCATCTTAATTGGTTGAGGATTAATGGTTTAAAATTCAGTTGCAAGATTTGATCCAAACATACATTCATTGCAAGTACAAAAAATAAAAGCTTGTAAAATATAACCTTCCTCATATTACTTAAATTTCATAATAAATATTGATTGGAGTAAGGAATTCTGGGCCTACATCAACTTGATATACGTATATTACGCACTGTTGTGGAAATAAATGGTAAAAATCTACATAATTGGAAAGTGGGATCCAATCATCGGTGTCGGGGAAAAAGTAAATTGTACGCAGCTTTCGTCGGTATAACGTATAACGTGGTGCTTTTGAGATTTTTTCAGTGAAAATATACTGTTCTATTGATATATTGCATTGGATTACGAAAACTGGTTTACATCTCTGAAAACATTTGACCAACTCTAGCGTTATTGCGTTAGGTTTTTCCTTCAGAAATTATTCAGTAGCAGCTAGAAATCTAGTTTTGGAATATAGTTCTACCCCTATTCTTCTTACGGCTCTCTCCCCCGTCACGCTATCACTAAGTCCGATTTCTTTCATGTCACTCCTGACACAGTCCATCCATCTTTTCTTTACCCTTCCTCTCCCTCTCCATCCATCCAAATTTATATTCATAACTCTTTTAGTAACATTCGTTTCTTCTCTCCTCATCACATGACCATAGCAGGTCAAACGGTTCAACTTTTCTGTCACTGGCTCCACTTTCAAATTGCCTCTAATATATTCATTTCTCACTTTATTCATTCTCGTCACTCCGCACATCCATCTCAACATTCTCATCTCTGCTACATGCAATCTCTTTTCATCAATCGAGCTTGACTGTTATTACATGGGACTTATAAGAGTACATAGTGAAAAATAGGATACCTCTGCCCTTACTTTTCGTGGTATACTGGCATGATGATGTTATTCTTTATCGTATGATTCTTTGACTTATCAGCAATAGGCTATATATAAAAACAACTTATTTACACTGAAGACCTCCACCCAACCTCCTAGATTTAAAAATACACACCATAAAATCCTTCTCATTTATAAAGAAAGATGAATTACGTGACGTGACCCATTTCTTCTCAGCTTTTAGTCCCTAGTTAAATATTTAATTCAGTTAGGTCCCTGTGAGACGAGTGGTCGAGTTGTGGTCGAGTGGCGAGTGTTCGAGTGTTTGCTGCCCGATCGGAGGGGAACTTACTTGCTATACAAGACTAGAATTGTAATGTCTAAGGGTAGGATTAGTGTCGTAGAGATTTCATTTGCTTAAAGTTTGTGTGATTTGAATTGATTGAGAATTGGGAATTTAGTTAGGTGTGGTTATCTAACCACAAACAGCTGATGCATTAATTACAAAGTTATCGGTCTTATGTATCCCTTTACAATTATATTAGAACAAGATTCTCCCCGCGGCTTCACCCACTTAAAAAGTGTTTGTCATCCCAACAGAACACACTATCTGGTTAAAACTATACTATGTCCTTCCCCGGGTCTCAAGCTATCTCCATACCAAATTTAATCTATTTCGGTTCAGACGTTTAGTCGTGAAAAAGTAACAAACACACAAACTGAGTTCTTTCGCATTTATAACAATAGAACCTGATAGATAGCAATAGATACTGTTCATATAACTGCCCAAGTTTAATGGAAACACAAACTTTCCTACAATTTGTGTTACTCATATAAAAATTCAATAGAAATACACTTTGCGAGTTCGATTTTGATTCCAGTGTTAATCCTGAGTTAGTTTTCTATAACCAACTCTAGATGCGCAATAAGTAGCACTTGTAGAGGGATTTGGCTACCGGAATTAGTCCGCAGTGAGGACCATTGTGCGTGAATAAGCCTTATAGCTAACAACGAACCGAAATCATAGGTCACACAAATTACCACAGCACAGTCGTGCTTCAAAACTACTACAACTTGTCCCAGCTGACCTATCTCTGACCCTGGGTCATCCCACATGCTAATATCTAACCAATACAGAACTGGCTACCACAGACACTCTAACAAACTTCGGGTTCCACATAGAGTCTGTTGTTTCACAATCGTAATCCCTTGTGTGATCAAACTAGTGTGTTTGTGTTGGTAGTTTCTATGTGATTTATTTGTGGTTGTAAGTTTGGAGTGGGTGTATTCATCATTTGGTTATTTTAGATTTGATGGGCAACGTTTTTACGGAGTAGAGAGTAGCTTTATTTCTCTTTTTAGTTTTGGTACACCATCACTAAAAAGTGAACAAGTTCTATAGTACTTAGGCACCTAAACGATTGACAAAATACTTATAATAGCTCAATTTACACATTCGTGCAGTTTGTCGCTAAGGAGTTCAGTTCTATGTTCCATATCTTGAAAACAGCGGAACCGATTTTGATGCAACTTGCACTATTTCCTAAGTTGAAAGATACCTCACCCAATAAAAAAAAAACACGTTCCGATTACTGGTTTCGGAGAAATATGTGGACAAACATACATACACTTATGAAATTTGGTACACATATTTAGAAGCCCACATAGTACCTACCTTTTTTTTGAAGTCGGTAATAAATAAAAATAAACTGACTAAAAGTCCTAGGTTTGTTAAGGTTCCTTGTAACAGCGTTCCGTATGTTATGCGTACCCCCGTGGAAAAAAGGAATGTGTTTTTGTATGTGTGTAAGAAACAGAATAGCATGACTGTGTTAATATACATGATCGTTAAATAAATGAAGTACCTATTTGTGAAACAGAAATAAAAAAATACTTTTAGGTTTAATGAATATTTCCATGATACGAGTACATACGGATCAACAGTAACCTACTGGCTGTACTACAGCCAATATCCATATTTGTCCAACGAATGGCTGATTATCTAGTCTTCTACACCATAAAACGGCTAACATAAAGAGAGAAAATTGCTCGTGGCCACTACGCTCAACTCCAGTCCTTCACACGTTACACACGTGAAACCAACTGAAACGTACTGGAAGGTACGCTCGCTACGATTTCCTTGTTTTCTTTTCATTCCATTTTTATTTGTTTCCTCCAATTCCCAGTTCAATCTCAACTTCAGCTTCATTAAAACGGGTTCGTTTATTTATAAAATGAAATGAGCATTTTTGGAATGTTAGGGTTTTATATTTTGATATGGATACATTATAGTAGCGATCTAAGAATTTAAAAGAGAGAAATGCGCAACGATTAAGATATTCGAATCCCAACCGATGACTAACTATTGACCTGCCAAAAAATACTAAATTATTTGATATACCTAGTTACCTTTCATTAAACCTTGTAACTTCAATTATAGAAATCTTCATAATTAAAGATATATAGCTGCCTATCAACTCTTAAAAAACAACTCACCAACTGCATACAGGCATGGTCTATATTTTTTTTCCATAAGTTCTCATTATCAATTTCTCAATAACAATAGTGAAAAATACTGTGAACGTATCAGATCAGATTTGCACTGTGAAATTTACCTCCATATTTTGAAATAATATAGGCAATATGAATTGGTCGCTTTAAACAAGACAGCTGTGATAATAAAATATTATTGAAATTAATTGTGATTTTTCGTACACAATATATAAGAATTTAAGGTTTTTAATATGGAGTTTCTTGTTGAAAGGATTATGTGTAAAGACGTGAGGTCTAAAAACTAGTGGTTAGACCAAAAGTTATTTACTTTTATCAACTTAGATAAGGACGGTAGTCTATAAATGTTGTTTATTATTCAAATGAAAAAGTATGTGTAATCAAAACCTTCTCAAATTCATGAAGATCTGTCATTGTAAAAGGTGCCTGTATTCCCTGAGGAATTAGTCAGAGATATGTCTTTAATACCTACACTTATTTAAACCGAATCCTGCTTTGAATTAAATGTATTTTTATTCGCAATATGAAAATAAGCAAGTAAATCTCGCATTAATATAAAAATGTAAACAATACTTACAATGTGCAAATGAATAAATAATCACGACTGTTTGTTTTCAACCAAACATTTGTGCAAATGTTTTCTCGGAATTGCGCATGTTGGTTATTCAAGGTGACTTTTTTTTCAAATAATATGTTTAAAATATAATTAAATAGCTTCTGTGAGAGGCTTTTTGTTAAAATCGAAAATTGTATAACGTGGCTACCGATGAGATAAAACAGTGTATGTGATCCAGGCCATGGTTCCAAAAATTTAAATGCGTTGCGACGACGTTGAGACGTTGAGATGTGACCGATTGACAAATCTAAAATAGCCGGGCATTAATTATTTTAGCAGCAAGCCAGACACCAGCTCCTCAAATATTACGAACACATGTACCTGTAGATAGATAGATAGATTAAGACGGGCTGGTGTCCGCAACTCCACGTCTAAGCGCGTATTTTGCGTACATGTACCTGTATTTAGATACCAAAGTAAATTTAACCTGTTTTTTTTTTGTATTATTAGGAAGAAGGATAATAGTGGCTATAATAAAGAAAACCAGATAATATATACGAACTCCAGATTGTTACGTTTAAAATCCTAAAAATGTTGATCAAAGGTGCTTATAAGAAGTTTGTCTGGCTATAACGAATTCAATTGCGTCCTAAGTTAGCATTTTATTGGAGAGAAATATTCATTTATATTTTTCTTAGAAGTGGGACTGAATGTAGGAGCTCAAGGCTACAAGCTGACGGTATACAAGGCTAACGGAAAAATGCACTTTCAAACAACAATCTAGAGGTTTATTAAAATTTTGATATATTTTTGGACATATTTTGTTGCAATACGGACTGGCAATATTTCATGAAAGAGATACATAGATAGATAAAGTATTTACGTGGCATAGCATGACAACACAGCACAATGCAATAAATAAAAAAAAACAAAAGATAGCTACTAATAATAATCTTGTGATTACAATAGAAAAAATACGCAAACCTTTCAACATTTTCGTGACAGGCATATTTGATAAAAATCTAAAACAAAATTAATTTACTACAAAATAATTGCACAATACTTTTCTTTTGTACCGACAATAATCTCTCTAAACTCCTTTTAGTTATAGAAGTTTTACGGTAAAATTAATACATTTTCTTTCGCCTCTAAGTTAAAAGTATATAAACATTGTGCGCGCATCCTTGTCGTCGGTATAAAGTTGATGTAATACAGGCCGGTCATCAATCATCGTTTATTTATTTTTGTGCAAGTTTAGCATGTTCATTAATCAAAGTAAATGGTTGCTACTTGCTAGCTTGTTTTAAATATTTTTTGCATTATCTCTTAATAGGGATATTTGTATCTGTTCAAGATTGTTTTGTTTACTTTGTTAAAGGCTTATTATATATATAACGAAAGATCCATCATAAAAAAAATACATTTCGCGATCAATTTATTTAACCAAATGTTTGCTTAAGTTGTCTATAATGACAAACCTTCTCTGCGTAAGAGTGGGTACCTAGAAAGCTCTAATAAGTCTAATAAGTTATATAAATATTCAAGTCTTTTTACGTCACTTACAAATAAGCAATAATTAAACTGGAATCACCGAAATTATAATTAATCTATCCAGCTTTTACATCCGGATTAGATAATACCAAAATATGTACGTTAATTTGCTTTATCATTGACAAAAAAATAAAATCAATCAAATTCAAACACCTTGTATGAATACAAAAGCGCAAATAAATCATTAGAAGCGTGGGTAAGTGATAAGCGAAATTGATTGGTTCTTATCACTAGGCTGCTGCCATGACGCCATGCCACTTGAACCGATGACGTGCTGTCTGAAGCGATGACGTCACTAATTGTAGCGCCTACGGAGAATAACTAGGCTGGAGTTATGAAAATAAGATAATACGTGGTGCGTGGGATGATTTGGTGACGTGGATGAAGGAGTTATGGTTACCACAAACAGAGACATGTAAGATGGAAAAACAAGATATGTGGGAGATATAGTGAGCTATATCTCCCAAATATCTTGTTTTTGATTTAATTTCTGTTAAATACGAGTAAAATTATCTAATGACTTTCAAATTCCTAACAACAAATTGCCAAATGCATTGATTCCCCTCCGTTTATCGTTGACATTTGAACTACGTTTTTCAAGAGAGCTTTTGACAACTATGAAACTATAAATGTGATATGAAAAATGCTGAATGAGTAGTAGGTAATGAGATACGCTTCTGTTTGAATAATTCAAAAACTCATGTCTCATACATAAAAGCTTAAAGGAATTTACATATTGAAGAAACACGCATTTAAATAACATCCTACATTAGAATGCCTCAAGGTTCTATTCTAGGACACACTCTACCTTTTCTACTTAGTAAATGTAGCTTTAGGTATGGAAAAATCCAGTTATCAACAGCAAATTGAGATCAATGCCCCATGATCACAGCCTGGCGTTATCTCGTTCATCCCTACTGGATGTGTCACATTGCAAATGGCGACCGGCGCCACGGCGTCGCACCCCTGATTATAGGCACCGTTGAAACAACGACAATTAACTACGTTCCGTATTTTGTATGGTGTTTGTTATTTACTGGCGACTTTTTAGATGATATATAATGGGGTTATGTACTGGATTGTATGGGTAATAATGGTAGGTTTAATAATTTATATATAACAATATGAGGTCATCTGAATATTAACGCGTAAAATATGTTCTTTTTTCATAATATCGTAGTTATTTCTACAGTTACATACATCATACAGCTGTACCAACAATAAAATAAAGTAAGGCCATAAAAACGTAATAAAAAGGTTAATCAAATACTCAAATACTTGTTGATTCATCAATCAGAAATTGTTTGCAAAAGAATCAACAAGTCCTGAAGTAGCGAAAATATTCCAGTGTCGCATGTTTCCAGTTTCGAACTCGTGATTATTGCCCGGGGGTATTGTTTTACATAAGAATTGGGGATTGGTCGCGAGTTTCAAACTGTTACTGAGTTTCGTTTTTGGTTTACTTTCGAGCTGATCAGTTTTGTAGGTAATAAAAGTATTTGTAAGACTTTTTATTCTTCTTTAAATATTTTTGAGGGGTGTCTTTAGGTGTAGCAACTTGTGACTACACTACTTTTGTTAGAAAAAAATACGGGATGAAATGAAAAAAAGAATCTTAATAATCTTGAGCATTTAGAAAAGCCTTTAAAATATTTTCAAAAATATCTGAACTAACAGATTAGTATCTTATTGTTCAGATAGTTTGAAGTCGTAGCTTGCTTACTTAATAGGATAAACTTAGTATAGATTTTCTCAAGTGCGATCAGGGTATCAAGATCTGGGTCATTGTAGAATAAACAAGTTTTCATTAATCTAATTACGATAATGTAAAGTTATCACTAAAACTATGACGAGGGTTAAAATAATATTATCTAAGATTCTAAGGAAGGAACTGAAAGCGATTAGGGTAAAACAGTGAGAATGGGCACAATAGAGTGAAATTTATTGAAACTATAATATTCTTAAATACATCCAAATACCAATAGAATGTTATATACGATAAAGGGTTGTTGATACGGCGCCACTTGACAATTTTTTTTGACTTTGTAACTTGATAATAGTAATAGTACCACAGGGAAGGTACACGACCAATTGTTAAAAAACTTTGTAAAAGAATCATAGGAATAGGATAACATCCCTGATTTCCCAGTAAAAAACCCACAGAAGCTGACTATAATGCGGCACATAGAAATTAATAATATGTACAAAGAGTGAAATAAAGAAAACAATGCAGCGAAGGTCGACAAGGAAGAATGTAAGAAGATGAGGATTTGCACCGACCACAAGTGAGACAATAAAAAGAATACTGCTGTCGATCATCTAAGACAATATACCCACCATTGAAAATATGTGGACGTCTCTAACTATTCTCAATCTCATTTTTTCATTATATTTTTTTTTTGTTTTTCTTCTTTTATTTGGGCTTTTTACAATAGTTCGCAATCATCTTTATAGCCCTTTGCAAAGAATAGTTACAGCACCGATAACAACATTTGTGCCACATGTTAAATTTAGTCTTGTTATATTTTTTATTTTTTTACTTTGTATAGATTCTTTTACCGATTATTTTGTGAATGTGTGACCTTTGTAGGCCTTCTAGATGTTAGTTAACATTTGTTATATATTATATAAACTGTTTTTTTTTTTAGTTTCTTACGACTTATTGTCGAGCCTACTTTGTCCCCCCATAGTACTAATGCTGTAACATGGAAATATTGTAAAACCAAGCCATTTTTTAAAAGAGTAACCATGGAGTTTCTTGCCGGTTCTTCTCCATAGGAAACGACCAACCCGAACCGTGCACCTTTTGTCGACGTTTTATAAGTGCCCATGTAGGCCTATGTAAAATAAAAAAAAAGATTTTAATTTTGACCATTGATTTTAATTATAATTAATGATATAAAAATAAATATCCATTGCAAGTGAAAAATATGATAACTACTATATTTGTAGATGGTGATTAAATTCTCTCACACATGACACACATTATTATCTGCCCCTAATATTATCTTTAACACTAACTAACTTCAGAAACCCATATTTTCTCTAACATGTTCAGTTTCGTACACCCTTACTGTAGTTATCTAGGTCAGGACAGAATTAGCGCTTTATAGTTTGGAGCAAAGACTACCCACGCTTATGAAAATACTGAGATCAGTGTAAGTGAATGATCCATTAAATGATCCTACGTATTACTGGGTGTTTTATGCATAATTTAAGTTAAAATACAAAGGGTTCAACTAAAATGTACACGTAATTATTTTTTTCATATTTCAAATTTTTCATTGTCAATGATCCAATAGTCGCAAATGCAGTTTTTTAATGAGAAAATGTTTAGAGACCATTGAAAAGATACGTTTTGGTGTCTTCTAGGGTAAAATAGTTTTAAAATCGCTCGCTTACGAAGTCTGAAAGATGACACGATGAACAAATAATTAAGAATTTTCTAGAATGTGGGGTGGGATTACAATATTTGTATACGAACTATCGCTGAAACATGGTATTTTAGCCGCGTCAGAATAGATCGAAATAACTAAACAATTATTGAAATGGCCTAACATTGTTTTAGAGTATACTTTGCTAGCTTTCAGTAAGTGCAGTCTAAACGCTCCCTTACCGTCGTATAACATATATATACATCCTGTATACAACTAGCTTTCTACGTACACAGGGTGGTATAATCGAAGGGTGTCAGGGCGTGAATTTAACGCTGAGTGGGCGTAATTGGTGACAGTAGCGTCGCCGGCGCCGAAATGTTGTCGCCGTGTGAAATGGCCGAGGAATATATTATTTTCTACTTTATTCCGCTTTTGATCATGACCTTTGCTGTTGGCGAGTAATTGACGTGACGCTGACATGTAATTGTTTCTTCTTGGCTTTCGCCTGATAGATTGTTTTGTTCGGCCAGTTTCGGTGGGATGTTGTGATTCTTTTTTGTTTGGCGTGGGTGTTCGTGTCTGAGTGAAAAGTGGCTATGTTATCGGGTTAATCTAAACGAATATTTTTCAGACAGCTGGTAGCACCTGGATTGCTGATAGACAGTTGTCGAAACGTGAACCAAATTGCTTTCAATTGGAGAGGCCTGAGTCGAGCAGTGGACTACTACTACAAAAAAAATGTTTTTATTCGACTGCCGAAGGAGGGTAATAAGGGTAAATTGGCTTGGCTGTCTGCTCGCGTTTGACCACTATCTCACCTGATGGTGAGCGATGATGTGGTCGACGCTGAAGCACGCTTGCCTAGAAGTAACCTATACATTGTTGACTTAAAGACCCCTAGATTGTAGTTTCTGGAAACAGCTGATGATGATTTTTAACATGTATTTTTTATTTATGGAAATTAATTGTTTGAAAAGGTTAAACGTTTTCTTAAACGTATCAGTAATTTCAGAAAGTGCTGCTTTGATTTTGTACACTGATATAAAGTTATACTATCAACTCAGTGTGCTACCTCTATACTAACGATATTTCCGAAAAAAAAAAATACGAAAACCTTTGGATATCCCACAACGAGACCAAAGCTGCAGGACAAAGCATATAGTATACACAATAACATTGAATTCTCGCTCTTAAAACATTATAATAAGGTCATGCAGAAATGGCTTTATATAGTAGTGTAAATAACTGAAAACAGTTGCCTAAAAAATATACTCAATGAGAATCATATTACTCGTAAGTACGGAAGTGGAATAATTCTTTAATTTGTTCGTGATGTTATTTTTATTGGAATTTGATAGTCATGATGTGATTTTTATTGGATCAAATAATTTGAGATAGATAACATGATGACTGCATTTAATTGTATGGTCTCTTTGAATGTTTTATTACAACTAACCCTATAAACGACTTCAGCAAAAGATTGTTGATATAAATAAAATTATTTAAATAATTCTTTAATAGTATATTATAAAAATCATCATCTATGATAGAGCTTTTATATTTTTATGATCCATACTACATGATGACGCGTGTAAAAACGCTGGCCTGTAAATAGCCCGCCATATGCAAAATAATTTTAAATGTTAATTATGTGTTATAGGTAGTCCATACCTACTTATAAAATGTGGATGACCGCGGTTTTTACAACAAGAATTTTATAGATGCGAAAATAACTCTGTTTGTTAGGTACCTTTTCACGCTTTGACGGCTGAACTGAATTGTCCTGGATAAGGACACTAGATTATTTTGATCTTTGTGGTAAGGTCCTTTAGGACAATAATAACACGGGTGAAGCCGCTGGCAGGGGCTAGTAATATAGAGAACAGACATCTCTTATTATGACCAAAACATTCACACCTCCGTACCATTAACCCCCCATAATATGACAACATATAACCCCACCAAGCATATTCACCTAGTAACCCTAAGAGCTAAAACCCACTAAGCGCCAATATGGAACATAACGCAACTCCACTCATCCACTTTTGCCCCACCTCGAGCAACCGATCAGTAGTCAATAAAAATAAACATTAATACGTCCATTAGACGTAGATCAGTGGACGCCAGGCGTTCATAAAAATTAAGTGGTTTCCTAGTACAACGAACCAAGACGAAGTTTGTATACAGCCTTAATGGAAGCATTTATATCGCAGCTTTATACAAATACTGATCTTGACTGAATATATATTTTTATCAATATTAAAAGAGGTCTGTATTAATCGATGGTTAAAAATGTTAATATTAAGTTAAAAATTATGAATATTTAAGTTACTAAATTGTTTTATTTACTATATTGCATAAGTCACTATTAAGTATTTGCTTACTTTTAGACAAAAAGACCTACATGAGAAAGAGGCAAAATTGAAAACGCAAAAGGTAGCCCTACTCCCTGATAACTTTTATTTCTGGTTCTTTCCGTCGATTGAGTAACAAGTCAGCAGTTCCCTATACCATGTCAGTGTTGATTGATTTTTATAAGCTTTTATTTAACTTGCACTGAATGTAATGTATGGGTAAAACCTTGCAACTGAATTTTAAAACAGTTATCCTCCACCGATTAAAATGAAACTTTGCATATACGTTTAGTTTACATGACAATGCATGGTTAGCCAAGGGGCGTCATTCTAAATCCAATATGGCGGACCGCCCAAGAGGACGGACTAGTTATTTTTTGTGCACTGCCATGATATGGATATCAAACGAAAGAAATTGCTGAGAAGAATACGAAAAAGGCTTGTTTAAAAGAATATTTGTTAATTAATAATTTTATTATATTTATTATTATTATTAGGCTCCCGTTTGATCACTATCTCACCTGATGTTAAGCGATGATGTGGTCGATGGCTAAACACGCTTGCCTACAAGTATCCTATTCACTCTTGATTTAAGAACCTCCAGGTTGTAGCTGTCTGGAAATGTTTTATCACACAACGTTATAATTCACCAATATACATATTTTGTATGAAACAGTGTCGAAACAAGTCTCTAATGGAGTGCTAGACTGTTGCTAGCCTACATTCAAGTAACAAGATTAATGGCTTTATTCGATATTTTTACGAATAATGGAGGCGCCGTGTTTTATGGCAAACGTAGGGAGAAGGAAATATGTGAGTAGGTGTGTACAACATACAAATCAATGTATCGCTGGGCGTAATACACGCAGCGCTGGTTTTCAGTTGGCTCCCCAACTTAGATCTGTTTGTAGGTACGACATACCACTATGTATTTAAATCTAGCGCTGATGGTAAGCGTGATGTGGTCGAGCATAAAGCACGCTTGCCTAGAAGAACCCTATTCACTCTTGACTTAAAGACTCCCAGGTTGTAGCTATCACTAAATGCAGACTCCGGCAGGGAATTCCACTATTTAGCTGTACGCATAATAAAAGTATTCCCAAAACGTTTGTTGCGTATCGGTGGGATGTCCGATGACGATGGATGGACGTCTCTGAATGTCATGGGCAATGTATACGCAACAGCTTCAGCTTGCTAATAGTGAAAGATTTTTTTACGATAGGATCAATACTTCCAGAGATTTCCGACCCCAAACAAAATCAATTTTACCTGTTCATAATATTAATTATGTACGGTGTAATCGGGCCTACGTCGTGAAAGACCGTTAACGGTAGTTTTTGTTTATTTATTCATTAAGTAGAGCTTCCCTTATCAGTCAAAATTAACCAGAATCGCCGAATCGAAAAGGCAAAGTAATTTTAATGATCACAAAAACGTTTCTTCTCATTATGTCCGTTTTCGTAGCAATCGCTCTTGTCCGGTTTTATTATCCCGTCTCATTATATATAATAACGTCGATTGCCGTTAATTATCAAGTATAATAGTACATTATGGTACAAGTGTGTAATGCTGGTGATTACCGCTGAGGCGCCATTGAGACCCGAGCCGTTAGGTGAGGGTCTTAAAAGAGCCGAGGACGGTAATCATCAATACACACGTGTATCATACGACGTTTTTCAACACACTTGTGAAGAAAATAATACTAAAAAATCATTTCCAACAGTGAAAACGAGTTGTGAATTTTTTTTCGCAATGGCGGGCAAAATTAAACAGTTTTCCTATGCGCGCGCATCTAACAATGGCGATCGGCCATGGACTAAAAATAATGAGATATTTTTTTTTGGCTTTTCGCGGATCCACGTAAAAAATGGAGCATTTCAAGTTTTTATTATTACAGACTAAAACAAAAGTTATATTTAAGTGAAAGTGTTATTTATTAAACACGTAAAAGTTGAAATTATCTATTTAAATACGAATTTGCAAGAAATGTGTTGCATTTGTACTATTAAGTACGATCTTTTTTGTATCGAAACTTTTTTAAGAACAAAGCAACTCAACCAATAAATAAAAAAATAAAAACTCTTTAACTCACTTGTGAATAATAGTAATGAAAAAGTCACAGTTTGATAACAGGTGTCATTATGTGCCTAATTGCGGTGAAATTAGAGCCACTTTATGAGCAAGTGTGTTGAAAATACTTATGTACGTGTAATAACAATTTTAAAAAGTAATTGTTTTAAGGTTGGTCAACCAGTTCGAGCGAGACGTGAATTTATAGATTTCATATACCTTTATTATGATAGAACTGGGTGCTTGAGATAAGGTGCTCCGATTATTATGTTGAATTTATTATGCTGCTTTAATTATAGTAATTTACATACCAGATACTTCTAATTAGCACCAAGTAATGAGAGGTATATTGGATGTACCATATTGGTACGACAATAAAAGTTAATTTTAAAGGACTTTAGCAGTCCACATTACTTTGCTGTATCTTTATTTGAAATCAATAAATTCATCATAGGATGAATTTAAAAGCGATACCAGCAACATTATTCATTTAAAAACGAAACCCAAATCTGAATCTGGAATTCAGCTCATTCTTCATTGACCTGAAATAGCATCAAACTGGTACACCATTTTGTACCACAAAAGGTACATTTATTTCCAATACAAATATTTTCCACTTAATATATTCCACAACAAACATGAAACGCGGAGACTCGCACATTCCACTTCCAACATCACTTGATATTATGTGCCTGCCAATACAAATGGCAGAGTGCGCCAGTTATCAGATATCCAGCTGTGAGTTCAATGGCCGGAGACAAACTTGTCTAATACACCTAGGACCTGTTCTAGAGTGGTTTTCGTGCCAGTATAGGGAGGAGTTCAGTAGTTTCAGCTTGTGGGGATTAAAAAAAAACAAAAATCAAACTTTTTTATTTCCCATAGGCCTACATGGGCACTTATAAAACGTCGACAAAAGGTGAACGGTTCGGGTTGGTCGTTTCCTACGGAGAAGAACCGGCAAGAAACTCCATGGTTAGTCTTTAAAAAAAATTAGATTATAAACTAACTTAGATTAATGGTGTTAAAATTATAATAGAAATGTGCACCCTAATTGCGTCACTTCATAGAACGCACGCGTATTTTATTTGCTTGCATTAATTGCTTCATATGTCAAAAATCCGTCTACCGCAACAGTTACACAAATAGGGCTTATTATATTGGAATACTTCCAGGCAAACTGAACTCTTTTAAAGAAAACGTTGAGATTTTATGATGCCGCCGGGAACGGATTCGGGTAAAAAATACTGAATCTGGTTGTTGTGTGTAGTAGTGATTTATGTCTGGAAACATCTGAGTCGGTATATAAATATAACATTCAATTTGGAAACATTTCTTAATTTACATACAATTATCAACGGAACTTCCAACAAAGATATTCAGTAACATTGCTATTCAGAATCTGATACTTTTATTTTCGGAAATGATAAACAAACATGTTAATTAGTTGCCTAAGGGCTAAGTCAAATCAAACACAAAGACATATTGTTTCAGCTGCTCAAATAACTGAACAAAAGGCTGTACTGTGGCACGTGTATAAGAAAATGTTTCATTAATATTTCTAGTAGAATTAAAACAAGCTTTTTTAAAGAAGCTTTTTTAAACAAGCTTTTTTCGTATTCTTCTCACCAAACCCTTCCATGTGATACCCATATCATGGCAGTGCACAAAAAATAACTACTCCGCCATCTTGGGCCGTCCGCCATATTTATTGGATATAGAATGACGTCACTTAGCTAACCATGCATTCTCATCCAAACTAAACGTGTATGCGAAATTTAATCTTAATCGGTGCAGGATAACTAGCTTTAAAATTCAGTTGCAAGATTTGACCCGAACACACTTACATACATACATATATACATTGCAAGTAAAAATAAAAGCTTGTAAAATACACCGAATTGGTAGATTTTTGACAGTCGTTACGCTATTATGAAGCCAGAAAATCTGACAACTCTTCTTCTTCTTCTCTCTCGTCTCTTCTTAAAGCCTATCAATTGTTACCTTGTTACTGGGATGTGGAGGTGGAATAAGCAGTTGTTTCATGTAATTACTGGTTCGCAGCTGCATCTGGTTGGACTAGAAGTCAACCCTAAACCCTAAAAAAGGCAGAAATTACGCCGAAGTTTTCCGGAAGGCATTTAGCTATACTGTGATTTGTTCTTAAGATACCAATCAAAATGGGACACCATTTTCATTGGTATCTTAAGAACCATATTGATATTATACCCATGAAAATGGGACCCCTTCGATTTAATACGCAACATCCTTGACCTCATACCTAAGAAAAAACGACGGGTCAGTAACTGTAGATTTAAATGATGTAAAAAAATATAAATTTATAATAATATTTTCTAATAAACACAAAGTTTTCAATAGGTATTTTCCATTTCCGTTCAAACGTTCCAAATCTCTTCCAACTAAAAAGATGTCACATCATAAATAAAACATATCCTCTCACATTCACACATCGTGATACTTCTGTAGATTACCCACAATATCAATAAAAGCATATCTACATTACATCTGGAACATTTATAGCATCGCTTGCTGTGTAACGACTTCCTAAGGTGATCTCGTTCGCGACGAGATCATATTACTCTGTAGAATTCCAATACTTATTGGTACAGGAAGAACTTCTGATATCAAGGTCTTTGGGAAGGTCATTTCGTGTGCTCTAATTGAAATGATATGTTTGGTTTTTGATGTCTTCGCGAAATAATAAAGATGATTTTGATTAGGTGATTTTTTTATAAAATCGTGTTTTTTTTTCGTTAATTGCAAATTGGTATCGTAAAATATTGTAATAATGATTAAATTATGGACATCCTCAATAAAATTGAGTGAGCTTCTTCAGAAGACGTCGTGTTGAAATAAAGTCATGTTGTATTGGAATTTGATTTGGATCTAATCTAATAATGAAAACGGTGACTATAATGTTCACTTCTTTTCTGAGGCCTATCGCTGGGGATTGACTTTGCAAGCAGAGAAGACAGTACGTTCTCTTCTTCACCGAAAATGTTCCTTTCTTTTTTTGAATAACCTCGCGCTGACGATTTTCATTAGATACATTATCCATCGCAATTTTATTTTACACTCGGGGTGACTTTTTTTAAACAAGTTTAAAAAAGGAGCAGGTTTCTCAATTCGACCGTATATATCTATTTTTTGTGTGTTCGCGGATAACTTCGTCGTTTATGAACCGATTTTATGAGTTTTTTTTGTTAGAAAGGGTGGTGCATAGCATAAGGAAACCAGGATCTAATGATGGGATTCTAGAGAAATCGAGGGAACTCCTCAAATATTATAGGCATACATATAGCGATTCTGGTATTACCATGAATAATGCAATCATTTCACTCAGAAATTATTATTTGGTAAAGTGGAACTGATGAAGAAGACCACAATGGCCATTTGAACTCCGAAATCACGCGCAAGCGTGTTTCACCCTCGACCACATCATCGCTTACCATCAGGTGAGATAGTGGTCAAGCGCGAATAGAATAGAATAGAATAGAATAAATCTTTATTTGCACAGAAAGTAGGTACAGGTTACAGATGTTAATTTATAATGTAATGATCCTTATACTAATTACCTTAACTAAGGCATGCAAACAGTTTTAACTATAATAATAAAGACCCATTTAATATAAATTATTGAAAACATTCAATTAAATCAATACAAAGGAGAATGCCCATGGACAGTACTTTCAAAAAAAGATTTGTGTCACAATAATTTCTGGACAATAAATTAAACAAAAATATTTCAAGTATTTTGACTTCTTTTCTAAAAGATGAAAGAAGTGGGGTTAATTTTCTTGAATTAATAAGTATTTAACTTCCGTTTCTCAGCTCAAACATATTCCGCCATTTATATTAGGGTTGAGGCATGTTGACATGATCTGACATCGATTAATTGAAGCATCGTTTTTTTTATAATCTATCTGAAACACTGAATCGATCCAAGGATCTCCTGTATCGAACCTGAATCGGTTTAATGTTAAGAACTAATTGATTTTGAAATTGGTTTGATTTACTAGTTTAATGCAAACCAAGATAACAAATGAATCATGTTTTTAGAAATCGATTATATTACCGGTTTGGTAACATGCCTATTACTGTCAGACATTTCATTTGACAGTGACAGTCATGTGACAGTAGTCATCTTTTCATTTGATTTGTTTGTATGTTTTTCTTTGCGTCGAGTTGGGTTAGATTAAGATTAGATTAAGACGGGCTGGTGTCCGCAACTCCACGTCTAAGCGCGTATTTTGCGTAAAAGTTGGGTTACTTAACACTTATCTTATCAATACAACACCGCCGTGTGTTTATGAAAATAGTGCTTAATAGGACAGGACTTTATTTTTGTGATTGCCGACATGGCTACGGCTCGAAGTTGGTGTCTCAAATGTTCTTTGATGTTGGCACCATATATATATGCGCAGACATAATATAATGCTGCATTTTTGCATTTAAATTCCTGATAATATATTGACCATATTACGGGCTTGGATCTACACCGGTAAGTAAGAATAACATTGTATGTCTTACCAGCACTTGAACAAATGTCTAACGAATGCAAATCTTAAATATGCTGGCATAGAGTCCATATTGCTGTGAATCTACTATAACCTGAAAAGGAACATATTTTGTTCAATATCTCTTAACTCCCGCGATGAAAATTGACTAAAGTTGGTACGTGTAATTAATTAAGGTAATATAATCAAATAAAGGTGTTTTTATCAGGACACGTAAATGTTTCGGTCAGTACATTTCTCCATACAAAATGGGCATTCTCCTTTACCATGTCAAGATCAAATTCAGTAAATAATTTGAAATAGTCAATACAATACACAGTGTCAATTTTAATAAAATAGGATTACAAATTCGTCAAGTTCCAGTCAAACAAAAAAGATATTAAGTACAAGTCAGGAAAACAGAGATGTCATGTTATCAATTTAAATTCTTTTCGGTCAGAAATTCGCTTATTGAGTAATCATTTCAGCCGAAAGACGTCCACTGCTGGACATAGGCCTCCCCCAGGCGTCGCCACATTGACCGATCCCGTGCGTCTCGCATCCAGCGCCTTCCCGCAACCTTAACCAGGTCATCAGTCCACCTAGTGGGAGGCCTTCCAACGTATCGTCTTCCGGTTCGCGGTCGCCATTCCAGAACCTTTCGGCCCCATCGGCCATCCGTTCTGCGAGCAATGTGCCCTGCCCACTGCCACTTAAGTTTGACAATTCTTCGGGCTATGTCGGTAACTTTGGTTCTCCTGCGGATATCATCATTCCTGACGTGATCACGCAAGGAAATTCCGAGCATAGCCCTCTCCATTGCCCTTTGGGTGACTTTGAGCTTTCTGATAAGGCCCATTGTGAGCGACCACGTCTCGGTCCCATAGGTGATCACTGGCAACACTGGTCATAGACTTTTGTCTTGAGACACTGCGGTAAATTGGACGAGAAGATACCACGCAACTTCCCGAACGCCGCCCAGCCGAGTCGGATTCGACGGTTGACCTCTTTCTCGAAATTGGACCTACCCAACTGGACCGTTTGTCCCAGGTAGACATAATCGTCTACAACTTCGAGAGTAGAGTCTCCGACCTTGATAGGAGTGGGTGTTACATGGGCATTCACCATGATCTTGGTTTTGTCCATGTTCATTTTAAGACCCACTCTTTTGGAAGCTCTACTGAGGTCATCGAGCATTTTACTGAGGCTCTCCATGGTCTCAGCCATGACCACTATGTCGTCGGCAAACCGAAGGTGAGTAATGTACTCGCCATTAACGTTGATGCCCAGCCCCCTCCAGTCCAGAACCTTGAAGACATCCTCCAGCGCAGCAGTGAACAGTTTCGGAGAAATGACGTCTCCCTGTCTCACGCCGCGCTGGAGAAGGATTGGTTTCGAGGTCTGATCCTGAAGACGGACTGACATGGTGGCGTTTTTGTACAAACACTTCAACACCTCAATGTACCGGTAGTCGATCTGGCACCGTTGGAGAGACTGCAGTACAGCCCAAGTCTCTATCGAATCGAAGGCTTTCTCGTAGTCCACAAACGCTAAACAGAGAGGCAGGTTATACTCTTCGGTCTTCTGTATAACCTGCCGCAGCGTATGTATGTGGTCTACGGTGCTTTTTTTTTTTTTTTTTTTTTTTTTATTCGTTATAGGCTCGCGTTTGACCACTATCTCGCCTGATGTTAAGCGATGATATGGTCGAAGGTGGAGCACGCTTGCCTAGAAGTAACCTATTCACTCTTGACTTGAAGACCCCTAGGTTGTAGCTATCAGGAAACAAGGACGCCGGCAGGGAGTTCCACTCCTTAGCTGTACGCACAATGAAAGTATTTTCAAAACGCTTTGTGCGTATGGGTGGGATATCCACCATGTACCGATGGCACATTGCCGTACGTCTTGTAGTCCGATGATGGAAAGGGCTTGGCGGAATCAAATTGTGCAGTTCCGTCGCGCACTCCCCGAAATGTAACCGATAAAAAACCGACAGGCTGGCAACTCGGCGTCGATGTTCGAGGCTCTGGAGCTTTGAGGCGACCAGTGCATCGTTGCCAATAAGCCTTTTGGCCCGTTTGTCAATCGACTCAAGTGCATCTAGCTGGTATTTGGCAGATCCATCCCAGAGGTGAGAGCAGTACTCCATGCATGACCGAACTTGCGCTTTATACAAGTTGAGCAGCTGTTCAGGCGTGAAGTACCGTCTCACCTTCGCAAGGATCCCCAACTTTTTTTTTTTTGCTAAAGCCTTTTCGGAATCCGGCTTGTTCGGGGGGCTGGAAATCGTCAAACCTGCGCGCGAGACGATTCGTGATGACTCTTGAAAACAACTTGTAGACATGGCTAAGAAGTGAGATGGGCCTATAGTTCTTCAACCGGGCATTGTCGCCCTTCTTGAAGAAGAGTACCACCACACCCCTGCACCATGCCTGTGGCGTTTTGCCCTCGAGTATGACGGAATCAAACAGCTTCTGAAGGGCCCTAAGGACCGGTTTTCCACCCGCCTTCAGGAGTTCGGCCGTAATTCCGTCATCACCCGGCGCCTTGTTGTTTTTTAGCTGTTTCAGAGCCATCCTAATCTCGTACAGGCTGACGTCCGGGATATCTTCGGTATAGTGTCGGGTCAATCTAGCTCTTGGGTCGTTTGCTAGACTCGCAACGGGCTTGCTGATCGAAGTGTACAACTGCCCATAGAATGTTTCGATCTCCCTGAGAAGCTCCGGTTTGGCGGATACGATCCTGCCATCGTCGGTCTTCAGTTTCGTGAGTTGGCTCTGCCCAATAGCCAGATCCCTTGAGAACACCTTGGAGCCTTTATTTCGCCCGATAGCGTCTTTAATACGCTCGGTATTGAAGCGTCGGAGGTCTCTTTTCAAGGATTTAGAGATCTGTCTATTGAGCTGCCGGTATTTGCACGCCTCATCTGAAGACTGCAGGATCATCTCACGCCTCTCCTTCATAAGCTTGAGGGTGTGATCTGAGAGCTTTTTGTTTCTATCTGTACGACGGGTCTTGAAAAACTTAGACCCGACCGTATGGACAGCTTCCACGAACCCGTTGCTTTATTCATCCACGGAGCTCCCTAGGCACTCGAAACGATTCTGGAGTTCGAGCTGAAAGCTCTCGGGGTTTTGGACTTGGATCTGTGCTGACGGAGCGTGGACTTCATCAGTCGAGACCTTTCAAGCTTAATATTAATGTTCAATGTGCCTCTTACCATGCGGTGATCGCTCCCGGTTTTTACCGAATTGATCACAGAGACATCATTGAACATTTGCTTCTTGGTTGACATGATGAAGTCGATCTCATTTTTTGTTGCACTATCGGGGCTCTGCCAGGTCCACTTCCTGTGTTCACGCTTTTTGAAGAAGGAGTTCATCATATAGAGGCCCTCCTTCTCCATAAAACTGGCCAGTAGGTGACCCCGGTGGTTCCGTTGTCCAACTCCAAATTGCCCCACTTGCAGCTCATCCTCGTCTCGTTTGCCCAGTTTCGCGTTGAAGTCCCCCATGACAACGGTGAAGTGAGTTTTGAAACCATGCATGGCTCTGGAGATATCCTCATACATGGTCTCTACCTCATCGTCGGGGTGTGCCGAGGTTGGGGCGTAGACCTGTATGACCTTCAGCGAATATCTTGAGGATATTCTGAGTATAAGGTACGCCACCCTGGTCGACACACTCTCGATCTTCACCACGTTGTTCACAAGGGACTTGTGGACGATAAACCCGACACCACCCTGGGACTGCCGGTCACCTTCTCGGAAATAGAGTAGGTTACCGGATTTGAGGATTATCGAGTCCTCCCCCTCTCTTCGGACTTCAGATAACCCTATAATACTCCATCGCAACCTGTTCAGTTCCTCCTCGAGTTATTGAGTAATAACATTTATTAATTACCTAATAGATCTGTCAATTTCTTTTTGTCAGTTTATTTGGCTATAAATGATTTATGAGGTACCTACCAAAACTAAAAAGAGATAAATAAATAAACTTTTTAACAAAAAATCAAACCGTTGCACGTTGGTTTGATTTTTAGTTGAAAAGTTTTTTAGGTCTGAAAAACTGACAACTGACTGTTATGTACAACTGACTTACGAATAAAATCTAAGTAGCCCTGCCAACAAACACTACAGTGATGTATTTGATTTTTTTTATCGACTCGCGTTTGACCAGCCAGTACTTATCTGTTTGTTTTATTTTCACGTCAAAGGTTCGAAGACACAGAGATTCCAGGCTTTTTAAATCTGCGTACAAAATAGTACAGGCATCGACAACTAAGACGAATTCCTGCCACATAGCCGTTAAAGAATTTCAAGGATAATGTTTTCATCACCTGTGTGCTGGTACCGAATTGAATTCGTAGAAAACTGTGTTAGAGTTAAAATTTAACAGGCAATGGGATTAAGTACTGACAACCTGTGCTGGTATTTTTTGAGCTGGAATTTACGTTTTTGTATTTTTTATTGCTTTGGCGTAACACGAAATTTATTATGTAATTATTTGTGGTACGTCGGTACCTTTTTTACTTTAAATAAAAATAAATAGTAATAGTTAGGACGGAAAAGGGTAGGCAGATTGATTGTTTGATTGACCATAACGGTAGACGAAGACCAAAGGGATGACTACGGACGGATGGACTGTAAGGACGATGATATTTCTAGAAAGGAAATGACGGCAAATAGAGATGTATTTATTTATTTGCGTAAAACATGGTATAAAAAGGTCTTATAATACAAAAATAGAGCAGACATGTTTTAAAGATAGCAAGAGAAGAAAGAAGATCAAACATAGCAAGCAAATGTTTGTAATAACAATTTTCGTAACAAAATTATTGAATAAAACATAGGACTAAGGATCGATTTCACCAATGATACTAATCAGTCATCTAAACTCAGTTTACTGTAATACAGCGTTCTGATTAGTGGAGACCGCTGAGAAACTACTTATCAGAACGCTGTATTTGCATAAACTGAATTTAGTTGAACTAATCACGATTAGTTTCATTGGTGAAATCGGCCCTAAGACAGACTACGCCGGCCCTGAATAAATCAGGATAAAGAGTGACAATATGATGTCATCATAAGCCCGGGACAATATTATGAACATACGATGAGGGCCGACCCCAAGTAATGGGACAAGGGTTGGCAAAGAGATAAATTGTCCTAGAAAATACTTTAAATACAAGGTCAATTTGACTGCGCAAAATAAGGAACAGCTAAGATTTTAACTAATGATTAACGTTAAACCTCGGTTAACCTATAAAAAACAAAGTAGCCACTACTTATGGTGCGGTTCCACCAGGCAATATAAAATAATAAACGTAAATGTCTAATTTTAATTAGTTTACCTTCACTACTATAATATAATTTGATTTACAGCCGCCATAATCTTGCAGTAGGATTTATTATCGGGCAGTATTAATAAGGAAACGGTAATGTTTCTGTATATTTCCTGCTTAATTAGTGTGTCGCAGTTCATGAGTCAGGCGGAGATTGAGTTGTGAAGGTCAGGAGATGAGAATGTGTGGTATAAGGGTGTTACTAAACCAATTGTCAAACGGATTAGTTGACTTTAATGTACAGTTTCTACGACATTCGCGATCGATTGTGAGGTGAGATAAATTCTGTGTTCGTTTTTGCTGACGCCCCAGCGGTAATTGATAGACGATATTATATTTTATGGTTTATTGTTATCTTCTTCACTAGCTGCTGACTTGTTGCCTTATTGTAATGATAGTAATATAAGTATCAGATAGCGTATTTAGGAAAACCATGGAATTCAATAGTAATAATTACGGGGAAAACTGGTAGAGTTTAACTTCAAAGCTAGCCAATAAAATACTTGGACAAAGTGTACCAAAAAAATCTTTAACTAGGCGTAAAGATTTTTTCGCAAACTTTACCTGATATGCTAAACACCCATTCATTACCCTAATCTTTAACATAGACTAATATAATCAAGTCATAACATAACTCCATCAAGAAAACGTTCCGTTCCCTTTATTTTATGGACGTATTTTACATAAGCTTGTACATATCTCCATATTTATTCCGAATTACTGGGTACCCAGTAATAATGTACAAATCGTTGTCAAATTGCCTATCTCATACGAAAATGGGTCCCAGACCAATTACAACTTGAGATCCAGTTGGGGTGGGTGGCACTGTACGGTTAAAGGAGGTTTAAGTTAATCTGAGAAATATAAGTAGGTACTAGCTTATGATCAACATCGCAAGCTGACATTATTTAAATCTGATAATTAACTAAGCATAGGATCAAATCAGTATTGCTTTTAAACAAAGTTTTGTTGCAAGTTTCTGATCTAGCAAAATATCAAATAAATTAATAATATCCATTAGGAGGTATCTATTAGCTGCTAACTGACACTTAACTCTAATCACATTTACTTGTATTTAATACCCATGCATATTCAAATCTTGAACTCCAATTAACAGATTCCAGTCAAATTAATCCAAGAATTTACTTTGATACTTACGCAATGTTAATTTGTCTTCGTTTCCAGTCCAAAACTCCGGTTAACTGCGAGATGTATTAATCTTAATTTAAACAGCATGGTGGCGTCGACCCTGTAAGAAGTTTTGAAGGGCGAGTGGTAAATTGGCATAATATTAAGAGTGAAATCGTCTTGTGATTAATATGGGGTTAATCGAAGATTGGGTTAAACGCCTTGGGAGTAGTATTTCTCCAGGAGTAGAACGCAATATTATACTACGTAACAAATTATTTGACTACCAGATAGAATGTACATATTAACATCATTTCTGCTAAAACCTAGTACCTTTGGGTATGCAGACGACAGCACTGTTGCTGAGAGAAACGTATCCGACGCGCGCGCTACTGGTCCTCAGATCCGGTATCTCCGGGAGCCCATGGTTGGGCGCTTGAATCTGTCATTGAAGGCAGTCTACGAGTGGGGCGATGCCAATCTGGTCAGGTTCAATGCTGCTAAGACCAAGGCGTGTCTTTTTTCCTCTAAACGGAGCCAATTCCACCCGGCTCCTACTTTCCGTGGTGTGAACGTGCTGATAACAGACCATCTTGAGCTTCTTGGCGTTACGTTGACATCGACCCTCAATTTTGGTCCATTCATTGAGGCAAAAGCTCAACTGGCTGCCAAAAAGTTGGGGATTCTTGCAAAGGTGAGATGGTACTTCACCCCAGAATAGTTGCTCAACTTGTACCAAGCGCAAGTTCGGTCATGCATGGAGTACTGCTTTCATCTCTGAGACGGATCTGCCAAGTACCAGCTGGATGCACAAGAGTCGATCGAAAAACGGGTCAAGAGGCTCATTGGCAATGAGAAACTGGTCGAGTCAAGGCTCCAGAGCCTTGAACATCGGCGCCAAGTTGCCAGTCTGTCGGTTTTTTATCGGTTACATTTCGGGGAGTGTGCGTTGGAATTGCATGAACTAATTCCTCCTAGCCCTTTACATCATCGGACTACAAGACGTACGGCCATGCGTCATCAGTACATGGTGGACGTCCCACCCATACGCACCAAACGTATTGGGAATACTTTCATTATGCGTACAGCTAAGGAGTAAAATTCCCTGCCGGAGTCAGTATTTCCTGATAGCCACAACCTGGTACTATTTAAGTTAAGAGTGAATAAGTTTCTTCTAGGTAAGCGTGTTACATCGACGACCACATCATCAGGTTAGATAGAGGTCAAGCGGGAGCAAAAGAATTAAAAAAAAAAACATTTTTAATTACCAGCTGGATAAGAGTTTGCGAGATAAATGGCGTGCGATTGGAGAGACCTAGTTATAAGACCAGCAGTAAACTGATGCTGAGATTTGCTTTCAGAATTGAGAGAAAATGTATTTTATGATAATTAATCTTCAAGCATTGTTGTTGTTTTTTCCACACGGTTTTAATATTAATTTGTAAACATGTATTCCCAATATGTGTAAGCCCCGCAGTAAATCAATTTGCAAACTGTTAAGCTGATTTTTTTATATAAATATCAGCTTCAGTTGTGTAAATGCTTGCTTGATTTTAGAATACATATTTTTCTTTAATAATTCTATTAATGCAACCTACTCATGTTTTACTTTTTAATGCATTTATCAAAATAATGTTGGATTAATTTATATTTCTAACACTACACCAATGACCATTTTACACAAAAATAAAATCGCGAAAAATTCTGACACGTTCACTGTTTTGTAACTGGCTAGCAATACGAAATCCTTCAAGAAAATGTAAGTAGACGTGCGTTTTAAAAAAACGTTATTCTTGAATCTAGAACAAGTATTACCTAGTTATAACTAGAACAATATTAGTTCTATAAATATGAAATTATACGTTGCGATCTATATAATAGTACACAGATACGGTGGTATGGTATTATGGCTATTATTGCCCATGTTATCAAATGTACATTAAGTATGAAATTCCTATGTCGTAATTGTGTTAAAATTTATAAAACAAGGTGTCGGATTGCGTCAGTAAATTATAAGATTGAGGCTTTGAATTTTCATATTAAGTGTCGGGTTTACGTACCGTCGGTAGCTAAAGCATTAGAAATATTTTTATCCATTTCATAAAAACTATTTTAACCCCCGACAGCGAAAGAGGGGTGTTATAAGTTTGTGTATCTGTCTGTGGCATCATAGCTCTTAAACGGATGAACCGATTTTGATTTCGTTTTTGTTTGAAAGGTGACTTTATCGAGAGTGTTCATAGCTATGTTTAATGAAAATCGGTTTACCTGTTTGGATCGGGGTGTTTTCGCAAGATACGTATCATAATTAGGTGTTCAATAGATTGTCGATCGAAGCGTGTCTACTACTAGATAAATTATGAAGTATGAAATAAAAATTTAAACATTTCGGGAGATTAAAAAAAAAAAATCCTTTTTATTGTTGATATAGCTTTTTTACTGATACCTTTGACCACTAGTCACCTGATGAAAAGTGATGACGTGAACGATTGAGTACGCTTATAACTTATTCTAAATACCACAACAAAAAAAAAATACTATAAAAAACAGAAAAAGAATCTACATTTCGAAATATATACTAGGGTAACATGAAAATATATGTTTTTAGGACAGTTTATTCCTTATTTGCATGCCTTAATCATCTTTGAAGAGTATTCGACCATTGCAGATTGCCAAACGTCACTGAACTACAACTTTACCAATATTACAGTTTTAGTTCACTTACTGGCATTTCTGTGTATCATTATCTCGTTCAAACTGCTTGATTGATTAAGTTGCTAAGCTGAAAAGGATGAATGAATTGCTTTAGTTCTGATGAATACTCCTAGCTTGCAAAACGTAATGAAACATTTTCAGCACATCTTTCTAAGTTTAATTTACGCCTCTTTCCGGCTCTTATAAAAAAACATGATTATAAGTCACTAATTATTGATTGTGGACTACTATAATGTCCCATTTCCGCACACAAAGCTAATTAAAAATAAAACCGAATACCATAATTTATTGACCCAATAAACACAAACTCATTACGTCCTGCATTGACACAAGCAATCAAAGAAATACGATCATCCGATCAAAAACAGATCACCTTGAGATTCCATTCGTTTTAATTGCCAAACAAAAAAAAGTACAAGCCAACAAAACCGGAACAATAACACACGCACGCAAATTTTAATAAACAAATCGCATTGCGAAAATAATTCGCAATTTAAATTAAAATTAATATTAAATTTTTAACGCAAGGAAAATAAAAAATACAGTTGCCATGTAAATTGTACGCAAGTGTACTTGCTCGGTCTAGTTGCAACACATGCGTGTGTAGATTGTCAGGTCCTTTAGAAACGTGTTTGGTGCCTAGGTTTCACGAATGCCTAGCAACGGCTAGTCTAGATTAAGGTATTAGCCGTTGCCGTTTCTAAGTGTATTACTAGGCTACGGCTGACATGTGGAATTCCTTCGTCTGTGACTTACAAGAATTTGACCTGTGGATTAAACGCAACCAACCAGCCTTGATTGGTAGAGTGATATGTCCTTCTGTGGACTTTGATAGCTCGAGTAGAAAGTTTGTTTTTCTTGTGAGTTTCTTTATGGCTATGGCTAGCTCATTGATGGCGTTTTAAGCGCGATTGCTAAGCTTGAATAGTGGGGTCTTTGGTTCATTTTCTAGGTTAGGTAGTCATTAGGTTGTGGTAGAATCCCTATGTTTAGTTTTGGGCGGGTAATGGTTATCATCCCCTATTGTAACCTCTGCCTTAAATTTATAAAAATGCAGGCGTGATGTTTGTTGATGGTAGGATAGGATAGGATGGATAGGCCCCTATTCCGCACTTAGATTCGCATTTGGTCCGTTGTACGTGCAGGCCTGTGTCTGAGAAATAATCGGCCGGAATCCACCACACTACCCAGTGCATGCTGGAGGATGTCACATGTCTTCGAATTTTTGGTTCTAAGACATGCCGTTTTCCTCACGATGTTTCCTTCACCGTTTTGAGAGCAGTGGTGAGTAATAATTTACGCAAAGTAAAGCGTCTGCCTGGGTTCGAACACACGACCTATAACTTGTAAGTCGCGGCCGTTAACACTGGGTCACCACTGCTCTTTTGTTTGTTAATGGTTTTGGGTTACTTTATTTTTTTGTTAACGGGGGAAAGTTTCAAAAGCTGCCTATACTTTTGAGGAAAAGACCAGGGAGTGTGTGATTTTTAACTCACTAAAACATCCACCTAACTAACACATAGGGAATATAATACCAAGGACTTTACCGATCGTCCCATTCTTATCAATGCTGCTCGTCTAATGACTGACTTATTGTTAACTAGAGGACGCCTCGCGTTTTCACCCGCGTAGTTCCCGTTCCCGTGGGAATACAGGGATAAAAAGTAGCCTATGTCACCCGGGGATAGAGTAGCTTCTGAACGGTGAAAGAATTTTTGAAATCGGTCCAGTAGTTTTGGAGCCTATTCGGTACAAACAAACAAAAAAATCTTTCCTCTTTATAAAGATTTAATCACCTTTATAAATTAATTACCTAACAACTATTTGCACTTAGATAACTTAGATTGTTGATAGTTATGGCTGCACTACACTAGAGGGTCACTAGGTATGTAAAACGTGAGGTGTTATGCTTGTTAGTGGACCTACCGTGTTAGTTATTATGACTTTAACACTCCTGACTGTAACGGTCCTATTCTGTGTGGGGCTTTGAAAATCGCGATTTCTTTTGAAGCGTATAATAGGGATGACGATTAAAAAATATTTTTTGTCCGTCAGATAGATTTCCAAAAAATATTGGACACGTATTTTTTCTGTGATCACGTTAACAAAAAATGATGAAGGTACAGTGCTTTAAAATATCGCATGCCTTGGTACACTTTTTACATATAAGTGACGTCAACTTTGATGCGCTTTATCTTGGTGAATTTTTATTGATTTCATTAAAATACGTGCCCAATATTTTTTGATAATTTATTCGCGGCGGACTAAATAGAATTTGCTGTTTCGTACCCCGTCATCGTCCCTATTTCAATGAGTATAATCCTTATTTGTGTGTGCTTTAAGTATGCCTTCTACCATCTACCCATAATTGTAGAATTTTCTTTCTCGACTGATACCCGACTTGTGAGTATCAATACTCATTATAGCTGATAGAAGGAATTTTGTTAAGCTTTTTTGTCTCACTTCTGACATTCTTCTTCTCCTTGCGTGTCCTCCATTTGTCGCGATCCCGAGCTTTGTCTTTACAGATTTTAAATCCTTGTTTTATGACCTACCATCTCCTTTGCAAGCAAAATTCATTCTATTTGTTAGTTCTAAGCGGGAACCGTTACCACTGCCAAGTGCCTGTTACACTATTCTACTTCTGCGCTTTCTGCCACAACAATATCTTCCCGTCCTTTTTAACCGACTTACCAAAATGGAGGCGGTTCTATGTTCGACTTCGTGTATGTTTTTTATTTTTAACAGACTTCAAAAAAAGGAGGAGGTTCTCAATTCGTCGGCATCTTTTTTTTTTTTTTTTTATGTATGTTCCCCGATTACTCAAAGACGCCTGGACCGATTTCAAAAATTCTTCTTTTGTTTGAAAGGGTATACTTCCTAGTTGGTCCCCTAATCATCAGGTCAGGATCTGATGATGGAATCTTAGAGAAATCGAGGGAACTCCTCAAATGTTATAGGCAAACATATAGCGATTTTGGTATTTTCATCAACAATGCAATCATTTGCACTCAGAAAGTATCATTTGGTGAAGTGGAACTGATGAAGAAGACCACAGATGGCCACTGGAACTCCTAAATGCTAAATATGTCACGGGCATAAGATATCTCGAATAGTTAACCGACTATAATGAAGCAAATACTTATAAATAAATGGTACTGATGAAAATGGCACCATCGAACTGATCTGATGATGAAGCCGGAAGGTAGGCACTGGAACTCTTATATAAAACAATGTATCCTAGTCGTGTTTGGGCTTATTGGAATCGCCATGAGATGTACTTTGGCTATAAATGATAATCATGTTAATTGGAGGTACCTACCAAAACTAAAAAGAGAAAAATAAAAACTTAAAAAAAAAAAAACAAACCGACTTCCAGAACAAAAAACTACAAAGCAAAAAATAAATTTATTTTCCGAAGTCGGTGTCGAAAAACGGGAAACAATGTACAAAAGACACCGACTTCGGAAAAGAAATTTATTTTTTGCTTTGTAGTTTTTTGTTCTGGAAGTCGGTTTGATTTTTTGTTAAAAAGTTTTTATGTTATGTATGTTCACCGATATCTCCGGCAATTGTTGACCGATTTTGAAAATTCTTTTTTTTAAAGGGTATGTTTTGAAATTGGTCCCATTTTAATTTGGTGAAGATCTGATGAAGGGCTTTGGGGATATACAACAAAACCCTTCAATAAATGACGGCAAATATCTCGGTATTGCTGCAGTCGCATGTTTCTTTATTGTTTATACCATTTCATATTATCATCATCTCGCCATTACGCTCTGAAGGGGTACGCAGATGTGTACAGTTCACCTTGGTACACTCTCATTTCACCGGTTATGTTCAGTTTCATGATATTCGGGTAATCTATTCTGGCATTATAGGTACCTTACTTAACAACTTGCCTTTTAGGTAGATACAACTAAAAAGTGAAAATAAATAACTCTTTTTACAAAAAAATACTACCGAAGGAATACTATGGAAGTCGGTGTCTCTGGTAAATACATTTTTTTTGCGTTATGGACACCGACTTCCAAAAATAAAGTATTTTTTCACTTTGTAGTTTTCTTATTTGGAAGTCGGTAGTATTTTTTTGTAAAAAGTTGTTTTAGTAATCTGCCGAAAAGAATAACAACCTACAAAAAGTTGTAACGTTCCCGCTCCGCTACCCGCGTTTTTTCTCGCTACACATAGGGCTAGTAACTCACTAATTACGATACCGATTTACCGACATTATCGGCACCGTATCGTGTTATCGCGAGAGGTCCGCACCACCCGCTCGCCTTGGTTCGGACCACTTTCATATGCTCTGTGTTGTGAAGTAATTTAGAGTGTATAGCGTTATTCAAGGATTTTTTATAACTATGTATGTACAACAGGTATGGGTATAACAGAATCGGGTTGGTTTGTTTTTGTTTGGTATTATTTTGCATTGATAGTATCTTTTTGTATCATTGTAAATTCAAATTTAAAAAATTCTTACAATTTCTTTTTCTTCTTCATGTTGCTGGCTTGACAGTCATTCAATTTTGTTTTGCTCATAACTTTACCACTTGGTGTTCAACAATATAAGAATTTGGGCGCACGGCTGGCGCAGTGGTTGAGCGATTGACTGCTGCGCTGCGTGTCGCGGGTTCGATTCCCGCACGGAAAAAAAAATTGTATGACCTACAGATAGTTGTTCCGGCTCTGGATGTTGTGTATGTGAGTTTATATGTTTGTTAACGCACCCACGATACAGGAAGAAATTCCTAGTGTGGGGCAACGTTTAAAAAAAAAAAGTTTTTTTGGGGGTTTTTTTTTCAAGTAAAGCTCAGTGGTTTGTGCCTCAAGTGTTTATGCAACTCAGTGTTTATCAAGGAATCATTGAAACAGTTGCTGTCTTGGTAAAGTGGAGCTGTAAATTTTATTGTAGCAATTAGTAGTAATTTTATTACAGCAAAGCTTGACTAAAAGACCGACTCGATATATTTTCTGCCAATTATTCCAAAAAGTATTGAAATGATTGTGTTACGTCAGAACATATTCCCGGAATTAAAAGGATCGTATGTGCTTATTCCTGGCTATAATCTATATCTGTGCCAATTTGCTTCCAGATCCATTCAGCCGTTCTGGCGTGAAGAAGTAACAAACTTTCGCCATTATAATATTAATGTGATTGCGATGCAAAAGTTACGATGAATTCCTGTTCCAAATCAATTATGTCAAAAATATTATGCATTCTTGTTTTATAAGAACTGTAATATCTCTTTGGAGAATATTATTTATCACTAAACATTGTCATTATTATGTATTGTTACTCAAAGATCACTCGTTTGCAATAGCCAGGAAATTACACGATCGTCTATTCTGTAACAAAGCCCACACGGCCGTAATGAAGATAGACCAACATAAAGTTATAATTTATTAAGTAAATAATCAACTTCATAATTATATTGTATAATAATGTTGTAAGTTGTCGTTAAAACTAAACGCTAATAAAACTTACAATGCATCGAACTGGATAATAAAACGTTATGTATTGTACGTTAGGGCTTATTCACATGTGCTACAAATGCACAACATGGAATGCTTATAATTGCAAAGCTTAGGAAAATTGTAGTTTAGTGTGTAAGGAAAATTGTATTAACATGCTAGAACTGCCATACCCACTTAAGTATAAATGAAGAACTCTGGTAGCCATTTGAAGAGCTAATTTTCTACGAACTAGATAATGTAGTAACTTTGATCAAGAATGAGTCCCTGAATGAAGATATTTCTTTTCTTGTAATTCTATGGTGACCGATTCAATCGTTTCGTTTTTTGGAATGAGTCATGAGAGAGATATTAGTGTTTTTGCAGCAAGCTAAAATTTTTGTCATTAAATTGATAAGCATGCATCAAAATTAACGAGGCATGCATAGTTTTGGAGCGAGCATGTTCTTTGAAAATTTTGATTTAAGCATTTTTAAAAAGTAGCGATATTTAGTGAAAGCCCACGGGAAGCCGCATCTGGTCAAATTAAAACCTGAAAGTGGACTTCTGCCCAAAGCGCTAATCAAAAAGATGGTACATAATCTGAAAATGTTCATTCTCGGCAAGTCGCAACTACTTGCTTTTTTCTCTAAATGCGATTTTCAAGCAAAAAATGTTGCGTGTAATAATGTGTGCCCACCCTTATCACCACCCTTGAGCAACATATAATGTAAGACACTAATGTTGAGCAAAACTATTGAGAATTATTTACTTTACAATGTATTATGAACACTGAACAGTTATGTCGAACAGCTTTTGAAATACCAGTATCTATCTTAATACTAAACTTCAATACATTTACAGTTGGGACAGTCAACAATAAGAATATAAAGTTTATTTGTTTATTGTTACAAAATGACTCAAAATTAATGTCACAAATTGTCAAGCTAGCGTTATCTGCTGTGATTGGTGGAATATATTTTCGACAGCCAATCACAGCAGGTGACGCGTGCTTGATAATTTGACAAATTAATTTTGCTTCCAGTAACTCGGTATTAGAGCTATAACATATAAACCACTTATCTGTAAGTATCTATGTAAACAACCAGTTTGTATGGACGGTGGTCCACAGACTAGGTACAACCTGTATCTTGGCGAGATAAGTTGTTATTATATTAAAATATTAAGATACTGTTGTGTAGACAATTACCTCCCATCATCTTCCTGACCATATCCCATGTTACTTGGGGTCGGCGCAACACGTTATGTTTTTCCATACCCTCCTGTCCCCCGTGATGCTTTCACTGATTCCCTTTTCTTTCATATCACTCCTCACACAGTCCATCCATCTTTTCTTTGGCCTTCCTCTCCCTCCATCCACATTTATATTCATTACCTATATAGTTGAGAATTTGATATCAATTCAATATGGTATCAGGCTGAATAATCTTTTAGCTGTAAGCTGTCGTTTTAGGCTTTTATTTAATGACATGATAGTTTATTTACTGAAATAATAGATTATCTAACCATGCTTTATAAACCATGAATAAATAAATGTGTTTTATTGTTTAAATCTTGTATCAATTTTCATGATATACTTGCATAGGCTTTGAATAAAACTAACCCTAAATTTTTCACGCAGATATTTTATATTCTGGATTAACACAAAGGATACTTACTTATTTTTATCCCAATTAACTAGATATAACGATCCCTTGAGAAAATAAAACACTATTTAAGCGAATCTGCGAAGCTGCAGGCTGAAACTAGTAGGCCATATTTAATTTGAGTCTCAATTACGTATAATATTTACAAATAACCCGTTAACTCTCTACATACAATAAGTGCTTTTTCACACGGCCCGATTGCCGGGTAGCCAGTCCCGGGTAACCGGCAGCGAATGTATAGCCATGTACACCAGTACGTGTGAAAGCTAACATGTTTTTGTTTTGTATTTTAAATATTGTATTTTTATATTTACGAAACATAGTTTATAAGTTTTTTTTTGTTTTGATATGTTTATTATAAGGACTACTATATTTTTACGTTTTCTTAGTATTATATTGTTAATAAGTTAATTTTAAGACCGCGCTATCGCATTAGGTATTCCTACCTGTAATGATAGTTGTAAGGGAGATTTTAATAATAAATAAATACATGGCTATACACTTCGCTGCCGGTCACCCGGCACCGGCTACCCGAAAACCGCAGCGTGTCTTTCCTTGCCTTTCCGGCTACCCGGTAAGGCACTTACTGACATTCTACTCGGCTACTCATTGAATTCTAGAATACCTTATTTTTTTCAAATGTTAAGGTAGTATCTTGGTTCTTTAAAACAATGGATCATGCTTTATTCACAATCCTCACGAAGTGATTCGCTAATAACTCTCAAAAGCTGTCAGTGAATGCGTTGCCAACCCGGATTTCTCTGAGATCCTGTTCATCATGATTCGCAGTAAATCTAATTAATAAATATTTATTCAACACGCACGACCTTCACTAGAACGATTCATCTTCTTTTTTATCTGCTGCTTATGTAAATCACAAGTATTTGACGATAGCACTCATTAAAAAACTAGAGCAAGCGAATCATAGACAATTTGTTTGCGTTGAAACTTAAAGGGTCCTGCGGAAAGGTGCGATGTGACAGTGCGACAATCCTTTTTATTGAAACTTTTTTGGATATAACACCCGTAGAACAATTCGTTATAATACTATAAAACTCGTCGGGTAGATCATATCCTGTCCAAACGTCTGAGTTCATCTTCATACAAAAATGTGAAAGAAAAAGTTAGTTATTGCCGATCTTATAAATTTCTGGCAATCTTTTCCGAGTTTTTTCCACTAAAAATCTCATTCAGCAGACTATTAAAAGCATAAAAATCAAGCAAATCTATCCAGTCCGTGTCAAATAACGCGCTTGCAAACGATGAGTATTTCATTTTTATTTTGTACTAGCGGACACCTCGCGGTTTGACTGGCGTAGTTCCCGTGGGAATACAAGGATAAAAAGTAGCCTATGTCACCCAGGGATAGTGTAGCTTACCAACGGTAAAAGAATTTTTGGAATCGCTCCTGTAGATTTTAAGTTTATTGTTACATAAAAAAAAAAAACTTTCCTCTTTATAATATTAGTATAGATAATTATGATCGGTACATCACTGTTTTATTGTCGCCTAGCGCCTTTCTGCGGTAGCCTTCTTAACTGACTGTACATAATTATTTACGGCCCGCAAACAATTTGCCTTTGAACTGTATTTATAATTACAGTTTGAACGCAAATTGCTATAAAAACTCGATAAAACAAGGATGATCAGTAATTCCGTAGTTATCGAATCAATCGCTAATTATATTGTAATTGATCTAGTTGACAGTAATTGTTCTCAATTAATTCAATTAATTTCTTGTCAGGATGAATGATGAGTTTCATTGTGGTCGCTATCTGTGGTATTAATCGTGGGTTTTTGTTGGGCGTCAATTGTGATTTGATTTAGTTATGGGTTAGGGCTGTGAGCTTAGGTACAGGCGGAGCAAGCGCGAGTTTGACGTCAGTGAGTCCTGCGGTTTCACTTATAACAAGTCTCAAATACAGTGGAGAACAAGAGTCGTAGTGCAGCATGATTTGTGTGACACTGTGACTAGACACGAATCGAAAAGTCTTAAATTAACTGTCAGACAATGCTTAGATTTTCTGAAGAATTCCCGTTTTAGCAACTATGCTTTGAGCACAAAAGGTATTCCCATTTGAGCACCAATCAATATAATAGCTTGGTGCTCAAAGGCGGAAGTATTCCCGTTTGAGCACCTATGCTTTGAGCACCAAAGGTATTCTTATTTGAGCACCAATCAATATAATAATTTGACTTTATTCCCCATTGAGCACCTACGGTGCGGTAGCTTCTAGTGATGGGTAGCTTCTAGTGTATAATACCTATATCATATCGATAAAAAATAAGTTCTCACTAAAGAAGGTTTTCTGAATTTATCCTCTATAAGGGGAGCAGTGGTGGCTTAGTGGTATCGGCCGTGACTTAAAAGCTGTAGGTCGTGGGTTCAAACCCAGGCAGGCGCTTTACTTTGTGTAAATTATTTCACCACCACTGCCCTCAAATAGGTGCCATCAAATCAGTTTATTCGCATTAGGTGTTGGTACAATTTTGGTCTTAACATAAATGATAATACAGATCCATAACACTTAGTTATAATAATGTGACATGCAAACATTTGGCTTAATATTTATACCAATCCTGATGTCCATAAAGTGATGAATGAACGCTCATTGCCCCGCTCCGCTTATATCACAAGCCGCAATCTTAAGAATAATCGTGTAGTTGATCGGTGATGGATGACATATTGTCATGTGTCAATCATCTTATAAAATGCTTTGTTCCTTTATTATACAGCGTTATTAATGGTTTTTATAGCAAAATAGGAATTATGAAGAAAATAATTAACATGGAATGCATTAGTTGTTAACCCCCGACGGAAAATAAAAAGTGGTGTTATAAGTTTGACTTATATGTGTTGTTTCTGTCTGTCGCATCATAGCCCTTAATCGGATGAAACGATTTTGATTTGAGTTTTTTTTTGTCTGTAAGGTGACTTTATTGAAAATGTTCCTAGCTGTGTTTGAAGAAAATCGGTTCAGCCGTTCTAAAGTTATGGGCGTTTTACTGTTCGAATCGGGGTGTTTTCGCAAGATATCATGTTATAATTTCGTGTTCAATAGATTGTCGATCGAAGCGTGTCTATTACTAATATATATACATTATGTAATACGTAAAAAAAAAGGGTAAGGAGTATTTTTTAATTTTACTTGTATCTACTGTTTTAAACAGAATAATACCTTTTATTTTGTAATTATTATCATCATTATTTCAGGCGAAAGACCAAGGCCCCAAGTGTTGCCAACAACATACAACCTTTTATTTACTCAAATACACCTACGGTGTATTATACAGAGTATAAAATTAAGTATTTGCAATATATATCTATATATACACTTAAATCAAAAACCACAAAAGGGCAGGGCTCATTGGGCTTCAAAAAATTCGGCCACATCGCTGTCAACGTGAAAAGTGCTCAGAACGCTGGCAGCATTGCCATATTGGAAAGCAATGCCGATTCTCTGGCCGAGGAAAAGTCCAGCCCTCTGGTCACGTGAAGAGTCGACTAACGGTTTGCTTACATCTCGTATTTGCTTATCCGTTTGCTTTTTCTCAAATGTATTTCGATTAGAAAGACATCATTACCTGAATTATCTGTGATTAGACAAATACAATTTGTTATCAAAACAGCAATTCCTAGTAATGCATTCACAGCGATTTATCAAGCTACAGCTACTTTTATGTGCAAATCAACTTGCCTAGCCTTTGCCCAATTGAATACGGCTTCCAGTCTAATGGGATTCAGCTGGATACCAGGCTTTTACATGAAGCGACTGCCTATCTATATTCTTCATCCCAGTAACAGGGTAACGCCATATCCACTGGGATGACTGGTGTCAAATCTCTGATTCATGGCTTCTCGTAACGAACGTATGACAGCCGGGACCATCCGAGGCACGGAGGAGTCTCGGTATGTTAGGAACGGCGATGTTTTCCAGTTAGAGAAATGATAATTATATTTAGTCCGTCAGTGAGATTATCAAATTATACTGGACACGTATTTTTTGCTTTACCAAATCAATAAAAATTACAAACTTAAAGCGCATCAAAATTCAGGAGTGGGGGGCTTGTGACGTCACTAAGGCAGTATAAAGTGTACTAGCGGCGTGACGTTTCACGATATTTCAACGCATTATATCGTCGTCATTCTATGTTTACGTGTCAAAAGAAAAAATACGTGTTCAATATTTTTTATTAATCTACCTGACCGACAACAAACAAATTTTCAGTCAACTTCCCTATTATCACCCATCCACAGACCAAGCTTTACTTATTTTCGAATATTGCCCCGTATGCCTGTTATTAAAGCCTCTTTAACTAATTTTCTATCCATTGCAGCTTGCAATCGCATCGGTCGGTAAATCTCCGCTTCTATAGTTCTGTGTACCAAAAGAAACAAAACATAGAAGCAATATTTCCGACGGCTTGCAATCAATTTAGCTGAACATCGGCTTCTGAAAAAATCTACCGTGATTTGACATGTGATAGATTGTACTGTGGCTTAGGGTTGGCGCGTTTGGGAATACAATATTCAGGATGTTTTTGATGTTATACTGTGACAAAACAAGATTTTGATTTCATATTATTGTATCAACCATGGATCACTGAGTGTGTAGTAGTTAATTGAATGGGATATTATATGAAAGAGGAAAAAAATCTGGGTTTAAAAATATAAACATATATGTCGTGGTGGCCCAGTGGCTAAGCTCTCGCCTCTCGTGCTTGAGGTCGTGGGTTCGAGACTAAACAATTACCAATGTCACGTTTATTATAAGTTTGTGCTCCATTGGTGTAATTGCTGCAAGGCATTCCAGTGCGAGGATAAACTAATAAATAAATAAATAAAATTAGATCAATGTTAAGATACATCAAGCGATAGAAAAACAATTTATACAAAATTTCAGGTTTTATGAATACTATTAGAGCTAAATATTAGCATTTCTGAATACCAGTCGTTTTTATATACAAAAAATTACATTACCAGTATTGTCTATTACGTTTACACCGGACACAGGCCTCCTCAACGTAAGAGCGTTTTTCTCTGTATTCAGGTTTTAATTTTTACTTTACTTATAACTTGTGTTTGTTCTTTTTATTTTGTCGACTGTAAACAATCTAATTCACTAATGAAAATAATAAACAAATCATTTGTCTTTCCATCAGACTCAGGACTTGAAATTGATTTACCCCGCTTTTCCTCTTTGCTCGTTCGGTACAAACTGAGGCTAATAGGACAAGACAATGCTGGCTTCCTTGACCTATTTACTTGAATACAGAAATTACGTCGTGTTTTGTCGACCCTAGCGTTGTTGGAAAGTGTCTAGATCGTATGTGTGTTGTCGGAGTACATAAATGTATGGTGTTTTGTTGCTTATTGGTACAAAGTTGGCTTTAAACAAGATTTTATTTGTTGTTGTTTTTAATTTTGTGAAATTAGATCATTTACCCATTCGAGACTAAACGATTTAGATGAAATTTAATTTGGAGATAGTTTGAGACCCCGAGAAGGACATGGAATAGTTTTTATTCCGATAATATGTTCACTTAGGATGATAAAACAATTTACACACGGGTGAAGCTGCGGCAGAAGCTATTGTCTATATTTTTTCACCCACGTGTAATTAGGACGTCCTTCAATAACTTTATAAATTGTAGCCTATTTGCTTTATTTTTTTTCTTTAAAAAAAAAAACGTTTCCCCACACTAGGAATTTCTTCCTGTATCGTGGGTGCGTTTACAAACATATAAACTCACATACACAACACCCAGAGCCAGAACAACTATCTGTAGGTCTTACAAATGTTTGTTCCGTGCGGGAATCGAACCGACACGACATAATTCGTTCAGTAGTTTTTGTGTGAATGAGAATCAAAATGCCACCCATACTTACAAACTTTCATATTTATAATATCAGTAGGGATTACTTGTCTCCGTTTAATGCTTCTTGTAATGTACAACGCATTTTTGCGGATCAGAGTGTAAAGTCCCACACACATCCATAGAAAAGGGTGGATCTTCCAACCAGACGGGTGTTGTGTCTAGTCCGGGCAACTGCCCAACGGTTATTGTCGGACTGTTGTATGTGTGTAGATCGCGCCGAAAACTTTGCTTGCGCGATGCAAGATTTGTGTGACGTCCTACGTCATGACCTGGCTACCTAGAGCGAGATGTACTCCCATATCCCTCATCGAACCTCTTTATTTTTTTAATTGCAATGACTATATTTTCTGTTTCTTTTTCACTATAGATTGTCAACCCTAACACTATGGTTCCACGTTCCACTATTTGGGTGTTGTGTCTCAAAGGTATCCGATACGATTTTATATTCGTCATTTACACGGTCCTCGGATGAAAGGATCCGTTTTCAGTTTTACAGGGATTCACCAAAACTGTCATAGTCGTGCAATGAGGGTTTTCAGAAAAATTTACGCCACCAGTCGGCGCCACTTTGACTAGGTATTCCATACTAGGAAAACGTAATTTAAGACATCAATATAACGTTGAATTTAACTAATGTCAGAAAACGTAAGCGCTATGGCAAGTGCCTGGACCTGACGTCTTAATGTTGCCACCAAGTGCACGTCATATCTCAAAACCCTCATTGATTTTTAGAAGCAGAATTAGTTATCATAATTCAGCTTCTTACGTAAATAATAAATAAACTTCTAATATTATGAAATTAGTAATTCATACAATATTGAAACTAGTTGAATGAATATTATATAAAGGATTTTAAAAGAAAATGTAACTATTTTAAAACTTAGAAAAGCTTCTCGTACTAGTTTAGAAAATAATATAGAAAGACTAGTTTTTGCCAGCGGGTAGGCCCGCTTGAAAGTCGAAATTCATCCCAAGGGAGCATAGGTACTCCCAGGATAATAAGTATTCTATTCTAATCTAGGACACGGATTATATAAAAAAGGTCTGTCTTTTGTCGCCACGTTTCTGCATTGTCCCATCGCACCTTTCTGCGGGAACCTTTACTGGTAGAAAATATTAATGACCCCCACGTGTCCCCACACAATGATTTAGAAAACATTATTAAACTTTATTTGACGTGGAACACGAAACCAGAATACAGCTATCACCAAATTCACAGAATACCATTTGTAATCTAATTTCTTCATAATCACTTAACACTTAACCAACTTGCCGACTTAAAACACAATTCCGACACCGTGTCACTCAAATCTACCTCGTAAAAGTATCATTAACCCGTTATCACTGACAACCGGTCCAATATCCTACTGATAACAGAGTAATTATCACCTTAGAATAAGGTTGATGGGCCTTTGAATAGAAGTGACAGGTGGGGTAACGTCATTTTAATAGTTAGGTCGGGTTGCAATCATAACATTGTGAATTTTATGTATGGGTTGGGTAATTTTTTTTATACGCTATAGGCTCGCGCTTGACCACTATCTCACCTGATTGTAAGCGATGATGTGGTCGACGTTGAATCACACTTGCCTAGAAAAAACCTATTCACTCTTGACTTAAAGACTCCTAGATTGTAGCTGTCGGGAAACACAGATTCCGGCAGGGAATTCCACTCCTTAGCTGTACGCACAATAAAAGTGTTACCAAAACGTTTTGTGCGAATGGGTGGGATGTCCACCATGTAACGATGGCGCATCGCCGTACGTCTGGTAGTCCGATGATGAAACGGGCTAGGTGGAATTAGATCATGCAATTCCATCGCACACTCGCCGAAGTGTAACCGATAAAAAACCGACAAGCTGGCAACTCGGTGACGATGTTCAAGGCTCTGGAGCTTTGTTTTGACCAGTGCTTCATCGCCGATCACATAGGGGTGAGTTAACTCACCAAATAGTGCGAGTTGTAATAGTGAGTAACACTGCCCCAACCGGCTTAGTAGGCGTTTCGGCCGCTGAGTTTCGTCCGATCCGGTCGAAACAGGAATTTCATTATTATTTATATTTTGAGTGGTGTTTCGCACTTTACTGTTTTTAAGCAAATTTACTACAGTCAGTATGAAAAACCTTAGGTAGGGTTATTATTTAAGTAAAAGTCAGGCAATTTTTTGAAAAAGATATATCTTAATATACCATTAAAACTCATTAAACTTGATAAAACACAATAATCAGTTTTTATATCAATTATAAAGCGTACAAAATGGCACCTGAGGCATTCCACATACAGCACCTATCGATATTTTTGCAGGTGCCATAAGTGGAATAATTTATTATTTCACATTTGTCACCTACGGATCAGTTAGGTACTAGTTTTGGGAAGTTTATTAATGTTAAGGTCGTCAAGTTTTATTAAACTCAGGGTAGAAATACATAGATAGCCTCTTTCAAAATCATTTTCAAAATAATTTCTACTCAAACAAAATACATATAAAAATAAATTACATTACAAACTCAAGAACAAGTTTCACATTGAAAAAATTCACTTCAAAACAAATTAGAATTGTTTATTAAAATGGCAGAACATCAAAAACTAATTTGTAGTTTGTCGCACACTTCGGTAACTTGGTAACTGTAAAATGGAATATGTAAATTTACGGCATCTTACGTCTACATAGTTTTCAGTGTGTTTAGCTATTACTTGAACAGTCAAACTTAAACATACATTCGAAGAATGTACTCTTACTTAAAGAGTTTTAGGCGGTGACTTTATATTTTGGAGTTTGAAGAAAAGAAAATATTACTGGTGAAAACGATATTTTTTTCATAGTTAATGAAATAGTTTATTTTCCTAATACATAAACAATTTAACAAGAGTTGATATGTCAAGAGTGAGTTGAGATTACGTCTGTAATAATCATATTAGGATATATTTTGATGCTTGGAATTTGATTTTCAGATTTAAATAATTACACAGTAATACTGTCTATTTTAAATGATTTTCTTTCGTCTGATTCAACTTAAATTCATCAGGGCACAGTCAGAATAAATGTCACTACATATTTCTTTGAAACAACATATCTATCATTATTATTCTATTTTACACTAATTCTTCTTTAAAACGGACGCAGTGTATCATTAAAAAAAAACTTTGTTCATCATCTTCCTGCTCTTGTCCATGTTTCTTGACGTCGGCGCAATCTATTTTCTTCTTCCATATCGTCATGAAAAAAAACTTTGTTTTTATTCAAATAGTCCCTAACAACGAGCTTACATGTTTTCCGATATCACACATTTGTAGTCACTAAGCAATAACATAGTGTACATTGTAAAGCTAAAGCGAGGACACACGGCATACATAATTCAGAGAAAGATTCATTAACTACCATTAGGTGTAAACCCAGCTTTGTTTCAGTCGTCGCTAATATGGGGCTTAGGACGGCTACACTGCTGCGACTATGCAACATGCTGCCGGGTTTTAGTAGCACGTTTAAATGCAAAATAGGGTGTGTGTTGTGGTGGTTATAATATTTGAGCTTGCTTCCGCTTCCACGATAGCCAAAGTTTGTCCATCTTGTGTCAGTTTGTATAGCTTGATTTATTGTTGAATCATCTTATATATTGTATCTAATTAAAAAACAAAAATGATATTATGGCGCTTATGATCTGCGCCTGTGATAAGTTTAAGTGCTCATATCATCTTATGCCTGATTATTAAAACTACATATATACACAATTTTTTTTAGAAATACTTTAATTGCGTATATAGCCAAGGAAACGTATTTCCTGCTGAGTCTGTGTTGCCTAAAAGCTATAACCTGGGGGTCTTTACATCGAGTGTAAATAGGTTACTTCTCGGCAAGCGTTCTCCATCGTAAACCACACCATTGCTTAGCACCAGGTGAAATAAATGACAAATGCGAGCCTGCCAAATCAAAAGCCATTTACTCAAACAAGGCTGACCATCTTAGCACTTGATCATCAAAATTTATACAAAGCTTCCCAAAACGCCCCACCCGTCACAACTTCCTGGTGGTTTAATAGGGCAGAAGAACTCCCCAACAACACATCTGTCTGTTAGTTTTAAAGACTCAAATCTAAGACAAATAAAATCGCGAATACCATCTCACAAGTCGTAAAGTCTGCCCCAAACATACAGCCTTAATGACGCAAGCCAAGATCCCTTGGGTCGAGTTTTCCGATTCGTTGTTCTAAAGCATTTGCATTTCACGCTCACTCCACGAATTGAATCATAATAGCAATAAAGGAGAATCCCTCGTGAAAAGATGGATTCTAGCTGGATTTGTTTCCCACTGAAATAACAATTCCAAGTTCAAGATTGCTTTGTATAAAATGCAGATCTTGGCGTGGGCGGTTAGCACTGGAAGGCATTTAAGTAAAAAAATTTTTTGAGGCAAATTAATGTTGGTAGGAATTGGGTGTTTCATTTATTTATTTCAATTTCACTTTGCACTAACAGTGTGTCCCAACACGTGCAAAGATTCAATGCTAACGTAATTATATAAAACAACATACAAATAATTTAGGACTCGCACAAACCAACATTAAAACAACACAAAATTTAAACTATTACATCAATATCAACCAAATTAATCAAATTACGAGTACATGTACAACAAATACACAAACAAAAATCATAATAAGTAAAATTTCAACAATAACAATTCAATAATACAAATTCAACAATCACAATTAAATAATCTAAAAATAGCAATGATTTAATAAAAATAATAACCCAACTAATCAGCAATTTGACAGCAACAATTCTATAATTTTCAGTCTACTTTATTTAGGTATTAAAAACGGTATTTACAGCTTTTCAAAAATACACGCACATTGGAGTTGAATATGTCCACATCTGGATGCTGAGCAGTCAGGGTGTTTAGCAAGGAAACCGCCTAATTTTAAGCCGCATATTGAGCGGTACGAGTCCGGACTCTGGATGTTGCCAAAAGAGGGCGCGAGCGCAGTCGCGTTTACTGGAGCCGGTGCGGATAATCCACAGCGGGACAATGCCGCAGGGTTGTCGATCCTGCCGCTAAGCAGCATAAAATTTATGTAACAGGAGTGCACATTTTCGTCTCAGCTCGAGGGTATCAATTCCCACCATTCCTGAGACGAACAGAGAGGGATACATGTAGGGATAATAACCATATTTTTTTTTGTAAAGGTACCGGCAGAACTTACGCTGTACGCGCTCCAAAAGGAGATTGTACTTTGTCACGCGTGGATCCCATATCTAGATCTCAATTTCGTTTGTATTAGATTTGTTAAGGAGTTAAAATTAAACAATAATCTCGTGCATTAAATATGCACTTAAAATGTAACAAAAGTGACCTGCACGTAAAATACACTAAAACTGCACTCCAAACGCACCGAATGTGCACTTAAAAATATACCGAATGCAAATTACCTGTACGTAAAACGCACTAAAACTGCACTCCAAATTCACCGAATGTGCACTAAAAATGTACCGAATGCAAATTGAATGAACAAATGCTCGCTTCAAATCGAGAAAGACGCGCTTACAAATTTGTAAAACTAAACTCCTACGCATCAGACATAATCTAGACTACCGTAATCTCAGAAGCACACAATCAAGCTATGACATCGATTCAAAATGAATGGAGGCTCGGAACACACGCAGCGCATTAGCAATTTCATGTGATAGCTAGGAGCATTATATATATAAAATAAACTCACGCCTTAACAAAAGCCACCATTAAGTTTGAATCGAGCTGTACTCAAGAGTTTTTCTACGTACACTTGATACACGCGCCATTACATTTCAATCAATAATAAATCATGTTCAGACCAGTTTTTGCAGCAAGTTCATCAATAACTGGGGCGACGCGGACGCAAGAGATGCATAGACGCAAATTGATATTGTAGTGTGACTTCATCAAGAGGTAATCGGTGCCAGTAAAGAGATATACAGAAGGTCCAGGTATCTGCGTAGTGTTGGACAAATTCTGTCTTCTTTTCTTTTTCATCAACGGGTTCCCCTTATCTTAACAATTGCCCTTTTATTACTAGCGCGGCGTTATTTTCTTTTTGGATATCGCTGCGCATGCTGAGATGCCTTTTTAGCCTCGTACGAGGTTTTACTTTTTTAATATTGTTTTTTTTTGCTTATCTCTCGTGTCTCATGTGCGGGTCACAAAAAAAAAATTTATTTCTTTCTTCACTTTATTTCTTTCTTTATTTTCCTTCTTTCTTTAACTTCCTTACTTTCATTTCTTTCTTCTTTCTTCTTTCTTCTTTCTTCTTTCTTCTTTCTTCTTTCTTCTTTCTTCTTTCTTCTTTCTTCTTTCTTCTTTCTTCTTTCTTCTTTCTTCTTTCTTCTTTCTTCTTTCTTCTTTCTTCTTTCTTCTTTCTTCTTTCTTCTTTCTTCTTTCTTCTTTCTTCTTTCTTCTTCTTTCTTCTTTCTTCTTTCTTCTTTCTTCTTTCTTCTTTCTGATTTCTTCTTTCTTCTGTCATCGTTTCTTTGATCTTCCTCTATCTTTGAGCTACTGCTGAGCATACGCTGATGCCTCGATTCCCAGGTTTTGAAAAATGTTATTGGGTTTTCCATCTGGAAATACTGAGTGCAACATTTGTAGTCAGTTGAAAGAAATAGGCTAGACCACATTCTAAGGGGCTTAAATTAGCGAAACATGGATTTACTAACAGTACACCACTGCTGGGTTTTTAACCGGCTTCAAAAATAATGTGGTGTGTATTTGATGTTATTTTTTTTTATTTGACAGCTGGTGGTTCTCATGCGGTCAAATTTAAATTGAATCAAGAATTGACGAGTAGTTTTTGAGTTATACATAATGCATATTTTCATGGTAATATAAATAAGGTAACACTAGCAAAAAATATCTTTATTTTCGGCAGTCAGTTTCAAAACGAAAAAGAACAACATAACAAAGACACAGATTTCCGAAAAGAAAATTATTTTTCGCTTTGAAGTGCTTTGTTAATTATTTTTGTGTATATATTAATTATCTATACAATACTTAATTAACTAAGACTAACAAATTAGATGTCAAAGTCACAACGACACGTCAAAAAGCGTTGTCTTATAACTAGTCAAATAACCCGCCCCTAACTGTTCCCGGCGCAAAGGTGCCCATAACGCTTGCTGCATTGCCACGTTGGATGGCAATGGCTAACCTTTGCACCAAGAACGAGCTGGAGCGGGAGTCACCCGTTTTGTCCCTTAGCCTATGCCCTATCTCACTAATGAGCTTCTTGGCCTCACTGCCCCAACAGCCCATGGTCTCAACGGCAATGGGCACAAAATAGTAACGGCCCTCCAATGGTGCGTACTTCACCCTTTTCCTCCCAGCGGCGTCTTCCGCCGCCGCTATTATTATTATTTTTGTTAAAAGATTGTATCCAGTTGATAGAAATAGGTATGACCCCTTAAATATGGGACTTAATATTACTGGTTTTAAATATGGTGGTCCTTTTGCATATTATTTCTTAACGTTTCTTCACGCTTTGATGTTGTTCAATCAAGTGTTTAGAGATGGGCTACTGATATCGATAAAATGTATGTAAGTACGTAATACGAATCTGTTATGTGACGTTGTTAATGTTGCAGTTTCTGCAACGGTAAACATATTTTCTCACATGTTAATGTATAAGAAGTCTGTGTTCTGAAAAGCGGCCGGAAACTTGTAAGGCATTTACTATGAGGCGTGGAAGTTTTATCTTATTAGCTTGAACATGTACGAGTACGAAGGTGGGCCGATAACCTGGTGAAGGCCGCGGCGCACTCCGCTGAATGCGAGACGCAGAAGACTGATCGATGTGCCAACGCGTTCTACTGAAATGATTACGACGATGAGCATTTCAGAAATAGATTTAAAATCTCTCTGGTATTGTTAGGTAACCTTTTTTAAAAACTATACCATACCCTAAACTTTTTCAAAACTAAATATTAATAGCATGTCTCCGTTTCTCCTCGCTCGCAGCAAAGGTTAACTACTTATTTAACTTAAACTTAGTTTCTTTCTACATTTAAATAAGTATTATCTTGGTTTTTAGGGTTCCGTACCCGACTGGTAAAAATCGGACCCTCAAAAAGACTCCGTCTGTCTGTCACCAGGCTGTATCTCATGAACCGTGATAGCTAGACAGTTGAAATTTTCACAGATGATGAATTCTGTTGCCGCTATAACAATAAAAATTAAAAACAGAATAAAATATATATTTAAGTGGGACTCCCATACAACAAACGTGATATTTTTGCCGTTTTTTGCGATAATGGTACGAAACCCTTGCTTGCTTGCGCGAATACGACTCGCACTTGGCCGATTTTTTACTCCTATCCTCGTCCTTATATAATTTCAAGTTGTGTTGTGTAAACTGCATTAAGATAAAGACCGCTTGGTGCTCGCTTTTACGAGGAAAAATTATGCAAAAAATAGAGAAAATTTCTTCTCATTATCTACCGGAGTAAAGGACTTTTATGGAAAACAACCTTGTTTGCAGAATGCCTATTAATGCGTATCTGGTCAAATTGCTTACATTTGTTTATTAAAACTTTATGCACAAATTAAACTTAACTGTACAATCGGACTTCACTATCGCTAATTTCAGGTTTAAGTCAAAAGTTCAGGTGTATAGCAATCAAGGGTCAAAATGTATGTAAGTTCTTAATCTTTCGTGTGTTTAGGCGTGATTCCACGCGATACAGTTTGACGTTTCTATGGTTTCGCTTATTACTGGCACACGAAACGTCGAGTAATACCTTTCTAATATTTTTGAAAGACTGATAATTGCTATTTGCATTTTCTGCGAAGATTACTTTCCTTAAATTAGAAAAACAGGGTACTAATAAAACACGTAAAATTTCAAAATTTAAAAGACCCCCGACACATTTTCATTTCATGCTACATAATTTATCTAGTACATAGTAGATACGCTTCGATCGGCAATCTATTGAAAACGTAATTATGACACGATATCTTGCGAAAACACCCCGATTCAAACAGTAAAACGCCCATAACTTTTGAACGGCTGAACCGATTTTATTCAAAAAATATAGCTAAGAACACTCTCGACAAAATCACCTTTCAAACAAAAAAATACTAAATCAAAATTGGTTTACCCGTTTGGACGCTATGGACAGATACTATGGCCACAGACAGACACACATATACACAGCAACATGCGTCAAACTTATAACACCCCTCTTTTTCCGTCGGGTGTTAAAAATAGGTTGTCGTCTCACAAAAGACCTAAGTTCCGAGAAAGCTAAAACTATTTCTAAAACAAGTAAAACCCACGTGTTACAGAAACGTGTTTAGCGCCCAGATTATAATTATCACAGGCGTGATAAAAAGAAAACATTTACTTAATTATAATCGCGCAGTTGCCAGTCAGTCTCTTAATTGCATTTTGTGTAATAACTACAAACAAAGCAAATTATTAATTCAATAATTCTACGCAGATGAAAGACCACAGACTTAAATCTAACTAGATAGCTCAAATGTACTCGTATGTAATTCGCTTGTCAAAACGGAGAGCTCTTCCCTTGATACTGTTCAATTTGGAGTTGTCGGCACCGGACACCAACTGAAATCTAGAAAAAGAACGCCTAATACAGCGCTAAAGAACTGTAAAAAATCTACAAAAAACTTGACCAAGACAATGGAAATATTTATTTTCATCTGTAGTTAAAGATGTTTTTAAACGGGATGAAGAAATAAAATGATTCATTAAAAAATCTTTTTTTAAACAACCTTTTTTTGTATTTTTCTCACCAAACCCTTTAATTTGATATCCATATCATGGCAGTGCACAAAAAATAACTAGACCGCAATCTTGGGCCGTCCGCCATATTGGATTTGGAATGACGTCACTTAGCTAACCACGCATTGTCATTCAAATTAAACGTGTGTTTCAAATTTCATCTTAATCGGTGGGGGATAACTGCTTTAAAATTAAGTTGCAAGATTTGACCCGAACACACTTACATACAAACATTGCAATTTAAATTAAAGCTTGTAAAAAAATATTTATCTACTTCGGTTTCGTTATATTCGAATTATAAAATTGACAGCGGTTGCATTATGATAGCCATAACGACATCGGTTTGCATTATGCGAATCGTCATAAATTCTAAAACACAAGCAAAGACATTCTGAACATACAGCCAGGTCCCTATAATATTACTTCGAAATCGAGACAATGTAAATGATATTTTTAAAAATGGAACAAGTTGAGAACAAAAGTATCGTATACTATTTGGCTGTTGTGACTACAAGATCTTTGCCTTATACCTAATAAAGAATAAATAAAAAAATAAAGTGGACGCGCGAAAAATTTTCTGAGTGTAATTTTATTTCAAATTTTATTAAAAATGTCTTCAACATCAAGTGAAAAGTGTGAAAATACTCCACAGACCAGATATAACAAATAGAGCAGTTGCGGCTACAAATAATTTACTACCAGAAAAATCAAGACATGTAAGAGAAATGAAATATTTAAACACACTTCCTGAAATAATTATTTGTCTATATCTGTGTTTTATTCCTTCCTTCGTAGATAAAATCTTGTATGCAACTGTACGTTATTGGTCTTTTAATAACTCGCGCCCACCTATTTCAAAAAAACCTATTTGAAAAATGGCACTCATATTAAAAGACCGTCCATAACGTAACAGTTGCATAAATAGCTATTAGTTGACACGTATTTTTTCTTTTGTCACGTGAACAAACAATAACGACGATACAGGGAATGCGTTGAAATTACGCGTGACGTCACGTACTCAAAAGTAGCGTCACAAGTCCTCAATCCCGAACTTTGATGCGCTTTATGTTTGTCAATTATTATTGATTTGTTAAAGCAAAAAAAAAAAACGACTCCAATATGTTTTGATAATATATGTACGAATCATCCGTATTGCATATGTGTCATAAAAGTGGCACGCTAGGTTTTCATCTGATTGTATTTGTTTATTTATTGAATACTTCATGCACGCAACGTACGTAAATTGCGTTATCTAGTTATACGTATATCTGTGTGTAAGACGCTAACTTAGTAAGCTGCATTAAATAATAGAGTGAACTTAGTTGAAATATTAGATTTAATGAGATCCTTTGCTTTGAAACCTTGTGACTTGTGATGCGTTAACGAGAGTAATTGCTCTTGCTTTTTGGATTATACTCGGTGGAACTTCGTGAAAGGGCAATAAGTTAGCTATTTAGCTTTGTGTTTAGAGAGCATAGAAGTATATTTGTGATAATAATATAAAATTATGATTATTTTTATAATTTTTGATGACTGCTCTGGATAAAATTTTCTTTCAAATTTATGGACGTAAGTTTTTGTGTTGCAATATGTTTCTTACGTAATATAAGTTTTAAGTAATTTAAATTTTGGTAACATACCAAATATTATCTCTTAATTAGACATCCGTGGGAAGAGAATCGGACACCGATATTTTTGACATAACTCTACGACTAACTAAATGAAATAGTTATATATAAGAACCGTGTCCATTTTCGGACATATTTATTGACGACACCAGCAATACAACTATATGGAATTTGGCAGGATACAGTAATTGCAATAAAATCTATAAACCTACGTCTGCATTCCTTAAACTCCGTAACTATAAAATGCCTGATTGTAATTAAAATTAAACTCTAAATAAATTATTCTGTAATTGGATATCTCAACCGCACCTTCGCTGACAAAACCTTTTTGACATTCAGTAGAAATGTCAACTGCATGTTCATTAGAATAAGTACGTCATTAGCATACTTTAATGAAAAATCATAAAGGAGATGTTTGATTTTGGGCTACCACTGTGTGCACTATATAAATAAATAGGAAAAAAATAATAAGGGAATTGCATAAAAAAACACATACAAATTAATTTGAAGAAGGGTACACGCCTGTACCCTTCTTCAAATTAATTTGCAAAAATGATCATTTGAAAAGTTTTTTATTAAGATAACCATATTTTTAGGGCAGCCATGACAGTTGTGTTTGACACGACGTTTGACGACTTTGACAGTTTTAAGAAGTGATATTAAGCTAAATTGCAGATATTACGTTATACGTCAATCAAATGTTTCTTTGGCATCTATAACGAAAACTATAGTTTCTACCTGTGTGTAAGACTAGATTGCTAAGTCTTGGACCTCTTTCGCTTTAAATATTAAGGTAGTTAACAAAAAACCATCTATTTAGTCCGTCAGTTAGATAACCTAAAAATATTGGACATGTTATTTTTCTTTTGCCATGTAAAAAAAATTACGACGATACAGTGCTTTGAAATATCGTGTAACTTGACGGTGTGCTACACTTGATACTAACAAAGTGACATCACAAGCTCCCACTCCTGAACTTTGATACGCTTTATCTTTGCCAATTTTATTTAATTGATAAAGCAAAAAATACGGGTCCAATATTAATTTGATAATCTCTCTCTTTGTTTGCTCTCATCACTGATATTTTTGTACAGTTCGAAACTTAAAATGTCAATAACCATTGTGACTTTTACAAGTTAATCTACAATAACAATAATTCTTAAAGTGAAGGTAAACGCCGATATCGTGACAATAATCTTCAGATTTAAAGGAGAAGATGTAAATGTCTGAAATTATTACAAGCTAGTCTGTACCACCGGCTTCGCATTCGTGGCAGTGGACAAATAATCCCAAGCAAAATGAAAAATAATTTTAATTGGTATAATGGCAGCACCTTTATGAAGTCATGTGTTTCTTTTTTCTTCACACGAAGTCATAGTATTATACTATTATGTAAACAAATATAGGTAAATGATTACATTATATAATTCTTTTTCATACTCATAACAGAGATACATAATACATTATTTAAGTCAACAAAGTTCGCCTGGTGTCAAAGACCGTAACAATAAACATAAGTTCTGTTTAGTGGTTTTAACTGAAGCAAAGCGCATTGAAACTTAACTGTTATAATACTAGGCATAAGATGCAGTTTCGTATAGTTTGTTAGGTATATACGGCTTTTATGCAGATTTGAGAACTTGCCTTTTGTCTAAGCTTTATGAAGTTAATCTTTATACATGGTCTTTAAAAGTTTCTCCTGTGCCGGCACAATAACAAGTAATTTTGTTCATCTTTAAAAATAAGGCGAAACTCTTGTTGACAACAACTGGCAGCTAAATGTAATTAATTATCGATAAAACGGTTTTCCATCGACTAATATCCCCTCACTACGCTCCGGGAGGTTATTACCGCCCGCATATCCGATCAACGAACTCAATATGTTGGTGGCACTTAACCAATATTTGTGCCAAATAACTTCAGCCAACCTATAAACAAAACGGCTTCAGGTTAACCAGGTGAGCCTATTGGCCCAAATGTTGGGTATTGGAAATTATTCCAAGTATCGCGAATCCGCCCACATGCTCAATTTACCTACATTAGGTACACGCACACTGCGTAAATATAAACCAACTTAAGAAAATCTCCGACGGTTCGATGAACTGCCCTCGTCTTAGTAATATTTTGTACCGTAGGGAGGAGCATGGTAGGTCAATTTAATTTAGTCGAATGTCGATTGAAATAATATTGCAACTTGTTTTTGTTTATTGCGGTTATAAAGTTGCAACTTTGTTTTGAAACATGTTTCTGTTTGTACACTGATATGTCTGCGTTCAGGTAAACATATATTTTATCACCAGGCACAAGTATGGATATTATTTCAGACATTTAACCACTTATCGTATTTTTAGCAATAGTTGGTGCCTTGGCGGTTATTTTAGCACTGTTTTTGCTACCTAGTTTTAATAGATATAACATGTCCAAAAAAATAATGAAATCACTAACATAGGTAGATGGCAAAACGAGATGTATACGCCTACACAAGAAGAAACCTATGATCGCCCGGTCTCCATCAGTAGACGATCGAAATGAATGCCACCTTTAAAAACAGCACTAGAACACGGTCATAAAGTAAGTATCAGTCGCAGTGCTGCGACTGATACTAGTACTACGCAGCCATAAAAATTAAAAAAAGAAGATTGCATTTCAAAATTCAAAGTTCGAATGCGCGCGCCCTTTTAATTTCGAAAGAAAAGTGTATTACAAGAAGATAGGGAACAATATGCTTTGTAGATTTTTATGATTTCGCTTCAACTCTGTGTCAATATACCTTGAATCTTAAAAAAATTTTCGGTCTATTTCTCATTCGCCAAGTATCTGGACTGTGAAGGGAAACTTCATTACTAAAACTCTATCTAGAACATTCATCATCACATTCCTCTACCTACAGCAGATTCTCAACTGTCAATATCACGTGAACCTCCCTGCCACGCGGCGGCGGAGACGCGGCGTCCCGCTGCGATCCGACCCCGCAGTTGGACACGTTTCAGAACCGATCCATCTGTTGTGGTTGTGTAGCGTGCCCTTTCTATTTTATGTAGAAAATCGTTACGTGAATTGTACAGGTTTTATTTATAGAAGGATTATAATAGGTTGGACTATATTTTTGTTGTTGAAAAGGTCAATGGAAAGAAAGAAGAAATTGTCGGATAAATGTTTAATTTTGCACTGAAAGGACAGACATCGAGAATGCTACGCGCTGATGTTCCAGACAGAACCTGCAATGCCCGGATAACTTTAATTTACAAATGTGGGCAAACCCTACATAATGAACTTAGTTTAATGTATTATTAATCAGGAACTGTCAACATATACATTATTAATTTTATGTGTTAAAAAAGGCGATTTAGCCTACTTAATATTATTTGAATTATATTAGTTTACATTCAGAATAAAATCTTTTTTGTTAACTGTTGTATATTTATGTCAATAAAGACCAATTCAATCTATCAATGCCCGGATCGGATTATAAGCTAGAATGGAAAAATGAGGATATTTCGGTAGAGACACGAGGCTATAGCTTAAAATGTTGTTGTTTGCTCGAAAAACTAGCCGCAAAAAATGCATACAGCTTTTTAACCGAAAGTCTGAAATAAAAATAATTCTTGAATGACTATAATACGCTATAATGAAAATCATAACCTCAAACTCATGAAGGTCGAATATCGATAAAAAGCTAAGCATTAGAAAGGTCGAGCAATGAAAAAGGATAGAATAAGAAACTTCTTCATAGACAAGGGAATGAATTTTTAATAGCCATCCTGCTCAATGGACATAACTGGATTATAGGTGAGGTTGTGCATACCCCATAGCAAAAAGTCGGTGAGTTTTGTATGTATTTATAAAATAACTCATCATTATAAAGAGGTTTAGTACAATTCCAAAGGTAGTCTTTGGAAGTATGATCCAGTTACGAAAATTGTAATGTTTATTAATGAGAATTGTAAAAAAATACCAATTTCACCACTGAAATGCGATCGGCACATGTAAGTACTACGTGTGAAACTATCAGTTTGCTATGAAATATTGACACTGACAGTTCTTGAACGTACTAACTCTTACTTGTGCTAGCTCTTGATTGCATGTATAAATATTCTGATTGTATTCAGTTTATTGATAAAATCCGTCCTTAGGGACCTTTCTGGCACGAAGCAATTTAAATTGCGTCAATAAGCGTTATCGTACAAATATTTTCTAGAGTAAAACTTGTTACACTGGCAGAAAGCCAAACTATTGCTTAGGGCCAATTTCACCACTGAAACGCGATCGGCACATGTAAACTATGTTCAAAACTAGACAAGACAAGACAAAGATATTTTTTTTCAACTAGGCCACCAAGCGGCACTTTTGAACGTTGACACATTAAAATTTAAAAGGAATAAAAATTGATTCTACCGTGCATTCGGAAAGTAGCTTGTTATGGAGAAGAACGCACAAGAAACTCCATACTCTTTATAAAAATATGTTTTTTTACAATATTTAGGTACATAAGTACATACATTAATAAATTCATATGTGTGAGGACAATGCACCCACAATCACTACATACTATACTACGTACAGGTACAAAGTATTAAAAGTACTCACACATGTACCGTGCAGTTACATAATAGGTACTAGAAAAACATTAACATCCGAAGCAGTAAGTTAAGACCAATCCCAACTGACGGCGCCCGTTCACGAACATGACGCATGAATCGGCACCACCCAGCTCAACCATCATGAAGGGAACCGAATGATCCAACACACGCGCTACCATCAGAGAGACTTTTGAGAGAGCATGACACACTCAACTGCCAGGGCACACATAAGTCAACGAACGACGAACAACGAACTGTCAGTTTAGTTATGAAATATTAACACTGACAGTTCTTGATCGTACTGACAGCTCTTAATTGCTTGTCTAATGTTTTTATCGTGTTCACTTTATTGGTGAACTTCGCCCTTAAGGACCTTCCTGGCGCAAAGTAATTTAAATTGTATTGACAAGCGATATCGTAAAAGTATTCTAGGACATTTCTTCTGTCAAATTGCATTGCGTCAAAAAATATAAGGGAAATTGCAAATACATTCACTACTTGCAATTTCTCTTATATATTTTTTTCACTTATCTTAACTAATAGCTTTCAGGAAGGTCGCTGAGCGTTTTAGGCTACTTTTTATGCAGTAAGAATCATGTTATTAAGGTGGTCTTACTCGTTATGTCCGTATGCCCTGAAGATGGCAGAGGTTTCAAGTACTCCGGGAACATTCCGTCAATTATAAGTTTCCAAGTATTGGAGGCGAGCCTATATATCGCTATAAACCATTAATTTTATTGGATATTCTGGTAACTACCCGAATATATCGCGTATTGTGTAAAATCCAATTAACTCAAGTGTCTGTACATTTATAAAGTTGGCACGTGTTTTCACTTAAACAGGATAAGATTTGCAATTGAGCGTGGATAGCCAAATCTTAAACTGTGAGCCAGTGCGAAAAACATTCTAAGAATTCTCGGACCCAATTTTGATAAAACTAAAACTACATAATTGGATTTTTGAATAGTCAATATTTCTAGCCAGGAATTGAAATAGTCAATTTTCAAAAAAAGTAAACTCGCTGTATTATTGTTCTTACGGTGTGCTAAAGACAAGGTAAGAGATGGTTTTTGTTCGTCAATATTATATATTATCTTATACCTTGTCATTGGCAAAATCACCTGACGTTCATCGAAGGGACATAACTTTGAAAATTAAATTAAATAATCCAAGGCACGTGTAAGGTAAACTTTATTAATTTCGGTCTCAGTTCCTCTTTATGCAAGGTTCAGCTAAACAAGATAATCTATAGCACCCACATAGTGACAGATATTTTACAAGACCATGCATATGTATGGCGTATAACTGAAACTTGGCAGAACACAGAAGGTTGTATCGTTGCCAGGCGATGTGCAATGCTAATCCTTCTTTCGAAACACATTTACATTATCACATAAATACTAAGCTTGGAGGATAATCTGGAACTTATTGTGGCACTGATTTTGAGAGGTAGCAAATAAACTGAAGTAAATATAACACACACAGTACCGATCATGTGGTGACGATTAGTGTGCGCCAATGAACGTTTTCCGGCTAATTTGATGATGTTCATGATGAAATATAACGCTTAACATCAAGGCTTGCATCAAGGCTTGAGGAAAATCTGGAGCTTATTGTGGCAATGATTTTGATTGGTAGTAAATACACTGAAGTACATATAACACACACAGGACCTATCAGTATGGTGACGATTGGTGGGAGCCCTATGTCCAGCAATGAATGTTTTTCGCCTGAATTGATAATGAAATATAAAACTTAACATCAAATTACGCAAGTATTTCTCAAAGGTTTGGCATTGGTGACCAATCATGTTATATATACGTATATAGTGAGATAGATACGGTTTACCGACGCCGCGATCTCTGCGTGGCAATACAAACACAAGCTGTCCAGCTTGAGTGAATTCAGTCCGTCCTGCGTCTGGCCGCGACACGAACTTATGTTTATCTCTTTCTGACAACGGGGTCCTATTTATGTCTCTGTGATCTTTTAACCTACTCAATGATACAAATAAAGTTCCAAGTTCCATAGGTCCTATGTAGGTAGCTAAAGTAAAATATCGCCATGTTTTTATTTCTTTGTAATGAGTATGACGTCTATTTCGACTTGAACGGAAACCTCCTTGCTCACCAGTAGCGCTTATGGCCACAAGACCAACGGGCCAGGTCATATTATGTTGCTATAATTATCTGACAGGTAATATAAGGAAGTTGCGACAGAAATCCTGAGCTGTCAAACTGGTTTCCATGTTCAACCGAGTGTGATTTTAAGCGCCATATTCTGAGGTTTTAACTGAACCAGTTTTTGACAGCTCTAATTTGCTGATATAGAGCTTAATTAAGTGGAACTGTAATGCTAATTAGAACCAACGAATCAATATATTTATAAATTAGTTGTTAATTGTTTTTTTTTAATCTGTAATTTAGTGTATTAGGACAGTATTAACAGTAAGCTCTTCTTCTTCAAATCTGACAAACTTTCATACCAAAATAACCCTGCCTTTGTAATCGCGCAGTAAGGTGAATACATAGGTCTTCTTATTTTCGTGTGAGGTGTGTCCACCTCTGGTGTCAGAGTTAATTAAGACGCCTCTGGGAAAGCCTACCGGCCTCTGACTTGGCTATTTCAGACTTACAATAACTATACATATAAGTCCAGGTTTCCTCACGATGTTTTTCTTCACCGTTGCCGGTGATGTCCAAGATAAACTTAGAAAGGACATATGAATTTGAAAATGTCACATTGGTACTTGCCTGGATTTGAACCCACGACCTCAAGCACGACAGGTACATAGGTAATACAGACATACTGTTTTGTTGGTTATTTGCTAAAAAATCGCAATGTATTATGACACTTATGATAAACACGCACAGTAATGAATGCTGTCTTTGAGTTGAAAATGTCTATGAAGGATGATAGTACGGTACAACACGAGCTAACATCTTAACTTGTCTTGGAGAGAGATAGTGAGGCCTTCTACAGCTAGTTGAAAAGTCTACTTTTCTAACACAATATAAACTAGTCTAAAACCAAAATACCTTTCCTATTTGTTTACCTAAATTCCCCTGTTCAAAGTTCAGCACACGTTTCGCCCGGTGCACGATAACATCGCAATGCGGGCGCCAAAAACGTTTCGATACGTTGTCCACTTAACATAACAAACACCTCAATTTTTGATCGATACTCGCGTGTTTGAGAACGTGAGGTTTATTCGTTAATGGTGAGTGATGTTCTCGTATAATCTGAACTTAAGTAAATGGAATACCCTATATGAGTGTGGTGCTCCTGTGTACTTGCAGGAGTGCCACAAGTGTCCATACTCCTCCACTTTGGCAAACCTAATAAACGCCACTGATGCTGCAATTAACGTGGCCATCTACTGAGCCCAAAATATTCGAAGAGTTTCCATCGACTCAAAAAGAAGAAAAAGTTGATGTAATAAAGTGTCTTCTTGATCGCCTATAGATCCGTTTGAAAAGAGAAGTACGACGTAGTATCTGAAGAGTAAGTATTGTTGCAAAATGTCCACTGAAGCGAGACTGACATGAATTTCAAGGAATTCTGTTGGTTTTTTTTCTAACTTTGCATTTCTCGCAACAATTATCCCTGTCAGTTAGAATTGACCTGCCTGTCTTTCAGGCAGACTGCCAGTCATAGTCTACATGTTCTAAGAAGTATGATGTAGTTCGAATAGGCTATAAACATTCTAGTATTTTCACATAACTGACACGATCTAGTTTACCAAGCAATTTAAAATACACTTGAGGTTTGATCAAGTGAACTTGTCGTTGTGTAGATGTACTTATTACAAGTAATATATGTAGATACAATCGAAATTAAATCGCAGTAGGTAAAGCTTTGTTATTTTTAAACATTTTTAAAAAGCGTTTTTCCTGACGTTTCTTTTAACGAACAATCAATTTAAGTTTGATGCGTTTGACTTGACGCTTTTATTATAAATCCAACCTTTGGACTAATGAACAACACCAAGTCTCTATAAATAGTGTGAAAGGGTGACGGTTGATAGCACGGAATGGAATAAGAAAACGTGTTGCGCCGACCCCAAGTAACATGGAACAAAGGCAAGACGATAATAGTGATGTGACTTAAAATAGCAACATTAAACACAAAATTATCTCAGGTCATCGAACCGTTACAATTACAGTAACAAAACGGCCGATAATCACTGATATACACGATAATCACCAATAGCAAAATCGCGGTATATGAAGCATGTACGATTTAATGTTGCTGCACACATATCATCTCGGAAACGGATCGTAACCGTCAGCCGTTTGTCTCGCCAACAACTAGGCGTCAACCATACGTAAGAACGAGACGAAACCGCATCAGCAGCTCCGGCAGGGCTACGGCTAGGTGACGTCGCGCTTACGGCTAAGCGACGGCGCCGGCGGCATCTGAGGAACAACTTGATTTCATCGAGTATAGTTTTAATCAGTTTGAAGTCGAACTTGAAAGATAGCGCACGTATAAATATATCCCATTTTACAATACATGAGATGGCTACCATAGCGATAGCACTTAATGAAGATGAAACATTCTTAATTGCGGTGATGGATAGACGCAAGCACGATGGTGATTGACCGTGAGTGCGGCGAATGCGAGTTGACCATACTCCGCTTGAGGTTCTTGAGCTTGTCCCGAGACGAGGTGATGCCGATTAGTGAGCGTTAAAGTAGGAAATTTCATACAAAGAACGGCTCGAGTTGATCCGGTGGCGATCCGTTTTCGAGTTGATATGTATGCGTCAACCTTTACGTTACAACACAGTTTTCTGTTTGTTCTCATTTTATACCGAATAATTATTAACACCTGGGGTATTTAATTACTGGATTGTGCTTGAAAAAATATGTTGTATTGTTCGCTTCGTGTAAAATAACGAGGCGTAAGGATTTAATAGAGCTAAAATTGAAATGTTTAACTCGGGGCATTTATTTGTTGGTAGGTACTCGTATATTATTGTCAGAGCAATGCCGATACGGTTTTCGATAATGGTTTATTGACGATGTGAACTTCAATGTTATGTTTTGAGCTCAGTAAAAATAGAAAAGGTTGCTTTTGGTTGTATTGTTAGTTATGAGCTAATCAGTATATACTGGTATATACGTTTAATTCAACATACTGCATGCTATAAGTAACAACTTCTAGTTTGAGGCTAATCCTGAAATCATGAAAACCCTCTGCTGTTTCACATGTGTTAAGCTAAGTGAATATAAAATCAACTGAACTACAGATATATTTTTAGAATAGGGTATCCAACATTTATTCGACACAGACACAACGGAACAGAAGCAATAATCCCAAAGTAACACAGAAGTAGAAGAATAGTAAAAAAGGACCATCAAATTATTACTTGATCTTTAAGTCAAAATGGTTATTTCACGATTTGAAAGATTTCCGATGAACAAATCTACACGAGAAAGATAGAAAGAAAAACGTTTATTTGCGGCAGGCACGACACATGCCATAAAAAAAGGAAAAAGTTAAATACAAAATACAGAGTATGCGTCACAACTACGCAAAACTGGCATTGCTCAGCATAATGCTGGGACTCGCGTGCGAGACAGAGCTACTAACACTACGACATTGCACCATAATATATCCAAGTATGAAATTTCCTTATTATATTCTATAATTTCTTTGTTATGTTTCAAATACATAATTTTAATGTTATTATTAATTTGTTACAGGTAATAATAAAGACTATATTGCGTCGTCACTGCCTGACATTTGGGAAAATGTCAAAAGCGCATATAATGAGGTAAATTGTATCTAATTATAGTATTTTATTATTCTAGTATTATTTATTACGGAAACAGTGGTGAGCAATATTCCGTTAGTCTTTGGCATTTTGTTACTTGGTTAGATATAGAATATACTGTCTACATTCAAACCATAATTTAAAAAAATAGGGGTGAAAAATAATTTATTCAGATCTTAAACAAAATTCCCAATTTTCTGGAATAATGGCGGTCTTATATTGCTGGTAGCTTAGTTAGGTTTTATATCAATATTGCACCTATAAAAAAAAAGTTACACCTAGCTTGTTTATTCATAAATTCGTAGATAATATTATTATGATGATAAATTCTATGATTGGTTTTTTTTTTTTATCATGGCAACCATATTTATGGGCTAGGATCACTCTTGTGTGTGTCTATCCGTCTGCCACAGCCATGTCACAGCCAATTAGCTCCAATTCTACTGGACCGATGAAATTGAAAATTTTTACACGCATGAATATCCGTGACCCAAATATGGATGTGAAACTGTGTGATGTGTGGCATCATTTTTGGGGAGCAAGCTAGAAGATTTAAAAAATATGTTTAACTAGTTAAAGATTGGATTGATTACATTTTTAATAGCGGGTCGCGAAATGACAGGACTTGTTGTGAAGCCTTAAATATATATTTCATATATATAGGTAACTTGAAAATAAAAATATTTTTAGCCTTTACTGTGTCACTTCTGATCAAAAACTTACCTCATTCCGTCTATTTCTCTTAGTCTTGTTCATTTTTCCCAATTGCCGAGGAAGTTAAATAAGGCGTTGGCAACCAAAATTTGTATGTAAAGGAAGGTTTATTAACTCAGACAAGATTCAATTAGGATATTGTGCTAGTAGCTATTTTATTATATACAGATAATATATACAATTAAATATTTCAAAACTTATGAATAGATAAAAAAACAAACATACAAAGGGAAGAGGGAAAGGGCTTGCGCATCAAAAAAATCGTCCACATCGATGTCAATGGGAAACGTGGCCAAAATGCTGGCAGGATGCAGCAAAAAAAAATAGATCATACACGGACCTTATGGGTGAAGTTCTTCAGAAAGGTCACTTGCACAGTACACGTAAGCGGCGGCGTGCGTGTATGACTAGATGTATGAACGTAAAACGAAGCAAAAGAAGTATGCATGGATCACAACAGATGGCGTTCTGTAGTTTCTGCCTACCCCTACTAAAACCGTGAGTTTATGTATTTATGTAAGATTTAATTTCTCAGTAACATAAATAAGTGGTACCCAAGTCTTCTAAACGACTATGAGTACCATAAATAATTGATGTTTTCTAGTCCAACATCATAACTTAGACGAAAGGTTATCCACGGTAATAACATGCTGTGTTCCGTTGATTTATAATAAGTATACAAACATTAGCTGGAAGCTATGGTCATCATAAAAATATTAATTAGTATTGAGATTGTGGCTAAGAATACTGAAACTATTGCTACACAACTTTACAGTGCTTTTAAAACTGCAAAGAATATTACAAGTCACATGGCCATCTTTTGTTAATCTGAGTATAACGTTTACTTCCACTTTTGGCAGGACGAAATTGCTGATCACATTTGTCATCATCTTCCTGCCTCGCGCACGAAGGGTTCCGTACCATTATCGCAAAAAAACGTCAAAAATATCACGTTTTTGTATGGGAGCCTCACTTACATATTTATTTTATTCTGTTTTCAACTGTCTAGCTATCACAGTTCATGAGATACAGCATGGTGACAGATTGATAGACGGGTAGTTGAGTCTTAGTAATTGGGTCCCGTTTTTACCCTTTCGGTAAGGAACCCTAAAAAGCAGTGATAATAAAAGTATCTGCTTTAAATAATTTAATAAAAAATACTAGTAAATATTTTTAATTTTAATTAATGTCGAAAGCATATTATTTCACATTCACATTCAACAATTTGGAAAATAGGAATTGAACACTTCACCCACAGTGCTCAAATCTGTATTCTGGGTTATGTTTACCCACACTGCAGGCTTAAAATTCTCGTCTTTTACAAATTAACCTCATAAAATTACATAGAAACAAAACTCTTCAGGTGATCACCCGAGCAAAGCCATCCGTCTAAATTATAGTTGTCATTAATACCCCAGTTTAGGTCCCCTGGAGGCAATAAACATGTACGAATGGTCGTAATCTCGGCGAATGTTCTATTACGGTGCTGTCAAATACGAGGTCCGAGCTGTCACGTGTACTGGACCTCCTGGCATAGAGTAGAAACTTGCAGAAGGCCCATTTACTGCCTTAAGTTTTAGTAACCCTAAACCTCTTAAACTATTGCTGGACTCATCGTTAAGAACTACTTTTACTATTAGAACTTACTATAAAAGAATCTATATATATTTTAAAGCGTTCATTGCAGTTTTCAAATAATTCCGGTCAGAAAATAGTTTTAATACCATTTACATAGATTTAATCATCTTCTTGCTATACATTATTTGAGCTATCGGCTTGTGAAATTGTTTTTTTTAACTACAGCCCGAGACATGGTGCAAAAAATAGCCAGTTTACAAGCTGTTGGCAAGGCTTAAAGCCTGGGATAGGGAGTTTTATTCAGTGACTCTGTTCTGGAATGCAGACAGCCAAAAACTCCATGTAAAATAGTGGTACTTATTTGCATCGACTTACACTGGCAGTACAACCCCGCATAGTTCGAATATGATTGGGCAGAAGGTAAGTTTGAAGGAGTATAATTTCTGTCTCGTGCACTTATTTTCTTGTGTGCTTGTTCTAGTATTTTGTTTGAAGTGTCCCTTCTGCGTATCCCTGTAATCTCGGCCTGACGACACGTCACGTTCTGGTCCTGATTTCCCCCGGCTCAGAATTCTGAATCCAATGTCGTAATGTTTCTAACTTGTTCCAACGTGTTGAGTATTCGTTTACTTGTTATTTCTATTGTTTTTTTCTTAGTTGTTTTGTAGAATACCTTATGTGGGTTATCGTTGGATATTTCCTGTATTTTTGTGGAAGATCTTTTTCGCAAATACTTACTCTTTAATTAACCTACGATTTTGCTCTGCTATAGTTCTCGCCTAACTTTTAAGCCGCCTTGAAGTTGGCTACAATGGCTGCGTAGTTGTTAAAACAGCACCGATCCATGCCTTGCGCATCGGAAAGCCAACAACCAAGAAATTTGGCGAGAACTTAGAATAATTTCACTAGCTAATATACAACAATAAATAATAATATCAGCCTGTAACTGTCCCACTATAGGGCAAAGCCTTCTTATACAAAAAACGCACGAACATTAGGACTAAAGGGTACTAACTATATTATACAGATAAAACCCTTGCCACTTTTCAAAATAAAATAAAAAACATCGTGTAACGAGAACTTACCTGTAATCAAATTCTCATCACATCAGGCACGTAGTCAATTTTAAAATTTAAATTTAAAAAAATTGAAGAATCCCGTTTTTATTTTAGGCTACATAGTTTATCTAGTAGTTGGTAGATACGTTTCGATCGACAATCTATTGAACACGTAATTTATGACATGAATCCTTGTGAAAACACCCCAATTAAAACGTAGCTAAGAACACTCTTAAACAAAACGATATCAAAATCGGTTCATCCGTTGAGCTATGAGGCAACAGACAAATACACAAACACAGAGGTACACACGTCAAACATATAACACCCCTCTTTTTCCGTCGGGGGTTAAAAATAAACACTAGATACGAAATTTTTATGATTTTAATCTTGCTAATTATTTTCCAACAAAAATGCCGTTATTTATTTCGCAGCCAACCTCTCTTATTTACGCAAACTACAATGAAACAGAAAGCCACTAGAGCCAATAATTAAACTTAGCCAAATCATTCAGTGTTCCGCTCCAACACTCGCCTTTAGGAAGCTTACAACACGTTCTATAATCACTGTTGTGAGATGTTCTGGAATCCGAGGTCGGGTGTTAGTAACAGACGAGACGCTCTCTTAAAATCGCAGGCAAGGCCGGATGTAAATGCCTAGCTTTGTAGCCTCGTCGATTGCACTGAACATTGTTTGCCTTTCTTTAGCAAGATCGCGTACATAGAATGCGATGCAGGAGATAAGTTATACTTATATAGCTTTGATTTATTCACTGTGCCTTGTTGCTCTAGTGGTTACAATTGCTACTGCTGAGCAAGAGATTCTGAGTTCGATTTCCGGGTTGGCTATTGGGTTTTTGCATATGGATTTTCTCAATAGTCTGCATTTTTGCACACTTGACTATGGCATGTGACTTTAATATCATTTCAGCCGAAAGACGTCCACTGCTGGACATAGGCGTCCCAGGCGTCGCCACATTGACCTATCCCGCGCGTCTTGCATCCAGCGCCTTCCCGCAACCTTAACCAGGTCATTAGTCCACCTAGTGGAAGGCCTTCCAACGCTTCGTCTTCCGGTTCGCGGTCGCCAGTCAAGTACTCTTCGGCCCCATCGGCCATCCGTTCTGCGAGCAATTTGCCCTGCCCACTGCCATTTAAGTTTCGCAATTCTTCGAGCTATGTAGGTAACTTTGGTTCTCCTGCAGATATCTCCACATGGAACATGGGACTTAAACATAACCAAAATGTACCATAGACACTCTTCTGTTCAACGAGGATTACAAACGAGATGTTATATTCCTCATTTGGTATTAATTTGAAATTCATTAGTTTATCGTTAAATATTATGGTTGGATTGTAAAATAGAAATGTTAGTTGGATATAAATTGTGGAAATGCCAGCCTCACAGCGAGTGGTCGACGCCAACACGTCTTTAGTGCAACTGTCACGAAGGTGACTTAGGGTTAAGGCATCTATATGGTCAGCACCTATGTTTGCTGATAATATCATAATGTCAATAGTTATTTCCTTGGAATAAAGTAAATAGCTATGTGAAAGCTATTTCAACAAAGAAGCAAGATCGGTAATTGATTAACTAAGTAATTTATCAGTTTACCTTCTTGCTTGACCTTTACTTATTTACAACCTACAACTTACTATACCTTTCATTTTAATTGATCAAAATTTAAAGGTCTCTTTCTTTATGTTGGCCCAGCTCTGTTCCGCTCCTGCTTGATATGGAAAGTGGAAATCATGAATTGCCCTATTCAATTGAGGCTTTCAGGAGATGCGCTGTTTGCAAATATTGTGGCTATCTCGTCTCAAAAATAAAAAAAAACATATTTTTGTATCTTTCTTTCACAAACCAAAATCGCGCAACCATAGCATATCAAGTGCTACCCAACAATCTCAAACACAGTGGGTGCGCATTTTTTCCACAATTTGAAACGGTTTTCTTGTTTCCTAAACCGCAGATTCGTCACAGCAAGACGCTTTGCCGTACTCTAATGACCATGACAGTTGACAATGTGAAGACAATGAATGTTCTGACAATAAGTTAAGTTGGAACTGGTGACTTAGAAAGCAGTCTGTTGCAAAAGGAGGTATGTAGCGAAGATTTAGGTAATGTTTTATGTAACTTGGTGGCAGGTGATGCAGAGATTTGGGAGTAAGCAACACAAATTAGCGATTATGATAACGACAGTGAGTCATGATTCTTTTCCTTATAAAGGGAGGCCAAAGATAACATGGATGAATTGTGTGAAGATTGATATAAGAGAAAAGTGAGGCAGTGATAACGTGAAGGTTGAAAGTGTGTAAGTAATGGAAGGGGAAAACGTTTCGCTCCGACCCTAAGTAACACAGGACAAGGGTAGGAAGGTGATGTCGAAATCATCATTGGCTTGGTTAGAAACCTTCATGGTATGCTATACTTAAGTAAGCCACAATTATTTACAAAAAACTTCGGTAACACGAGCTATTTTCATATAGAAAGGATCACATGCGCACAGACAAATACATAACGGTTTAGTGATGCAATCAATTCAGAAAACCTCGCAGACGTTTCGACGACCTAACATAACTTAAAGGGAAAGGATAGATTGGGAAACCAATCAATAAAATCCATGATTGAAACCAAACCTGATATGAACTAACCAATTCATATTTATCACCTTCCAATCATGAAGAAATAGCCGAGCTTAGTAAATACTAACTAACATGGAATAATCTACGATAGGCTACCTGTCAGTCTAATTTGATATAGCGGCGTAACATGCCACGAAACTATTTGCCACGCTGAGTGACCCTAGTGTAAATGTCTTTGCGTACCCAAGATATAGCGGTGAACCTTTAGCAGATTTGTGTGTCTGATTGAGATGGTATGGCTATAAAACAATTGTTGTGTCTTGTTGAACTTTTCATTTAAGATGTTATTCTTTATTGTGAGAGGTCTGTCGTTGGTGTTCTTCCGTCATATGCTAGTGAAAAGTTCGTTAGCTGGCTTATGATTCTTAGATTTTAGAGCTGTTCTTTAGAAAGGACAGATTTGTTGATATATAACGCAGTTACACAAGCCTGCGAATGAATATAAGTTCTGTATTTTGCTGTAATACCCGATGTGGTCATACATAAATCGTTGTTGGTTGAAAAAAAAGACTTTCTTTCTTTTATTCTTTAGTCATTCTAATATATATATATAAAATAAAATAAAACGTTTGTCGCAGACATATCATTGATTTCCTTGACCTCACTCTAATTCCTTTGTGTAGTAAGACCCAGGCTTCTTCGTCCCACTTACAAAAATAAGTATAAGAAAAGTTTGACCTAGATATTGAACCTAGATTCTTATATTCCAATAAACGTCTGTCTCTACACCGATCTCTTAACATATTTAACAGGAACTCCATCTTGAAATCCTAATAGACCTTTTCAACAATGCTATTCCCTTTATCACTTCAATCTGGCTGCCTGTTGCTAAAATATTATACCTACTGCAGAAATACCATTCCGAATCCATTGTGAAGCCTTAAATATCAGGAGGCATGCAAAAATTGTTAGTTGCTCAACAAAGCCGGGTTGGTATGCAAGGGAATAGAGCAGGATATACGCAGAAGTAACAGTTTGAAGATAGTCATAACGGTGGGAAAAGTGGAGTAAGAAAAGGGGGTGAACGATTGTTGACGAGGGAGAATGGAAGAAAGAAACGTATTGCGCCGACCTCAAGTAACATGGGACAAGGCCAGGAAGATGATGAACCGGACGCCCATGTAGTGTGGTGAACGTCTTTGGACGCCTTGGTATCATTAGTAACGCGATTGTTTGCGAGAGGTATAAGCAAGATTTTTGAACACTTTGGCAAGCATTATAAAACATTATCATAATTTCTCAGCTGAAAGATGGCAACTACTGGGAAACAACTTCAGGTTCCATGGTCCTATGGCCGTGATACATGCAATATTATTTCTCATGGACAGAGTGGGAAAGAAGTGCCGCGTCAAACTCTTCTTTAATTTATTATAGTTTTGCCGAATATTATACTTCTGCATCTATTCTGCGATACTAGCGCCATTGTGGTTGCAGTGGTGATTTATTGACATTTCGGTTCAGTCGGCGAGACGGCGTAATTACGGGCACGATTGAATACGATCGGTCTATTGGTAGGTCGTAGAGCACAAAATATCAGAGCATTTAGTGCATAGCAAGTTTTTAGGCTATGGCGATATAGGTAGGTGTTATTTGATACGTGTTTCATTTGGCGAAGACTCTTGCCAAAGTGACTTACTTTTAGTATAACTGTAAAGAATGTCAAAAATGTATGGGATTGACATGCGCTGCCGAAATGCCACGCAGTCATTGCTGTAGTTATAATGAAAGGATTTTTTTTTTGTGTATTTCTTGCAATGACAAGAATATTTACTTTTTAAAGTATTATATTATTTTATTTTAATTATTGTGAATGTGAAGACTATGTGGATCATTCTTTTTTGTTTTTTTTTTTGTTTTAATTTAAATTTATCTTAGTTTTTAATCATGGTCTGGCAGTTTGAGTAGTTTATGCGGCCTACCCGAATGTCCTTTCTTTGGTATTGTTCGTCGAATCGTTGAGCTCCTTAAATTCTGAGTTGAGCTGCTCGGTTATTGACAAATGCGTGCACTGACTGGACAGGTCCACTCAATCTGGCTGGTTCTTTCCTCAAAAGACCATTTCAGACATCAGTATACATGGTCTTCACATGATCTAACCAATATTTTGTCTGGACTTTAAAAGAGACTGACCTCTGAGTTTGTTTCGGCCTTTCTTCTCAGAGTAGTCAGATAGGAAACGCCGACCTCATCTAGTTTTAAAAAATATGTTCGACATGTAAAAGTGTTTTTACAAACCAACTTATAGAAATAAAATCATTTATCATTTCCAAAATGTATTTTTTTTCGCTTGTTCGGTTTTTTATTTATCGAAAGGCTCGCGTTTGACTACTATCTCGCCTGATGGTAAACGATGATGTGGTCGACGGTGAAGCACGCTTGCATAGATGTAACCGATTCACTCTTGACTTAATAACCCCAAGGTTGTAGCTATCAGGACTCAAGACTCCGGCAGGGAATTCCACTCCTTAGCTGTGCGCACAATGAAAGAGTATTCATAAAACGCTTTGTACGTATTTGTGGGATGTTCACTATGTACCGGTGGCGCATCGACGTACGTCTTGTTATCCGATGATGGAAAGGGCCAGGCGGAATCAAATTGTGCAGTTCCATCGCACAATCCCAAATGGGCCAATGGTAAAACTTGTTCACTATACTTTTGTATAAAATACGGTTACACGATCTATTATTGAATCGTAGCCTAACGCACCAAGACCTTAACAGCCTTCAGAAAGCGATAAAATCAACTTGACTGGTGTTAACAATCAGCTCGAAGCAGAATTATATGAAGTGACGAAATAGAACATCATCATCATAAAATGCTTTCGTCTATTGCTATAACCTAGATGTGTTTAGCGAGTTGTTAACTTTTATGATGCCTAGATATCAAGAGTTACCTAGTTGCTAGCACATTAGGTACTCATAGCGAAATAAGCAACCATTCGTTCTGCATTCAGATGAACAGATAAACCATTAGAATGCATATTTGAGCTGTGATCTTAATTTTGTTGCGCTTATACGTTTATTGTTTGTAGATAAATACATAGATGCTTACGATCAAGATAAAACTTAATGAAAATATGCTAGTTGCTGTCTCTAGCATGGTATAAGATGATGATGATTGTGATCATAGATTAGCACCTTCTCGCCAGGTGAGGTTGAAACTCACTTGATGCTCTAGAGCAGGGGTTCCCAAACTTATTTTGTCTACTGCCCACTTTGAGAATAAATTATTTATAAGCGCCCCCATTTTTCACCTACTTAAAAACCACTATAACTTTAAATTAATTTAATCAGTTATTGTGTTATTTAACAAAAACTTGTTAAAACATGACTGCCCGCGGTCTACTATCTACTAAAATTACCTATCTAGGAGTACTAATAACTATTAAAATGCGAAAGTATGTCTGTTGCCTTTTTATCTACTTTCATTTCGAAACGGAGCGACCGATTGACATGATTTTTATTTTATATATTCAATAAAACAGGACAGATATAAGAACTACGCAGAGAGAAATATCAAACCGAGTTTGAGCAATCTCTTAACTAATATTAGATGATGTTCACAAGTTGTAGTTGAGAGTCGAGAGCTCATGCAGTCGGTGTCTAAGAGGCCTAGCTAAATTAAATTACAAATCACCCGCCAAGCCTCTACACAACGCCCCAAATTTATTTTTGGGTCTTGTTCCGCCCCCCTTTAGGCCTGCAGCGCCCACAAGGGGTCGTTATCGCCCACATTGGGAAAGACTGCTCTAGAGTCTAGACAAACCCCCGATTTCTGAATTAAGCATTTGATGTTGAGTATTTAAAACTGCTTCTGGAAAAAGGAAAGGAAAAATATTTATTTGTGACCCACACAGGAGAGGGAAAAGGGATATCGATGTAGAGATAGGCAAAACAAAAAGAATAATCTATACTAATATAATAATACTAATATACTTATTACTAATCTATACTAATACTAGTTTTCCGCCCGCAGCTTCGCCTGCGTGGACTACACGATATTGGCTGTTTCGTTTTAATTCAGTTCTGAGGGAAAAAAATAATTGCAATTATTATCCAAACATAGATTTCCGCCTGCGTCTTTGTTCGAGTAGACCACAATATTTTATCAACTTTATTATTTTATCAAATTATTAAAATTACGTGTAAATTGATATAAAATCAGCTTAAACTGCACTGCCTTCCTGTTCTTATAGTTAGAGCCGGACTTTCATTCCGGAGGTATCATGTGATCGTTTTCCACGGGGAGATACAAATAGTGGAAGACCACTTTGCTTTTAATATCTGAATCCTACTACAGACACGATAAAAAAATTATACAAGGTTGCGCAAAAGTTATCACCCGATGTTCTTTATCTGAATTTTTTTTATGAATTAAAAGCTTTGTTTCTGCTTTTGGATAATATTTATTTGGTGTCTTAATTTATGTTCCATTTAGTTGAGAAAATGTGTAAATATGCTAAGTGGCCGTCGCCAGAATTGATAAACATTCGGGCCCGTTTATGGCATTTGCTCTGCATCAGTCTTGCAGAGAATTCAGAACTTCTGGAAGTCAAGTCAAGTCTGGAACAGTTACATCAGGCGATCTTACTGGCCAGTGCAAGTCCGGGTAGTGCCGCCCTCAGAATTTCGGTTGCGGCTCGTGCATTAAGTGCCGTTGCATTATCCTGTTTGACCCATTATGTACTCTAGTTCAAATTTATTCCTTTTAAGGATGGAGAAATATGTTGATCATGGCTCTGTGACTTCGTCGACCACAGTAGTGGTTTGGCGGCCCGATGACGCCTCCAGCGTAAAAAAACGTGTGTCTTTAATTGTATTGAAGAGCATAAATACTAAATTCCAAGTAATTTTGATAATAAACAATTTAGTTTTCATACAAACATTAACACCCCTTTTTACCCCTTTAACTCTAAAATCTTCTTAAATATTTTTAAAGCATCTTCCGATAGAGTGATGAGTTTTGCGCCATCCTGTACAGTCTAGATATTCAAATTCAAATTCAAATTCATTTATTTCGGACTACAGTGATCCATATTGGGTTAGTATTACAAAAAGCTTATATTCTAGTGTTAGTATCATTGATTAAAATTCTAAATTATAAACACTGCGTGCCGAGGATGACCAGCCAGTAAGGAGGTTTCCTATCTAATCACCCTCCGCACAAAAATTCGCATATCTGGCGTATAGCTCTCAGCCACGGCTCTCAGGATACAGTTGCGACTACTCCGCACTCTGCACAGCAGCGACGCGGTTTTTTTGCGTATTATGGCTTGGAAGCCATCTGTGTGGGTCTCAGCAAACATAGCCGATGCGCTACAGAAACGGGGCAGTCGCAACAGCATCCTGAAAATATTATTATACTGCACGCGCAGGACATCCAGCGATCGCTTGGTGTAATTGACCCATAGATTGCCCGTGTAAAAGCTCTGACAGAAGGCCTTAAAAAGAGTAATTTTTCCTTGGTCAGAGCAACGCGAAAATCTACGCGCCAACATGTTACCCCTGACCGCCAGTGCCCTACGCTCCCTCTCAATATCTATATCATCCCTAAGGTCGTCGGTGATGAAATGTCCCAGATATTTAAATTTGGATACTCTGTTCAAATGAAGTCCATTAAGTTTTATGATCTTAGGAACAGAGTCCGGATATCTACCAGCGGCCCCAAAAACCATATATTCACTTTTGGTGACATTATATCGAAGTCCATGTGAGGCAGCGTAAGTCTCACAGACTTTGAGCAATTTACTGATAGCCCCAGCAGTCGGACCCAGCAGCACCATGTCATCCGCGTAGCTAATGTTATTGACGCTCACTCCATTTATTCGACATCCTACATTCATGCTGCTGAGCTCGGTGATGAGGCCATCAACATACAGATTGAACAGTCTAGGGGATGTCAAACCCCCCTGTCTCACACCGCATTCCAATCTATACGCTGAAGAGAGAGTGTTAGACCACTTTACCTGGTTCTTTTGATTGGCATACCAGTACTGGAAAGTTTTCAGTATTTCAGCAGGTGTACCTCTGTTCCTCAACTTATCCCAAAGCACATCATAGGACACGAGATCGAAGGCCTTTGAGAGGTCAAGGAAACAGGCGTACACCGGCGTCTTACGATCGGTATAATATTGTACAGTATGCTTCAGACTTAAGATAGCAGTTTCAGTTGACAGTCCGGGCTGAAACCCAAACTGTGCTTCATGGAGTTTTATAATGTTTTTCAAATATGAATCAAGCAGACTGTCCAATACTTTAGCGATGATCGTTGCCAGGGATATCGGTCGATAATTGTCCTTATTCGATATGTCCCCTACCCTGTTCTTAACGATGGGAACCACAATAGTTTTCATAAAATTTTCTGGCAGGTATGAATGGCTTAAACACATCGTATAGAACAGTGACAAGACCCTCGGCATGTGTACTCCTGCATATTTCAAGTGCTCAATACTGAGTCCATCATGACCGGGAGACCTGCCTCTGCTCATTCCTTGTATGACGCTTTTGACTTGCTTGGCAGAGAAATGCACTGGCATCTCCTTTTCCTGACAACAATACTCGGCGGCAGTTGAAGGAGCTGAGGGACCAAGGGGAGATTGCACCTGAAAATGTTTCATAAACATGTTTGCAATATCCCCGTGATCACTCTTCCCCTCCACACTCACCGCGAGGCAAGGCCCAACATACAATTTACCTGTGGATTGCCAAAATTTTCCGAAATTTTTAGTAGCTCTTTGTTCTGCTAACAAGTCCATTTTAATTTGCTCCTGGTTATTTTGGCACCACTTCAAACGACTTTTGAAAACTTTGCGAGCCTCTTTCATTTTTTCATATATGTATCCATCAGTCGGCCGTTTATGTTCTATCCAGGTTTTAAATTTAAGCCTAGCCTCGTAGTGAGCATCATGTACATGTTTATTCCAGCCACACATAGGACGATATTTTCTATGAGGTTTGCAGTTAGTCAGCTCTTTAGATTGCTTAGCTGCCTCACAAAGCACGTTCACAATCCGATCATACAAATCATCCAATACATTTTTATGTTCAGGCAAACTACATGACCCATGACTGCACTCCGTAAATTCCTGGGGAAGATCAATATCACGCAATTTACTGTTGCACACAAACCGGTATCTATCAATTTCGGAACAGTTTCTTTCACCCCATATAATCGCGCTACGAGGCACTGTCTGAGTCACCAGCTTTGACCTTACTATATTTAAATCAGATACAATATATATGGGCAGATGATCAGAGTTATAAACATCCTCTTTTATACCTGCATCTACAACAGTGTCCCATGCCGATAAAGATACCACACAATGATCAAGCCATCTCCTACACCCATGCGCATCACTAATAAATGTGTAGTGATTTTGCTCAACACCTAGTATTTCAATATCAGCACAAACCCATGACTGCTCCGTACAGAAGCTCGTCATTTCATTATAGAAGTTTTGTCTTGGGTGCGCGTTAAAATCGCCCAATACAAACACATTCTCAACTTCATAACTTGCTACAACAGCATTTATCTCACTTAAGACATTAGTAAAGATAGTCAAATTTTCCGGTGAGTCTGTAGGCATGTAGACAGAAAAAACAAGAATAGATCGTTCACCACTAACTGCCTTAATGGCCACAATCCGTTCACTACTACAGTCCAAAACAGAAACGGACTCAAACAAACCTTTCCTCCAGAGAATGGCCACTCCCCCGTAGGGCCTTCCTCTTAACGGACCGACGGTTGTATCAACCGCTGACTTTCCAGTAAATTCAAAGTCTTGACTTATGTTCCCTAACACCAATATGTCATGAGGAAGAAGCCATGTCTCTTGAAGGGCCACAAGATCTGACCACTCACAAATTGCTCGGATGTTATCAATAGAGCGTTTTGCTGATTTACAATTAAAACTAGTAAACGTTGAATAATTATTAGTGTTACTATACATTGTGAAACTATTTAATTAACTTTAACTTTAGATTCTGAGTTGGTTCGATACATGAAATGAACAAACCGCCTAAAGGCAATACCATCCGGCCACAACTTGTCATTAAGAAATAAATTAAGTTTATGCTTAGAAACAAATACCTTATAAGCATTGTACTTCTTAAAAGACTTAATGTTCATCTTTTTTAAGGAAACACTCTCTTGTGTTTTAGACTTAATGTAGCTAATAATATCATGTTCTTGTGTCTCAGTACTGACGTTTGAAATTAACAATGGCACTTTTACATCAGCCGCCCGAAATTTAATATCAGGCTCAATAGAAGCACAGCCCTTTTGACTAATTAACCTATTTGATTTAGACGATTTACGTGTAACTAACTTCCATTCATTGTTATGGTCCGCTACCATTTGCTCACTACTCACATTCGATTTATACACACTCGAACTATTCACTGTTTGTAACTCACTCGATTCCCTTCCAGTCGACACCGCAGTCGCAAACGTAACGACGGTAGGGGACTCAATCGGCCCAGGCGCACACCGAGACACCGCCGCCGGCGCCGCAGTGGTCGGATCGCTCAAGGTCACACCTGCCGCGTCATTTGTTACTGTTTCTGCAAACGTCATGCTCGTGCGTGTGCTTCTTATTGATGTCTCACTCTCGCTCGCACCCCTCACAACAGCTGCGTCTCTTTGTTGACATTTTTTCGAGTTACCCTCTTTACCTCGATCTGTTGAAATTGATGGCAAATCCACCGTCACTGGGTCATTCACCTTTTTATCAGCTATTAATTGCGTTGACGATATCGGCACATACTGCAAACCTATAGGGCCACTATCTAATGTGAAACTATTCTCGAGACAAGCCCCTCTTCTTGTATTTATCTTAGTATTAGGTGTACAGTAATAATTGTCTACCAACGATGCACATTTCATATTTTGTACCTCGAACTTGAGCACATCAAACTGGTCCCTGGTTACCATCTTATCTTCTAAAACCTTGCATTTATTTTGCAGAATTAAAATGTCCTTTAACAGCCGGGTCGCATCCACATGATCGAAGGTTACTGGTGGAAGTTTATGTAATTCCTTGGCCACAAATACAGGAAAAAGGTCAGGATTCGTTGTTTTCATTAGACATATTATGTCATCTAAATCTCTGGACATTTTCTTCTTGCCGTCTTTTCGACGAATTGGCATCTTCTTTGAACTGGCTAGCGATTCAAACAGCAATTTTTTCGCTTTAACAATATCATCAGCTGTGAAGGAAGACGTACACAACTGATGAATGCTCTCTTCATCCGTAAATTCCAGCACATTTCTTAGAAACGCCAGAAGTTCGTTAATCACAACATTGCAGTTCACACATTTAACCGTTTTCGATGACATTATTCGCACAATGAGTCACTCGCCACTTCGACAAGCAATACGCGTCCGCGCTCAGTTAAGGCCGACCCGCCACTGCATGATGGTATCTGCATTTCTACTGCATTAATCCTACTTTCATGTCTTTTTTCCCATACCCACCCTTCACTTCCATAAATAAGTGTCCGAGTTTCCGGAGACATCGACTTGCTGGTCACAACCGCATGTATAGCACCATTCACTATATTCCCTGCATTCACTCTCCTTTCCACATCCTCTTCAATCTTTCCATCCCTTGTGAACATATTTTGAAGATATACAAACTCGTTCACTTGCTCCTCCTTAAGTACGTGTTTCTTTAATTTTATTGAAAACCATAAATACTTAACTGCAAGTTATTTTGATAATAAACAATTTAGTTTTCATACAAATTTTAATACTCTTTTTTACCCCTTTTAGGGATGACATTCAAAAAAGCCTCAATGACGTATTTCTTAAATTGCATTGAAAAGCATAAATACTAAAATCCAAGTAATTTTGTTAATAAACAATTTAGTTTTCATTCAAATTTAAACATCCCTTTTTACCCCTTTAAGGGATGAAATTAAAAAAAATCCTCAGCCACGTGTTTCTTTAATTGTAATAAAGAGCATAAATACTAAATTTCAAGTAATTTTGTTAATAAACAATTTAGATTCCCCCCCCCCCCCTTTTTACCCTTTTAAGGGATGGAATTCATAAAAAGCTTAAAGATGTATTTTATTATTTTATATTAAGAGGCTAAATACCATATTTCATACATTTCAAATAAAAAATGACAGAGTTTCATACAAATTTTCATCCCCTATTTCACCCCTTTAGAGGATGAATTTCCAAAAATCCGTTCTTAAATGACGCCTACAGTATAAAATCAACATCCCCTTAAAATTTCAAACTTCTATCATTAGTGGTTTCGGCTGAGCGTTGATATGTCAGTCGGGACATTGCCTTTTACATATATAGATTATAAAGCTGAAAAGTTTGGTTGTTTGAACGTGCTAATCTCAGGAACTACTGGTTGGAATTGAAAAATTATTTGTGTTGATTTTTTTTTTAGAGGAATGTTATAAACTATTTAACATTACGCTACGACTAATAGGAGCGGACCATCAATGAAACATATTCAAAAACGGGGAAAATTTATTCTTTTAGAGAGCTTCCGTAGCGAGCGCTGCGTAAACGGTTAAAGTTACGCAAAAATCATGTAATTAGGGTAGGTAGGGTAGATGGGCAGGCAGCCAGTTGAGGGGAGCGAAGCCGCGTGGGACAGATAGTAATATCATAAAGCTGAAGAATTTGCTTGTCTGTTTGTTTGTTTGAACGCGCTAATCTCAGGAACTACTGGTTGGAATTGAAAAAATATTTTTGAGTTGGATAGTCCATTTATCGAAAAAGGTTATAAGCTATATAACACCGGGAACAAACTTTGAGAGCTTCCGTTGCGTGCGTAGAATAGAATATACTTTATTGTACACCATAAAATTTTACACATTTACAAGAAAAACTTATTTATACGGGTACAAAGGCGGTCTTATCGCTGACAGCGATATCTACCAGACAACCTTTGGATGGTCTGAAAAACTTGAAATTAAAAAGAGGGTAGTCTTCGGTGTACTGCTATTAGATAAAAACATAAATATATAAAATATTATATTACTATAATAAATACTATACATAAACCTTTCTACAAACATACAAACATAATATGACATGTAATTTATAGAAAGAGAGAAACAAAAAAAAAAAAATCTATGCTGTAGTAGGTTGATAGATAGCCAGTTGACGGGAGCGAAGCCGCTGGGGCTCGCCTAAAAAAAACTAAACTCGCCCAAAGTCTTGATAGCTTTAACATGGAGGTCTTTATGTTAAAAGTGAATAGGTTCCTTGTAAGCCTGTTCTACTGTCGACCTCATCATCGCTTAGCATCAGACATGTGATCAAACGCGAGAATACCAATAAAAAAAAGAAAACAATCAATTCACATAAGTGGACAAAATTTATGGTACAATTTTATACAATTTCAGTAAAGGTTGTTCCTAATGATGAGTACACTGACATCAATAATCAAAAAAACTACCAAAGCTATATAAAACGGTTTTAATATAGATTAAATTATCAAGGTAAAATCACGAAAGTTATCAATTAGGAATCTCTAGCTATATTCACATTTCTGCGGCAATATGAAAGGAAAAGAGAACCATTTTCTTTCAAAGTTGTAAAGACTAACAAGATGCTAATTGAACTAAGATTCTGATTAATCAAGATTCTGACGATAAACAGAATTAAGTCAAGCCTTAGTTAGTCATTTAGTTAAAGTTAAATTATTATCAGGTAAATACTAATCAAGTACAGAACCATAATGATGTCTTTTTCGAGATGTGTTTTGATCTATCATCATTTCAGCCTAAAGTCGTCCCCTGTTGGACATAGGCCTCCCGCAAGCGTCGCCACACTGATCGATCCTGTGCGTCTCGCATCCACCGAACTCCCGCAGCCTTGACTAGGTCGTCGCTCCATCTAGAGAGAGGCCTTACAACGTTGCGTCTTCCGGTACGCGGTGGCCACTACAGAACTTTTCAGCCCCAACGACCATCCGTTCTGCAAGCAATGTGCCCTGCCTACTGCCACTTAAGTTTTGAAACTCTTCGGGCTATGTCGGTAACCTTGGTTCTCTTGCGGATGTCTTCATTTCTGATTCGATCACGCAAGGAAACGCCGAGCATAACTCTCTCCATTGCCCGTTGGGTGACTTTGAGCCTTCTGATGAGACCCATTGCGAGTGTCTGACCAAACGACCCGATCATTCACGAAATGGCGAATAAATTTAAAAGTCGTATCGTAAACTGTAAGGTTGAATTGAGTAAGAAGTACTTTATGTAGATCTTTGCTTACTCTTGTGACAATCACAGCCGTTTAAAGCCATTATGCAATGATATTAATTAAACACACAACAAACATTTACCTCTCCAACCAATTCTGGCTATTTACTGAGATTGGATTAAATACTACATTGCCAATATTTTAGTAAGTAGCAGTGAAGAAACCTTAATAACTTCAGGTCAAAATTACAATGCAATTGAAAGAAATTGAAGAAAATTGCCCATTGATGCCCGTTTATGGCAAGGGACAGGATAGTATCCAGTTTTAAGATCACATCACGATTCAACTGTAATTGCCTTTGCGATTATCATATATTAATTCAATGGTTTTGCGAAGAGTCTTTGGCTTTCGTATCATCATTTACTAACAGGGTTTCTTATTGAAAAGGACTTAAACCATTCAAAAATGACAAAATAAGCAGTAAGGAATCATCATCAACATCAACATTTCAGCCGAAAGACAGCATCGGTCAATGTGGTAATACTTAGAGGTGGCCTATGTTCAGCATCTTAAAAAATTGTGCTTTTATTTTTAATTTTTCGGAAGTGAGGCCAACAATAAGTACGGGGAGGCGCTTGCCGTATCCTTCGACAGCTCGAAGACTTTCGACATGGTCTGGAACGAGAGCCTTATAAAAACAGCTTCCTTCTTTCGGCAAACCTACCACACTCTATGATTGGATTACAGACTTCCTAAAAGATCGATTCATTCGAGTGTTTATCTGTGGCAGTTCGTCCGGCCAACTGTCTATTAATTCCAGGATCTCTCAAGGGTCAGTAATTTCGGCAACTTTATTATTAACCAAGAAATTCTCATTAATAAACTACAATAATATCATCCAGGATGTTACAACCACCTATGAAATTCTTTGTAGCACAAGCTCAGTTACGTCATATAAATCTCCTATAATCACTGCTAAAGTAATAAGTTGCGAGTGCGCATAATAAGATGAGTCTCGCTGTATCGAGTCTGCCGCTTCGTCGCGTGATCGGAATAGAGACGTAGGGGTGTTGCTTGTTAAGCTATGCAAGAATTTGTTTGTTGGACTATGAAGCTAGACGGGTGCAAATTTCTGAATATAATGGTAAATGTTAGGAGATAAAACATTGGATTTTGGCTTTCATGTCCTCAATAAAACAAATCACGTGTACATTACTTGAAAAGCAGGCGTTCGTTTAGAAAAACAAAACTACTTTTTAGTAGAGATATAATTTGGTACAAGATTTAGGTACACATCGGAATGGTAACTGATACTCATCAATCGTAAAAATTTAAATATCTTAATATCACATCATTAAAAGTAAGCCACTTATTAATAATATTCTACGTAGTGAATACATTTTTGAGTTTCCTCATCATCACCCATTTCAATACATTCTATCAGAAACTCACATATTGAACTATTTCGATTGTAAAATTTCTCTGCCGGAAAAATGCGCATAGTTATATGGCACAACCCTAGACTTTTGCGGCACTTTGTTTAATGTTTACGGCTTTAAGGAAACGCCTGAGCAGAATATTTTTAGATGAATTGAGATTATGAAAGCGGTCCTCTTTTCTGATGAAATTGTATTGGTTTATTCAACTTAGAAAATATAAAGAAGATAATAGCACGGTTATAACTATAGACTTTACAGTTGTGCGTTACTTCGTTAGTTCGTTACTTATCTAATGCCAAGATATTTCTTGGCTTATTGCCAAAACATGGGCTATGAATAAAATAGGGCCTAAAATAGCGCCCTGTGGAATGCCCCTTTTAGGAATCCAGGTTCTTGTTTATAAGGCTCATTTTGGGCTTGGATTACTTAAGATTACCATAAATTATTGTTGGTATTTACTGATGCTTAGTATTCCTATCCATAAATAGAACGTTTTACCTCTAAAAGATTAAAGATCGTCTACGCTAGTCTGTAAAACGCTTAAGTATCTGTCGATAAGGTACATATTCAATAATATGGCTACATATTCAATCAAATTAATTTTGTAGAGACTGAGACAAACATTGCAATTACTATCAAAGTAACCTTATAATCACAACTGACACTTTTATAAACTTATCCTAATTGGTGTCCAATAAACACCTATATATTACACACAGAAACCAATTACATGGATTTAAATAACCCTATGACTTATCCTCACAAACATTCGATGTCCTAACCAGTCAGGGGTCAAAATGTTTATTCCAACTATGATTAGAAAGTTGCTCAGAATTGATTTGAATATTAGCATTCTAATATTCTACATAAGTATATGTATGGTCCTTATATGGTTTAAGAATATTTGAACATGCCACGAATGAAGTGTCGGTGTATAAACATTTCATGTAAATTGTAAATGGATAGCGTTTAGTAATTTTGTTGACTTAAAGAGACTTTGATTAATGGATTGATTTGTGTTTGGAAGTGCTTTGAAATCGGTTGTATAATATTTGATGTGTCTGACAGGAGTGCTATTTGGGTTTGATTACGTATTGTTTGTAGATTGTTTAATTTGAGTAAAGGTATCATACTTGTAACTAATCATACATATTTCTTTTTGTATTCGATATAAATATGTTTTTGAACGAGTAACAGACGATAAATTATTCGATCCGCCCTTGTATGACCTAAATATTCGGTTTATCGGTGTTAAGAATAAAGAGATGCCTAAAGTTTTTGGTGTACAATAATAGTAGTTTATACAATTAAGGTCATATAATAGGGGTTATTAACACACGAGTGTGGGTTTATTAGACGATGTGAAGCCGAGAGTGATAATAGTATCACACGAGTGTATGATAATACACTACCTTTAATACCTAATTATATGCGCTTGCATATACTATTTTATCTTCACTCATACAGATGAAATAAAACAATAGTGGAAACAGAAAACATATTTGGTAAGGCGAGCAATTTAGATGCAAGTAATGCAGATGACTGCGCAGCGCGCATTCATAGACAATAACACTTTTTTCTACATTAAATAATGAGCCTATACGCGCCAATAAATTAAAAAGTAAAAGTGTTCTATAAAAATAAAAAGTAATTTTATGATCAGTTGTTTGAAAATCGAAGGAAAATGTTGAACTGAAATGGTTTTTTCAACACACTTGCTCATAAAGTGGCTCTAATTTCACCGCAATTAGGCACATAATGACACCTGTTATCAAACTGTGACTTTTTCATTACTATTACACAAGTGAGTTATACAGTTTTTTTTCTTAATTTATTGATTAAGTTGCTTTGTTCTTAAAAAAGTTTCGATACAAAAAAGGTCGTGCTCAATAGTACAAAACAACACAATTCATGCAACTTCGTATTTAAATAGATAATTTCAACTTGTACGTGTTTAATAAATAAAACTTTCACTCAAATATAAATTTTGTTTATGTCTGTAATAAAGAAAACTTGAAATTCCCCATTTTGTACGTGGCCGCTTTTTTTAATCTTACGACATTGATATTAGGCTTGGGCTGCAGACCTATACAGCCTACTATTAAATTAATTTTGTAATATATATTTTTTTTAATTAATTAAATAACCTACCGTATTTTAATTTAAATTTTAATATCTTTTATGTCTTAAAAACACATAAAAGGCAAATAAATTAAAGTAAATATTATATAATAACAAATTCTATCTGTGAACTTTTTATTGTGTTTGGCTTTATGGCTCATTTTCTTTGCCTTAATATAGATACACTAGAGGACGCCTCGCGGGTTCAACCGCGTAGTTCCCGTTCCCTTAGGAATACAGGGATAAAAAGTAGCCTATGTCACCCGGGGATAGAGTAGCTTCCCAACGGTGAAAGATTTTTTGAAATCGGTCCAGTAGTTTTGGAGCCTATTCGGTACAAACAAACAAACAAACAAAAAAATCTTTCCTCTTTATAATATTGGTATAGATTTATAAGTAGATACGTTAATGCACTTGTGCACAAAAATCGATTTTGTGCAGCCTGTATCCTGCACAAATAAGCAATTTAAGAGCATGAGAATTGAAAAGTATATTCTAATGCTAATTTTAATACTGAAAATAACTTTGATTCAAACAAAAGTATCAACAAACACGTACATTCGTCAGGTCACGTGGACATGGACTTACAATTCCGCGACACTTTAATAGTTGGTAATTACGCTTTTTCTGCAACAATTGTAATGATCGCCTTTGTTTTATTGCTTGGGACATGCAATGCTGTGCATTTGCGTACGTATGTCTGTAGTAAGAATTCAAGGAATGTATGATGGAAGCGTAGACCTCATTAACAAGCATTGTTAGAAAACGGTGTTGGTTTTTTTCAGAGAAGTTAGTATTTATTGTGTATGTTGATTTCAACTGAATTAGATAAACCGCAAGGATTTGTGTAAAACAAAAAGATATTAGTGTCTTTTATTTTGGAGACCTGAAGGTTTTGAAAACAGCTGTCCTGATATATGAAAGTACAAACAATCCGTTTATACTTCGCTTAAAAATCGTATAGTAGACGACCCTAAAAAAACATTACATCACACATCATCAGCGTTTATAATGTTCCCACTGCTGGGACACAGGCTTCCTCTCATAGAGGGAGTGGGCTATAATCCACCACGCGTGCCCAGTGCGGGTTGGTAAAAAAAACTTGTTCTCTACAAAAATGAGAGTAGCAGTCAAGACTGAAACATATTTTAAGAAGATAAAATAATTTTTAGATAGCTATAACACCAGAATCACCTGAATATTAATTAAGGACCTTAATCTAGGTTTAATATTAACAGAGGTGTTGGTACGTCAGCCAACGTTCGTTTTACCATCCTGCCGAGGCGCCGATAGATAATATAGCAATTAGCATTTATTAGAGAAGTAATAAGGGAATCAAGTGCGAATACTATATGTGTTGAATATTAAGATTTCAAATATATATGTTGTGGCAGCGTCTTTTAAGAATGACCTTACTGCAATCATTTTAATTTATCCTGGGTCATTTACTTGACAAATATATCTTATACTTATCAAAGACCTGGGCTACGCGTTGAATACTTTTCAAGTACAAAGTGAACAACATGGGAAGCGACTACTAAATGGAAATGAGTTTTTTTCTGAACATGAACAATTGACTAATCGCGTCACGTTTTATGCATTTATGACTCTAGAATAAAATTATGAGTAATACGCGTATATTCCTGTCATAGTGTCATGTTGATTATGAGTTACTAGACGTAAGTTAATTATATCAAACAATTATGGTGCAATTACGGGCCTATTTCTATATTACTGACTATGATTTATGCATATGCGTCCATTGGCAATTTTATACGATAATTTTTGCTATTTGCAAAATCTCTCGCCATGAAAATTTTTGCAAAGAGCAAAAGTTATTAAAACAGTTAAAATCTATCAGCCAATTCTTTTCTCAACTATGCTGGGGTTGGCTTCTAGTTTAGACAGATACAGCTGTATTTTACTTCCACAACTCAGTAACTGGGTAACTACTTACCAAGAAGTTTCTTTTTTTTTTAATCCCTCTGCATTATATCCAAACCACTACATTTCCTGAAAACCAAAATCAACATTAGCAACCACCAAAAAAGCGCCGAGCCAATGAAGTTCGACGAAGTCCCGGAGAATTAATTTAACTGTCTTGGATCCCGCAACGAAATTAATCAGAAAAGAATAACGGAGGAGTAGGAAAAAAAACAAATTACCACTTTCCTCCATATCAAGCAAGAGACAGAACAAACAAGGCCAATGGACACAAAGGGTCGTTTACAATTGGGATAAGCTCAGTTGCCTAGCACCACGGATAAGAATTATCATTAATATTACCAAGAGGCTTGGCAATTTGCATGATTCGTTAACAGATTATCCGGCTTCTTACAACCCGTAATGATTAACAAAGATACAAATTCTACAATATGACTGGATCTTCATTTAAAATTAGAAGTCGGTTCATGGATAAGTTACTAGCTATCGCTTATCCATGGATAAGTCACTTATCCATGAAGCGACTCCTAATATACACAAACTTTTTGGTGATAAGTAAAAGTCCAAACCTGAATGATGTATTTTAATCTTCGTTTCGGCAAAGGTATTATCATGTATCTAAGATGGTTTTAATCGATTTCATATCACGTCCGCTGTTTGTGGCAAAAGGATTAGATCTCGGCTTTGAAGTTTATGATTATAACTCCATTTTGGAATTGAGGAAATGATTAAGGGAATCCATGCATATAATGTTTTAGATTAAAAGCCTAAAAATAGCTTAATTGGTCGGTAGATTAGTTTTGTAACACGTTGTCATTTCGTTTTATTTATTTTTTTGGAAACTCAACAGCTTATTACTAATATACATGAATAGATGTTCATCTAACTGGCAATGAACAGTCCAGTGCAGTTGCATCAACGTTATAGTTCTCGCTAAACTTCTTGGCCGCCCTGAAGTTGACTTCCGATGCGCAATGCACGGATCGGTGCAGATTTTGTATGAGATTTACTATTGCACAGCCATTGTAGCCATCTTCAGGGCGGCCAAGAAGTTTGGCGAGAACTATACTAGCATCTTAGTAAACACACACACACACACACACACACACACTGCACATTGCCAGTGAGATGATGACAATTATCTCTTAAGACAATAACAGAGTTTCACGGCATGGATAAAGCTAGGTTAGGTTATGTTAATTAGCTACACACAAGTGCAGCTATTAGTAATCATGTGGTATTGAAGACCCATTGATCACATTAAATCAGAGTTAAAAGTATGTAAACATGCAAATATGGCTATATTAATTAGACAAAGGGAAGAACATACAAAATATTAGCGAATTCTAACATCATGAATATCATACTTAGTCGAAATAATCCTAAATCCTAAGAGTTATGAGAGTTAAGAGTAAGGCACAATCAGTTCACTAAACAATCAATTTACTAAACAATATTTGCTTGACTTGTCTCCGGTATGATAGTTTGGAAAAATGAAATATATCGACATTTTCAAAACTTCTTTTCATATAAGTTTTCCTGCCGAAGATTGTTTTTTCTGATAGCTATATAGCCTGGGGGCCTTAAGTTGAATAATTAATAGATTACTTAACGTGAGCCTATCAATACTAAAAATTTAAATTGACTTTATTTATTTTTCTCGTTGTAATCGTATCTATGAATGGAGAAATTCTTCGTCAAAACGACAAGATTCTTAATCTCAAGTGTTTTATAATCTTAGAGGAGGCACTCAAGAAAGTGATTCAACACTCGAAAATAAATGTTTATCAAAGATAATAAATGATTATAAGTTTATTATAATCAAATGTTTTGATAAACGGTTTCTAAGGAATAGTATGAAAAATAATATGCACGTTTTTAATCGTTACCACGTTTATTTTTGTTAGTGTGATTAATTTGATATTGATTTTCTTTGGATCTAAAGTTTTGTGCCATTATCTATTTCAGTTGTCCTAAGTAATTCTTCTGATTTAATTTGCTGGTTCCGCTATATCCATTTATTTGAAGCAGTATGAAACTGTTCCAATTCGCCTTTTCTCTTCCTCCAACCCATTTCTACTTGAAGAGACAAAAACAAACAATCAACCCTATACCGTAAATTCCAACTAAACTGCCTTCTATAAGTCAGTACACAAGCGCCAAACACCAAGTTATGGATTATTCAAACGCGGGCGGTACGCAAATTAGCAAATGTAATCACTTAATTTTCTATTCATCGCCGTATAATTACGTCCCGGCGAATGATTAACAAACAACCTTACTACTCGTATAACTTGTAAACATGATTTCGCTGCGAAAAAGGGATAGTGCTCTTCGTCCTGTATAGCTCCATCTCTCGTTTTGGCATGTCAGATTAAAGCCCCTGTTGCCGTGTATTCGCGATAGTGGCCGTGAAGTATTGTGGGTGGCTGGGAAAATTGGTAAATATTCGCGGAATTGGAAAAATAGAGCCTTTGGAAAATTTTAGCGTGGTAACGATAGATTTTAATGTTTCTTTGTCCAACTCCGAGTAAGCCTTCTAATATCTGGTGGCTGGCCTACAGCTGGATACAGAAGAGAGTGGTGACTGCGTTCTTTTGTAATTAATTTCGCGGTCCAAGACAGTTGAATAATTTCTACTGAACTAATCGACCTTGTGTAATATTTTTTTTGGTGTACAATAAAGTATATTCTATTCTTTATTAAGGCCTTTCTGGTGGGTTTTTCACTATTGATTTGAGTTTTCAGGAGTTGCAGTGGTAAGGAATACTGTGGAGGTCTCATAAAAACTCCTTCAGTTAGAAGTTAGGTAGTATGCTCAGTAGATGGACTCAACGCTGAAGTGCATTGAGTCTACCTACTGAACATTTCATACCTCTTTTTGTTAACTGCTGAGCTCCATGCTTTCTGTCACCGCAATACTTTGCTTGAAACATCATCTTTCTGCCCTTGTCCAATATAACTTGGAATTTTCTTCTTAATTTCACCATTCTTTCCCTTTTTTCCACATCATTTCTCAAATAAATGTATTTGAATATGACAGAAAACGACATTCAAGAACGCTCCATATTTCAGAGAACTTGTTTACTTATCTATATAATCTTCTTCTCAAAAGCATTTTCAATACAATATCTCCTAAACAGTCCGTACATAAAACCTTTTTGTACTAAAGGATCAGTGGAATAAACGTTTGCTAAATAGATTTGTCTTCAGTTACAACACCTGCGACGTTCAAACTACGAGTATTATTTCACTTGTGTCTGTTTGTTCTAGTTGTACAGCGTTATTACTGGGGCTAAGTTTGGCTATATAATGTGATAATATAAAATCACGCTAGTATGCCCCGGCAGGATCGGCAGAGGTGTTTATTACATTCACATTTTCATTAGTTATGTTATGGGAGTCTATTGCGATTGACCGGGCGCTAATCCTGAATGATGCTTCTTTGCATTTCCTAATATCATCATCATTAGCCTATTAAAGTTCCCACTGCTGGGATACGGGCCAACTCTCTTTGAGAGGGTAAGGGTCGTAATCCACCACGCGGGCCCAGTACGGGTTAGTGGATGTCACAAGTTTTCGAATATTTGCTTCTAGTACATTTTCCTCACGATATTTTCATTTTTTTAACCCCCGACGGAAAAATAGGGATGTTGTATCTGTGTGTCTGTCTGTGGCATCATAGTGCCTCAACGGATGAACCGATTTTGATTTAGTTTTTTTTTGTTTGAAAGGTGATTGTGTCGAGAGTTTTCTTAGCTATTGAATAAAATCGGTTTAGCCGTTCAAAAGTTATGGGCGTTTTTCTGTTTGAATCGGGATGTTTTCGCAAGATAAATGTGTCGGGAGGTTTTTAAAATATTGAAATTTTACTTGTTTTATGTCCTATAGGCTAGCGCTTGACCACTGCTTCTTCACCGTTTTGAGAGCAGTGGTGATGAAATAATTTACACAAAGTAAAGCGCTTGCCTGGGTTCGATTCTTCGACCATTGTTATAGCGGTTTGAGAAACCTCTTCATCCTTGTGTCTATCATGAAAAGTGGACTGTATTTGAAGGGTTCTGGCAATAGTGCGTTGAAAATAAGCGGGAAAATATTCACGGATCAATTCGGGCGATCTAGTATGGAAATGAGGGAAGTAGTACGCCTTACCTTGTAGTGGTCGATGCCAGCCCACGTGTGGCAGCGAGCTGGTGTTCTTCTACTCCAAACTGGCGACCTTCAGGATCCACACACTTCACACAATTGTTATATATCCGCGAGGCGGGTGAATAGACACGGTTCACAAGGTTCTCAGCAATCTAACTAATTAGATGCATCAGTCTCCAGCCAGGTGGCTTGGAAAGCTGGCGGTTGAGATACGAGGCCCGTTCACGTTGAAGTTTCGGTTCGTTCTGGCGACCTGTCATTAAGGCGTACATAAAGGGAAAAGGAATGAGGAAGGAACGAGATAATTAAGATATCGATCGCCCGCGAAATCTCAAATGCGTTTGTCTATGTGTTTTCGGTCATTGATTTATGACATTTACAAGAGATGGCGCTACCATTTTCCCGGCCTTAAAGGGTCACCTTTAATGAAAATTAAACTTAGCCCTATGAGGTGTACTACCGTATACCTATTCAGCAATACGGACTAAGATGCGGATTTTTATATTTCAATTATTAAGATTTAAGATAAATACTGCGAGTTGCATAATACATTAAGTTGCATACCTATAGTTAAATCTTAATAGAAAATTATGTTGCGTCGCTAACTAACTAAAACTAAGAGACCTAACTATCAAGCCAGGCCTTATTGAGTCGGTAATGGACACAGACGCACAACAGGGCGCACATAGCTACCCTTTGCGGTTTTCACAGTAACAACACGGGTTGTACCGTCCTTGGAGGTATGCAATTTATCAATAATGCCTAACGGCCATGAAAGGGGCGGAGAGTTATCAGTAATGATAACTACAATAGTACCCTCTTGTATAGAAGGTGCAGGACTATTCCATTTGGATCTAGCCTGAAGTTGATGTAAGTATTCTGAACGCCAGCGCTGCCAGAACGACTGCACCAGTTTGTCAAGTAGAGTATGTCGCTGAAGCAAGCTGAGCGAGTCTGCTTCAGGAGCGGGAAGGGACAACAATGGCGCGGTGTGCAAGAAATGCGCAGGGGTCAGTGCTGATGGTTCAGTAGGGTCACTACTCAAAGCAGTAAGTGGCCGCGAATTAACTAGAGCCTCAACTTGACTAAGGACAGTTATAAGTTCCTCGTAGGAGAGGATTTGTTGACCTATAACTTTAAAAAGGTGAGTTTTAACTACCTTAACCATACTTTCCCAACATCCTCCAAAATGTGGGGAAGCAGGCGGAATAAACTTCCAATCTATATGATTGAAGGAAAGTTCTTCCTCAAGATGAGGACGAAAATCTTTAAGAAATTTGTGAAGGTCGCGTAAATAAGAACTTGCACCTACGAAACAAGTACCGTTATCGGTATATAAGCATTTAATAGGACCGCGTCGCGAAAGAAAGCGTTTTAAGGCTGCAAGGAAAGTCACTGTACTTAAATCTGTAGCCACTTCAATGTGCGTGGCACGCGTCGTCAAACACGTAAAAATGCAGAGCCAAGCCTTACGGCTCTTAACACCTCGACCACGAAATGGTGTATACTGCAGCGGGCCTGCATAGTCACAGCCGGTGTGAGTGAACGCCTTGTCGACTTGGTTAACACGCTGGCTAGGTAGATCTGCCATAAGTGGAAGAATAGGACGCGGGCGGAACTTAAAGCAAGTGTTACAGTTGTGGATTCTGTGACGAATTATTCGACGTGCAGCTAAAATCCAATAATTATGCCTGAGTAAGGACATAAGCAACTCCGGACCGGCATGAAGATGTTTCTTGTGACAAAAGTCAACAAGAAGATCAACAATATGGTCATGACGTGGTAGAATACAGGGATGTTTATATTCGTAGGGTTCGTCCGAATTTGTGAGACGACCACCAACTCGTATGATGCCGTGCTCATCGAGAAACGGCTTAAGCTTATGGATGGCGGGAGTACATGGTTTATTATTTTTTAAATTTAAAATATCGTTACGGAAATGAACATCCTGTACAGCTCGCAGCAATTTAATTTCTGCATATTTCAGATCAGAGCTTGATACAGTACGTGCACTAGGCAGTTGTCTTAAAAACTTATAGACGTAAACAATAGCGCGTAGCAACTTAGACCACGACGAAACACGTAGTGCTAGCGCGTAAATTAGTGATTCCGTAACCTCAGAAACCACGGCATGAGCGACTGATTTCTGTTCGGGTACGCCCTCATGAAGTGCATTGTGTTCGAAAGTATGTATGGGCCACTCAGCTGGGTCATGAGAAACCCACGATGGTCCACGATACCACAATGGATGCTGCAAGAGCTTAGCTGGCGTGACACCACGAGACAGACAATCAGCGGGGTTCTCAGTACCTGCGACATGGTTGAAACAATTAGCGGGTATAAGCTCTATCAGCTTAGTAACCCGATTGGCAACAAAAGTTTGCCAGCGGTGCGGTGAGGAATTTATCCAGGCGAGCACTACTTTAGAGTCAGTAAACGCGTATACCTTATGGATGCGGTAGTGGGGCGATATTGTGTCTTGTACCTTGCGAAGCAACTTAGACAACAGTAGGGCCGCGCACAACTCTAGTCTAGCCACCGAAATGGTTTTCACAGGTGAGACTTTAGACTTCGCACTAACTAACTGCACGGAGTAGTTATAACCATTGTATATTTGCATGTATACGACTCCACCGTAAGCACGCTCGCTGGCGTCAGCGAAACCTACTAAATTCATGGTGCATCCGTCGACCAACCCCAGATGACGCGGGATAATAATTTCATTAAGCGTAGAAAGCTCAGTACAAAACTGCTTCCAAGCGGTGACTATATGTTCAGGTGGTATGTCGTCCCAGTCACACTTTGCTAGCCAAAGTTCTTTAATTAAGAGCTTAGCGTACAGAATAGTGGGGGCGACAAAACCCATTAAGTCCCATAGCCGAGCCACTGTGGAAAGCATGGTTCGCTTAGTACATTTATCATCTGGTGTGGTGACGTCAAAGCGGAAACTATCACAAGACTTGTCCCAGCGTAAACCCAGGACCTTATGCGGTATAGACTTCTCATACTCGATATCGGGCGAAGCCTTATGAGTATCAGGTATGTGTGCGAGAACCTCTTTCGAGTTACTTGTCCATTTGACAAGGTCGAACTGGCCTCGCTTGAAGAGCTGAATAAGCTCATCACAAAGCGAAATTGCTTGCGGTATGGACATGACACTACAGGCAATGTCATCCATATATAGGGCGGAAGAAGCAGCAGCAGACGCTGCAGGGAAATTATCGCCTTCATCAGCGACTAACTGGCGGACTACACGTAACGCGTGATATGGACTAGACTTAAATCCGAAGCAAACACGATTAAATTGGTAGACCATTATAGGTTCATGTTTACTGAATCTGTAAAAGATGCGTTGAAATCTACGGTCCGATTCACGAACGCCGACATTGAGAAACATTTGGCGGCAATCAGCAGACAGGGCTATTTGAAAGAGTCGAAAACGAATTATAATATTAAATAAATCACCCTGTAGATTGGGGCCTGCATGTAGAATGTCATTGATCGACTGTCCCGATGTAGTTTGACTACTAGCGTCTAAAACCACGCGAAGTTTAGTAGAAGTCTTATCTTCGCGAACGACACCGTGATGCGGAATGTAATATGTCAGATTAGAAACGTTGTCATCTTTTAAAACCGGACTCAAATATCCCTTGTTAATGTAGTCCCGCATGACGTCATTGTAAGCGCTGCGTAACCCTAAGGACGCATCAAGTTTGCGCTCCAAACAATGAAAACGCCTAAGTGCGGCAGCGTATGAGTCGCCTAGCGAATAAGGGTCGTCGCAAAATGGCAGCGACACAATATATCTACCACTGTCATCGCGAACAGTGGTAGCGCGAAAATGTTCTTCGCACTCGAGATCCTTACGGCTCTGCGAGGGCGAGGCGGAAATTTCTTCAAGCTCCCAGAATCGCTTGAGAAGCGAATCTAAACTGGGATCTTGAAGAACAGAACAACATGAAGTTGTACTCGTACAGTGTGAAGTATGTGCCGTAGGTACGGAACCCATAACCACATACCCCAACACAGTTTCAATAGCGGGAGGTATATTATATTGCTCGCTATGCACTATGTTAGGCAAAAGCAAGCGCGGGAATATAGCAGCACCAATCAAAACATCGATACCGCTCGGCTCCGCAAACTTCGAATCTGCGAGCGGTAATGTTTTGAGATGTGTAAGTTTAGAGACATCGACGAGAGCGGTCGGCAATGTCTCCGTTATACGTTCAACAATAAGCGAAGAAACGTTAAAATTAATATCATTACTAAAACGAGAATATAATTTAATATCTACGGAACCTTTAACTGGTTTTTCCGACCCACCGATTCCTTTAACTATTAAATTAGAAGTATGAAAGTTCTTCCAAAGTCCTAGACGCTTAAAACATTCAGAAGTAATAAAATTACTTTGAGATGCGCTATCTAGTAAACAACGTATTATGTGCGGCTTATCATTTACATCGTAAATTACGACTTGAGCAGTAGCGAGCAGAACGGTTGTATACGCCGTACATTGCGGGCTATCTCTCGCCGACGGCGACGCCGCAACGCACCGAGCGTCAATCGAACGCGATCGAGCGGCGCCAGCGACAGAGGTCGTACACAACGATACCTCAGACTGTGAGGTAATAGAAGGTACTGTCGGCATAAGCGTTGGGACCGGATTTGGCTGTGACGTCACTACAGTTGATAATTGCGGGTTTTTATTAAAATGTAACAATGTATGATGACGTTGATTACATGTGCGACACTTTAATTTAGAAGAACAGTTAACCGTTTTATGTTTAATACTCAAACAATTGACACAAGCATTGTTGTCTTTCACACATTTGAAACGAGCTGTCGGAGTCAAATTATCAAAAGCGGGACATTTATATAAGTGTTCATGGATATATGCTTCGCACAGACACTTGTTTGAATTATTTGACTCAGAGCAAGCTACATAGGATTGTGGATTAGGAGCGGTCATTTTATTATTAAAACTACGCGATTTATTCGACTTATGTGAATTGTCTGAACTATTAGGCTTATTATTGTTAGCTAAGGGTGGTTGGGTATTACGGAATATCCGACACTGATCATTGATGAAGGTGACAAAACTATCTAGAGTGGGAATCTTACGATTACGTTCTGTCATCTCGAAAGCGCGAATAGTTTCAGTGTCAAACTTTTTTATTGCTAGGTGCAATAAAATGAAATCCAGAAGGTCAACTAATTTTAGATTCTTTAGGGAATTAATTGCGGTGACGAACTTGTCCACAAATAGCTGGTAATTCGAAACAGACGCGGGACCGGACAATTTAAGATTTAAAGCTTGATCCAAATAGGTAGACGCGAGGACACGAATATCCTGGTACCTATCGAGGAGTGCCTGGAATATGACTTGGTAATTCTCAGCACACGGTGTGACTCCCGCGATCACAGACTGTGCCTTCGGCGACAGCTTACCTATTAAATAGTACAACCTGTCTGCATCCGTCAGCGACTTATTGTCATGAACTGTAGATTTAAAACTTGCATAAAATAATGGCCAGTTTCGTATATCACCGTCGAACGACATGAGTTCGATTGGCGGCAACCTTGGTCTACATGTTGCGCAATCACTCATACTGTGCCTCCCGGACGGCTTATCTTCCAATTGAGACATCACACTTTTCACGGAACAATACATATCCTCGAATGAGGCGTAGGCTTGATAGCTAGGCTTCGCATCGGGATATACAGCCAGTAACCTAGCATTATAATCATCCAATAATCTATGAAAGTCCGTTCGAATATCATCTACTGTTACACAAGAACTGAGAAAGCCTTCTCTCACCGATTCGGAAGTATTAGCGACTTTAGAACGATCATAAATTGACTGAATACGCTCGAAAAGTATATTACGCTTAACTTCTAAAATCACTAACTGTTGATCTTCCGAAGAAGCGATTGCTTTCGCATCACGCGGCATTGTTATGTTATGTAGTTACAAATAACCACACAAACAAAACAATGTACGGTAATTATTTAAACGAACAACTATATGTAGAAAAGTAATACTACTGATTGTGACTGTACTGTGACAACGGGTTTCGCAATATTTGCGTAGTAACGAAATAAGTTTTTTCGTAGTACCCACTAACCAAAGTAATTATATAGTACAAAATGTTAATAGCATTACTATCCCAACCAGTTTCATTGCTAAGTTTGAATATTGTTTAAGATAAATGAATAGGTATAAATATGCAACCTATAGCCCGCAATCGTCGAAACGTATTCGGTAAAGTTATGATATTTATACTGCGTAGGTACCTACAAGTAGTACACCTATTTTATTTTTCTCTTATAGAATGAATGTCTACCCCGCGGTATTCGGAAAGTAACTTATTCCTAACAATTTATAATTGGAGGTAGGTGATTCCTATAAGGGCGGTTAAACTAAAAGACGCTTGAAATATAGAAATTTACAATACGACAAGTTAGTTTTAAATAAGAATTATTTTTAATAATAGCAGATACGTAATTATGAACCTGCTATAGCGGCGTTGATGGAACCACGTATTGGGTTTACAACTTGATTATGTGGGTAGGCGGCTAGGTGCCACGACCCTAGTAGGAATTTATGATTGATTCCTACGTAAGAAATAAAGGAAAATGGATATATTATAGTAATATATCGGGCTACGAAGGACCAAAAATGTTATAGCGGTTTGAGAAACCTCTTCATCCTTGTGTCTATCATGAAAAGTGGACTGTATTTGAAGGGTTCTGGCAATAGTGCGTTGAAAATAAGCGGGAAAATATTCACGGATCAATTCGGGCGATCTAGTATGGAAATGAGGGAAGTAGTACGCCTTACCTTGTAGTGGTCGATGCCAGCCCACGTGTGGCAGCGAGCTGGTGTTCTTCTACTCCAAACTGGCGACCTTCAGGATCCACACACTTCACACAATTGTTATATATCCGCGAGGCGGGTGAATAGACACGGTTCACAAGGTTCTCAGCAATCTAACTAATTAGATGCATCAGTCTCCAGCCAGGTGGCTTGGAAAGCTGGCGGTTGAGATACGAGGCCCGTTCACGTTGAAGTTTCGGTTCGTTCTGGCGACCTGTCATTAAGGCGTACATAAAGGGCAGCAGCAAGCCGCCATGCTAGCACAGAGCCTGGACAACATGGAGATGCGTGGGCGACGTAAAATCCTGTTGTTGCATGGAGTGTCAGAGCACCAAGACGAGGAGATTGCACAAGTGGTGGCTCAAGTTGTCACACAACGTCTGAAGCTTGAATTGGCTGTTTCCGGCATCAAGAGGTGTCACAGGATGGGGCGCAGCGCATCTAACAAACCAAGACCAATCCTCTTCAAACTTCATGATGTGGCTCTCCGGGATAAAGTCTGGTTTAGTAAAACCAAGCTAAAGGGGTCTGGTATAACTATGTCGGAGTTTCTCACGAAAACCCGGCATAACGTCTTCATGGCAGCACGGAGCAAATTTGGCGTGACCCATTGTTGGACCACAGAAGGCACTGTGTTCGTGCTTGACGCCAAGGGATCACGACACCGAGTGACTTCCACTGCCGACCTCAACAACATCGCGCAGCAATCGGAACAGGTCTCTGGACAGCCGGAGCCGGGCGTTGCTCAACCAGTCGCAATTGAAAAGGCCACCACAACAAAAACTAAGCGTACTGTGGCCAGAAAGTGAAGTTCGTAGTCATTTTTCCTTTTTGTGGTCCAGGTATTTGTTTGTGCATTGTGTTTGTCAGTAGGTAGGTACACTTAACTTTTCTATTGCTTTTCAATACCTGTTATTTAATTTCGGTTTTGTTTGTGTACCTTAAGTTTTTGTTAATAATTTCTTTAAGATAACGAATATAACCACTACGTTTTATATGTTTATATGTCACTGTCACAATTTGACAGCTTATGTCTGTTGCGTTCCATACCACTGCATTGACAAATGGGTGCAGCCGTTCTGAAGTGATGCGCTTACATACATTCGGCAATTGTTTTTTTTATTTATATAGAGATATATTAGTTTTGGTAGTAAACTTGTATGTAGTTACGTTGTTTTATGCCTGGACTACAAAATCATATTTAATTTTAATGTTTTGTTACTTTGTTTTTATTTTTTTTTATTTACTCTTGTGTGCACAACTGGCAGGTGGACAGTAATATTTTTAATTTTATTTTTTAACAGCGCGTCTTTTATTATTGTTTTTGTTTAAGTAGTTATTTATTTATATTTCTATATTTATGCTCAGCCTTGAAAGTAGCAGTGATACTGATGCTTTTTATTCGTTGGATAGTGATGATGAAAGCTTCATAAGTGTTCCATCTTTAGGTGACACTCTTGTTTCACTTTTTTCCGATGTCTCCAGGAACTTTAATGTAGTCCACATAAACGCCCAGAGTATTCCGGCTCACTTCTCCGATATGCTGGCAACCTTTGACTGTAAGAATATTCATGCTATTCTTGTTTCTGAATCCTGGTTGAAACCTTGTCTTCCCTCTACCTCCTACTCTCTTCCAGGTTTTAAGCTTATCAGGAATGATCGCGCGGTCGGTGGTGGTGGCGGGGTGGCCATTTATCTTCGTAATTTCATTCCATTTTCTATAGTTAACATGTCCACTCAGCCGCCCCCGCCGAGTGCTGGTGAACATCTTTTCCTGGAAGTTGAACTGCATCATTCCAAGATTCTCCTTGGGGTATATTACTGCCCTTCTCTTCGGATTAACTTCTTCTCTTCTTTCGAACATATTTTAGAAGCTTTAATTCCTTCTTACAGTCATACTATCATAATGGGCGACTTTAATACATGTCTTCTTAAAAACGATTCCCGCTCTTCTTCTCTTCGTCATGTGATTGAATCTGTCAATCTTTCTATTCTTGATCTTGGTGCCACTCATCGTTTTCCTAACTCTGTTCCCTCGCTTCTTGATCTTATTGTCGTTTCATCCTTCGATCATGTTGCTAAACATGGTCAATGTTCAGCAGATGCCTTTTCTTGTCATGACCTAATTTACACTTCTTACAAAATTCGACCTCCTAAGCATAAGTTCAAAACTCTTCTGCTTCGCAATTTTGATGGCATGGACATTGATCGTCTTCAGGAGGATGCCAGCAACATTGACTGGACACCACTGGTTACATCCTCGTCCGTCGACGAACAAATTGAAATCTTATCTGCTACCCTCATACAGCTTTACGACACACATGCACCTATTCGAGCCGTGAGAGTTAAACATCTTCCAGCGCCATGGTTGACTGACGAAATTAAAGTTTTACTTAGCAAAAAATCAGCTGCGAAGTTTAGACTTAAAATTCGGCCCAATGACGTCAACAGACAAAAATACATCTTAATAAGAAATCAATGCAACAAGGTGTGTAGGAACGCTCAACGCCAACATATCCACAATTCTGTTCAAAACGGTGATCCAGCCAAAGTATGGAAATTTCTCAAATCATTAGGTATCGGAAAAAAGACTCCTGACACGGTTCCTAAAGACTTGGATTTCAACTTACTTAACAGTCATTTTTCTACTTCGCCCGTATTTGATAGGGCTACCAAAGCAACTACGCTTAGTTATCTTTCAAATCTTCCGATACCTGATTATTCCCCTTTTGTCTTAAGTCAATTCACTGCCTGTGATGTTAAAAAGAGTATTGTATCGATTACATCCAACGCTGTTGGTAGTGACTGTGTCAGCCGTAAGATGATCATCCCCATCCTTGATAACATTATCCCTGTCATCCTTTACATCCTCAATTTCTCTATTTCCAGTGGTGTCTTCCCACAATCCTGGAAAGATGCCCAAATTATTCCTTTACCCAAAAAATCTCATCCTACATCTTTTTCTGACTATCGTCCCATTTCTATTCTTCCTTTCCTATCCAAAGTCCTTGAAAAACTTGTCCACCATCAAGTCAGCACGTTCCTTACCAAACACAATCTGCTAAATCCTTTCCAATCTGGTTTTCGACGCGGACACAGCACTACCTCAGCACTTGTACACATTACGGACGATATTAGGTCAGGCATGGAAATGGGAAAGTTAACGGTACTTGCTCTGCTTGATTTTAGCAATGCCTTCAATACCGTTGATTACGACATTATGCTTGGCGTCCTAAGCTCTTTTAACATATCTCCTCCGGTAATTGACTGGTTTCGTAGTTACCTGTTTGGCCGCCGGCAGCGTATTTGCACTGATGAATATTTCTCATCTTGGTGTCACACCACTGCCGGTGTGCCGCAGGGTGGTGTTTTATCTCCTCTCCTCTTCGCGCTCTTTATTAATGCTATCACTCAACGACTTTCTTCTTTCTACCACCTGTATGCTGATGATCTCCAGATTTATACCCAAGCCGCTCTTGGAGAGTTACAAGAAGCCATTGAGACGATTAATATGGACCTGGCTCGAATAGGTGACTGGAGTGCTGAGTTTGGGTTGAAGATTAATCCGACGAAGACTCAGGTGACTGTTGTTGGTAGTTCCCGGACTGTCCCTAGAATTGATTGGTCGACGCTTCCCCAGGTTTCTTTCAACAACACTATTATTCCTATAGCTAACACTGTGAAGAACTTGGGGATTTATATCGACAGCACTCTTGCCTGGACCAAACAACTGCAGGAAGTCAGTCGTAAACTGTTTGCTTCTGCAGGCTCCCTGAGACGTCTACGTAATTTTCTTCCCATCGCCACTAAAATTGCGATAGCACAATCTCTTCTTCTCCCTATCCTGGACTATGCTGATGCCAGCTATCTCGATCTAACCCAAGACCAATTGGACAAGCTTGAGCGACTTCAAAATCTCTGTATCAGATTCATATTTGGCTTGCGCAAGTATGATCACGTTTCTGAATTTCGTACTAAGCTCAAATGGCTTCCTATTCGCCTTCGCCGGAATGCCCACATACTTTCTTTGCTTTATAACGTGCTTTTTAATCCTTTTACTCCTTTTTATCTCAAAGAACGCTTTCAGTTCCTCTGTGACACCCATTCTAGGTCCTTGAGGTCATCGGAAAATCTTAAATTAAATATTCGTATGCATTCCACTTCCTTTTTTGACAAATCTTTCACCATTCAAGCGGCTCGGTTGTGGAATGTATTACCAATTGAAATAAGACGTGCTCAAACACTGCCAACGTTTAAGAAAATGGTAAAAGAGCATTACCTGTCACTATAATTTTTGTTCTTCTCCTTTCTCTGTTAGATATGTATTAGTATATTATATAACATTGTATGTATGTATTGTATGTTATTATGTCTAAGTAATATTATTTAAGTATTTAATTTTGTACACTGACAGCCCTAAATTCTTCTCCTATCGTGCAGTCCATCCAAAGGTTGTCTGTAAGAGATTGCCCTGTGCGATAAGACCGCCCATTGTACACTTGTTTTTGTGAATGTTTTCCTGTACATATTTTGTGGTGTACAATAAAGTATATAATAAATAAATAAATAAATAATAATAAATAAAGGGAAAAGGAATGAGGAAGGAACGAGATAATTAAGATATCTATCGCCCGCGAAATCTCAAATGCGTTTGTCTATGTGTTTTCGGTCATTGATTTATGACATTTACAAGAGATGGCGCTACCAACCATCAACTTGAAAGTCGCGGCCAATACCACTGGGCCACCACTGATCTCCCAACAGTAACACCTAAAAACCATTAATTTGGCCGTTGATAGAACCTAAGAACCGTTGCTCAGTAATCGGCACTAGGCCAACACCATCAGCCTAACCTTATCCTACTAAAATCATAGTTAGGAATGGGAATAGACATGGAACCGCTGCTCCCTCTGTCTGACTTTCATAGCCCAGTTATTAGAAAACCCAAACCTTTTGGTTAGAATGATTCTGGCTTGTGACTTGAAACAGCCGAGAGCAACCAAATCTCGTTGTTACTACTTAGTCACGAGTCTTACTGCGATCATTAGATTCAATAGAGATTTCTATCTTGATCTCAACATAAATTAAATAAAGAAAATAATGTAATAAGCCTAACAACTAAAGCAAATCACACTCTACGCACAGTAATGAAGCACGCTCGTCCCCTGGTGTTGAAACACAAGTATTTGCGTAGTTACAACGGAGCTATTAATGCAGTTGGCTCATTATTGCCTTGTCTGCCGGTGCGTAAACCATTTGCTTGTGATTATGTTGATTTTTCGAACGTTCTGCGATGCTTAGGGTTTGGTCATTATGATGGAAAGTGGAAAACTAAAATCTGTAATTTTTCACATAATGCCACAAAACATAACATATTGAACATGTGTATCTATATTTTTAACCCCCGACAGAAAAAGAGGGGTGTTATAAGTTTGACGTGTGTTGCTGTGTATCTGTGTGTCTGTCTGTGGAATCAAAGCGCCTTAACGGATGAACCGATTTTAATTTAGTTTTTTTTTGTTTGTAGGTGATTGTATCGAGAGTGTTCTTAGCTATGTTTGAATAAAATCGGTTCAGCCGTTCAAAAGTTATGGGCGTTTTACTGTTTGAATCGGGGTGTATTCACAAGATAAACGTGTCGGGGGGTTAAATAAATTTTGAAATTTTACTTGTTGTGGATACTAATAACTTTTATTGTATGTTCTGTGAGGCAAAATAAAAAACTTGATTATTTTATCACACTAATATTATAAAGGCGAAAGTTTGTGAGGGTGTGTTTGTATGTTTGTTACTTCTTCACGCTCAAACGCATCTGTATAAAATTTGACACAGAGGTAGATTATAGTCAGTAATAGCACAAAGATACTTTTTATCCCGGGAATATGTTCCTTCGGGATAATTTTCGACTTTCACGCGGATGAAGCCGCTGGCAGAAGCTATAAGTATATACTCGTATATTACATTGTTGCTCGCCACATTGTGGTCTAGCATGTAGAATAAGAACCTGAGTACTCAGACAAACCAGAACAGATGAAAGATTAATACTGTGAAAAAACTTACCATGAAAACTTAGGTAAAGTGAGCATCCCTCAAGTGACCAGTCATTCCAATCGATGCTCGGGATTGGAAAGCTCACTTCACCTACCTTTACCGTTAAGATTGTTGCAGAATATCACTTCGGAACTCTCTGGCTGAGACTTACAAGGAGACGGGAACCCAGCTGAACTGGCAAAATGGTTGGATATAGGCAAAAAAGATTGCATTGATAATTTCTATGTAAACTTCCCTTTACCTAGTAATTTCACCGCAACAATTAGGCGCCTGTATGATCGAATTAGTGAACGATTTCGATTGCAGATAGTTCCCGACGAGGATATAATGTAATTATTGGCTTCAGTGCTCATTATGTCATCACTTTTGATGTTTTTATTAGTAATAATTGATAAAATACAGGACGTATTGGCAGCTTACTAATGATAATTTGGGTTTTAACAATTATATTATTGATTTGTCTAGATTATTATAACAAATCTGCTAAGCATTTCCCCAACTATGTTGGCGTTGGCTTAAAGTTTACCCAGATGCAACTGTGTACCAGAATTTTACATAGAGTGACTCTAGACCTCCACAACCCAGTAACTGAATAACACCATGCCCTTTGGTAAGACTGAACAGACAGAATTTCTGGCTTCTCACAATCCTCAATGACTGTTGAAGATCTAAAAATGTCAGCCGGCACAACTTAACGTGCTTGCCGAAACATGAAGGAATCTCAGTAAGTTAAGATGGTCAACCACTAACGGACCGACCCCGGTATGTAGGTATTGCATTTGTTAACCTTGACTGACCCGTGCGGCTGTAACTCTTGACCCTCTATTTGCTCCTCAATTTGGGTCTTAATAATAATAGATTTGTCTAGATTATTACTAATCTCCGAATGATGAGGTATATTGAGTAAGTTTTATGAAAAGGTTTAGTTGCCGTCCTTATTACAGAGAATCAATAATTTCTGATACCTTTTAGGTTCATCTCAAATGAGTAATAATAAAGAGTATGCCAATTTATCTTATCTGGCGTCTTTTATCTCTTGCTCATCATGCCATTGATTTAAGCCCAATAAAATGACTGCTCCAATAATTCCCTAGACTTTTATGTAGACTGCATTTTTCTTTGGCTTCATGTTCGCCATCGTCCATCTTTTTTCCAACCTGCAACGTCGAAATAAATAAACAAATTACATAAAATGTTTCACAGGAGTTCTATAAAATACCTCTACGTCTTCTCAACGAACATTAAAAAGACTTAACAACGTCCGCGTGCATTTTCTGATGAATCTGCGCAGTTACTTACCGGTGTAGGAAGATTATCTACGAGTACTTCAATGTCAACAAGAAATGAATGGGTGAGGCTCTGTCATCCGTGCTGTTTATTAATGCGGGTACGTTAGTCAAGACCTAGGACAAAATAATGTTATGTGTGTAAGAAGAATGATAGTTTGTTAAACGATCGTAAGTGGTGACATTTAATAGTTGTTCTTTTCGTGACTTGATGAGGCCGCTGTTTCTTCATGTTATTATCACAGTTAATATTAAAATTAACTACGCTATTCGCCTACAATGTTGTATATCTGCAACAAATTATTCCTACTACCAAACAGCATTGCTGCGTCCCAGTTAACCACACACACGTAAATTCATAAGATTTTGATTTTTTTGTGTCAACGTTTTTACTTTTAAATAAATGATTATGTGCTATTCTAATTTGAAAGAAGAAAGAAATAAAACATATTTATTTGGCACACGAAATGCAAAAGAAAATATAGGTAGGTACAACTATTTTTTTTCCAACTTAAAACACTTTTTTTAAACTAGGTTTTTCGCTTGCCGGGCATTGTCATCCAAACCCAACGTGTATGCAAAATTTCATCTTAATCGGTTGAGGATAACTGATTTCCAGGTTCACTGTTCACATAGCAGACACAATAGTTAAACAATCACGTGAGTCATATATGACTCATTGGATAGGTAAGAGGTTAAAATTCAGTTGCAAGATTTGTCCGAACATACATACATACATTGCAAGTTAAATAAAAGCTTGTAAAAATGGTTGAATTAAAGACAGAATCATTGTGTGCCTTACGGCTGCGCCAAATAGGTGCAGTTCAGCAAAGTACCAGACATCTAGAAACTAGTGCCTGACGCGGATTCAACTGAAACTTAAGTTTGACGAATATATGTGTACACAGATGAGGGACGGGTGACCGCTTTTTAGGTCTGATGTATTCCCGTTTAGTATTCACTTATACATAACTACTCGTATAAAGTTAGTTAACTTTTATGATAATACCACGAAATGAATAACAACATTCGAGCCGAAAGCACTTCTGGTCAAATGTCACTTATTCGAAGGCACTCCGATCCTAAGCCGCCACTGAGTGGTTTTATCGCATTGCCGATAAATAGGTGCTACCAACATACATTATGGATGTATGTAGGTACTTCCATGATTGACGTCATCAGTGCTTATGATAGTGCTATGCGTGGGTCATGCCACAGATCATATAATACTAGTATTGAGACTCCGTAATCATTCTAAGCTGTCCTGTAAGTGTTAAATGTGGCTTTTGATACAAATTGTATCTAAGTGTTTCCGACTAATATTCATTTGAAGTTAGATGAGAAAGTAAATGAGTGATTGGAAGACCTATTCTTAGGTTTTGATTAAAGTTAGTCTTGAATGGAAGATACCTATTTCTGTAAATTTATGATGATTGAAAATACATTCTCGGCAGAATCAAAGCGAAGTCACGTGAAAAGTTTGCAACATGTTTTATGGTGATTAAAACGTAATAGCTACTTAAATATTTAAGAGTTCTGTGGCATAAAACTACTCATAAGTTTTTAGATTGATTCAAATAGAGATAAGATATATAAGAAGAATACATGCTGTGCCAACCCAAAATAAGTTAGCATATAAATTACGGATAGTGATGATGATTTTATTTATTTATTATATACTTAATTGTAAAACACAACCTACGTACAGGACAAACGTGTTCTTACGGTCTTCTACAAACTTTATTTCGGCGAGTGTGCTCATGAACTCTACGACCTCATCCCACCGGCCCCCTTCTACCATCGGACATCTAGACGCACTGCAAGTTACCATCCTTAACTTGTTGCCATTCCATCAATTCGCACCAAGCGCTTCCAAACATCCTTCATAATGCGCACAGCGAATGAATGGAACTCACTGCCTGCGTCTGTGTTTCCGAACGCATACAACCCGAATCTCTTCAAAGTTAGAGTGAACAGGCATCTTCTGGGTAAGCTCACTCCATCGTCGACTTTGTCTCTGTCACCTCTAACCTAGACTAGAGTCACGAGCAAACACATAATAAAAAAATTAATAAAAAATCTTTCACAAACACAAGTGCACAATGGGCAATTTCGTACAGACAACCTTAGGACGGCCTGAACGATAGCAGAAGAATTTAGAGCTGTCAGTGTACAAAATATCAAAAATAATAACACAAAATACATACATAAAATACTAATACATATCAAATATATAACAGAGAAAGGAGAACAATAACAAGTAAAATTTCAAAATTTAAAAAACCCCCGACACATTTAACTTGCGAAAACATCACGATCTAAACAGTAAAACGCGCATAACTTTTGAACGGCTGAACCGATTTTATTCAAACATAGCTAAGAACACTCTCGATACAATCAACTTGCAAACAAAAAAAACTAAATCAAAATCGGTTCATCCGTAGAGGCGCTATGATGCCACAGACAGACACACAGATACACAGACACACAGATACACAGATACACTGATACACAGATACACAGATACACAGCAACACACCTAAAACTTAGAACACCCCTCTTATTCCGTCAGGGGTTAAAAATGATAGTGAAAGGCCCCTTCACCATGTTTAGACTTCACCCAAAGGGTAAAAACTGGTAGACTGTCTGCCCGTGTGTCACCAGGCTGTATCTCGTGAGCCGTGAAAGCTCGACAGTTGAAATTTTTACAGATGTATTTCTGTTGCCACTATAACAACAAATACTAAAATAAAATAAATATTTAAGTGGGGCTCCCACACAACAAACGTGATTTTTTTGCCGTTTTGCGATAGTGGTACGGAACACTTCGTGCGCGAGTCTAACTCGCACTTGGTCGGTTTTTTAAACGTTGGCAGTGTTTGATTTTTCAAAATACCTGACTGATTTCTCGATAAACGTCGCAAGTTGACGTCATCATTGTCATCAGTTATTTTTGAATGTTCCCACTACTGGGACACAGGTCAAGAGACCACACTCTGTGAGAGGGAATGGGCCGTAATCCACCTCTGCTCTGGTTGACGTGCTGCTAACAGAAGGAAATAACATATCGGGTGGTTCTTGAGAAATTTCAAGGTATGACAAAAAAAAGATGATTGGATTTGATTCGAATGTAAGATACGTTTCATTCGAATCAAACCAAATCATCTTTTTTGTCATATCTGTATGGTACTCTACTAGGTATGTTTTTCCCTTTAATTTTGAGTAGTTCATAGCATATCCGACTAAAACGTTTATATCATAAACGTGCACATAACAATTAATTTGAGTAGTTACTGTACCTGTGTAGTTCGTAGAAATGTTATTTTGTCTAGTTCTATGAATATTAGATATTGTTTGTGTACATAAGTCATTTGAATATCATCTTCAATTCTTAGTTACTGGTAACACTGTCTTGAGTGTCGGGAAAACCGTTTACTGTGGGGTTTTTTGTTTGTCTAATTCGTGCAATGGATATATTATTTAATGTGGTTTTTAGTAGGGTAACTTTATGTAATGAGTTAACCGATTCTTTGGAATTGTTATGGTAACGTATTGTTTAGTAGGTGAAGTTTATTTTGAATAGGTAAGTAGATGTATTATTTAAGCCGACATTTATTTATAAATAACTCCATTATCAATATAAACGACACAAAAAAAGGTGGCTTGGGACTCGGGACAAATAAAATGCTTAAGGTGGAAGACGGGTGTTCTGGTGCGGCTTGGGAAATGCCTATGTCCAGCAGTGCTGAGTTGGATAATTGACTACAGCTCTAATTTTAACATACTTAATCTTACTAATACTAGATGGATGTGTTACTCAATCACGCCAGAACGTCTGAACGGATCTGAGTGAGATTTGGCACAGAGATAGATTATTTTATTGGTAAACTGTTAACCAACAGCGGTACATAAACTTATTTTACAAATTATGCGTATTACAGTTTTTATGGCCAATTGTAGGTTTCCATGACTGAATTATATGTATAACATAACCAGTGAACGGACTTCTGCCAAATATCTAAAATTAAAGAATGCAATATAATATATTTTATAATTTGTGAGGGTGTGTTTGTATGTTTGTTACTTCTTCACGCTCAAACGCATCTGTATAAAATTTGACACAGAGGTAGATTATAGTCAGTAATAGCACAAAGATACTTTTTATCCCGGGAATATGTTCCTTCGGGATAATTTTCGACTTTCACGCGGATGAAGCCGCTGGCAGAAGCTATAAGTATATACTCGTATATTACATTGTTGCTCGCCACATTGTGGTCTAGCATGTAGAATAAGAACCTGAGTACTCAGACAAACCAGAACAGATGAAAGATTAATACTGTGAAAAAACTTACCATGAAAACTTAGGTAAAGTGAGCATCCCTCAAGTGACCAGTCATTCCAATCGATGCTCGGGATTGGAAAGCTCACTTCACCTACCTTTACCGTTAAGATTGTTGCAGAATATCACTTCGGAACTCTCTGGCTGAGACTTACAAGGAGACGGGAACCCAGCTGAACTGGCAAAATGGTTGGATATAGGCAAAAAAGATTGCATTGATAATTTCTATGTAAACTTCCCTTTACCTAGTAATTTCACCGCAACAATTAGGCGCCTGTATGATCGAATTAGTGAACGATTTCGATTGCAGATAGTTCCCGACGAGGATATAATGTAATTATTGGCTTCAGTGCTCATTATGTCATCACTTTTGATGTTTTTATTAGTAATAATTGATAAAATACAGGACGTATTGGCAGCTTACTAATGATAATTTGGGTTTTAACAATTATATTATTGATTTGTCTAGATTATTATAACAAATCTGCTAAGCATTTCCCCAACTATGTTGGCGTTGGCTTAAAGTTTACCCAGATGCAACTGTGTACCAGAATTTTACATAGAGTGACTCTAGACCTCCACAACCCAGTAACTGAATAACACCATGCCCTTTGGTAAGACTGAACAGACAGAATTTCTGGCTTCTCACAATCCTCAATGACTGTTGAAGATCTAAAAATGTCAGCCGGCACAACTTAACGTGCTTGCCGAAACATGAAGGAATCTCAGTAAGTTAAGATGGTCAACCACTAACGGACCGACCCCGGTATGTAGGTATTGCATTTGTTAACCTTGACTGACCCGTGCGGCTGTAACTCTTGACCCTCTATTTGCTCCTCAATTTGGGTCTTAATAATAATAGATTTGTCTAGATTATTACTAATCTCCGAATGATGAGGTATATTGAGTAAGTTTTATGAAAAGGTTTAGTTGCCGTCCTTATTACAGAGAATCAATAATTTCTGATACCTTTTAGGTTCATCTCAAATGAGTAATAATAAAGAGTATGCCAATTTATCTTATCTGGCGTCTTTTATCTCTTGCTCATCATGCCATTGATTTAAGCCCAATAAAATGACTGCTCCAATAATTCCCTAGACTTTTATGTAGACTGCATTTTTCTTTGGCTTCATGTTCGCCATCGTCCATCTTTTTTCCAACCTGCAACGTCGAAATAAATAAACAAATTACATAAAATGTTTCACAGGAGTTCTATAAAATACCTCTACGTCTTCTCAACGAACATTAAAAAGACTTAACAACGTCCGCGTGCATTTTCTGATGAATCTGCGCAGTTACTTACCGGTGTAGGAAGATTATCTACGAGTACTTCAATGTCAACAAGAAATGAATGGGTGAGGCTCTGTCATCCGTGCTGTTTATTAATGCGGGTACGTTAGTCAAGACCTAGGACAAAATAATGTTATGTGTGTAAGAAGAATGATAGTTTGTTAAACGATCGTAAGTGGTGACATTTAATAGTTGTTCTTTTCGTGACTTGATGAGGCCGCTGTTTCTTCATGTTATTATCACAGTTAATATTAAAATTAACTACGCTATTCGCCTACAATGTTGTATATCTGCAACAAATTATTCCTACTACCAAACAGCATTGCTGCGTCCCAGTTAACCACACACACGTAAATTCATAAGATTTTGATTTTTTTGTGTCAACGTTTTTACTTTTAAATAAATGATTATGTGCTATTCTAATTTGAAAGAAGAAAGAAATAAAACATATTTATTTGGCACACGAAATGCAAAAGAAAATATAGGTAGGTACAACTATTTTTTTTCCAACTTAAAACACTTTTTTTAAACTAGGTTTTTCGCTTGCCGGGCATTGTCATCCAAACCCAACGTGTATGCAAAATTTCATCTTAATCGGTTGAGGATAACTGATTTCCAGGTTCACTGTTCACATAGCAGACACAATAGTTAAACAATCACGTGAGTCATATATGACTCATTGGATAGGTAAGAGGTTAAAATTCAGTTGCAAGATTTGTCCGAACATACATACATACATTGCAAGTTAAATAAAAGCTTGTAAAAATGGTTGAATTAAAGACAGAATCATTGTGTGCCTTACGGCTGCGCCAAATAGGTGCAGTTCAGCAAAGTACCAGACATCTAGAAACTAGTGCCTGACGCGGATTCAACTGAAACTTAAGTTTGACGAATATATGTGTACACAGATGAGGGACGGGTGACCGCTTTTTAGGTCTGATGTATTCCCGTTTAGTATTCACTTATACATAACTACTCGTATAAAGTTAGTTAACTTTTATGATAATACCACGAAATGAATAACAACATTCGAGCCGAAAGCACTTCTGGTCAAATGTCACTTATTCGAAGGCACTCCGATCCTAAGCCGCCACTGAGTGGTTTTATCGCATTGCCGATAAATAGGTGCTACCAACATACATTATGGATGTATGTAGGTACTTCCATGATTGACGTCATCAGTGCTTATGATAGTGCTATGCGTGGGTCATGCCACAGATCATATAATACTAGTATTGAGACTCCGTAATCATTCTAAGCTGTCCTGTAAGTGTTAAATGTGGCTTTTGATACAAATTGTATCTAAGTGTTTCCGACTAATATTCATTTGAAGTTAGATGAGAAAGTAAATGAGTGATTGGAAGACCTATTCTTAGGTTTTGATTAAAGTTAGTCTTGAATGGAAGATACCTATTTCTGTAAATTTATGATGATTGAAAATACATTCTCGGCAGAATCAAAGCGAAGTCACGTGAAAAGTTTGCAACATGTTTTATGGTGATTAAAACGTAATAGCTACTTAAATATTTAAGAGTTCTGTGGCATAAAACTACTCATAAGTTTTTAGATTGATTCAAATAGAGATAAGATATATAAGAAGAATACATGCTGTGCCAACCCAAAATAAGTTAGCATATAAATTACGGATAGTGATGATGATTTTATTTATTTATTATATACTTAATTGTAAAACACAACCTACGTACAGGACAAACGTGTTCTTACGGTCTTCTACAAACTTTATTTCGGCGAGTGTGCTCATGAACTCTACGACCTCATCCCACCGGCCCCCTTCTACCATCGGACATCTAGACGCACTGCAAGTTACCATCCTTAACTTGTTGCCATTCCATCAATTCGCACCAAGCGCTTCCAAACATCCTTCATAATGCGCACAGCGAATGAATGGAACTCACTGCCTGCGTCTGTGTTTCCGAACGCATACAACCCGAATCTCTTCAAAGTTAGAGTGAACAGGCATCTTCTGGGTAAGCTCACTCCATCGTCGACTTTGTCTCTGTCACCTCTAACCTAGACTAGAGTCACGAGCAAACACATAATAAAAAAATAAATAAAAAATCTTTCACAAACACAAGTGCACAATGGGCAATTTCGTACAGACAACCTTAGGACGGCCTGAACGATAGCAGAAGAATTTAGAGCTGTCAGTGTACAAAATATCAAAAATAATAACACAAAATACATACATAAAATACTAATACATATCAAATATATAACAGAGAAAGGAGAACAATAACAAGTAAAATTTCAAAATTTAAAAAACCCCCGACACATTTAACTTGCGAAAACATCACGATCTAAACAGTAAAACGCGCATAACTTTTGAACGGCTGAACCGATTTTATTCAAACATAGCTAAGAACACTCTCGATACAATCAACTTGCAAACAAAAAAAACTAAATCAAAATCGGTTCATCCGTAGAGGCGCTATGATGCCACAGACAGACACACAGATACACAGACACACAGATACACAGATACACTGATACACAGATACACAGCAACACACCTAAAACTTAGAACACCCCTCTTATTCCGTCAGGGGTTAAAAATGATAGTGAAAGGCCCCTTCACCATGTTTAGACTTCACCCAAAGGGTAAAAACTGGTAGACTGTCTGCCCGTGTGTCACCAGGCTGTATCTCGTGAGCCGTGAAAGCTCGACAGTTGAAATTTTTACAGATGTATTTCTGTTGCCACTATAACAACAAATACTAAAATAAAATAAATATTTAAGTGGGGCTCCCACACAACAAACGTGATTTTTTTGCCGTTTTGCGATAGTGGTACGGAACACTTCGTGCGCGAGTCTAACTCGCACTTGGTCGGTTTTTTAAACGTTGGCAGTGTTTGATTTTTCAAAATACCTGACTGATTTCTCGATAAACGTCGCAAGTTGACGTCATCATTGTCATCAGTTATTTTTGAATGTTCCCACTACTGGGACACAGGTCAAGAGACCACACTCTGTGAGAGGGAATGGGCCGTAATCCACCTCTGCTCTGGTTGACGTGCTGCTAACAGAAGGAAATAACATATCGGGTGGTTCTTGAGAAATTTCAAGGTATGACAAAAAAAAGATGATTGGATTTGATTCGAATGTAAGATACGTTTCATTCGAATCAAACCAAATCATCTTTTTTGTCATATCTGTATGGTACTCTACTAGGTATGTTTTTCCCTTTAATTTTGAGTAGTTCATAGCATATCCGACTAAAACGTTTATATCATAAACGTGCACATAACAATTAATTTGAGTAGTTACTGTACCTGTGTAGTTCGTAGAAATGTTATTTTGTCTAGTTCTATGAATATTAGATATTGTTTGTGTACATAAGTCATTTGAATATCATCTTCAATTCTTAGTTACTGGTAACACTGTCTTGAGTGTCGGGAAAACCGTTTACTGTGGGGTTTTTTGTTTGTCTAATTCGTGCAATGGATATATTATTTAATGTGGTTTTTAGTAGGGTAACTTTATGTAATGAGTTAACCGATTCTTTGGAATTGTTATGGTAACGTATTGTTTAGTAGGTGAAGTTTATTTTGAATAGGTAAGTAGATGTATTATTTAAGCCGACATTTATTTATAAATAACTCCGTTATCAATATAAACGACACTAAAAAAGGTGGCTTGGGACTCGGGACAAATTGAATGCTTAAGGTGGAAGACGGGTGTTCTGGTGCGGCTTGGGCAAGGCCTATGTCCAGCAGTGCTGAGTTGGATAATTGACTACAGCTCTAATTTTAACATCCTTAATCTTACTAATACTAGATGGATGTGAGTATGTTTGTTACTCATTCATTATTATCACGCCAGAACGGCTGAATGTATCTGGGTGAGATTTGGCACAGAGATAGATTATTTTATTTGTTTAGGTAACCAACAGCGGTACAAAAACTTATTTTCAAATTATGCGTATTATGCGTAGGCCAATTGTAGGTTTCCATGACTGAATTATATGTATAACACAACCAGTGAACGGACTTCTGCCAAATATCTAAAATTAAAGAATGCAATATAATATAAAACTACATAAGATTAAGTTTAGATAGGTAACAATTTTGAAAGAGTAAAAACAAAGAGGTCAGGGATTATAGTCGCATAGCACATAGGATACTTTTTATCCCGGGAATGTGTTCCCTCGGGTTAATTTTAAATTATATTTTAATATCTTTATAAATTATAGATTAGGTGTTATTCTGATATATATTTTTTGTAAAGTTTCATCGAAATCCATTCAGTAGTTTTTACGTGAAAGTGTAACAAACATCCATCCATCCATACTTACAAACTTTCACGTTAATAATAGTAGTAAGATTTACAAGTTATGTTGCCATTGTTAACTAACCATTGTGTTTAACCGGACTCTGTGAAAAGACCCTTTTACAGTGCATCGTCACACAATTATTTATATAATTTATTATATTCTGTATTGTACACCACTAAAATATATATACAGGACAAACGAGAGGAGCGGCAGTTAGGGAATTATTTGGATTAAATATGATGTTCTGTTGTTACCTTAAGATTAATGCGCATGAAAATTGCAGAATCTTCACACAGTTTGTTGGTTTCAGTTTCTCAATAACATTGTTTATAAGTATATATAATTTCTTTTCATTATATTTTTTTTACTTGTTCTTACATTTAGTTGCACCTGCCATGTTTTATCTCTGCACCAACCTAATGTCGACTGGTAGAAAATGCTTCAGGCATTATACTCGGAATTTTAATTCGATTCCAGATTTGACATTAGCTACTGTCATTTTGTGAAATAATGATACCACATATAATAGTGTAGTGATAAACACAAAAATCGATAAACAATCAGTGTGTGAAAAAATTACGGCTACCGAATGGTCTAAATGCGTATCCCATGTTGTCAAAGAAGAGAAAAACATGAGTAGGCTAGATATGTTAATTGACAATATCACAGACACATTTATAATAAATGTTACAGAAAGTGACAGCGATAGCGTTAGCGATGACGGCGACAATATATAAAATAAATTATTACCATAATACATCTATCTGTTTTATTTGTCATGTTCCTTCATGATCACATTTTTTTATTTATTTCACACACAATTATAAAAGAAAAGTCTCAGATCGTTAATTAATCGTCAAAACTAAATTATCGGTTCAGAAATATTTAATTTCCTGATATACTTAGTTTACGAGAGTAAAATTATAAACGAGAAGAATCGATCCGGAAATATTCCATTTCCATATCGAATAATTTTGCAACGTCACTATTTAGTACTTGTCATAACGTTGCAACACTGAAATTGTCAAATCTGGAATCAAATTAAAATTCCGAGTATAAGTCCGTCTTTGTACTTGTGCATAAAGTTGTAATAAATAAATAAAAACACAGTAAAATAACTCTTACTCAACACACCCACGCTATAAACTAAATAAGACATTGTATATTCGTAGCACGTCGCCAGGTCATGCAGAACAGAAGCCAACTCGCATCGGATCCATCTTAAAGAGCCCGCTACACACTAGACGTTAGATGCTATCACTAAGTATGTGGGCTTATCTGTACAAGTTACTACCTTAATCGGTGGAGACAGGTTGTAATTTGTATTTTGTGCAGAAAATAAAAATAAATCGAGGTTTGAATAAGCATTTTGCTAGAATATATCCAGGGTTGGGCAGTATTTGATTTATTTGTAGTTTGAAATACTTATTTGAAATACAAAATTTTCACAGATGACGTATTTCTGTTTCCGCTATTACAACAAAAATAATAAAAAACAGAATAAAATAAATATTTAAGTGGGGCTCGCATACATGCGCGAGTCTGACTCGCACTTCGCCAGTTTTTAAGTTTATTCATTACATACAAAAATATAAATATTTCCTCTTTATAATATTAGTATTTTAAATATTGCTTGATGGTATTTTGTATTTTAACTATAGCAAAGCATGTATTTTGCCCAGCTCTGGATACATCTAGGTATAATCTGTACATGTATATTGTGGTATAGATGGCATATAAATGATGAGGATTTACATCGAAAAAATCTATTAGAATCTTTAAAATACATGTTTGTAACAAGAAAATTAGACATATAAACTATACTACTACTATTACTATACTATTTTAGTGAAAAACTAAAGATACGCACATATAATAGGCGGCGATAAAAAAAAATCTAGCAGATAATACTATAAAATCTCTATCTACCTACCATTTTCATTTAGCTGGTAGGTACATAATGCCTGCAAAGCCTTAAACCTTAAAAATCACAAAACCATGAAAAAACATTGTAGATCTCCTTTTTCCTGGAGCTCAATTTCCACCCAAAATAATCTTTACAAAAGCTGAACTTCCTTACAATAACTCAGATATTCACTAATAAAATAAACCCTAAATCCGAACAATACGTTTTATTAACTGAACCGAAATGAACCTTCATTTTTACAACAGAATCCGTGGAGCAATATTACCCGTACGTTGTAATAAAGAAACACATATTCTGTAGAAACACATATTCCGTTCATGACTGTCGACATGATTGCTGGCTATATTACCCGCGGGCCAAGAAACACGATTATGTACCGAAAAATTGGTAACATTAATGTCAGGATTTGTTTGAATGTAGGTACTGGGAACAATTTTTTAGCTTCCTTATTGAATTGATAATTTGTTGGTTTTGAGATCGTAATCGTTACATCTGTAATATTTTTTTATTTGTTTGTCATTTATTATTTTACCTTTATACACATTTTTCTTTGTTCTAAAGAAGTCTCTTTTTAGAATGTCGAAACGGATTTGATTCTATATTGTAGTCGGCCCAGAATTCGGCTACGAATTTTGAGTCATCAGAGGCATTCAGCAGCTCCTGCATGTGTCAGCAACAGAACAAACATCCATCTGTCGTTTATTTACGTCATTATTAAGATCCAGTAAAAATAAATGATTCCAGTTGCAGTTAACAAGAGCCTATTCAGCTAGCCCTCGTACGAAATTTGAAAGAAAGAAAGAAAAGTGTTTTGCTGCCATATAAACGGCATACAATAAACGATAATATCAGTAGTACCTACCTAAATTACGTTAGTAAAGAAAAGTTAGAACAAAAATAAAATAACAAGTTTAAGTAGTACGATTGATATATAAATAAAAGCAGATGCATGTCGTGGTGACTGTTGCAAGAAGGCTTCCACTCAGCATAATGCTATGCCGCTGTGGACCCACAGCATGGCGCTGATTTTCAGTGGTCGCTTAGGACGTAACGTACGGAAACCAAAGTCTATTGCGTATAATATAAAACAAATACAGAAAGATAATATAAACTAAAATTGGATTTATTTATCATCATTCTCTTACATTCGAATTTATTTGAGGTTGACGCAACATATTAATTGTCTCCCTCTTCCACACTTCTTTTTTTCGAAATTTAAGATACTAGACTAATAGAGTTAATCTAGTGTATTTAAAGAAATTCTTTCTTCATTTCTTCAGTTTCTACATTTTTAACACACTCCTCATGGATAAACACGTGTAACTTTGTAACACATCTCTGTATTTTAAAAACTCATCAAAAACGAACCTTGCTACCTTAATAAAGAGTACTCCGAATGTTTACGTCTTAGTACCCTCCTTCCCCCCTTTCTTATATTTGCATCCCTTTGAGTCTCTCTAAGTAAGACCTTTATTTAAAGTGAAATAAGTAACGCCGCTGTGAACCTGTGCCTTTAACGTGGATTAGGTGAAACAGGTCCGCGACGGCAGTAGACGTCGTGACGTGACATAGGTATAAAGGCGTCGGGTATTTGTGTCGTGGGTAAAGGCGAGTTTATGTTGTTGTTGTGTGACGCACAATGGAATTGTGATGCTCTGCCGAATTCGGCTTATGTCCAATGTTGGGCGAAAGCCTCTCTTTTCTTGATCTAAGCCTCAAGTGTCTTATGGCCTGAACAGGTTATAGGTGCTTTACCGATAAGTATTTCACTGTTGCTTGAAATAAAACGTCTAAATGTTTCAGTTCCATGCTAAATTTTTTAATATCGTGACCATCTAAGAAGTCGGCTTTTACAGCTATGGGGTATGGGTAACATAGTAATTATATAGGATTATAAATTTGATTTGTCATAGACGTTCATACAAAGTTATCGCGGCATGTAAAATGAGAAACGCCATCGGACTTCTTAGATTCTCCCGATCATAAGATTGGTAAATTGTGTCACACCATTGCAAGTAACGAACGGATGACTGATGGGCCGAAAAGTTCTAGATTGGAATTCGCGTAGTTACTTACCGAAGTTTCCGAAAGAAGTCTCGACGTCTTTTGGTTAAATGATGGTTATGTCGTCCTACGCTACACACACTAGAAAGTTTGTATGTGGTTACATTCATTGAACGCATTAGATATCATATAACGTACAAACGCTACATAATATCCCACACATTGTGAACCAGCCTTAACTATTAAGCAGAAGTTGTCTTTGTTTGAGCTTTGTATGCAACACGCCTAAGCGGTGTTGTTGGCAACTTTACGGCGCTCGGCGGTTGTGGAACAGCTTTTTTTATTTTGCTGGTGTAGCTACTTTTTGGTTTATGATTGTTTTTAGGATTGGTAGGTTATTTACTGTTTACTAGGACTCCGAGATTTAATTACTAAAGGATTTTAAATAATAAGTAGACATTATCATCACTAATTCAGCCGAAAGATGTCCACTGCTGAACATACCAGTGGCGCCACATAAACCGATCCTATCCTTATTGCATCTAACCGATTCCCACAGCCTTCACCAGGTCATTGGCCCACCTCACAGAAGGCCTTCCAACGCTGCTTCTTCCTTTATGCAGTCGCCACTCCAGAACTTTTCAGACCCATCGATCATCCATTCTGCGATCAATGCGCCGTCCCATTAAACAGCACACGACATCGCGGTAGTCCAAGACGAAGATGGCGTGACGACCTCGGCTTCTACCGAAAGGAATTTCAGAAAACAGAAACGTTTGAAAAAGGAAGAGGGAGGTCTTTACCCTGCAGTGTGGCATACAAGCTAGTTGGATAAGATATTGTAGTTGTAGTTTTTGTTTTGAATTATTGACATTTCTGAGTAGGTGTTTTTTTATTCTAATTTATTTTGACATCTTATTTGACATTTTAATTTGACATCTTATTTTATGATCTTTGACATTTTTTTTATTATTATTAACCACTCTGTATTATTGTTTAAACTATTATTTTGACATGCAACATTGAACGACACAAATTTTTCTAATATTATCTATTACTTGTCATTCAAAATTTGGATAAAATCTAAATCATCATGCCACCCCTCCTGGGCCTGTCCTGGCCCCCTAGTCAAGTTACAAACGAATCGAATTTTACAATCGTTAACGCCTTTTATTTGTATGGTCTGACCACGTGACTTAACGTTCAGATGTGTCATTCCCATCCATTGTTGTCTACTAGCGTTATCGATTGTAAATTGTCAACTTGGCTACAGGTGCTGTTGTTCGGCACCAAATTTTTTGACGTGTCACTTGTATCATACCTTTCTTAGATTGTTTTATTTATTTTTAATACGAAAGCTATTTTATTCTCTTTTAAGTTTATATCCATCCTGACCTAGATAAGTCCCGTCAAAAACATAATAACAAAAATAAATTGGAAAGTCTCGTGTTTCAACAACAACCAGAGCGTAGCTATCTTCATAAACTTGTAGTTCATCAATAACTTCCACATTATCGAATTAGATCTTAAAAACAACGGGCATCCAAATAAACGACCTTCTTATAAATGGGTCCGAAAATAGAACGAAATGACCTTTAAACGTTCAGGGCTGTCGGCCTTTTTTGTACTTCTGTTATGACTTTTTTGTAGTACTGTTATATTTTAATAAATGCTAATTTTATGCAGATATTTAATGTAATTAATATGCAAGTAAATGCTAACGGGATTCGTTGAAAAAAGGTCCTTTAATTATGCATGTTATTTTGGTATGCTTAAATGTTTTTATTTTTTTTATTTGTGATGGGTTTGCTATTGACTCTAGTCTAGGTCATAGGTGACAAAGACAGAGTTGACGATGGAGTGAGCTTACCCAGAAGAAGCCTGTTCACTCTAACTTTGAAGAGATTCGGGTTGAATGCGTTCGGAAACACAGATGCAGGCAGTGAGTTCCATTCATTCGCTGTGCGCATTATGAAGGATGTTTGGAAGCGCTTGGTGCGAATTGGTGGAATGGCAACAAGTTAAGGATGGTAACTTGCAGTGCGTCTAGATGTCCAATGGTAGAAGGGGGCTGGTGGGATGAGGTCGTGGAGTTCTTGAGCACACTCACCGAAATACAGTCTGTAGAAGACCGACAAGCAGGCAACCTTGCGGCGATGAGCCAATGGAGGCGCCGAATTTGAGACTGGATGTCAACTCCATGCCTAGGAGCTCGAGCCGATTAGTCACTGGCCGATTAGGCGTTTGATAGAAAAGACAGTATATGTTTTTTTTTTAATCTTTGCTCCAAACTAGGAATTTCTTCATGTATCGTGGGTACTTTTAAAAACATATAAACTCACATACATAGCACCCAGAGCCGGAGCAACTAACTGTAGGTCATACAAATATTTGTTCCGTGCGGGAATCGAACCCGCGACACCAGCGCAGCAGTCAATCGCTCTACTACTGCGCCAACCGTGCGCCAACTTACTTGTTACAATTTACTTGTTATAGTATTAAATTATTGTATAATTAAATTGTATTTATTTATAGCTTATATTTATGCCTTATATTGAAATCCATTTTAGTATGGTTATTGCTTCTACCACTAGTCTCTCCATCACCCAAAATTTGACTTGTAGAAAATGTCTAAGGCATTAAGTTCGCCTCTGAATGTTTCTATGCTTAAAGTATTAAAATAAATAAAGAAAAGCTTAGCTGTAGCAACCCTGTGCGTAGTTCTACTTTTATGCGGGAGTGTTCGGTAGAGATAGTGGATACGAGCCATTGTACAGTTTCATAGAACATTGCACAATTTAAACATTGTGGTTAGTTCCACACAGGTTCACTTTCCAGCCTTGAGGGAAAATATTAGCCATCTATTTTAAGTTCAGATACGTGGCTAGTAGTAGGAAATTTGATAGGGTGAATGCACAATAAATGTCCCATTTTACTATGTAGCTTTTTAGCAGGTAGCATATATCACTCAGGGACACATAGTGTGAGATATATCAAAGAATTTTGGTAATCGTAATTTTCAGAGATAACCATTTACAAACATAAATGGTTATCTCTGAAAAATACGATTACCAAATTCTTTGATATATCTCCCTGTTTACAATATTGCTTTAGATGATTCTGTATTGTCATTGAATTTATTTTTGACTCTCATGAATGTCGACTATGTCTTTTTCCTTGTGTTCAAAATTAAACGTTAGTAATAATAAGTCAATCGTTATATTCTCAACCATAAATAAAGCCTTGTAAGTACAATACTACTATTTTCTTAATGTCTCTCGGCAAATTTCGTGTTTCGTCAGTCGTCGGATTTCTATCAGTTGCCCTTTTCACTTGGTGCAGACCGGACGCTCTCAATCAACTTGGAAGTTTGATTGTACCCACAAAGGTTTTAAAATATCCCAATCTCCTTGAACACAGGCCCAAAGGTACATACACGCCGGCCATATTGAAATTACAGCCAATTGGAGGCATATATTCCGAACCGAAGCCAATCGACCGGAATCCCCACGAGCCCAAAGGAGATCTCTAATATCAGTATCAAATGATATTTATGATACAACCCGATGCTTGATTTATGTTTTACGGTATTTTTTACACGTAATTATAATTCGGATGGTTATTTATTTATTTAGATTTGTAATGGGAAAGATGCTTGTGGATTTAGGGAATATATTAGGTATGAATCTAAATTGATGAAGTGTGAAGCGACGATACGACAAAGCGTTTTCATAGATATAATTGCGGATAGTAAAACCGTAAATGATTTTTTACAAAACAGGTTTGTTGCAACGTTTTCTTTGTCGCATAGCGCCTTGTTTTCAACCGCAATAAAGTGACCTACTTACATTGTTTTAATAGCTAAGATAAGGGTAATATAAGGACACCTAACCTAAAATTAGGACAACAAACTTGGATTTGAAGAGAAAACAACAATAAAGAACTTAGTTCTAAATTCAACTTATTATACACGCTAAATCTAATAATTGATGGACATGAAGTTTAGCATTCGTTTATATTCGAAAATGTGATGTTTGGCGAGGAAGAAAATTGTTGTACTGCACGTTTGTTTCATTATATATTTACAAAAAACACACGAGTACGCTAGGGTCCGATGATACGTGTATTTCAATCCTCATTCAGAAGGGACCAGTAGGTCGATCGCTGAAAAGGTCCCAGTTATGGACGTGACAAAGGGATTTGCTCAGGTATTTGCTGATAATCCTTTTGTCGATTTCTACGTCTCATAGGACCAAATGGAAATCCGATCAATCCCCTTTTAATTAATGAACTTCTATTTATGAACCATTAATTAGTTTTAATCTTATGAAAATATTTGTGATACCCTGCAATAATTAAAAAGGAGTGTCAGATAGAGTCGCTCCAGATAAAATGCCGATATTCAGCTGCAGCCTATTTCCAATTAAGTCAGCCCCAACATAATTAGAAATAGGCAAGTCATAATTAATCATTTTAAATAGGCACCCGGTAATGTAAGTCTTCAGAATTTATATTACAACCCACATTCGAAGCAGAACTAAATAATTGCAAAGACAAACAGGTTGCGCTCACAAGGAAGAGTCAGCATCAGACATTCACGCAACTAAATTAACACTGCATACCCTATTACGCTAGTATTTACTACACCTAGATAACCTGCTAACAACCCAATGTTTTGTTTACAGGTACATATATTTATCACCGGGCAAAACATCGATGGTATCAGCGACTCGGTAATGTAGCACTATCATAGTAATTTGCACTGAGGGTAAGCTCACAACGAGAAGCGAAGCGATGTGAAAGTACTTGGAGAGACTTGCTTCGTCGCTGCGTGACGCCAAAACAGGTATCGTGAAGCTGCAGAGCATAGCACAAGCCTAGAAGGCTCTTAAACAATGCGTCTAATGGCGAAACTATAAGTTTTTTTCGGTGATTTTTTACAAAGTAGTCAGATAGGAAAGACCAGCATCATCTAGGTTAAATTTATAAAAATATTAGCTTCTGCAAGCGTCTTCGTCCGTGTGAAAGTCGAAAATTATCCCGAGGGAACATATTCCTAGGATAAAAAGTATCCTATGTGCTAAATCTGACTATAATCTATCTCTGTGCCATTACATCCAGATCCGTCTAGCCGTTTGAGCGTGAAGAAGTTACAAACATACAAACACACACTCACAAACGTTCGCCTTTATAATATTAGTGTGTTATGATATTAAATATTGTAACAGACAGTATTGAAATATCCGAAGGCTTGAATTGACACCAAAAAGTGCATAGGTTGGACTGTATTGTTCTTTGTTACTTCTAAAATAAATATTGACAGATCATGAAAGAATATATTGGTTATGCAATTATTTTAAACGAAAGTGGGGTCACTTCATGTCCAGGCAATTACTGTCCGTACCAGAGGCCCTAGACAAGTGACATGCTATCTTCAGAAGCGTCGCGATAACGATTGTGAAAAAAACTTTTTGCAAAAAAATACCGGTAGTATTTTTTTGAAGTCGGTGTCTTTCCTAGGTACCAATTTTTTTGCGTAATGGACACCGACTTCAAAAAATAAAGTTATTTTTCACTTTGTAGTTTTGTATTTGGAAGTCGGTAGTATTTTTTTATAAATATTTCTTTATTTTCACTTTTTAGTTGTATCTACCTAATAGGCAAGTCAGTAAGGTAACTATAACGCCAGAATAGATTTCATGAAACTTGAACATAACTGGTGAAATGAGAGGTAAAAGAAAAACAAACATAATGTCGAACATAGAACCTCCTCCTTTTTGGGAAGTCGGTTAAAAAGGCAAAGTTGTATGGGATTGACAAGCGATGTCGAAAAATCAATACATTTTGACATTACGACTATCGCCTTCACTGACATCGAATGCCACTTCTCTAGAGACTTAAATTTGGTTGCCTGGAAGAGCTCGCGGAATGCGATAAGGCCGCCCATTGTAGGTGTATTAGTTTTAAGTTTATTTTTATGAATGTATTTTAAGGTGTATAAAAAACCATATAATAAATAAACCAGTCAATAAAATAAGTAAAAACAAAATCTCAAAAATAACAACATTTTCTTAAAGATATTAATAACAAAACTAGTTAAGGTGAGGTTGTACCTATAATTACTCGAACGCATTGCACAAGAGGCGTGGCAAGGACACCGGCCGCTCACGAAATACACACGCCTGCATTATGCAAGTGTTACACATTTTAATGTTTTTCACACACACGTGGGTTGCTAAGGAATTTGCTCGAAAGCCTTACTACGCTGTTGCCTTAAACTCAGCAGTTATACTTATTGATTTTAGTGTTGGATGTGCCTATTTCCTTTTTAAAATTAAGCTACCTACCGTTTTTGCTAAAAGTTTGCATTAAATTTTGGCTATTTTTATAGCTACTGTCATAAAAATGTTGGAGCTTTATTAATATAATAATACATTACCATCAAAATAGGTTTAAGATAGATAAATAAAAACTAATTGTGATATTTTTTTTATTTCATTTATCTGTATTATTATAAAGATAATTTCTTAAAAAAACTTAGTTGCTATTATATCAGGCACTTAATAACATAATGCAACTGTTACACATACAAAGTAATTCTGTATTAGCAATTCTCCAACCCACGCTTTTGCCTTTAGCGTCCAAATTTAAATATCGATATGCCCGATTTACTCATAATTGCTAGTTTATGATGTTTTCCTTTGATTCATAACAATTTTAGATAAATCGAGCGAAGAATTAATTAAAATTGCTAGTTACGTTGCTTCAGGTATGCTTACCTAATTTTCCTATCACAGGCAATCTAAAGTTGCGTCACCAATATATCAGCATTTTATGGGACATCACTATTTATGACATACAGCAAAAACGCATTAAGATTACATAATAACGCAAATATTACGATTTTGCCCGAGAAAGTCACATTAGCATACAATGGACAATAATCAAATTATTAGACTAGAACAAATAAATGATTAGGGGCATTACATTTTTTTATGTATGTAATAGGCATGTAGAAATATAAAAAATAATGGTTAGAAAATGGAAATAATATTTGACATTTGCACGAGTTTAAATAAAGATGATCATTATTAGATTATATACGGGACCGAAACGTGGTCGCTCACAATGGACCTCATCAGAAAGCTTAAAGTCACCAAAAGGGCAATGGAGAGGGCTATGCTCGGAGTTTCCATGCGCGATCGAATAAAAAATGCAGACATCCGCAAGAGAACCAATTTTACCGACATAGCCCGAAGACAGGCAACTGGGCTTATCCCAGTTGTAAACGACCCTTTGTGCCCATTGACCCTGTTTGTTCTATTTCCTACTTGATATGGAGGGAAGTGGAAATTTGTATATTTTCCTACTCCTCCGTTATTAATTTCTGATTAATTTCGTTGCGGTATCCAAGACAGTTAAATTCATTCTCCAGGACTTCGTCGAGCTTCATTGCCTCAGCGCTTTTCTGGTGGTCGCCACTGTTGATTCTGGCTTTCAGGAGTTGCAGTAGTTTTTTTTGGGACAATCCCACCGCACTAGTCCCAAACCACTGCAGTGGTTGCAGTGGTATGGGGATAGTACGAAAAGGAACTGAAGGAGTGAAGGAACACGGGTGGGTTTTAGTCAGTAAAAGTCTGACACGCCCTCCCGCCTCACCCAGAGCGGGAGATTGTTGAGTCATTGGATGATTTCCAACCCAAAAAAGAAAAAAGTCTTGCCAAGGCGAATACTGTTACCCCATAACTGGGTTGTCAGATAATGGGAGGCACGATAGGCAGTCAATCCATGTAAATAACCCCTCTATCTATAAGAAAAGCCAAAACAATGCCGACTCAAATTAAATCCAAAAAGATCAATTAACAATAAAAAATATTACAACGCACGTGATATAATTTTTTCTACAAAACTCATTTTATCGAGAACACGTTTAAATATTGGTAGGTAAACCGATTTTATCGATATTTATTATTTAACAACGATTAGCATACTGCCTTGATATAACTCATACTTATATCGAACACATAGTTATCGTAACATGCATAGACGCACAAACATACATAGATGTCTGGCTAAAAGGCTGATCATTTAGACGCGACGCGACTACGCTTTATTTATAGAAATTATTGTTTTAATCCATTGAACAATTTCTATGCGTTGTCGCACTGTCGCATGTTACCTATCTGTGGGAAGCTTTAAGCTGAATATTCCCTCAACGAGTAAAGTTGATGGTTAGACAGCTTGTGATTGTGGGAGAAGTGTAAACAATAAAAATAATGACATTTTTTTGTAGAGGTCAAAGTCAAGAGGACTTCTGCAGAGGAAGAACACGTTCCTAGCGAAGAACACGGCTCTTTACTGTGTGGATGCCACTACGGTATTTACTGAAGTTGCCATCATTCAAATCAAATCAAATCAAATCAATCATATTTGTCTGAATATGGTACATTATGGTCTTATAATTAGTAAAGGGTATCATCACATTCTGCCCAGTGTGGCGTGCAAATATAGGTACATTCATTATAGGACATAGATTATTAGGCTAGTATTAAACATTATTAATTGCATAATTACGAATACAAAAATACACAATACAATCCAAACAAAACTAGAATTTGAGGTATGCCAATCAAAAATAACATCGTAAACACACACAATTTATTTTATCATTCCAACTTAAACTTATTGAAGTTTGTATTCAGCGTCCCCTTGTTACTCTATTGCTCCGTATGCCAATACTCAATGCATTTATTGACTTTCAAAATATGAAGAGATAGATATAAAGGTAATAATGGATGTCTCTAACTATTCTCAATCTCATTTTTTCTTTTCTTCTTTTAATTAGACTTTTTACAATGGTTTTCAATCATCTTTATAGCCCTTTGCTAAGAATAGTTACAGCACTGATAACAACATTTGTGCCACACTTTAAATTTAGTCTTGTTATACTTATATTTTTTTTTTTTTTTACCTTTGTATAGATTCTTTTACCGATTGTTTTGTGAATGTGTGAACATTGTAGGCCTTCTTGATGCTAGTTAACATTTGTTAACTTTTTTATTTAATATATAATCTTTTTATTTTAATTTTTTTAGTTTCTTACGACTTATTGTCATAAGTCGGGCCTGCGTTGTCCCCCCATATCTAAGTACTAATGCTGTAACATGGAAATATTGTAAAACCAAACCATTTTTAAAAGAGTAACCATGGAGTTTCTTGCCGGTTCTTCTCCATAGGAAACGACCAACCCGAACCGTGCACCTTTTGTCGACGTTTTATAAGTGCCCATGTAGGCCTATGTGAAATAAAAAAAATGATTTTGATTTTTGATTTTGAATGATCTAAGCACTACAGGGTCTACCCTGTAGTGCTTAGATCATTCAAAAGCACTACAGGGTCTACCCTGTAGTGCTTAGAAGGAGAGAGGAATGGGTGTTTAATTTGTGAAAAAAGGTCTGCGCAAGGGTTTGATTAACTACAAGTAAGATTATTTCAAACGATTGAAAGTGTCGTGTTGCATTAGTAAACACACTTGCGTGAAAAACATAACTCAGAGTTAGTTGTTAGCACAAGGTTAAATTAATATTATATATGTCATAAATAGCACGGGATTAGCTGCTAATTCGAAGTTAGTAAGGTAATTCAGGGTAGCGCAAGCGAGCTTAATTTAGCATACATCTATAGCTCGGCACTAGAACACACAGTACACACACACACACACATTAATTGATCACTAGTATTACCTGTACCCAACAGACCGAGATATTTGCGAAGGCTCTAGCAACATATAACCCAAATCCGACGCTTTGTAAATTTGTTAAATTTATTGGCACAACCTTTTGATTCCACGATAGAGTTGCAAAGGGACTTTTTAGAATGTTAACGGCAATTTGTGTAAGTTTTATGTAAGTCAATGATAGGTGTACAGGTGAAAAAGAAACGCATTTCCATTTATAAGTTAACTAGCTTTTGCCAACGCTTTTACCTGTGAGAAAGTCGAAAACTGTCATAAGGGAACATATCACCGGTATTAAAGTGTCCTAAGTTTCTAGACAAGCGGCATTCAATGTCAGCGAAGGCGATAGTCGATGAAATATCAAAATGTAAGGGATTGATCACGTGATTTTTCGATATCGCTTGTCAATCCCATACAATTTTGCGCTTTTTGACAATCGCTATCGCCACTGGACAGAGCCTCTTATACAGCCGAACGATTCTGTAGACATTCCACCTTGATGAGAGCTTGATCCCAACCGATGCTAATGTTTGGCAGTTCACTTCGCCTTTGCTACCACGGAGAGATGTTTATAGAATGCGATATATGTAATCCAAATCCGTTTAGCCTTTGAGGAGGTATTGATTTAAGACACATACAGACATTCATAATTTTAATATCAGAATGAGTCTGAATTTTGAATTTTAGTCAGAGAGAACCGTTAAATTTACATTCAGCCTTTGAGGAGGGATTGATTTAAGAGACATACCTACTAAACATTAATAATTTTAATATTAGAATGGGTCTGAATTTTGAATTTAAGTCTGATAACACCATAAAATGTGTTTCAAATGTGCCTTTAGGGGGTGACTATATCTTTAAAATCATAATACTTAACAAACATAAATAAATAATACTGTCCTACTTTACCAAATTGATTCTACATAATTATAATTCCAATCAATTAAATGCCAATACCATTATAATACGAGTAATTAAGTTAAAATTTATAGGTACTAAAGTTGCAAATTACTTAACGTTTGAACTTAGCCGATACCGTATTTGTAATCGTAAAGTGTTGAGGAAATGTAAATTATGACGCGGTATTCAATTTATGATTAAGAAGTAAGTGTTTTAATAAACGATAAAATATCAATTAACCAAGATCTGTTTACCAATGAGTCCTGAGTTACTTGAACAAGCAAAAAGTTTAATAAAAACGGTAATCCGACTACGGTTTTTGTAGCTTATTTTACCCGGGCCATAGTATCGAATCGATTGACACTTTATTTATCAAAATCGGATGAATAGTTTAGGCGCTACGAAGGAACATATTTAAATACATACATACATAGACTGCTAAAATCATAACTAGGGTTTGCAATCCCGCAGTATTTTTTTCCAGCTGGAAATTTGCCTTTCCAGCTATTATTACAATAACATTTATGGGATGGAATACATTTGATAATTACCTATAAGAACGCCTATCTCCGCTCTGCCATTAAGAAATTATCAGTTTCTTAATCCTGTAAAATGTAGATACTCAAATGGAGTCACGAATTCTGATAAATAGACCGTCGATATACAATAGTCTAGATTTATAATCAATACTATTATCACCATTCCACATATTATATTCTCTTAATAGGATACGGATCTACATTCAATCACTCTCTGTAGTCTGTAGCCAAGCTCAATCACTCCGGTCACGGTCATACATACAATAATCCCCTTGGCGCCACTAGGAATCAAATAATCAACTAAACCATCATTTATTCTTGACCCTTCTCAATGGCGCTAGTTCTAACCAAAACGAACAAGAGTTAGTCAAATTCAATATATTTTCGCCAAGTACCAAATGCCACCGCGTGCCAACCCATAATGGTCTTGGTTCGTAGTAGCCGTTTCAATTAATTTTTTTGGCCACAAAGACCGCTTACTGGTCAGGATTTGAAATGATATTGCTGTAATAAAACAACTTTATTACAATACTGTTAATAAATAAGGGCGTGGAGACACCAACTTATTATTTGTTACTACTTCTATCTTATTAATCTTTATTGAGAATGGGTATTGAAAGTATCGATTAATTTATAGTGGAGTAAAAAATGTACTAGTATTTATTAGTTGTGTGTTGTGATTTTGACTTTGATTGGATTAGAGTTATTATATTCTGGCGGCGCTTTTTTTGTCACTGTCTATCACAATAGACTAGAGATTTATAACCCCTGTGTGCCTCAATATTTAGGCAAAATTTCATTAAATAATGGATCATGACGAATTTTGTGAGGGCCAAAGTAGTCAGCTGGATTCGAAACGCACAAGATTCGTCGATGTGGCGACGCTTGACAGAGTCTGTACAGCAGTAGACGTATATTGGCTGAAATGGAAATTCATTTCAAATAGGAAAACAATCTAAGATGATGTGTGCTTATTCCGCCAATGCCCACACCTGGGTTAATCTATTTCTCATAATATAGTCCTTTACATTCCGCATCTCCCTTTGTGTCTTTTCAAACGCTTATCTTTTACGATGAATCCACAACATATTATCATTGCCCGAAAAGGCAAAAGACACAACAAGTGTAAGATATTATCACAATAAAAACTTTTCCACAAGTAAAGCCGTCAGCAAAACTCAGGCTAACATAAAATACATATACCCATACATATATGGTATGGAAAAATAGTTCGGTACTGGCCGGGTGCCTTTCAAATCGGTTATCAGGGTCAACCGGCCTCTCGTTATCACTGCGCCCTTTATCAGCGCAAGCCTTCATGCGCTTGCGCAAACGGTAAACGACCTATCGTTTAAAAACGGAATTTCATTATTTTGTACATACATTATTTTAGGCCTTAAAAGGTTGTTAGATATTTTTTTACTAATTACTGCTCAGGCTAAGATTGCAGAGTGTGAGTGTGTGGCAATGAGTGTGTGACAATCATACTGAAAAACCTCCACTTCCAGTATTTATAATACATAGGTTCCCTAATCATTTGTTTTGTCCAGCTCGTCCCGCTATCTTCGACGGGGTCTACCACGCTATCTTACAGGTGTGTCAATGCTCCTTATATTAGCTTTTAGAGACGACAGCTCTTTGGGAATAAGACAAACATGGTCAGTCAATATAAATTGCCATACTTCTTAGGAGATCATAATTTTGCTATTTAATAATGGCATGATTGTAACAGGATGTCATCCGTCAATCAATTGTCTACAAATTAACACATGTTACTTAACACGTCTTTAAGAATTGTATTTGATTGATTGGTTATTTTAATTGAAATCACTGGCCTAATGGTAAATGATAGGCAGTTTTAAGTCGATGTTACTTTAGTACAATGTCTACCATATTGTTTTGATTTATTACTTGGCTATCCACCATCCTATTAAACCGTAAACTAAAACGAACAGAATCCGTTAAAAATTTTTTTTACTCTTGTTTGCCGTGAATGCTCGTCGTTTTCTACCAAGGATCTGTTAGAGCCATGACTAATAAAAAAATACTGATTGCTGGCCACATAAAAATCAGTAGCCAATGTTTGCAACCAACTTCCCATAAATATTTGTACCAATACCTAGATCTCAAGTAGCATTTTATGACAACAGCACCGTCGCCGCTTTGAACTCAAATAAGATCGTAAATATTACGCGTTTGATATCGCCGACACACTCAACTGATTTAGTCTGAGATAGAATAAAACCAATTTACTAGGATTTTATACACGTAGAGGTAATATCGTGCGTCTTCTTACGCGAAAGCTCTTGTAAACTGGTATTCATTGACATCTGGTTAGACTAGAAGCCGCCCCAAATATAGTTGAGACAAAACTAGGCGGATTTAATGGTTACCGATGATGTGGTCGTTTGCCTAGAAGTTTACTTATTCACTCTTGATAATGGTCCTTCGAGCCGGCAAATTAAGTGAATGTTATAACAGGGAGCTTTAATTATGTACTCGCTGCCACCCGCGGTGAATTAGTTCTTCCACCAGTATATTTATAAATTATAGCCTATGTTTTATTCTGATGTATAAGCTATATTACTGTTAAGTTTCATCAAAATCCGTTTAGTAGATTTTGCGTGAAAGAGAAGCAAACCTCCAACCATGTATCTTTACAAACATTTGCGTTTAACACATAACATAAATAATATATATATTATAAACGTGATAGTTTGTGAAGGTGGGATGAATGCATGAGGTCTTTTTTAACCCCCGCTGGAAAAAGAGGGGTGTTATAAGTTTGAGGTGTGTTGCTGTGTATCTGTGTATTTGTGTGTGTATGAATACATCAGAATAACACAAATTTATGTATGTATGAATGCAATTACATCCATCATAATTATATAATCAAGACCATGTTAATGAGTATAATAAAAGTAAATAAGGACCATCAGACAAGCTGTTAATCTCAACGAAATATCTCGAGTATTCAACCGCCTTGCCCTGATGTATGTATTCATAATAAACGCTTTTACATTTTCTGTATAAAGGCTTACATTGCCGTCTTATCTGCGAACTATATCTTTACCTCGCCACAGTGTAATGTGCAATAATTTATTACTAATAAACGCTAACTGGAGCCGACAAATTGGACAGCTTTTGATTGACAAGACTTGGCCGACTTGAACTAACCATAATTTTAGATATACATTGCTGACCGTGAAACCGTATTTTTCGATGACCCGAAAACTCATTGAACCCGATTGTTGTAGCCGTTTGGGGGTCCGAATTGAGACTCTAGTGTATTAGCCCCAAACGGCTCAAACAACTCCCTAAAATGTTTTTATATTTGTACCGTTTAAAGTTTTCTGCACCTGCAACAGCCGTTTCAAAACAGCCTGAAATTTGTGCTAATTTCTGATTTTGAAAGAGAAAATGTCACCGGCGATGAATTACGAAAATTATTGTTGTTTTATGTTTCGTTTTAATATTATAGCGTATTAACATTTTGAGTAATGATGGCAATTTCATAAAGGCTAGGCTGTGTGCTAACTAATAATATTCGACTACATATTTGCATAATAATAGTTCTGGTATTTAGTTATATAGCACTTACAAAACATACTTACATTATAATATTCAGCCAAGCTGGTGGTTGTAAGCGCTACGGCCGGTCGGTTCTGTAGACATCTCACGGTGATGAACTGTTATGGAATTCTGTAAAATCTTGCCGTAATCTCGTAATCTTTTAATCCTTAGCCATCGGTTGTATTAACAGCTCAATTCGGGCACACTTCACGTATGTCATCAGCCGGTCCATTCTATAGACATCTCAAAGTGATGACTCAAAAGGATTAAGAGCTCACTTCGAGTTTATTTTCAGAATAGAACTACCGTTGAGTTGGGTTCTGGATTCTCAAGTCAGAGAGAGTGTTATATGTTTTTTCGTCTGAGTGTCTGGTTTTCTGCCCGGTTGGTGGCAATAGGGTCGCCCACTCTCTCTTCTTCTTCCTGCCCTTAGCCCATGTTACTTGGGGTCGGCACAACACGTTGTCTTCTTTCATACCGTCCTCTCCCCCGTCATGCTATCACTGACTTCCTTTTCTTTCATGTCACTCCTTACACAGTCAATCCATATTTTATTTGGTTTCCCTCTCCATCCATCCACATTTATATTCACAACTCTTTTAGTAACATGCATTTCATCCCTTCTCATCACATGACCATACCAGGAAAACCTCGCCCTTGTAAAATATGTTTGCATGATTTTTCGTGGTATCCTAAATAATCCACAAATATTAGAATCGTCGGGATTGCTCGTTCCAAACAGGAGGTTACGGTTAAGACCGAGGGAGGGATTGTTTAAAGTCCCTTCAACCCGCACTAACGTGTTAAAGTTTGCACCAGTCACTCGAACAGTTAGGATACTGAATAGCGTCTCTCTGCGTTTGGACTTATTTTCTTGCTCTTTGGTGGAATTCCAGGGGGTGACACTTAGTGTGTTGTCCACTGTGTAACTTGTGCCTCTACCTAGCCCCTTACTGGGACTGGCAAACTGGCAATGTATGACTACGTTTGTTAGCTTGCGTCTTACCTGTAAAAATAAATGTATGCGTTAGTAATAAATAAACGGTGTTTTTTCAACCTGTCACTGGCGCCACTTTCATACTTCCTCTAATATACTAATTTCTCAATATATTCATTCTCCACACTCCGCATATCCATTATATGGTTCGCCCCCTATTATATGGGAACTAAAAACATAACCGGCAAAACGCGTGTATACGTGTGCTCCTCTGTCTACACCTTAAGGGAATGTTGCTTCTAATCAATCATGCTCAATCTTCTACCACATTATCAATTAATGTCAGGTGAGATTGTCGACGTATACAACACTGGGCACCCGGTTTAATGGTATCTGAGTGAATGACACTTGTGGTATTCCACATACGGCACCTATAGCTATTTTTCGCAGGTGCCGAATGTGGAATAATTTATTATTTAAAGTTTTATGCCACATTTGGCACCTACGGACCAGTAGGTACTAGTGTTGGGACGTTTATTGTTTAAGTCTTAGTATTTGCGGAGCTGAAATAATTACAAATACAGACTAACTTAAGTACCAGGAGGTTATAATCATGAGGAAATATTACCGAGGCAGGAATCTTGAGAGGTAAAAAGAGCATCGGGAGATTTTAGATTCTGATGTCCTGGTACTCCGTTAGCATCTACCGTTTATAAATTTAGGCCCGCAAATAATTCTTCATGATTCTGGCCTCATGGTAGTTTGGGTATAAATGCTTATATTGTTCAACATCTAACTAAAAACGCAAAAGAGGAAGTTATATTAAACTATTACATCGTTGTCTGTTCTCCTATTATCATACCTTTATAGCCTTGGGCAAGATTAAAATCTACTAAAAGTTTAACAACGTTTTAACTTTTTGCTCGTATTAAAATAGTTTTGACATAACCGATACGTCTACTAGTTTTATTTTAAGGTTTCTTAATTGAATAATTACCTGTTCGGTAACTTGAAGCCATTATGTATTGGTATGCAATGTATAATTTACGATCCGCAGACAAAAATAGCTTGCTTGATCTTTATCGTTGTTTTTCTGAGTTATTTATGGAATACTCTACTGGAACGTGATTCTTGTTGACTTTTTAAAAGATAAAAATAAGTAAGAGCAACTTTCGTATAGCCAGTTACTTTAACAAGAAAAATAAGACGAAATCTTTTTCACAAGGATTCCTATGAGCAGACGCTAGGTTTTGTATAGACAACCAGCTGAATAGATCATTTTCGTTCAACACCATTGCCCGAAGTACTAGACCTATAGATCTATATGTACAGTCAAGGGTCAAAAGTGCAGTCTTACTCTCCCAAAATTCAAATAGCTAGTTTTCGTAGGAGAAGTTAAATTATCCACAACTGATTTAATACCACCATCATGTTCCTGGCCTTGTCCCATGTTACTTGGTGTCGGCGCAACGCTTTTTCTTCTTTCATACCGTCCTGACCCCCGCCACGCCATCACTAACTCCCTTTTCTTTCATATCACTTCTCACACAGTCCATCCATCTTTTTTTGGCCTCTCATCCATTCTTTGATTAGATATGTAGTATAGAAATTAAAGTAAAGTAGATTATACCTACCGCTGCTGTTTTGGTAGAGTGTGACTGCACTTTTGACCCTGTACCATTGAAACGAAAAAACAAGTAACTAATATTATTTGTTTGTTTGAAGTAATCTTTGGAAGTACCTACCTACTAATCCAATTATATAAAGCTACACCATCCTTAGTGCCATGGGCTATAACTTTCATACCGTGAAAATGAACGGTGTTCCGGTATAGGCCACGAAGGTGAAGCCTCAGCAAAAAGCATGTCATTACCGAAGGACCAACCTACACGTTCCACCATTCACCACCTTATAAATACCATCAAGTGACCCATCGTCAACATAATTGCGCTCTTTACACCACAACCATCGTTTAAGTGAACTTATAACGAACAAGTAATCTTTACTATAAGTACCCGTGACTAATTGTGTAGTGTATTGTCTTTTCTTCTGATTGTATCTGGTTAGGAAGTGGTTATGGTGGCATAAAGAGAGCCTTTTTAGGGTTCCGTACCCAAAGGGTAAAAACGGGGCCCTATTACTAAGACTCCGCGGTCCGTCTGTCTGTCTGTCACCAGGCTGTATCTCATAAACCGTGCTAGCTAGACAGTTGAAATTTTCACAGATGATGTATTTCTGTTGCCGCTATAACAATAAATACTAAAAACATAATAAAATAAATATGTCCGTCACGCACTTGCCCGTTTTTAGGGTTCCGTACCCAAAGGGTAAAAATGGGACCCTCTTACTAAGACTCCGCGGTCCGTCTGTCTGTCTGTCACCAGGCTGTATCTCATGAACCGTGATAACTAGCCCGTTGAAATGTTCACAGATGATGTATTTCTGTTGCCGCTATAACAACAAATACTAAAAACATCCCATACAAGAAACGTGTTTTTGTGCCGTTTTTTGCGATAATGGTACGGAACCCTTCGTGCGCGAATTCGACTCGCACTTGGCCGGTTTTTTAAATTATGTAGGTCAAATGTTACAGAAAATTATAATCATCGTCATCATTTCAGCCGAAAGACGACCTAAATTTCAGCCGAAAGACGTCCAAGTCCCACTGCACAACAAAGGCCTGTTTTCTTCTTTCAATTTCGCCCAGTTTTGGCCAATATTATTAAAAATCTAAAAAAAAATCCTTTTACTTGGAATCCTCTTCGAAAAAAATTTATTGCTTTATTTATTTATGTATTCTTTATTGTACACCAGAAAACACAGTAACAAAAGAAACTTAAAACTAAAAATATACAACGGGCGGCCTTATCGCATTCCGCGATCTCTTCCAGGCAACCTATATGTTACTTTTAGACAGACAAAATAAAATATTTTGTATTTTTTTATAATACTGAAAAACAAAATATTGACCGCGTGGTCATCCTAGACAAAAAACAGATCAACATGATGATCTAAGTATTAAATCACTCTATAAATCTTTCAAAAGCCCACACAATAAGTTTTTCGTAATAATTATATTGATTATTATTATTAATTGAGGCCATTAATATTAAATGACATTAATTGATATTTTGTCAGTTTGTTATACATTGATGAATTGACAAAATAAAAACAGTTGATTAATGTAGCATTTTCGTCTTAGCTGAGTAGATGCTTATAGAAAATTATTTATAAATTTCATGTTAATTTTATTTGATTTTGGTATAAAATGTATGTGACATGGAATGAAACGCAAATGCTTGCTACGCCACGTGCTTGCTTGTTGTCAAAATGATTTAATATTTAAATTTTATTTTACGACTAGAATGAAATCTATAAATAGATTATTTTTACATATGTCCACGCAGTATATTCACAAATTATCGTTTGTCAAATGATAATTTAAAGATAAAAACCAAAAATGGTATGCATTTTAGATTGTATTATTATATGGGCAATAAAGTTTGCAAGGTTTTATTTCCCGTATGAATGTTAATTAAACTATAAAGATTAAAATTTGAATAAAAAGTTTAGCATTTACAAGTGTTATATTTACCCTAAAATGGAGGCTGGATATGTCGGGTGGGCTGTTACAGGTCACGAATTTCGCCGTTGCAAGAAAGAAGTGAGTTGAAGAAAGTCAAATGAATGATACAAAATGAATAGAATGAATGAACAAAAGAGTGAATTGTAATGACCGGAACCAATCAGTGCAAATCATTCCTGCCACGAATATAAAAATTAATTTCAATATTAATGTTGCCATAGCGGTTAACACTGATATTGCAATTAACATGGCTACCGAGCTCAAACTATCTGAGGAGTCAACCATCGGCTTAAAAAGGAGGAGTTTATTAAAGTTATAATTTAGGCAAAATTGCCGTCCATCCCGCTCCGCCCATCACTAAGCGCTCACCATCAAACTATTAGCGACAAACATTCATTTCACACTGGCGTTGTAGGTTCTACCTTGACATTCATTGACTCAAAACTCAACACAAACATAACAGCTTAACTCACGTAAACTCCACAGCTCAATGTGTACCCTACTTCCTTAAAAATAGGGTTTAATTTTAATGTAAAGTTGGTTATGAAAATATCCGGGTTCTTGAAGACAAAGCTTGTAACTGTGTGACATTTAGCCAATGGCTAGAATTTGGGGCTACCTCCATATTCAGTGTGATTCAATTATGTAAATAAAACCGTTCGATTATTTTATTTTTATATGGTATGGGTTTATCCATTTAAATCTCTGATTGAAAGAGTAGTCGGTAGGTGCCGACAAGTTGTCAACTTAATGTGAGAAAAATAATAATGTGTGAACTGTTATAACCGTGATTTACGAGTATAATAGTGCTAACACACGTCCGGATTTGGTCCGGCCGGACTAACTCCGCCCACAAATCCTTTCTCGCTTACACACGCTTGTGTGGAGCGAGACGGATTCAATTAATAATAGTAATGTCCGGCGGACCACTCTACACACGCTCGGATATGGTCCGGGCCGGACTAACTCCGCCCACAAATCCGAGGTCCGGCCGGACCAAATCCGAACGTGTGTAAGCACTATAAGGTATTTCAAACCACTTGAGCATTTCTCGAATCTTAAGTGTGTAATCTGCAACTCAAAAAATCAATTATTTAACCGTCATTCTAGAGAGCCACGCGTTTCTAAAGCCTAATTTGAAATACTTCCAATTTTCTATTTTTAACCGGCTTCCCAAAAAGGAGGAGTATCTCAATTCGGATGTTTATATTTTTTTTATGTATGATAACTCGTCATATATAAACGGGTTTGTAAAATTTTTTTTTGTTCGAAAGAAAAAAATTGGTAAAGATCTGATGAAGAATTTCGGAGATATACAACGGAACTCTACAATACAACACAGCAAATCTCTCGGGATTGCTGTAATCGCATGTCTGTTTATTGTTTACACCATTTCATAACATATCAACACGCCAGTATGCTCTAAACGGGTACGCAGATGTGTACAGTTCACCCTGGTACACTCTCCTTCCACTGGTTATGTTCAAGTTATATGTTATCCGGGTAATCTATTCTGGCATCATTGTGGGCATTATAGGTACTATAGAAATTGTCCATACTGTACCAGAACAAAGAGAAAAAAATACAAAATAAAGAAAAACACTACAAAGTGAAAAACAACTTCAATTTCGGAAGGCGGTTTCAAAAAACGAAAACAGGAACAAACTCCTCTCGGTAGGAGTGAGTCTATAGCTCGTCCCGAATTTCTATAAAAACGTAAAAAAGTATAGTGTAGTTATTTCTGATCAAAACGAAATCTTTAAAATAGAAAATATAATCAGAATTTCAGGTAAAATGTCGTTAGATCTAGATTATATTAAAACCACGTTGGTCTTGTTTCTAGAAAATAAATAATGGTCCTTTCACAGAGATTTCAAGGAACTTTAATTAGAAGGTATGCAAAAGTTATTACAGCCCAGGCGCTCAATTTGCTGAACGGCCTAATTTCTCAGGAACCTGGCGTCGACATATTTATGCTCAATGGAAAAACAATGTTAAATGTGTGTATTAGGTTTTTTAGTTTATAAGTGTTATTATATGTGTAGTGGTGGCTTGCTGTACGCTTTGGTGCAAACTGTAAGTACAGCAAGTAATTGTTATAAAAATAAATAAATAAATAAATAAATCGAGTAGGGAAGTTCTAGAAAAATCTACTTGGAAATTGAATAAGCAGGAAAGAAAACGTATAACTGTCTAAGCTGTACTATCTTGAAATTGAATTTACTATCGTCTGTTCAGTTATGAATTAAGTTTTCTGATTTATCTTAATTATTTTTATTCATTTCTGAAGACTGAAAGGTTCATAAGCTTTTTACGTAGCAATCTTTAGCAATAATTAAACGATTTCAATTCATAAAAGTTTAAAGTATTAAGTATTGAAAGGTTCTCCAGTGATGGCGGCGTACCAAGAGATGCAGCGTTGAAAGGCCTCCTATAAGATGGACCCATGATCTGATGAGGACAAATGAGTGAGTCGGCTGACGGTCGACTGAATACGAAAAGCACAGGGCCAGTCAATGTGATGACGCTTGGTGGATATCTTACCTATATCTTGCTAGCCGTTATATTCGAAATACAAGAGTTGTCTACTGTCCTGGTGGAGTCCGTGGAAGCGTAAGATTCGCCGAGCCGCGCCGCGTTGCCGTCGCCGCCGCGCTGTCACTCACACACCGATGCCGTGTGGATCACGCTCCGGCCGCTCGTAGTGTTGGGTACAATTCCCAACACCAATTTTCATGATAATTATGTAGCTATCAAACTCTCTATAATTATTTACCCTTTCTCACAAAACACAACACGAATCGAATTTGAGAAAAAAACAAAAGAATCAAGCTAAAACCCAATCTGCTACCAGGATACGAACAATATTGCCGACCACAGATAAACCGAAGCTTTTTAGCTAATTGTAAGAGGCAGAATGGGAACCGTATATTTTTTCCTTTGCCAGTCAGTTTCTTTTTATTGTTTCAACCTCTTCCTTTCAAAAGTGAATCATTTTATTTGTAATTTCTTAATTTGAAAGCTTTGACTATTTTTTTATTATGTAAAATTATTTTTACAAGGACATAAAGCAATCATCTTTTTCAATCACGGACGTTGACTAATTTAATATATTTAGAAACCATTGCAGTGGATGTTCTTGAAGGCCTCGCACACGATGGACCAAGGACTTGATGAAGGTCGCGGTAGTCCACTGGAGGCGAAAAGCATAAGACCGGTCGATGTCGGTCGACGCTTGGAGAAGGCCTTTGTCCAGCAGTGGACGTGTTTCGGCTGAAATAGTAATGATGAAGCTCTCGTTTGTTATACAATTGTTTTAAGAAATTTTTGAACTGTCTAGGTAATATTTTCAGAACACTTGTGGTTTACAAAAATGGGTCTTAAATGTTTAATGTCCCTCAAGAAAATTACCCATTTAAATTCTTGAAGAGTTTTCTTAACATTAACTTTGCAGTCTAAAAACTCTGCGCCCATTCATCAACATACAACCATCTTTAATAACAAGTAGACGAATTTTGACTAAATGTAAAATATGAAAATATATTTAAATGTTATTTTAGAAGTTTACAAGATGGCGTCTTTTTGAGTTTATATTAATATTTATGATGCTGTCAGTCATGTATTAATCATGAAAATTATAACATTATGTGGGTGTTTATAAAATATATTTTTTATGCGTTAATTTACTTGAAAGAAAGATTTAAAATAATGCTCGTCTTTTGATTAGAGACTAGGCCTAAAGCGTTTTGCGAGTAAAAGTAGACCTATTTTTAAATGAAGTAAATGAATTTCATAAATATTTTATTAAGCCCTAGTACCTGACCTAGTGTTTTATAATGAGGTTTATGTTTCATCTAAGACATTGAAACAAAAGAAGACCGATATTTAAAAAAAAAATATTTTGTCTAGAACTTATGAATTAAGTATATTATTAAACGGTAAAGCCACTAAAAATACACACAACACTCTTATTTATATATACCAACTTCTTGATACATCAGCTTTACACGCTAAATGAATAGGTACTTGAACGTAACGTAAACGTGAATCGTCCAAAAGTCCAAACTTTACCATCCCTTTGTCCAAGGCACCCAAGAATCGGTTCGTTTATTTTGGCTCTCTCGAGCTCTATTTATATTTACGTTTCGCCGGTTGACACACAAAGTTACAACTCCTCTCGACTTTGCGACTCACTTTGAGATTCTTTATTGTAGAGGCCTTCCGCGAAACGTTGGTAGGTACTTGTACAGACATGCTTTTTCCTGTTAAAACCCGAATTAAAAATTCATCCCTCATTTAAAATTATGAGACTCAAATTGGCATTAATTAAAGAAGACGCCTGGTGTCGAAATTGGTCCTTACGCACACGCTGGAATTTTATTTACATAAAATTTCAACACATCAAATTGCTTACTGGGCCCGAACGAACGTATTTAAGTATATTACAGAATATGTCACAGTAGCAGCCAAATTATTCTTTACTTCTAACCTTCCAACCTTTTGCCACCAAAAGTAACTTTAGTATCCCGCGGGATCACTTCGACAAGCAGCAAAGTTTCCAGATCTGGAACTGAGACAGGTACTTAATTAACTTAGTATTCGATTGTGTAACTTATCCAACAAGCTTTTCCCTGGTGAAGTTTTACAGGATCATTTAAGAATTTAAATGTTACTGGGGCTTAATTTATATGTGCCCACAGGAACCGTTCATATTCCAGGATGAGAGTCTATGATACTTAGCCATAGCTTGCTTTAATCACTGTAAGACTGTTCGTAATATTTCAAATATTGCTAGAGATTACATTTTATAGACATCATCATCTTCCTGCCCTTGTCCCATGTTGCGACCGCAACACGTTTTCTTCTTTCGTTCCGTCCTGTCAACCGACACGCTATCACTAACTCCCTTTTTTTATTACCTTTTAAAAACATATAAACGAATTATTTAACACCTTTATTGGTTCAGACGTTTTCTCTCATAATTAGCCCATCCATATCCACCATTAATCCCAGGCCTTTCATCGCAATATCAATTATATGCCTCCAGTAATCACCCGAGCTTACCAACTTTTGAAACTAAAACATTCCCTAGATACAAAACTGTTTGCTAATACGGACCATCCATCACGCTGACGAGTTTGTGTGAGCTGTGAAATTTAATTTGGCCCTGTGTACACCTCTATATTCGTCTGAGGATCACAATGGAACTAATTTAACTTTTGAGCCTGTGAAGGTCATAGTTGAGAACTATTAAAAGTTTTATGTAGGTATATTTTTAAAAGTGTCTCTTAAAATAGTTTTGACAGTGCTTTCCTGGATTTTCATCAACCTATATATATAGCAGTGCTGTAGGAAGTTCCAAGACATATTCAACTGCTCGCTACTTCTTCTAACTACCACTTTTGAAAGTGAAGAAGTGGCTGCCACCGTATGTATTCCCTACCGTACTCACAAGCATCTTCTGTGTGAATTATCCCGTCATAGACCTCATCTATCACTGCTATCAGACAAAATCAATTAATCTTCAATTTCATCGATCTTTATATTACCTAAATAAACTTATCCCATTGTAAGCAGTATCAATGTTTATTTAGTCATTAAAAATGATTTTTATTCCTATCTCCAATAGCATTTATGTATTAGATACATTGTTATCCTGACCATTGTAAGCAAATGTCACAGCATTTTAAATCTTGATCTCTAACCTTTTATCAAATAAGAATCGTTGAAGGTATTTATAAATCCATAAATCAAAGTCGTAAAAATCCCTTCGGTTGTTGCCAGGGAATCTAAAATTAAGCTTCAATAAGAACCCACATAAAGTCTCCGATCAGTATCATATGGCAATTTATTTGCAAAGAAAGAAACGGTAAGACGGTACTGGATTTTGTTTTCTTATTTGACTTTTACTGAATTTCGCAAGGGAACCTACTACTAAGATAAAAACTTCTCTATGTCCTTATCCAGGTCGTGGTCGTCTAACCCTAGAGCCAAGACGGGTTCTCATTGATCTAATTGACAATAATATAGAAACGCACTTTTAAAATATTATTATAAGTGTTTACCATTATTTGGGTGTTTTATTAAAAATGGCCCTTATCAGATGAAATTTTGAATTATAAAAAGATGAAAACTTTATGAAAAGTTATCCCAAAATATCTTTTGATAGGCTACACATCGAATCAGGTTTTCTATTTACCGATAAAATGAAAAGCTGTTTGAAGAATATAACTGAGCAACTTTTTAAATCGAGTTACGATGCAAATCAAATCACTTTCAATGAACTATGAATTCTCTGAGGAGCAATATGAAATACTTTGCTTTCGTTTTTATTTTCACATATTTTTTTACGAATGAAACTTCAGCGTAATAATAGTTATCCTGAGTCAGGAGTCCTGACCGATTTCGGTCTTAATGGTTAATCTTAATTTAGACTAGCTGTCGATGCGTGATGGATGAGTCAAGGTAGGTATCTATGTTGCAAAAGAGTATGCGCAAGGGCAGGTAAAATACCTTGAAAACCTGAATAATGGTATCAAAACTATATAGCAACATACAAAATAATATTCTTATCTTCACCAATTCAATGTACTGTATCAATTTATGATTTAAATATAAATTCACAGAGAAAAAAGAAGTATAATTTACAGGCCTTGTGTCTTTTCAGTAGACAGTAACCATACGAACCAAATATTCATTCAATGACCGAAAATATGATTAAATCTCATTGTTTCACCACCTTTATAAACACAGCTGTGTAACTTTCGAGAACATTCACGTATGTGTGCACAAAATCAATACATTTTGTGAAAATCTTTATTAATTTACAAAAGAAGTGCGCACAGCACTTTTCTTAATGATAATGATAAATGATTTTATTTCTGTAAGTTGGTTTGTACAAACACTTTTACATGAAAGGAAGGACCAATTTTTCTCGTATCTTGGCCCTTGTTTATCACAACTTGGTAACCATATGATTTTTGCACTGATTACCAGATTCTTAATTCATTTGAATTAAGAATCTGGTAATCAGTGCAAAAATATGCTCCATAGAATTTTTTTATTCAGAAATTGCTAATCAGTATTTAAACTATAATCGTGACTATCTAAGAAGTTCGATGACGTTTCTCATTTTACATGCCGCGATAACTTTGTTCGTGAGAAATTGAAAAATGAAATTCATAATCCTAATTAATTACTATTTTATCCGTACACTATTACACCGAGTTTAATTCTTAAGAGTCAAGTTTAATTATTATTAAGTATTTTTATAAAACAAATCCGACTTCTTAGATTGCTAGGACTATAATCACATGGGTAAATAGTTTTTTTTTAATAAGGCAGAATGTCTGTTACGTTTTATTTATTTTTTTATTTTACGTCTTTTACCAAATGTACCACAACATGACCTAAACTTAAATCTTGACGGCAAAAATCTTGAAGTTATAACGGAAACTGTATTCTTAGGGATTACTATCGATTCAAAATTGCAGTGGGGCGCGCACATTAGAACTCTTTCGGGTAGGTTAAGTTCGGCTGCATATGCAGTAAGGAAAATAAGGCAGCTAACCGATGTAGCTACAGCTAGGTTAGTATACTATGCTTATTTCCACAGTATTATGTCTTATGGCATTCTGCTGTGGGGATCAGCAGCAGACGTTGACTCAATTTTCATCCTACAAAAGAGGGCAATCCGCGCAATCTATAAAATGGGTCCTCGCGAGTCCCTCAGAGAAAAATTTAAAGAGATCGATATACTGACTCTACCTTCACTTTGTATTTTGGAATGTATTTTGTATGTCCGTAAAAATCGGGGGCTTTTCAAAACTAGAAGCGACTTCCATAATTTAAATACACGCAGTAAGCACGAAATTGTAATACCCAAATTCACTAGCAAGTCTTTTCTTATAAACAGTATACGCTTTTATAACAAGTTGCCAAAGTCAGTTATAGAACTGACCGATGGAAGGTTCAAAAACTACATCAAACGTATCCTTGTTAAAAAAGCATATTATAAAATCAAGGACTACGTTGAAGATAAAAACATTTGGCCTTAGCTCCTTCTGCGCATGCAGCTTCCCTGGTAACTTGTAGACGGCACAAATATGTGGATGTCTCTAACTATTCTCAATCTCATTTTTCTTTCCTTCTTTTAATTAGACTTTTTACAATGGTTTTCAAAAATCTTTATAGCCCTTTGCTAAGAATAGTTACAGCACTGATAACAAAATTTGTGCCTCATGTTAAATTTAGTCTTGTTATACTTATTTTTATTTACTATGTATAGATTCTTTTACCGATTGTTTTGTGAATGTGTGAACATTGTAGGCCTTCTAGTTGCTAGTTAACATTTGTTAACTTTTTTATAAAATATATAATCCTTTTATTTTATTTTTTTAGTTTCTTACGACTTATTATCGTATGTCGGGCCTACGTTGTCCCCACATGTCTAAGTACTAATGCTGTAACATGGAAATATTGTAAAACCAAACCATTTTTAAAAGAGTAACCATGGAGTTTCTTGCCGGTTCTTCTCCATAGGAAACGACCAACCCGAACCGTGCACCTTTTGTCGACGTTTTATAAGTGCCCATGTAGGCCTATGTGAAATAAAAATATTGATTTTGATTTTGATTTTTGCCTATCGTGCGTGTTATTTTTAAGAGCAACAATATGATTGGATATTACGTTTTAAGATGCATTACATCATTTACAATAAAGTGTTTACATACATATTTTTTTAATAAACACACTTCAGGACAGAAATATCAGTGCTACTCTGGCTGTTATTGGTACAAGGAGATGTTATATCACAAGCGCCAATTACAAAGAGTTACCTACACAATATTATGATGCAGGATAAACTATTTTCTCCCTTTCCTCTCTGTTACTAATTTCCTTCACTGGTAGATAGGTACTCAAAAACCTACTGCGTATTATCTCTTATCCAAAATTCATCGCAAATGTGAGCCTCGTGTCATTCTCCCAAGTACCTCCCTAATCCATTACACAGAGTCCCTCTGTGTTTTCGTTTCGGTCCCTATCAACACCGACATTATCTCCTTAATCCTGGCCCTGTATCTTTTTGTACGAGCTGCTAAAGGCAACAGGGAATATCGGATTGTTTAGCCTCAATTCACTTGCTATCGCTGACATCGATATGTTTTTGTCATTTGGAAACTTTTCAAAAGTTACATGAAGCATGGTCAAATGGTAAAGGTTTACAGCTGTATTTCTTGCGTTGATTTTTTTGCGGAAAGACGTCTACAGCTGGACATAGCTGCCCCCAAGTGAGTCTGAAAAAATGTTCGCACTACTTTTAATTACCCACATAATAATTAATAGAACTTTAATAATCCACTTCTAATTGAAAATTAGCAATTAGTTTCTCAGTGCAGAGCGAAAAAGAAAATGGCCACAGTCTGTACCTAATACTTGCGAAAAAAAAATAATTGATAAAATATCAGCAAATATCAAAACTGAAAAGATTTATTTCTTAAAAAAGAGAGCACTATAAATCCACTCCAAACGTTATCATACATAAAATCACACTTATTACCTAGCCAGCCAACTTTCCCCATTAGGCCTACTATAGTCTACCGTCCCCCTACCCAACCGTCCCCAGTTGGGGACTTAAGGTACACCCACGCACATCTCGAAATAGACCCTCACACCCCAACGACGTCACGACTGCGCCACGAGGGAAGGAGTTGGGGTATCTATTTTTAGCCATTTACGGAAACAAAAATAATTTAATAAGTACGATTGTTATAACTAAGATTTATTTTAAATATTTTTTTTCTGATGGCTCGGGCTTTTCTGGTCCTTTGTGCCGCATTTGGACTTGCAAAGATATTTTGCCTCGACTTTATTAAGAGGTTCTCTTAATTGACTCATTAAATATTGTTAAAGGGATGTAGCATAAAATATTTTTCTTTGAAGTTCATTTTTGAAGCTTGTTTTTCCTTAACCAGTCGGCATTATTTTTTATTACTAACTTCTGCCAGTGACTTCACCCGGGTGAACGTCGTAAATTATGCCAAGGGAACAGACCCCTAGGACTTAAAGAATCCTATGACCAAATCCAGGAAATGGTGTAACTCTGTGAAAAATTAACAAACAGACAGACAGACAAAGTTATCCTCGTATTTTTAATATTACTATAGATTGTATAGATACTGTTCGCTCTGATGGAATTTTATAGACAGGCGTCATACACCTTGGGTATTCGAACGAGTTTGTCAATATTTGCTTTCCCTTTTTACACATATGTCATGAACCCAACGGTGTAGAAAATTCTATTACGTATATGCCACTTGAACCTTATTTTCTCACTTTTCTTCTAAACTCGGGGGATTAGAAGTCTTATATCATATTTGTCCAAAAATAGTTTTATTCTATGTTGGAGTATAAAAGGGCTATTTTCGTCACTTTTCTCTTAGAGGGCAGTACATTTGGCTGACAGACAGTGTATTCTTAGGGGAGATCCGATGTCCCTTATATTGTTATATATAATCTAATAGCATGTAATATAGTGATTTATGTCCTCAGATACTCTTATTTATTTGTAGGACTCGGAGGTCAATTTTCTTACGTACAAATAAATTGGAATATTAAGGATCAAATTTTGATATCTTTTTGATATCTCTAGAGACAAAAAGTAATCGGTTGCTAATGAGGTTTTTACTTGTTCGGAGAATAGATGTGAATAGAAATATTATTACTATAAAACTTCTTCTTTTCATAAAATTTTCAATAAGTTCTATATTTCCAATAATGATTCCCGTAAGTAACTATTCGAGATATATCTATTTTCAGATCAAATGCCTTTAAAGTCCAAAGCTAGACATATCGAAAATACGTGGGTTGCCAACTTACATCTATTTATCAGATTCTATTTAAGACTTGGTTTGCTTTCGTCTTTCATGTAGAACTATGCCACCTATTCCGGGACGTGGATAGGTATTAAAATCTTTTTATAAGTCACAATTGCTGGAAATCCTTTAAAAATAGAACCATTAATACAATATTTTATTTAGTTTCAACAGACCTGTCCCGGTATCTTTGTGTAATCAAAGCTTGCAAGTTAATTTGTTTCACTTGCTGGTGATCGATTGAGCTAATATTTTGCACATATGTTTGTTTCTCGTTCTTGTTTTTTTTTATTACTTAAAAACTTTGTTTTCAAAATTATCAATCGTATCAACAACGAAAACTGGTCCTTCGTTACGGACCCAATTATCATCAAATCAAATATTTTCCCATTTCCTTCAAAACGCGGCAACAAACAAATAAACCTTCAATCGAAAAACACCAAAAACTCGTCAAAAATCCTTAGCCTCTACCAGGAGAACATGAAATAAAAGAGTTTGTAAAAATATTAAAATCAATCAGCTGAGTAAACTGAAGTTTTAAGGTACAAATCGAGGAATGAATGTTTTGTGTGTAACGTTCCTTTTCACTCGAGGGAGAGGGAGGACCATTCAAGGAGAGCTTATAAATAGAACCTCATACCAGGCGACCAACAGAAAGGAGGGGGTATCGATGAAAATGAATTTTAAATTACAATTTATACTGACGCGACGTTGGGCTCTTTTTCATGATACTGGGTTTATTAATGTTGGTGGCTAAGTGAGATTTTGTTGGGTTTCCAGCTTAGCGTTGATGAAAGGATAACAATTTTTGTTTAATATTAAAAACCTTGAAAAGATACTGAAGCTTTATCACTTTAATAATAAAAAGTTTCATATGAAATTTGATAATGTATCAAATGCTAGCTGCCCGCCCTTCTTTTTTTTTTTTGGTTGGGAAATCATTCAGTGACTTCTCCCGCTCTGGGTGAAGCGGGAGGGCGTGTCAGACTTTTACTGACTAAAACCCACCCGTGTTGGCTTTGCAATGGTGTACCAATGAAGAAAATGAAACATTTTTACCTTCATACAAACATTGTCTTGACAATTAAAAACAAAACAAAAAAATAATTAGCCAAATAGGTGCAGCCGTTTTTCGAGAAAATCTTGCTTCATCGTCGAGCACATCGTCGCTTACTTATCAGATAAAATAGTGGTCAAACGCGAGCCTTTCGTTAAATAAACAAAAGCCGTTCTGAAGTGATTACAAAGTTTCGGCACTTGATTTTTATTTATATAGATTGTATCGATAAAACAAATTCTCGTACTATCCCATCCCTTCACTTCGTTTCCGGGCGCTCGTTGAAACGTATCAGTATCTATTTGTATCGATATTTAACCTCAAGCTTTATTAACAGCGATAACGTCTCCTCACTAGAACAAAGTCGGTCTCGCTGTCTGTTTGTTCAACAGCTTCTGATGGCTCGGCTTTAGAAATGTATTTGTTATAGAACTTTAGCAGATACTTATTAAACTTGGAGTTTATTTAACGACGAAATCTAATGGTTGCGTAGATTGTCGAAGAGTTAGGGGCAATATTTAAGTTTGGGGACAACTTTGTTCATTATATGAAGATGGAGAGATGATAAAATATGTCGTCTTTCATATTAAAGATCTGCTTTAATTGATCGCGTATTATTTAACTAGGATCTTATATAAAGACATTCCGATGAGGGGTCTGAAGCCACGTTTCCAGGTGATTTTCTTTAAGAGTGTTTTACGGAAGGCAAATATATAAAATCATGCAATTATTCCCAGAAGCGTTCGGCAGAGGCGAACTATATAGTACCTCATCACACACAACATTTACTACGCCGCTATTGTATATAATATCACACTAATATCATAAAGGCGAAAGTTGCTGAGTGTGTTTGTATGTTTGTTACTTCTTCACGTTCAAACGGCTTGACGGATCTAGATGAAATTTTGCACAGAGATAGGTTATAGTCTGGAATAGTACATAGGATACTTTTTATCCCGGGAACAAGTTCCCTTAGGATAATTTTCGACATTCACGCGGGCGAAGCCGCTGGCAGAAGCTAGTTGAATATAAAGGCTCTACAGATGGGTACAATTTCATATAGCGTCAACAATGTGACTAAAGCTGTTCCTTAAACGCAAAACTTTCGGCAATTATATTCAAACTCAAACGACACCAATTTAACTTGTCACTTGTCACTTTTTGTGACTTGTGTGTAGCTTCCATATTTTCGTTCAAAACAAAACTGTTTACCCATCATCAATCACTCTGTCGTTCTAATAATATTCCAGTCTTGTTCGAGAATCTAAACCGCGTTAGGTTGGGTGGAGGAAGACAATATGGAGGGCTACGGAGGCTATAAAGCCACGGAGGGCTGAGGACCAGTAATTGTGTAAAGCTGGATTGAATATTAAGCGTGTCTTCTACGTGGCCTGTCTGTGAAGGCATCGAAGAGTTTAATGGCAGTAGGTGGAGTTGGTTTGGTGTCTAAGGTTCTGTTTGGCTATTGGGGAATACAGAGCAATGTGGCGATGCTTGGGATAGGCTTATGTCCTGCTGAACAGTCTGTCTGACAAAGGACGCAAATTTGCATTTTTTAATTATTTGGCTGGCTTCAAAAAGAAAAAAAAATGTAAACTCATTCTCCTACTGAAATCCGCCTGCAGTGTGCCTTCCTCAGACGTATTCCTGGAATACCTATCGAGTTAGTTCTCTTGTTATGTCGTTAGAGGTCGCCACAAGCTGTGCCTCCTCTGATAAATAATTACTCCGACACGCGTCTTATTGCTAAGACGTTTATTTGACTTGAGAAAAGTTTATTTAGTTTTCCTAGGTAGGTTAGATACGTAGTAGAGTTGTGTTTCTTTTAGTAAATGTTGTTGTCTTAAGTATGGTTTTTTTCATTGGTTACTAAGGGCTTTTTGGGCATTCAAAATAGTGAGTTATTTTTTTTTATATTTGTGCCTTAAAATAGTCAATCTTAAGAAATTGGTCCCACACGGTCTAAAGGACAATAAATAACAAAGAATATTGTAAATCTAGCTAGCTTTTCCCCACGGCTTCGATCATGTGCATGTGCCCACAAAAACCGTACATTTTATCGGGACAAAATAGTCTTATGATTCTTAGCGATATGCTCTCCTTCACCACCGGATCAGTATTTCCAGAGATTACCACACAGTAACACACACAACACAGACACACTTAGTCCTCCTACTAACGTGCGTGCGCGGCACCGGGTACCGGGTCCTTGGTGTATAAATTTTATTGTATAGAAAAAATCTGCCGGTCGTGCGTAGTACGACAAACGCACCGCTGCGGCACTGCACAGTCCCGCACTAAACGTCTAAATTGAAAGAACCCTTAATGGCCTAATTGTAATAAAAAAAATACTTGACATTCATTTAACATGTCATCTGTAAACCAATAAATCCAAGTAAACAGGATTAAAAAATAACATGACAATTGTGTCTATAAGCTACTACTTACTATTTTACAATCCTGAAATCACCTTCATTCGACTCCCACGTAAGGAAGTCACAGATAATCTTGTTAGCCTGCAATAGCCGTCACTCGCCATTAATAGAAACAAACAGACACACATACATACATATGGAACAACACGTGCACGTGAGCCCGAATGTATCCCTACGTTTACGTCTATCACATGGGTGCACGGATGCTAAGGTATTTGTTTCAAACAGCAGGGCAGCAAATAAAAAATAATTTATTTAACTTTTTTTATCATAGTAAATGGTGCAAGAATAAAATATTAAAAACCAGAAAAGTATTAAAATGTGGTGATTTATAGTATCCAATTTTGTTCAGTAAATCCACTTTAAGGCTGCCTTTAAATTGGATATCATACTTAGGTTTTTGTTTACCCGTAATTTAACGTAAAGACTCAGTAAAAAATATTGTAACTTACAATATACACGCCGAAACAGCTGCTCAACTTGTATCAAGCGCAAGTTCGATCATGCATGGTGTACTGTTCTCATCTCTGGGACGGATCTGCCAAATACCAGCTTGATGCACTAGAGTCGATCGAAAAGCGGGCCAACAGGCTCATCGGCAATGAGGCACTGGTCAAGTCAAAGCTCCAGAGCCTTGAACATCGTCGCTGAATCGCCAGCTTGTCGGTTTGTTATCGGTTACATTTCGGGGAGTGTGCGATGGAATTACATGATCTAAATCCGCCAAGCACGTTTCATCATCGGATTACCAAACGTACGGCTATGCGCAATCGCGGGATGTCCACCCATACGCACGTAACGTTTTGTGAATACTTTTATTCGCGTACAGCTAAGGAGGGGAATTCTCTGCCGGAGTCTGTATTTCCCGGAACCTACAATATAAGGGTCTTTATTTCAAGAGTAGGTTTCTTCTGAGCATGCTTCACCGTCGACCACATCATCGCTTATCATCAGATGAGATAGTGGTCAAACGCGAGCATATAATCAATAAAATATAGTTAATAAATAAATAAACATGTATCACAGATATAATTATTCTACTTCTTTTTTTAATATATACCTTTAAACAGCAGCCTGGAGTCTTGCTGACTCCGCTAAATGGGAATTAAACATAAATGGTGAAATGTGGATGAGTAGAGGTGTATCTCTGTCCAACCCTTCGGGGAATATAGCCGTGCGTGATGGTGTGCTATGTTTACATATACCTACTTAGATATCGCTATACCAAATACTGTAATTTCAAGACATAAGGGACCAGTATTCAAAGACTCTGCCATCGTGTTGAAACAAACAGTTCCCGCTTATTATTTGTTTTGTATTTCCAATTCAGCATAGCAATGGCAATGAGTTGAGCCTAGTTTAAAAATAAATAAGGTTTCGTGTAGAAACAGCTACTTAATTCTGTGTTGACTGTACATTCTGGGAAATTCCGGTCCGCAAATAATTGTATTCAAAAGTTTCCAGCGAAGCTGTGGTCGTATATATTTCGATTTTTTTTTTGTGATAACTACCTACATACCTACATTGTGGAAAAGCTAAACAAAGTTTTGGTAAGTTATATTTTAGAAGTTAAAACTAATATTATTTATTGATCACTTTTTTCGGTTCCACGTAAAACTATTTTATTTACTCAGGTACCAAGAAAGTTAAAATTTTCCCCTTACTTATTTTTGACCTCAGTTATCATCTCATTAATTTCAACTTTCTGTACAAAGGAACATAACATTTAATAAGTATAAATCTCTTCGGATTTCCATACAAATAGTCTCTCTCTATGTTTGTCTGAAGAAATTCGCAACAGTCTCCTTGCGAGTGACGCGAAGATGACGTCAGAGGGCCTTATTTCGTGACGTCACTAGCACCACCCAAAGAGGAGGGCAGGCAGCTGCGTACTGCGTAAATGCGTCGTTTAAAAGTACCACCACAATCCGTGAAAGAACACCCTTCAAGGAGAATTCAACGTTAAACTATGCAACACAAGATTCAAAATCGTTTGTAGGGTACAGGTTCTAGTACAGTCGGGTAGGTTAGGTCGTTCAGTTGTCATTTACACTCGCTAGCAAGATGTCCGTAGGTATGTGCCTAGGCTATCGGATTAATGGGAATACAAAGGACATGAAGGTTAACCTCGAATTGCTAATATGGCTATAAATATAGGCAGCCTATAGGTAACCTGTTAATGTCCTGAATGGGATTAGCCGTCCGTTCAATACAGCTATTAATTAGTGCTTATTGACATGTTGTACGGCTAACTGAGTTGCCTATTGTCTTGTGTGACGGCCAGGGATTAACTCGAGACATCAACGCATGTAAGATCATGAAGGTCAGAGTGGGCAGTAACGTTTGTTTTGACGTCATTGGTTTCATGAGGCATTTTCTTGGGCTGTTCGTTTATTTTCCACCATTTGTTATTGATTATAGAACGTGGTTTCATTTAAAATACTGGCACCTAGCTGTACCAATTGAGTCTGGAGGCCTGTCAAGGCTAGGCTGATTAAAATATATAGATAGTTAAAATGTATTCATGGATATATTCGATACTAGCTTCTGCCAGAGGCGTCGCCCGCGTGAAAAGTGTTTTCTTATCCCGAGGGAACATATTCCCGGGCTAAAAGTATCCTATGATTTAATCCAGATCCATTCAGCCGTTTGAGCGTGAAAAAGTAACATACACACAAATGCACACACACACTCACGAACCTTCGCCTTTATAATATTAGTGTGCAGTGAGATGTTTTATATATTAGATATATTGGACAACAATTTTGCTAATGAGTATCGTGTTATTCAGTAACTGGGTAGTGGAGGTACCCAGTAACTGGGTTATGAATGTTAGATAGGCAGTCGCTGCATGCAAAATACTGGTATTCACCTGCTGATTACATTGAAAGCCGACTCCAAGATACTTTGGAAAACGCTTGCCTTTATTGATTAAGGACGATGTTGTTTTTGAAAACACCAAAACCTCGTTTTAATAGAACCAGTGCAAATAAAAATCGAAAGTAATGCCAATACCATTTAGCTCCCTCAAAAAATTCAACACGAAAAACCGGAAAATACACCGCGTTTATTTTTTATCCAATTACATATACATATTCCCGCACTAACTTGTGCATTTTATTCCTTGTTCTCAGCAGTAATATCTCCAAGCTCCTCTCTCTGAGTGCATTACCCTAATTCCGACTTATAGAGCACTCCAATTGGAAGAAGTAATACTGACTTTATAACATGGGGCCGTCGTAAAACGAATGTGAAACTATACTAGAGCTTAGTAGTGTGTCGGAAATAAACTTATTTTATCAGAATTCATTCGGATCCACTTATGTAACACTTTTTTTAAATATATCTGCCTCTAACAGGATTTGAAGAGATTTGTGAGAACTTTGGTATTCTCGATATTTCTGTACGGCTACGAATCCTGGGCAATTCGCACTGTGGATCCTAAAAGTGTTGAGGACTTTGAGATGTGGTGCTGGAAAAGAATGTTGCGCGTACCATACCACCTTTCTCGACCAGGTAAACATCAAATCCAGATTCACGACATGCTACCGGACAGTCCTGAGTTACTTATCTTATCGTTTGGAGACAGCCAGACAACCTCAAAAAACTGGTTGTGATGGGAAAGCTGGATGGTAAAAGACCGCGCGGATGTTCAGCTACTCGCTGGCTGACTGTGACCACTGCCTTGAGAAGAGCAGAAGATTGAGTGGCGTGGGAGCAGCTCGTCAGAGACTCCGTCAAAGCGTTCCAAGACGGTCATGACCTTCAGAAATGAAGACAAAGAGTTTAATCCTGTTTTCTTGAACAGGATTATATTCTGCCTCTTTGGTCAGTGGTTGCAAGCTCTGGTGCTGGTCATTTCAATCAGGCATTACTCAATAGTAGCTCGTCGGTAATAGGCGAGGCTATGGGATGCATGGGACTTAAACAGAACTGCCAAAATATTGGTGTTCTTTATGTACATTTCTGCCCAATCCTTCGGCAATACAAGTGTTAAAATCACACCTTGCTTTGTAGAAACTGGATGATATAAAAATGTACCAACGACCGCATCATTTTTTATTGTTTGATGACAATTTAAATTGAATTGGTCTTTGATTCAAAATTGCATTACTTATTTTTTCTAAGTTTATATAATTTTTTTCAGTTACCATTAAACAGGACAATAACATATTATCATCATGTTTAATTTAAGAATGTGAGTAACGTGTTCTTGATGTAAAAACATAAGGAAATCATAATGAAAGTTACTACCGCAGAATATTCGACACAAATTTTGACATAATAAAATTACTGACTTAGCCTCAGCTACCCGGTGATGCAAGCAGCTTTTAGGATAATAAAGTTTACGGAGCCCGACGGTAAAATTAAAAGCAGGTGTAATACAAACTGTAACATCTTCGGTGACGAAATTCTAACACCTACAGTTTCTCTTGAGCATTTTTCAAGATATTTTTGAGTGAGTTACTCTCGGTTTCAGATAATGTAAATTACTTAGCAATATACCAAAACGGAATTTAAAAAAGCCGAGGGTAAAAAAATGTTTGCCTTAGCAAAACAAATTCTTTTTTACAAAAAAATACAACCGACTTCCAAATAAAAACACTACAAAGTGAAAAATAACTTATTTTTTGGAAGTAGGTGTTCTTGTTTTTTGACACGGAAAATGATTTTTATTTTTCAATTTTTAGTTGTGGTACCTAACAGGCAAGTTCTTTAGTAAGATACATATAACGTCAGAATAGACCCCCGAATATCATGTAACTTGAACATAATTGGTGAAATGTGAAGGTACCAAGGTGAACTGTACACGTCTGCGTACCCCTTTAGAGCGTACTGGCGTGATTTTATGTTATGAAATGGTATAAACAATAAACAGACATGCTATTGCAGCAATTCCGAGAGAATTACTGTAATTTATTGAAGATTTATATTGTATGTCTCCGAAGATCTTCATCAGATCTTTATTAAATATAAATGAGATCAATTTGGGAACATATTCTCCCAAATAAAAAAAAAAACTAAACTATTGACGGAGAAATCGGGGAAAACATACAAAAAACAAATAAAGGCGAACACTGAACCTCCTCGTCGAGTTAAAAAGTAATGCATTAAGGGTGAACAAGTCAAAAATTCTTCCATACAAACGTAGTCTAGAGATTACTCCACTGTTTGACGATGTACTTTCAAAATAAAAAAAGATATCAATTTGTCTCATCATTATCTAGCCCTGTATGGAACCGAAATAATAATAAAAAAAAATATTTGAAAGTTATGAGCGTCGAAAGTTCCATATTTCAACACTAATTTTAACGTATCTTTGGGCGCAAATAAATACCATAAGAAGAAGGAAAATTAAAAAACGGCCTCCATACAGGGCTAGATTAGTAATTCAAGAATCCAAATAATTTTATTTTGATCAGATACATTCAGTAGTTTTTTCATGAAATCTAGACTCCCAAAGGTCTGTTTATAAAATTTCGCGCGCTCGTTTTCGTCCTAAATCATCATCCATTTCGATAAAAGATTGCAGAAGTGCTAATTCGTACGCGAACTAGCTTCTTACTGCTCATCACAGCATCTATATATTTCGCACGTGTTGTGGGATGAGATAGCATGCATTTTAACCTCGCGCACAAAATAGTTCGTGCCGTCGACTAGTTTAACCTTAAGTACACATTTTATAAAATGTGCCTCTAATGGGCAAAGGCTTCTACTAAGGCCTTCCAGGAACGGCGGCGGCCTGGGAGTTCTTGGAATGCCTGAATAGTTGATCAAGTACCCCTTACGTAACGCGTGTAAGTCATCTCGCAACTAATAAGCTACATTGGTTCATACAATTAGTTTTATTTTCAGTTATAAATTGCGCTTTCCTTGCAACCCGTCCATCATCAAAGCTTATAGTAGTCAACTGCCAGGGACAGTGGACATAAGCTTCTCCCAAATCCAGTCACAATACGAAATCCATATTAACATTATATATTTATAATCTAAGGTAACTGCAATACTTTAAAAAAAATGTTATTACTCAGTAAAGGACTTTTTAAATGATGTGACTATATAGAAAATTACTAAATATAATTACCTAGTGCAAATTTCATTGAGCATTTATTAGCTATTTGACATGAAATAAATTGTTAATGTTTTTTTAGAATTGCCTGACTATCTATTGTTTTTTTCTCATTATTCATTCTATAATTGTATTGTTGACATTTTTTGTATTTTGTTTGTATATTTGATATTTTGTGTATTTTATTAATGTAATGATTTGCACGCCGTAAGGTAAAATGTAGCTGATCTAATTTTTATGTTATTAACCTTATACTGTACCTACATTTAGAGCAAATAAAATTCTGATTCTGATTCCGTATAAGGATAGGGGAATAATAATAGCAGTATCTATGAAACAATCTATACTTGTAACTATAATATCCATCGATATTAACATGCAAATTGTTCATTTAAACACGTCATGTATTAACTAACCCCAATTAATACACAATACATTGCTCAAAGGCTACATTACATGCGAACACCCACGCAACAATAGATTGTGTTACCTAATCTCTCCTAATCTTTGGTATAGAATATTTAATGAGCAGCGAATCATATATAGTATATTAGATATTAATGTGGCGTCAATTTGATAACATCCTTTTAAGAACATATATGTTAACTAGTTGCCTAGAGGTCGAAATTCGATATTGAAACATAAAATACAAAATCACTTATTTCATTCATATTCCAGCTGAAAGACGTATGCCTCCTCCATACTTAAACTATGTACAATTTCACACGCCTCCTTGCACACAACATTCTTAAAATAAGTGTAAAATGTTTTCTTTTCACTTATATATAGATAATATTTGTCCATGTTTCCCCACAACTGGGGTCATCCCACCATTTTTCCCAATCCTACAACTATTTATCGTAATATACGAGTAGTATCTAAAATAGACGTAGTATAGTATTAAAATAGAAAGATAGCATCGTAGCAGAATCTCGTAGCGCAAGCTCTACGCAGCTACGCCGTAGCAGTACTACGTAGTAGCCCGCTACGAGGCCGGTCGATAAAGGAACTTTTTCTTTCATCTGCCATTTTTGTTACAATATAATGGTTATTATTTTAATTCAGTTTGCCTAATTAGTCTAATGAAGTCCTAGATGGAATGCCAGAATCTAGCATAATGGTCCTTAGTCTTTAGACACAGGATTTTAAAGTTACAGGTACCGAGGAAAACCCAATAAGAACCTTCAATGAAAATTACATTTTATCCATAATAATCGCATCGCATTTCGATAATCGCTTAGGCTCTTATTGGATTTATCCAGTAGCACCATACAGTAACATCCGATTCGAAAGCATCATACCTACATATCTGCTCACCTCTTCCGGAGATAAAAGCGCAATTTCTCTCCCATACTAATCAAGCAACTGCGCCTCAGAAAATAATAACCTGAAAAGCGGCGAAGCAACAGCTTTTGCGTCACCCATTCATTTGAGCGTAGGAGGGTATACCCGCCCACCACCTTCATACCCTCTCCCTCACTCTCCTTCCTCTTGTATATCTCCATCCCCCTCTGTCTGCCCACGCTTTTCATTCACCACCTACGGCCCATTCAAGTATGGTATTGTATGTAGATATGGCTCATCGGCTATTTGAGTTATGTTCGAGTTTCCTTCTGGTAGCGTATGAAGGGAAATGGTGTCCGTTGGGTATTATTTATTAGAGGGTTCTGTAGCATTAGGTAGTCTGGATTTTTGGTGGGAATGGAGGGTAGATAGGATTAAGAACTGATAAACTTACATGCATATGGGAACTAGCCGTATGGGGGTAGACAGAAACTACTAAATGCCGCGTGCTATAAAATTTAAAGAACAAATTTTTATCGTTCATGTTCAGACCATTTGTGAATTGAAGCGTTTGATTTAAGTAATATTTTACATACATACATAAACTTACGCCTTTTTCCCATGGGGGTAGGCAGAAACTACAGAACGCTACCTGCTACGATCCTTACATACTCCTTTTGCTTCACTCACGTTCATACATATATAAATGTATGAACGTGAGTAATACACTCACGCCGATCATATCGGACATATATCATACACACACGCCGGTTATTAGTACTGCGCACCCTGGCCTTTCTGAAGATCTTCACAGATAAGGTATATGTATGTCTGAAATCGCCCGCCTTGAGCAAGCGTAGTTATTAATAGTTTATTGCTTGTGGTAATCTTTATGAGAAGAAGCATTTGTTCTGCAGTAGGACAGTTACAGGCAGTAATTTTTTTTATTTGACTACTAGCTGCCGCCCGCGGTTTCACCCGCGTTTTACTAGCGAATTTCACCCGCGTTCTCCCAATATTTTATAAATTATACCATATATGTTATTCTGATCTATATTGCTTTAAAGTTAAGTAGTTTTTGCGTGAAAGAGTAACAAACAACCATCCATCTGTTCTCAAAAAATTTCACGTTTATAATAGCACTAGATTCCGCCACCGGCTTCGCCAGCGTGACAATCGAAAATTATCCAGACTTCAATCTATCTCTGTGCCAAATTTCATCCAGATCCGTCCAGCAGTTTGAGCGTGAAGATGTAACAAACATACAAACACACACACTCACAAACTTTCGCTTTTATAATATTGGTGTGATAAGTAGTAAGATATTGCGTTTTGTTATTATCGTACAAAACCTATCAAATCTTTATTATCTGATAATGTTATATCAATCTAAATATATAAAGGACATAGAAAGGACGGAATTATTGAATTTATGATTTCATGATTGTTTGTTAAGATAACGACCCACGCTTGTTGTTATTTAATGGCTAACATTTATAACTTTGTGTATTAAGTGTTTGTAATTTAGGATATTGTCTAAGTTAAATTGCGAATAAAATTTATTTATTTATTTAGATACTGTACACATACATAATAAACAGAAGAAGAGAACGAACAGAAATAACAAGTAAAATTTCAAAACCCCCGACACATTTATCTTGCGAAAACATCACGATCTAAACAGTAAAACGCGCATAACTTTTGAACGGCTGAACCGATTTTATTCAAACATAGAAAGAAGAACACTCTCGATACAATCACCTTTCAAACAAAAAAAAACTAAATCAAAATCGGTTCATCCGTTGAGGCGCTATGATCCATCAGACAGACACACAGATACACAGATAAACAGATACACAGACACACAGATACACAGCAACACACCTCAAACTTATAACACCCCTCTTTTTCCGTCGAGGGTTTAATAGGTACAAACGTACGCTTATTTCAAAGAAAGCTTTTCTTTTAGACAACACTATCTTAATTAAACTTAACTAAGTTATTTAAATATACTCTATGAAATGGCCCAAAAGCAAAACATACCTAATATTTTATTTTCTTATGTGGCTCTTTGTGAAGAAAAACTTGTATTAAAATTCGAAACTTGAAGAAAAGGAAATGACCTTTCATCGTGATAATTGAAATGTGGCAAATCAAAAATGTATTCATAACTATGAAAGAGAAGTCTGCTGGATGCGAGAAGCGTAAGACCGGTCGATGTGGCGAAGCTTTGGTGAGACGATGATGGTAATAGACTATGTCAAAGTCATAGTCAAAATGATTTATTTCAATTAGGCCAAAAAGCGGCAATTTTAAACGTCAAGAATTAAAATTTACAAGTTATAATTATTTATTTACCTTCCATTCGAAAAAGTAGCTTGTTATGGAGAAGAACGGACAACAAACTCAACAATTACTCTTTTAAAAAAAAGTGTTTTGCAATAATATTTACACACATACATTAATTCATATACTTGAGGACGATGCACCCAAAATAGCACTAGCTCTACTTAATGTACTACGTATAGTTATAAAGTATTACAAGCATTAACAGGTAAATTCTTTTGTTTGATTAATAGGATCATGGTTCTCACATACTTACAAATATTGCAAACAGGTAAAATACCTAATTCAGCAAAAACGGAGTAGTCTGTCAGTGAATTTCTTAACGAAAAAAAAAAGGAATACAATAACTATGAATTCCTATATAAATTATCAAATTTGATTTTGTCTATACTAAAGATTACTCTATGGAGCAGGACCAGCATGTTTCCAAGCATTCTTATCTTGAATCTAATTTGCAATACGCTTGTTTACAAAGTGTGCTTTTAACAATAGTTTCAAAGTTTGTAAAAATTGTCATATATAATATACAGTAGCATCCTTCTTAGTTGAAGACAAAACCTTTCTACGTATAATTTACTGACAGGGAATATTCCCTCGCAAATTCCGCACCGCACTTTAATATCCAAAAGAAATTAACTAATACATTTTGGTGGTGATTTGAATATGCAAATGTGACGAACTAAATTCGTGGCGTGCGTAATTATGTAAATAGGGGGTACGTTCGACCCCCGCCTAGTTAACCCTTTCATGTTAGGATTGCGTGGAAAATAACATAAAATTGTAACATTAGGTGTGGTTATACTCATTTGTTAGAACCGTTTGTGGTTTTATTGAGTATGAAATGGAATAGATTTGAAATGAAATATTTGTTTTGGCTAATCAGTTTGTATATTTGATGTGCTTTGAGCAGTGATATAATGTTAATGATTTTCCATATAACTTGAAATGTATTGAAGGTTTTGATATCCAGTTACTGTCAGGTAGTCAATCGCTTCATGTGTATACCAAATACAGCTGCATCCAAGACATAGTTGTGAAAAGGCTAGACTGTTTGAGTCGTCTTGATTAACATAGCCGTTATTTTACCCGACTGCCGAAGGAGTGTGTTTATCAGTATGTATGTTTTTCCTATGCGGCGTTCTAGAGACCAATTGCGTAGGCCGATTTTGATGATTCTTACGTCAATCGATGTGTCGTAACCTTGCGAGTGTCATTGGCTACATTAAAACTGGCAAATAGAAAAATGGCGGCTTTTAGACGCCGTATTGTGATAGCCAATTTTTTTTGTCTTCCAACCGCTTCTTGTGGGGTATCAAATATATAGAGATTATTTCAAAAATATATAACACTTATATGTTTAAATATACCTAATTCGACAAAGAAAATGTTAACTATAAAGCTAAAATCAAAAAAGGTATTTCAAAAAATCAAAATCCCGACTGCTTGAGAAGCTAACTAAAAAGACGTAAACAAGAAGAAAATCATGCTGTGCAGTCGGAGGATACATCTGGTTTTGGTCTGCTAGCTTGCTAATATGTCTCCGACTGCACAGCATGATTTCCTTCTTATTTACGTCTTTTTAGTTAAAACAAAAACAAAACAGTCGGGTTTTTAGATTTTTTTAGTATTATTTTTTTAATTTAGCTTTTTGTTAGCGTTTTTTTTTTCTAATGAGGTACATTTAAACACATAAGTGTTAAATAATTTATTGTATAATATTTTATAGACAGTATACATATTTCAATGTGAACAATAACGCATATTGCTTGAAAGCCTCAATGATAATTTAATTAGTTAGTGAAATAACTTGTACGTTTGGCGTATGATAAGCCATCTAATTGTTGTCATCTTATATTTCATCCACGGTATGCATGAGCAATTCTTATAAGAGTGTTACCGATTACTACAGAAGGAGAATTAAACAAAACCCTTTTATCACGTAATCTTTTCAGCTTCAGAAACAAATTAACTGAACAAGTAGCTCATATTAATTGAAGCCTCCAAGGGTTAACACATTGGCCACAAAAAGGTTAAGCCAACATGTTTGGCCAATGTTTTGTCATACACATATTTTGTTTTTGTTATTATAGTATAATGGGTGAAATTGCACTTAGGGTCGAGCAGATTGTAGGAAAAAATATAATTATCTGGCTCGTAGGTTTAATTTATTACGGTTCTGAGCAATTTGTTGAACATTTTTGGGTCATTGTGAAATGTAAATGAAAACTTAAAGCTTTGGGATTATACAGTATGGTAGCTGCTATATGAAAGCTGGGTATCCATACTATATAGTATACTATAATATTATAAATTAACTCTGTCTATCTATTTGTTACCTTTTCGAGTCTAAACCACTGAATGGAATTCATTGAAATTTGGCAAGACAGAGGGCATTCTGGTCGGTAGGTAGTGTAGGAAAAAATAATATACACAATAATAGGTAGATGGAATAGGGTATGGTAGGATAAGTATACCTACTTATCCTACCATACCCTATCCACGCTAGTTGACGTAAGCGAAGCCGCGGAGGACAGCTAGTTTATATATAATTCGTTACCAATATTTAACAAACTATTGAGCTTATTTGAAGGAATACCATATTTTGATTTAGTTAATAAGTTCTTTTATATTTACTTTTACCCTTTGTCACCTCCTTAAAAAATCGAGCTTAAGTGCTGAAGTGTATCAGCACTCTAAAAAATTAACGTTCTATTCTACTTAGCACATGACTTCCTATTCACCAAACCAGAGCACAACTTATCCATTCCCTCAACTGCAATTTCATTCACAACACGAAATACAGACCTACCACATTCACAAAACAGTTGTTCTGCCGAAATCGATCCGCTGCAACCCCCGAGCTCACATTGCGCAATTGCAATGACCTTCAACCTTCACCTTGACCCCCGACATTATGCTATTACCCACGCACCACCGAAATACCAAAGTTCGGGACTGCGACCCAAAATATAAACACAGGATACATAGATGCGTTTGTATAGGAGCCTTCGAGAAATTTCCTTTTGGAAACGGAGATGGTTGTGGTTGGTCGGGCAAATTGCGCAGTTAGTAGAGCCAGGCGTTTCATTCAGGTTTCGGTATCCGAGTGCAGTAAATATTGTAACTGTCGTGGAGTTTGGACACGGGTAGTTGGTTGACTTTGTTTGTTTTTGAACTTAAATTTAAGCTCAGTTATGAGAACTTTGCTGGGGGTTGTTGCTGTGTTTTTTTTTTGTTTGTGTTTCCGTTTTTTTTGCTTGTTATTGTTCGTTATTAACTGTGACTGTTGATTTTGGGACTTTTTTCACTTTGGCGTTTTAATTAAGCCGGGATACGGTTAGGGCCTACTCTTTCAAGGCTGAAAACGTGATGTTGTTTGTACTTTATACCTATACTAGAGGTCGCCTCGCGGTTTCACCCGCGTAGTTCCCGTTCCCGTGGGAATACAGGGATAAAAAGTAGCCTATGTCACCCGGGGATAGAGTAGCTACCCAACGGTGAAATAATTTTTGAAATCGGTCCAGTAGTTTTGGAGCCTATTCGGTACAAACAAGCAAACAATCAAACAAACAAACAAAAAAATCTTTCCTCTTTATAATATTGGTATGGTATAGATAAAACGAATTCAGAATTTAACCTGCATTTCGCTCACTTACAACACGATTTACAATACCCATCCATTTATGGTTGATTGACCAACTTAACATATCAAGATTCTTCAGTACCTCGGAAAGCACGTTAAACGGTTTTGGTCCCGACTGTTATTTGAAGATCTCGGGTAGTCAGAAGCTAGGAGATCTGACACCAATCTTGCCAAGGGGTATCGTATTACCCAGTTACTAGGAAGTGGTGGTCAGATAGGCAGTCGCTCCAAGTATAATACTGGTACTCAACTAGGTTTATTTAGACTGGGCTAGGCAGATTGATTAATAACTAGGTTTGGTTAGACCGGGCTAGGCAGATTGATTAATAACTAGGTTTGGTTAGACTGGGCTAGGCAGATTGATTAATAACTCGATTTACACACGATTATATGATATTTATAATAATTAAACAGATCTAACTTCTATTTCATTCGGTTTTCTTTGTTGTTGTTGTTGTTTTTATTGTTCATATTTTTTATTTTGTACACCTACCACTGAAACTATTAAAACAAAAGGTTGACTGCTAGAGAATGCTTTGCTGCATTAAGCCCGCCTATGTATCACCATTGTACACACATGAAGTTTTAATAAATAAATAAATTATCGCCATCCAACCAAGTTTATCAGACATGCCAATTTTTATTAGTGCGATTATTAGATCAAGACTCCAAAGACATAAAATAGAACCAGACTAACTTCGTCAGCTACAAAAAAATATTCTTCAAGCAAAATCGATATTTCTTTCAGAGCAAGTTTAAGAGATTTTGAATTAGGACACGATTACTTAAGTCTGGGAGAATATTTAGGGCAAGGACATTTAAGTTAGCTCTAAGCTTAGTTTGAAGTAAATTGGACTTTATTACCGGTCCGCGACTTTTTTACGGACGTTTTTATGAAAAGATTTTACCTCAATCCGTGGGTTTATTAAATGGGGCGGATTTTGAGAGACGGTAACACTTTACAAGTGAAAATGTGCTAAATTTTGGTGGTTTATTGATTCCGTAGTATTTTTGGTAGTCTGTAGATGGAGATGTTTATTTGAAAGGTCAAATTAATGGTAAAGTTTTTGAAAAGAATATGTATATGGAGTTTCTTGCCGGTTCTTCTTCATAGGAAACGACCAATAAGACCGTGCGCCTACTGACGTTTCATATAACCTAAATAATGTGAAATCTTTTCAAAATTAGAATTATAAGGTTTCTTCTTCTTTTTGTGTCGCGGTACATCGCAAAAAGTGTTTATTCGCCACAAAAACGATATACATTTTTTTTTATTATTCCTTAAATTAAACCCTACCTACGGTAGTATTAATACAATAGATGGCCACGTCTATTGCAGCGTTGGAGGCGTTGCTCAGGTCATCTAGGAAAAAGGTAAACGGGTATTTGGGACACTCCAGGAAATGGGTTTATTTATCTATAATCATTTTAGTGTCTTTATCATATACATAACCTGTTCAAGCCTCATTGTGACATTCTTATTTTTATTTATTTATTTATTATATTCTTTATTGTACACCACACAAATATATATACAGGACAAAAAATCATGAAAGCAAGTGTACAATAGGCGGTCTTATCGCACAGGGCAATCTCTTACAGACAATCTTTCTTTTTTTCTTAATCAACAAAAGCCATGTCCCAACTGCTAAATTACCAGTCCTTCCTGTAAAGCATTAAAATTTCATAACTGACAGGCGACAACACCCACATGGGCACAACTTTTCTGAAAAACCTTCACAAAAAAGGCAGTTCGCCACTACTTTACTCGGTAACATTATTTACCGTATTACAGTACAACTTTGTGCCTCTGTCCAGAAGTTTGTGAATGCCTGGCTCCAGCCTTTTGTTCCATTTTGCTTGCCTGCATAATGGATTAAGTTCTCAACAAATTGTGGGTACCTACATTAATTGAGGCGACGTTTCAACGCTATTTTTAAACTTGCCAGCTATTTTCGAATGAAAGAAAATGGCATTTTTATAAAAAGAGTTTTTAATCTTTTCGGTTTTGTTTGTCATGGATTAAATCAGGCAAAGTGGCGTTTCGTTCGGGTGGGCGTTAAGGCTGCTTTGCCACCACAGATGTGCTGTAGGTACAGCTGCTGTGAGGACCTGGAAACTATGTGACCGTTTCCACTAATGCTATGTTGTCTAGCGGAGCGAATAAGATGTGCGAGGAAGATGCGCAGCTCAAGCTATGCGATGCATCGACAGTAGGAAAGGCAAGAGGAGCAGCTACTGCTATGCTTTGCTCTGCACATATCTACACCACTCGCGCATATGTAGCTTCCGCCCATAGCACGCATCCATTCATATAAAAAATATAGTTTAGTTGAACCTGTGTCCACCAGTACTATGCTATGTGGACTAATTAATTTGATTGGCAGATATCAAACGCATCCATAACAAGGTAGCATAGCACATCTCTAGTGGAAAAGTAGCCTTTTTAGTCTACACCAGATACGTGACAATGCGACGCTTTTTCAAAACAGTAAAATTGTTCTATCTGGAGAGGTAATTTAGAAAAGATCCAAAGTAAACTCGTCGGTGCATTGTTGTGCTTATGTGAGTACATCTATGTGCGGAGGTTTGAAATAAGAACAAGTAGTGTTCCTTTTGTTTGGTCCTTTTATGCTGCTTTAAAACGGCAAACAGCAAAGATGTTGCACTTTTGAAAAATGACTATATAAACCTGCTTCGTTATATTCTTTGGCCAAACAGAGCTATTGAGTTTTTGCAAATCTTTGTACAACGCTGTGTCGTCGAACGGTGACTAATAAGCCTTACTGTTTTTCCTTTTATAAGAAGTTCATCTCATCACCGAATTGGATTGAGCCTGTGAAATGCAAGTAGGCAGCGTATTCCAAATGGAGGTGAATACAAGTGTCACCGAATTTCACATTATCAAGAGGTACAATGTTCTTTAATAGAAAGCAACGAGTACATTAATCGCTGAGAGCTATAATAATCCTAGCTTGTAACTGTCCTACTGCAGGGCGAAAGGCTCTTCTTATACACAGAAGGCACGAGCATTGATCGCCTCACCACGCTTGCTCAATGCGGGTTGGCGATTTCAGACTTACATTAACTATAAGTCCAGGTTTCCTCACGATCTTTTCCTTCATCGTTGTCTGTGGTGCCCAAGATAATCTTAGAAAGTACTAAAAAAAATTACTTGCCCGGATTTTACGCCACGATCTCAAGCACGAGAGGCGAGATCTAAGCCACTGGGTCACAGTACTATTGGCTACTTTTTGTCCCGAAAAAATGCACAGTTTCTGTGACTACAAGAAGCTAAGTGAAGCTTCGAAAAAACTTGCATAACATACTCGTATTCAGAAGCAAATAAATTACAGAAGTAACAAATTCACAACAAAACACACAAACTCTATTCAACATTAATTGCTATACATTTGGCGGTCACTGCCAAAAACATGATTTCCTAGTAACGAACGCTTTGTTAGGTCAAAAGCTTCAATTATTATGAATAGTAATTACTTCAACATGTTCTCTATTGTTTTAAAGTTATTTTTAGATTAATTCGGAAGTCAATTATGTAGTATTTTACGGCTGAATGAAGGCTGTGCCGGATTGCGGTTGAGTTGAAGAGAGATTTTGATTCGATTGGTGAATTAACTTCATACGGTATCTTTTAAAATTCGTTGCAGGTTTGAAATAGCACTCTTACTTGTATACCTAAAGGAAGCTAGGGAATTTTCTTTAGGAAAGTTTACTGGTAGAAGTTTCTTCAGAATATTTTTAAAGGATATTCTTTAGCTCTAATAAAATAATTAAACAGGTAGTTCTTAGTAATTAAGTAGCAGTAGTGTAGGTGTTATTTAGCCAAGGTTTCAATAATTAATTTAATGGTAGTCTTGTAGTAGGGGGCCTAGTAATCTGTATGACAGGGTTTCCTAGTGCAGATACCAGTCCCCCACAAATGATTTACCGAATTCTAGCGACTCGCCCCGGCTTTGCCCGTGACAAATTGTATACAAAAACCTTACTCGTTTCTCATTATTTCTATTATTGAAAACCGCATGAAAATCCGTTGAATAGTTTTTGTGTTTATCGCGTCCAGACGCAGCGGGTGAAGTTTGAGGTGTGTTGCTGTGTATCTGTGTGTCTGTGGCATCATAGCCTCAACGGATGAACCCATTTTCATTTTTTTTGTTTGAAAGGTGATTGTGTCGAGAGTGTTCTTAGCTTAGTTTGAATAAAATCGGTTCAGCCGTTCAAAAGTTATGGTCGTTTTACTGTTTGAATCGGGATGAATTCGCAAGATAAATGTGTCGGGGGGTTTTTAAAATTTTGAAATTTTACTTGTATTAGAAGCAATTCCCAGAAATTTGTAGGACAACATCTCATTCATTCACAACATGTTTTCGTGATTACATCTGAGCCTAGAGGCATGGCATTTATCCAATTCCCTCACTTGATTGTTGCGCCATACTTGGACGGCAATTGTCCCTCAAAAATTCCTAGCTATCTGCCAAAAACTACTACCTTTCTGCCCTACAAAAGGAAGAATATTTTTGTACATCAATTTTGCAAGAATAAATACTTTTCCTTTCATTAAGATAAAAAAAGAGAAAATTCTTGGCGTTTCTTTATTTTATAAACGTTGATTATTTGTTTTACGGAGTGTTTTTCGCAGTTCTATAATTAATTAACCTTGGAACTCCAAATTGCTTTAGGTTAAATTTTATCGGGGTTTCCTCAGGGGTATTACATACTGGATGTATTTTTGAAGCGGTTATGAAACGATCTTGACGGCACGTTTAGAACTTAGATATAATTGCCAGTTGTTTTTGATTTACTATTATTAAAGTTACTAGACACAAAAAAAAGCCTACATCTTACGAAATACCATACCTTGCATATCCCAGGTCAGATATATCCCCAGTTTCTGAAACACGATAAACTTTCGCTGTGATTGTTTGAATGAATTGTCAACGGTAAAACATAGGAGATCACACGCGTTTGGCAATATTGTCATATTATTTTTGCGATGATTCTTGTTCAAGGAACTGATCGTAAGTCTCTTAGAGGGATGTTCTTATTCCATTTCATTCAATAATTTCATAATGATTTAATTTCGTGTAGATCCTGGTCTTTAATCACGACCTTCGCAGGTCCTTTAATCTAATATTTTCTTTGTATCTCATTACTGAATCCAACTAATTTTGTTACAGGTAAAATTGAATAATTCATCCCTGGAATTTGACATCAAAAATTATGAAAAGTGCTACAGCCAGGTAAACTAATTGTATCAAACAGTTAATTGTCCTTTTACTTACAGCGAATTTAAATTAAGTAATTTTTTAATTAAGTTTTCTGCTCAGAAGTTTACGTAACTTAGTTAGGATAGGACTTTGGAAGATATAGATACCTTAATGCCGTGAGAGAAATGTTAATTTTGGAAAAACCTTGAGAATTCGGTCTTTCACGTTTTACGTAGTAACCGAGGTAGGGAGTAAATCTTCTCATGTACTGAGATGAGTTAGCGTTGGTAAACGTAAGCAGAGATGTCTCATAAGTTATCAATAAATGCCAAGAGAAATGAATTGATATTGCATATCGGGACTAGCAATTGTTAATGTTTTAGCATAAAATATATACGTACAGTGTGAAACTGGTATATGTAGTGTACCAACAATTGATTTTAGTAATGATACTAACATTATTATTGATACCCCTAGTAGAAGATAGGCAAGGTTCGTGCATAATTCAATTGATTACGCCAATATTCATATAATAAAATTAATAAAGACTAAGTTTGCTTCCTGGAGCTACTTACAAATGAATACAATAAACATGTGAGTACTTTTATAGCTGAAAGTTTAAATATTTCTACTCACACTGAGCTGGTAAAAAATGCAAAACAATTATGACTTATATGAGATGTCTATATTTTTTTTATAATGAAATATATACTGCAATGCAATAAACGATGCTGACAATGTCCTATTTATAATACTGTACTACACATACGGACTTTTATCAGCTCAAATTTAATTGATAAACAGTTCAAAAATAACTTTTTATTTATACTGTTGCTATACAATTAGTAAACCAATTAAAATTGTAGCAAATATGAAGAGAATTAATTTCGTATACTCTGTCAGAAGGAGATGAAACTTAAATGAAGAATTAGCAATAATGCAACCGAGTTCCAAATAAAAACACTACAAAAAGAAAAATAACTGCAATTTCGGAAGTCGGTGCCAAAAAACCAAGAAGCAAAATAGGCACACCGACTCCCGAAATCGAAGTTATTTTTCCTTTTGTAGAGTTTTTATTTGAAAGTCGGTTGTATTTTTTTGTAAAAAAGTTGTTATGGGTCTTGTAATCCAATGTTCCCATTTTGGGCTTTCGTTTATGCTGAGTTTTCATTGATAATTAGTAAACTGCTTAGGTTCTATGAACAGGTAAAAAGAAAAAGAACTAAACATTTTATTTTCACGCAAGTTCCATACAATATAGCTCTTGTATTTAAATAAATGCTAAATATTGGAAATGAGTACTTAATTAATTGCGAAGTTCACTGTGAACGTGAAGATACCCAGATTCCAAGACACAAGGATCTTTGCTATAAATCATTTTAATAAATATTTTGGCTCCTAATTTGAACTAAAAACAATAGCAAACATTACGCCGGTCTTCGTGATTATACTATTAAAGTACTACAATAAATATTTTGGCTTCATACCCAGAACTTTGCACTGTAGGTACATGCATTCTATCAGTGCTCAACTCACTACTTATAAATACCTACCATTTTAAATTCTATACTAGCAACCCCAACTATTCAAACGACCATTTCAATTTGACCTTCCAATGTAGCAACTACAGGGAAAATGTCACCAAACGCATAAAGACCAAGCTATATTGGTCGTAATTTTTTCTAGGTGTCTGGCAAACCGCCCATTCGATTTCCAAATTAGAACTTCGTAGCTTCATTCATTTGTTTAATGAAATTGAACTGTTTATTGATGATGTAATAAGGTTTATTTTTGATGTGGAATGCAGCGTGATTTTTGTGTGCAACAGTTGGTCATGTGATTTTGGCGCCAAGTGTGTAGTTGGTATTGTCTGTAGTAATATTAGTGCAGTAAATTGTGCGGGAAAATTTCGGTCATAAGATCGAAAATAAAGTGCGTTATACGGGTGTATTTAATACCACATTAACTATGTTTTTATATCTGTGTGAAGTAGTTATTTTTGTGACGGAACAAATTAACTTAATATTGAGCAGGCGATATTATGTCAAAGTGTTGTTATAATAAGTACTACAATTACATAATTCAATGGGTAAGTAGGGATGCCCGAAAACAAAATGATCCGCGTTTAAAAAAATCATAATGTTAAATAAACACATCAACACGGGATATTTTTAAAAAAGCTAATTACTATCAATGTGTTAATTATTTATATGACATGTATATATTTAAAAGATACGTTATTTAATATTCTACCATTTTTTAGTTATGATTAAGGTACTTCGATTAAAACTTCAGGATTTTATGGAAAAAAATGAAGCATAGACGGAAACCGTATATGAAATAACTTTTAATTTATGAGTAAAAACTGAAAAAAATAGAAAAATCATTTAATTTGTGTTTATAAACTTGAAGTTAATAGTCTGAGAAAGCGCCCATGATGTTCATAACACATCGGCAACGATTCGGCATGCTCAGAACAGGGTTGTCAATGTCTTGCTGCGGAATATTGTCCCATGTCCTTCTGAGGTGCGCAAAAAGTTGATCTTCTGTAGCCAGATTTTCAGGAACTTCCTTCAGAGCTCTTCTTTGCAGCATATCCCACGCATGCTCAATGGCATTTAGATCTGGCGATTGAGCAGGCCAGTCTAAGGCCCTAACATTGTGTGTATGTAACCAAGCTGCTACCGTTCTCGCCGTGTGTGCCCGGGCATTGTCGTGCATGAGCAGGAAATCTTGCCCCATTTGTGTTCTGTGTGGCAAGATTACGGGCCCCAGCACCTGTTGGACGTATCGTTCTGCCGTCATATTGCCCCGCCAATTCCTGCCCAAGCCATAATTGTTCCTCCTTGGTATGGGTGAACTTCCTGAGGGTTCTGAATACGGCTCCATCGTCCAGGAACTCGCCAAACACGCGTCCTTCGTGAATCTGGATGAAAGCCGAACCTGGATTCATCCGTGAACAGCACATTGGACCATTGCTCACGGCCCCAGTCCACGTGGTTCCGAACCCATTCTAATCGTCGTCCACGATTGCCTCTCCGTAAAGGTGGGACCCGGAGTGGTCTACGAGAGCGTAGATTGCTTTCATGCAGTCGCCTTCTTACAGTTTGGTCACTCACAAGCACTTGGTGTTCCACTCGCAACCTTTAGACCAATTGAGTCGCCGTTGCATTTGGTTGAGCTCGCGCAGTAATTTGCAAAAATCGGTCTTGTCTGGGGGTAGTGATGCGACTTGGACCCCGGTGCCTCTCCGCTATTTCACCTGTGGCACGATAGCGTGTCCACAATCTTGCAATTACATTTTGATGGGTCCCTATGGCCTAAGCAACATTACGCTGAACAGACCCAGCTTCCAGCATTCCCACAGCTCGTAATATCTCCGCCCTCGTCAAATGTTGGCGTTGCATGGCTACAATACCTCAATTTTAACTTTATCTTTCGTTTAAAAATGAAAAAAAACTGTAACTAAACGTAATTCGTATCGTTTTCTAAATTTCGCACAAATTAAAATTCCCTCTCCTACACATCAAGACATTTTTATGCCACCGAAACAAAAGAATTTTCAAAAATTTGAATTTGGAATTAGTCTGAGATAAATTACAAACAAATCGGTGTATAAAATATTCCAATGCGGCCAGTACTTTTCGAGTTATTTAATTGAGTATGAAATATCCCTAGACCGTGTTGATGTATACAAACTGCCCAGTGTAGATTGAGGGATCGCTTTCAATATTTATGTAATACAATAAATAAATTTTCGCGGTCATTTACTTTTGAGGGTTTTCAGTGCAAATCAAGGAGACATCTATAATAACAGGCTAAATTAAACTATTGGTGTAACAATACAATACAAAACCTAGCATATATACAACCAGTTTTGGCAATTATCCTTTTTAGTTACCACGAATTCAGGTTCACAAAAACCCAGTAGACATATTATTTTTATTTAAATAAAATTCCTCTTTCACTCAAAAAAGATAGAGTTACTTTGACCCTTGTTAATTTTACGTATAAAATTACAGTCCTTTTGTCACTCGAAAGCAGTTTCTTTCATGTCAACATTCATAGTAACATTATACAGTTGTCGAGGTCATATTATTTTTATAAAAAAATAACTTTATTATTCAGCAAATAAGAGTTAATTTTAACTGTATAGACAGGTCCTGACCAAGGTCGTTATTTAATTATAATGTTGCAACTTTTTTAATATTGTTTGGCGAATGTATTTTATTTTATTTTTATAATACAGTGCTGACTGGCTTATTAAAATCAAATTAATTTGTTTGTAGCGCTCTTATAATGCAATTTAATTGATTAACTATTAAACGTTTGCTTACCTTCCGTTTTTATTTCCTGATTGAACTTTTAATTCTAACGGTTATATCTATTATTAGGTTTTTATTGTTTGTTGTATTAAAAGCTTGCGCCAAACGAAGCTTGCTGATCTGGGCCTGACTCAAAGCATTTATTTCAATTAAATCATTTACAAGCATTTTAGAACTGTCCAGGTCCATTTACACGCTCTTTAGAACTATCCAGTTCAATTTACACGCTCTTTAGAACTATCCAGTTCCATTTACAAGCACTGTAGAACTATCCAGGTCTATTTACAAGCACTATAGAACTGTCGAAGTTCATTTTCCTGCACTTACATGTTTTAAACAGTCGTTTTGATTTCAAATTGTTTGTCGGTACTTTTTTTTAAGTTGTATAATTTTCAGTCCTAATAATAGTGGTTAAATCAAAAAGTCAAAAGTCGAAATTCTTTTTTTCAACTAGGCTACTTTTGAACGTCAAAAATTTTCAATTCGGAAATGTAGTTTGTTATGGAGAAGAACGGACAAGATACTCCACTTCTTTCTTAAGTAGATAGATGAGATATAATATCTATCGAATACACTTAACTGCATCTGGTTAGTTCCTCAATTTTAGGTTCCAGTATTTGGGTATAATGATGAGAGCAGTGGTGGCCCAGTGGTAGGTCGTAGGTTGTAGGTCGTGGGTTCGAACCCAGACAGGCGCTTTACTTTGTGTAAATTATTTCATCACCACTGCTCTCAAAAACGGTGAAGGAAAACATCGTGAGGAAACCGGCATGTCCTAGAACCAAAAATTCGAAGATATGTGACATCCACCAACCCGCACTGGGCCCGCGTGGTTGATTATGGCCCATCCCCTCTCACAGAGAGGAGGCCGTGTCCCAGCAGTGGGAACTTTAATAGGCTGATGATGATGTGATTTGGGTATATAAACTTAATTCCATTAGTCCCACTTAGACAGTCCTATTATCTCTCTTCCACTACATCGTTACGTAATTAACATACACACGTTAATTAATACGTAACGTGTATGCCACTGACCGATATCCATCAGTTTCTATTTCCATCACAATGTTTTTCTATTTGCATCTTGGCGTGCTGAACGCAACCTTTACTCGCAGGTATGTTTTGATCTGCATACGTATTTAAACAACAAACATGCTATAAAATAAAATGAAAAAATCTTAGAACTATTCACACGTGAGCAACGGCACTGGTACTCAGCTGATCTAGCTAGGCAGATTGATTAATTCACACTAGACAAATAAAAACTAGTAGTGCCCTTTTTAACTATTTCCCATGAAAACAATAAAGGGATAATAATAGAAAACATTGCACATATTATATTTATATTCTTTCTTTCTTTCTTTTCGTGTGAGGTGTGGCCACCTCTGGTGTCAGAGTTAATTAAGCCGTCTCTGGGAATCCCCACAGGCTTCTGACTTGGCTATTTCAGACTTACATTATAACTCTATAAGTCCAGGTTTCCTCACGATGTTTTCCTTCACCGTTGCCTGTGATGTCCAAGATTAACTTACAAAGTACATATGAATTTGAAAAATTCACATTGGTACTTGCCCGGATTCGAACCTACGACCTCAAGCACGACAGGCGAGGTCTTAGCCACTTTTATATTGTAAAAGCCGGATAGTTGCCACACTTATTGAAATTAACAAATTGATCTAAGTCGCATATTGGTACGCAGATGTGTACAGTTCACCCTGGTACACACTAATTTTACCGGTTGCGTTCAAGTTTCATGTTATTCGGGTGATCTATTCTGGCATAACTGTGGGCATTATAGATATGAACCAACTAAAAAGTGAAAACTAAAACCGTTTTTTACAAAAAATACAGTACATTTTTGTAGGAAAGTTTTTTACTAATATTATTGGAAAGTCTGTATAGTCTTCTTTATCTTCATAGCATGTCGTTGGCAAACTTCTTAGCTTACAAAAACAAAAATTCTTTATGCCAACAAAAATATAAATTTATAATTAATAATAATTGATTCAACCGTCCATTCGGAAAAGTTGCTTGTTATGATAAAGAATGGACAAGAAACTCCAAATCCCTTGCCAGATTAGCATTCAGTTAGATATTTGTATGTTTGTTATTCAAAATCGGCTGAATCGGATGACATTTGCGATGAATTAGAACATAGGACTTCTTTTTACCCCGCGAGTACATTCCCTTAGAATTTTCCAACATTGACACAAACGAAGCCGCTGGACAAAATTAAATAATAAAATAAACAGCAATTTATGTACCACAATAATTTCGTTCAAAACTCGATAACGTCGAGCAATTTGTTTTGTTTATCGTGCCGGCCTGACCTTGTGATATCTCTGCCGTTTCGCTTGCGATACATTGCGTAAAAAATATTTGACCTGCAGGCTGTAGTCTGCAGTGTTTACAGTAACAACTTGCTACTGTATCTGAAATGCAAACAGAGTTTTTTGTGACTGAAACGTTAGGTTAAAATCAATGTACAATAAGTAATTGCAAAGAAATTGTATGTGCAAAAATATTTTTTGACGTGATTATACCCTTTGGACAGCTGAAAAAAGATACTTTAAGTTTTTTTAATGAAACCTATATACACCTAAAAATATTTTAGGCGCAACTGGTCACACCGGTCGAATCGAATGCATCTGAATTTTTTCTCGATCGAAAAAGTTTTTCTCTTTCTTTCTACTTTCATCGGCTTTGCTCGTGTCAAAGTCGAAAATTATCCCGAGGGAACACATTCTCGGTATAAAAAGTATCCTATGTGCTTTGCCTGACTATAATCTATCTCTATGCAATTTCATCCAGATCCGTTCATCCGTTCTGGCGTGATGAAGTAACAAACACACTCACAAACGTTCGCCTTTATGATATTAGTGTTATGATAGGCTCGCGCTTGACCACTCTCAATCTCACCTGATGGTAAGCGATGATTTGATCGACGGTGAAGCACGCTTGACTTAAACAAACCTATTCACTCTTGATTTAAAGACCCCTCGGTTGAAGCTATCTGGAAACACAGCTCTAGACTCCGGCAGGGAATTTCACTCCTGCACGCATACTTTTGTTGTATTCCGAAAAAGTTTAGTGTAGTAGGTGGGATGTCGACCGTGTACCGATGGCGCATCGCCGTATGTCTGGTGGTCCAATGATGAAACGGGCTAGGTGGAATTGGATCATGCAATTTCATTGTGCATTCCCCACATTTTACTATGGAGTGTCTGCATAAATGACCTCCACAACCCTATAACTTCGTAACGCGGTACGCCTTCGTAACTGGATACTGCTTTATAGTTTAATATCTAGTACCTGCTTGAATGATTAAGTTACTATTATATTTGTTTACATAAAAAATAATTGTAACTGAATAAAAATAAACTTGATATGGTTTTAAAATAAGAAAATGTTCTCGATATGCACTTACTAAAAGATACACTTAAAGACCATCAGTAAATAATATCGACAATGCGATAAACATCATACCCATAACTTTTAATGTACTCACCTTTCAATACAGTGTGCTTAATTATAGAGAGATAAAAAAAAACACTTATATTGGTCGATCAAAATCTTTTACACTGGTTGAATATATGGTGGTAGATGTATAAAATTGTGGCCTTGTCGATTGGCCTTCGTGCTGTACCTTTCCATTGCAAAGTTCAGTATACCGACACGTTTTCAATAATTAGCAGGTCTTTCTCAGGTGTACCATCTTATTGTGGCTGACATTGTAATATTCAATTAATGTATGCACGTCTTATATTTCGAAGGCATACGATCGATGGTTATTTCGTAATCATTGTACACTCTGCGTTTGTATCAGGTCAAATGTCAAACCACATGTAAATTAACATGATTGCCTTTTTTTGTTATGGTTGACCAATCACAACTCAGAATGACAACATTTTTCAGATACTGTGTGCTTCTAATCCTGGTATATCGAATGCACGATAATGAAGAGAGGTTTATATTTTTTTAACGTAGGTACTGCCTACTACCTTTTTTATTTTTTTGGTTGAGAAATCATCCATTGACTTCTCCCGTTCTGGGTGAAGCGCCAAGGCGTGTCAGTTTGTATCCTAAGTCCTAATCTAGTGAAATTAAAAAACATTTAGAAATGGAGGGCGATCGCGTTCATCCATACGTACATTTGCTGCTTAACATATCTACATATTACCACTAAATAATCTGTAGAAAAATTCCACCAATGTCCGTCGTCTGTTTTTATTTTGCAACAATTTTGTTTACTAAACACCGTTTTCCACTCTTTTCTTATCTATTATGTATTCGTTATCAAATTATTTTGTTATCAGTTCACGCTTTAAAGTCATGGCCGAATGATTGTGTGTCGAATATATTTGACTGAAACACGCGACATTTGAATGAGATTGTTGACACCCATCACTTTATGTACACCAATCACCATGAATAAATTAGGATCTCCAATATATTATTTCTGTCTTGAAGCCCAACTAGGGTGTTCTAATCCTTTTATTTTTATTAATGTTAGACTCGTATTTGTCCACTATCTCACCTGTGGTTTAATCGCAGGAAGCTTCTCTCAATCACCATGAATAAATTAGGATCTCCAATATATTATTTCTGTCTTGAAGCCCAACTAGGGTGTTCTAATCCTTTTATTTTTATTAATGTTAGACTCGTATTTGTCCACTATCTCACCTGTGGTTTAATCGCAGGAAGCTTCTCTCAATCACCATGAATAAATTAGGATCTCCAATATATTATTTCTGTCTTGAAGCCCAACTAGGGTGTTCTAATCCTTTTATTTTTATTAATGTTAGACTCGTATTTGTCCACTATATCACCTGTGGTTTAATCGCAGGAAGCTTCTCTCAATGTGAAATTAAAGATGACGGTCGATCAACGTTTAAAATTAATATGTCTTTGATCAACCACACATAACACCATCAAGAAGCCCTTTTTATAGAAATTGCAAAGTAACATTCAAGTTTTCACTACCTACTGAAATTTATCTGACACACAAAACAAGTACATCACTTTAAAATATCGACAAATATAAACGAATTCACTGAAGTCAGATTATACCCCACGTTTCGAGAAACCTGTCAATATTTCATGTTCAGCCTATCATCTGGTATTATGAAAGATTCTTGTTTCATATTGACAGTTTGATACAGATTCTCCTCTCTATCTGTTCAAGACATAATTTGTGTTATTTACTATTATAAAATTCACGTTTCTTTATCACGTGTTATGTTTTTTTTTGTTTTGTTGATTTTTTTGCGTGATACCGGTATCACCCTAATTATATTATAAAGGCGAAAGTTTGTGAGTGTGTGTGTTTGTATTATTTGTTACTTCTTCAGGCTGAAACGGTTGGACGGGTTCGAATGAAATTTGGCACAGAGATAGATTTTAGTCTGGATTAGCATATAGGATACTTTTTATACCGGGAATATGTTCCCTCGGGATAACTCTCGACATCCATGCGGACAAAGCCGCTGGCAGAAGCTAGTATTTAATCAATTGCAGCTTGATAATACAGAATGCATACGATTACACAATTAATGTCACGTTTTGCACACCACCATTGACCACAATTATAGTTTTTCGAACAAATTGAAACTCTATCAGTATTCCACTACCGGTTATAACCACAAACCACGACAATGGTGTGCAAAATACGTAGAAGTAAATAAACAAAAACACATCAATGATCAAAGTATCATATCAAAGGCTTTACCATGATCACGACATATTCACGAGTTTTATTAGCCTATCTATAAGTTAGGTATGTTGATAATGAACCAATCGTACTAATCTGATAAGGGCATTTTTAGTAAAATACCCAAATAATCGAAAACAGTTGTTTAGTAAACAAAAACCGTATGAACATTTTTCGCAACAATTGAGTATACTGGAACTTGAGTAATTGTGATTGTATCAACTATTACAACAAAGATAACAAAGAAGCATCATGAATTTGTAATATCAAAAACAGCTTCGAAATTAATATTATTTTATTTCGCCTATACTGTCACCCTGCTAATATCAATTTTAAAACTGATTTTCTCCAAATTGATATGATTCGTAATTGGAACTATAATTCGTAATTATAACTCAATATCGCCTAAAATCTCGCTTGGTAAATTTTGCCTTTCAAGTATCGATATTTCGTATTTATTAGAAATATGTTATTTATGTAAAAATGTGATTGATTGTGTATAAAGATGTGATAAAGTGTGTATTGACGTTAATAATGATAAGATTAAAACCATTGATTTCATACAAAAATTGTTACGGGCCTTCCACCGCTTTAGTGCTGTAAAACGGTTACCTACTTTCTAAAGCATACTCCATAATAAAGGCTAGGTTAAAAGATTTGAAATGAAATAAAATTTTATTTTTTCATGTAGGTACGTTATTTGTGAAACATGGTTTTTTTCGTGTAACTGTGAGATTTGCTTTAAAAAAAAAATACAAAACAATTTTTTTCGCTACTTTTGGAGACTCCTCCAAAACGACTTGGATCATCATCATCTGCCTGCCCATGTTACTTGGGGTGGGCGCAACACGTTTTCTTCTTCCATACCGTTCTGTCCCCTGTCACGCTATTACTGACTCCCTTTTCCTTCATATCACTCCTCACACAGTCCATCCATCTTTTCTAAGCCTTCCTCTTCCTCTCCATCCATCCACATTTATATTCATAACTCTTTTAGTAACATGCGTTTCATCTCTCCTCATCACATGACCATACCAGAACAAACGACGACTAAAACGACGAAAACGACTTGGATGTTTACAAATATTTTTACACAGAAAAATTTATGGCTAGAATTTCTTCATAACTGAAATAGCATATGTAAATCAAAGAATATTTTGCAAACAAAACTGTTTAAAAGGAGGTTCAATATTGATATTCTGGCTTCAAGCGGGCGCACGGAGTATTCCCGTTGGTGCACCTATTTTTTGGCGGCCAGTACTGCGTTGACATTGGGCAATATATATGCCTTATATACGCCAATATATACGCCTTAATATTCAAAGCCAAACTACTTAGTAAAGTATGTTTATCTAACAGAGAATATCTGGCGAAACTGTCCCACTGCAGGGCAAAGGCCTCTTCTCATACAAAGAAGGCACGAGTTTTGATCACCGCGCTTGATCAAGACGATTTCAAACTTATATTAACTATAAGTCCAAGTTTCCTCGCATTTTTTTCCTTCACAGTTGTCAATGATGTTTAAGATAAACTTAGAAAGTGCATATGGCGTAGGTCAACATTTAATTGTCAAAGTTAAACACGTTGCTAACTGAAATTGACTGAGATAAAAAAAATAACAAAAGCAATTTCGTCAAAACAAACTATTTGTATGTATAAATCGTTACTTTGTTGCTGGTTCTTGAAAAGTCATTTAACTACTAACTCCTATGAATAGAATATAAAATATGTCGCATCAAGGCTGGCCGATAGATGCAAACCATCGGGAAGTCAGGATGTATTCCCTTAAGTTAAGACATCGTGTGTGGGCAGGTCGGTGGGTACAATCGTGCAAATGAAATGACAGAAATTATTCGACTGAGTTTATTTTAAATAGTCACAGTTACAATATTGCTTACTAATATTACGGATCGACACTGGTTCTACGACGTCTTCGCTCTAAGGCTGTCCGTACTCGACTGCTGTGCTCTTGCTCTATTCCACTGTCCCCACCGCTCAAGCGCTTAGTAAATGCGCGCCAATGCGTAGTTGTTCTTGCTTTGCCGCCAGATGGCGTGCTTAAGATTTGTTTTGACGTCCGTACTATTGACTAAACCCGACAAATATATTTATTCGACATAGGCACAACACAACAGCAACAAACATGGAGTAAAAGACAAAAAAGAAGTGCAAAGACAAATTGCTATGACGTCACTGACACATTTATTGCTAACATAAGTCTTATGTGGTTTAGTCTTTATTGAAAGTCTAGCTCAACCAGTTCCGGTTGTCGGGTTTGGCGTTAACTACCTTCTATATTATATTTTTAACCTCTGCCAAAAAAGAGGGGTGTTATAAGTTTGACGTAATTTGCTGTGTATCTGTGTTTCTGTCTGTGGCATCATAACTCCTAAACGGATGAACGGATTTTGATGTTTGAATAGTGTCTTAGTCGGGAGTGTTCTTAACAACGTTTGATGAAAATCGGTTCAGCCGTTCAAAAAATATGTGCATTTGAGCTTCGATTTAAAGAGTATTTAAATTGAAGTTTTTCATAAGATATCGAGTCATAATTACGTGTTTCGTTAGATTGTCGATCGAAGCATTCCTACTTATAGATAAAAAATATAGAATAAACTTTTTGCGTTCCTCCGACCCGGTTAAATTTTTACTTTTTAGAAGTTTTTGTGTCGGGGATTTTGTACATTTTTAATTTTATTTTATATCTAGCCTAATTTGATCTACTGTTAGATGTTCTCTTTGTTGTTGCTTTTTTTGGTTGTCATACATAAAACCTTCATGAAGAAGAGAATGAATTATCTATTAGATATTACAGTTTTAACATCCACTTAACGTCTCCATACTTATCAACCGGTAGTTATTCAAATACTTTTTCAACAGTATCATTATTATGTTGTTGATCGTCATCATGTTAGCATTCAGGCCATTAATTAATTTCACATTGTTTACAGCAATCGAATTGTATCCATGACACAACGAGCAATTACAATTTATGGGCAATTGTTATTTCACTAACACTAAACAATAAAGAACTATATCGTTGAAACGATAGAGTATAAAATAGAATGCGTGGTGTGAATTCCCTTTGATGTCGTTGTAAACATATTGTCGATAAAGCATTAAATATGTATCGCAAACAAAAAATAAAGTTATTATGCCTACTTTCACGTTGTTTTCGATCAGAAACAATAAGTTCATCCATTTATACAAAACAAACAGTGCAACTAAATTATACTAAATATAACTCAGAACATAATAGATAAATATCCACGGCTAAATAACTTAAATCCGACAAAAACTTTTTAATTACAAGATATACAGAAAAATGTTGTGAAAAATTATTGAAAAATTATGTCGTGCACTAATTGCCTGAACGTGGAAACAAATAAGGACTCAGTGCAATCACAACGAACTCTTCAATGGCTCTCGAGTTACTCGGGCACACTCGGATCGCACTAGCTGACGCCAAACAAACTCTCAATATCGTTCATTCGTACCCAATGTGTGATTCAGACCCGGTTTGCGAACACTTTGAAGTAGAAAACATCGCACTTAATACAAACTAGTTGAATTGAAAATAATGTGAGTTTTATGTGCAATGGTTGGAGAGAAGTGGTTATAAGTGGTTCTGTTTTCTTACTGATAGGCTTAAGTTTTCCAGTGTTTCGTGTTATAAGCAATGATGTTGGTCTACAATGAAGTACACGTGCATAGAAGTAACCCATTCACTTCAGTCTTAAATCAAATTCTAGTTAACAAGATTCTAGCAATCAGGAGATACAAACTCCGGTAGGGAACCTGCACGCACAATGAAACTATTCCCAAAACGTCCACCATGAATGTAAATGAATCCATTTGTCATTGTCATTGAAAGAAGGCTGGTAATTTTCTAGCCACTCATAAAGCAGCTGTAATATTTTTACAAAGAGAGATATAATAAATACAATGATAAGACAAGACAGTAATAAGTATTAATATTGATACGAAAAGGTCAATCAATTCAAGCATTGTCTGAACTATAAGAGATAAATAAAAAACAAAGTAGCGTCGAAATAAGATCGAAGCTATATTAAGCACTCTGAAAGTTGTCACCATAAAGTTCACTGTCAGGGCCAAGACTTTTCTTAAAGGTAGACATACTCTTATTATTTATGAAGTCGGTCGTAATTTGTAAGCTATGGCATTCAACGCATCCCATTAATTCTTATTGGAGGCATTTAACATCACTTTTTATTGCTACTTGTGCTAAAAAGGCATTAACTCATTTTGCTTTATGGTGATCGTCTTTTAGCGAACACTTCCTGAATCTTTGGTGCTTAGATTCAAGATTTGTTATTTAATTCAGAATCTGCTTGAAACATTAAACCGAAGTACGGTATCCAAAATTATGTCAAATTATAAAACGCTGCAAAAGGTGGTCCTAATATTCGCAACCCGCAAAGTACTTATCAAGGTCCAGTATTTTTCACCTTTGTTCATCAATTTCATTTTCTTGAAACGTGTGAATTGTACAATGTTATTGTAGTGTACTCCCTAGCAACCAAAGTCAATGGCATCCAGTTTACGCAATCACCTAGTAAACAAATGATGCGACCACATCAGTTGATACTTATTTTTATTAATGTGTTATTGTTTCAAGATCATTAAAGTGCATATTTTTATGAGATTTAAAACCTTTGACCTGTTTGAGAAAATGCTGATCAATCGTTTAGTAATTAATTGAATGGATTTACGAAAGGTCTCAATTTTGGAGTTTTTGACTATATTAATTACACTTTCCAAGTAATATTACTGTTACTGATTTGAGTTATGCTTTTGATTAATTATAAATAGCAATGGACTTGGCTACGAATTATAACTATTATAAATTGGTTACTTAGCTTTACCCTTGAAATTAAATTCAAAAGGGATTTATTAGTCGTTCTATTGAAATCAATTTAAACAAGATCTTGGACATGACAAAGCAAAATTTAAAGAGCTTACACGAGAGACTAAATAATCATTTCCCCTCAATTTATGAACCAGAAGTGTTCGCCATTTATTTACTTATGTTTTTCGATTCAACTACAGATTCCCATAAATGTTAAAGTGTCTTCCGTAAAAACTGCACTATATTTATGGTCTACAAATACAGACCAAGATTACATGACATAAGAAAAATAAGAAGTGGAACAACAAAGGAACGATGGAACCATAAGTACTGAAGGCGGTATCTATAAGTATAGCTTTAACAATGTTTTTAATTACTGGGTAATACGTGAGCTAGATCTCACAGCCGAGGGATTGCTAACCTATGACACAAGTGCAACAATTGGCACGCGGTAGAGAATTTTGGTCAAGGTATTGATTGAAGTACCACATCTAAATACAATAAAAGTTATCTTAAAAATACTGTTTATTTGCAGTGAATCTAAATAGGTTCCAATTTAAATGCACTACTATATAAAATGACTCAGAAATCATTTTAAGAAACGTTGACGCTGTCACGTATTATGGCAAAATAATATATTTTTCTACGAAATGAAACCTAGTTGCAACAGGTTCGCCATCTCAGTTGTAGACCTTCTGCTGTGTTTCATTATTCTACTTTCCTTTCTCGTCCCCATCAACAGACCTGATATAAAAACGTCTTCCTTAACTACAATATACGATCTCGATCAACAAAATTAAAGGTAGTGGGTATTACCGAAGATATTAAGCGGTCTATTTATAAAGTGTATGTAGGCAGCGGTCCGCTCACGGATGTGGGCCGTCCTTGAGGCAGGGCCGGCCGCCGAACTAGTCGATAAGGTATATGTAATAGACACGGATTGCTAAACAAATACTTGACACCCTTGCTATACATTCACTCATACATGAACACTCCTTTACTTGGAATTCAGAGCGGATTTGAAGGCAGTCCCTTTACTTCCAGGTGAATTCTTTGTTAATGATCGTTTCCATCGCCTGATGGATATATAGTATCTCTTTATTCACATTAACAACTTACAAATAATGATGATCAAGTATCTTTGTTGGCAGTAGTGTCCAGTCACGGATGTGTTTTATCCTTATTATAGGGCCATACTCTGTTAAGGTATTAGAACAAACAAGCATAAGATGACCCAAATAACTTTGCCAAGCATCCGCATTCTGTTAGTTGCAGACTTGATTGGAACTAATTGTCATGCACTACGATCAAATTTGAATTGAACGATTTTGACTTTTGTCGCAGTGTGTCATTAAGAATCACGGTGTGAAAAGAAGACTCAATTTAGTCTCCAGTCATTGATTCACTAGAGTTTGTCAATGAAATTAATTTGGCCCTTCAACCACTTTCTAACAAGCCGATTTGGTCGTCCATCGGCATTCAGACGCGTATTGTATAAATGAGGTGTACGATTGAACTACTTATGTTCACTCCGATAAGGCGTGGATAGTAGAACTATGTCTATGAAAAAATCGTCAATGAGTCATTGTCGCATCGTCATGTTTCGTCTGTCTGTAGAAGTCCTTACGAATCTCAAGTAATTGCCCACATGGTAACGGAAACATAATTTTTTGTTTATCATACATACGTACCAATCAATTTATACGTATATGGGGGCAAGCTTGTTAAACTTGCACTGTAATTGGTGCAGTCAGTTTTTGTAAAAGGATATTTTTGTAGGTGTTAATTATTTGGTAGATAAAATTAGGTTCGTTGCATGCCGACACCAACGTATTTGGGAGGCAAGGATGGAGATTTCGTAATAGAGCTGTTGAATCTGATAACGTTAATGCTGAACCAAGTACAATATAAGCCAAGTCTGAGGGCCACATGCGTAAATAAGTGAAGTTACTAAAGCATCAAATTAATCTCAAAGATAACGATCAAATATTAAATATCTCATGTCTAGATTACACGATAAACCGCAGCAATTATTTCGCATATGAAGTCTCAATTAACAAGACAGAAACGTGTAAAAAATTTCGAACACCCCGTACTCAAAACTATTTCGCACTTATAACATACATGCAGCCGACAAAAATGGCGATGGAGGCAATAGATAATAAAAAAACTTTTTGCAAAAAAATACTACCGACTTCCAAATACAAAACTATAAAGTGAAAAATAACTTTACTTTTTGAAGTCGGTGTCTTTCGTAGGTACCAATTCTTTGCGTTATGGACACCGACTTCAAAAAGTAAAGTTATTTTTCACTTTATAGTTTTGTATTTGGAAGTCGGTAGTATTTTTTTGCAAAATGTTTTTTTATTTTTCACTTTTTAGTTGTACCTCCCTAATAGGCAAGTTAGTAAGGTAACTATAACGCCAAAATAGATTTCATGAAACTGGAACTTAACCGGTGAAATGAGAATTCTGCGTACCACTTAAGAGCGTACTGGCGTGATGTTATGTTATGAAATGGTATAAACAATAAACAGACATCCAATTGCAGCAATCCCGAGAGATTTGCCGTTATTTATTGAAGAGTTCTGTTGTATATCTCCAAAGTGCTTCATCAGATCTCCACCAAAAAAAAATGGGACCAATTTCGGAACATACGTTTTCAAACAAAAAAAGAATTTTCAAAATCGGTCCACAATTGACGGAGATATCGGTGAACATACACAAAAAAAAAAAAAAAAAAAAAAAAAAAAACAAACTTGAAGTCGAACATAGAACCTCCTCCTTTTTGGGAAGTCGGTTAAAAATGATTTAGGCGAAGCTATAAATATTGAAATACTAATTATAGCTAAGAATTTTGAACAAAACCTGTCTAAGTTAAGGCAACATATTAAAGTGTTTCATCAATCGTAGTCCTTTCGTAATTAATACAGACGTTTTATTATTAAAAGTACTGATACTAATAGGATTCATGTACGTTTTATTGTGACAGAGTATATAAATAAATATGACGTTCTGTTTAATTGTCAGATGCATTTGTTGAATGAACTTTACTACGAAAAGGGTTTTAAACTCATTTTAAGGAAAATCATTGTTACATTTATAGGCTTCATCAATTTATATTCAATGTTTTACATCTGGTAATTTATTTTCATTTGACTCGCTAGTCTCACATCTTGCTGCTACACGATCTATAAAAACAAAATCATCTAATCCTACAAGGATATTATTGTAAATATTACTCTAAATTCTACAACATTGCATCGATTCATCGGCTGTCGGATGATGTCATTCATCAACCGGTCCTCGGCCAAATCCGTATGAGCACAAAGACCCAATGACCTTGCGTCCAAATAGGCGAGAGAAAGAAAGGACACCAAACGCCGCCGGTCCAGTTTGGCAGGACGACGTAAAAAAAATGGGAATTCTAGTCTGACTTTAGGAAACTGTACTTGGTAAGATCCGGGATATAAAGTTTAGTACGATTTGTAAATCCGGGAACGTTGCATATAAATCTTAAATTCTTAGAAGTTTGTTGGTACTCGTTTAATAAAGGTTTACGATAGCCATACTGTGTCGTAATAAAATTAATATACTGTGTTTGGTCGTTAAGTTAATATCAATCTTTGATGATTTATAAAAAAAACATATTTTTAATAAATAATAAATTATACAAATAGTTTGTATTCTAAACGAAGTTTATTGATGCAGTTCAATATTAATAAGAACCTTAATTCTGTGTTAAGCCTTGATTGATTTACGTATTATTATTTACACTTTTTTCTCTTCTATACCATGGTTGGGAACTAATTTTATAGATTCTCTGGGATCATTAGATGTTTGGTCATTTTCAATAATACCTAATATCTTAGTAACCTTCACAAATCTACACAATGATTTGTAAATATATCGACAGCTAGTCGACAAAGGTCCCTTCCTGGTGACTTTTAAGTTTATATATAGGAAATTAACTGAATTTATTAGTGATTTATCTTCATCATCTCCATATTAATACAGATGCTCTGATTTAATTTTGATTTTAACATCTTTTGTCGTCTGCATGTGACCAAAATTAACTTTTACAGTCAACCTTTATATTTCGGTTATCATATTTCAAGTGATACTATTGCTTGTGGTTATCTGTACCTGGTCAAACAGGTTTTTATTGCAATTTGTAATGTTCTAAAATATAGCAGTTCTTAGAAAAACTAGATTTTAAAGATACGTAACATAATTAAGCAGTAGCAATTAAGTTTTTATTGCTTGATTAATTTAGATTGCATTCTAATGCATCATGAATAAGACATTAATTTGTTATTTATCATGTTTATTGGATTGGTTTATCATAAAGCAAATGTGAAAAATTTGCAAAAAATGGTAAATATAATATTGTTCTGGCAACTTTAAATCATATTTGCAGAGCATTGTAGAATATTTTAAAAACCTTCTAAAAATTACCACTTGTTTTGCTAAAATAAAATAAATAGTCGCATTTATTATATCTAGCATCTGTCACAGTCTGAAAACTACTTATTTTTAACCGACTTCCCAAAAAGGGTTCTAAGTTCGACATTATGTTAGTATTTTTTATTTATTTTTGTTCTGTTTATGTTCACCGATATCTCCGTCAATTGTAGACCGATTTTGAAAATTCTTTTTTTGTTTGAAAAAGTATGTTCCGAAATTGGTCCCATTTTAATTTGGTGAAGATCTGATAAAGAACTTCGGAGATATACAACAGAACTCTTCAATAAATAACGGCAAATCTCTCGGGATTGCTGCAATCGCATGTCTGTTTATTGTTTATACAATTTCATAACCTAACATCACGCCAGTACGCTCTTAAGGGGTACGCAGATCTCTCATTTCACCGGTTATGTTTAAGTTTCATGAAATCTATTCTGGCGTTATAGTTACCTTACTAACTTGCCTATTACCTACCTAAGGTACAACTAAAAAGTGAAAAATAAAAAACTTTTTTGCAAAAAAATACTACCGACTTCTAAATACAAAACTACAAAGTGAAAAATAACTTTAATTTTTGAAGTCGGTGTCCTTAACGCAAAAAAATGGTACCTACGAAAAACACCGACTTCAAAAATTAAATTTATTTTTCACTTTGTAGTTTTGTATTTAGAAGTCGGTAGTATTTATTTGCAAAAAAGTTTTTTATCTTGAATAATTGAGCATTTTCTAGATAAGATAACTAGGTACACTCAAAGGTTTTCCCAGGAGAAACAAATCTAAGGATCTTAACTTGTTAGGCAAATATTGTTTCATGATAAGTTTCCAATAAGGTCTCAATGGAAAATAAGGACACACTTAAATCAAAACCAACACACACGTACTTTTCTACGAGCATAAACTAACTCCTAAGCCATCTCCATCCATCCTCGATCTTTGAAAGTCAACACAGCCGAAATTTATCGGACTGACCTCAATAAATCACAAAAATATAACCGCGATCGTTCTAACGTTGTTATTTAATAGTTACCTGCGTCTGCGTCTTCTGAAATGGCAAGCGTGTCACGAAGATCACGACGAGATGTGTGTATGCTTGTACATATATAGGGTTGGCGATACGCTTAATTATTTCGGCAATCTGTGCTTGTCGTTCTTTTGGCTCCGTTTTATTTGGTGTCGATTCAGCACAATTTCCTCGGCAAGTTTGGGAAATTTATTCAAAGATGGTAAAGTATATCCTTATTGATTCTTCATGTATCAATAAATACAAACAGCACAAGTCCAATCAACTGTTGAATATACTTAATTGAAAAATTTGCATTGAAACAATAGTGGACATATTTTTTTCTGATAGGCCATGATTCTTCATGATTTCTGACACCTCAGAAATGTTCGTGTCTGTATATATCTTACCAAATTTAAATCTATATTATCATTTACTCATTCAAGTATTGCATTCACGCATTCTTCACTGTTACTTTCCATTGATTACTTTCTATTAAAGTTTTCATCAACTGCCCTACAAACAGCTCCCTTCATAAAATATCTCATACCAGCCCTGCAAGAAAACGTACTGAATGAACGTAAATTATTATCAACATAACATGTACATATCTCGCCTTGGCTCGACATTGACCTAGATTAATAGACAGTACTTTCGATTTCGGTCGATAATCCCTCTCGTTTTAACGTAAGCTAGTTTAGATGTTGAACGGAAAACATTTTCTTTGTGATTTTCTGTTGAAGAGGGAATGTGGAGTGATGGTCGTAATTTATTTAAAGGAGACAGAATTATGTGATCCAGTTCTTTTTGTTGAACACAAGTTTTGTTACTGTTTTAAAAATCATACATTAATGAGATTATAATGATTTAGTTTTTATTTTTTTTATTAAAATGAAAATAATTTGGTTTGTTTTAACCTGTTCTTTCCCACTCACTAAAAAAAGTCTTCACCCAAATTTTAGGTTAAATTGTTTCAAAAAAATAGAATTTTAATTTATAATTATATTATCAATTGTGTATAGTATTATAATTTATGTTAACGAACAGGAAAATAATTCCCTATTATCTCTTTTCCCAACAATATAATCGGGCAATCTATTCTGATTGATAAACATCAGTATCGATAAAACTCTCTATTTTAATGATAACATGTTTCTACTTATTCGTGTTGTCCAATGTCACAATTTTTATTTCCCTTTCGTTATATGACAAGTGAGTTAAACCAAATCTAAGGATACCAGTCTAGAATATGAGGCATTTAATTGGCTACTGTAGAACCTATGCTAATATTTTAAATGTAATATCTTTCCCACGGCATCGCCTTGAACGATAGATTTGTACAAAAAAAAAAGCATTGTAATTTATGCATTTTTGAAAATGCTGCATTCAAAAATACAACACGTAAAAGTCAAATAAACTGTGGTATTATGTTGTGAATATATCAAGTTTGTTACGTTAAACGTAAGGTCACCCTCGGCCTTGGGGGAACGTCGATCTTTGCAGGATGGCAAACAGCTAGATGAGAAGCGAGATAAATGGCGTAGGATTGGAGAGTGCGGCAGTGGATTCCTGATGTTGAATGGGTTTTTAAGTTAATAATATCTAAGGTCACCTAGCTTCCTGTAAAAGTAGTACATTAATCATATTCACCTCTAATGAAGAAATGCCTCCCGTTTACTTTAGGTACCTAGGTGTTATTTTTCTCAATTTTATTCTGTCATCCTCATCATCATTTCAGCCGAATGACGTCCACTGCTGGACATAGGCCTCCCCCAAGCGTCGCCACACTGATCGGTCCTGTGCGTTTTGCATCCACCGGATGCCCGCAGCCTTGAGTAGGTCGTCGCTCTACCTAGAGGGAGGCCTTCCAACGCTGCGTCTTCCGGTACGCGGTCGCCATTCTAGAACTTTTCGGCCCTAACGGCCATCTGTTCTGCGAGCAATGTGCCCTGCCCACTGCCACTTAAGTTTGGAAATTATACGGGCTATATCGGTAACCTTGGTTCTCTTGCGGATGTCTTCATTTCTGATTCGATCACGCAATGAAACTCCGAGCATAGCCCTCTCCATTGCCCTTTGGGTGACTTTAAGCTTTCTGAAGAGGCCCATTGTGAGCGACCACGTCTCTGTCCCGTAATTTAAGTAATCACTGGCAACACACACAGGTCATAGACTTTCGTCTTGAGACACTGTGGTAAGTTGGTCTAAAAATGAACATGGACAAAACCAAGGTGATGTTGAATGCCCATGTTGCACCCACTCCTATCAAAGTCGGAGACTCTACACTCGAAGTTGTGGATGAGTATCTGGTCAGTAGTAGTACCTGGGACAAACGGTCCAGTTAGGTAGATCAAACTTCGAGAAAGAGGTCAGCCGTTGAATCCGACTCGGCTGGGCAGCGTTCGGGAAGTTGCGCGGTTATTCTGTATGCACATATTATTTATTCCTGCTTGTGTACACGGGTTTTAGCAAATAAATAAATCTTTATCTTTAAGGTTACAATAGTCGAAAATTATGCCATACAAACGTAGTCTGGCGATTACTCCACTGTTTGACGGTGTACGTTCAAAATAAAAAAAATATATCAATTTGTCTCATCATTATCTAGCCCTGTATGGAAACAGAAAAGTAAAGAAATACAATATTTGAAACTTATGAGCGTCGAAAGTTCCATATTTCAACACTAATTTTAACGCATCTTTGGATGGAAATAAATACCATAAGAAGAAGGAAAATTTCAAAACGGCCTCCATAGAGGGATAGATTAGTAATTCAACAATGCAAATAATTTTATTTTGAAAATAAACATTGGGTAGCTTTTTCATGATATCTAGACTCCCAAAGGTCTGTTCATAAAATTTCGCGCGGTCGTTTTTGTCCTAAATCATCATCCATTTCGCTACAAATTTGCAAAAGTTCTAATTCGTACGCGAACTAGCTTCTTACTGCTCATCACAGCATCAATCACTTTCGCACGTGTTGTCGGATGAGACAGCATGCATTTTAACCCACGCACGAAATAGTTCGTGCCGTTGACTAGGGGAACCTTAAGAGTTAGAACATTAGTCCCTAAGGGCCGGTTTCTGATAAGAGTATTTGTTAGAACTTTAGAAATTAGAGTTAGAACTTGTCAAACCTGTTTTTCAGTACTTAACGTCAATTTCTTATTTCGGAAATGGTGTTTTAGTTTATTAGTCATTACTTAGTTACCAAAAAACCTGCTAAATATAGCATGATGATTAATGTTTAATCCAAAACACAAATGTTATCGAACGCACGATTGACACGTCAGTTCTCGGAAAATATAATACAGCGATAAATATAATATAATACGGCAATAATAATATTTAAAAAAAATATTCAACTGAAATGAATAAGTCATTGTGAACTGAATTTTCTAAGCTTAATATAGGTAAGTTTTTCAGCAGTAGACGTTTTTCCGCTGAGATGATGAAGATGAATCAAATTCACGGTCATAATTACCATTCTTCCTCATAGTCAAACTTTTTAGTCCAACTGGTTTGACCACGAGGAATTGTGTATCCTCATGGTCAAATTTCATTGGCATTGCACCTTTTCAGCACGCTGTATGCATGCAGTTTTTATGTATCTACCTAATAGAAATAAACAAGCAAAGAATTTGTAAAAAACATAAGTTTTTTAAGTAAGGAAAAAACTGCTTTAATTCTAATTTATTCAGTTCACAATATGAGTGTGTACAGGCTGTACTATTATTTTTTCTGTGGGTAGAAGCATTGTTATTGTTGTGTTCTGACACATCGAGAAAACCGCTCTATAGCGGTTTACATAAATAATAAAAATTAAGTTATATTACTTTAGTGACGAACTTTGATTGTTTTGATATTATTTAACTAAAACAAAAAGGAAAAAGTTGAAATGGATTTTCCATGCTGCATACATAATAATGCCTATGACTTGACCTGCCAATTATAATGATAATATTTCATAATTATTATCCTGGTACTATGTAATCAGTAAAGAGTAAAGAGCAGTGGTGGCCCAGTGGTAGCGGCCGAACCTTTCAAGTTGTAGGTCGTGAGTTCGAACCCAGGCAGACGCTTCACTTTGTGTAAATTATATCAACACCACTGCTCTCAAAACGGTGAAGAAAAACATCGAGAGGAAACCGGCATGTCCCAGAACGAAAAATTCGAAGACATGTGATATCCACCAACCCGCACTGAGCCCGCGTGGTGGATTACGACCCACTCCCTAACACAGAGAGGAGGCCTGTGTCCCAGCAGTGGGAAAATTAAAAGGTTGATGATGTAATCCTAATAACTACGTCACGTTTCAATTGTTATTATGTTCTAACATGTGAAGAATATACGTTGGCAAACTATAGTTTATCAAAGAAAATCCTCTGCCCTAGACAAGTGGCATGCTATCATCGGAAGCGTGGCGATAGCGATTGTCAAAAAGGCAAAATTGTATGGGGTTGACAAGTGATATCGAAAAGTCACGTGATCAATCCCTTACATTTTGACATTTCGAATATCCCCTTGCTGACATCGAATGCCACTTGTCTAGATCCTCTATTTAAAGATGCACCGATACGAGTAAAGTAGTATTTGACTTTCTTAAATTGTATTGAATACTTAGTTGCTTTGATAAATAAATAGTAACCGGGCGATCGAACTCTGCTCAGATGAAAATAGAGAAAACGACGTTTTCTAAAAATGAAAACTAGCTATATCGATGTATCGCCCCCGAAACCCCCTGCATATTAAATTTCATGAAAATCGTTGGAGCCGTTTCCGAGATTCAGATTATCTAGATACATATATATACAAGAATTGCTCGTTTAAAGGTATTAGATAAAATATAATGCTGAGAATTTGAGACCTATCATTGTGGCAAAATTTAATTTCCTATGTGTCAAGGAACCTGAGAAACTGACAAACAAACAAAAAGTCATCCTACAAAGATTTGTAGCGCATTCGTTTCAGTGTTTAGTTCTTTCGAAAAAAAAAACAAACATGCCTCATAAATCATTATTGGGGCGAACGCTATAGAGACGAAACCAGAACAATCCTTATAAAGTGTCCGTTTTCTTTCAGAAAGTTCGAAACCCTAAAGGATACGTTCACACAGAACATCCGTATTTCCAGGATCGTTTTTAAAGGATCAGTCGCTACTGGAGGTGATGTTCGAATAATGTCGTATACGATACAGCGGACCTGTAAAACGGACTGCTGTATATTTTGTTTTTACTGGAATTGGAATACTGTAATGTGCACTTGGTCATACAACTACATACGTCATCGCCGAATAAAAACGTATACGATAAAGCGGACCACTGTGTGAACGAGATCTAAATCCAAAGATGGTAAAAAGGACATAAAACTTAAAGAAAATGCAACCGATTCGTTATTCAAAACTTCTCCATTGCCGAATGCTGCTGTTATTTTGATAAATGTAAACGATTTCGCAACTTCATATTTGTAAATACATCAAGTACTTAACACCTATTGAAATGCCGTTACAAGAATTAACCTTTACGGCAGCCTTGCGGTCCGTAAGTATGACATAAAAATATTATTGAGTAGAAGTACTTGGCCACACCTTTAGGTACCTAAACTTGATACTCTGATTATATCATTAAATTATATGCAAGTACTTGACGCTTTAAGTAGGTAGGTAGGTATTCAAATTGTGGTAACTGTTGACAAGTTTGTATTTGTTATACATAAGTTACGTCAGTTAATTTTTTTCATTGATTGGCATGTGATAAATGAAGATGCCATTTCAAGTGTTTGTATCGAAGTAGCTTTTAAGTTAATATGTGTATAGGAACCTTTACAAAATCTGGTTGATAATAGTTCAACAAGGGACTAACAGCACTTATCTTTAAAGGTTTTTGCTGTGAATATTTTGATCACGTGCAGGTGTAAATACACCTGCCACCACTTGAAGGCAATACGCTAAATGAAAGATATATACTTGGAAATCAAAGGTGTCGTGGCAAATCAATATTTTGAATCCTTTCAAGAACGAAACTTAATTATGATAACGATCTTTATTAATAGATAAGGCGTGCCCAAAGAAGGCGCGATAGCACTATAATACAGCACATTTCAAGCAAAGAGATGTAACCAAAACATAGTGACATATTGCACAAATTTTATCAATATACCAACTGTAACCATACCTATGTTTTACGAAATAAATGATTGAATTGAATTGAAAAATGCACCCATGAAATAAAATATCACATTGCACTTTTGACCCCATTAAAATGCAGCAAAACAAAAGAAAACTAGTCGAAACACGTTTCTTCCAAAAAGATAATAATTAAAATAAAGATGTCCCCTCATGGCATTCCGCATTGATAGATAACTTTTATCATCTTTTTTTATCATAAGCCGGATGAGCAGACATCCTGAGTGAGTATATATATATAAAACTAGCTTCTGCCCGCGAGAAAAGTGTTTTATTATCCCAAAAAGTTTCCCGAAAGTTTCCTTTGTGTTAATCCAGGTTATGAACTATCTGAAAGCATTTTTTAAAAAATCGTTCTTGCATTAGTGAAACACAAACTTTTACATTTACAATATGATATTAGTAGAATTCACGTGTAGCTTATCATTATCACGTTATCAGCATACCGAGCGTTCGCGAAAATTCACGAAATGGTGCGAAGTGACCGGTTATTAATTAAACGGGTTTTTAATAGATTGGTAGGCAATTTTTACGTTCTTTTTCCTCGTTTATTAACTTTTTATGATTATTTATTTATTAACCAGATAAAACTGGTTATGCACTGGATAAGCACTTTGTAAACCACGGTATGGTCAGTACCTAAAAGGCTTTTTTATTATACAACTTTTATTGAGTGTGTCAGGAAAGTTACAAGATTTTTGTGATGTAAAATCATTGAATGAAATAACAAGTAAAATTTCAAAATTTAGAAAACCCCCCAGCACATTTATCTTGCGAAAACATCCCGATTCAAACAGTAAAACGCCCATAACTTTTGAACCGATTTTATTCAAATATAGCTAAGAACACTCTCGACACAATCACCTTTCAAACAAAAAAAAAACTAAATCAAAATCGGTTCATCCGTTGAGGCGCTATGATGCCATAGACTGGCACACAGATACACAGCAACACACGTCAAACTTATAACACCCCTCTTTTTCCGTTGGGGGTTAAACAGATCAGTAACAGAACCAAACTTTAAAAAACCGGAGCCTTTTTCAGGGCCATGCCAAATTATACTTCGTGAAACAATGACAGTTTTGTAAATGACTTTCAACCAAAATTAGGCTTGTTACAACTTGTCTAATACCACAACTTTTTTATGTGTTTGTAACTTTTCCCAGACGACGAACCTAACATATGACAGTGAGCGAGCGTGCCGTACGCACACACCATCATACACCCACTCAGCGTATGATGCTGTGTGTGTGTTTGAATCCGTGTGCTTGAGTCTGTGTGTTTTAGTTCGCGCGTACCGGCGATAAGGTCAGGGTCACACAAATTGGTCTTTCATTATCTTTCGATGGAATGACACTGGTTTTTGTTATACTTTTTAGTCTGGTTTAATTTTATCTATTTCACGGTATCTCACTTTGAAATCGTTTTCTATTTGTATTGTGTTTTGCCGTTTTTATTTGGGTGCATGTTTTCTTTTTATTCGGTAGAATATTTTGTTTTCACGATTACAATAAATTGTTAGTGATAGAAATCGTTTACGCAAATAGCCCGTTTTGCGATCAATAGAATTATAATTGTAATAAAAGAAGAATGAAGCCCATAAAATCACTTATTTATTTTTAAAAACTTTACATAATACTTTATATTTATTAAAAAAATTACCTTAAATAAATATACACATAGCAGTGAATATAACCCTAGTGTTTCATACAGTGCGACGCGGTCACAATACCATCATATTGTATTAGGTATTTAACGTCTCCACAACGTAACAAAACATTGCACCTATGTTCCCCGAAGAGTTTAGCAGAGGCGTGCACCTATAATACACACACGTATGTACGTTTCCCTTTTAATAAAGTCAACGTGGGAGTCATTCATCAAAGATAAAAGCTAAACAATCTATTTCACACAACAATCAGATAACGCAAAAATGAATTTTCACCGAAATGAACCCATTGTATTTGCGACACAATACGAAATCAACGTAATACTCGCGTCGAAAAACATATTTACCAACCGGCTTACTTTAATTGAATATTCTGAAGACCCAGCGAGAGCAGAGAAAGGAAAATTTTCAAAAATAAAAGCCTCAAATATTTTCCGCCGTATTTTTACCCGCCCGCTTTTGTTATTCTGACCTCGTAATATATTAAATTAACTTTATTTTTCAATATTCTCAGCGCTCCTTTTTAATGTTATGAATTTATAATAATTTGTTTGACAACCTGATAAAGAAGACCGTTATAAGGTTGTAAAACAAACTTTAACTTATAAAACATCCAATCTATATTCTGAGGGTGGCTTTTAAGTGCTACGAGTCCTCTACGCCGTAGCCGCCTACGCGCGTAGCGGGCCCCGCACTCGACACCTACGCAAAACGTACCGCTACGAGTGTTTGTTTCCTCTGACGTCACGGTAACCACTGCTAACATTGAAGCCCTACTGCGTAAATAAATTACACTCATTTGTCTAGTTTCTTATACAACTGCATCGGTGTAAAAACAACACCGCTTAATAACAATTAACGGAGTGTTAAGGTCGTTTGTATACCCTTTGGTTCTTTGTTAGAAATTCATAATATAGCGGACCATAACATGTTATAAACAAAACGATAAAACAAACCACGCGTATTCTGGAGACATTAATATGTTTAATCAAACGGCTAGGTGTCATGTCATTCGTGAGAGAGTACGAGTATGAGTATGTCGGCGAGTGTGAGCAAGACAAGAAGTGTAGCAACAAGTAGCGGGCGCGAGGCGCGGGGGCGCGTTATCGCGACCATGACGTCACGACCCTTTCACTGTCCGAAGTTGTGTTCTGGCGTCGGAGACTTCAGTCCGCGCGGCTCGGTCACAGCGTGAGCACGTCTCGCGCTTAGTGTTCCTAAACTTCACCGACTCACGCGTCACTCGCTAAAATAATACGTAAAATATATCGAAGCCAACTTTCGTCAGGGAAATAGTTCACACGCAAACGGCCCGCTCGGTCCTCCGTGTGTTTCTCCTGTTGACTTCGGATTCGAACCCCTGACCGACACCAACTGCACCATGGGCGTCATTAAAGTGAGCCCTGACACCGCGGCACTGTACTCTGCATGCGACATGCTCGACGATATGAAGGTAAGTGTAACATAGAAAATCATGTGATGTCCTAATCCTAAAGCGAGCGATGGCGTCGTTCCAACCGGCCAGTTTCTTGTTAGTGAAAAAAAAAATTGTGAATCGATGCGTGGGCTCAGACGATTGTCTCGTCGTCTCGTCACTTCGCGTAATTGTAAATGTTATGCGCTTTTACGCGATGGTATTCGGCGTCGCAGACATGTCGGCCGAGGCGACTTAATGCAGATCGCGCGCGTTTTCTACCCGCGGTGAAAACTCGTGGCGCTCGGTCAACGGAAGCGGGTGCCCTTATCAGTTGCTTGTGACATGATTGCTATAACTAGAACCGCTACGTGAGAACATTCACACACTTCTTAGCCTATGATTTAGCACGTAAAACGTTAACTTGCAACGATAGAAATTGTGTTTTAAATACCTACTTAATTTTATACTATAAAAGTTGAGTGGAATTTTTTAACGATCGATTGGAACTTCGAGTTGATATAATACATTTTATTGATAGTTCCTTCATACGTATAACAAATGATTCATGGTGATAAAACCATTGGAGCTTGTGCTAGACGACACGGAGATCCGGCGATTGTCGCAATGACGCAATGTCGTAATGTCGTTAAAAATTGTTTTCATTATGCTAGTTTGGACGAGGCATGCCGTGTGACGATAATGTAATCTCTTGATAGCTAATGCGTGAAAAGTTTCTTTTGACAAATGGCAACAAAATGTAAAAATGAATAAAGTTATTATAAGGAAATTTTGTTATAGAAGAGAAGAATGGGGCAGAAGGAAATATTTTGGAATAAAAAGACAATTTTAATAAAGAACATTAAAATAGGTAGAAGCAGAAAATAAAGACCAATTTGATATAGAAGGGAGGGTAGAACAGAATAGAAGAATTTTATAAAGAAAAAGAGCACTTTTATAAAAAAAGGGTATCGTCCATAGCAACAATGTTACAATATGCGTAAATTGTAGGAATTCGTGTCTAGCCGAGTGTTGTCTTGCACGCAATGCTTAGCAACAGTGCACGCTTCGTGCGCATGCGCGAGGATTCCTTGTGTTTAATTTTCTTTAAAGTTTCAACAACTCCGATTTATTGCATTTTCATGGTCAAAATGAAAACATATTTAAAAATATAGAAGCGAATAACATTTGCTCATTAAAAATATTTATCGTAACAATAGGTACGGACCCAAAATACCATTTACATGATATCGTAATAAAAATACATGGGTATCGAAAAATAAATTCTTTTTTGTGTGCGTTCAAACAAATTGATATTATCCGAGCGTTCGAGTTGGCTTAGTTTATTAACGTTTTTTTACCTTTCCAGATTATTTTTTTCCTCTTTTGCCTAACATGTTTCACTCGACTTGACTAATTTTATTTGCTTTGAACGTTTTAATGGCCGACCTCCGAAATTAATTTCGTTTTATGTGATCCGGACTTTTTTAGACTCTTAATTATTATTTATGTCTAATTTTTAGTGTGACAAAAACCTGCTATATTGAATTCTATGAATTTTAAAACTGATTTCTTATCGAATGAATTAAATTTTTACAGTCCTACGATTTCATACTACACGGTTCTTAAACATTCAATACTCACAAATATTCGTACTTTTTCTTTGTCTTTACCAGTTGGACTTCGATTTCTTTCCGTAGATTTCTCGTTACAATTTCCAATACATTTGCTAGTATCTAACATGTTGGTATTTCGCATTACCACTCATGCAAATCATAGTTGAATGGAGAAAAATTCACATCTGTACACAACACGTGAGTGCGTGGGATATGTTTCAATGTCGTTTTATTAGAGACATTCTTTTAAATATCACATCTACAACTATTAAAATTAGCTTTATTTTTATTTCTTTGTTTTATATAGTTTACATCAACCTTTGGATACTATTATCATCTTGGTATCGAGCATCTTTAGTATCGGAAACTTTAAATTCAACAGGATCCAAATTAAGTCGTAAATTTTCTAATTTATTGAATTTAGATTAAGTAATTACCTTGCTAAATGCTCCTGTATTAACTTTATTAGTGTGTACTACAAACGGATGAGTCCAATTAGATGAAGCTAAAAACGCTAATAAAACGGAATTTACATCAGCTGCTTGGAAACGTACAGGCATTACACAAAATTTTCGATGTAAACGTGAGGCTAGTTGATTTGAATATAAAATGTTTTATTAATGATGACAGTAGTGATCATTGTGACATTTAAATTAAATATGCGTACTTTGATTGTCAAAAAACTGTCTAGTTTAATATTGATGAGGCCAATAGGATTCGTAACTTGTTTCATTTACTATTGCTGTTACTTAATTGGTTTTAGTGCGGCGTTTTTTATTTTATTTAAGTTTTGATTGTAATATAAATTCAATTTGATTGATATACCTAGTCATCAGTTAAAGAAGCACTTTAAGAAGTATGTCTACTTGCTATTTCTTGGTCTTTTGTTGTATAAACTTATACTGCACTGCTAAAGGCTTGTTCCAAAAATATCCTTTTTGTCTTCAATCTCTGCTTCTTCTTATTAATTGAGTACGATGTTTAAGTATTCAACCTAACCCCTAGCCACATTCGTCCTAATCGAGTCAGCCGTTCACATTGTACTGAAACATTTACATATGTATAAGTTCATAGCTCAGACAATATTATAGTCCTTTCAGTTGTGCCATATATGGATCTCGTTATATTTAGGAAGATACTTAGTCTAATGGTGCGTGTTTGGGATCAATTCATATCAGGTACAGGGCGATATCATTCGTTACAATTCGTTCGTATTTGATGACCTCTATTTGGATTTTGTTTCTTTTGTGGAAATAAATATATTTATTTGAGGCGATATAAATTTTGGCCAAGAATTTTATAGCAGATACGATTATTTATATAGGTATTGCAAAATAAAGAAGGAATGAGGGCACGAAAATGTAATGATTATGATGATGATGAAAAGCTACAGGTCGTAAATAGCCTAAAAATTGTTCAAAATCAATCCATGTAATAAAAGGAATACGGGCACGTCAATGACGGTAAATGAAAAATTACAATCAACAAGTTCAAAATAGCCCAAATTCACTCCAAAAACCTTTCGCCATATTGAATCGTCCAATTCAGTCAAAATCATTTATCTTCAAAACGTGTTATAACTACGTCGCGCACAGCCGCTCGTTCGTGAGCTTACCATCCTTGATATTAACAACTGAAGCATTTTCTATATTACTCGCACTCGCGGATGCAACTGTTGAATGTGGGTCGCGATGTGTTTTGAAACCGCTCAATGTCGCAGCGTTTATCGCGACCTCGTGTGCTTTGAGCCTAGTTGGTAAAAGTGCACGTTTTAGATTTGTTCATTTTTAATTAAAATCAGGTGTTGTCTTGTGGTGTTTATTCCATTTCTTACTTTAAACTTTTAATTAATTTAAATAAAATCATTAGAATGATAGGTGGTCGAGTCGGAAATCTACCATTCATTATCTTTCTGCTCTTAACCCATGTTACTTGTGGTTGGTGCAACACGTTTTCTTCTTCCATTCTCCCCTTAACCTTCATACTATCATTTATTTTTCTTTTCAATTCGTTTCTATCTCTAAGTTTTAAATTAGTTCGAGTAAAGCCTTTGGAATGACGGATTGCTGGTCGACAACCTATCATTACTACATTTTATCATCACGAGTAATAATCTTTCTATTTATGTTTACATTACTTGCCAGTCTAAACATAAAACATCGGTATTTATTATGTATACCAATATTATAAAGAGGAAAGATTTTTTTGTTTGATTGTTTGTTTGTACCGAATAGGCTCCAAAACTACTGGAACGATTTCAAAAATTCTTTCACCGTTGGGAAGCTACTCTATCCCCGGGTGACATAGGCTACTTTTTATCCCTGTATTCCCACGGGAACGGGAACTACGCGGGTGAAACCGCGAGGCGTCCTCTAGTTATTTATAATATAAATATATTGTCTACATTATCAGTAAATAAATTCCTAGAAATCTTTATCAAGGAAATGGAACTGCGTAGTCATTTTAATACGAGCTCATTTATATCGGATCCAGTTGTGCAATGTCATTATTTTGTCACCCTTTCAGGTTTCCTGGTGCGTAATAATTACAACGAGGAAAGAGCAGTATATATATGTTAACCAGATGCTGGGTTGTGGAGGTCGGATAGGCAGTTGCTCCACTTGGTTGAACTGGAATCTGACCCCAAGTCCCCAACACAGCTAAGAAAAATTTAGATAATGATTGTAAATGGATGTTATATAATTGTAAATGGTAATGGATTGATTGTAAATTCTTGACATATTCCAAGTTCCAACCAGTATTGCCAGTATGCCACTTGTCTACCCAATTATTGAACATACACAATTTTATGTACAAAAGTAAAAGTTGTATTCAACCTAGGCCTTGACATAATATTTGGAACAAAAACGGTTTTATCTTAACGTTTAAGATAAAAAGATCACATGGAATGAGTTTCTACAACGGTGTAGAATGTTGCAGGAGATATTTGACAACGAAATTATCTAACCGTTTGACAAATTTTAAGATAACATTGTCGTCTTTATCTTTTATTATACAATGAAGGTGTGGCTCTAGACTTAATAGCGTTGGTATCATCTGACAGTATCCTAAAAGATACATTATAAGGGACTTTTGACCTTTTTGTACTGCCTCAATGTATTAGCAATAGCGAGCTAGACGGTTTGATGCCAGAGTCGTAGTCGGGCGAAGTGTTGTACTACGGGCATTATTATGCTATGGCATTGATTAAAAGCAATCAACATATCACACTCGGTATACAATGTATGGTACCTACGGCTATATTTGAAGGTGCCTTGTCTAATATCATACTTACAAATTATCAGTTTTGTGATGTTATGTATCTGGGACAAGTTGTATGCATGTTGATGTCAATAAACATGACAGTTTTAAGTTTAGAGTCATACCTACATGTATAATATTGTGCGTAAACCTACATATTTACTATAGCTATATAGATATTTACTATAGCTATATTGATATTTACATTCCGTAAAATCAATTATTATTGCATTTAAATTGTTGGCGTTCCAAAGCGCCGCTTAGTGGCCTAATTGAAATAAATAATTTGACGATGATTTTGTAGCATTTTTATTGGTTGCGTGATTGATTTACAACACAACATCACTGTATACCCCGAAAGGTAAGACTAAGGCAGAGGTGCACAGGTGAATTTATTACACTTTGGCCAACCCAAGAATTGAACCCAGGACCTCATGAACAAAAGTAGCACTTACGACCCCTTGATAGACCAACGAGTCAATCATACTTGATTGATTTAAAAATGATACATACTTAGCAAATATATATTTAAAGGCACAATTTTTTTCATACCAGGGATCACCAAATGGCGGACCGCGGTCCGAATTCGGACCACTGACTTTGTGTGTGGACCTTATGCAAACAGTACAATATAATAGACTTATGTTACTTGAGAATGTAATTTAATAATTTATCCTGTGCTTTTTGGCTTTACAGCCATTGATTCGACAACAAACAAATCAGCTCATCAAAATGTATCTACGAATATATTTACAAATTTAGGTTTGTTATTTCAATTTTAACGAAGTAAATACACGTGACGAAGTAAAGGCCGGGAGGAGGGGCTGACAATAAACCTTATGGACCGTGACAGTCTTATTATTTAAAAAAAACTGATATCAAATGATAGTAATTGGTGACCCCTGGTTTATACCTTTATGCTAATATTATATTATCTGTGCATTTATTGACTTTCGTTAAATCATCATCATTATTTACCTTTTTTTCATTGATCACAAAAACTTGAATGATCATGGCGTGCATATCATACTCATTTAATTTTCAATTTATATAGGTAAGAGTAGGAGAGTGATTCATACCTAATTAAAAGCCCCCAGTTTCTGAATCGCGAATTTAAAGTTGACAAACTTTACTTTAATGATAAAGTGTGGCAGATTTTCAATTCAAAACACGGTGTAAAGCTAACAGTCTAAATTAGTGCTGCTAAATGGGTACTTTCAATTAATTAATAAAATTTTAGTACCATGAAATCTTGAATTCCTAAACTTTAACTATAAGCTTTATCTATTTCCCAAAGCAGAAAGTAAATTAAATTAATTAATTAAGTTAAGTTTACAGTTTCCCAGGTAATAATATACCATTTAGATCAGCCGTACTTCTTGATGTTCGTTTTCATTTGACCTCTAATAATGTAAATGCATCCCGGTCTGCATCCAAATCTACACTAACATAATAATAAAGAAAGATTGTTTGTTGATTGGAAAGATTTGATTGTTTGTAATCGATAAACTCAAAAAATACATAAACATTTTTTTTTCACCTATGGAAAGGTACATTATTCCTGAGTGTTATAGGGTATTTTTTGTACTAAAAAGCGGGTCCTGTAGGATGGGCCACGGGAGAGAAGCCGCGGCGAAAAGCTAGTTGACTGTAAATTTAATCCTTTGACAAACTTTTTTTAATTAATTTCCAAACAAACAACCTGGACTCAATTTCATTCAATCTAATTGACAATTGTAACTCATATACAAAAGATAATCATAGCGACTGAGTTGGAGGAAGTTTCCCTAAAAATGAGCTGGAATATGGGAGTAAATGTTCCATTATACTATAACAAAATAACCAATCAAGCTCCCTAACCTGCCTTTTAGGTTCTATTGAGTTCATATATTTTTATACCGCGCTATATCGACCATTATAATATTATTAATAAAATATAACCATATCGACAATTTTATCGGCGTCCGATAATAAATTACTTTCACTTGATAAAGTCGTGGACTGGTTTGTATGAAATTCAAGGTTATTAACATAGAACGTGGCGTTTTTACAAAATGCCACTTTATCTTTGTTTGCACCTACTAGTTCATACATACATATACACGTGTGACGCAGTTAGCTAGCTTGGTTTCTGAGATAAAAATAGTTCTAGAGCCCAAATAGGTGAACGATTTTGTTATCAGCGATAAGAAAGCTATTGTAACCACTTCATTCAGTAATAAGAGCGGAATTTGAGATAATCATAAGCATATTGCCTAACAACTTTTGCTCTATTAAATGTTTTGTACATCATTTTGCCTCTAATAATGTAAAATACGTGTGAATGCCATGTCATCTGTGAGTCTAAAAGATGCTACCAGTACAGCTATAACAAACAATGAGTTCTTCATCAGCCACCAATCATGAATGCCTGTTCCCACGACTCCAAGTCCCCTAAAGATCGTCACAACTAAACATAGGGGCACTTATGTCATTCATACGAAAGACGAAGGAGCTATTCTATATAATTATAAGATATTATAAACATACAACTTTCAATCTGCACATAACAACGACCTACAAGGTTGCATTAAAAATTATAATATTGCATTAAAACATAATTAAAATCAATATCTTGATGTGCGAGGTTTTTCCCGTAACGTGTTGAAAATTGCTGTGCAATCACCGACTATTATATATAACATCCAATTGATTACTTTGATCAGTGGGTATGGATTTACTAAGTTATTATTTTATTATTATTCTTGAGAAACTCATAATTGCGTTAATGCGCATATGTGATACGTATAGGTACGAACCAGGTAATAAATATGGTTTTTAAGGGATACTTGTAGTGCTAGAGGAGGTACATTCAGATGTTTTATTTAGCTAAGTTGTAAAAATCGTTTTTTCTTTTTTTTTATATTCTCCAGATTTTTTCTATACAACCCTTCGTTGAAGAATACACTATATACACAATATATATGTATATATATTGTATTATACACCCACTATACAATTAATTCTTCATCGAAGATACAACCCTTTTTTTAGTCCTAGAACCCTGGTGTATTCTACATAAAGGAAAGAACATATTTGTTTTCTTTAACAGGGAAATAATTATGAATCTTTGGTCTTTTTAATCCACCACGCGGGACAAATGCGAATTAGTAGACGTTACATGTCTTCGTTTAGTTCCAGTATATTAAGTCAGTTTCCTCGCGATGTTTTCCTTTACCAATATAATAGTTGAACTTATTGAAAATATATTTATTTAATTGTTACAAAGTAGACACAGATCACAATCACTTAACCATTTCCAGCACAATAGACCACAGCTTGATAAATGGCGGTCAGAACAGATAAATACAAAGTGACCGGTCAGGTCAAACAGGACAGTGCGTGGGAACTATAGACATTTTGTGTGTTTTGTGGTGGTTGACGATACGTGGGCGAGGGCCTTAATGTTGTCATGGTGATGCTGGTTTGTTTGTGTTGTGGTGCTGTTTGTTGTTGCTAGGTCGTTTATTTATCGGTTTGTGTGTGGGTTTGATTACAAGATTTTACCTTTGTTTTCGTGTTCTTCTTTACTTAAAGAAAAAATCAAATAAAAAAGCAAGATGGCATCTAGGGCCCACAAAATATTCAAAGATTTTTCCATCGACTCAAAAAGAAGAAGCAGACTACAACAAATTATACTTTTTGATGGAGACAAGGAATATTTGATTTTGTAGCTTAGCATACGTTAATAGGAGCAGAATATAATTGGTAACTTTTTTTACTATGTAAGTCTGAGAGAATTAATAATAAGACACACCTTAATCACGACACAAACATACGTAAAACAATGGCATTCTCTTTAAAGCCATTATTAATTTCAGTTTATTTCGGAAAAAAACCCTGCATTAAAAAATACAACAATACAGTTGTTGATTGTTTACCCAAGCTTTAGATTGTTGTTGTCACGTTTCAGATACAACAGATAAGTCTGTATCGGCGCTATTCGATCAATCTAACTCAAATTAATTAGTCGATATTGTGTCATTATGTGGGGCTTTGCTGAAACACGTGAGGTTGCTTTCGAATCGTCATCGTTAGTTTGTGGACATTGGCTTGCAAAATTCTACTTCCTACTTTGACCGGTGGAAGAAGAGTTTGATTTACCGGTTGATCGCATTGGGCTCGACCCCTGTCGACATGGTTAAGCACAACTCTGCTTAACCATTTGGGGAATACTGGCGTAATTTACGTTATCTAATAACTTTAAACGAACAATTCTGTATATTAATAATCTGAATCTCAGAAACGGCTCCAAAGATTTTCATGATATTTAGTATGCAGGGAGTTTCGGGGGCGATAAATCGATATAGCAAGGTTTCATTTTTAGAAAACGTCGTTTTCTATATTTTCACCCGATCAGAGCTCGGTCACCCGGTCTTACTAATATTATAATTGTGATAGTTTGGATGGATGTGTATGTGGATGTATGTTTGTAACTCAATCACGCCAGAACAGCTGAACGGACCTAGATGACATTTGGCTGTTTTCCATCCCGATAAAATGTTTTCATGAGATAATAAAACACCTTTCACGCGGGCGAAGCCGCTGGCAGAAGCTAGTGTGTAGATAATTATATTGTTACCTACTTCAGAAATGCTTAGTTCTTATTTTCAGGGAAAACATAAATCTTTATTAATTGCAATATTCTCGCTACATCATCAGTCATACACTCAATCACGTTTTAGAAAATCCGATTGTTTACGTTTGGCTTTTCCCTTTATGGTTCCCCCCTAATCTTAGGAATGAATGATGTTTGTTTGTTACTCAATCACACCAGAACGGCTGAACGGATCTGGATGAAATTTGGCACAGAGATAGATTTTAGTCTGGAATAGTACATAGGCTTCTTTTTATCCCGGTATAATGTTCCCTTGGGATGGTAAAACACTATCACGAAGCTTTTGGCAAAAGCTAGTAGATAATACTTTAATTAATAGATATCTAATCTGATTGGCACCAAGGTATAGGGCGTTAAATATTTTTTATTTCAAAATACCTAAATACTGTATTAAATCAGACCTTCCTACGTAACTACTCTTTCAAACACAGGCTTATTTTATTTGAAAATATCATGTAGCCAAGCAAAATATTAGCCAAAATCTTGTAACCTCTGAACTCAAATTATAAATATCTAAGTATTATGGTATCTGATTCTAACTTGTAGTTTTCATATTTTTTAGGTACTAATTACTAATTAGTAGAAGTTGAAAAATATTTTTACAAAGAAAACAAGTAGAGCAAACATGATAATAATAATAAAAGTAAAGAGCCTCGACGAACATCTGAGGAGGCTCTCGTTGGCCAGCTGGATCAAGGGCTTGATCCAGAAAGCCGTAGGTACTCCTGGACACGGCGCGTATCGTTAGGAGGTTCCTCTCTCAGGAGCCCTGACCACCGGTTGCTTGGAACCTGTTCCCGATACCGGTGGACTACTTTTTTTTATATTTTTAAATGTTTTCTTTATTTTATTGTATTTTAATAAGCTAATATTTAAAAATGTAACAAATATATTTAAAAATAAATAAAAGTAAAAATTAAGGATTTTAACTCATACAGTACGTTATCATTGTCCAATAGTATCACACTTCTAGTACGTACATAGATAACGAAGTGCATTCGCACCACACAACGCATAAACATTACTAACAGATTAACCTACAGAAAAATAAAGAAATAAATACATGATAAATTGTCGCAATCCTAAAATAAACCAAATAAATAAATACAAAATAAATTGTCTAAATCAATCTTTCGGACTTGAACTTGAAACAACGAATCAATCAATAAAACACGGCCTTAAAAAATTAATGTATGAACGTAATAGTTACACCATAAAGTTTATCTACCTTGATACTACGTTCACACACTACCTATACAAAATGTAAAAGCATTAATATTACAAGTGATTATCCTTCGATCAACTTAGAAGGTTTTATTAGAACATGCGAAGCACAAGCACACATAATAGACTTGTTAAAAAGAATATCCAGACTTATTTAGTTTGAGGCTCCGGCAATATAGATTAATTTAAATTATTTTTGAGAATTTTGGCAACAATTCTAAAAAAACATTTTTAGATAAATCTCGACACGAATAAACAGTAAAGTTACCTCTTACTTTTACTTAATACACAGTATAAGTAACCGTATTACTTGCCACTGTACGTACATACAATTAATAAAATAACGTAATATCGGTACTTAGGCAAAAATCGACAATATTTATTTTCGAATCAACTTAGGTTCACAAATTTCGCAATAAATTATCATCGGGCACCTTTTTCGTATGCAGTCCGACAGTGACCGCGCTTCAGATCTTGCCTGCCTCTTAAACCACGTATTAGTGCTGCCAAACGGTTGCCCCACAAGGGAATGTCGGAGGACGTAGTTAGTATGCGACGCTGCACTCACAGACTGACGTACCTACCTACTAATGTTAATAATTGCTGTGCTCAATACCCGAGCCTTCTCCTTGATGGGCCCTTGATCTAGAATAGTCAATTGAGTTAATCGATTTATTTTTCTCTCGATTTGAATAATATGTCGTATATGTGATGTGACTCATGTGGTTGTACCATTCCTTTTTGTTAAATATTGTTTTTATTTGGATACTATGTAACGTAAATCCAAATAATTAATTATTCAGTAGTAAGTTACAGTAGTTACATTTAGTTGGATATCATAATTACTTGGGGTTAAAATTTACTTGCTAACAAAATACCTAACACGAAACAGTGGGTTATTAAAACAAAGGACCAACAATTCAAAGGATTTGGTAAATTGTTTTACCATTTAACAGAAATGGCTTTAAAATTAGTTTTACATTCACATAATGGTGGACTAAAAGTCAGTGGACGCAAACAATTATTTTAACAATCGGTCAAATCTGTAATCGACGGATTTTATCCGTGTCCGTAACATGGCGACCGTGACATAACAATCGGTTTTTGAAAATATATTAAAATTCCATAAGTTCAACGACATCTTTGAAAATTTTTAACACGTTATTTAAATGTTTCTATTTATTCTGTAAATGTTTTTAAGGGTTCTTACAAACCGTTTTCCAAACCAAATGTTTTATTTGATTTGAAAATGAGTTAATTATTTGATTTATACTAAAAGCATTAAGACATAAGTAACCTAGGTAATTGATCAATTACTTGGTTAAAATTAAATAAAAATCATTTATTGACATTACAAAATATATAAATATGAAAAATTGGTAACAGAAATTGCATAAAATGTCACTAAGTAGAACGAATTCTAAAAATACAAAACACTAACATTCCACTTCACGAGTGGACAAATAAAAAAAACACAAAACTCAAGTAAATAGGTATACAGCCTCAACTTGCAAGTAGGTAAATTGCAGAGTCATGATAAATAAATCTGCAATAAATTGACGAAGGCAATTAAAAACGCACTTATTGATAGAAATAATTGTCAACAAGACGACAAGCAAAGATATAAAAAAATAACTTCTTTTCTGTCTCTGGTTTTAATCTGAGAATTATGACCGCGCCCATAATTGTCTTTGGTTGCCAACTGGCTGAGTGAGAGACTAAGGTCGTTTGTTAAATAAAAGTGTAATAGTTACAGATTTTATCATTTAATCGTATTGAAACAGGACTTGACTTAAACAAGATCATAAGAAAATGAAACATAAAGTTAAGTTATATTTATTTAGATTATTTACAACGTAATCACGAAATATCTATCATTTTGCAATATTGTGACAGCCCAAACACAAAACAACAACAATCATTAATTCAATTTAAAGTTGGTTAAGGCCAGAAATGCCTGCCGGCAATGCAACAAGATATTTAAACGATTCAATAATCAGGTATGAAAATGTAAGTTAAATTAATTAACACGTATTTAATTCAAGGGGATATGCATATTGTTGTTAATATTGATTAATTGATTACCTAGAAACAACGATCATCCATAATTGCTGGAGTAATCGCGAAAGCAAAAATACATTTTTTTTAAATACAGTCGATTTGAGAACCTTATACTCTTTTAAAACACGGAACTGGACTGGCCACGACAGGGATTAGTGAAGTAGCGGGCAAAATTATATTTAATCCATCATTCATTTTACATCACCTATGTTTTTTTATCACAATACTGTTCTGTATAAGGTATTTAGGTACTCCCTATTACGTTCTGTCAATATTCCAAAACATATACCCATCTATAAAACAGTCAGTATCATCACAATTCCGAAACAATTACCTCTACTCAATGATATTCAAATAAACAGATTAGTTATACACTCACAAAACAATTGAAAAACGTGTTCCGCACTCACACTTTTCATTCATCTGACATTTCAATACAAGTCGAAAGGAAGGGCTTGATAAAACCAACAAGAAAAAAAGAGACAGCTAGTGTTTGTCACTTGCGTGTGAATGTAAACAAACATTATTCTGGCCACCAATGTTGTTATATTTTTCTAACCTAATATTTGGAATATCAGAATATTAGGAAAAAAAAAAAAATAGTAAATTGAGGCGTATTGCGTACTTACATACGGTATGAGATCCCTTCTGTTTTATGTACTTTGGTATCATAATAATTTCTAAATACATACGCTGGCATTTTTTTATTTTGTTTTTGTTTCAACAAAGCGTATCGCTCTTCGCCATGCGTGACATAAACTAAAGACTAAAGTTCACAATTGTGACCTATTCGAGTCTTCACAATGCGCACGCTCATAACATATCTGTTTATTTGAATATAATTGCTTCTACTCTAATCATCCATACCTAATTGATGAATTCCCATCAACAAAATTAAATAAAGAACCTTTTTCCTCTCATTAAATGAGGCAAAGGTATCTCGTCGTTCGGCCTAACCTTTCCTAATTAACAAACAATTCGCTTATTAACTCCAATGCGACAAATATTACCGCTAAATGGGGGACTTAATCACTCTTAATGACTTTCGCCTAAAATTCTCTTTTTCCAGATTATTAACATAAAACAAAGAATTCTAATGCAAATGCTTTTAGACTTTCAAATGAAGGTAGTCGTAAAATCGTAAAATACTTGTTACAAAACGTTTTCGTAACGTCATGTTAAAATGTACAAGAGTTACTTTTAATTTCGTTTGAATAGGCCGTGACGCAAGCAAGGCCTCGTCTGCAATCTTAATGAATCAATCGGAATAATAAATCGTTGATATAATTTAAAAAGAAAGTGAAAATGGCTTCCTTCCCGCGCCATGACGGATCCTGCGTCGCGAGCTAGTTCCGTTCCAAGTTACGCAGCACACGTATGCCGAGGTCATGCTAATTACTAGCCTCACGAAATCGAAAGTCACTCGATTGTCTAGATGTAGGACGCGATCGTATAAAGAAACGTAACATCATATCCTACTTTGAAATATTCCGATCGCGTATTGTTCTCTTTAGTCGCAAATAAAACTAGATTTAAATACCACTTGACTCAACAAAGCAGGTTTTTTTTTCTCGTCATTGATAATCAATATCTTGAGTGCAACGTTTGGTAATACAATTGACCTTTCGCTCGATATATTGACAAGCAATCGATGGCGATCTAAAACAGATACTGAATCAATATTGTTTGAATTTTGAACGTCAGTCTCTAATTGCGGATTTCCGAGATAATTTTGTGGTACGTTGTTTTTTGTCTGCTTTTAAAATGTCTGAGCACGATCACGCTATCCGTTGCAAGGTCGACTGTTAACTTTTGACAGACGATCGTCAGCGCCATGTTGGCATTTCCTAAGGAATGCCTACAGCAGTCTAGCCTAGTCTATGCTTTATTTGACTTGAATATTTTACCAAAAAGTTCATAATAGAATATGATAATGACCAAGAAAGAAGTGCTACAGACGTAAGTACATACGTAGTAGATGCGTGTCTCATTGTCAGACCACTTGTTCAATGTTAGTCAAGTTTGTATTGTACCTATTGTACTCAGTGTACCACCGCGTGATGTTTTGAACCTGTGTGTCGCACACGGTGACGTACTTGTTACATTTGGTATTCTTCTTTGGCTGATTACAATGGTTTTACGTTAACACAGAGATTAGGTTGTATAATATGATAACGGTATTAAGTTTTTTAAACACGTTTCCGGTAAACATCCGTTCTGAATCAACCATACTTTCCATTACATTTAATGTTCTTCATAGATTTTTTTTTTATTTTGCATCTTAATTTTTGATACCAAATTGCAATGAATACCTAATGCATCGGCAAAACGAATAATGCAAAAATAGAAATTGTTTTTGATAACCAGGCAGCTAATGTGATGATTATAAAACTAACTTTCTCGTTGTAAGGAATTCGTTTGAGCTGTTCGAAAATATAAATTCATAATTTCACATTCCCGTTCCGTATCGAGAATTCGCTAGCTTGTTCGTTTCGAGTCGCACGCGAAAACTGGCAAGTTCACGAGCTATGTCGTGCGACATGCGGCTGTTGCTTTAGTCACGGGTTTTCTCGCTACTGTTATGTTTTTTTAAATATTACATGGCATTTCTGTGACCGTTTCAACAGGTAGCTATTATACAACGTCTTTTGTTCACTAGGCTTGGGTGCTATTTTTATACTTCTGGTTTTATAATGGTGTCGGTATTTATAAATATTAACGATTTATTTAAAACATTCCTCTTTTAAACTTTAATTTCCTGCATCAATTTGAATACATATTCACGTTAAAATGTTTTCTCCAAATTCATAAAATCAACCAAAACGTTAAAACGTGAGTGCTAGCCGAACAATAAATGATTATTGAATGGTTGCGTGTCGAATACATGTCAAACAGATACACAGTGGCTTCAGATTATTGGCCCCTGAAACACGCATTATAATCATTATCACGCATATTATATACGAATGCCATGAATTGAGCAAATGTTTGATTTATAATATTGACTCAAACGTGTCTGCCGAAACTAAAACTTTTATACTTTAAAGGTGGTTTAACCTCGCAAAACTTTTTGATATTAAATAATCAATAAAGTAGAAATATGAAGTAAAATAAAAATGGCATGAAGTGTCTAACGAAAATCTTAAATAGAGTTTACTTCAGTAGAGAATTGAGAAAGGTCTAAGTTCAAACAAGGAAGGGACAGATGTTATGAAATTGAAGAATCTGATCTAGACAGTACTAAAGTCGTGAAATGTTTGTAACAGAAAATTAAATAATGAAACATGGAGACGACAACCTTCACAGTCCAATAAAAGCTGTACGGCCTAACCTCGGATTTGTTTTTGAATCCTATTTCAATTTGCGTTCACCAGCCTCTCTTTTGTTCTCTATACAAATAATATAGGTGTGTTATTATTCCTCACTTTGCAGACGTATTGTTATAGTTGAGACAGCGTTTATACATAATTCACTGTAAAACAAAATAACTTCACACAACATTCGACCTTGGGCGAACAGCTGATTTCTACGTCTCAATAAAAAAGTTAAAGTATTCTTATTCAAGTTTATAGAGAACACGGCTCGTGTCCGATACGATTTGTTACGATTGCGCATTTGACCTCAACGAGCGACCGACTGATTTCAAATCGACGAGGAAAAACAATACAAAATTTCGTATTTTAATCGGACGCCGTAACGAGGTCACTTCGCATAGTTCATGAGAGCGCCCGCGCGCCGCCCGTGACAATGACAATGACACTTTTACAGGTTTTTTGAATCCACGATGATTGATTGGCGAAGGCTGCCGAAATTCCGATAGGTGGTTAATTAAGGTTCCGTTTAAACTAGATAATCATCTGACAGTCTATTAAAATATATTCTAGACATTTGTTTTGAAGGTTCAATAAATAGATTATTATTTAGAGTGTGTTAGCCTGCAGTTAGGATGGGCATTCTATATGCTTATCGCAATAAGAGAAATAGTATTACAGATTGCATCAGCTATGAAGACATAGTTTTCTAAAATAAGGCGCCGATTTACTTCTCTTACGCAATACTTTGAGGTTTCGAAATGTTTTGATGCAATGGGCCATGAGCATGCACTTTATGACTTTAAATTGCGTTTCAGTGTTTTCAAAGTGATATTGGCTAGAACAGCAGCTGAATAAGTAAACGAGTGGAAAATAAATGACACATTATTATTTCCTGGTATAATAGATGCAGTAAATAGGTATGGTGTTGAACAAAAAATAACTCGTAAAATTGAAAAATATAAACCTATAAAAGCCGCTAAACTAGCACTAGAAAAGAATATAACTCATTTACAGAATGTAATCACACAAACTTGACTTTAGAAATTCTAGTTCACGAATCCTGTTGCATTTATTATCAATAATGACACCAATAAAATGGGAAGTAGCGCAGCAGGACATAATTATCCAGTGTGACAAGAATTAAATTACGATAGTCTAAACGAGCCGGATAGAATTGATAAAGCAAGCGAGTTGGCGTGGGCAGTTCATGATAAATTGGTATTGTAATCGGGCGATACTTTGTCTAGATAAAGTTAAAAGTAATTTGAACAGGTGGTCAGATAATATGTTCCTGTTTGCTGTTCGTATTTTGTTTTGACGTCTTGTTTTTTTTTGCAGTTGTATTATTTTCGGTCTTTTACCTGTCTCTGTTTCATCAGTTTTTGATTCTGCTAACTCTTTAGTGTTAATTCATTAACTATTTTATTTTTATCATCAATATTATCTTCAGATTTCTGTTTTAATTCATTACTTGCAATTCTTTTCGTAAAGCTTTTAAAATCAGCTCCAACAATACAATTAACATGTAAATTCGCTTCCATTTCATTTTAAAGCAAAATAAAAGAACTAAAGATGCACATTAAAGTAATTGATTAACTTTTTTATGGCAAGAAGAACCATATCTGACACTTGTTTTTGTTTGTAATTTGTTGAGTTTCATTTCACACATAATTTTGGATGAGTACGCAACAGGTAGCAATTCATTGCGCAGTCATCTTTACAAGTATTACTTCAGAGCTGTAATTTTCTGGCTTGTTTGTATACTGCTAATATGTTGACCTGTGACACTTAGCAGGAAGCATCTCATCATCATATTTAATCAATCTATAATGTTCTCTCAGCTGGGACATACGCCTCTTTCCTTCTTGAGGGAAGCTGGCTGTAATCCATTACACGGTCCCAGTGTGGATTGGTAATGTTACCATGTCTTCGAATTTTTGTGTATAATATATACTGGTTTTGTCACGATGTTTTTACTTAAACGTGTCAAGATCAGTTTTGATAGTATTACATACAAATATTACAAAATAGTAATAACTAGATTCATGTTATTATAGTAATTACTTTTTAGAGGTGAAAGAACTAATAGAACATATCCGTGTTACAAAGCGTGTGCACTTAAAACTGTCGTGATATTTACAAGCTATTTATGTTTTATTTCTTACCTATCACTGTTACTTATATTAAGGCATTTGTGTGTAAATTATGAATGTAGGTAACCATAGGTTGTTTTTTCTTATTCTGCGTCATCTTAGCCTAGAAGATGTCAGGAAGATCAAGAAATTCAAGTTAATATGGGAAAATATTATAGAATTTATAACAACTATTCATTCAGAATGACTTTGAAGAATAATACACCACAGTACAAATATCAGTAACAAAATCAATAGAAACGATACAGACGTTATGACAGACTTGGAAATAGACAAGACTAATATTACACAATTTTTGTTCAAAGACCATTGAACTCCAACAATGGACCACTTAAATAAAATCGCTTTACAACGTCTAATGGACAAACATTTATTACTCACTCATTGGTTTCAATGCTACCATATATAGACACAATAAACTATTTAGCAACATAAAAGCATGGTCATTGAACAAATATGTAAGTTTTTATTGGACTATGTGGGTAATCTTGCATTTTGGGAAATGGCGATCAGCCAGAAAACTTCGTGGAGGCATTTAAATTGCAGAAATAGGCACAGAGCAGACTTTTGCAAGTTTGAAAACGAAAGTGCTTGGGCTGATTTGCCAATTAATTCAGAATAGTCATATAACGACATTTATGAAGCGACAAAAATTGATGACGCAAAAATCTTCTCCGCAGTAAAACTATAGTCAATCACTGTGCATCAAATAATGGCATTCGTTTGAATAAACAAACGCACCCAAATCCTATTTGCTTATAGCTAACCTTGATAGCATTGCTAAGTAATGAATAGGACGCAAAAAAATATTGTCAGGCATCAATTCAATAGTTCTCGGAAGCTTCTAAATTATGTCATTCATTTGTCTGATTTTATTTTTAGGCTTTTAATAGCACTGTTTGCGTACTCATTCATTAACAACGGTGTGTAAAATTCTATCGATGTAACAAAGCATCTATTACGAATTAACGTGAAGATGAGACTTAGGTAATAAAGACCAAAGGTGGCCAATGAAAGATAAAATAACCAAGCTTTCTATATTTCCTTAAGAGGTAATCTAAAGTCATTACATTGTGTTTCCTCAATAAACCCGATGCGTCGTGTTCACAAACAAAGATTACTACAGTTAAGATACCTATCTGTCGTTACTCGTAATCGAGCACTAACCAGCTGTTTCGCGCGTATTTTTCAAGGCAACGCGTAAATTGTAATGTAACCAAGAGATTTCATTTTCGTTCTCCGTGTTATTATTATTTTAATACTACTCATTTTTTGTACAGTTAACATTCCTGTAATATTGCACGTTACCTTGAGACAGACCGGCGTCATTAGTAGTATAGACACGCCAAACTACTCCGAAATTCCTCTGAGTTGTGACAAATCTAAGATATTAAAGGGCAATCGTTTGTTTTGTTGCAGAGCGAGTCGAGCTACACTTCATCAGAGGAAGGCTGCGGTGGAGGCGAGCGTCATGCCGTACTCAGCTACGAGCAGGTGCGTCGGCTCGGAGACGTCATGGATGAGGTGGTGGCCATCCACGGGCGCGGAAACTTCCCCACGCTGCACGTGCGCCTGCGCGAGCTGGTGGCCGGGGTACGCGCGCGGCTCGAGGCACCGCAGAGTGCGGGTGGCGCCGGCGTGTGCGTGCATGACGTGCGGCTCAACGGCGGTGCCGCCTCACACGTGCTGGCCGACCGCGCGCAGCCCTACTCCGACATCGACCTCATCTTCACGGCCGAGCTGCCCACCGCACGGCATTGCGACCGCGTCAAGGCCGCGGTGCTCAGCCACCTAGCCACTCTCATGCCGCCCGCCACCCCGCGCCGCCGCGCCTCCCCGGCCGGCCTAAAAGAGGCCTACGTCTCCAAGATGGTCCGCGTGAACTCAGATGGCGACCGCTGGTCACTGATATCGCTCGGTAACTCACGCGGACACAAGTCCGTCGAGCTCAAGTTCGTGGACAACATGCGCCGCCAGTTCGAATTCTCCGTGGATTCATTCCAGATCGCTCTGGACTCGCTCCTCGCGTTCCACGAGTGCGCTCAGCTACCCATCGGAGAGAACTTCTACCCGACCGTTGTCGGCGAGTCTGTGTACGGCGACTTCAATGAGGCTCTGAGTCACCTCGCCGAGAAACTGATCGCGACGCGGCAGCCTGAAGAGATCCGTGGCGGTGGCCTGCTCAAGTATTGCGCGCTCCTCGCCAAGGGCTACAGGCCGGCACGACCAGACAAAATCAAAATCCTTGAGCGCTACATGTGCTCGAGGTTCTTCATCGACTTCCCCGAGCTCAACCAGCAACGCGCCAAGCTCGAGGCCTATCTACGGAACCACTTCGTCGGCAGAGAGGAGGAAGCTCTTAAGCATAGGTTGGTTTACGTATTTGTCTAAACTTTGTTCTGAAACTTGAGGCTAAAAAATATTTTTTCGTTGTAACAGTTATTTTCCTCCATAAAGTATGTTATCCGTTTTAACATACGACGTCTTTTGCATGTCACAATTCTTCATGATTACTGAACTATTTCATCGTAGAATTATTCATCAAGTTAACTTCATGCATCTGGTTTAAGACCACCTACAACTTTGTAACCCACGTGGAAAACCAACCAAGATATAATTGTGTGCTGTGCTTTTTTAATATTGTTGTCCATTATTGCAGATACTGTATAACACAGTTGACGCTAACTGGCGGTGTCGCTCGGTGCAGGTACCTGACCCTGCTGCACGGCGTGGTGCGCGAGTCCACGGTGTGCCTGATGGGGCACGAGCGGCGGCAGACGCTGGCGCTCATCGAGGCGCTGGCGTGCCGCGAGCTGTGCGCGCGCGCGCCCGTCATGGTGCCGCAGTACTACGTGTGCGTGTGCGCGGCGTGCGCGGCGTGCGCCGGCTGCGCCGCGTGCGCGCAGTGCGTGCCGTGCGCGCCGTGCGCCGCGTGCGCCCAGTGCGCGCCGCCCGCGCCGCCCGCGCCGCCCGCGCCCTACTGCGAGTGCTGCCACGCCGCGTCGTGCCCGGCGTGACCGCTCCGCCCGTTCGACCGACGATGAATTTAGTGCCAAATGTATATAATACGGATAAAAAAATGTATGTACGCGTAGGAGCGGGCGGCGGCGCCCCGCGCGTCTATTGCTCACTGTCCGCCGATCAATTCGCTCGTCAATTGTCCCGCTCGGCCCGCCGCGACGTGAAGTAATTTCTAGTCGTACTCCTTTCGTGTTGATAAGTTAATATGCTAGCAGTACGAAAATTATCGTTCACGTGGATTGTGACGGACGCGCCGCTAGATAGTGAATCCGAGTCGATGGTCTGCCTATATAAAAAGACTAGTTAGTTATTTTTAAGCTTGTATGTATAGAAGTCGTCTCCATAAAAGTAGTGGCATGTCTCTCGCCGTCGAAATATCACCGAGAAGCGGACGGTCGGATACGAGTTTTATTGCTAACTAAGTGAGAACATTTGTTGCGAGAATTGATAACTGGATAACTTGGACGACTTATACTAACGGAGGAGCGTGTGTACTTATTGCAGGAACAATTTGTAAAGTAACAAGCCCGGCCTTGTCAGACGGCCTTAATGCGAGTATGTACGTTTGTAGCAGTAGACCCCTCTCGTAACGCAGCCAGCGCGGTCGCCTCCGCTCCTCACTCTCACACACGTCAACATCTATTTTACTATGTATTTATCAATCTGAAAGGATGTATGTATACACTTACACGTTTCGTGATCGCTCTAGTATTGTATACGGCTTGGCGTACGAGTAACAAATTAAGATACACATAGAAAAATATAAAATGATAAAAAAAACTTTAAATACCCAAAAAAATATATTATACTAAGGTGTGTACAATATTAAAGTTCACGCTTTTTTTAAATAATAAAAAAATACCATTATAAAAAATATTTTAAGAACATTTACAAGTAGTGGAGTCACGTTTAGTAACAGAGTACTTATGAACATTTTTTTTTACTTTTAACGTCTCATCAATGACAGTTTGTATTAAAGCTGTAGATGTATGGAAAATGTGATTTAATTGTTGTATTAATTAACCATGTTGTCGATGATATAATATCTACTTACATTACATTATGTAGATTAAATCCAATAGAGAGATATATTATTATTGTTGTATTTTAATGAGATATAGAATATATGAACGATGGTGTAAACAGTGTCCGGCCAATACGTGAATGTGTTAGATATTTTGCCAAATGCATATTCAGAGATAGAAATTCTATATTTATACACATTGCATGAACTTTGTAGTGCTTTTACTAAGCAGTTTGTTATGTAGTATATTTTGAGTAGCGGAAGATATATCCGAAGTAATCAAGTACAATCATATTATAGAGTTAACCTTTATAGTTAACTTCGGAACAATTTATCGAGTTTATGAACGAATTTTCCCGACTTGCTCACTGTCGAACCAAAATTTAAGATCTCATTTTTTAAACTCTTGAAAAATTCTTTTGGGATTGTAGTGTTGTATTGTAAACACTTTAACTGTTATCATATGCTTGTTATCTTAGCTGAACGTCATTTTATGACTTTGAGATGATAAAACATTTGATGCAAGTTAAACATGTTCAGTGATCCGTTACACTTGTGCGACTGTCTAGTGCAGCTTGTCTTTGTGTATATTTTCTTCAAATTGTATTGGAATGGAATGTAACCAGCACTAGAAAGGATATTTTGGAATATTACCGCTACGAAGCAAATCACCATGAGTGCAACGGAACACGGTAATCGTCAAACGGTAGCCCTAAAATTAGAAATAGTATGCAGTCGTCTGTACTTAGAAATAAATGAAGTACATAAACATAGTTAACTGAATCTAAACTTTATTCCATATGTAATAAGAGTGAATGTAAGTTAATTATCACTAGTGTTACTTGCTATATCGAGACAGGCGTCTAAGTTGTGATTTGTAGTCTTTTCGACAGGTATTTTAAATGTCATTCTATATTGTCACTATATTTATTATAAATAACTGTGATTGTTATATCTATATTATAAATCAGCTATTGGCAAGATCAGTTAAGAACTACCTCCTCGCGTGAGTAAAAAAAATATATTCGATGGTATATTTTTGTGTTTTTCTCTCTACGACTATTGAGATAATTGTGTAGGTATTTTAGCCGTAGGGTACCAGTAATTTACCAGTTTGTGTGTAAGTTCTTAAAGAAGTAGTTTTCAAACGTGTTTGTAGACATTTTAATCGCGAGTTCTAATTCATATGTTTTTAAGAAACTTGGCTCATCTACATAATTATTTCTTTGGTCTGGGCCGAGTTCACTATTCCGAATTTGGAAATCACTCAACTCTCCAAACATACGTAAAGATTGGGTTTAATTCGAGAACAGTGGAAACGTACCGAGAGATGCCTGTTAGCTTATAAAGCTTTTCCATATACAGAACATGACGTGGCTAAACGCTTCCAAAAACAACGGTCTAAATATTTCAAATTCTTTGCAAAGAGAGACATTGCAATATAGTTTAGGGTTTTTTCTAAAGTTACCATCAGTTTTCAGCTAGCCTTATTTTATAATTAATTTTTAATTCTAATGAGCACTGGTCAAAAGGCGTTCTCGTGCAGAAGTTGTTTGTTTGTTATTTATGTATATATTGTTGAATAATGGTTCTGTGAATTTGAGATACTTTTATGCTAATTTCTGAAAGATTGTACTTAATTTTCTACATATCAAACCAAACAAAAGGCAAGGTATCACACAGCACTAAGAAGATAAATCAGAATAAGCATTGTTGAGTTTTGTGAGATCTAGCTTGGAGTTTGTTTTTGAATTTATATAGTACCAAGTTTTCTAATAAATATTGTTACTTCACTCCTGAACTTACTTGATGATTATCTAAACAGTATTATCAGCTAAAATACTACGTATGTTTCTGAAAATACTGCTTATTATTATGTTGAAATTGCATTATTAAAACCGGTTGAGAGTCACATTTTGGCACACGAGACGTAAACAAATACACGTGACATTCTGTCTCGACTCGATATTGAAATAAAATTATCTTGAATAACTTGATACAATTTACATAATACGTGTCAAAAAGTAAAATGTTGCGATTGGTTTGAATGCTAGTCCTTATGTTGAGCATTTAAACGGTACTTGTTTCCAGTATAAACGAAAAAAAAAGGGTTGACTTAGCTAACGGTTACTATCAGATGGCGGTTCTCTATCAAAATAATTTAATTCTATATGAAATAAATTATTGACTTTGATTCCATAATATCTGCAATACTTTATACATAATATTTGTGTCCAGAGATGCTCAACATATTGACTACCGTACTTTTTAAAGATATTGAGTTTTATATTTTTTGTGTACTTCGATGACATGAAACGTGTCTCTGAAACGAAAATTCGTTAATTATGCAAAATTAATTATAATTTTAATACAATCAAACACTAGAAGCATTTACTTATCTATTTATAAAATGTTGGTACTAAGATCGAGTTGTTTGTTCAAAGAAACGAAAACATTGATAAAGTTTTCATTGATAAAGCTGTAGCCAAGTACATGATTTTCTGAGGTTTTGTTTCAGTGAAGAAAGAATTTGTTCTTAAATATGTGTAAGAAGAGTTGATTCTTGTGGAAGTATAGCACGTGAACGCCGTAATTAAAAGCGTGGTTTCGCAGAACTGGAGGCGTCGGCAATTAGCAGCGATGTGGCATTTAGAATACTGTTTTACAATCTACCAGTACAAATGTTTACGACTGTAATTACTTTGTGGGTGTGACATTACAGAAGCTACTGATAGTTAGAATGTAATTGAGAAATTTACCAATTTGCAATACAGCCTAGTAATTTATATATTTTGAAGTTTATTCTTTTTTCTCTTACAGTAGAATTTTCTTCAAATTATTCACTTTTAAAAATCAGTCACTTTGCCGTAAGAGTCCTTCAGGCAAATCAAATTCCAACCATAGTCACAACGATATCTGTAGCTCCAACCCACATATATACAAACACACAGACATACAAATAGTTGTGACAGCAACGCTACCACTTCTCCCGCATCGCTGCTTCCTGCCCGCCCTCTAACTTCTCCGAAGCACGCGTGTCGCAGCCCTCGCTCATATGTTAAAAGCGAACGTTCGACACACCGACTCTCTAGATTAGGGGTTGCTAGGCCTTACATTATATAAGCTTATATTAGGTTATTGTCAAGTATATTTACATTATAGTTATTATTTTTTTCTCTTCCAAGTTGCCTGTTTCGTGTTACACGAATCGCGACGATGTGTTGTTACGATACATAATTACTATTATATTTGTGAGGAGTTTTAAGCTATTGTAAATTTTACAGAAATAAAAAATGTTGTGAAAATAAATTATAAAAAAGTGATATAAACAGTGAATCTGTGTCTTTTATTTTTTACCTGATGGGATGGAGTCCTTTTTCACAATCTTAAAAAAACTTTTAAATCATATAATGATTTTATGGGAAATTTTAATCAATCAGTTTACCAGTCAACTGGGTGCCAGTAAAAACATTGAGATACTGCCTATCTGGCTGCCAAAACCCAGGAACTTGCCAAATCTAATGTCACCAAGGTGTATCGTATATCTTACTACCCAGTTCCTAGGTAACACAATACCTCTTGGTGTCAGTTGGGAAATTTTCATCAATGAGCAGTTAATCCTGCTGCTGATCCAAGGTAAATACCTTGCCATAATCACCGTTTGATAAGCAGAATAATTATCGTTGTGGGTGTTAAAATATCTACAAAAGTGAATGAACGTGAAGCAAGTTTTGTTACTATGCTGATAAATGCAGATGACCATACGCTGATGGAAAAATGAAGATCTGTCAATGTTCCTGTATACATAATTTAACATACACAAATAAACGCACACATATTAGTACATTAAACCACATAAAAGCAGATGGATGGCAAATAGATAACTGAAATGTTAATTATATAGGAAAATTATTAAGTGGTATTCCTCTCTCCTAGACACTGTCTGCATCTAGAATGTTGGTGTGCCCGACAGGGTCCATAATTGTTTCTGTAACTTTTATTTACCACCTGTATGTACATTATGAATGCAATAGATTTTTATTTGAATTTGAATTTGCAATGAGTGAAAAATATATAAAGATAATTTTGATGTATGAGGTAATCTCCATTTTCTACCTTCATTGGTAGAATGCTACCTATGTACACTATTAATGAGTGCGAAATACACGGATCCTTTAAGATAGGCCATGAAAACGAAGCTGTGGTTAAAAGTTACTGTTGAATAGTAACAATGTTCATATTAATACCTAATCTTAGAAATCATCATCTTCCTGCCCTTGTCCCGTGCTACTTGGGGTCGACGCAACACGTTTTCCTCTTCCATACCGTCCTGTCCCCCGTCAGCGTCACGCCATCACCCATTCCCTTTTCTTTCATATCACTCCTCACACAATTCTTCCATCTTTTCTTTGGCCGCTCCCTCCCACTCCATCTATCCACATTTATATTCATAACTCTTTTAGTAACATGCGTTTCATCTCTCATCATCACATGACCATACCAAACATAGAAATGCAACTGGAAAATCATAATCTGTCGAAAATCGTAACCTTTTTAATACAATAGTGTAGTTGACAAAAAATATCTATGTAGTCCGTCAATTAGATAACCTAACAAGTAAAATTTAAAAAACCCCCGGCACATTTATCTTGCGAATACATCCCGATTCAAACAGTAAAACGCCCATAACTTTTGAACGGCTGAACCGATTTTATTCAAACATAGCTAAGAACACTCTCGACACAATCACCTTTCAAACAAAAAAAAACTAAATCAAAATCGTTAGTCCGTTTACCCCTCTTTTTCCGTCAGGGGTTAAAAATATTAAACATGTATTTTTTCTTTTGCCACGTCAACAAAAAAATACGACGATACAGTGCGTTGAAATATCGTGTGACATCACGGTGTGCTACAGTTTATACTGACAAAGTGACGTGACAAGCCCCCACTCCTGTATATTGATGCGCTTTATCTTTGTCAATTTTTATTTACTTAATAATATTATAAAGATGATAGATTTGTATTTTTTAACCGACTTCCCAAAAAGGAGGAGGTTCTATGTTCGACTTCAAGTTTGTTTTTTTTTTTGTGTATATTCACCGATTACTCCGTTAATTGGGGACCGATTTTGAAAATTCTTTTATTGTTGGAAAAAGTATGTTCCGAAAATGGTCCCATTTTAATTTGGTGAAGATCTGATGAAGAACTTTGGAGATATACAACAGAACTCTTCAATAAATAACGGCAAATCTCTCGGGATTGCTGCAATCGCATGTCTGTTTGTTGTTTATAACATTTCATAACATAACACCACGCCAGTTTGCTCTTAAGGGGTAAGCAGACCTCTCATTTCACCGGTTATGTTCAAGTTTCATGAAATCTATTCTGGCGAAATAGTTCCCTTACTAACTTGCCTATTAGGTACGTACAACTAAAAAGTGAAAAATAAAAAAACTTTTTGCAAAAAAATACTACTGACTTCCAAATACAAAACTACAAAGTGAAAAATAACTTAATTTTTTGAAGTCGGTGTACATAAACTGCAAAAAAATGGTACCTACGAAAGACACCGACTTCAAAAAATTAAGTTATTTTTCACTTTGTAGTTTTGTATTTGGAAGTCGGTAGTATTTTTTTGCAAAAAGTTTTTTTTGTATGTAACGAATAAACTTAAAAACTAGGGGACCGATTTAAAAAAAAAAAACTCCTTTGGGAAGCTACACTAGTCGTGGGTGACCTAGGCTACCTTTTCTTCTAGGCCGTCTTTTATCCCTTTATTCCCACGGGAACGGGAAGTGCGTGGGTAAAACCGCGAGGCATCCGCTAGTAATAATCTAATACCAATATATATAATATGTTTGTGTTTGTACCGAATAGGCTCCGAAACTACTGGAAAAAAATTCTTTCACCTATGGAAAGCCAGCCTATTCTCGAGTAACATTGGCTATAATTGTGACGGGAGCGAAGCCGCGGGGGTCAGCTAGTAATATTATAAAGAGGAAATATTTGTATTTTTTTATGTAACGAATAAACTTAAAAACTACTGTACCGATTTCAAAAACTCTTTCTCTGTTGTGATGCTACACTATCCCTGGGTGACAAAGGCTACCTTTTAACCCTGTATTCCCACGAGAACGGGAATTACGCAGGTGAAACCGCGAGCCGTTCCCTAGTATTTAATAAAGCAAAACATACGGGTGTAATATTATTTGATAATCTCACTGACGGACTAAGCAGAATTATCATTTTTCTACCCAAGAAACATCCCAATTATCTTTTTGCGGAAATCCCTAAACATAAAATATCAAAAACTGTTTATACAAGGTGAAATGTTGCGCTAATCAATTCAATCATAAGATAATCTCAAAAAACATCGTACCTAAACCTAATTGAAGATATATGAAGCCTTCATTATTCAAGTTTGTAAAGCGCTCTGATAACGACGGTTTTTAACACCTACTGTGGATTTTTTTATTTATTTAGATAATGTAAGAGCTGGCCATCTAAGCTATTCAAAATCAATCTGTCTGGCTTTTGTTGGGGTCGGCTTCCAGTCTAAACGGATGAAAGTGAATATCAGTATTTTATATGGAACGACTGTCTATCTGACCTTCACAACCCAGTAACTGCGTAACACGCTACACCGTAGCAAAACTTGAGTCAGATTTTCTGGCATAACAAGAAACGATCCAGGACTCCAGGTGTTGCAGCAACGACAGCTTCATATCGCCAAAGTTAGACATTGGCCAAGAGTCAACGTAAGTAAAACTAACTCAAGAGTTACTCTCGTTGGTATCAGAAATTCGTTTTTGAGTAATAAGCTCGTTTCTCGGAAACAGGAGACAATTCCAAAAAAAATACCTTTTATGTGGGAAATAGGCAAGACAAAGTCATCAAAACAGACAATGTCCTAGTATGTCACCCCAAAGATCTCAATCTATGAATGACCTTTGACTTTAACCGTGACCTTGGTATAATTTTGTGGCATTTATGTTACATCATAACTATCACCATCTGCCTAGCCTTTGCCTAAATACGTATATGTTGGGGTAGGCTCTAATCAGCGGTTTTGTTGCATGAGTACTTTCGAACGAGAATTGGATTTTAAAAAACCTTCTCCTGTGTTTTCCTATGTGTGATAGTAAGAGAATACTAGGCCAAAAATTCGTATTAAGTTTAGCCAGTTCCGAGTCCCAAACGAATTCGGGTTTTAAGAGTAAACCAGACGTTTGCTTCTCAGTTATAATATTTTATTCCAATAAAAAAAAAAAAAATTAAGCAAACTTTTTAGGTTACCGTGCATTGTCATCCAAAACAAACGTGTATGCAAAATTTCATCTTAATCGGTTGAGGGGCTTTAAAATTCAGTTGCAAGATTTGACCCGAACACATACATACATAGCAAGTTAATAAAAAGCTTGTAAAAATACTTCAGGTTAATTATAAATTGATCTAAAGATTTGAGCACAATGTACCCAGGTGCACGTTTACTATTATATACTACAAAGCACTAGGTAGACTCAAGCTCAAGTAAAACAAATAAATTAATATGATAAACAAATTAACAAAACCATAATACCAATAAAGAAGCCTACGAACTGTCCAAAATCAATTACACTATAGCGGTCCTCTTAATGCTGAGACAACTATAACTCAATCACATGGACCAAAGAAATGTATTTCAGACTAATTCTGTTAGTCGTTTATCCCACGCTACGCCCTGGCAAAGATCATCACGCGGGCTCTATTGTCTCAGAATTAACTTCAAAGGTTAATCATGGATCTAGTCTTTGACTTTATTCATTTAATTAATAGCAATTTGTATTGTGAGAGAAACAAAGAGATAGCTATCCTTAATTTAATATGCAAATGCCGATGGTATTAATTTTCTTTATCATAAAATGAAGGTTTAAATTAAAACACAATTTTTATCAACTCGAATTCTTTGAATGACTAATTGTGTTTCTTTATCTAGCGATTAGTCATAAGTATTATAATCAGGTAGATTCTAATGATTATCGTAGATAAGTCGATAAGTTTCACTGATATGTAAATTAAATACTGTGACATATACGAGCATAATTCTTAATAAAATAATATGATGTCATGATACAGGAATAATAGAACCACTAAGAAATAAATAACAGGAGAAGAAGCCATGTTGCGTCGACCCTAAATAAATTGGGATACGGACAAAATAATAATGACTATATGAATAACAAAAAAGAATCTACACCGTAGCGTGAACTAGAGAATACATCAGTTACTCATAAGGACTCCGTAAGTGAATAACTAAACATTGATTTAGTTTTCGACGAAGGAATCTCAAAGTATAAGCCATATTTGGTTTCTGACGTTGGTCTACATGATTAAATTATAGGTTTGTGATATTTTCGTAGAACTAGAGAAAATTTACCTTGATGTGTGCGTACATTGGAGGTGCTTTCAAGGCTAGTTTTCAAATTGATGAATTGTTTCTCGTGTTGATAATAAAAACCGCCATCTTCTATCTCTACACCACCTTAAGGTCGACTGGTAGAAAATGCCTAAGGAATTTAAAAGTAGGTCTTTGTACTTGCTGTTTTTACTTGCACATAGAGTTTAAGTAAATAAATAATAAGAAACATGCTAACGATAAACTTCAACACAGAACCAAACTATACTCGTACATAGATGATTAATTCAAATACTAACCTGGGACTAAAATAGAAAATGGGAAGGCCACAAATATTAAAAAAAGATGAGCCTATGTTTTTGTTATCAGTCTATTTCATAAGAATTACAATTTTATTGTAATCCAATAACGGGAAACTAACAGACGTAACTGTACACTGGCCTAAATACAATCATGCAATCGATTCAAAATAGAAGTTCACACTTCCCGACATGCGACTTGAGAACATCGATGAATCAATCATGAAGAACGAGAAAGATGATATTTATCAACATACGCTTGCATCATTAGAGAGGAACATAACTTTCATAACCAATGGAACCTTGGTTTTTGAAAATTACATTGAACATGCACTCAGGCAATAAAAATAATATAAAGTATATTATAGACGCATTTAATGTCAAGTATATGAACGCTGTAATAGATGGGAGTGGAATTCATTGATAAATAAAATTCGCTTATATTTCACAAGAATGATGTCACTTTAAGTCTGCGGTCAATAAAAGTAAAAGAATCAACATATTTGCATACTTGAAATTTATGTGATATATTACACTGATAATTTAAAAAAATGCTGATTTCATTTAGCTAGATAATGCTAAAGGCGGGTACATATTTGAATGTCTAAAATTAAAATACCTACGGATAAAAAGTCACTGTTCAAAACATCAAAAATTTGATTGCCCATATCTAAGCACTAACGCTGTAACATGGACATATTGTAAAACAAACCATTTTTAAAAGAGTAACCGTGGAGTTTCTTGCTGGTTTTTCTCCATAGGAAATGACCAACCCGAACCGTGCACCTTTTGTCAACGTTTTATAAGTGCCCATGTAAGCCTATGTGAATTAAAAAAATGATTTTGATTGCATTTGCAGCATTTGTATTGTGATTATACTCGGGCCTTCTCTGCTGGAGAAGAGACCTTTATTATCACATAATATTGAAGACAAATAAATACTCCAAAACCCTTCAGCCCTGAATGCAAGTCGTGCATGTATCAATGCCTTATATCGGGTAAACAAGACGGCCCTGAACGATATTTCCCAAGTCATGTTTCGATAGTTAAGCCCTCGGAGCATACGTGAGGTGCAAAGCAAATCACGGATTTTGATCCAATCTGTTACAATGCCATTAAAATTTTGATTGCTTTTTTGAGAAAATTGAAGATGCATGACTGGTGCATGTTTTGGGTTTTTAATCAGGAATATCTTAGTACCTACATGTCTGTAGCCCGTGGTCTGGATTGAAGGTCGCTCGCTACAAAACACACACATTATCCTCGCCTCTCATGCTTGAGGTCGCGGGTTCGAATCCGGGCAAGTACCAATGTGACATTTTCAATTCATATGTACTTCCTAAGTTTATCTTGGACATCGCTGAAAATGGAGAAGGAAAACATCGTGAGGAAATCTGCACCATAATTGTGTAATTTCAAACAGTACCTAACGGATTGTTTTCCTTGCATTCATTGCTTTATATGTTCAAAAATCCGTCTACTCGACAGCGTAAAGCACGCAATGAATATTGTTGAGTTACCAAAATTAATGGGGAAGGGGTGTGCTCCGTGCTGTTAAAACAGATAGGTACGCAATTAGGGTGCTGGACTTATAGTGAGTTTATTGTACTCCATTGGTGTAATTGCTGCAAGGTGTGTCAGTGCGAGGATAAACAAATAAATAAATAATAAACACATGCCCTTTTCACATGGGTGTAGGCACAACTACAGAATGCCATCAGTTACGATCTTTACGTAATCCTTTTGTTCACAGATCTTTAAAATTACTGGTAAAATGTGAGTGTACCCCTAAATCCATCAGATACATACTCCTGATTTCTGAATTAAGAATTTAACATTGAGAATTTGTCAAACTATACCTCAGCTTGAAAAACTGTCAACTGTGTTTGCGTAACTCGAAATACTTAATTCTGAAACCGGCCCTTACAAGCATAATAGTTATATTCAAGAGACTTATTGCTCTTAATAAATGGAGTCTATTAATTTCAACCCAGCCAGGACTCAATACCGCTTACTTGGAGTAAGTTTGAAAGTTCAGAGTTCATTCGGTGAAGTATTGGCACTTTAACTTTAATGTTATTATTATTCAAGCGTACCTTATTAAATTGCAATACGATACTTTTAATTCCTTGGAGAATAGCTTGTTTCTTGAGAACTTTATACCCATGTTTTATATTTTGTCCAAATTTATTAACAATATTCTTCTCTTTACTTTGTATTTGTCTAAGTTGATTTGTGTCTGTGTCAAATAAATGTTTTCTAGTCTATTGTTATTCATCGATTGCGTCATATTATTGGGTGTTATTGTGATTATAGGGATTTTATATTGTGATTTGGGAAATGTCCCAGTTGCAGGATATGCCGTATTTTTGTTATCAATTACTTTTTTGGTCTTTAAAAACTATATTGACGTTTTGGAATTCAAAACTATCCCAAATCTATTTTCGTCAACAACATTTTTAACTTATTATAATTTGTTTTTTCAGTGGAAATTCTCGGCAGCAGACTGTAATCTAGAATCATTCTGTTTCTTCTTTGTATCGATGGCACGACAGTAATTAATAATTTGCCGGGACTCCCGGAAATTTTTTAATTGCTCCGGACTTGGCGCACATAAATTATCTTTCTATTTAACATAGTACTTAAATATAACATAACTGGTGAACAAATTGAGGATGCGGCTGGTGGTACACCTTTTTTTAGCAATTAAGGACAGAAGAAGAGTGATATTTTATAATGTTATGAAATTTCCTGGCAGATCTTGTTTTCTTACTAGCTGATTACAGCCTAGAAACAACAACTATACTTTGTACTCATGAGATAAATCACTTAGTAACTACAAACCACTCATTCGCCACTCCTTTCCATCTCATAACCGTAAACTCCTTACATTAGGATACTAATGCAATTCATTATTGTTTAACAGTTCAGGTTCAACAGCCGATTCTTTATTTATCTAGAACGTATTAGCATAATGGGATGCGGTTGGTACTGTAGGCATGCAGAATGGACAGAGGCCTCCTCATTTGGACATAGTATTTAAAGGAAGGCAAATCTTGGAAAGATAAAACGATCCTGCTGCCAAACTTTGACTTTTTCTAGAATTGTGATTGAACCACCTCACAAGCTTACAGTGTTATCTTTTATCACTAGGTACGACCTACAGAAATAATATATATTAAAATTATTTATTTCACATACAACTAAAAACCGTTAGAATTTAAGCTAGTCCACGGTTCGAATTTGATCGTTTGCTATGTAGAAGAACCGGCAAGAAACGCTACAGTTACTCTATTAAACAAGTAATCGTTTTTTTACAATATTTTCATAACAAGTCTTAATAGGTATGAGAGTAAATGTAGACCAGTCAACAAAGTATCAAGTAAGTACTTAAGATAGATATTGGTCCCACAGTTGGTTCGTCTCTTTGTATAGAGATGTAAATTTCATGAATTTCTCAGTCCATTCTCCATGTCTATGGTGGTACCGCACCGGAGATCTTAATATTCCGAATGTGTGATTCAGTATTCGGGGCAAAAGGAACAGACTGGAAGGATATTAGGAGTCTTGTTGGCTTAACCTATTCTAGGGAAGGCGATTTTGTTCGGAATAGAATGGTAAATTGTAACGTGAATTAAGAGACAACCTTAAATATATTCTAGTCTATGTCTCAACAATATGTATGTATTTTTGTTGTATATTTTTCTGTAAAAGGTAACGTCTAAAAATATCTACTGATTATAAATTATCAAAGAGAATTATTTAATTGATGTAACTAGCCTCAAGTCATCCAGTACAACACATCGAGAAAAAGGTTTACCTAATTCAATCTACATTAAAAGCCACACGGGCACGGGAAACAATTATAGGTTATTCACACATACACGTGATAATTTCTCTCATACAATTCCCTACGATAATAAATGACACATGTTTTTCATTCTAATAAAACATCAACATGCAACGCAATGTCGCGCGTGTGGTCTCAACAATAAACAGATATATATATATGTATTCAATGTGATGACAATCATGAACTAGAACTTAAAGTCCAAATCTCGATAACCTTTGCTACTTTAATGATAACCTTATTTTATACTATGAAGTGGAAACTTCAGGGACAAAAGAGATGAGGATATGCACGTTGTATAGCACTGCCTTTTTCTTTGACTATAATGTTGCTATGATTGCCTAGTAGTTCAAATGCAATTAGTATCAGCTGTTTTTATTGTATTGTTTATTGTAGTATCAATGAATCTAAATATATATATGACTTGTGAAACATGGTCAAATGTGTGGGGTCAGAGAGTCGCAACTCTGTTTTAATCTAGTAGGGAAATTACTAATTCAATCAATTTGCCTAGCATTCTCACAATTCTGTTGGGATCAGCTTCCAGTCTGACTGGATGAATACCTGTATTTTAAACCCGATGGAAAAAAGGGGTGTTATAAGTTTGACGTGTGTTGCTGTGTAGCTGTGTGTCTATCTGGTATTATAGCTCCTAAACGGATGAACCGATGTTGATTTAGGTTTATTTTTGTTTGAAAGGTTTTAGAGAGTGTTCTTAGCTATTTTTTATTATAAAATTGGTTTAGCCATTCAAAACTTCTCCGCATTTTACTCTTTGAAACTGGGTTTTTTTCGCAAAATATGTATAACCAACCTCGACAAAAGGAAAGAGACCAGGGAGGCTTTTGGATTGCTAAGGGAACATCCAAGCTAGTAATAATCAGCTTAACGTTTTTTCCGAGGCACGGAGGAGCTTGTGATTTAATGGATCCATCCATGGACCCATCCACGGAACAACCTCGACAAAAGGAAAGAGACCAGGGAGGCTTTTGTCCTGCAGTGGCCACATCCAATTTAGTACTAATAATCAGTGTTGCCTGACTGCTTTCATTATTGAATTAAACGTGGTAGCTATCTTGAGTTCATGCTTTAGCGTATACTGTGTATTTTCTCTGTCACTCACCGTGTCATTCTTCTTTTTTAGAGTCGATGGTGATTGAACTGTTAGACAGTTAAGGCCCAGTTGGAAGCCTCGTTTATAGTGGTAGTAAACCCAACGGATGGTCGATGAGGCTGAAAAGTACTGGAGTGGCGGCCGCGAACCGGAAGACGCTACGTTGGAAGCCCTCCTATATTATGTTAAGTTAGGGGGGTTTGGTTGCCGCACTTAGTCCCTCAAATGGACCTTTGTACGTTGGCCATGGCGGCCGTTTGGTGGTTATTCCAACCAGCCCACCTCCCTCCAGAAGTCAATTAGAGCTCCTGGTCACTTCAAAACATCCGTGTAAGATTTGGGTGACCCAAGGGTTAGTGTTCTTATCTGGGTGACACCTGTGCATTCAAAGAGAACGTGCGCAACAGTTTCCTCGGCCTCCATGCATGCCCTGCACAGAGGACTGTCTGTTATGCCTATTGTGTAGAAGTGTTTGTTGAGTGAGCAGTGTCCCGTGATGGTCCCCGTCACCAGACGCAGGCCATTCCTGTCCAGGCGTAAAAGACGCCTGGTAAGCCTGCTGTCCAAGGATGGCAGGGCTTCTTTGGATTGCCTACAGCCCGGTGTCGAGGTCCACCAGTTCTCCGCCTGCGTCTGGGTGAATTCCTGTAGCCACCTGCGTAATTGGTTGAAGGGGATGGATACGACAGGTTCGGGTCCATAGACAGCCGAGCTGGATTCGCGTCTCACAAGCTCGTCAGCCGCGTCGTTGCCAGCGATCCGCTGTGTCCCTTTATCCATTGTAGTTTCACCATGTTACGGCTAGATACAGTTATTTGTTCTAGTGCGTTGTGACATTCTAGTATTAGTTTTGATGTAATATATTTTTTCTGTAGGGATTGGAGGACTGATGCGCTGTCGGAGAGTATCCGTATGTGGGTGTTCGTAACCCTCCTGGCTTTTAGGGCGTGGACCGCTTGTATGATGCCCACACACTACGCTTGATAGACGGTGTTGAACCCTTTTAGCGGTCTTTATATATTTATATTGAAATCGTGTGAGAAGACTCCGACTCCGGTACCAGAGTCAGTCTTCGATCCGTCGGTGTATACTCTCATCTCTTTCGGGCCTGAGTAGTCACATCGTTCTTCTGTGAGTATTATGTTGTAGTGCGTTGAAAAGTGGTGTGTTATTGGGGCTTTGTCGGATGGTGATGCTAGCATCGGTTTTCGCATGATCGCATCTTCCTTTATGCTTCCTTTATTTAGGGTACCTGATTGATGGAGTCTAAAAGTGGCCAGGGCTGCCTCCTCCCGCACAATAAGGTGCAGAGGTGGCAGTCCCTGCATTGCCTGTAGGGCGGCAGTGGGTGTGGTTCTCATACTGCCAGTGATTGCAACGCAATCGAACCGCTGCAGTTTTTCGAGATCTCTTTGGGCTGTGCTGAGGTCTGTCCTGGGCCACCAGACCAACGGGCCATATGTGATGATTGGTCGGATGACTGTGGTGTATAGCCAGTGGGTGACCATAGGGCTAATCCCCCAATTGCTGCCTAGCAGTCGCTTGCACGTTCACAGGGATATGCTGGCTTTTGTGGGGATATAGTTCATGTTTCTACACTCAACACTAACCGTGTCCTTATTCTGTAAGTTCGCCGACTGCACAAAACGAGGTAATATTTTTTGAATCACTGGATTCCACGCCGCTGATAATTTGTAACCGTCATCTCGATTGAACGTTTTGTGTTTTTTAATATCAATCGCTTCACGCACAATTCATAAATAGAATTGGCGTTCCGTGGAGAGGACTTGTGGACGATGAAATTCGATCCAGTGATTGCTGCCGCCTTCTAATATGTGTTCTTCAATCGCCGACTTATTGACCTGCCGGTTTTTTACTGCGGCGATATGTTCTTTGACCCTTTCAGCTATAGTCCGCTTAGTCTGGCCTATGTAGGAACTACCGCAGCTGCAGTTGATTTTATAAATACCCGGCGATTGAAATGGCAGTACATCCTTTGGTGTGCCCACTATGCTGTTCACTGCTGGGTTTAAACGGAGACGGATCCATCGGATAGTCCCACCGTCTCCACGTCCTGGTGTATGTCATCGTCTTGTGTATCTCCCGGCGATGAGGCAAGGAGTTGGTCGTTCCAGCCGGGTGATACGGGCGGTATGGTGTCGTCGTCATCGGCTATTGCCGCTCGGGCCATCTCCTCCTCGAGTTGTAAAATGTCCTTGTCGCTCGTCTGTGTCGTCGTCGGTTTCGCCGTCTGTGTACTGTCGGTCTGGTCGGAGGGGCGGGTCGTGCCCCAGAAGCGCACGTATATCGACAGCTCTTTCAGCTTCCTCCGGTGGCAGCCCCAGGGTCAGTTAATTCTCGTAACGGTCGCCACCGATAGTAGTTGTCCTGTACAGCGACCACCTGATGTCATACCAAGTGTTCTGACGGATCAGAATACCGTGGAGCCTGTTCACGTCGCCTCTTTATCGAGGGACGAAGAGCGAGGCTTGGACACGGGTGGGTACGTCGGTCTGTCTGAGCACCGCCAGGTCAGGGCGTTCTCGTCTTCGCACCATATCTGCACCGTGCCTTCCGCTACCCGTGAGTATCCGCGGAAGGCGAGTGGCGTCGACGGGCCTGATTCCATTAGTCTGTCCTCCAGGGTGGTCTTGATGTGCTCTGCCTCATCCCTAGTTAGCTCCCTACTGGGGTGGGGAAGGCAGATTGCTACCGCCAGCCGCGCAGGAATATCCTTCGTGGCCTGATAGGTCCTCTGCCCCCCTATGCGGAGTGAACCCTCACACGCTTGGCGTCCCCCTGGATCGTACTAGGTGAGACCGTGTCGTCGGGACGCGTCCTCTTCCCCGGCCCCGTCCCACTCGGTACAGGCTTCGGGTTTGAGGTGCCTGGCAGGGCGTTGGATGCTAGCTACGCCCGGCGTGAGGCATGGGAGCGCTTGCCCCTGGTGCGTCTAGGTCGGGTGTGGATTTTGTCGGTGTCTTGGGGTCGGGCTGCGGCCTCGGCAGGTGCTTTCGCGTGCGGGGGCTCTTCGCGTTGGGTTGCCCCTTCGCGTACATGACCCCGCTCCGCTTGGGTCCGCGTCCGGCCGCTTTCACGCTGGGTTTCCCCTGCAGGTACTGGTGGCTGGTCGCGTGACCCCGCGTCCGGCCGTGTGTCGCGCTGGGTTGCCCCTGCGCGTACTCGAGGCTAGTCTTGTACCCCTCTTTTAGCGTTCGATCGGGCTTCGCGCTGGCTGTTACCTTCGCGAGAACTACGCTTTCGGTCGACTACTTCCTTCTCCTGGGCTGGGATTTTTACGCGCTTTTCCAGGCGTAATCCATCGGCTACAGCCGGAAGAGTGTTAGAGCTGCCAGGTCTGTCATCCTTCTCCGTGTCAGTCTTATTGTGTCAGTCTGGGTCGCTGTCTACGTGGGTGGAGCTGCTCCGCACGACGCTATGTTGCCAGAGGTTCGCGGGGGGCATGCCCCGTGTAGTGGGTATTGGAGCGTGGGTCGCAGCCGGAGTCGGGTGTAAGGGCGCGTTAGTCGCAGCCAGAGTCGGGTTTATAGACGCGTTATTTGCAGCCTGTGGATTGAGCGCTAGGTCAGCTGCCAGCCGCGCAGAAACGCTCGGCATCAGGTGGTCGACGTTGCAGATCGGTGCCTCCCCCCATAATACGATGGGAGCTAACCACCGAAGCGGTGTGGGATTCCCCGGCTTTGCCGGGACCCACCTGGGTAGGTTGTATGGTCTCTCTGCATTGTTGACATTTTGTTGGGGGGTGGGCTTTTAGGAACCGAGGTTACCCTTCCTCTGGGAGCGCCGGGACTGAAGGATAGGAAGGAAGGAATTTTATGGAAGTGGGTGTGGGGTCCTTGGGAGTCACCCTGGGCCTGGGAGTTGACCTAGGGATTTAAGGATTGATGTGATCTGTGTGGATAGGGAGGGATGGATTTGTTAGGTGATGGGCACATAGGACGATGGTATATGGGTTACCCTAAACCCGGGCTTTCGAGAACTTCTCTTGTCCGGAATCTCTTTGGGAGATGCCCCGACCGCGGGATCACCCACTGGCAGCGAGGCCGGTCCCGCAGCCGGAGTCGGGCTATCCGCAACTAGGGCATGCAAACCGGATAACCGAAAAAACCGGCTAACCGATATTTTTATAAACCGGGTCTTATCGCTTTGCAAAACCGGGATTTTCGGTTATGTTTCCGAAACCTAAGTGTTATTTTAATAAAGAAAATGTAGGTATATTTTATTAAAATAAGGAAATAGAGATATCATTTTAAATTATATTAAAACGAATTCCACTTATTTTTAATTTTTTTAACAGTTGTTTCAATATCCTATCCAACCTATTAGTCCTTTCTTTACTTAGGTATACTTAAATGTAAACAAAATTTAATGTTGACAAATTAAGAAGGTACTGCTGAACAAATACAAAATTATTTTCAAAAATATTTTATTTTAAAGATATTCAGAAGGATAAAATGCAGTTGTTTCATGTTTGATAAAATGATGGGTATATGAAATTGTTACTACTATCACTTTTAGTCTTCATTGTCAAAAGACAACGACCACATTATTAGCATTTTAAAACATAACGGAAGAATTAGGTAATCTATCTTATTAAGATTTTCTTAGAGACTAGATAACAGTCGCTAAAAACATAGAAAACACAAAAAGAACGCCTTCTGTAAAATAATGTTTCAAATGATACGCCGAGAGAGTAAACAATATTTTCAATATTTTGGCATAGTATTCGTACCGTGTGGTGTCCGACGAAAAGAATTTCACCATCCCATGTCTTCCCATGGGTGTCGTAAGAGGCAACTAAGGGACAAACCAGAAAAGGGCAGCAGCGTTCTCTGTACATTTGTAACAAACACACTGCAATCGCCAACCCACCTGCCAAGCGTGGCGATTATGGCAAACCCCCCATGAATAGCACAAATAAGAAATGGCCTTAGTGCCCGGCGGCTACGTACCCTCGATTTCGGTAGCGGTCGAGTTTACGGCTTGGCAAGGGGTGCTAAGACGAGATCTGGTTAACCCAACAAATACCTACAACTGGACCTGGCAACGTACAAAAAGTGCACACTCCCGATCGACGAGAAGATCACCGAACTCGAAGAGGAATTGAGTATAATCGTGTTATCTGAAATCCGAAGAAAGAGTGAGGACTCGATAATCCTCAAATCCGGTAACTTGCTCTATTTCCAAGAGAGTGACCGGCAGTCCTAGGGTGGTGTCGGGTTTATCGTCTACAAGATGACATATAATATATTTGGAGATCGAGAGTGTGTCGGCCAGGGTGGCGTACCTTATACTCAGAATATCCTCCAGAGATATTCGCTGATGATCGTACAGGTCTAAGCCCCGACGTCGGCACACAATATTAAGCTTGAAAGTTCACGATCACGACTGATGAAATCCACGCTCCGTCCAGCACAGATCCAGGTCCAAAACCCCGAGAGCTTTCAGCTCGAACTCCAGAATCATTTCGAGTGTCTAGGGAGCTCCGTGGACGATTACAACGATGAGTTCGTGGAAATTGTACATATGATTCGTCTAAGTTCTTCATGACCCGTCGTACAGATAGGAACATTATTCTCTGATCTACCTACTCTCAAGCTTATGAAGGAGAGGCGTGAGATGATCCTGCAATCTTCAGATGAGGCGTGTAAATACCGGCAGCTCAATAGACGGATCACTAAATCCTTAGAAAGAGACCTGCGCCGCTTTAAGACCGAGCGTATTAAAGACGCGATTGAGCGAAATAAAGGCTCCAAGGTGTTTTCAAGGGATCTGGCTATAAGGCAGATCCAGCTCACGAAACTGACGACGATGGCAGGATCGTATCCTCCAAACCTTAGCTTCTGAGGGAGGTCGAGACATTCTATGGGCAGTTGTTCACATAAATCAGTAAACCCGTTGCGAATCTAGCAAACGACCCAAGAGCTAGATTGACCCAATACTATACCGAAGACATTCCGGAGGTCAGCCTGTACGATATTAGGATGGCTCCGAAACAGATTCAAAACAACAAGGCACCCACCGTGGGAAACTGGTCCTCAAGACCCTTCAGAAGCTGGTTGATTCCGCCATACCGAGAGGGCATGGTGGTACTCTTCTTCAAGAAGGGCGACAATGCCCGGCTGAAAAACTATAGGTCCATCTCACTTCTTAGCCGTGCCTACAAGTTGTTTTCAAGAGTCATCATGAATCGTCTCGCGCTCAGATTTGACGATTTCCAGCCTTCCAAACAAGCCGGATTCCGAAAAGGCTTTAGCACCGTAGACCACATACATACGCTGCGGGTTATGCACAAGACCGAAGAGTATAACCTGCATCTCTGCTTAGCGTTTTTGGACTACGAGAAAGCCTTCGATTCGACCGAGACTTGGGCTCCAACGGTGTCAGATCGACTACCGGTACAGTCGAGGGTCAAAATTGCAGTCATACCTCAATGTTTAGTCACCTGTACGGTTCTGTGCATTTAAGTGCGGACCCGAGCCGCTAGGTGTGGGTCTTAAGAGAGCCGAGGACGGTAATCATCAATACACACGTGTATCATACGACGTTTTTCAAAACACTTGTGAAGAAAATAATACAAAAAAATCAATTTCAACAGTGAAAACGAGTTGTGATTTTTTTTTGCAATGGCAGGAAAATTTACTCAGTTTTCCTCAGTTTGGCGATCGGCCATAGACTAAAATAATGAGTTTTCTTTTTATTTGGCTTTTCGCGGATAGCGTTTTAGCCACGTACAAAATGGAGAATTTCAAGTTTTCTTTATTACAGAGAAAAACAAAAGTTATATTTGAGTGAAAGTTTTATTTATTAAACACGTACAAGTTGAAATGAAATGTTGAAGTTATAACTGAAACTTTATTCTTAGGGATTACTATCGATTCAAAATTGCAGTGGGGCGCGCACATTAGAACTCTTTCGGGAAGGTTAAGTTCAGCTGCATATGCAGTAAGGAAAATAAGGCAGTTAACCGATTTAGCCACAGCTAGGTTAGTATACTATGCTTATTTCCACAGTATTATGTCTTATGGCATTCTGCTGTGGGGATCAGCAGCAGATGTTGACTCAGTTTTCATATTACAAAAGAGGGCAATCCGCGCGATCTATAAAATGGGTCCTCGCGAGTCCCTCAGAGATAAATTTAAAGAGATTGATATACTGACTCTACCTTCACTTTATATTTTGGAATGTATTTTGTATGTCCGCAAAAATCGAGGGCTTTTCAAAACTAGAAGCGACTTCCATAATTTAAATACACGCAGTAAGCACTAAATTGTAATACCCAAATTCAGATTAACTAAAACTAGCAAGTCTTTTCTTATAAACAGTATACGCTTTTATAACAAGATGCCAAAGTCAGTTATAGAACTGACCGATGGAAAGTTCAAAAATCACATCAAACGTGTCCTTATTAAAAAAGCATATTATAAAATCAAAGACTACGTTGAAGATAAAAAAAATTGGCTTTAGCTCCTTCTGCGCATGCGGCTTCCCTAGTAACTCATAAACGGCACGAATATGTAGATGTCTCTAACTATTCTCAATCTCATTTTTTATATTTTTTTGTTTTTCTTCTTTTAATTGGGCTTTTTACAATAGTTCGCAATGATCTTTATAGCCCTTTGCAAAGAATAGTTACAGCACTGATAACAACATTTGTGCCACATGTTAAATTTAGTCTTGTTATATATAATTTTTTTTTTTTTTAACTTTGTATAGATTCTTTTACCGATTAATTTGTGAATGTGTGAACATTGTAGGCCTTCTAGATGTTAGTTAACATTTGTTAACTTTGTCATATATTATATTAACTTTTTTTTTTAGTTTCTTACGACTTATTGTCGGGCCTACGTTGTCCCCACATAGTACTAATGCTGTAACATTGAAATATTGTAAAACCAAATTAAAATGTCGACGTTTTATAAGTGCCCATGTAGGCCAACGTAAAATAAAAAAATATTGATTTTGATTTTGAAATTATCTATTTAAATGCATGAAATGAGCAAGCAATAGGTACATTAATTTATTTGTACTATTGAGCACGATCTTTTTGTATCGAAACTTTTTTAAGAACAAAGTAACTCAACCAATAAATTAAAAAAAAAACTCTATAACTCACTTGTAATAAGAATAATAGCAATGAAAAAGTCACAGTTTGATTACAGGTGTCATTATGTGCCTAATTGCGGTGAAATTAGAGCCACTTTATGAGCAAGTGTGTTGAAAATATCTTTATTCACAATAAGGCAAATTGTCACTTACATTACAACAATATACAAACATTTTAGAAGTATTATCCCAGTGAGGGTAAAAGAAAAACAAATGGTTCGTTGCCGACTAGTTAAGAAATGAATTCAACACAATCCCGAGATAAGGCGGTGGTTCAAGTTAAAAGATTTCAAACACTGATTTAAAATACTAAATTAAGTCACTTCATTCCTTCGGCATGGAGTGCGCGGCGAACAGTGCGCAATGACGTCTTGAATTCACTAGCAAAACGCCTAGTTGGTATAAAACCATTGTTTTCATATTCATTCACCATAAAACTTCATTGAGACTGACTTATAAGCGGTGGTCTGCCACTTCATGCACGACTCTTGAGATTTCCTTCTTCCTCAAACTTCTTTATCCAACGAATCACAGTTCTCCTCTAAAACATAAAAGAACACTTATTAAACGTTTAAAAAAAGTGATTTATTTGCTTACTTGACACAAAAATATAATGCACCATTTAAAAAAAAACATCACATTATTTTTATAATATAACTTACACACTAGAGAATGGGCAGCAGCGTTCTCTGTGCACTTTATAACAAACTGCAATCGCCAACCCGCCTGCCAAGCGTGGCGATTATGGCAAACCCCCCCAAACCAATGAATAGCGCAACCACGAAATGGCCCCTAGTGCCCGGCAGCCCGTCTACCCTCGACTACGGTAGCGGTCGAGGCGATGGCGTGGCAAGGAGTGCGAAGAATCCCCGGAGTGGACCCGGCTACCCCAATAAAAACCGACGACTGTACCGGGCAACATACAACACGCGAACACTCCGGACCGATGAGAAGATAGCCGAACTCGAGGAAGAGTTTAGCGGGTTACGATGGAGTATCATAGGGTTATCTGAAGTCCGAAGAGAGGGGAGGACTCAATAATCCTTAATTCCGGCAACCTGCTCTACTTCCGAAAGGGCGACCGGCAGTCCCAGGCCAACGTAGTGAGGATCGAGAGTGTGTCGACCAGGGTGGCGTACCCTATACTCAGAATATCCTCAAGGTATTCGCTGAAGGTCATACAGTTCTATGCCCCGACCTCGGCACACCCCGACGACGAAGTAGAGACTATGTATGAGGACATTTCCAGAGCCATGCTTAGTCATAAAACTCACTTCACCGTGGTCATGGGGGATTTCAACACGAAACTGGGTAAACGAGACGATAATGAGCTGCGAGTGGGGCAATTTGGATTTGGACGACGGAACCACCGGGGGCACCTAATGGCCAGTTTTATGGAGAAGGAGGGCCTCTATATGATGAACTCCTTCTTGAGAAAGCGTGAGCACAGGAAATGGACCTGGCAGAGACCCGATGGTGCAACGAAAAATGAGACAGACTTCATCATGTCGACGAAGAAGCAAGTGTTCAATGATGTCTCTGTGATCAACGCGGTTAAAACCGGAATTGATCACCGTATGGTAAGAGGCACATTGAACCTAAATATTAAGCTGGAAAGATCTCGACTGATGAAGTCTACGCTCCGTCCAGCACAGATTCAGATTCAAAACCCCAAAAGCTTTCAGCTCGAACTCCAGAATCGTTTCGAGTGCCTAGGTAGCTCCGTGGACGATTGCAACGATGGGTTCGTGGAAACTGTCCATACGGTAAGTTTTTCAAGACCCGACGTGCAAATAAGAACAAGAAACTATCCAATCCAACTCTCAAGCTCATGAAGGAGAGGCGTGAAATGATCCTGCAGTCTTCAGATGATGCGTGGAACTATCGGCGGCTCAATAGACAGATCTCGCAGTCCTTGAAAAGCGACCTCCGCCGCTTTAATACTGAGCGTATTAAAAACGCGATTGAGCGGAATAAGGGCTCCAAGTTGTTTGCCAGCTCACGAAACTGAAGACCGACGATGGCAGGATCGTATCCGCTAAACCGGAGCTTCTGAGGGAGATCGAGGGGTTCTATGGGCAGCTGTACACGTCAGTCAGCAAACCTGTTGCGAATCTAGCAAACGACCCAAGAGCTAGATTGACCCGGCACTATATCGAAGACATCCCGGATGTCAGCCTCTACGAGATTAAGATGGCTCTGAAACAACTTAAGAACAACAAGGCGCCGGGTGATGACGGAATTACGGCCGAACTCCTGAAGGCGGGTGGAAAACCGGTACTTAAAGCCCTTTAGAAGCTGTTTGATACCGTCATACTTGAAGGGATGACGCCACAGGCATGTTGCAGGGGTGTGGTGGTACTCTTCTTCAAGAAGGGCGATAATACCCAATTGAAGAATTATAGGCCATCTCACTTCTTAGCCGTGTCTGCAAGTTGTTTTCAAGAGTCATCACGAATCGTCTCGCACGCAGGTTTGACGATTTCCAGCCTCCCGAACAAGCCGGTTTCTGAAAAGGCTTTAGCACCGTAGACCACATACATACGCTACGGCAAGTTATACAGAAGACCGAAGAGTATAACCTACCTCTTTGTTTAGCGTTTGTGGACTACGAGAAAGCCTTAGATTCGATCGAGACTTGGGCTGTACTGCAGTCTCTCCAACGGTGCCAAATCGACTACCGGTACATCGAAGTGCTGAAGTGTTTGTACAAAAACGCCACCATGTCTGTCCTACTTCAGGATCAGACGTCGGAACCTATCCTTTTGCCTATCCTTCTGCAGCGAGGTGTAAGACAGGGAGACGTGTTATCTCCGAAACTGTTCTCTGCTGCACTGGAGGATGTCTGAGGGCTAGGCATCAACGTCAATGGCGAGTACATCACTCACCTTCGGTTTGCCGACGATATAGTGGTCATGGCTGAGACTATGGAGGACCTCAGTACAATGCTCGATGACCTCAGTAGAGCTGCCGAAAGAGTGGGTCTGAAAATGAACATGGACAAAACCAAGGTGATGTTGAATGCCCATGTTGCACCCACTCCTATCAAAGTCGGAGACTCTACACTCGAAGTTGTGGACGAGTATGTCTACCTGGGACAAACGGTCCAGTTAGGTAGGTCAAACTTCGAGAAAGAGGTCAACCGTAGAAACCGACTCGGCTGGGCAGCGTTCGGGACGTTGCGCGGTATATTCTCGTCCAACTTACCACAGTGTCTCAAGACGAAAGTCTATGACCAGTGTGTGTTGCCAGTGATTACTTACGGGACAGAGACGTGGTCGCTCACAATGGGCCTCATCAGAAAGCTTAAAGTTACCCAAAGGGCAATGGAGAGGGGCATGCTCGGCGTTTCCTTGCGTGATCGAATCATAAATGAAGACATAAGAGAACCAAGGTTGCCGATGTAGCCCGAAGAATTTCCAAACTTAAGTGGCAGTGGGCAGGGCACATTGCTCGCAGAACAGATGGCCGTTGGGCTGACAAATTCTAGAATGGTGACCGCGTACCGGCAGACGCAACGCACAGTTGGAATGCCTCCCTCTAGGTGGAGTAGTAGTAGTAGTAGTAGGGACTCCCTTTTCCGCACTTAGACTCCCATTTGGTCCGTTGTGCGTGGGGGTACTGGCTAACATAGCCAGCCCAACTCCGCCCGAAAGCACAGAAGCTTCCTGGGAGCTTCACAGGATTTACGGAGCGACCTCACTGTTACGAGGGTTTCTTCGCGTTGAGAAGCCACGGCCTCGCATTCCAGGATTAGGTGGGCGGCTGATTCTTTGGCGTTAAAACAGCCCCTGCAAAGTGGGCTGTCCATGGCACCTATGTTGAATAAATGTTTGTTAAGAAGGGTGTGGCCCGTTATTGTCCCTATAATTATTTTGAGGTTATTTCTACTCAGGCTGAGGAGTTTTTGGTGAGACGCGGGTGTACGTTCGGCAAAGCCATTTTTGACTGTCTACAGTCTGTAGCCCAGTAACTACTACACAATAACAGATGGTCACCCATCTGTTATTGAGTAGTTCTGTTGATCTTTGACGAATCCACGCACGAAATTGCGAGAAAGGCAAGGGGATAAGTGGGTACGGACCTAGCACTAACATCTCGGAGCCCCTTTTCGCAAGTTCATCTGCGGCATCATTGCCTAGGGATCCACTGTGCCCCTTGATCCACTGGAGGGTGATTCGATTGGATTTTGATATACTCTCCAGGGCGAGGTGGCACTCAAAGATTAGTTTGTTGTTAGTTAGTTTTCTAAAGCTTTGAGCACAGCCAGACTGTCAGATAGCAATCTGATTCCGTAGTTCTGGATACCTAAACGCTTTACGGTGTTTGCGGTTTATGTTAAGGCGGTGCATTCGCATTGAAAAATCGAACCATGTGTGCCTAACGGTATGTAAAATTAATAATGAAGTCAAGGGAGTGTACGCCAGCACCTGAACCGTTATTAGTTTTTGAGCCATCTGTGTAGATTCGCACTTCATTGGCTCCTGACTGATCCCTTTCTTCCTCTATTGTTTGTATGTTATAGTTTTTGTTGAACATAGGTTGTTTTTGTATTCTATCACACGGAGCAGCAATGAGAGGTTGATACTCAATCGCCCGGTACAAGATTTTAGCGTGTGGACTTGTGAGGTTTTTGCCCCATATGCCTAGATGCATTAGCCTGATAGCAGCTAGTGCCGCCTCTTGCTGTATGTACAGGTCCAGGGGAGATATATGTAGGGCTATCTCCATGGCTGCTGTTGGTGTGGTTCTCATGCAGCCGGTGATAGCTGAACAGGCTTGTCGCTGGAACCGTTGGAGTCGGGTGATGGTGGTCGAGTTTAGTGGACTAGGACAGAACGTCCTATTCCACTAAACCAGAGCACCATAAGCCAACATTGGCCTGATTACCGCTGTGTATAGCCAGAGAGTAATCCTTGGAGACAGCCCCCATTTTTTTTCCTAACATTTTTTTACACTGGTAGAGTGCGATTGAGCATTTGTTGAGTTTGTAGTCCAGATGCTTGTTCCAGAGCAATTTGCTATCAAAAATTACCCCCAAGTACTTGACCTCCTCTTTAAGTTATGACTGCGAATTTGACCGTGATAGTACATTGAGGTGTTGAAGTGTTTGTACAAAAACGCCACCATGACAGTCCGTCTTCAGGATCAGAACTCGGAACCTATCCTTCTCCAGCGCTGTATGAGACAGGAAGATGTCATTTCTCCGAAACTATTTACTACTGCGCTGGAGGATGTCTTCAAGGCTGTGTAAATTATTTTTCAAAACACTTGCTCATAAAGTGGCTCTAATTTCACCGCAATTAGGCACATAATGGCACCTGTTATCAAACTGTGACTTTTTTTTATATTTTTTGGTTGAGTTGCTTTGTTCTTAAAAAAGTTTCGATACAAAAAAGATCGTGCTCAATAGTACAAATGCAACATATTTCATGCAACTTCGTATTTAAATAGATAATTTCAACTTGTACGTGTTTAATAAATAAAACTTTCACTTAAATATAACTTTTGTTTTTGTCTGTAAAAAAGAAAACTTGAAATTCCCCATTTTGTACGTGGCTAAACGCTATTCGCGAAAAGCCAAAAAAAAGATAACTCATTATTTTTAGTCTATGGCCGATCGCCATTGTTATATGCGCGCGCATAGGAAAACTGATTAATTTTGCCCGCCATTGCGAAAAACATTTCACAACTCGTTTTCACTGTTGGTGGTAGCGCCATCTCTTGTAAATGTCATAAATCAATGACCGAAAACACATAGACAAACGCATTTGAGATTTCGCGGGCGATCGATATCTTAATTATCTCGTTCCTTCCTCATTCCTTTTCCCTTTATGTACGCCTTAATGACAGGTCGCCAGAACGAACCGAAACTTCAACGTGAACGGGCCTCGTATCTCAACCGCCAGCTTTCCAAGCCACCTGGCTGGAGACTGATGCATCTAATTAGTTAGATTGCTGAGAACCTTGTGAACCGTGTCTATTCACCCGCCTCGCGGATATATAACAATTGTGTGAAGTGTGTGGATCCTGAAGGTCGCCAGTTTGGAGTAGAAGAACACCAGCTCGCTGCCACACGTGGGCTGGCATCGACCACTACAAGGTAAGGCGTACTACTTCCCTCATTTCCATACTAGATCGCCCGAATTGATCCGTGAATATTTTCCCGCTTATTTTCAACGCACTATTGCCAGAACCCTTCAAATACAGTCCACTTTTCATGATAGACACAAGGATGAAGAGGTTTCTCAAACCGCTATAACATTTTTGGTCCTTCGTAGCCCGATATATTACTATAATATATCCATTTTCCTTTATTTCTTACGTAGGAATCAATCATAAATTCCTATTAGGGTCGTGGCACCTAGCCGCCTACCCACATAATCAAGTTGTAAACCCAATACGTGGTTCCATCAACGCCGCTATAGCAGGTTCATAATTACGTATCTGCTATTATTAAAAATAATTCTTATTTAAAACTAACTTGTCGTATTGTAAATTTCTATATTTCAAGCGTCTTTTAGTTTAACCTCCCTTATAGGAATCACCTACCTCCAATTATAAATTGTTAGGAATAAGTTACTTTCCGAATACCGCGGGGTAGACATTCATTCTATAAGAGAAAAATAAAATAGGTGTACTACTTGTAGGTACCTACGCAGTATAAATATCATAACTTTACCGAATACGTTTCGACGATTGCGGGCTAAAGGTTGCATATTTATACCTATTCATTTATCTTAAACAATATTCAAACTTAGCAATAAAACTGGTTGGGATAGTAATGCTATTAACATTTTGTACTATATAATTACTTTGGTTAGTGGGTACTACGAAAAAACTTATTTCGTTACTACGCAAATATTGCGAAACCCGTTGTCACAGTACAGTCACAATCAGTAGTATTACTTTTCTACATATAGTTGTTCGTTTAAATAATTACCGTACATTGTTTTGTTTGTGTGGTTATTTGTAACTACATAACATAACAATTCCGCGTGATGCGAAAGCAATCGCTTCTTCAGAAGATCAACAGTTAGTGATTTTAGAAGCTAAGCGTAATATACTTTTCGAGCGTATTCAGTCAATTTATGATCGCTCTAAAGTCGCTAATACTTCCGAATCGGTGAGAGAAGGCTTTCTCAGTTCTTGTGTAACAATAGATGATATTCGAACGGACTTTCATAAATTATTGGATGATTATAATGCTAGGTTACTGGCTATATATTCCGATGCGAAGCCTAGCTATCAAGCCTACGCCTCATTCGAGGATATGTATTGTTCCGTGAAACGTGTGATGTCTCAATTGGAAGATAAGCCGTCCGGGAGGCACAGTATGAGTGATTCCGCAACATGTAGACCAAGGTTGCCGCCAATCGAACTCATGTCGTTCGACGGTGATATACGAAACTGGCCATTATTTTATGCAAGTTTTAAATCTACAGTTCATGACAATAAGTCGCTGACGGATGCAGACAGGTTGTACTATTTAATAGGTAAGCTGTCGCCGAAGGCACAGTCTGTGTTCGCGGGAGTCACACCGTGTGCTGAGAATTACCAAGTCATGTTCCAGGCACTCCTCGATAGGTACCAGGATATTCGTGTCCTCGCGTCTACCTACTTGGATCAAGCTTTAAATCTTAAATTATCCGGTCCCGCGTCTGTTTCGAATTACCAGCTATTCGTGGACAAGTTCATCACCGCAATTAATTCCCTAAAGAATCTAAAATTATTTGACCTTCTGGATTTCATTTTATTGCACCTCGCAATAAAAAAGTTTGACACTGAAACTATTCGCGCTTTCGAGATGACAGAACGTAATCGTAAGATTCCCACTCTAGATAGTTTTGTCACCTTCATCAATGATCAGTGTCGAATATTCCGTAATACCCAACCACCCTTAGCTAACAATAATAAGCCTAATAGTTCAGACAATTCACATAAGTCTAATAAATCGCGTAGTTTTAATAATAAAATGACCGCTCCTAATCCACAATCCTATGTAGCTTGCTCTGAGTTAAATAATTCAAACAAGTGTCTGTGCGAAGCATATATCCATAAACACTTATATAAATGCCCCGCTTTTTATAATTTGACTCCGACAGCTCGCTTCAAATGTGTGAAAGACAACAATGCTTGTGTCAATTGTTTGAGTATTAAACATAAAACGGTTAACTGTTCTTCTAAATTAAAGTGTCGCGCATGTAATCAACGTCATCATACATTGTTACATTTTAATAAAAACCCGCAATTATCAACTGTAGTGACGTCACAGCCGAGTCCGGTCCCAACGCTTATGCCGACAGTACCTTCTATTACCTCACAGTCTGAGGTATCGTTGTGTACGACCTCTGTCGCTGGCGCCGCTCGATCGCGTTCGATTGACGCTCGGTGCGTTGCGGCGTCGCCGTCGGCGAGAGATAGCCCGCAATGTACGGCGTATACAACCGTTCTGCTCGCTACTGCTCAAGTCGTAATTTACGATGTAAATGATAAGCCGCACATAATACGTTGTTTACTAGATAGCGCATCTCAAAGTAATTTTATTACTTCTGAATGTTTTAAGCGTCTAGGACTTTGGAAGAACTTTCATACTTCTAATTTAATAGTTAAAGGAATCGGTGGGTCGGAAAAACCAGTTAAAGGTTCCGTAGATATTAAATTATATTCTAGTTTTAGTAATGATATTAATTTTAACGTTTCTTCGCTTATTGTTGAACGTATAACGGAGACATTGCCGACCGCTCTCGTCGATGTCTCTAAACTTACACATCTCAAAACATTACCGCTCGCAGATTCGAAGTTTGCGGAGCCGAGCGGTATCGATGTTTTGATTGGTGCTGCTATATTCCCGCGCTTGCTTTTGCCTAACATAGTGCATAGCGAGCAATATAATATACCTCCCGCTATTGAAACTGTGTTGGGGTATGTGGTTATGGGTTCCGTACCTACGGCACATACTTCACACTGTACGAGTACAACTTCATGTTGTTCTGTTCTTCAAGATCCCAGTTTAGATTCGCTTCTCAAGCGATTCTGGGAGCTTGAAGAAATTTCCGCCTCGCCCTCGCAGAGCCGTAAGGATCTCGAGTGCGAAGAACATTTTCGCGCTACCACTGTTCGCGATGACAGTGGTAGATATATTGTGTCGCTGCCATTTTGCGACGACCCTTATTCGCTAGGCGACTCATACGCTGCCGCACTTAGGCGTTTTCATTGTTTGGAGCGCAAACTTGATGCGTCCTTAGGGTTACGCAGCGCTTACAATGACGTCATGTCGGACTACATAAATAAGGGATATTTGAGTCCGGTTTTAAAAGATGACAACGTTTCTAATCTGTCATATTACATTCCGCATCACGGTGTCGTTCGCGAAGATAAGACTTCCACTAAACTTCGCGTGGTTTTAGACGCTAGTAGTCAAACTACATCGGGACAGTCGATCAATGACATTCTACATGCAGGCCCCAATCTACAGGGTGATTTATTTAATATTATAATTCGTTTTCGACTCTTTCAAATAGCCCTGTCTGCTGATTGCCGCCAAATGTTTCTCAATGTCGGCGTTCGTGAATCGGACCGTAGATTTCAACGCATCTTTTACAGATTCAGTAAACATGAACCTATAATGGTCTACCAATTTAATCGTGTTTGCTTCGGATTTAAGTCTAGTCCATATCACGCGTTACGTGTAGTCCGCCAGTTAGTCGCTGATGAAGGCGATAATTTCCCTGCAGCGTCTGCTGCTGCTTCTTCCGCCCTATATATGGATGACATTGCCTGTAGTGTCATGTCCATACCGCAAGCAATTTCGCTTTGTGATGAGCTTATTCAGCTCTTCAAGCGAGGCCAGTTCGACCTTGTCAAATGGACAAGTAACTCGAAAGAGGTTCTCGCACACATACCTGATACTCATAAGGCTTCGCCCGATATCGAGTATGAGAAGTCTATACCGCATAAGGTCCTGGGTTTACGCTGGGACAAGTCTTGTGATAGTTTCCGCTTTGACGTCACCACACCAGATGATAAATGTACTAAGCGAACCATGCTTTCCACAGTGGCTCGGCTATGGGACTTAATGGGTTTTGTCGCCCCCACTATTCTGTTTGTCCCCATTTTCTCGTCCAATTTACCGCAGTGTCTCAAGACATGTCAAGACATGACAAAGTCTATGGCCAGTATATGTTGCCAGTAATTACCTATGGGACCGAGACATGGTCGCTCAAAATGGGCCTCATCAGAAAGCTTAAAGTCACCCAAAGGACAATGGAGAGGTCTATGCTTGTAGTTTCCGTGCGTAATCGCATCAGAAATGAGGATATCCGCAGGAGAACCGAAGTTACCGACATAGGCCGAAGAATTGCGAAACTTAAGTTGCAGTGGGCAGTGGACATTGCTCGCAGAACGGTTGGCCGATGGGGCCGAAAAGTTCTGGAATGTCGACCGTAAATCGGCAGACAATGCGTCGGAAGGTCTCCCACTAGGTGGCCCGATGACCTGGTTAAGGTTGCGGGAATGCGCTGGATGCGAGACGCACGGGATCGGTCAATGTGGCGACGCCTAGGGGAGGCCTTTCGGCCGAATTGATGATGATAGTATTCTAAGCAGGATTTTACTTTTTAGTATCCACAGAAAGAACTTTTTTTTAAATTAACTATAATTTCTCCCAGATTAGTGGTGGCCCAATTGTAACGGACCTAACTAACGTGTCGTAGGTCGTGGGTTCGAACATACGCAGGCGCTTCACTTTGTGTAAATTATTTCTTCACCACTGCTCTAAAAACGATAAAGGTAAACATTGTGAGGAAACCGGCATGTCCTAAAACCAAAAATTTGAAGAAATGTGCCATCCACCAAGTTGCACTGGGCCTGCATGGTGGTTTGGGGGCAATTCCCTCTCATGGAGAGGAGGCCTGTGGCCCAGCAGTGGGAACATAAAAAGGCTGATGATGATGATGAATTACCTCACTGTTGAGTATAGGTTTCCCTCTTACTTTCCCATGTTCTTGTATCAACAATATTTAGAACACTTTTTAGAAAGAGTACTTAAATGTCATTGAGATCGAAACTTATACCTGCTTATAATTTTTTATCATTGAAATAATTTTGATCTTAAGTAAACTCTTACCAAATTCTCGGCAGTACTAAGGCCGTATTAATTTAATGATGAAGAATTTGCAATTCATTACAATTATGTTTTTAAAACTAATTCAATGTCGGCCTTACTTTCAAATTATCTTAAATTATGTTGTAATTGCTTATATCTGGAATGAAGAAAAATGTATCAGACAAAAAGCGTACTTTTGTGTTTTTGTCTATCTATCTAACCCTAACATTGACAAATAATGCGCAGTATTTGAGGTTATGTAACAATTTAGACACCTTAATTTTTAAGGTACCGTGCTATCCATGCAAAAGTTTTTTTTTATGTTAGGGAAGACCTTTAGGGACCGCAATTTAAATTGCGTCTGTTCTCGGCACACGAAGAAGAAGAAGATCACGTACATTTTCCAAGAAAATTGCATTGCCTTGGGTCCATGTATTTATTAATACTTTGCCCGTTAACTCCCGTGTTCTATGCTCACAGGAAACATGCTTTTACCGGGATAAAAAGTATTTCAATGACAACCCGCGATAGCGAAACTTACTATCAGTGAATGAATTGGATGGCATCAATCAAGGTGAAAACAGATGACTATGAAAAAAAACATTTTTACAAAAAAAATACAACTGACATCCAATTTTATTTAAATAACTTCAATCTCGGAAGTCGGTGTTCCTGTTTTCGTTCCTTTGTTTTTTGACACCCACTTCCGAAATTGAAGTTATTTTTCAGTTTATAGTGTTTTTATTTGGAAGTCGGTTGTATTTTTTTTTGTAAAAATGTTTTTTTATTATTCACTTTTTAGTTGTAAATTTGAACTCAATAATTTATTTATTTATTTGGTATAAAAACAAATTATTGTGGTATTAAAGCTGTGGTACATAATGGACCAGTTCTATAGTTAGGTAAGTACCTATAATACCCAAAGTAACGCCAGAATAGATTAACCCAATTACATGAAACTTGAACAAAACCGGTGGAACGAGAGTATACCAGGGTGAACTATTCACAGCTGCGTCCCCTTTAGAGCGTACCAGTGTGATGATGATGTAAACAATAAACAGACATGCGAGTGAGTTGCCGTCATTTATTGAAGAGTTCTGTTGTATATAACCGAAATTCTTCATCAGATCTTGAAATGTATATGGGAACACATGACAAGCACCAGCTTTCAAATAAAAAAAAGAATCATTAAAAATCGTCCACCTAGTAAAATGTTCTGAGGTCACAAATATAAAAAAATACTGTCGAATTGATAACTTCATCCTTTCTGAAGTCGGTTAAAAACTAAATATTTCTTGCCTGGCGAATTGATCATGCATACTGCGCTACCACGGGGAGATAGCACAGTTATGTGGGACTTCAACTCACTAAAACTCCACGGTGACCTCCTGTGCCTCTTATGGAGGGAGCATGGGTACGCGTTAGCACTCTCTGCGAACCCGCTGCCGCTGCGGCTGTCCATCACCAGACCCTTCTCTGGCGAGTAACCCCCATCACTGGCGCACCAGAACACATCGCGCCGTGACCACCACAGGGACCAAATCAGCACAAGGGTGCCAGACGCTCCCGTGTATGGCATCCTTGGTCCCCCTGTGATCGGTCAGGTCGGTGGCCCCGCCAGCTACCACTTTTCGATCGCATGGGAATAGGGCTAGGATATGATAGGACATCGCGGCCCACGTCAGTTGCGATGTCGTCCAAGCGGCACCGCAACCTACTTGTTGGCCGCTACGTCAACGGCTTAATCGGCAAAAGTCCTGAAAAGCAGCTTCTCCTCGGGTTCCTCTTCGCATCACCGTGGATGACCAAGCCACACTCAAAGTCTGAGGTGTCATTTGTTCCACTGATATGAATCTTCAGTAAAGACTGCACCTCTTCAATGTCAAAAATATTGGTTTTCTGAAAACAATCTGATATTTGCACAACTTATTATACGGTTTGTTACAAACACGAGAATTGCAAGTGAAAATTGAGTAATACAAGCCTTCAAGGAGAACATTCATTTTTACGATGGACAAAACAAATTCCGTCGGTTTGAACAAGACACTAGGTTGAATGGAACTCGGTGACATTGTAGCACCATTTTCTCTTAGGTGTTGTTATTCCGAAGCATACCATTCCGAGAAACTGAAAGTGATTTTGTTTGGCAACTTTTGACCACCAGACTGTTGGACCAGACAAACCTCTTATCCTTGACTATACAATCGCAGTTAACATGCAGCGGCATCTATACCATCATAATCACTTACGAAAAATAGAACGGACGTCACACAAATCCTACACCGCCCAATCAAAGTTCTCCGCGCGATATGAACATCTAATGCAATGGCCCGACAAACAACCATCTCGCAGTTGCCCACCAGACTCACTGCCTGTCAGGTCGGAGGTTCCTCCCTTTTCAATAGAAGATCCGGGACATCACACACTGTTCGCATATCTCTCCATTAGGCTGCCTGTCCACTTCGCGTATAACGGAGAAAAGAGGTGCGGAACCAACCAATCAAAATGCATAAAAACTCCACTCCGCTTTAGTGGACAGGGATTTAAAAACTATTTTCAAAATTCATATATATTTACGCGGAGTGGGGCCGTTGAGGTGAGAAACAGAGCAGTGAGGCGGCGCGGGGAATCGGAGCGGGGAAGCAGAGCAGGGAAACGGAGAAGAGAAACGAGTGCAACCGGGCTCGTTGTATGAAAAAACACAGTCCGCTATTCCGCTCCTCATTTCTTTCTGTCTCCTCCGCTACCTAGCTCCGGTTCTATGGACAGATACAGTCCGCAACTCAGCTCCACATCTCCACTCCGCTGCCTCGATCCGCTCAAGTGGACAGGCAGACTTATTGTGGTAGTTATTAGAAGTTAACGTAATAATACCGATACGATAATATTGTTCAAGTTAATGATTAGTTAGTTGTATTATTCGGAGTAGCTTGACTGAACCAAACTACGGTAAGAAAAATAGTGTGATATCTTGACTTCTTGAGTAGGTGCATCAGTTTTGACCTCAAATTAACCAAAATGCGAACCTATGATCCGTACATCAACACGAGTTACACATAACTGCAACAATGTCTATTGCTACTGCAATATGAACCCTATCATTTACGCAATAGTGTGCACAGATCATCATTTGTTTTACAATAACATGTTGCAGATCATTGACTGAAACCTGCCCCTATTGATATGAAATTATGTTTTAATTAGTTTTATTATCTTGAGGGGCTTCGTATCTTATTATTTGTGAGAAGATAGTAGGTAAAATATATAAACAAATTTTGTCTCTGTCTGTATGTTATGTTTTCAGGACTTAACAACTTAAATTAGTGCCGAAGTTTGGGCTTACAACTTAAATTAGTTGCCGAATTTTCATTCATGCTCACAAAGACACGTGCGAAGTGGTAATCTAAATTAATATTTATTATAATGGAGAAGTACAAAAATGATCCAATATAGAAAAAGACGTGAACCGAACAGACAACCCAAGACATATACTGTGCACGTGTTCTGTGGGATAAATCACTATGGGAAAACTTTAGTCATATACTAAATTAAGGAGATCGTACAGTAAATGTCTGATAATAAATTGCATTAATGAAGTGCCTGGGTTGTGTCGATCTATTTAACTATTCTGTAGTAGGTTGCTTGAATGCGGCAGTAGCGCCTTTTTTACCATCGCATCGCAGAGAAACCTTCAAAACGCGTCTGGCCTTTTGGGAGAAAAGACCAGAGAATGTGGGCAATTGATCTCACTAAACCACCCCGGTGACAACCATCATCATTGAGAAGCTGCCCTGCTGCTTACAACAATAAAACTGATTGCGATCAGTAGACCTTTCTTTTTAGGGTTCTGTAACTGATAGGTCCAAACGGAGCCATATTGCTGTCACACACGTGTCCGTCTGCCTGTCGTCTCTGTCACACGGGTTTTACAGCCGAACGGTTGCAGCTACAGTCTTAAAATTTTCACAGTATAAGAATCTAGTTGTCTCAAAGCCATACAATTTGTCAATTTTTTTTTTTTGATGTTTTAAGGGGAGCTCACATAAAAGTAAAGGGGGTCGCGAAAAACGAATTGTAGCCTAACCCATCGAGTGGGATATCGTTGTTTACAGCTCGTTGAGTAGATAGATACTGATTATTTTTGTTTTAAAAATATTGGAAAACAAAGGAATGAGAAGCCACCAAAGTCAGCATTTTTTTCAAAGTTTTGTTGTAGAATTTTCTAACTTCCCATTGACCTTTGAACTTCAAATTTGGTGATAATGCTTATTAATACGTATATTTTACAAAAGAATACCAATATACTGATAAATCTGATTTTTGCTTTGAAATTTCCTCATCTTTCCTATTATAACCAACTTAATTTTGTGGTCTAGTACGGAACCCTAAACGTGCGAAGTCCGACACGTACTTGGCCGGTTTTTTATTATCATTGATAGGCTTACGTTTGACCACAACCTCAACCGGAAAGCAATGATGTAGTCGAAGGTGAAGCACGCTTGCATCTAAACCTTTTGGTGAAATTCGCTGCTACTCTTTGCATACCAGACACACTTCCATGTTACCCAAAAACATATGAGCGCGAGTTTCCCGAACACACATATTCCAATTTTCAAACGCGGCACATAATTCACGATGCCGCAAAATAAAAACTGAAGTGGTATATAAAACATCCATCTCGCAAGGTGAGAGCTCTCAGCCGTGTCCTTCAGTTCAAATTGAAAAAGTTACGTGCGACACCCACCTAGCTTTTGAAAATGGAACGCCTTCAGCAAACGTGGGTGCGTCAGCTATTTTTGTGATTTTTCTGTTACGTTTTACTTTATTTTTGTGAGCGATATATTAAGGTTCGAAACTCATCAGTATGAGAAGAGACATATAAATCAAGAAATCAAAACCTTTGAACATACAACGATTAACTAAATAGGATTTTAATTCTGCTGTGATTTTGAATCTACTGTAAATACAAACCAGACTGCTTACATAAAATGTTATGAAGTACATTATTAGTAAATAATGTATCTGGTATGTTTTTATTAACCTATCTTATTTTAGGATTCGCTGAACTGATTTGAATAATATATCTAGTACAAAAAAGTGTAAATTAGAACCGCAACACTTTTTTGAACAAGAATAGATGGAATTAGGTGTAAAATAAAAAAATAATCTTTAAATAAAGTTTACTGTCTCGTTGGTCTAATGGCGCTACTGCTGCTGAGCACGAGATCCTACGTTCGATTCCTGGATTGGGCAATGTATTATTTGATTTTTCCATTTGGAATCATCATCGTCATCATCATATCAGCCGAAACACGTCCACTGCTGACCATAGGCCTCCCCCAAGCGTCGCCACATTGACCGGTCCCGTGCGTCTCGCAACCAGCGGATCCCCGCAACCTTCACCAGGTCATCGGTCCACCTGGTGGGAGGCCTTCCAACGCAACGTCTTCGTGTTTGCGGTCGCCACTCCAGAACCTTTCTGCTCCATCGGCCAACCGATCTACGTGCGATGTGCACTGCCCACTGCCACTTAAGTTTGGCAATTCTTCGGGCTAAGTCGGTAACCCTTGTTCTCTTGCGGATCTCTACATTTCTGATTCGATCACGCAAGGAAACTCCGAGCATAGCCCTCTCCATTGCCCTTTGAGTGACTGTATGCTTTCTGATCAGACCCATTGTAAGCGACCATGTCTCAGAGCCATACGACATCACTGGCAACACACACTGGTCATAGACTATGGCCCATTTGGAATATCTCAGTAAAATCTAGGAGTTTTCGGACATTCGTCCCCGATTTGCCTATAAACTCGGATCATTTTACATGGGACTTGAACATTAACCTATGTGTGTATGGAGATCACGAATGGGTAAACGTAAGGTGGAAGCCATCAGGCTAGGCGGAGCGAAGATCTTTGCAGGGTGGCTGGTAGCAGCTGGATAAGAGTAGCCGAAAATCGAGAAAAAATGCGTAGGATATGAAATGGATAGGCTATAGCCAGATGATGGTGATGAACATAAGTGGAAAAATGTGGGTAATTGGGTATACTATGGTACGGTATCTGGTAACTTGAATAATTGTGGGCTTACCATAGGTGTTGGCGACTGGTTGGTGATGTGACCTTTTTTATAAATATTATTATTTTTGTACGTTGTATTTTTCCATAATTCTATGTCAGTTGTCTTGTCAGCTTGATCATGTCACCTTGTGCTCCTTGTTTTTGCTTTATATTTTTAACCGACTTGCCAAAAAGGAGGAGGTTCTTTGTTCGATATTATGTGTGTTTTATTTTTGTATGTTCACCGATATCTGCGTCAATTGTGGATCTATTTTGAAAATTAATTTTGTTTGAAAAAGTATGTTTTGGTATTGGTCCCATTTTAATTTGGTGAAGATCTGATGAAAAACTTTGAAGATATACAACAGAACTCTTCAATAAATAACGGCAAATCTCTCAGGATTGCTGTCATCGCATATCTGTTTATTGTTTATACCATTTCATAACGTAACATCACGCCAATACTCTCTTAAGGAGTATGCAGATCTCTCATTTCACCGGTTATGTTCAAGTTTTATGATATTCGGTTACTCTATTCTAGCGTTATATGTACCTTACCAACTTGCCTAGTAGGTAGGTACAACTAAAAAGTAGAAATAAAAAACTTTTTTACAAAAAAATACGGTAGCATTTTATTTTTCAAATAAGGTAGAAGCAAAAAGTTTTATTATTTAATAATAACAGTTTTAAATCTATTTGTGTTTCTATTATTCATACAGATTTAAAAGTACACGCTCATCACTAGTTATCAATATGTACACCTAAACCTACAACAAACCTATTTTAGTTTGAAATCAAAAATATCTACGACTAGCTGATCCCCGCAGATTCGCTCCCGTAAAAATTATAGCCTATGTTACTCGGGAGTAATATAGCTTTCCATAGGTGAAAGAATTTTTAAAATCGGCCCAGTAGTTTCGGAACCTATTCGGTACAAACAAACAAACAAAAAAATCTTTCCTCTTTTTAATATTGGTATAGATAAAAAATATAAAGTACCTACGATATAATTGCCATTGTTCTCTAGCCATAATAAACAACTGTAGATATGTACCTATTAAATATCACTTCCTAATTCTAAAACAGAAGCAACAAAAAATAAATTCGGTAATAAAGTTATTACTTTACATTCCTCTGTAATGTCATGACCTTGAGAAAAACATTCTGCAGATTGTAGCTTTACATTCTACTCCGTATTTGGAGAACCAACTCATTCGCTTGATACAAATGGTAACACCAACGACGTGGCTGCATTTTGGTCAAAATACATTGAATTTGGTATCATCGATTCAACAAAGAAATAATAAGAAGAATAGGTTAACGTTCACAAAGGCGAAATGTGTGAGATCCTAGCAATACTACTTTATCACCTACTTCTACACTATAGGTGCACCAGGTACTGTGAGGACTCTTCTCACCTATTTAGAGGCAACCTATATACCTACCTACCTAGGTTATTATTTTTGGAAGGTGATTGAAATCGGATGATATAAAAAGTTAATTCAAAAATCAAATAACCCGACTGCTTAAAAGGCGAACTATAAAGACGTAAACAAGAAGAAAATCATGCTGTGCAGTCAGAGGATACATATGGTTTTGGTCATCCAGCTCGCGAACATGTATCCTCCGACTGCACCGCATGATTTTCTTCTTCTTTACGCCTTTTAAGCAGACGGGTTTTTTGATTTTTTGAATTAACTTTTTATATCATCCGATTTCAATCATCTTCTACATTACCCTCCTTCGTCAGTCGGGTTAAAACTACTGCTGGCCCAAAATAGCTACAAGTAGCCTAAGCACCTGTTTAAGGGATTCCTGCTAAACACTAGTGTTATTTTAAAATTAATCACTAAGTATCTATTTGATATTAAGCAGGAAATATAAGGCTTTTTTATTTATGATTGAAATCGGAACGCTAGGAAAATAATTGAAGATGTTTTTGGTTAGCTGTGCTTCCCACCGCACTATTCCCAAACCACTGCAACTCCTGAAAGCCAGAATCAACAGTGGCGACCACCAGAAAAGCGTGCTTATCACTTCTGTAAAAGCCGCCAGGTCAGGCACGTTGTTGATTCAATATAACATATCAAAGTAATTTCTGCTTATCATTTGAGCTACCTGAGCTATTTCCCCACAATACTATAGTGTATCTCAGACTAACCATTCGAGGTGTGGTGGTATGTTATGTTCAGTTATCCTAGCAATGCTCCTGGAATGTGTAATATTCGTAAAGTGGGGCTACCTTTGACGGTAAGGCAGCAGGATATGGATGTGTAGGTCAAAGCTTTTTTTTATAATTATTCATAGGCTCGCGTTTGACCACCATCTCACCTTATGGTAAGCGATGATGTAGTTGTGAGGCCCAGACTATGGTCCACCTTCTATACTGCCATCTGTGCCCCAAAACCTGCAGCCAAAGTAACCGATGGACTCCCACCGACGACGCCGTGGAAGTGAAAAAGTTTCAGCCCCACAAAATTTGATTTATTCTCGACATGATGAAAAAGAAGTAAAACTCGTGGGTCAAACCTCAAGGAAATTCATGGTCGAATTCTGGGCCGATTCAATTAACGTTGTTATCCACAATCTAGAATAAAAAGCCTCAAGCAACTCCCAAAAACCGACTCAAAAAGAGATGAGGTTCGTGTCTACTCCAGAAAACATAATAAAATAAAAACCTCACAAATTTTCTCAACTTTTAATTACCTATCAAAACCCCTGAAGTACATTAGAAACCTTACAAGAAGCTATCAACTTATTTTGAAAGTGTTATAACAAAACAAGAGCTTAACCTTCGAATATATATCACCATCTAACTTAAAAACATAAAGTAGAACGCTAAACATACCATTACTTAATTGGCATTTTACCATCACAAACAATGAAAAATAATAGTTCTGAAATTCCGACAAGATTATTATTTTTGACATAACAAGACCGGCCGCAAAAAAAAAAGAATTAAGACAAAGAAACGGGGTCGCGACGGTGATTTTCCACTAGCAGCAAGTTGCATTAATATACATTCGCTAAATAAGACTGCAGTTAAAAGTTTCGCATTCATTTCGCTGGGAGGTTTTGTAAAACAGGGAATCGAATAAATTCATAATCTTTTGCAAGGTGTTAATTTCGCATTCGGCTAAAAATGTGATGCACCTTAGGGTCAAAGCCAACGCAATTCAAGTCGAACATACGAGTTAAATTCTCTAGGATATGCGCAAATCCTCGCGTTTCCGCGGGCATTCGCGGGCAGTCGCCTTCGCGCGTATGTGTGTTATATAAATTTGATAGTTCTGAATCTCTTGGACAGTGGAAGAAATAACACCATCATTGAAGGTGGAAAGCTTAATCTGTAGCCGCAAATAGACTGACTGGTAACTGAAGAGCCCACTCTTTATTCATTGACCGAGCGAGCGCGAAGCGCGAGCGAAGCGTTTATCCGTTTCAGCTTGCTGTTCTCCTCTACAGGTCGCATTTCATAACCGATTTTCTCATGCAATTTTGTGAGCAGGTTCGATAATAATATGGATATTTTTAAACTGAATACACGATAAAATCAAAAGCACAGACTCGAAAGGTCTACAGCTCACAGAGCCACTAGTTTTAGAACAGATAGAAGTGCATGTAAATTATAATGAAGATCATTTCGCAATAGCGATTGACTAAAAGTTGTAACAAACAATAGTAATATTGCCAGAACTCATAAAGCCCACAAAAACATCAAACACTTTTCTTGACTTAATAATGAATGAAAAAAAAAATATGATTTAGTATCTAGCAGTCATGTGTCTACTACGTGCTGTGCCAGTAACCCAGCGGCCGACAATTTGGCATAATGACAGTCATGACTCACGGAATTAGACGCCACAGAGCGAACGCGTCATTATTGTTACCACATACTTTGCTGAGGCTGAAGAATACATTGTTCTAGATAAACTATGGGGCAGTGGGGATATGTTAATTATGATTTGAATATCTACGGTCTTTTAGGCATGCTGTTATAAGATGCTTAATTCAAACAACATACTTTTTAGTCCCTGATGACTGGCTTGACAAAAAAGTCTATAATTTCAGTTCCTTTTGAAGTAGTTCTGAACATTCGTAGAGGTATTTTCTACGGCAGCCAGGGTCCTTCTCCTCTTGGTCACGTTTCCACTTGCAACTAGCTAGTATGCAAGTTCCATTACATCGCAGCGGGTTATCGAGTTATAATGTCATGAATCGGTCGATTGTGATCCACAATGTAATTGTTTGCAGGTGGAAATGCGGCCTTAGCGATACCAACTTCTTCAATGTCGATACTAAGTCGCTAATACGCTAATAGTGTTCATGAAGAGTTCAATAGCTATCACAGGGTATGAAATGATAATCAGTTTACAAAGCAAAAGAAAAACGTCTATAAGGAAAACCACAAAACACTATTAGAGACACATCCAAAACACATCTCGATAAACCAGACAATCATATCACAACATTAGATAATAATCCAAACAACATCAAAGACAAGATTTTCTCCCACGAATTTTTCATTCACCGAGTACTTCGACAGTATATCGAATCCACGACGTCACAGCACCCACGCTATATACACGTCCCATTTGGCACGGGGAACGGAAAAAAGAAAATATCTTTTTTTCCTACGCCACAATCCACCTATACTCTTATAGGTACTGTATACCTGGTATTATTAACTTGTGTTTCGTTCCGTAATGATGACAAAACACATTGTATTATTAGAGTAGAAATTGCCTGTAATAAACTCTTCAGCTTCATGGTGAGTTTTATGAATGAATGAGGGAAGATGAATCTATTCACAGGTAAAACACAAATGAAAGTTATGATATTCTAGTAAGTTATGAATTTGGGTACATGATTCCCAGCACGATCATGACAGGTTAAAAGTTTGAAACCAAATAACATAGTACAAAAAAGGATAAAGAAAATTCTTACATTTTAACCGACTTCCCAAAAAGGAGGACGTTCTATGTTCGACTTTATGTTTTTTTTTGTGTATGTTCACCGATATCTCCGTCAATTGTGGACCGATTTTGAAAATTCTATTTTTGTTTGAAAAAGTATGTTCCGAAATTGGTCCCATTTTAATTTGTTGAAGATCTGATGAAGAACTTCGGAGATATACAACAGAACTCTTCAATAAATAACGGCAAATCTCTCGGGATTGCTGCAATCTCATGTCTGTTTGTTGTTTATAACATTTCATAACATAACATCACGCCAGTTCGCTCTTAAGGGGTAAGCAGATCTCTCATTTCACTGGTTATGTTCAAGTTTCAATCTATTCTGGCGAAATAGTTCCCTTACTAACTTGCCTATTAGGTACGTAAAACTAAAAAGGGAAAAATAAAAAAACTTTTTGCAAAAAAATACTACCGACTTCCAAATAGAAAACTACAAAGTGAAAAATAACTAAAATTTTTGAAGTCGGTGTCTTTCGTAGGTACCATTTTTTGCGTTATGGACACCGACTTCCAAAAAAGGTACCTACGAAAGACACCGACTTCAAAAATTTTAGTTATTTTTCACTTTGTAGTTTTCTATTTGGAAGTCGGTAGTATTTTTTTGCAAAAAGTTTTTTTCATTCCTGTATTCCCACGGGAACGGGAACTACGCGGGTGAAACCGCGAGGCTTCCGCTAGTAATTATATAAATCCGTCTAGCGGTTTGAAAGGTATGAGATAATAAAGAATATAACATACAAGAATATTACATACCCTTTCCTTGCAATCGGGTAACAAGCGTGGATGAGGTTGACATAGGGACTTGGACATAAATAGAGAGACCTATCAGCAGAACAGTGGGTGAAGACAGGTTTAGGATGATGACGATGATGAGAGAGCCACAGGAGACCGCTGGATGTGAAAAGCACAAAACCAGTTAATATGACGACGCTTTTGAGATGTGACAAGTAATATACATTAACAATTATTGTATAAAAAACATAAAATTTAAAGCGTTCTCCTTCATCATCCGAACGTACAATCGCTGCAAGTAAAACCAGGCGATCGGCAAGGTCGTTCAAGGCAGGCGACTGTGCACGTGGGAACGCGGCCCGCTCTCTCGCAGCCGTGCGCCGGCGCAACGCCACCCAAATTATTTTAGAACGGTCTGTTACTATGCTCGACGGTGTAGTTTTTATTGAGGTAGCAATTTAGCATTGGAGAGCAGTGGAGGAATTGCATGCGGTAAATGATTTTGTTTGTGTTTCCGTCTAGGGAGTTTGTGTTTACTTTGTTGTGATGAAGTTAAAGAGACAAATTCACTTTTTTTGTACTATAATGTTCTGATTTTGTTTTCCTTGATGTTCATAGCATAGATGCCAAAGATTGGACCATTGACCTGATGACGGTAGGTTGCATTAGCTGGATGCGAGAAACAAAGAACTTCGGGGAGGCTAATGTCCAGCAGTGAACGACATTCGACTAAAATGAGGATGATGCGTTAGCATTCCATAATAATAATGTTATTGAAAAGCGTTTTCTGGTGAAGTTGACGGTAATTCGCTGGCCGCTTTAAGCATAAGACCGTTCATCTCGAAACACAAATACATTTTTTTAAACTACTTATACCTACAAAGTTCTTATTAAAGCTAAAACTAGTAAAGCTGACGGTGGCCGCTTTAAGCATAAGACCGTTCAACTCGAAACTCAAACACATTTTTTTAAACTACTTACTGCCAGTTTCCCAGGTCTCAATTATCGGGCTGTTAACGTAATCGACGATTAATCGCCTGTTAATTCTACTTTCAGTTTCTCAACACCCAAATGTGACAAGCGGTTGACAATTTGTCACATTTGAGAAAAATCTCGAATTAACCACATGTTACAGCAGTTTTGGGTTTCTGAGAACCATTTTCAATGTTAATCTCTTGTCAACAAGCCTAATTTATAATTGTTGGAAATTGGTCGATTATTCGCAGATTAAAATTAATATTATGATTTTAAAGGCTTGTATTACGATAAAAAGATAATAGGGGTCGGCGAAAACTATGGTATGGGTTGAGTTATAAAAAATATGTTAATTTAGATCAATTATTAATTAGCAAGATTTAAAAAAAATAGGATGTTAAAAACTTTTAAATTAATTACATTATAAAAACTTGACACAATTATCAAAAATAATTATTTTGTATTTAGGTAAATAAAAATAAAATAAATTACTGACCTGGGAATCGAACCTTCCTCACGCGCGTTAATTTTAACTGTACCCTGTACTTAGTACTTATCGAGGTCAGTTTCTGGATATATTTGTGTTTAACTTGAAGTGGCTGGGGTGGTGACCGCGCCAGGGTAAGCAACACTTACCAAGGTCAGTCTTGGGATGGGTGACCACTTTTTTTTTGGATCGCTTGTTTATGGATAGGCGACTCCGCCAGGGTAAGCAACACTAACCAAGGTCATTCTTGGGATGGGTGACCACTTTTTTTTTGGATCGCTTGTTTATGGATAGGTGACTCCGCCAGGGTAAGCAACACTAACCAAGGTCAGTGTTTGGATGGGTGACCATCACCACAAAAATTTTGGATCACCCGCTAGTTTACCAAGGTCACCCATCCAAAAACAAGCGAACCCAAAAAAACTGGTCACCCATCCAAACACTGACCTTGGTAAGTGTTGCTTACCCTGGCGGGGTCAGCCATCCAAAACAAACGAACCAAAAAAAAGCGGTCACCCATCCAAAGAATAACCTTGGTAAGTGTTGCTTAACCTGTGTGGGGTCACCTATCCTAAAAAAAGCAAACCAAAAAAAACGTGGTTACCCATCCAAAAATCGTCCCTGGTAAGGTTTGCTTAACTTGCGGGCTACACCAACCCAGCCGCTCAAGATAAAATACTATTCATAATTACTGATTACGTTACAGTATGAATGAATACCAGCTAGGGTAGCCAACCGAAATAAATTAATGCCAATTATTTATTGTAACAAGCGATTACGTAATTTCTCGATGATGCAGAGTTGAGAAACTCACTGACAACTGACGGCTGGTTAATTTGTGACAAATTGTCAGCTGATTTGAGATGTGACGTCGACTTCAGAAACTCGCCCTTAGACGCACAAAGTTCTTATTAAAGCTAAGACTACCTCCCTTGGCACCTAAGGCCTTGCCTTGCCACTTGCATCATAAAATATGTAATGTAAAATTGAGCGTTACATATTTTGTGATGCAAGTGGGTTTTTGGTATTAAAACATAATGCCATCTCTGTCATCTTCAAATGATTAACAGTAATATAACGACGTTAAGCGCTAAATACATTTAGAGTTTAATTTAATGTTGCGTTGTAAAATAACTCACTAGTTACAATCCAATATTTAAAAGGCTGGTTTATATATCCAGATTTGGAAATCGGAGGAGCTCGAATGCAGCTAATAATAACAGACGAACATATGGATCTTCAAGGTTTAGCAACACTTGCCGAGGTTGATCCGTGGATAGTTGACCAGACATACCAACACTCTTCTATGCCTCGAAAGTTACGTTAAACCGTTGTTCCCGGCTGATATTTACAGATATTTAACAATGGTTACGGTAGTTATAAGTCTTAAAAACTGACACCGTCTTGCCAAGGGGTTTCCTTTTGCCCAGATACAGGGCAGTCGCTCTATGTAAAATACTGGTGCTCAGCTGTCTCCAGTTAGACTGGACGCTGGCCTCAACATAGTTGCGAAAGGATTAGGCAGCATTATTGGTTTTATATGTCCGATTTAATGCGGCTGAGTAAACCAACACAGTGATTAAAGTTTTACACCATAAAATATTTGAAACTAAAGATTCCAATAACTACTAATTAACTCAAAATCTACAAACAGTAATTATTCTTATACCAAATACAGACGCAAATAATTTACCTTCGTTATTATTTTATGAAGCTTATCGGCAATTTCGAGACCAAACCGCAATGTTCAGTGCAAGCTATTAAAGCTTGTTGTACAATATGAAGATGATGATATAAAGAAATTATAGCATTCCTTCTCTTAATCCTAACCATATTATCTCTCACACAGTCCATGGTAGATTGACCATCGAGGCAGGAATTCGCTGGATGTTGAGAGCATCATTGTGCTATTACGGCATAGCTTCGGAGGTTTGGAGAAGCCTATGTTCAGCTGCAATCCTCTTATCAGTCATATACAAAGGAAAACAATGTCGTGGAGTAAACATTTGTTATAGCGGCATCGAGACGCCACGGTGGTCACTGTTATCGTAGGCATATCGTGCTTCTTGACTAAAATTAGTAAAGACGCGAGGAACAAAAAATGAATTTGCAACAACAATCATGAAAAGGTTCCATCAAACGATAATTTATATTTGAGAACGTCTTAGCAGTACGCAACACACCTTAGCACAGGATCCGTCTTTAAAGCTACGAGAACAATGGTCCCAATTCGCATTTACGAAGCGAGCGTTCATCACTTTGAGTGTTTCGCAACTTATTTCGCAATTCACTTCGAAACTCTGCCACTACATAGATTAGAGATAATTTCTTTAAAGGTTATGGTTAAGAAATATTATATTGTTGCTGAGTGGCCATAAGATAGTTTTTGGCCTTTTTTACTATGGATAGGCGAATTTCAACCGTGTTAATTTATTAGTCATAACAAAAAAAAGAAAGGGAGGCAGCATCGTCTTGGAGAAGAAACACACAACCGTTATGTGTAGCAAGCTCTAGAAAAGGGCTAAAGGCTGAAAAAGCTTATATACTCATTTTTGCAATATGCGATTGATTGATTTATATAGGTATCTTAGCATAACGGTAAAGTATAGATGGATTGTATGAATTTATAAAAAGAAGCTTTTATTGATGCCTTACAGTACAACGAAGGGTTTAGGATTACACCATGTTTAGAAAACAATTCGGTTTAACTTACATTAGTAGATATGTTAGTAAAAATGAATGAAAAACTTAACCTAATATGTATTAGTGTTGTGTGTTAGTATTGACATTGTGTGGATTCTATGTAAAGACCGACGAAGGCGGTAAAAGCCTCCTCCAAATGCGTCTTTGTGTCTGGCTTTTCTGGGCCAAATATTACCAATCGTGATGACTATATCATCTTTCCATCTTTTAAAAGGCCTGACTCTTCTCCTTTTATCTTGTCTGGGGGTACAGTTTGTTTTGTTCTGGGCCCTGCGTTGTGGCTCCAGCCTATGGATATGTCCTGCCCATCGCCATTTAAGTATGAGTGTCTGCTTAATCACGTCCTTAGATTTTGTTGCTTTCTTGGTCGACGAGGTTTTCACTCGGATCCTCAGTTTTATGTTCATAAAACTGCGTTCTAGTCCACCGAGTTGTTCTGATTCTATGAGTTATAGGGTAGATAATATGGAAGACAAAAGTGCCAGAGATAGCGTGACGGTCGACAAGATGAAATGTAAGAAGAAAACGCTATACACTGACCCACAGTAACATGGGATAAGTGCAGGAAGATGATGATGATGATTTACGTAAACGTATAAACACAAGTTACGAAAAGTATCTCATTTCAAGACTAAAATATGCGGTTTCTGCCGCAGGATATTGCCATTTAAGATACAAAAGACAACATAATAATGTCTTCTCACTATTGATACTACACAATTCATGTTTCTAATGGTCTATTTAATAATGGGTTAAAAGCATTTATGTAATGACAGTAAAACGATATGCTATCAACTTGTCGATGTCAAAGAGTCTTTATAATATAACTTCTGTATACAGCAATGTCCAATGCTGCATCCATATCGCAGACATTCAATGAATTGTTATGCCCCGTGCGACTACAAGCGAGGGGGCTAGGGTTCGATGCCCAGGTTGGGAAAAAAGCTTTTGCTTGCTTTTTTTTTAAATTTTAAATTTTCAATATGTTATATTCTATTATTATAATTCTGGGCCACACACAATATTAAAATGATTATATTTGCCATCGACACGCTAAGAAGAAGAATAAGAATTTCTCAGTAGTAACCCGGAGTTTGGAGGTTGATGGTGTCCCGTGTCTCGGAAAGCAAGTAAAGCCGTTGGTCCTGCGCCTGATCTCGCCCCGATCGTGTTGGATTGCCCCGTTCTTTTTGGATTGCCCCGATCATGTCGGATTGCCCCGATCATGTCGGATTGCCCCGATCGAAGTCAAAGTCAAAGATTTTTTTGCAGATAATTATTTTGTTGGAGGGATGGAGTTTTTGGTGATGTTAATCAACAAGTCAGTAGTAATATTAAGCATAATTATTAGATAAAAAAGAAACTAACCAATTTACATTGTGATCCTAAGAGGACAGTAAGTATAAAATAGTGAACATGAAGAGTCAACAGGTGGCGCTGTGTGTAGCATTACCAAGGAGAATTACACTAAATCAAGAGTATAATATTTACCACAGATTACAACACTTACAATGGTAGTAATAGTATCTTAACATATTTACTTACATGCAAATTTTTGGTAAGTATACAATAAGGTCATTTAAATTTAAAGTGAAAGAATTATTTTATAGCATAGAAGGAATTCTAAATAATCGTAAAAAGTAATCGTGTTGGACTATGCGAGTTAACGTAACAGAGATTGCACCTGTGCACCTGTGTTTGGGCACACACTTCTGCACTATAATAACTCTATTGAACGTACCTTTTTAACTGACTTCAATAAAAAACTTTTTTGCAAAAAAACACTACCGACTTCCAAATACAACACTACAAAGTGAAAAATAACTTTATTTTTTGATGTCGGTGTCTTTTGTAGGTACCTTTTTTGCATTATGGACATCGATATATGGATTGCTGCAATCGCATGTCTGTTTATTGTTTATACCATTTTATAACATAACATCACGCCAGTACTCTCTTAAGGGGTACGCAGATCTCTCATTTCACCGGTTATGTTCAAGTTTTATGTTATTCGTGTAATCTATTCTGACACAACTTTGTGCGTTAAAGGTACCGTATTATAGGACTTGCTCATTGAACCAAGAATTAAAAGTGACAAAAAAAGTCGGAGTTCCTGTTTTTGTCTCTTCGTTTTTTGACACCGACTTTCAAAATTGAAGTTATTTTTCACTTTGTAGTGTTTTTTTTTGGAAGTCGGTTGTATTTTTTTGCTTAAAAAAAAATATCTAGAGGAACTATTACATTCACTTTGATACTACAAGTAGCTGACACTCCTAGTTTTACGGCACATTAAAGTCTGTATGTCATTATGTCTAGAGAAGCCTTCAATCAACCTGGCTATGTGGTAAGGTACTTAACTGGTCAAGCATGGACTACCAATTATCTTTACATGAATTTGGTAATAATAGATTTTCTATATTTTAATAAGACACATCAACAACGTTTTTGCAGTTTCTTTACAGATTTGACATTAATTTTGAAAATGTTCCTGTGCATAGGTGTAGGTCATGAATACAGGCGTTCACATCGTTCATAACTGGAATTGACCTATTAAGTCAAAAGGGTGTAATTTCTAGTCGTGTTGTTTCTGTATATATATATAAGTCGAGAGAGAAATCAGCCTTGTATCTTACCATCTACTTGAGGTTTAGCCACTGTACTATTCGTGTTATAATCGACTTCTTTGGTTTACTGCTATATTAAAAGTACAGTTGTGTATTATACGTATTAAATTCTTTATTGTACACCAAAAACAACATAACATACAATGTGATAATAAAGTACATGTACAAAGGCGAGCTTAACTCAATGTTGAGTTCTCTTACAGCAAACCCTAGGGTGACAGACAAAGATGACATTGTAGAGGGCAGGATCCAGTGTAAAATTTTAAAATAACTACAAAATACTTACATAAATACAATTTGTTATATAAATACTAATATTATGTCATTCCGCAAGGAAAAATCTTCCTCTTCAAAACCTCCAGAGAATGGCTGTCACGTAGGGAGTGTGGGAGAGAGTTACAGAGACGAACTATAGAAGCAGAGAAAGAGCCATCATAGCGGCTGGAAGTGTGTCGTGGAGGACGAAGAAGAAGAAGAGTGGCAGTGCGACAGGGTTTAAACGGGACAAGGTACTAAACGCGTTCACGAAGGTATTGAGGAGAATTAGGATTGTGCAGGTTAGTATAGAGAAGGGATGGGATGGGTATCTCGACGACGCCGAATCGGCAGCCATTTCAATTTGTTCCGAAATTCCGATACATGGTCGTATTTGCGGAGGCCAAAAACTAAGCGGATGCACAAGTTCTGCAGTAGCGTATTCTTTATTGTACACAAAAAGTTTAAATACAATTTTCACTTGGACAGCTTATGTATGTGCACAGAGAGTTGGGTTCTCTAACAGCACATCTGAATACGATATAGATTTTACATTTTTGGTATTTCAAAATATACTATATTATTAACGATGGCAATTTATGAATATAACATTATTTTAATTTATTACAAGTAAAAGTATCGGCCCTCACAAAACATTAACATTTGAGTCGATGAATGACTAAAAGTTGTATGCTTATAACACCATAAAGTGTTTTAAGGCCAATTAATGCAAAACATTTAAACATAGGTTAGTATAATGTTTCGCAACATTCGCTCCAACATTCACTGATTGATCAAGCCTACTGCGGCAACAGGCTAGGAACACGTGCCTCGCACAACACCTATTAATTTTAACTTTATACTACCACTACGACCTGCACGCGCCTTTGCTCACGTTAAAAGTGTTTTATAATGCTAAGGGAACTTACTGACGAGATTAAAAGTATCGCATGCTCTAATAAAAATCCACCCGTGTGCCAAGTTTTGTACGATTCCGTTCTGCGATTAAGGTAAGAAGACGTTACATACACACTGATAATTAACCTATACATAGAAAGAAAGGAGAAAGTGTTATCATCCCAAGGGAAATACTACTGTGATAACAACTATCCTATGCCCTTCCCAGGGTCTCAAAATATCTCCAAACCAAATTGTATCGAAATCGGTTCGGTCCTGACAAGGTGACAAACAAACAAACAGTCAGAGTTACTTTCGCAGTTTCAATATTAGTATGGATTGTAGTATATATGTAGACATAAATAGTATGGATGTAAATGCAGTTTATCTTAATAAGCTGTTTAAAAATATACTGCAAGGCTGAGTACGCACATATAAGTAATTTGAAAAGCTAGGAGCATGTTATATGGTCTATTATATAATAAAATTCTTACTTTTTTTGTTTACTTTACTGACTTAATCATTAAAGTGTTATGAATTTACAAATGTGAATGGATGGAGAGGGAGAGGAAGGCCAAAGAAAGGTGGCTGGACTGTGTGAGGAATGATATGAAAGAACAGGGACTTTGTGATTGCGTGATGGTTGACAGGCCGTAATGGAAGAAGCAAATGTGTTGCGCCAGGTCAAAGGTCAGGAAGATGATGAGTGACTTTATTATATTTCATCGCCCTGTCAATCTTACAAACCTCAAGTTCTGTAAGGAGTACCTACGACCTCCTTGCCTCATAAAGCTGTCACATTTTGTAAGAGTAATCATATTTGGAACGTTAGGAATATTTGAAAGTATTTTTGTAATAAGTTTTCCAAAAAGCAGAATATTAACTCCTCCAAAAACAGTCTCGTTTTGTTTATATTATATAGCTGAAGCCGCAAGTGAACATTCCGGAGAGTTAAATATGGCACCATTGATATTTCATATATTATCAGCCAGTGTACATTACGCCAATTTTGGCGTTCTTTTTGCAGTCACTCTCTAGCCATTGATTGTAAAGCTTCCGTTTAATCCTTTTCGATAGGCAGTGCCAAAGTGGAGTGTAAAGTACTGCCCCCAATAAGTCTGACTGCTACACCGGTAGGGGCAGTAACAATTACACTTTTGCTATAACTGTCGTGTACTAACCGTCGTATTTGCTGCCATAAGACATGATGTGCAGATTGTACATATTCGCAGTAAGATGTAGAACACTGACATAATGGCGAGGCAACAAGCTTGAAGGAAAATAATTTACTTTTAAAGTTACCATGCCAGGGCATGGTAACTTTAAATGAGAAATTGGGCAACACAGTGATCCACCTCCAGCCACGTCCTGGCCAGCCGCATACGAACGGATGGAAAGAATTGGTGGAGGTGTCGGCCCTTGATGAAATTATCCCACCTACATTGCCATTCGGATAAAGGTTCCACCCAGACGTCAATATGTGGTTTAAATAATCTAGAGATTTTGTCACGGTCACTCCGCGTTAAAAAGTCCGCGTCCATGGTCTCTTTTGCGGAATAGTACATTGCAGCACGTCGCTGCACTTCAAGGTCGACCGGAAGTACACCAGCAAGTACCGGTAATGCCTCAGTACTAACCGTCCAGTATGCTTTGCATAAGAATATCAAAGCCAAACGCTGCCTCTGAAGTAACTTACGTCGTACCGCCCCTATTGTGGCCTTATCAGCCCAAAGAGGCGCCCCATAGCAGATACAACCCAAGTAAGTAGCCCAAGTAGTAATAGTCTTTAAAGTCAAAAAAGACAGACCCCACGTAGATTTAGATATTCTCGTTAAGGCATAGAAGTTTCTTTTTGCATTTTCACCGACGATTTTAATATGATCTACAAATGCAAAATTCCGCTCTAGCACTAGACCAAGATAGCACACGGACTGCTTCCTTTTTACCGGAACGTTATTAAATTTAATAGTAGGACACGATTTAAGATTACCTTTCAAAATAAGCTGATAAATTTTATGCGGAGCAAAGGTCACGCGGTTTCGATCGCCCCACTGAGATATTAATCGTAGGCAAGTGTCAGCCAAGTTCTCGAGTCCAGCTCAAGTACTTGATTGAATGAGCAGAAGACCGTCGTCCACGTAACCGGTTAATGAACAGCCGCTTGGAAGCGGAATCGCGAGGAAATCATCAAAGCCTAAATTCCATAAAGGTGGGCCAATAACCGAACCCTGAGGACATCCCATGGTGAGAGACTTCGACATGGAATGATGGCCAAGTTTGAGTTTCGCGGAACCATTTAAAAAGTAAGAGTAAACTAATTTGTATATGTTTCTATAGCAGCCTCGAGTTTTCATTTTAAGTAATGGCATTGGCCACCATGCGTTATCAAAAGCCCCAGAAATATCTAGAAAAATCCCAATTACATACTTATGTTCAGATGTATTAACTATTTTCCTAACAGTAAGGGCCGCGTCTACGGTAGATTTTCCAATAGTGAAACCGAATTGATTATTATGAAATTTTGGTCCGTCCGGTAGCAACCGTGGAACGATATGGCGCTCCAGGAGTTTTCCCAAAGATGGAAGTAATGTTATGGGCCGGTACGACTTCAGGTCGTCCAGGGGTTTGTTGCCACTTTTCGGGATGATTCGTTTAAATCCGCGTCGCCAAATACGAGGAAATACGCCCTCCGCAATACAACGGCTGTAAACGGTTATAATCGCATCACTGGCTGTTTTACACGCTTCTATAATCATCCGATTAGATATTTTTCAACACACTTGCTCATAAAGTGGCTCTAATTTCACCGCAATTAGGCACATAATGACACCTGTAATAAAACTGTGACTTTTTCATTATTATTGTTCACAAGTGAGTTATAGAGTTTTTTTTTAATTTATTGGTTTAGTTGCTTAGTTCTTAAAAAAAGTTTCGATACAAAAAAGATCCTGCTCAATAGTATACAAATAAATTAATGTACTATAAGGGTCAAAAGTGCAGTCACATTCTACCAAAACAGAAAAGGCAATTTTTTTGTAGGCAGCATAGTTTCAACTTTTTGCGGTTATTAGGAATAATCTTAACTTTAATTTCTATACAAAATATTAAATCTTCTAATATTAACTTCTTCTACAAAAACTAGCCATTTGAGTTTTGGGTGAGTATGACTGCACTTTTGACCCTTGACTGTACCTATTGCTTGCTCATTTTATGCAACTTCGTATTTAAATAGATAATTTCAACTTGCACGTGTTTAATAAATAAAACTTCCACTCAAATATAACTTTTGTTTTTCTCTGTAATAAAAAAAAACCTAAAATTTGCCATGTTGTACGTGGCTAAGACGCTAGCCGCGAAAAGCCAAAAAAAAAGGAACCTCATTCTTTTAGTCTATGGCCAATCGCCATTGTTAGAAGCGCACGCATAGGAAAACTGATTAATATTGCCCGCCATTGCGAAAATTTTTCACAACTCGTTTAAACTGTTGAAAATGATTTTTTTGTATTATTTTCTTCGCAAGTGTGTTGAAAAACGTCGTATGATACACGTGTGTATTGATGATTACCGTCCTCGGCTCTCTTAAGACCCTCACCTAACGGCTCAGGTCTCAATGGCGCCTCAGCGGTAATCACCAACATTACACACTTTTACCATAATGTAATATTATCTTCACCTGATGACTTGTTGAGTGGTAACCTCTTGAAAATACCTGTTTATTAACGTCTCACCTTTCTCTCGTACTCTTCTAATAGCATCTCTTATTGATCGTGTAGTTTCTGCCGGCTCCGATTTCTAAATATACATAGAATAAGCTATACGAAGAGCTGAGCCGCATGGTTATCTACATCTATGTTAGCGGACCACATCTACAATATTTTAGTGTTGTATGAATTAATCATAGTCTCGGTATCTTTTCTTTTCAAAATATAAAACATTCCTCTATTTCTGGCTGTTTGCTCCTCATTTAAAATTTTAGTTTAATTTTTGACCGGTTGTGGGAAACTAAATCTACAGGTCGTATCCCTTTTAAAACATGTCTGAGTATAACAATGATTTGTTTAAGCAAAAAAAAGTAAGATATATATAGTAACATGTTACATTACTATAATATTATGGCATATTTCTGCTCAATCTTCTTCTTCTTATTTCTTTCTTTCCTTCTTTTTCTGTTACTTGTATGTCTATGTGTTTGCAATTTTATGACTAAATCGTGCATTTATTTATCTTCTACTGGATCTGGTACTTTATAGGAGTTTACAGGTGACAACTCGGTCTAGTAGAAAAAACTTTATAATCCTGTAAATATTCCATTGAAATAACCTTTGTTATATATTTGGGTGCAGTTGGATTGATTAACCAATAACTACTTGGTTGTATATCTAAATTTAACTCTGATGAAGCAACACACATTGAGGTCAACAGGTCTTCTGTATTCAAGTATTATGGTTCGATGGACAAACTTGACACTGAATAAAACTGTGTTGTCTGCTAAAAGAACACGATCTTTATCAGCTGTATCCACTGTGAAACAGGCTGTACTGAAGAGTAGGCTATAGCTATATTAGTGCAGTGAATTAACGACTAAACGAACTTCCAAATCTACCATTACCTTGATAGAAAGTTCCACGCAAAATAGCTATCTCGCCATCTATCTCCTTAAAATGAGTTTCTATAGTCTGAATGACGTTAATTTCACTCTAAGGTTCAGATATCGTTATATCTTGTAATATACTTTGTTGCAATTCTTCATCACTAATATAAAAATTAATATGGACATTCCTGTATAAATGGTTATTTTAAACTAGCCACATAATGCTTTTATATTTTTTTCTGTATCTTAGCTGAATCTTCTATTGCCAGTTATGTTTTCAAGACTTTCTGTCACAATAGCGAGCCCCTGTTTTCTTCTGATAAAGGAAGCTGTTCCACTACCTCTTCAACTTGTTGAGCGAACAGTATGGCTTGTCTTTTAAACCCTAGCTGACCATAGCGACCACCTCTAGGTAACGTAACACTTTAATAAATGGTTTAATTCGCGAAATAAATCTTAGTTAGATTTCAGAAATGCAAGCAAGTTCCTCTGGGACAGAGGCAACGGTCATATTATTCCAAAATGCATTTGAAGTGGACTGATATTTTGCTATTTTACTTGCACATCTGTAGCAACAAGTTATACGTTTAAGCGGATTAGAAGTTAGTACTGTTATGTTAGCAGTAAAATTGATATTACGACATTGTTTTGGAAACAGTAATTTGGTGCAAATATAGCACGGTACTGACGCCATTTGCGCAATCGCTTCTTCAAATCCATTGAACAGCTGTCTTCATGAGATCTATTCCTTATGGCCGACAGTCTTTCTTCACGACAAATAGCAGAAAACTGAGTGTATGTTTGCTTCAGTCTAGCTGTTCGAGACTCGAACAGCTAGACTGAAAGCTTGAAAGAAGACTCGTTCTCTCGACTGGATGAAATATATTCTCTCATAGACTCTGGTTAGACTGTTTGAGATAAACGAGTCTCGTTCTCTAGAATGGAAGAAACTTATTCTCTCATAGACTCTACTCTGACTGTTCGAGATACGCGAGACTAGTTTTCTTGACTGGAACAAACATATACTCTTATTTACTCTAGTCTAGATGTGCGAGATAAAGGAGACTCGTTCTCACGACTGGAAAAAATATTCTCTCATATATTCTAGTCTAGCCTAACGAGATAAAGAAGCACGGAGCACACAACCTGCTCAGTGTAAAGAAGACTCGTTCTCACGACTGATAGTAACATATTCTCTCGTAGACTCTAGTCTAGCTGCTGGAGTTTAAGATGAATCATTCTCCCGCTTAGAGAAAACGTTCTCCCTCATTCGTTCAAGTCGAATGGCTCGATTGGTGATTCGTTTTCACGAGTTACAAAAATATGCTGCTTTAAACTCGTTATTCTCTACTCTCTTACAGCCCTAGTTTCATTCGCCTGCATGATTGCTTTATGGGCATTATTTTCTTTCGATAATTTTTGTGTCGAATCTTGTGAAATCTGACTGTATACTAAAGCCATTCTTTCATTCATTTATTAAGATGCTTTTTACGTGACTGAGAAGATTCGGCTTTATTTTTCTTTGGCTTTCTTAGCTCGTTTTGTTTGGCGAAATGAAGGCATTTTAGGAAAATTTAAATTAGAATTTACAAAACCAATTAACAACAAAAAAAAAACAATGTCCGCGCTAAGAAGCACGACTTATTAAAATATCAACGATTTGATATGCAATTGAAATCAGATAATAAAATAATGATTTCAAAAACGCTTTTACAATTAAATACAACCTACTTCCAAATAAAAACATAACAAAGTGAAAAATAACTTAAATTTCAGAAGTCGGTGTTCCTGTTTTCGTTGTTTGACACCGCATTCCGAAATTGACAGAGCCAGTGGTGGCCCAATGGTAACGGCCCTGACTTACGTGTTGTAGGTTGTGGGTTCGAAACTAGGCAGGTGCTTTGAAAGGTGAATACCATGTAAAGTGCGAGGATTCGATAGAATTTTGACAATCTTGACAATGAAACTGAACACCAAACCGTGTATGCTGAATATTGTACAAATATACTCACCGACGGCACAAGCTCAAGATGAGGTAATTGATGACTTTTATGGGAAACCGGACGAAACGTTGAACCCGATTCCTGGTCGAGAAATTAAAATGATCCTTGGTGACTGGAATGCCATAGTCGTTAGTACACTTGCTGATGATAATATTAGAAGCATAGTTGGAAAATTTTTACTTGTCACTAGGAACGAACGAGGTGAAAACTGATCGAGTTCCGAGTTCTGTATAGACAGAAATCTCAATATTATGAACACGTACTTCCAACATCATGCAAGACGTTTGTACACATGGAGATCTCCAGATGTTAGGCAGAGAAATCAAATCGACTACATCATTCTAGATACCCGCTGGAGATCCTAAGTTTCCAATCTGACCATAATCTACCCGTAGTCAATTTCTCGCTGCGCTTAAAGGCCTAGGCCATACACCAAAGCCCAGAAGCTTAGATCCTTCTGAACAACCAATTTTCCGAGAAGCGTTAGAGGCGAAACTGAAGGATTGTCCCACGCATGATCACGCTGACGCTGACATACAAAAAGAACACTTGAAAGGCAATTTCAACGTTGCTCTGGGCCAGGTCCCCGAAGAATGCAAAGCAGAAAAAAAAATGCTTAATCTCTGATTATTCGTGGGAGCTCATTCAGGGTAGAAAAGATTAAAAAAATAGGGGTTTGCAGGATCGTGCAATAATGGCTCAATACTCCGAGCTTAGCAGAGGTATCCAAGCCAGATGTCGCCACGACAGGTACAACTTCATTGAGGGCATCTGCAGCGACATTGAGAGACATTCCAACAAGCTACAAACTGCAGACCTTTTTAAGAAAGTTAGAGTTTATCCAAGCAGTTCAAAGCTAAATCGTGGGTCATAGAAGATGTCGATGGCACTGTACTACAAGACCTCAACCGTATTGGCGAGAGATGGCGTACCTTCTGTGAGCAGTTGTACACAGATCCCCATTCAATGCCCAGGACTATCCTGGACTGGAGGGATCTAGAACTGGAACCCATGATTCTTCATTTCAAAATATCTACTGCTCTACAGTCTCTCAAGATGAGAGAAAAAGGCGCCAGGAAACGACCAAATAACAGCAGAGGTGCTTGAAGCTATGGGTGACTTTGGTTAGTGACACTTTTTAAGATCTGCGACACGTCTGGCAAAACGGTGATTGGCCACAGGACTAGTAAGAGTCCGTAATTCTCCCGCTGCATAATAAAGGGTCAACCAAGAAATTGCGGCAATTATCGAACCTGGTCCCTCATCTTGCTCCATATTCTTAACAGTCACATCCGCTACTACCTGGATTGGCAAATGCCACAGGAGCAAGCAGGTTTCGTAAAGGGCAAGGGGACTCGAGAGCAGATTCTCAATTTGAGGCAACTCATTGAGAAGGCATACGAGTTTGATACGCTAGTTTCATAATGTATTTTGTCGATTATAGCAAAGCTTTCGACTGTATCAACTGGGGTTTCTATGGTAAGTCCTACAAGAACTTGGAGTACCAAATCATCTCATCGCCTTACTTCGCACCCTGTATGGGTGCGAATTAGGGCGATGAGATGAGTAAATAACTATAAAGATAAATAAATGAATAAACAAAATAAAATTGATTATTTAATATTTTAAATGAATGAAGTTTAAATATTTTTTTGCTTTTTTCTTAAACAACCTTATTAGCTTACGGTGCATTGTCATCCAAACCAAAGTGTATGCAAAATTTCGTCTTAAAAGGTTGAGGATTTAAAATCCTGTTGCAAGATTTGGCCCGAACACACTTACATACGTAGCAACTTAAATAAAAGCTTGTAAAATATAAAAAAATTCTCGCAATTTGTTGCAAAATATCGTTTGATACCCGTTAACAAAATCATCGCACTCAAGGAAGAAGCCAAAATTGCAAACCTTTTGTGTCGAATGTGCTAAGACCAAAATAATATCATGATTCCTTTTTTTTGAAAATTATTCGTCTTTATAAAATTGTCATTACATTACACAGTCATAAAATCACACCATGATAAAATATTTCAGTAGTTATTTAAACGTGACACATATTAAAATGGTATTTTTTGTTAGCTTTGCAGAAGTTCTTCCATTTAAATTAAACTACCAGTATAATTTTGAATACTGCTATCGTTTGCATTCAGATTTGAATTTTTATTTTCGATAGTTGAAGTTTCATTTTCAAACACTATAGCTATCGTTGAAATGGTAACTTTTTCATTTGGTGTCTTTTCATGTATAATTATTACGACATCTTCTAATTTTGTTGTTTCCCTCGGCATGGTTAAATTGTAATCTGTATTATTTTCTGTCATAAGGTTGTTAAGGATATTGGATTCGTCGCTTGTATTACTTGTTTTTTCAAATGAAGTTGTATGTTCAAACACTAAAGATTTCGTTGAAACGGTAACGTTTTCTATTTCAATTGTTGTATTATCATGACTAGTAGTTACGACATCTTCTAATGATGTTTGATCCATCTGCATGGTTGAATTATAATCCGTATTATTTCCTGTCTTAAGGTTGTTAAGATCCATATTGGATTCGTCGCTTATGTTATTTTTGTTTTCTAACAAATCCCTTTTTCCACTGTTTTGAGCTGTTATGTCAGAATGATAAATAAATTTTGTTTGATTATAAAACATTACGATAGGCTTAAATACATCTTTGTAATTATGCATTATTGTAGACATGTTGCAGTTATTGTCACATTTGGTCATATTATTCAAGTCAGCAATATTTTCTGGAATCAAGTCATTTTTGAGTTCAGTTTTTTTTATTACGCCGTGATCATCATATTCATCAACAGCGACAGAATCGTTTGGCATTACTCTTACAATTATATTTTTTGCTAGTTCAATGAACAAATCATCATTATTGTTTGTCTTTACGGACATACTGTATTTAGATTTATCCGAATGACTTTTATTTTCTCTGGTTTCATTTTTATTCTCGGCTGACGCATTATTGGAGGCTATTTTAATTTCGATATTGAACTTCCCATTGGCATCTATAATCTTTAAGATGACGGATATTAGATCGTCTTGAAGTTTTTTGTCATCACTAACGGATCTTTTAGACATAAGTGACAAGGTGTCGTTCATAGAAAGTGTAGTAAAGTTTGATTCGCTTCCAGTACACTCGCTAGCTACGGTTTCATTTACCATTCTATCTTGAGGAGTTATATTTGTTTTATTAATGTGTGTTGAGGGCTCACGTCTCTTTGGCCAAATTGGAGGTACTACTCTTTTAACGGTTTTTCTTAAACCGTCCTGATTTGTTCTATTTACTAATGTCATACATGTGTCACCATGCCATTTACGTGTTTGGTCTTGTGTTTCCTGGAAATATTAATAGAGATTTACAGATCTTAATAATTTTAAACTGTTTTAATTTGTATTTGCTGTAATTCTCAAAATTGTAACTAATTAACATAATAATAAGTTTAGGTACTACTACTGTCGACATGCGGTTTTATAGGTGCATTTCTGCCTAACCCTTCATGGAATACAGGCGTGAAGTAATGTATGTTATGTATGATTGCGATATGACGGTTTTTGAGGAATGAGTCACCGGCGCGCGGCGTCCATAAGAGAGTTACCCCTTTTGTTCTCTACACGTAGTCCCGGCTCTCTCCGAAAAGGGCGATGCCACTGTGGTCAGTTTCAATGCTGTTAAGACCCAGGCGTACTTTTTTCCGTTAAACGAAGCCAATTCCACCCGGTTCCATCTTGCTTCCCGGTTGCATCGTGGTAACGTGTGTGTAACCGTGCCGTTAACGGACCATCTCAAACTTCTAGGTGTTACTTTGACATCGACCCTCAATTTCGGTCCATTCATTAAGTCGAAAGCTCAGTTGGCTGCAAAAAAGTTGAGGATCCTTGCAAAGGTGAGACGGTATTTCACGCCTGGACCGTTGATCAACTTGTATAAAGCGCAAGTTCGGTCATGCATGGAGTACTGCTCTCACCTCTGGGATGGATTTACCAAATACCAGCTTCATGCACTTGTTGACAGACGGGCTCAGAGGCTTATTATAGGCAACGATGCACTGGTCACGCTTCAGAGCCTCGAACATCGACGCCGAGTTATTCTATCAGCTATCGGTTTTTTTATCGGTTACATTTCGGGGAGTGTGCGATGTAACTGCACAATTTGATTCCGTCTAGCCCTTTCCATCATCAGACTACAAGACGTACGGCAATGTGCCATTGGTACATCCCACCCATACGCACAAAGTGTTTTGCGAATACCTTCATTTTGCGCGCAGCTAAGTGTATAATAGGTTACTTCTAGGCAAGCATGTTTCACCGACGACCACATCATCGCTTATCATCAAGCGAGATAGTGATCAAACGCGAGCCTTGAGTTAAATTAAAATAAATGTGCTATAGAGTTGCAAACATCTTCATTCATATCTACGGAGGCTGAGTAAGCGATTACCATTTTATACTCATTTTAACAGTACCTTCTACCCGTGGTGTCGCCCGCGTGATATATTATATATTTTTTATTATCCCAAGGGTTCCCTTGGACAAACGGTCCAGTTAGGTAGGTCCAACTTCGCGAAAGAGATCAAGAGCTCGGCTGGGCAGCGTTCGAAAAGTAGCGAGGTATCTTTTCATCCAACTTATCATAGAGTCTCAAGACAAAATACTGTGACCAGTGTGTGTTGCCAGTGATGACGTATGGAACCGAAACGTGGTCGCTCACAAAGAGCCTCATCCCTCATCAGACGGCTCAAAGTCACCCAAACGACAATGGAGAGAGCTATGCTCAAAGTTTCCAAGTTTGATGGTATCAGAAATGAAAACATCCGCAAGAGCGCTTTCATCGCGCTATGTTGGTAACCTTTGTTAGGTTACCAACATAGCGCGAAGAATTGCCCAACTTAAATGACAGTGGACAGGGCACATTGCTCGCAGAACGGATTGCCGTTGGGGCCGAAAAGTTCTGGAGTGGCAACCGGAACCAGAAAACGTTGCGTTGGAAGGCCTCCCACTAGGTTGAGCGACGACCTGGTCAAGGCTGCGGGAGTCGGTGGATGCGAGACATCACAGGACCGATCAGTGTGTCGACGCTTGGGGATGGCTTCTGATCTGATTAGACGGCTGAAATGATGATCATGATGATGGATTGATAAGGATTCTGTTACCGCGCTTTGTTGAGTGTCTTGATTGCCGCCTTGTTGACTGTCTTGGTTCACGAGTTGTTGACTGTCTTGATTCGCGTCTTGTTGTTTGTCTTTTCGACTGTTTTGTGTTTGTTGACTGTCTTTTACCACTGGGTTTTCAGGGTTTAGTGGTGCTGGATTAATTGTTCTCATGAGTTGGACCATGACTCCGAACATTATAAGTGTGACTATGCAACCAATCGTCAAACACCATCGAACCCTCGCCCTATGGAAATGGGACGCAATATTAGTAACTACCAGTTTCTGCCTTCGGCTTCCTCAACGTAAAAGTCGGCAATTACCCCAAGGGAACCTCATCCCAGGTCAAATTATCCAGGTCATTATTATTTGGTCTATCTATGTGCCAATTTTCATCCAAATGCGTTAAGTCGTTGAGACGTGATTGATTAACAAACATCGAAACATTTTAGATCCCATGCGATGGACCGACTGAATCAAGTCAGCAGTAAGCGGTCCATTGCATGACTGCACAAGAGTCACAGCCGACAGAGAGGGATCCTTCTGGAACATGGTGACCACAATCGCTCTGAAGAGAGTGTAGTGTCGAAGAAAAAACATCCGGAGATTCACACAAAGTAGATGGTTTGGTGGTTTAGATGGTATTAGTCGTATGAGAGGACTTCATTTGCCCATTATATTAATTACAATTACAATAAAATAAATTTTATTGCCAGTTTTGACGTATGATTCAGATTTTTTACCTTGCTCGGTTTAATGATTCCTCTGATGTAATATTACGAGAAATTACTTGTACTTGAGGCATATCTTGTGGTGGATAATCTCTGGAACCAATGCATCTCTTTGAAACATTCTTCATTCATTTGAAAAGTACTTTATTCACACAGTTGGGTATAGGCTACACATCATAATCATCATAATCAACCTTTGAACGTTCTCAGTGCGGAGACACAGGCCTCCTATACCTCTATACCTAGTCTTTGAGAGGGAATGGGCCATAATCCACCATGCTGGCCAGTGCGGATTTATTTATTTATTTATTTAGACTTCATGCACAAAAAGGTACAAAGGCGGACTTAATGCCTTAGGCATTCTCTACCAGTCAACCAAGGGTGGTGAAGAGATAACAAGGCAGGTGCATTATTTAAAGAACTTAAAAAGAAAAAAGTTGTTATTAAAATACTAAAATAGGTAAAATACACGTACATATATATTGAATATAATATATACTTATATTAAATATATATTTTTGAAGTAACAGAGAAGAAGAAAGTGAGATGACTCTTCTTAGTTGTGCTGAAAATAAAACCGCAATTTCCGCTTGAATGCAAATCGACTTGTAGCCGTCCTGATCTCGAGAGGAAGCTCGTTCCAGAGAAGAATGGACTGAATATTGAAGGAAGAGTGAACAAAATCACTAGTATGAGAAGGACAAAGCAAGAGGAGATTATTGGAAGAACGCAGATCCCGAGCATGTGAAGAACATAGATATTGGAATTTAGACATAAGATAGGAAGGAGGGGTGGGAGAATTGAGCAGGGTGAAAAGCGTGGTCAAAGCGCGTAACCTTCTTCTCTGGCGAATCGGCAACCATTTTATCTCAGACCTGTAGTATGACACATGGTCATACTTTCTGAGGTTAAATATGAATCTAATACAGTTGTTCAAGACCCTATCTAGCTTATCCAGTAATACCGCGTTCATGTCAAAGCAGCACACGTCACCATAGTCAAGAACTGGGAAAATTAAAGTCTGCACAAGCATAATTTTCGTTTTGGCTGGCAGAAACCTCCTCAAACGATACAAGGATCGCAAAGTACCGTTGGCTCTCTGACTGACACTGGACACCTGACTTTGCCAGCTAAGTGTCGAGTCAAGATGCAAACCGAGATCTTTCACACTAGGGCTAATGGGAATGACGGAACCATTGAAAATAATCGGGGGAATAGAGCCAACCGCCATTCTACGCATCATGCGCGGGCTTCCAATAATAATGGCCTGACATTTTGTGGGGTTTACGGACACCCCAAATCTGTCAGACCAATCCCTGATAGCATTCAAGTCCCGGTTTACATCTTCTATGGCGTCCGATAAATCTTCGATCCACGCCGATGTATATAGTTGAAGATCATCGGCATAAAGATGATACGAACACCGAAGACAGTGAGTTATAAAATTAATGAAAATGGAGAATAATAATGGAGATAGAATACCGCCCTGTGGAACACCAGCATCCAGGTCACGCCAACTCGACGAAGTCTCATCGACACGAACCGACTGCTGACGTCTCCGAAGATAAGAGGAGAACCATTCCAGCGCTTCGGAAGAAACCATAAGATGGGAGAGGATAGATAGTAGTATATCGTGACTGACAGCGTTAAAGGCATTGGAGAAATCAATTAATACTAACACAGTGACCTTAGTATCCTCCATTGCTTCTCTAACGTCACCAGTCACTTTAAGGAGTGCGGTGGCAGTACTGTGGCCAGGTCTGAATCCAGACTGGAATGAACTTATAAGATTGTTTCGGTGAATAAATTCCGAAAACTGCTTGTGAACGCAAGCTTCGAGCACTTTGGATAGGAACGGGAGAATGGAGATTGGACGAAAATGACTAGGCAGGGAGGGATTTGAAGTTTTAGGAAGTGGACGTACGTAGGCCATACGCCACAGGGATGGGAAATGACCGGAATCGAGAGAGAAATTGATGATATGGGTAATAGGTGGGAGAAGAAGGTCGAGGATCAATGTGACCATGTAACGACTAATGTCATCATGGCCCACAGCCTTGGATTTTATGGACAGGATAATCTTTTTAATTTCATCCTCGGTGGCTGGAGAAAAGCGAAATGGTTCTATGATAGGACCGGGTAGGCTGGTAATGGAATTCACCGTCTGAGACAAGATTTGGGGATCCAAATGGTAAGTGGTTGTGAAGTGACGGTTGATTTCATCCAGACCAATAGTCTTGGGGAAATCCACATGACGATTCCTACCGATACCGAGAGTTCCGAGGAATTTCCAGATATCGGCAGGAGAAGAGGCAGAAATGTTTTCGAGAATATGGCGGCGTTTGGCGTTGCGTATCATCTGATTACACCGATTTCTTGCAGCTCTGAAGAGGCACTTATTTTCTTCACTGCGATTCTTTTTAAATTTACGAAAGGCACGATCCCTGCGTCTCATCGCCATACGTACTCCCGTCGTCAACCATGGAGCAGGTAGACGCCTAAGCTTTACTCTCTTTACAGGAGCGTGTCTGTCGTAGAGGGCAAGGATCGTCCGATTAAAAATACGCAGTTTGTCGTCAACCCCTATTGCCGCTGCAAGATGATCCCAATCAAGTTCCGAAGCCTCCCGACGCAGCCTCTCAACATCCAAACGTGCAAAACAACGAATGTGCAGAACTTTAGGGAGAGGTTTAGGTGGTTTTAGGACATATGAGAGGAAAATGAGATCATGGTGGGAAAAGCCAGGTGCAGGACACTGACCATGAGAGGAAACAAGGGAAGGAGAGGACGTAAGAATTAGGTCGAGCCACGTGTCATCGCCTGAGGCATTGAGATGAGTAGGCTGCAGTGGAAGAACATGGAGACTAACGGACTTAATGATGTGAAGGAGTTTATGGGAACGAGGGGATGGATGACTAAGGTCCGTGTTAAAATCGCCCATGACGACACAATGTGCATACTCTGACCCTATCGATTCCAGTGCCAATTCAAGGTTGGAAAAGTAGTCAACAGCGGGTGGACAGTAGACTACACCAAGTAGGGTTGACACCTTTGACATAGATTTCCAGAAAGAGGTACTCAGCAGAAGCATTATAGGGTGAAGGGGAAGAGGCAATGATTTTGAAAGCGAAATCACTACGGAGATAGATGGCGACACCACCTCCTCCCTTTCCAATTCTATCGTTGCGGATAAGAATGAAACCGGGAAGAGGGTAGGTGGTAGAGAGAAGATGAGGTTTGAGCCAACTCTCCGAAACCAGCACGGCGTGGACATTGGCATCAGAAAAAATGTCAAGCAATTCACCGTAGAGACTTGGCACACTCTGTGCATTAATATGACAGACATTAAATAAATGATCATTTTGACGATTAAAGATCCGACGCACAAAGCCACCAAGAGTGTCGGTCGAGGAAGTAAAACTAGCATTAGCGGAAGAGATAACGGATTCAACGGCCGAGTGAAAATAATCATCGTTGGAAGACATAAAATAAAAATAATATAAATACTTAACAAAATACAATTAAATAATACCTGACGGTGCAACACCACTATCTATGCACCACCCACCAGCCGCACCAGTATAATATACAAATATACCACTATCACCTATATGACATCATAAAAGAGAAACAATCAAATATAAAAACAAAAAAAAAAAACAAACGCAAACGAAATAAAAGATACTTGAAACAGTTACATTAAGCAATTACGAAAATACGTTGACAAAACACAAAGCAAACATGGAACGAAAAGATACTAGAAAAAGGTACATTTAGCAATAACAAGACGCAATTGACAAAACACAAAACAAACATTGTACAGCGGAACATATGACACCACATTAGCATTACATGAATAAAATAATAAAATTTATCATAAATGACGGTCGGGGCGACAGTGACGTAATTATAAATTCAAAACATTTTGACAAAAAAAGAAAATAAATAAAACTATTCATATACCCTCACAATCATTCTACAAAAACATAAAATATTAAAAATTAAGTGGGTAGACGTGCAATATAGAAATATAATATTTACGTGAATTATGTCGCCCCAAACACAACTAAATAAGTGTAAATAGTGTAGAGTAAACGGTGTAATTAATAGTGTTTATCGTGTAAATAGTGTTTATCGTGTAAATAGTGTATATCGTGTAAATAGTGTATATCGTGTAAATATATTACTGTTTTCTACGCACTTCGATAGCTGTCCTGCTCCCTGCTGCGGCAGTTAATTCCCCAGTCTTCTTCGGGTACTTCGCCACCAAGGGATTGAGTTCCTCCAACGAAGAAACTTTGTGCCGCGCTCCGTCGGGCGACCTGACAATGATGATCCCATCCTGAGTCCAGCATGCCTGCATCCCGAAGTGCGAACGCGCCGAACCAAAAACAGCCTGTCTAGTTCTGGTTAAGAACTCCTTGACTGTAACCACGGAGCCCTTCAAGGCAGATTTCGCCCGCCAAACCGCAGCCTTGTGATCCACATTGGAGAACCTCACCAATACTGGCCTGCTGCGCGTGGGACCTTTGCTCGATGACCCCAGCCTATGACATGCTTTGATCGAGGAGGCAGTAATATTCGGCAGAGCCATTTTACTGTGCAGTAAGTCCAGCACCAGAGCTTTGCAGTCCTCCTTGTCGGCCTCAGCAAATCCGGTGAATATCAGGGCTTTACGACGAGTGCTTGTCTCCAACCCGTCCACCATCCTGGAGCACTCTGTGATCTGCCTCCGTAAAAGTCTCAGCATTCCGAACATCAGCTCTCTGAATGTCCGGAACTCTTCAGCGATCTTGGCAACGGTGTCCTTCGCGGGTCCAGCACACTGAATCTGCGCCTCCAGCTCATTCATCTTCTTGGCAAAACATTCTTCCAAGTTCTTCTGCGCAGATTGGATGTCGGCCAGCTGAGACATTATGATGTGAGTATTATCTCCCTCCTCTTAGTAGTTCTTAGTGGTATCCTCTTACAGTGTCTTTGAAAGCACTAGTGAACAGCTGGTAGGTGATGAAGTTTTCCTTTATTACATGGACTGTATTGCCAATATCAGGATGTGCTTATTAGTGGTATATATAAAACCAATGGGTGTGTTACGTCACTTAGAAAAGTGTTACATCGAATAACACCTCCCCGTAAGTTTACTAATACGAAACACTTAACAACGAATGCACGCTACCACGAAAAACTTAACAACGTAGCCAATATTACTGCAGAAATTGTGGAAAAATACTTAATAATAATTTAAATCAAAATTGCGCAACGAAAACGCGTCTTTACTTAATTTACACCTACCGCCGAAAAAAGCGGATTGGTAGACGTCACATGAATTCGAATTGTGGTTCTAGAGATGCCGGTTTCATCACGATGTTTTCTTTCACAGTTTTAAGAGCAGTGATGATAAAATTATTTACACAAAGTAAAGCGCCTGCTTGAGTTCGTACCTATGAACAAATTTTGGTTCTAGAGATGCCGGTTCCCTCACGATGTTTTCCTTCACAGTTTTAAAAGCAGTTATAATGAAATTATTTACACAAAGTAAAGCGCCTGCCTGCTTGAGTTCGAACCCATGAACACGTAAGTAAGCACCGTTACCACTGGGTCACCTCTGCTCTGCTTATGTATATTTTGTATAAATAATATTTTTCATCTCTGGTAAATCCGGTGCGGGCCGCTAGAGATTCATATTTCGTAATTTATATAATCTGGATGCGAATAGCACAGGAACATGGGGATTGTCATAAGATCAGAGAGGCCTATGCTCTGTGGGTGAGGTCAGGCGAAGATGGTGATGAAACTGTCACAGGTGCTATATCGCAGTTTCGCTTTAATTACACCTAATATATCATAATTTTGGATACAGGTTATTCAGTTTTACAGTTTTACATTTTTGCGTAAACTTATTCTCGTGTATTCCTTACCTGGTAAGATTTTAACCACTGTTTATATAATGTATACAAAATATACGCAAAAAATAAACAAACAAATAATATTAAAAAAGAAGCTCAAAGAAGAAAGAATTATAAGATAACTGTCATTAATGATAGTGACATGACTAAAAAGTACTCTGTAGACATGACTCAAAGTGACTAAAAACTCAGATAGAATTGCCGGAGACAAACTAGAGGTAAGACTATAAGTCCCTTTTCACACGCTCCGGTTTCCGGGTAGCCGGTGCCGGGTAACCGGCTAGGTAGTGACATGACTAAAAAGTACTCTGTAGACATGACTCAAAGTGACTTAAAGCTCAGATAGAATTGCCGGAGACAAACTAGAGGTAAGACTATAAGTCCCTTTTCACACGCTCCGGTTTCCGGGTAGCCGGTGCCGGGTAACCGGCTAGGTAGTGACATGACTAAAAAGTACTCTGTAGACATGACTCAAAGTGACTTAAAGCTCAGATAGAATTGCCGGAGACAAACTAGAGGTAAGACTATAAGTCCCTTTTCACACGCTCCGGTTTCCGGGTAGCCGGTGCCGGGTAACCGGCTAGGTAGTGACATGACTAAAAAATACTCTGTAGACATGACTCAAAGTGACTTAAAGCTCAGATAGAATTGCCGGAGACAAACTAGAGGTAAGACTATAAGTCCCTTTTCACACGCTCCGGTTTCCGGGTAGCCGGTGCCGGGTAACCGGCTAGGTAGTGACATGACTAAAAAGTACTCTGTAGACATGACTCAAAGTGACTTAAAGCTCAGATGGAATTGCCGGAGACAAACTAGAGGTAAGACTATAAGTCCCTTTTCACACGCTCCGGTTTCCGGGTAGCCGGTGCCGGGTAACCGGCTAGGTAGTGACATGACTAAAAAGTACTCTGTAGACATGACTCAAAGTGACTTAAAGCTCAGATAGAATTGCCGGAGACAAACTAGAGGTAAGACTATAAGTCCCTTTTCACACGCTCCGGTTTCCGGGTAACCGGCGGTGTAGTGTTTAGCCATGTATGTAAGCTTTACCCTGTAGCGGCTACTCGGCAACCAGAGCGTGTGAAAAGGGAGACTTTTTACAGACTTCAAAAAAAGGAGGTTATTAATTCGATTGTGGGCTTCTAAACCTGTTTGCCAAATTTCGTAAGTGTTTGTATGTTTGTCCACGCATTTCTCGATCTAGATCATTATTTTTTTAGCAGATTAAAAATTTGTCAACTTAGGTAGTAGTGCAAGTTTCATGAAAATCGGTTAGGCAGTTTTCAAGATATGGAGGAAACAACATACAACAACAACCAGCAGTTTGTGCATACAACTGAACTCCTTAATGACAAACAGCACGTTTGGCAAATTGAGTTATTACGGGTATTATGTTAATCCTTTAGGTTCCTATGTCATAGGTACCTTACTATGGAACTTGCTCAATTTGTAGTGATGATGAATCAAAACTAAAAAACGAAATGCACAACTATAAAAACATGAGGTAGAGTAAGCAACATAAAATCCTTAAATGTATCAAAAGCGACATCTAAGGACAGGAGGATATACTATGATGTTTACGTGCGCCGCGCGCACCATTTGTGTGATATCAATGAAACTGCTAAGATATTCAAACTAGTAATAAAAAAACTGACGGCGCTGTTGCAAGTCGCTAGGTATCCATTTAACTGATATTTTTAAACTTCCAAATGTATTTATCGAACATTATAAATTTTTACAGATTTGTAAAAACTCAACAGAATTTTGAAATTTTATAAAAACGTTAGGCCGAAAGTGTCAAGCTGCTATACCGCTACGCCATTCTGACACATAACGTTGTGGTGAAATTCATCGCTATGTTTATAAATCATCCATCACATTATTCATGTCGGCCGTGACGTTTATAAAATATTATAAAAATTAGATTATGAAGATGACGGTAAGCTTATAATTTTGTTAAAAAATCATGACATAGCATCATAGCATAATATTACTCGTCTGCTTGTGTTGTTCGAATAACGACTTATAATTACAATAACATGATGTCTAGATTAAGTAACTTTTTAAAAGTGAAAGTAATCGTCGTTTTGGAACTAAATCAAAGTTTAAAAAGTATTGCTCGAGAATTAAACTAAGTAAGTGTAACTAAACTACCTATAATCAATTTATATTTTATTTTTATTCCATTAGAATCTAACTTTTTAATTTACTTCTTTATAGTGAAACACAGTTCGTTTATGGGTGTGCGACGGTATCAAGAAACTGGTGAAGTAAAGTGTAAATGAGAAGACTTATAGAAGTTATAGAAAATAAAGGTTACCCTCTCCGTTATAAGCATATGTTTTACCCCACAAGCTACAATTAACGTTTTTAAAGTTAATTGTTTTTACCCGACTGCCGAAGGAGGGTAATGTGTTTATCAGTCTATGTATGTATGTTTGTTCCTATGTGGCGTTCGAGAGACCAAACGCGTTGGCCAATTTTGATGATTCTTTCGTCAATCGATTCGTCTTAACCCTGCGAGTGTCACTGGCTACATTAAAATTGGAAAATAGAAAAGTGGCGGAATTCGGGCGCCAATTTTGGGGGCCCAAACTTTATTCTTCCAAACCCAGCGTGTGGGGTATCAAAATAAAGGGTTTTAAGAGGTGATTTCAAAAATATAAAACACTTATATGTTAAAATGTACCTAATTCAAAAAAAAAATGAAAAGTTATAAATAAAAAAAGTTAATTCAAAAATAAAAATAAAACCGACTGCTTAAAAAGCGAACTAAAAAGACGTAAACAAGAAAAAAGCTTGCTGTGCAGTCGGAGGATACTCTCTGGTTGTGGTCAGCCAGCTCGCGAATATTTATCCTCCGACTGCACAGCATGATTTTCTTCTTTTTTACGTCTTTTTAGTTCGCTTTTTAAGCAGTCGGGTTTTTGTTTCTTTTTTTTGTAAACAGAATTGAAAAATTTCAAAAGATGTAAATTGTTGTTCTGTTTGTTTTAAACGTGAGTAACATGTTGGTTCTCCTTTGAAATATTCAAAACTATATCAGTTCTTTCAGTAAATAAATATTTGTTAATCTAAATTGGGTTACTATATTAATTAATACCATAAGAATAATAAATAATACTGTTCTATTTTTTTGTTGCCGATACCTGTGGACTACTTTTTTATATTTTAATTGTTTTCTTTTTTTTTGTGTTTTATAAAGATGTAACAAATCTATATATATAAAAGAAAGTCGTGTTAGTTACACTATTTATTACTCAAGAACAGCTTTACCGATATGGCTGAAAATTGGTGAGGAGGTAGCTTAGAGCCAGGAGACGGACATAGGGTAGGGTAGGGTAGGTTAGGTAGGGTAGGGTAGGGTAGGTTAGGTAGGGTAGGGTAGGTTAGGTAGGGTAGGTAAGGTTTTTTTTTATACTGCTACCAACATGATCGGAGTCTATTCTAGTCTATACGTTCATACCAGTTCTCGCATTTTTTCCTCTCGCACTTTCATTCCTCATACTTGATCTTTCTTTCATTCATCCTCATTTGCGTCTGTTATGGGTGGGATTCCCATCTATCTTATTGTATCTGTCTATCTATACTTAACTTTATTTATTTTTATTCAGGGTTCCAGAATAAAACAGGGTGAAGGGTTTTTATTTTGTGACTATCTGTAAACATTTTTTACACTTAATCATCTTTGTTTTTATCTATTCTTCAATTTATTATACATAGTCTTATTCTATTTAACATTTCTTATCTTATCTTATTACTATTTCAGATCTTATAATGTAGGGGGAGCATTTATTGTTTGTACTCACATATATATTTATCTTATTTTACTTATTTCTATTTAACATAATATATTGTCTTGTTTTATTAAACAGTTTCTTATCTTATGACTTATACCAGGTCTTACACCGTAGGGGGAGCAATTATTATTATTGCACTCACATATATATCTATCTTATTTTACTTATTTCTATTTTACATATTGTATTTATTTCCTATTTCTTAATTTAAAATACAGTTTTACTATGCTAGCCTCTAATATAACATACTATATTATAGCAGCATATTTTCTTATACGGTTTTATTTCTTTTGATCACCATGGAAGCTATTTCTCTACAATAATTTAAAAACGCATCTCTTTTCTTTCCCATCATCAGATTTGACGCATTTTGTGCAACCAGCTCTACGGCGAGCCTCTGCTCCGTTTCGTACCGCATTTTTGCGGTGATTGGACATTCAAACAGTATGTGCAGAACCGACTCCTCGACACCAGGTTCGCAGGCGCACGATAGATTCTCCTTACACTTGAAGCGTTCCAAGTATGAAGAGAACCCACCGTGCCCCGTCAAGATTTGCGTGGTTATGCTCGTATGGGTTATCCTGCTAACCACGCCGTACGCTACCACCGCGTCCGGGAAGAAAAGTTTCGTACCCGAAGCCGTTTCACCCGTTCTATATCTCTCGTTCCATTCACCAAGCGTCTCCAATCGGATTCTACGCTTGACGAATGAAACGGGGCACAGATCATAGACCGGCCTCTTCTTCAACCCTAGGGCGGCTTCCTTCGCAAGCTGGTCGGCTCTCTCGTTACCCTCCAACCACGCGTGGGCTTTAATCCAGAACAAGGAGACGGTCTTGTTTTGGAGCTTGCAGCGTCGTAAGGCGTCTCTGGTTTCCACTGCCAAGGGGTGGGGGGAACGTGTATTGGTAACCGATTAGAGAGCGGCCATAGAGTCGTTGAAGATGCCGAACGTGGTTTCATTGCGCTTGAGCGCTTCCACTGCAGCTCTTTGCAGAGCCAGGAGTTCTGCCTGATAGACGGTGCAGTAGGACGGCAGGGCAAGCTGAGGGTTTTCGTTTCGGCGGAGCCATTCCACAAGGATAGCGCCGCTCCAACATTGCCCTCTATTTTGCTGCCGTCGGTACAGATACGCACAGCAAAATTGCTGTGGTCGTTATATTGTTCCTCGTCTACCAGGCTTCCAAACTCCAGGCTCATTTGCTCCGCGGGGTCCGGGGCTTCCAGCGCTGGGAACATCCTCTCCACCTCCCTATCCCCCAATACAGGCTGGGGCATTCCCCTCCTTGCTTCGTAGAGCGCAGCCACCTCCCGGACGCGAAGGTCGAGCGGGAGCATCCCTGTCAGCAACAGAGCCGAGTGCAGGGAGACCGTCCGATACGCCTTGCACATTTTTTGGGCAATCCCACGCTGAACGGTCCGAAGTTGTTTTATGACTCCCAACTTCTTGGCAGCCGGTGCCCAAACGCTGGCAGCGTAAAGTACTATGGGCTCTATAGCCGCCACGTACAGCACACGAACAACCTCTGGGTGGAGCCCCCAACTGACCTTTGCGGCTCTGCACAACCGCTTGTAGATCCCAATCGCCCTCTTGCAGACGAGTGAGACGTGGGTGTTAAATGTTAGCTTCTCATCTATCGTCACTCCCAGAAGCTTCATTTCTTTCGACATGCCAATGTCGATCCCCCCCATGCTCAGGCGCGGCGTGATATATTTTAATTTTCTGGTTATCACCATAGCGGTGGTCTTGTGCGGAGCAAATTTTAGTTTGTTCTGGACACCCCACGCAAGAACATGACTGAGAGCGGCATTGGCGCATTCCTCCACCTCCAGTGCAGTTTCACCGTCGAAAACCAAGAGAACATCGTCCGCAAACGCCTGGATGTAGTTCCCCCTATCTTCCAAAGCTTTTAGGAGAGGGTCTAGGACTAAGTTCCACAATATGGGTCCCCCTATTGAGCCCTGGACACAGCCCTTGCTTGTCCCCTTGACCTCCCTTGCCACGGCACGGCAACAGATATCGGCTGTAAATCCATCGGAACCCGGTGCTTTCTTTGGATTGAAGGACTCCACCGAATTCTTAAGTGGCGGATCGTGAACGGTGGATCGCAAAAATCATTTTGGTCGCCCCAGTTCACGTGTTCGGCTTTAGTTCGAACGGATCGGTGGTAAGCATTGTCGCATTCCGAGAGGTCTTCCGGATAAAATGTTTCCGCTAGGAATTTCACGGAGCCTCTCGCGTCCAATACCTCACCGTCTCGTTCCAATGGCAGATCCTCCTCCCTACGCTGCGTCCTACCTTTAACCCTGTAGTGCAGAAAACTAACTTCATTGTGGTCACATAGATGGCGCGCACGCGGCGTACGTAAAAGTCGTAGTATATTCTCCTGCCCAAAGATGTCGCTTTTTATACACTTCTAGGGGTGAGGATTTTCTGTTGTTTTTTGTACGAAAGACACCGACTTCTGAATGTTTAACTTTTTAGTGTTATATTTATTATTATTATTTATTATATACTTTATTGTACACCAAGATAAAAATAATTCAAAAAGACATCTTATACTCGTAACAAAACAAACATACAACAGGCGGCCTTATCGCGAACCGCGATCTCTTCCAGGCAACCTAGAATGGAAAGAGACAGCCTGGACACAATATGGGGTTGCTCTTGGTGCAAATTTTTCAACAATTAATTATTTTTATTATTAAAACAAAAAATACAAAAAAATAATAAAAAATAAAAAAAAATAGATACATAAATACATACATACAACTAATATACAGACAAGAAAACAATTCAGCTTATACAAGATTATGATCACAGTGACAAGTAGTGCTCCTTCACAAGTCGCTTAAAAACAGGCAGTGATTGCACGCGCTTTATAGTCACAGGCAATGCATTCCATAGACGAGCGGCCTGGATAGTAAAAGATTTGACCAGGAAGGTAGTGGAATGCATTGGCATTTTAAGTTTCATATTATCCGATGACCTAAGAACTTTCAGGTGCGAGTCACACAGAAACTGAAACCGTTTCTTGAGATAAAGAGGGGTAGAAGGAAGAAAGAGAATATTATATAGGAGAGAAAGAATATGAGCATTCCGGCGATCGCGAATTGGCAACCACTTGAGTTTCACACGAAATTCAGAATCATGGTCATATTTGCGCAAACCAAATACCGCGTGTTTTGTGTTTGAAGTCGGTTTATATTTTTATATATATACCGCCGCATATAAACTACGTAAAAACTGAAGGCACACAAATCCTAAATCGCTCAAGCAATATTCACCGCATGGTCTGAACATATACAACTATGCTTATCAGTGGAACCAATGGCAGGGAAGTGACCACGAGTAACGGGCAATCCCTAGGTAGAAGAAGATTTGAACATATGCAAGAGCCCGTCGACATCCACCGGGCAGTTGCTCACAGACCCATCACCTATCAGGATCCTCCCTTTTGCTGCCTGTTAGATTTATCAACTGTACTATTCAGCCTTTCAGGCGGGATTGTATTGCGAATATCCAATTGTTCAAACATACATATATTATTATATACATTCACAATTATTTTGTTAGTATCGTATATTTTAGATTAATTTGTTGTTAGGCTTAGTTAGTAGTTTTTGATTCACGTGTATATTATTATTATTAATCCATTTATTTCAGGCTACAGGGCCCATATAAAATAACTTAAACCTAAACATACATAAGAATGGTGTTAGTAACAATACAAACTTATACCTATGTTAGTAGCAATTTCAACAACTATTACAATTTCACAAAGATTAAATGATCATCAATCATCATTGCTTCAGCATTCCAGCTGCAATACTGGAGCAACGATTCATTTGAACACAGTCCAGCCTGTCAGCAATCATGGCCAGGATGCCGTTGGAGCTGGCCCGCACCCTGCGCACCAAGGATGCACATCTTTTACGCATCAATGCATAAAAGCAATCAACGCGCATTTCCGCAAACATCCCTGATGCGCTACAGAAGCGAGGCAGCCCCATCAGCACCCTGAAGGCATTATTATACTGAACGCGAAGGGCGCTGTACGATTTTTGCGTGAAATGAACCCACAGGCTACAGGTGTAAAACGAGGTACAGAAGGCCCTAAACAGAGTCTTCTTAACCCCCGCAGAAGCACGTGAAAACCTGCGGGCAATCATATTCGCTCTGACCGACAGCGCCCTCCGCTCTCTCTCAATATCGTCATCGTCCCTGAGGCCAGCGGTCAATACGTGCCCAAGGTACTTAAAGGTCTGTACCCTCGACAAAGGTACACCATTAATTTTAACATCAGGTACCGTTTCTGGATATTTTCCAGCAGCCCCAAACACCATAACGACACTCTTCCGCACATTATACAAAAGGCCGTGGGCACTGGCGTAACTTTCACACAGACTCACCAACTTTCTAAGGCCACAGACTGAGGCACTGAGCAGCACCATGTCATCTGCGTAGCTAATGTTGTTGACGCATATGCCATCAATATAACATCCGACTCTGGTGCTGCTCAGCTCCACAATCAACTGGTCCATGTACAGGTTAAAGAGAGTGGGAGAACTTAGACCCCCCTGTCTCACACCACACTCCAAACCATATGAACTCGAATACGCCCCGTCCCACCTAACACTGTTGACCTGGTTCCCGTACCAAAATTTAAAAATATTAATTACTTCAGGTGGTAAGTTAGCATCATTTAGCTTTTTCCAAAGAGTGTCGTAGGAAACCAAATCAAAAGCACTCGATAGGTCGAGGAAACAGGCATACACTGCCGTGCTACGGCTTGTATAGTACTCCACAGCGTGCTTAAATCCCAAAATCGCACTTTCAGTGGACAACCCAGGTCGAAAGCCAAACTGGTTGTCATGCAATTGTATATGTTTACTCAATTGCGAATTAAGCACGCTGTCCAATACCTTAGACACAACCGTAGCCAGCGAGATAGGTCGGTAGTTATTCCTATCCGTCAATAACCCAGTTTTATTTTTAACTACGGGTACAACTATCGTTCTTAACATCTCCGGGGGTAAATACGCATGACTCAAACAAAGATTGTACAACAAAGCTAATACACGTGGCAAGTGAGCACCCGCATAACGAAGATGCTCGATGCTGAGCCCATCGTGGCCGGGAGACTTTCCCCTTGACATAGACTGTATGACAGAAGCAATGTCTTTAGCACCAACCCTAACTCCCAACTCCCCCATGGGCTCAACATCGATCACCGCCCGCGATGGACCTAATGACGATTTCACTTCAAATTTATTTTTGAACAGTTCGGCTATTCGCTGTGGATCGCTCACACCGTCGACGCACACAGGCACGCTCGGCTTATGACTAAGTTTTTTCGTGTTTTTCCAGAATCCACGAAAATCCTTATTCACATGATTGGACGCCAGAATATCCATTTTAATCTTATCTTCTTGGCCCTGGCACCATTTAAGCTGAGATTTAAATTTCCTCCTGGATTCACACATCTCCTCATAGTAACGCCCAGAAGTAGGCCTACCGTACCAGGACCACACAACAAATTTATCTCTAGCATGCCTGTGTGCCTCGGCAACATGTCTATTCCACCCAATAACAACCGTCCTTTTGCGTTTAGTACTATGGCAGCCCACCACCGAAGATTCGCATAAAGCCCCAATAATCTGGCCATACAATTTATCAATTAGATGTCTATGATTTATATCAGTACACATATGATCACAACAATATTGGAACTGCATTGGAAAATCTATCAATCTCAGACGTTTATGACACTCAGTATTATACAATCGAATCTGAGCAAAGTCCCTCTCGCCCCATGTAATCCTGTTATTAACATGTTCACTAGAAGCACGTCTCTTAGGTACAACAGTATCTAAATAACATTCGACAATCATAGGAAAGTGGTCAGACCACACAACATCATACTTCACATATACCCTACTAACAGTTTGAGCCGCCGCTTTGGTAACCAAACAATGGTCAAGCCATCTCGACGACCCGTGAGCCTGACTTATAAATGTATACGTATTTGATGCTAGACCCAAACGCTCAATGTCAATACACAACCAGTCTTGTTCACTACAAAACCCCACTAGCTCAGCATAAAAACTTTCCGTAGGGTGAGCGTTAAAATCCCCCAGTATATAAACGCACTCAGTATTGCAAGAATCAACAATGGCACTCACCGCGCTGAGGACGTCCGTGAAGTCCGCTAAATTACGCACCACATCAGTCGGCATGTAAATGCTAAACACTAACATTGACCCTTCTTGCATCACTATTTTAATAGCACTTATACGCGGGTTATCACTCGGAATCACAGTTACGTTTGTGTAGACGCTCCTCCTCCACAATAGTGCCACACCACCATGGGGTCTTCCTCGTAGCATCCCAGCAGATATGGATGTCGTTATAGTTAATTAAGTTTTATGCACTGTGTATATTTTGAGGTTTGTGAATAAATGTTATTGATTACTACATTTCTTTTTTTAATACTACGATTGTAATATCAGAATAACTTATAAAAACACGCAAAGAAAACGTATGAAGGAAACTGATTTTCCCATACATTTATTGATTCTGAGGCGGTACGAACTTCGCGTGTTCAGATTGTAAATAAATACATTGAAAATATTAATTGTGCTTACTAAGTTGGCAGGACTAAGTAGATAACTAAAAATATACGAGATTTCTATCAAAAAGTTTATTTTAACATAACTATACGAATACGTATCACATACCTATTAAAAAACTAGTTTATGAGTATTATGTTGCTAGATCTATTCCAAAACTGGGCGACCGCGATGATCATTTCTTGAGGCTGCAAACGATACAAAATTAGTAAGAAAGGTTAACAGAAAATATTTAGAAACGAAATTATTGCTATGAAACAGACTTCAAAAAGATTCAAAATGATTGCCAGCAAAAGTTAGTATTGCAGGACGTTCATTTGTGACCCGTCTGCCTAGAAGTCTGATCCAGTTGATGGCACCAAATTTGAGCCTGCCTAGTCTTTTCCTAACTATATTGGAGTCTGCTTCTGTCTAACCGGATGCAGCTGGATACCGGTGTCACGGTGATTATGACTCGGCCCTGTCCTTGAAATAAATACCTACAGTCGCGCGGTACGTAAACACGCGATAGAGCTGCCTGCCTACAGTATTCTAATTTAATTTACCTACTTGAGATTCTTTCTAGTTTCGCGATTGTAAATACTATATTTAAAAAAAATTCGCTGTGAATGACATAGGAAGTTTTCAATTTTTTTATTTTGTATTAGTAGATGTCTGGGTGCGTTATTGAAGAATTCTTGCAACAAGAACAGCACAATATACGTAGTTTATAATTTCTATTTGCTTTATTAAGTACAAGTATGTACTTACTTGTACTCAATTTGCGCACTTGAGTACAACTTTGTCTTTTTTTCAGAATACGAATTCTCAGTCTCAAAACCACTTTGCTATGAAGGTAAAGAATTTCCACTATGGATGACTAACGAAGAATGATTACTGTCTATCTTCCTTACCACTGTCTTGGCACCACGACCACGTTCAACATCAGTCTTTGTCATCCGGGCTGCTTTCTCTGGTAGCTCCAGTAAACCAGGGTCCACTTTCATCAAGAGGTACAGAAACGTGGAGAACAGGCCTATCACCAGGCACGAATACGCCAGGAAGTAGAGTATGACTCGCATTATCTCTTAACTGTAAATAAAAAAGGCTTGAATTGAATCACATTTATTGGTACCTATTTATTCTGTCCACTATAATTAGCAATTTTGTATGAAGATGTAAGATCTGCGGTAATTCTGATTCATAGAAAAATCCAGAATATTAAGGTATTGCATTATCTTTTTCTGTCATGTTAACTTTAGGCTTGAAAATTTACTTTTGTACTTCGAGGATAAGGCCTAGCGCATACTCACAACTTTAAGTTGAAAAACTGTTTTGTTGTGTGTCAAAAGTATATAGAAATATATTGAGATCATAGAACCTGCACATACTATCAACTCGATAGATGCTCGACAAAAATATCAAAAAGCTGTATAGAGTTGCTTTTGATTAAAAAGTTGGTCAACTATCAATCAAACGCTCAACTTGTATTGTGATATATTGGTGTGCACAACCATCGATTAAACAGTCGATCCACGACTGATCAGTCTCGCATTAGCATTTGAAGTGGTGGGCGCCAAGTCTCTTGCAAAAAGAACGTGTCTTTAATCTCACATTTCTTTTAAATGTCTATAGAACAAAGCACAAACAACATATTTTTACAAGCTTTTATTTAACTTGCAATGTATGTACGTGTGTATGTAAGTGTGTTCAGGTCAACTCTTGCAGCTGAATTATAAAGCAGTTATCCTCAACCGATTAAGATGAAATATTAAACACACGTTTAGTTTGGGTGACAATGCATGGTTAGTTTAGTAACGCCATTCTAAATCAAGATGGCGGACTAGTTATTTTTTGTTCACTGCCATGATATGGGTATCAAATGAAAGGGTTTGCTGAGAAGAAAACGACATTTTTTTTTTTTTTTAAGATTTTTGAATGGATAATTTTATATTTTGTTAACTGACATTGTATGTAGTACTCGGACTCAAGCGTTGCTGAAGTAAACTGTTCGATTTGCTAAGTAGATAAAAAATCGACGATCGACTTCATCGATTGTATGCGCACTCCTCCATCGACGGTTTAGTTGTGTGGCATTCACGAGAAGTACACAACTCGACTGAACAATTTGGTCGATGCAAAAGCTGTAAGTAAGTATGCGCTAGGCCAAAGGTGAAGTATGTTTTTTTATTATTATTTTTTCAGGCTTCCAATGGATGCGAGACACACAGGACCGATTAGTGTAACGACGCTTGAGGGAGGCCTATGTCCTGCAGTGGACGTCATTTAGCTGAAATGATGATGATGATAGTTTTCAGGAAAATACTGGTTTTAGGTTTTTTTAAATCTCAAAAGAAACCTTACACGTAGTTATCTAATCCTAAAAGCTGTCCACTTTATTTACTTTCCGTTCATTGGCAGTATAGATATATTTTCACTAAAAACACCTTCCACCGTTCTTCAGAGTGAACCACAGAGTCACCCGATACATTTATTATTTTCCTCTATGCACAGAGTACATTATACTATACCGAAATGGAATTAACAGAATCGCTATGAGCTCAGAGAAACTTATTTAAACGGCTGTGATAACTAAGGCTGTGAGGAATATTTTTTTGAAAATATTGACAGTTTGACACAACGGTCTGTCAGGCAAAAAGCACAGACAATACTTAAGTGTTAATTACTTCTTGCTGCTGTACCATAAAACTGCGTTGTAGCGCAACTTGGAAGAACCTAAAGATCTTCATAAGAAAAAGGGCTCTGTCCAGCAGTGGACTACGATAGGCTAAGTTAGTCTTACTAGCCCAGGAAGATGAGCTTTAAATACTGTAATCTAGAATATTGCTTACATGTATAAACTCACGTCTTTTTTCCATCTGGGTAGGCAGAAAGTACAGAACGCCAACTTCTACTGTTCTTACAAACTCCTCTTGCATTAAGTTTTACCCGACTACGGTGAAACAAAAGGGAGGGTTATGTCTTTGACTTGTATGCGTGTATGTATGTTCATCTGTTCTCTCATAACTTCTAAATTCTTCTTCTTCCTTCCTTTGTCCCATTATTTGGGGTCGGGTCTCCTCACTTCCTGCGCCAATTTATTCTGTCTTTGGTTGTCTGTTCGGGCAACTGGGCTTGCTTGAGGTCTCTTTCTATAGTGGACCACCAGTTCAATGGCGGGCGGCCTCTATCTCTTTTTTGTTCCGGTAAGCGTAGAGCGATTTGCACCACATGGTCCTCATTACATCTCTTGACGTCCCCATACCAACGAAGGCGGTTTCGGTCATTTTATCGGTGACAGGTGCCGTTAAAGCTTCCTCATATGTGTTCATTTCACACTCTGTCAAGCCGAGTCACACCTCCCGCCCATCTTAGCATATTCATTTCGTTGGTATGGACCTTTTGTTCATGCGTCTTCTTTGTCTTCCAACATTCGGACCCATACAATAACGCTGGATGGACTACCGTTTTGTACACCTTGCCCTTTGTTTTTATGGGAATACGTGGGTCACACAGTACCAGTAAATGACCGCCATTTTTGCTGATTCTGTGACTTATATCCACGTCGACGTTAGCGTCTGTTGTGACCATAGAGCCGAGATACTTGAATTTTACTACTGTGGAAATAGGCGTTGACCCAATGTAGATAGTCTCCGATTTTGCTTCTCCGCTGAAGTAACAAGTACTCGGTTTTGCTCCTGCTAACCCTCAGGCCGTACCATTCCAGAGATTGTGCCCACGTATTTAAGAGCTCCTGCATATGTCGCGAGTTGTCAGTGGGGACGGTATAGCCCCGGTGAGATAATTCATCACCAGGTTCAACAAAAGTGGACTCAGAGCAAAACCCTGATGGACGCCCACTTTGACTTCAAATGCTTTACTAAGCCCCGCTAGGCTTCGAACTCTTGTGCTAGCCCCGTTGTGCATATCCCTGACTAGGTCAATATAATACTCCGGTATGTTCTGAGCACGAAGAGCCTGCCACACTATCTTACGCGGTACTTAATCGAAAGCTTTTTCCAGATCGATGAATGTCAGGTGTAGGTCTTTTTTGTTGGTCCTATATTTTTCCATCAGTATTCTGATTGTCTAAATAGCGTCAGTAGTCAATCTGGAGATATCATCTTCGTCCCGATAAGAACTTTGCCATCTTTTAAATAAAACTTTTTATTTGCCATAGTATCTTGAACCCTTTCGTTCCACCATTAAGGGTATTGCCCTTTTCTAAAAGGTCCTTTGGAGACGCCCAAGATCTCTGATGCCTTCGCTCTACACTCGGCTTCGAAGTCAGACCACATATTTTCAGATTGATCATACTTCAATCCAATATTGCTCTGGAGATTTTCTTTAACTGTAGCCAGTAGCGTTTCGCATTTGGGGCTGTCCAGATCTTTCCACTTAGTCCTAGGTGTTCTATCAACTACGTCTTTTATTGGCTTTGGCAAAACGTAAACGGCAACAAGTATGCGATGTTGTGAAGTCAGTGACTCGCCTGGTATTACTTTGCCTTGAACTTTTGCTTGACAGCAAGGTCCGAGATGATGTAGTCTATCTGTGAGGCTCGGCCCGCACTGTTATAGGTGATTAGGTACTCTTGTTTCTTTTGAAAGTTTGTGTTTATCAAGGTTAGCGAGTGTCTCATTGCACAGACCAGGATTGCCCTGTTTGTTGATCTCACCATATCCAAAGCCTCCATGCACGGTCTGCCCCATAATGATTTTGGCCCCCACATGCCCATTTAGATCCCCTCCAATTATCCTATACTCATTTGAAGATATATCTTGGATCAGGTCATCCATATCATCCCAAAATTTAACTTTTCAACATCTGAGCAACCGATTTGTGGGGCATAGGCTGATATGAAGTTGGTTATTTGCTAGTCATCTAAAGCCAGTTTGACGGCAGTTAGACGGTCACTTTTCATAGTGATGCTTATTATGCGCGTCTTAAAAGTGATTGTCTAAACTATTTGCCAGTCCGTTTCTTTTAGTATCTGTGCCGTAGTAGATGACCTGGTAGTCGTTTCCTATGTCCTTTGATGTTGAGCCCTTCCATTTTATTATTCAAAGATTCATAACTTCTAAACTAATTATCATAATTTGACAAATGAGTTCTCGTTGGAAGCGTCTTGTCTTAGATAAAGTTATCTCAGCGTCTTGTTTGTCCGCTGGTTAAAGGCTATGCGACATCTCATTAAATTGAATATGGCACCATCTAGGGGTCATTGCAAAATATTTTCTTGTTTCATACTTTTTAGATCGTGATTTTTCATTAGTCGGGTTTTAGTTTTAAAGTTTTTTTTTTTAAATATAGAAACTTAAATCTTATGTCTCAAACATATATTTCTCCCAAAGACGTTATACGTATTTCTTACTACTAGACTGTGTACCAAATTTTTTTGTTTAGCTAAAATGAAATCTATCATCTTACACCTAGGTTAGCTATTTCCTTATAAGCGGTAGCTAACCAAAAGTGGTCCTGGCCAGAGGCTTTCCGCTGGTAGTGTGTCCTTGTCTGACCTATTGCTAGCATAACTAATCATTGGGTTTGGTAGAAATGGTAGAAAATTTTATATGTTTCTTTTTATGTTATACCAAAACGAACAATTCATAGACTTTGACACTTATTTAAATATTTCTAGAAAAGTATATAAATATTTCTACAGTTCCTATATTTAATCAATTAGTTTTTTTTTTTTTTTTTTAATTCATTAATACTGAGTAAGAGTAGTACTTTTAAATGTTTAGGCCTGGTAATACTAAATGTAGGATGGTGGTTTGCGGATTTTTTGGCGGACTTTGTTCGAATGAAATTCAGTGGCTGTTTTGTTTTAATATTATTTGCAGAGGTTGTTTAATATTATTTGCAAATTTATTCCTAGTGAAATACAATTGATGTAGTTTTATTTCTCAACTGTCTACGCAACTGGTCAATATGTGAAATCATAGAGATCCTTTGAGGAGCTACCGGTATTTCAAAGCACCGTCAGAAGACTGCAGGGTCATCTAAAGCCTCTCCTTCATGAGCTTGAGAATAGGATCAGAGAGTTTTTTTGTTCCAATCTATATGATGGTCTTGAAGAATGAAACTTGAAGAGACTTGGGATTTGAGGATTATTGATTCGGGGAGGACTCTCTTCGAACTTCAGATAACCCTTTAATACTCCATCGTAAACCGCTCAATTCCTCTTCGAGTTCGGTGATATTTTCGTCGGTGCGCGCGTGTACGCGTTTTGTACGTTGCCAGGTCCAGTCGTTGGTATTTGTAATGGTAGCCGGATTTCATCCGGGATTCTTAGCAGCCCTTGCCATACCGTAACCTCGACCGCTACCGTAGTCGAGGGCACAGGCTGCTGGGCAATAGGGGCTATGTTTTATTTGTGCTATTCATGGGGAGTGCTTTGCAGGCGGGTTGGCGATGGCGCAGAATGGTTGTTACAAATGCACAGAGAACGCTGCTGCCCATTCTCTGGTTTTTCCCTTAGTCGCCTCTTACGACACCCACGGGCAAACATGGGATGGTGAAATTCTTTACGCCCGACACCATACGGTTAGTGATGTAGATACCAAAAAATATAAACACTTTTTTATTATCTATTAATTATGTAGGTTTAGGTAGCGCAGTTAGGTAGCATCAACATATCAGAATACTTAAACTATCGTCTTTACAATCAATTTGTCCCGTGTTCTGTTTGGTCATGGTCACCTCATTAGAAAGAGACACACTCGACGTTCCACTAGGAATTAATTTGCAAATAATATTAACAGCCGCTGAATTTCACTCGAATAAAGTCCGCCAAAAAATCCGCAAACCGCCACCCTACGTTTAGTATTACCAGGCCCAAACATTTAAAAGTACTACTCTTACTCAGTATAAATGATAATTTTTAAAAATACAACGAATTGATTAAATATAGGAACTGTAGAAATATTTATATACTTTTCTAGAAATATTTAAATAAGTGTCAAAGTCTATGAATTGTTCGTTTTGGTATAACATAAAAAGAAACATATAAAATTTTCTACCATTTCTACCAAACCCAATGATTAGTTATGCTAGCAATAGGTCAGACAAGGACACACTACCAGCGGAAAGCCTCTGGCCAGGACCACTTTTGGTTAGCTACCGCTTATAAGGAAATAGCTAACCTAGGTGTAAGATGATAGATTTCATTTTAGCTAAACAAAATATTTTGGTACACAGTCTAGTAGTAAGAAATACGTATAAGGTCTTTGAGGTTCTGTGAGTTTTTATTTTTAAGATATTCTATAGTTTTATGTTTCAGATTTTAATTGAATTTTATATGTTTTTATAGTTTATTTAAAAAATGCTTTGCCTCTGTAACAAAATTTTCTTCAGTTCAGTTTACCATTATGTCATTATGTTTTTATTTAAAAAAAAATAACCTGATAGTGTTTGTAAAATCTATATATACATTTTGCAAATTTTGAAGATATTTGCCGTCTGGTTTGCCATAATGTTGGTAAATCCCAAGGTTAATTATATATAAGGAGAGTTTTTTTATAAGTATGTCATGTTTTGATTTGCTTTTTCTTTTTATTTGTTTAACAATTTACTATTACCTTATAATAAGAGTTTATAATTATTTTAGTTTCTATATAGTCGATAATCTAAAATGTATGCTGTGGCCTCCTATAATTGAGGGGGTGTACATCTTTCGTTGGAGGTCCTGAATAAATAAATAAATAAAATAAAGAGACGTAAGATAAAAAGGGCTCTGTTTGTTTAAATAATAATTCGCTCTATTAATAGACAGTGTCAATATATATTCATATTGCTCTTGTAAGTTTTCGTAGAAAAAGGACTTTGAAGCAAAAGTTCCAAGAGTTGTGTAGCGCTTGAATAACAAGTGGGAGCCCACGCTTTGTACTCAAATAGCGTGTCATAATATAATCGAGAGTGACAGTGGAATATTAATTACTACGAATTTATATTATTTACCTACAGAATGTTTTATATTGATTCAATCCGCCTGCTAATCTGACGGGAGGGGACGCTCTAGGAGAACCGATCTTTTTGGTGATGTTCTTTAGAAAGACCAGCAGCCTAATTGCGTAAGCGAATTTTGTAAGGTAAATGGTTGGATGCCATCAACCGACCAATCACATAAACTGAAATCCACATCGCGTCTTCGCATGTGATTGGTCGATTGATTGCGGTCAAACGATTTGCCTTGCCGTATTCACTTACGCAGTTATATGCTGCAGATGCTTAGTTCTCGCGGAACGAAACAAAAGGAATGTGTTAGGATCGTAGCAGGTGGCGTTCTCTACTTGATGCCTATCCTCTCGGGTAAAGGGTGTGGGTTTATATATGTATACCTGATATGTATAGCTGTGGAGGACATCAGGTAGATGTCCTCCACAGCCCAGTAACACTATACCACTGACCTCTATCATACAAGTACGCTGGACTTAACATACTATATGAAATGACAGTTGATTTTTGTGCTGATTCAAAGCGCCCCGCTCGAGCGTATTATGAACTAAAATTGACACATTTAGAGATAGGTTAATACCGATATTTCTCAAAATTAGGTAATACTAATATATTCACCTGGAAATATTATAATATTGTAACTAATATATCAGTATATAAGTAATATATTTTAAGTTTTATTATTATATTTATTTTTATATTTTATTAGTGTAATTTAATAATATATAAGTAATATATTTTTAAATTACACTAATATAAAAATAGTAGATTTGGCAAGGCGTATCAGTCATCTACTGTATTGACTTCTCGTAGTATGTTGGAACTAAATATCTCATATTGGTATTGGTGATGAATGTTATATGAATGCCTAATAATCAGTAATAATATGTTCCAAAGCAATGTGTAATACTAAATTCTGGAATCATCATCATGTTCATCCACAGCCTGACTTCGCCAACAGCTGAGCACAGGCCTCACTCTTGTACCAATCACCACGTTTCTGAGCATTGAGTTAAATATACTACGTACTAAAGGAGACTCCTTAACTCAATTGTTTGTAACACGCGTTAGAGCGCGCGTACCCCAACTCACTTAGTCTGTGGCAAGCGCTCGCTGCAACGTGACACGTTTGAGTACTTAGTTTTGTTTCTTATATAATGCCTTCGTGTGTATTGAGATACTGTTCAAACAACTCGAGAAATATAAATAAAAGTCAAGGAATGGGTTTTCAACAGTAAGTTGAAAACACGCTTAATTTAATTATATTTTATCAATTTATTGTATCTCGTGACGTTGCGTCACCGCGGAGGCGGGAGGGCGGCCATGTTTGTGTAAATTTCAAAGGGTAAGAAAAAGTTCATCTGCGCGCATTGATTGTCTATCTGTGAGAACATAACCCCCCCCCCCTCCCCTCCCCCCTGCTTACCTCGCTGTCACCGAATTACCTACGCGCAATCTTTTGTTTGAAATAGCTTCTATTCTTCTTTCTCGTAGTACATTTAACTCAATGTTCCTGAGCCTAGAATTAATTCTGGAATAATATCATGATAATTATAATTTTATTAACAATTGTTTTGAAGACAAACAATTTATTATCTGCATCTGAAACAGAGTTGAAAACTGATATAAGTCTTCACCTTGCTGGAATGCGATGTCACTATTATTTGCACTTTAACACTACAGAGACAGGATCTCAGCGATGAGAGCGAGAAATACGACCGTTGTAAATGATTATCCATCTCATTTATTATTATTATTGTGTAAATGATGTTTCCTTCACGAATCCGATGAGCGCCAACCGAGTGAATCTGAACGATTGTAAGTATTAATCTAACTAGTGTAATTGAGCGAGGAGATACTTGCTCAAATATACTAGTTGTAAGGATAAGTTGATAGCCTATCCCCATATTTAAATCTCACTGATCTGACAGTAATGCGCTATAACTTTACTAGCACCACTAGTTTATAGCTTGCAATCTGAATTAAAATATTTTTCAGTTAACCTTTACAGCAATTATTCTATTACTTAAAAATGAATCATAATAAAAATAACTGGGATGTTTTTTTCTCTTACGTATTAAACTATTCTCACGATCGATAAAGCCCATAAAAGTATTTTTTTTAACGAAAGCTGTGTCCCATCTCTAATATTAGTTCCATGTACTCTCACGTTAAGTCACGTTGCTATCAGCGCCAAAATGGCGAAAATCAAATGTCTTCATTTTGTCATCGATAATATGTAGTCCCGCGTACTATTATGATAGAGGTCAGTGCACTATACACTTTGGCAAGAGTGTCTTCTGATTTTCTGCCTTCTGGATACCCGTAACGACTGTCAAATATCTACAAGACATCCGGACCCATCGGCTTAACAGGCACACATAAGGAACACATAAGTTTTAGAAAGACAAAACTATCTTAAAATCGAAGCGTATCTTATTCTGTCATAATGCCCCCAATACGTTAGAATAAGATATACTTCGATTTTAAAAGAGTCCCCTCAAAACCACGTTTGAATTTGCCTCTAGGGGCGCTGGTATAAAATGAGGTCTTCAAAATGTAAAATTGCATCCTTTTTGGCTTTTAACGCGAGTTTATGATGTATTCCCGTTGTCCCCGTTATCTGTGTCCCCGTTACGGGGACAATGGAACGTCATAAAATTTCCTTCCCGTTGTCCCCGTTATGCACATACATAACGAGAAGGATATTTTATGACGTTCCGTTGTCCCCCTTATTGTTTTTTTCTTTTTAAGAGTTAGTAATTTAGCAAAGCAAGCCTAAAACTAAAATGACAGATATTTTTTATATGTTACTGTAAAAACCCGAACTACGGTCAATCCTAGGATTTACCGGCTTTTTACCAAGACTTACTGGTAAAAGTCCGAAATGGCTTTCACAGTAACAATATATAATATATTTTAATTTAAAATATAGAAACAAATAAGAAATGTTTACACACAAAACAACTAGATTATCTAATCTAAATCAATAAAATTTATATATTTTTTTATTGTTCACTTGACCTATATAGTAACTACCCATACAGTAGACACTAATAATTGGAAAAAAGGAATTGAACTCCAAGTATATAAAAAAAAACAATTATATCAACAAAAATACTAGCAGATTTTTTCCAGAAAATACCCTGTAGTCATTTGCAAGTATAACAAGTTGTATTTGGGACTCTGTAATAAATTCTTCCATGTCAATTGCATTCAGCGTGCGGCGTTTTTGGTGCTTTAGCGTTTTTTTTTTATTGTTTATGCATTTGTAAAGGTATAATATTCTCTCTATTATGGCACTCTCACATATATAATTTTAACGCAACGGGGACAACGGGCATAATTTTAAAAGCATATATTACAATAAATTAACGGGGACAGCGTACGGGGACAACGGGAAGTAATTTTAATTATTTTATTAAATTTCCGTTGTCCCCGTTAACGGGGACACAGATAACGGGGACAACGGGAATACATCTATTTACGATTTTTGTATTGATGTGATTATTTTCCAAATTAGGCAGATTACGGGGTTTTACCAACTACTGCTTTAAAACTTCATGTTTCAGAAAATGTTATTCTCCTTTTTTTTATTGGCTGCCGTTTATATCTAAATGCATTTCTACGGCATAGGAAATGATTTTAATTCAAAGTTTCCTTCTATGCGCGTTATAACAACGTTTATCAGTTATATTTAAGGACTTTACTCGCCAGTGGCGCCAACTATTAGGCAGAAAAAAGGAAGCCCTCATTATTAATTAATGCAAAATTTTCACAACAATAATGAAAAGTTTGTAAATAACTTTACGCGTTAAAAGCCTACAAACAGTGAGATTTGGCAAAAACTCATAGACCTCACCCGCCATTAGCGCCTCGAGCGGCAAATTTAAACGTGATAGCTCCCATTGGCATACATCCTTACTTCGTCTAAGTGCCTTTTCACACGTTCCGGTAACCTGGTAGCCGGTGCTGGGTAGCCGGTGGTAAATGTATAGGCCTGTACGCCGGTACGTGTGAAAGCTAACGTACATGGCTATACACTTCGCCGCCGGTTACACGGTAGCGGCTACCCGGCAACCGGAGCGTGTGAAAAGGCACTTAGGGTTCCATTATTCCAAACAGCAAATAACTCTATCACTTATTTTATTAAAACTTCTTGAAAACTATAAAAAAGCTAAAAGAAATAAGAACAGTGACATTGACACTTTTGTACAAACATATTTTTAATGTAAAATGTTTTCTATCTAGCATATAAATATTGAAAAACATTGGCATACATATCGAACTACTAAACTTTAAAAGAGATACCTAAAAAGTACGTAACCTATTGAGTCTACCTTTATTTGTAACTCCCGTCACTTAAGTAGCTTAAAGAAGCTTATAGTTTACCAGAAACATGTCTTTGGAATGATTTCCAAATAGGTACATACATTCATAAACTCAGTTTTTTTCCCATGGGGATAGATTGAAACCACAGAACGCCACCTGCATCCTTAAATTCTCCTTTTGCTTCGACTCGCTGTTCACAACAGTGTGCTGGTGCCTACACTTATGTATAGAAGTGAAGGTTGGGTATGGCAAAATTAGACAAAAAAGTAGGATGAATGCAGTAGAAATGCGTTCCTTGTGAAGTATGTGTGGTGTAACTTTCAATGATAGACTGAGGCATGATATACTAAAACAAAGTTGTGGTTTAAAATTGAAAAGAGTATGCTGATGAGAAACTTGACCGTAAATATACAAGGCAGGCGTTAATGGAAACACCGGGAGGGGACGCCTTAGAAAGACATAATAATAATTATTATTATTAAAAGCATTTATTTACTGATAACAATAAAATATGTATTTCATAAACTAATTAAATCAGGTTTTTGCACTTCGACGTCGTCCATAAGCGCGTCCCTAGACGCATAGGCCTCCCCCAGAGTCCTCAATTTGTGACGGTCTCGTAGCTCTGGCCCACATGGCACCAGCTGTCTCCACTATGTCATCGTCCCAGCGTTTGCGTTGTCTTCCTCTCCATCTCTTAGATTCATCTCTAACTTGCCATTCCGTTATAGCCTTTGACCACTTTTTTTTATCGCGGAGCATATGCCCCGCCCATCTCCATTTCATACTTTTGGTATAAAAGCTCATTCAGTTTGGTAATCTTTCTCAGATCTTTAGCTTTCTTATTGTCTGTCCGCCTGAAGTTTAAAATGCTACGTTCCATGCCTCTCTGACAAAAAGTAATTTTTTGTAAGGTTTTATTGGTCAATGTCCATGTTTGACAACCGTAAGTAAAGCATGGAAGGATACATGTATTAAAAAGTTTTCTCTTCGAGGATCTTCGAGGAGTGACCAGTACTAGTTCCATGTGCATCTATCTCTTATTTCATTTGTCTTTTGAATGAAATAAACTGTCCCAGGTAGATATACGAGTTAATTTACTCTATACTTTCTCCGTCAACACAGATGGTCCCTCAAAGCTGTTTGTCGTTACCTTAGTCTTATCCTTTTTCATTGAAAGGCCCACTTTAATGCTTCCTTCTGCGAGCTCTTGCAACATCTTTTGCAGTGAGAAATGGTTAGGAAATACATTGAAGAAATTACAGGTATATTTGAGAGAATTGCTGTACTAAACATAAACCACCTACCAAGGTATAAGAACAAATCGACAATTATACAAATATACGCCCGACAGACATGTCAAAAAAGCAAGACAAAGACCTATTCTATAAAGAACAAGTAAAAACTTTACAAAACACACACATAAACGTAATAGTCATGGGAGACTTTAGCGGAAAATAGGAATACAGAAAGCTGAAGAAAATAAGGGGCATTGACATTTTTGTAATAGATAAAAGAAATAACAATGAGCAGAGAATGATAGACCTAGTACTAGACAACAACCTTCAAAGTATGAATAGCCTCTTTAAAAATAATCCAAAGCACAAGTGGACTTGGTCTTTACCTGATATATAAAAATGAAATAAACTACATAGCAATAAACTACCTGAAACCATTCCATGACGTGAATGAAATCAAAAGCTTAAACTTCAAGATAAAGCCATAAAATGTTGAGAGCAACACTGCACGTTAAAGATCTTCCTAAAACCAGAACATGATTCAAAGGCACATCGAGAAGCCTACAATTAAATATTAGTAAAAAATCTCGAGACTAGTCCAGCCACAAGCGAAATACAATACCTATACGATACTTTTCTCAACAAAGCCTTCTCAAAAGATAAACAAAGATGAACAGAGAAAAGGAATCAGCAAAAAAATAAGTCACAATCTGAAACGGGAAAGTAATATTAAAATGGCACAATGCATAAACGACCACATATATCTGGCAATCCCCAAAAGAACTAGGCACTAAAAAAGTCTGGATCCCTTGTATAAAAAAAAGTTTAGAAGAACCAAAACCACTAGAACATCCTTCATGTTAGCAGCTGCCGACTACTATAAAAACTTATACTCCAACCAAGACCAACAAGAAGACATTATTATCGACAACCACAACGAAGACATCCCTTCCATTTTAAAACATGAAACAGAATTTGCAATACATTCGGCAAAAGCTGGTAAAGTGCCAGGTCTTGACTACATAACAGAAAACCTACAAGAGATGTGGAACATTTTCAATAAAATTTTAACCTTCGAAAATATTCCTGCTCAATTAACCAAATCTGTAATAGTTTTAATACAAAAGAAAGGTGACAAGAACGAAATAGGAAACTACAGGCCTTATGGACCTGTAGTTTAATGCCAAACCTGTACAAAATTTAAAAAAATATTCTCCGTAGGGTAACATTGACACTTGACGAACAGCAACCCATATAACAGGCAGGTTTCAGAGCAGGTTTCTCAACGATTGACCACATGTTTACATTAAATCAACTTATATAAAAGGCAAACGAATGCAAATGCAAAGCAAAAAATACTTAGCGTTCGTAGACTACAATAAAGCCTTAGATTCTCTGGATCACAAATAAAATATGGAAAGCCTTAAAACACCAAGTATAATAAAACATATATACACAAATTTGACAGCCCAGATTGAGCTTGAAACCTTAGCAGAAGAATTTCAGATCCTTAGAGGAGTAAGACAAGGTGACTCTTTTTCCCGAAGATCTTTTTTTGCTGTGTTGGAAGAGGTATTTAGGGGCTTAGCCTGCCAAAAATACGGCATCAACATCAATGAAACATAATTTAACCACCTACGATTTACAAGTAACTTTGCCGTAATAACAGATAACCATGCGGCATATAACACTGCAAAAAAAAATTGAAAACAAACAGACCTTATTGGTTATGATCTTCAGAAAGGCCAGGTGCGCAGTACTCATAACCGGCGTGTGTGTATGAACGTGAGTGAAGCAAAAGAAGTATGTAAGGTGGCGTTCTCTAGTTTATGCCCCCATGGAAAAAGGCGTGAGTTTATATATGTATTTAAGTACGTTCATATGAGTGAGTGAGTGAGGAATAAATCAGATAAATACTTAGTTTAGTAGTATATCGAGTGAATTACCTACTAGATTAATAAATAGAACCCAATCCAGATTTGGGCATTTCTACAGATTTAGGAAATAAAATTTGAAATGGACTAAAATAAACATCTAACGGGGTGCCATTAAACGCTGGACAACATTGGCAGACCAAGGCAAAAGGAAAAATCACGGAACGAAGTCCAATCCTACTGAAAGTACTGTCCCTAACCAGCAGAAAACAGAATTCTGTGGATAAAAGGAAGGCTTTGCTCTGCAGATGCATAAGCATGATAGATTAAAATGAACTTGAAACCACACATACAACAAGATATATTATAAATGCTAGTTCCACAGATTTAATAAACACTTATTTTACATCTACTCGTTCGATCTTCCATCGGAGGTATTGAATGAAAATACGGAGGCATTTGCCCTGCATTAGGACAGAACAGACTGAAAATAATCTATCTATACAAATAAATACAATTTAAGTGTCTGTATTTAATATAAAAATAACAGCGTCTTATGCTATGATGCATGTGAAAGTATATACGGAACTAATAACAAATACGCAATTTTTCACTGTTAGATACCTGATTTTATAAGGAGTAACATAGGCTAATCTTATTTCCGCGTAATAAAAAACCCTTAATCATTATTTAGTCTTACGGGTTTGACGCGGACGAAGTCGCGAGTAACAGCTAATAATATATAAATAAACTACGAATTAATAGCTGTCTTTTTACTTTCAGAAATGACAAAGGCTAGACACAGCATAACTGACTCTGAGATAGGGTCAATCCGAACGGACCGCGCGAGTAAGTTAGGAGCCATCCTATGTCCCACAGTCTGTGCCCTTCTCCTCGTGTGTATCTTTGCGGTGTCCTTCATAGGCACTAAGCTAGCCTACGACCAATATGACCAGTTCTGCACCAGCCGTCGTTTTGACGTCGCCAAGTTGTATATCTTCCCGAATATTACTATAAAAGCTCATCCTATACAGTTGCCATAAATTGTTGTTTGATTAATAAATGGATTTGACTATTTGATATTGCATTATTTATTTAATCAAACCACGCAAAAGTTAACCCACGCGCTGGTCAGATCAGCTCAAGGCGATAATAGGACTCACTGTGACCTCTGCCCTGAGAAGAGCCGATGGCAGGATTGCCTGGAAGCAGCTTTTCAGTGTATCTGTTAAAGTGGCATGCTTTAAAACGAGCACAACGAATAAACAAAAAAAAAAACATTATGATCATTGGTAGTCATGTTCATTCAAACCACTGCAAGTTATAGGCTTTTGCCCCTGTTTTAACGCCGAAGAATCAGCCGCCCATGTAATCCTGTAATGCGAGGCCGTGGCTTCTCAACGCGAAGAAACCCTCTGAACAGTGAGGTCGCTCCGTGAAGCCTGTGAAGCTCCCAGGAAGCTTCTGTGCTTTTGGGCGGAGTTGGGCTGGCTATGTTAGCCAGTACCCCCACGCACAACGAACCAAATGGAAAAGTAAGTGCTGAAAAGGGAATCCCTACTACTACTACTAAGCTATAGGCCTCCTCCTTTTAAGCAATTTCTGCCTGGTCTATAAGAGGCTTCCAGTCCTGTGCTTCTTGTAACCAGTAGACTCCGGTAACCCTCACCAGGGTCATCGGCCCACTTAGGCTATCTTCCGGAACGCGCTCGCCGCTCCGGAACCTTTGGCCCCATCGGACATGCATTCTGCAAGCAATGGTACATGATATATATAGCAAATTCCTAATATATATCCAAGAGTTGTACATAATAGTACTTGAAAAACAAATTTAATGTCTGCCAGCCCCCTACAAGTGAACTATGAAGATCTTAAAACTTTTTCAACGTGGTATGTAACGACATCTATCGAACTCCCTGTATACTTGTTTGTGTAATACCTAGGTACTTCAGTTACTCCGCTCATAGCTTCGCCAGTACAAGAGGGAAAGCGCTTTCCTTGATATGTTTTCCATAGTTTTCACTAGATGGCGCTACATACATAGAGGAATGTTTTCTCAGGTGTGTTGATTTCCACCATTTTCTTGAAGGTTGCATTATTGTTGGTTAATAAAAGGTTGCATGGCATTGTCTCTAACTTGCAATGATGAGATAATGATTATTTTTATGTTCAGATACTTCAGTAAGCTATTGATTGATTGTTTAAAATGATTAGAAAGGATAACATGTTTTCATCTTATACTGTGGATTAGAAATAGGTTTTAGGTAAACAATATAATTCATGATTAACGCTAAATTGATAGTTTAATTAAGTTACTTCGAAAATGATGCTAATAATTTATAAGTATCAACTTTATCCATAAAGATATAAGGTATTATAAGCCCCAATATAATTAGACTTTTTCAACATGATCAAGACAAATAACCTGAAAACTTTCAGAATTTTCATAGAATACACTAAACTAGTAAAAGTAAACCTAAACCGGGCTAAAACTACAAAATGCATTACATTATTTGAATATCTTTTTCCACAAAAGAAAAACTTCAGCATTTTCGCAGAACTTCATAATTTCCCGACAAGGTTTTCGAACGCCACCAAAATTTTCAGGCGTTTTTTTTGTACTGGCAACGCGAAAAGTGACAGAAAACAAAATGGGCGGCCGCTAGTCGTCGGCAGATAGTTTCAAGTAGAATTTTTCATCATATTTTATTGTAATAACATATATATTTTGTACTCGCGGCTTCGTTCCTTAGTGCTAGTGTTGTTAACTTCGGGTGTCCTGTTATAAATTGTGAGTATTCCATCTGTTTTCTTTGCAGTGTATATTTCACAGGTTGTATTGATTGTGTTAGCGTAGCAAAGGCCAATGTCAGCCTTTCTGTAGGGGTGAGAAGTGAGATGCGTGCATTCTGAGAATTTAGGTTCTAATACTATCTAATGTTCGCGTGTTTTTGCCGTTTTTTGTATGAATAGTTACTTTTTGTTAGTATAACGAATGTTATGGGTAAATCGTTTTGTTATTAAATTATGGATAGTTATCTAAGTACTTAATAATTACTAAGGTTCTTAACGATATTAATTTGTTTAATGAGTAAATAAATGGTTGGTTAACTACTTTCGTCTGTAATGAAATATTTTCGACGGAATTCCAGCAATTGTTCTCAGAACCTGTGCGCCTGAATTGTCTCCGATCCTGACACGCCTGTTTCGCCTTTCATATGAGACGGGAAAAGTGCCGAATGCTTGGAAGCAAGCTAACGTTCAGCCTGTGCCCAAAAAGGGCAGTCGGGCTGACCCGGCCAACTACAGACCCATTTCAATAACGTCCATCCTCTGCAAGAGTATGGAACGAGTGCTTAATTCCAAGCTCCTGGCATACCTAGAAGCTAACGACATCCTCAGTGACCGCCAATATGGCTTCCGCCAAAATCGGTCAACTGGGGATCTTCTAGCGTATGCCATTCACATCTGGAGTGAGGCCATAGAGAGACACGGGGAAGCGCTTGCCGTCTCCCTCGACATCTCGAAGGCTTTTGACAGGGTCTGGCATGAAAGCCTTATTGGTAAGCTTCCTTCATTCGGTTTGCCCAGTGGTCTGTGCGATTGGATTGCAGACTTCCTGAGGGGCCGGTCCATTCGAGTGGTTATTGATGGCCGCTCGTCTGAATTACTGGATATTAATGCCGGGGTCCCACAGGGGTCAGTACTCTCAGCAACGTTGTTCTTGCTGCACATAAATGATCTGCTAAAACCCGGCACCTTTGGGTATGCAGACGACAGCACTGTAGCTGAGAGATACGTGTCCAACGCGCGCGCTACTGGACCTCAGATCCAGTCTCTCCGGGAGGCCATGGTTGGGCGCTTGAATCTGTCCTTGGAGGCAGTCTCCGAATGGGGCGATGCCAATCTGGTCAAGTTCAATGCTGCTAAGACCCAGGCGTGTCTTTTTTCCGCTAAAAGGAGCCAATTCCACCCGGCTCCTTCTTTCAGAGGTGTGACCGTGCCGATAACTGACCATCTTGAGATTCTTGGCATTACGTTGACATCGACGCTCAATTTTGGTCCATTCATTGAGGCAAAAGCTCAGCTGGCTTCCAAAAAATTGGGGATACTCGCGAAGGTGAGACGGTACTTCACGCCAGAACAGCTGCTCAACTTATATCAAGCGCAAGTTCGATCATGCATGGAATACTGCTCTCATCTCTGGGACGGATCTGCCAAGTACCAGCTGGATGCACTTGATGCGATCGAAAGACGGGCTAAGAGGCTCATCGACAATGAAGTATTGGCCGAATCTAGGCTCCAGAACCTCGAACATCGGCGCCGAGTTGCCAGTCTGTCGGTTTTTTATCGGTTACATTTCGGGGAGTGTGCGTTGGAATTGCATGAACTAATTCCTCCTAGCCCGTTCCATCATCGGACTACAAGACGTACGGCGTTGCGTCATCGGTACATGGTGGACATCCCACCCATACGCACCAAACGTTTTGGGAATTCCTTTATTGTGCGTACAGCAAGGGAGTGGAATTCCCTGCCGGAGTCTGTATTTCCTGATACCTACAACCTGGGAGTCTTTAAGTCAAGAGTGAATAGGTTTCTTCTAGGCAAGCGTGCTTCATCGTCGGCCACATCATCGCTTACCATCAGGTGAGATAGTGGTCAAACGCAAGCCTATCAATAATAAAAAAAAAAAAAAAAAAAAAAAAATTTTAATAGATAATTAAGTAAGAGAAAGTATAATTATTTTAAAATATGTCTTACATTCCTATTGTAAATCGATACAGGCAGGTAGATACTTAATTATTCATTGACTTAGCACTTACCAAACCTATTTACTTACAAGCGTTTATTTATTTTTCATACCTTTACATAATTTAATATTTTATGTAACCAAAGTACAAGTATGATTATGTTTTAAAGTAAATAATTACCTATAATTTAGATATTATTGTAAAAGTAACCATTTTTCTGTTAGAGAATTTTAATTTTACGGGAATCCCGGTGACTTGGAATATCTTTTTTCCGAAATTCTCGCCTCACTAGTTTTCTGTCCCTTTTTATAGTTTTTAGTAGGTACACTAGTTTTATATCTCATTCTAACGTCTTGAAGAAAATTATGGGTTATGGAGATTTCTAACATTGTGTTGAACAAGTGAATATTCTTACAATTAACAGCTTGATCATTTTGGTCAAGTCCCAATAAAATGGCTGTGGCAATGTATCTATTAAAGATGCTGTTTCTGGTTGACTAAAATAACATAGAGCAGTTATAATAATAACTATCAGTTAAAGTTTAATGTACTTACTACGTATTTGTAAACAGATCAATTAGTTACGAACATAGGCGTGATAACTAACATAGTATATAACTAATAAGTAAAAAACGGCCAAGTGCGAGTCGACTCGCGCACGTAGGGTTGCGTACCACTATCGCAAAAAGCGGCAAAAATATCAAGTTTTTTTTTATGGGAGCCCCACTTAAATATTTATTTTATTCTGTTTTTAGTATTTGTTGCTATAATGGCAACAGAAATACATCATCTGTGAAAATTTCAACTGTCTAGCTATCATGGTTCATGAGATACAGCCTGGTGACAGACAGACAGACGGACCGCCGAGTCTTAGTAAAAGGGTCCCGTTTTTACCCTTTTTCAAACTGTACTTTACCCTTTTTCAAACTGTACATTACCCTTTTTCAAACTGTACTTTACCCTTTTTCAAACTGTACTTTACCCTAAAAATCTGTTAAAATTTGACACTAAAATATGGTTTTATACGTTCTTAACTCCAAATATTCAATACAGAAATCGGCCCTATGAGTCTTGTGGCTTGAGAAAATAGATTTTTAAGCATCCGTGGTTGAAAGTACGAAATTTTTATCGCGCACAGCAACGTAACTTTTTTTCCGGTTTCAACCCTAAAATACTCCGTCAGTTTGCATTCATATTTTATTTCAGAGCAAAAATATTTTTTTCAAGTGCGCGCCCCAGTTGCTAAGCTAAAGGCGGAACATTATCCAGAGACAAAAAAGACGGCTTTTAGCGGGTTATGAAGAGATGCAGCATTAGTGGATAATGATGCGTGAAAAATAGTAACAAAAATAATTATTTAGTGCTTTATACCCTGAAGGCAGGATGGGGCAGTATTTGAATTACCTGTAATTAAAATACGTAATTGAAATACAAAAACGTATTTGGTATTTGTAATTCAGAACTGTTGTGTTTCTAATAATGTAATGTAATTTTTACTTGGTACTTCAAATACCTGATGCTGAGGTATATTTAATCTCCGACGGAAAAAGAGGAGTTTTATAAGTTTGACGTGTGTTGTTGTGTATCTGTGTGTCTGTATATGGCATCATAGCGCCTAAACGGATAAACCGATTTTGATTTAGTTTTTTTTTTTTAAGGTTATTTTGTCGAGTTATCTAAGCTTTAGCTATGTTTGAATAAAATCGGTTCAGCCGTTCAAAAGTTATGGGCGTTTTACTGTTTGAATCGGGGTATTTTCACAAGATATAGGTGTCATAATTACGTGTTCAATAGATTGCCGATCGAAGCTTATCTGCTATGTACTAGATAAATTATGTAGCATGAAATAAAATTGTGTCAGGGGTTTTCTAAATTTTAATTGTGTTGTTTGTTTGAAATACTAATGGCTTCAAAATACATAAAGAACATGAATACATTTAGCAAACTTATTAATGGTTGCGTTCTGCAGAAAATAGCTTTCGTAAGTAAACGTCAAATTGTTAAGTATCTTGCTTATTGCCATTTTCATTTCAAAAGGTTATTTTCATGAAACTTCTGTGTATTAATTTAGTTTAATATTATGAATGTCACGATGAATGATCGATTACATTTTGTATTTTAAATAAAAATGGTTAAAATACTGTTTTTTTATATTTCAAATACACGACTCACTTATATTTCCATATGCGAGATAGTATTTGGTAATTTGTATTGTAATTAAAGCAAAGCATGTATTTTGCCCAGCACTGTTAGGACATACATCTGAGTACCAGTTTTTTGTATGGGGCGACTACCTTTTTGATGTCCACAACCTAATTAACTTTATAATTTGTATATCTTTGGTATAACTAGTGTCAGATTTCCTGGCTGCTGAAATTCTGACTATCAATGATGTATATATGACAGCCGGTACCATCGGCTGGCAATGGCAGCTCAAATATTTTTTTCCGAGACATGGTGGAACCTCCATGCGACTTTTATTATTTAGCCACGAGTCCCTTTTTAAAGGTCCATACATTTAAGATTAATATTACAATAGAAATACGTAATTATTTATAACGTATAAAAAAGATTCTGTATATTTTTTTAAGTGATTCGAAAAACGGAAACAAAGGATTACCCAGTTATAAAAAACAACACAACACTACTACACATTATGGTTTCCAAATTCAAAAGTGCACATCGCAATATTAAAGACCAAATTTTCTCTACATAAGATCCACCACACACCTTTTCTTATAGACGCAAACAGTATCGTATCCCGTGCACCTTTTGGCACGGTATCCTAAAAGCCGTTACATCATTCTCCCGCTCTGCGGTGCACCTTTGTGGCAAGGCCTCATTTCAGCCGACCTCTTCACAGCTTCTTGCCGTATGCATGGAGCAAACATTAAGTAGCTCATCCAAAGCCTTCTTTTTTTCTGTTCTTTTTTTAAAAATAAGCTGGATGACCTACTTTTTACTTTGCTTTTTTTTTCTTTTTGTTTACTTCTTGTTATGGAGACAAAGGTGACTTCTGAAGGAGGTTTGAATGAGATGTCTTTGGGGTTTCACTTTGGCGTCATTCGTTTTGTTTTCGTGTTCTTGAACTTACTTTTTTTGATGCGTTACTTTGATAAATCTAACGGAAGCTATGTTATCGTCTTGGATTATGTCATGATCAAATTTTAACTTTGATTCAACATTTGAGGAATATTTTGGAATACATTCTTAGATGCTATTGTCATATGTGATCATTTTAGATTTTTTTATTATCTGCGAAATAAATAATACCTTACAACTCCTATCCGGAGCAGACCGCAATGATTTATTCGTGGTGTAGACAACAACGACCACTAAGCTAACTACACCAAACTATTTCTTCAGACTACTGTATATTTATATGACGTATTCTACCATACCAAAAACCCAAACCTAAAGGCTAAGCCAGACATGCAGGCTGGCGACATCATCCGCCTCCCCTGTCTACTTGAACGTAAAATGACATGGCGGCGCTATCGGTTGGAAACTAGCCAAAAGAGACCTCGGAAAAGAGGTTAATCGTCGCTTGCATAAATCGAGGATAGATTGACATGGGTTCTATTTGAGGTGAATTGCTCGCTGGGTCGATGGGACACTGTTCCTTCTGTAATCGCTGAAAGTTGGTAGAAGAATAAAAGTAGCTACAAAAACAGAAGAGAACCCTGGCATTAAGATAAAAGTGGGTAAATGAAATTCAATTGTTCTTACGTTTTTTTGCAATTTGCTGCTCAGTATTAAGTTAAAAGTAATTAAGAAAGTTATTCGTCACCGTAGTAAATATGTTTAACTTCAATTGTACAAGCAAACACTTAACTAAACACTTTGCGTTACAACTAGGGAAAAGAGTGTTTACGACGAACTCTGGCAACCAATGTAAGATTTAACTTGTGTTTAGGGTGCCAGCGTCCTCGCCTGTAATTTGAACACGTAACAGCAGTTGTAAGATGAACACAGTAAAATTATCATTATAATAAATTTACTAGCTAATGCAGTTATGATGTGGCCTAATTATGTACCTATGTATGGATGCGTGCAGTATGTGTGTGAGGGAGAGGTAAATATGATGAAAACTTGTGTTTATGTAAGTCTGAATAAATGTAACTAATTATAAACATATTACTTTATTAACTACATTAAATGGGCGACCGAACTCTCCTCGGGTGAAAATAGAGAAAACGACGTTTTCTAAAATTTAAACCTAGCAGATCGATTTGCCCCCGAAACCCCCTACATATTAAATTTCATGAAAATTGTTGAGAGCCGTTTCCGAGATTCTGATTATATATATAAATATATACAAGAATTGCTCGCTTAAAGGTATTATTAGATATTATTAGATTAGGGTGACATGTCAAACGTCGATTGCACACCATGTGCAGACAATAAAAAATCTATTGTAATTTATCGAAGTATAAACATGAATATTAAGGTAAGCTAACTCTCGAAGGTACTCGTATGGTTAAGATAAGGTATCTCTTTGACTGGATGCGTCATTAAATCATAGTTACTCGCGTTTGAGGCCAATTCTAACTCAAGATGATGACTTCAATTCAATTCCAGCTACTCTTCTACCCTTGTGCATCTGAGCGTAAGAAAGAGACTGATTTACAATTAAGGGTGGCAGAAATTACGCTCTTGGACGCCATTTTTTTTTAACTCAATGAGCTATTCTTACCGCCCTATATTGTACTATGCTATTGTCTATCTCCAAAATCTAACCAAAAACAAAGTGTGCTACTAAAGTAAGGCAGTTAAGGGTCCTTTGATCCTATCACACGTTATAGGATAAGGAAGAGCCCTTCTATCCCGCACGGAGGCAGCCAACTGTCCCGGATTCTGGGGAGCGGGTCGGGACGGGAGGCAAGGTCGCGAGTTACATAAAACGTTCCGCCTTTGCACCCTTTTGACATCGGATTTGGAAAAAAGCGCACAGGCGACTATCAACATAAATATATTATCTAACTACTATAAACGTGAAAGTTTGTGAGGATGGATGGATGTTTGTTACTCTTTCACGCAAAAACTATTGCATGGATTTAGATGAAACTTTATAGCAATAGTTTATACATCAGAATAACACATAGGCTATAATTTATAAAGATATTGAGAGAAATACTAATACCACGCGGGCGGCAGCTAGTTGGATATATATGTATATATATATATATTTTTTTTTTTAAACGTTGCCCCACACTAGGAATTTCTTCCTGTATCGTGGGTGAGTTTACAAACATAGAAACTCACATACACAAACACCCAGAGCCGGAACATCTATCTGTAGGTCATACAAATATTTGTTCCGTGCGGGAATCGAACCCATGACACGCAGCACAGCAGTCAATCGCTCAACCGCTGCGCCAACCGTGGGCCTAATATATTAAAAGCCGTTTAAATTATCTAATGTAACATGTACTTGATTACATTCAATATTATCAAAACAGTTCTAAAACTACAAAATGTTGAACTGCAAATGCGCTGTATAACGCCTTAATCGCAGTTGTCTAACTATTATGTAATGTTATACATTTAAAATTAAGTAAATAAATCTTAATATATAAAATCTATAAAATAAAAATCATTTGGTTCTAGTTCTGCCACGATTATAGCTTGCTTGACATGACAGTGAACAGGATTGGCACGATCACTTTCATTATTTTCAGTCACAGCTAGAGAATCTAAAATAGAATATTTCTTAAATTGACAGGCAGACAGGCCGCTGCACACAACACATTTTGGCGAAATAAGGTTTTGTAGACTTGTCAGAAATACAATGAGAGTACGGTGTCCCTTTGCAGAATATGAGACACATGCTGCCGGGCGAGCATGGCCTCTGTGATAGGCTTGTGTCACGCATTTTATCACGGTTTTTCTCCCAAGCTGTGATAAAAACATGTGACTCAAGCCTGTCACAGTAGGCTGTGCTCGTCTGGCTGGAGTGCCTCAAGTGTCTATGCACCTGCATTTTAGAAGACCTAGTGAATGCCACGCTGAATGACGCTGCGATTAAATGTCCCAAAACAATTAAAGAGTTTTCCATCCACTCGAAAAAAATAAGAAGATTATCAGTCTCGGAAACTTCCACTTCAATTGCATTTTCTTTTCCTCATTGCTTTTTAAAAAACCAGCCACTGCGCTGTTTTTATTCACTACTACATAGCCTCTCTGATAAATGACATAAATTTTCAATTAAAATAAATGCCTTTAAACATACAGACGGCGAAGGCAGACTGCCTTCGCCGTCTAATCATACATTTCAGTATTTTTCTATTTTTATAATAATCATATTAATATACTCGTATTTAGGTGGATTGTAGGGAAAATTCAAACACACTCCTTATAAAAGAGATAAAGAATGAAAACATATTAATTTGTAAGTCATATAAGATGAAAATTGATTATGATTATGAGTCGTATAAGAGGAACAGACAGAAAAAAAAACAAAAATTAAATAAATAAAAAAACACGACTGCTTAAAAAGCGAACTAAAAAGACATAAACAAGAAAAAAATATGCTATAAAAGCGAACTAAAAAGACATAAACAAGAAAAAAATATGCTGTGCAGTCGGAGGATACATATTCGCGAGCTGGCTGACCAAAAGCAGAGGCCTTAGTGCGAGTTTTCACTCGTGATAACGTAAACGATTGTCAAAATGTATACAAAAAAAGTGGTTTCTCCTTACCGTCACCAGACGGCGCTTATCCAGTTTCAATACAAAATGATGTTTACGTTAACGCGATTGAGCGTGAGTAAAAACTCGCACTAAGGCCTCAGAGGCCTTAGTGCGAGTTTTAACTCACGCTCACTCGTGATACGTAAACGATCTCTTATGTCAAAATGTATACAAAAAAAGTGGTTTCTCCTTACCGTCACCAGACGGCGCTTATCCAGTTTCTATACAAAATGATGTTTACGTAGCACGAGTGAGCGTGAGTAAAAACTCGCACTAAGGCCTCAGATGTATCCTCCGACTATACAGCAAATTTTTCCCTAGCGACTTGAAAACCAGCTCCTACTACTTTTGTTTCTAGAACAAAAAATGAATGTGGGCTGTAACTAAGCGTTGACCAGCATTGTAGCTATGCTGCACACTGCTCAAGTTTTGCTGCACTAAAATCTGGTATACTTCAGAAGTAATCTTTGTAGCTGTTATTGAGATTGTGTTGGCAGTATTTTTCTTTCTTATAGCGAATTTACAAAAAAATCAAGTACCAATAAGTTATAAATCTTATGACTTTACATTTGTTTCTTATGTCTCCGTTTATTTTTTATAGTCTACAAGTTCGCGCTTGACCACTACCTAGTACCTCAGTTGATGGTAAACGATGATGTGCTCGACGGTGAAGCACGCTTGCATAGAAAAAACCTATTCACTCTTGACTTAATGACCTAATCGATACTGGATTAAAATTTTATTTTGAGTTATGATGTATATGATTCAAGGTCGCGATACCTGATCAGAATCGATTGGAATACTCGATATGATTTACGATTGCAACATTGCTGACAACTTCTGTTACCGCCAGAGATTTTCGTATGATTCCCGAAAAAAAATTGCCTCAATGTTTTTCTGTCTCTCGTGTTACCTTGTTTCTGCGGTATGGGGTTCTAAAAGGCAGACAACCTGTGTAAAATACTGGTATAGTTGTTATATATCACGAAGGCGGGTAATTTGACTTTTATGATGTCGAAATAAGAGTCATTTTGCTAAGATCCATCCGCCCATACCCCAGAAACAAGGTAACACGAGAGTTAGAAAACATTGAAGCGTTTTTTTCAAGACAGTTGTCTTCCAATAAAGCCTAGTCTTGTTTTATTGAAAGACTTTTTACCTCAGGACTGTAGGGTCCCAACCCTTTGGAAAGCGTACTAGTGGCCGAAATCAACTCGCAGAGGCCCTTCATAAAACTATGTCAACCGACTTATTTATAATTGGCATGTAATTAAATCGATATCTGTATATTCCCTTTTTTCGAACAAAATATTTCAAAGTTAAACCAAAAATACTGACTTGCACACAAATTAAGCATACTAAAAAAAACAAATTAAATATACAGTTTAATGGTATTTGCAGAACTATTTTACTGAACGAATAACTATTATCAAAATAGTATATCTAACAATTCCTTAGTTCAACAAACATATTCAAATTTTTAAAGAAAAACAATAACCTAATTTACTTTTAGGAGCATCGTTTATCTTAAATGAAACTCAATTTAACCAGACATCTTTACATAATTAAGTACACAAAAAAATAATCAAGTGCTTACTTAATATGCACTAAACACTAGCACACTGAGTGGTAACCCCACTGTACCATCCCCACCCCACGGAACCCCATGGTTATGGAGATATCCATGGTTATAGTTTTTACGATTACTATTGAAGCAACAAAGTCGACGGAGCCCCGCTGCGCGGGGCTCCTTTTTCTGTCTGCAGGGACTAAAGTAACCTAACATGAAGGAGATGACGGAGGCTGAGTTCGCTCGCTTTGCTCGCTCACTTCAGCTCCCGTCATCACCTTCAAACCTAACCTATCCGTGTCGGGGTGACCTAAACTCCCGAGCTCGCTTCGCTCGCTCTTGGACTAATTAAATTTTTTTATTATGTAGTTATAGAAAATAATTTTGGAAATTCCGTTGTAATATTGAATAATTTGTGTGCAAATCAGTATTTTTGTTTTACGTAAATAATTTGTAGTACAGTCATTTATTTGATATGCAGTAGGTTATTAGTGGAGAAATTTTGTTTGCTTAAATTTCTAAATAGAGGTGCAGTTAAAAATTCCCCTTTATAATTCACCTGTTAAGTCCACAAATGGGACATCTTGACAAGTAAGTATATCCCACAGTTGCCATAATATAACAAGTGGGGTTATAAATTTGCGTTTTTTGCCTTTAATAAAAATACTATGCTTCCATTTCATTCCTTTGTTTTTATAAGTATAATATATTATTTTATTTGTATAAGTATACATATCTTGAACAGAAAACAATTATATAACCTGGGGAGCAAACCAAACTATTTGCTTAAAAAGAATTCTCCCCATTGTAATTAGAATAAGTTATTTACTCGGCGCTCTGGTTGTCATCACTGTTGATTTTGGCCTTCAAGAGTTGCAATGGTTGAGAGTTTGTCCAAAAAAAAATGATTATTGAAAGTTTGTGCAATAGTACCTAAGCTCTTTAGAGATTCTGTAACGTAACGTTGTGAGCTCGTAAATAACCAAGTTGTTTCTCTTCAGGTCCTAGAAATGTTTTAACACTTCCAAACAATTTAATTCAGTTAATGGCTATTTAATTATTTACTTTATCGAACTACCGAGAATACAATTGAATGGTAAACAAAGAAAAGCATTGACTGGCATGTATTTAAATTACACACATCAAAAGTGTCTAGGGATGAAGTACTTTTTAGAATATCACCGCAATTGAGGATTATTATTTTAACTCTTTTGGATTTGTAATCGTGATCTCTACTTTGCTTTGGCAGGCAATTTCACCCGCTAAAATGAAATATCCTGTTAATCCTCCTGTATCCTCCTAATTCAGAGCATGGTCTACTTGTGTTCCATCTCAGCTTATTTCTCGCTGTGACTTTTTCCTTATCCCGACTATGTTAGGGCTGCTTCCAGTGTAACCGGATTCAGCTGAGTATCGGTATTTTACATGGAACGACCGCCTATCTGGTCTCCACAACCCAACCAAGTAACAGGATGAAACGATACCGTTTGGCAAGACTGGTGACTTATTTCCTAATTTCGGATTATCCGTAATGACTTTCAAAGATCTACAAATGACACCCTAATCAGCTTAACATATTTTTGGAGGCACGGAGGCATCTTGGTACGTTAAGATGGTCACCCATTCACGGACTTACTTCGGCAAGCGTTGCTTATCCTTGAAAATCAACGCATGCGCTGTTATTCTTTAGCCTTGCATTCTCAATAGAAACCTCCATTTTGCATTCAGAATAGAAACCCTTATCTTCACGGTTTGGATTAAGCATGACGAATTCGCCGCAAACAAACATCATGGAGAAAAATTTTGCTGACGCTATAAAACATCACGAATAAAATAATGTAAAATCATGGTAATTTAAGGAGGCAGCAGATGAAAGTAATTACTACTAAACTAAACAAAGACAAAAAGCTATCCCCCATTATAAATGCAAAAGTAACTGCAATGAAGCACTTGCCGTGGATTTCCGCCCTTTCCTTTTTCCGGAGTAAGTCACTGCAAGCTGCAAGGCACATTAAATTAAACAAAAAAATATATAAAAACAACTAGTAAATTAAGGCACCATTTTTATTAGAAATCCAAATAAAAGAAGTTACATTAGATTAAGATGTTTCTCCCTTTGTTTTACCAACCCCTAGTGTTTCGTTTGCATAATAAGGTGTCTTTCACGAGTAATTATGATTACCAAAGAAAAATCGAATTTATATACCTAGGGTTCATTTTTCAATTCATCACCTTGTGAATGACGTATAAAACTCATACACACCCTCCTTATAAAATCATACGCTCCTGACGTAGTCGCTGACCTATTTCCCCGTTTCACCTGCGATGCGCTCTGACGTCATGGTGCTACGTCACCAATGACACAGTGCCCTATTTTCCAGCAAGCGTCCGTGGCGGGGGGGTGTGTCCCATTCAGCTTTAATCCCTGCACAGAGTGCCTATTTTTAGCCCACTATTTCATTCATTGAATGTCATGCAATACAGATGCGGTATACGCTTGTCCAATTTTCAATATTAATAGATCTTCAACCTTGTTGAAGGTTTATTGGTGATTGCTGTCCTTGACATGCGTTTTAGCTTTATTAGGCAGCGAATGGCGGATTAGGATGAGATTTGGAGGGAATGAAATGGTTGGGTACAAATCGGAAGGGAGATTTGGGTCTTTGAGTGGTTGGATATTCGAGTCACGGTGTTAAGGGGCTGAATACTCAAAATAGGCTTTCTTTTAAACATTTTTTAGCCAAATCTATTGAAGATGTGGCAGCAGAAAAAAAATATGTTAATCTTGATCATATTTCCGAAAACTTTGTTGTGGCCGAAACACGTTTACGCACAAAAACCTCGATACAATTGAATGGCAAAGTAACCTCTTACCGTGATCTTCAAAAGATTTTTCCGGTAATACTGACCAGCGTACATTTGTACAATTAACAACAATAACGTATCATAAAAGGACGCAGAACTTCATTGTCTTATATATTGAAGTTTCATTCATTATTTTTAAGTAATTCATATTATTATGTTTTGTAAAAAAGTCTATTTAAATTCCATCGTGCTTCTCTTTCCATCCAGTGCAATTCGACAGTGACCGCTTTGCGGCGTTGCTAGGTGGACGTATGTCCCTTTTTTCCGCAAAAAGCAAAAATAATATTCAATTTATTTCTCGTCAATTCAATCTGTCAAAAAAATATCAGGTATAATGCAGCCAGATCATGTAGCCTGGTGGCTTTAATTGGAACTAACGAAATCACAAGTAATATTGTCAAAGTCTGTATTATTTTTATTTTTTGGCACTACCGCTGTCACTGGCATCTATATTTTTGTTGTATTATAAACGACTCACGTCGTTTAGTTTACTTACTAAGTCCATAACTAAAAAGTATTAGAACCTCTTTGAAAATAAAACAAATGTTATCTCAATTTGAATTAAACAATATTTAAAATATATGTAAGGTCGAATACTATTTTAACCTTCTTCGTTCATGTGAAAACAATAGAAGCAAAAACACAGAACATGGAATGGTCATACCAACCACGCTGGCAGTGTCTCGACCTAAATCGAACTAATAAAATTCTTCGTATCCATTTGTTTCAATCTTTGTTTATTTCTAACATACGGCACCTAGAATTGACTCAAATTCGTGAGAAATGATAATCTATTTCTCACGAATTTGACATTTTTCGTCGTTTCAACCAAAAATCGTCCACATGTGGACATAAAGCACACCAAGAAGCATCACATTGATCAGTCCTGTAATTCTCGCAATTAACTATCCCAATTGCAATAACGGGCAACAATAATAGTTTGTTAGTCTATTAATATTGTTAAGCTAATTATTAATTGATCTTATCATTTTGCTAAATCGGCACTGACAATTCTTATTTATTAACAAAAAATCCGCCGATCGCCCTAGAGAGTAAACTCAAAGACTTACACTTGGGGATTGCCAAAAATTTACGCAGCATTCTGGATGTAAAAAGAACAGACCGAATACGGAACACGCTGTGTTCCCAAACGGGCATAATAGACGTGGGTAAAAAGGCTGTTCGGCACAAATGGGCCAATGCCATTACGGCTCACGTTAGTAGCATGCAAATTGAGCGCTGGGCAAGCCTCCACAATCTTGAAGATGGAACGCACCGTTGAGGGCTGGTTCTAGACGGTGCGGGAAAAGAATGTCTGGAATGACTTAGGTGTACTCTTATGAATTTAATTGGGGATGGATGAAGAGGGAGGGGACGACCAAAGAAAAGATAGATTGACTGTGTGAGGAGTGATATGAAAGGAAAGGGAGTCAATTATAGCGTGGTGCGGAACAGAACGATATGGAAGAAGAAAACGTGTTGCGCCGACCCCAAGTAACATGGAACAAGGGCAGGTAGATGATGATGATGATGATGATTTCAGACTTTTACCGGTAAGACTTAGTAAATCTGTTTTACCGATAAATAATAAGTTTCATCATAGTTTTTTTTTTAAAACTGAAACAACAGTTTGGCTTTTACAGTAACATATACGTGGTTGTAAGGCATACACTGTTTTTAGTATTTACGGTTCCCTAGCCAATAGGCAAAAAACGAAACCCTTATGGATTCGTCATGTCTGTCTGTCTGTCTGTCTGTCCGTCCGTATGTCACAGCCACTTTTTTCCGAAACTATAAGAACTATGCTGTTGAAACTTCGTAAGTAGGTGTATTCTGTGAACCGCATTAAGATTTTCAAACAAAAATAGAAAAAAACTGAATCTCAGTTTTTTTTTTTCATCCTACCTGTACGTGTATCGATACGTATCTATGGATAGGTCTTCAAAAATGATATTGAGGTTTCTAATATATTTTTTTCTAAACTGAATAGTTTGCGTGAGAGACACTTCCAAAGTGGTAAAATGTGTCCCCCCCTGACACTCCTAAAATAAGAGAATGATAAAACTGAAAAAAATATATGATGTACATTACCATGTAAACTTCCACCGAAAATTGGTTTGAACGAGATCAAGTAAGTAGTTTTTTTTTAAATACGTCATAAATCGTAAACCACAATTTAACAAGTACGGAACCCTTCGTGCGCGAGTCCGACTCGCACTTAGCCGGTTTTTTTTATGGCATGCGTTGTGCCTGGCGCATATAAACATTTTCTTTCTTTCTATATTATCTTTAAACACCTACACTGTACCAATACTTATAGCAAATAAATGATTGATTGATATATAACAAACAATAGCAACAAATAGTTTCAGCCGTTCTCTAGTGAGATGCTTACAATCACATACAGCATTTTTAGGGTTCCGTCTATCTCCCTGTCGGTCTGTCCGTCTGTCACGAGGCTGTATCTCATGAACCGTGATAACAAGGCAATTAATTTTTTTACAGATGGTGTACTTCTGTTGCCGCTATAACAACAAATACTAAAAACAGAACAAAATCAATATTTAAGTGGGGCTCCCATACAACATATGTTTTCTTTTCTGTTTTTTGCGATAATGGTACGGAACCTTTGTGCGCGAGTGCAACTCGCACTAGGCCGGTTTTTTTTATTTATATAGATAGATAAAGTTTACATGACCGTGTTTTTTGCGCTCTGTCTATATGTTTTTTAACTCTAATATACAGAAAAGCGGCACCACGTGACCTCACCACAGAGGGCTGATGTATATCAAAACCCAGTAAGTGCTTTGTAATTATTATATTCCAGGAGAGCGGAAAGTCATCTTGTATTAGTAACTCAATGATATATTAAGATTTCAAGAGAATACTAAACAGGGAATAAGAACCTACTAATTGTACAAATGATATTAATAGCGTCATACATTCTATTGCATATTTTAAACATGCCTAAAAAAGACAATTCCAAACCTAGTAAGTTTTGGATATTTGCTAATTTAAGTTGTCTTTACAATTTGATGTGACTTTCCCATTGTAAATAATGATAAAATTGATTACTGAAAGTATATCTCAATTCAAATTTAAAGTTTCCAGTTTAATATTGCACAGTCCATTTCAGTATAGTAAAACTCATTAAAATAATTTATATAAAATTATCTAGCTATTAAAACAATATAAAAAATGTAACGTACTGTGTTCTTATATGTGGCAGTCACATAGAAGCAGACATAATTATAATATTTATTCAATTTGCACGGCAAAGACTCGTATGACACTAGCCAGATTACCTATTTTAGTGATCTTTATTTTCGTAGCAATAAGGTTGCATTCTTAGGCAAAATAACAGTGAACGATCTGATGTCAGATGCTAGCCGCCAGTTTGAAATAAGAACTTGCGCGGTAATATTTTTGTAAAATCATCGGAAGAGTCCGTTTATGATGTGGGCCTCTGTGGTCGGCCTTGTGTATTTAATTTTCAAATAATTTTCCCTCCAATTTAAAGTTTGCCCCTAAGCTATCGATGACAGTGGGCGTGGCGTAGAACCTCAGATGTCGATTGTCAACTGTTCGACTACAGCCCCTTAAGGCATTAGGGGGTTTATTTAGAAGAAATATTACAGCAATAGTAACGTCAATGCTAAATGATGAATGTGACATAAGTTAACCGATTTATAATGTTCAGCAGATTATTAAGTTTTAGATAAGGCTGGCGATTGAGGCAATTTTAGCTTCCTATAGTAAAGTATGACGTGCTGAAATTGAATACATGGTTGGTTTAAAATTTTATCTTATCTGCAAATCCAAATCCTCAATGAGTTGTATGGGGATGCCTCAAGGCATTGTATTTGGGCCAATAGTAATTACGATCGAGATTAGTGTTTCTAAAACTGTCATGGATTAACAACGAGGTAAGACTACGGTCGTTAAAACATAATATAAATATAATGTTATGTAGATCGATAAATTAAATAGTTTTTATTGAATTGCATTACAAGTAACCTTTAAGATGATTTTATAGATACAAATGTAATTATTCAAGTGTACAATAAAGTATATAATAAACAAATAAATAAGTTACAATATAATTTTTATGTTTCACCAGAAAAGTAAAAAAAAAATATTATTGTTTTTCTTAAGGTTCCCCTAGTCAACGGCACGAACTATTTTGTGCGCGGGTTTAAGACATAATAGCAAATTTATAAAAAGATAACAGTTAATAAAAGTTCAAGGCAGATTATAGCTAAATATCTTTATCATATCAATTTTATACAAGGAATTATTACCGCTTGCAAAAGTGTATTTTTTTTTCATCATCATCATCAGCCTACAGTTCCCACTGCTGGGACGCAGGCCTAATCTCTGTGAGAGAGGGGATGGGCATTAATCCACCACGCGAGCCCATTGCGCGTTGGTGGATGTCACATGTCTTCGAATTTTTGGTTCTAGGATATGTTGGTTTCCTTACGATTTTTTCCTTCACTTTCTAACTCACTGTTTTTGTTTTTATCTCTATTGTTTTTTTCGAAATAAGTACCTATATGTAATGAAAAATATGGATGTACCTCTACCTAACCGGGAAAGAGGGTTATGCTATGTACTTACTGATTGCCACCAGGCAATAGGTCAGTTCATACAGGCATTCCTATGCCTAACTCAGACACCAGCTCCTCACACATTCTAGACTACGAATATATGTACCTGTATTTTTATACCTAAGTAACTTTTTTAATACAAACAAACATACATACATACACTTATGAAATTTAGCACACGTGTATAGGAGCGTAACATACGTGAATATCGTGCAATTCCAACAATATTACATACATACGTGTTGAATTGATTACCTCATTTTTTTTGAAGTCGGTAAAAATGTCTTAACATTACTGTCAACATTGAAACCATTACATACTTTTAACATAACGTCAAGCACAACTAGCCTAGTCCCATGTACGAGCCTATTGACATCAACCTACTTAGAAATTCCAAATGGAAAAACCCAATAACATTTTGACCGACCCGGGATTCAAACCCAGGACCTCATGTTCAGCAGTAGCGCTTGCAATAAAATAATATTATTTTATTTTAAAATGACGTTCTAGTAACAAAACAAAACTTACTCAATTAACTATTCAATTCACAATAATGCACTGCAGCTCACAATAGGCACTTGGCACAATGAAATATTATCAACGCTGTGCAGTGTCGGCGAATCAATGCAACAGGCTGCCCTGAGGTATAATATTGCAACTCAGCTTTCGACAGGCGCTTTGATGTTAACCATTAGTGACTCGGACAGTACCAATATTCATTACATTTTATTTTTAGGATTACATTTTCTTTTTATTTTAACATTCGCCTTTCCTTTTTAGGGTTCCGTACCCAGAGTAACAACCCTATTACTAAGACTTCGCGGTCCGTCTGTCTGTCACCACTTCACCAGGCTGTATCTCATGAACCGTGATGGCTAGACAGTTGAAATTTTCACAGATGATGTATTTATATTGCCGCTATAAGAACAATTATTAAAAAAAGACTAAAATATTTTTTTAAGTGGGGCTCCCATATAACAACAAACGTGATATTTTTGAAGTTTTTTGCAATAATGGTACGGAACCCTTCGTGTGCGAGTCCGACTCGCACTTAGCCGTTTTTTTTTTCTATTGGTTGACTCCTGCTTAGTATGCAGGGAATTAGAAATTATGTTATTTTTCTCTCGATCCAGCACTTTCCTGATTAACGGCATTTTTTATCGAGTTCCAAAAGAGTTGAATATTCCTGCCCGAATCTCGTCGAGTTTTGTTGCCTCGGCGCTATTCCGGTGTGCTCCATTGTGATTTCTGGCATTCAGGAGTAGAGTAGAAGTGGTTTAGGATTGTCCCAAAAACGGTTTTGGCCTTGCAGGGTTTCACTCGAAACAAAAGCCTCGTCTCATCTATACATAATATAATAAAATCGTAGAGATCTATATTCTTCAAAACTGTAAATTGAGTATATAGTTCATAAAGAGCAATTAGGACATTCTTACCGACTGTTTGATGGCGATTTCAATCAATGAAGCTAGGTTTCTTTAAAATGTTTTCTTTTATACTTTAATTTTGCCTGCGGGTATAAATTCTGCATAATAGTGCCATAACAGCATATCTCACCTTTTTGAGGTTACTGTCGTTAATTTTCCTTCATGCAAACTAACCTTTTACCGGTGCAGGTTGCTCTTATCCTACTAAGAGAATGCTTTTATGTACTTGCTTATTAGTGCACAACAAATTCAGTTAGCAAAGCTTGACTTGTAGTATGGAAATTACAAGGATAATAATAGCAACGGAAAATGCAAGCCTAGAGCCGGAGAATATTCAGATGGAGATGAAATCTATTCTCTCAGAATAGTTCATCTGCTAGCTCAAAGAGAGCTATGTCTAGAAGATAGTTTGCCCTCAATGTAACTATTCTAGACACCAATTTTGGAAAGCAAACGTTTTCATAGCCCGCCAATTTTGCCGTCTTTGTTTTGTGCTATATCGAAATTTAAATGATATTGTATTATTATATTCTGCTACTTCCTTATAACCCAGAAAATTCTTGACTCGTCTGTTTGTCCAACTGTTTGTAACACAGACTGTTTATGGCATTTTAAAATTTATGTAAATTATTAAACGTACCAAATCTTTAGAATTGTGTCTCCTCAATTGTATGTTGTAGTGTTCACACCTGTTAGCATATATTAAATTAAAGATTTCCGTTTAAAAAACAGTTTGAACTATTTCGGCATTTTATACAAAATTACAAATGAACATTATCATTTTGCTGCTCTTGTCCCATGTTACTAGGCGTAACATGTTTTCTTCGTCCATTCCCTCTTGTCATCCGTCACGATATAATTGAGTCCTTTTTCTTTCGTATCACTTCTCACTCAGCCCATCCATTTTTCTTTGATACAAATGAATGCAGTGTTGTTTTATTCTATTGATTACTCTTTAATTTTGGTAGTGCTGGATGAATTCTTATAAAGCAAGCGCATGCAGGTCTATGATTACTTTGGCGTTTATCTTCATAATTATCAGCATCATTAGCAGGGTCTACTATTTAGTTCCTACTTATGTAACAGGGCACTTTCGTTGATTTCCTCAGCAGAATAGTTATTGAGTAGTTTGCAACCATCTTCTCCCAATGACCTTGGCTTGGTCGTTTTCCCTGTCTCTTCTTTGTTTACATAACTTCTTCGTTTTATGTTGATTTCCCTAATCGTTACGAACGTAAATACACGTATTGTTTTAGTACAATAAATTATTGTGAATTGTTTTGAATCGTTAACAACCATCACGAGTTAGCATATTATTCAAATTGTATTTAGTCAGTTGCTTTATTTTTATCATCATCAACCTATATTGCTTTGAATTACATATATGCATAACTCGTATATTTAAACATCACCTCCTTACAAACAATATTATTTTTAATTTTATCCTAAAGGTGGTAACAAATAAATGCAATATCCATCTGCCTTCCGAGAAAATCAAGCACAAATATAATCCTCGCTTTATCCGATAGAGGGTCTATACCAAGCCTCACGATCGGCTATATTTTTTAAGCAACGTTCCCGACATCGTACTTACGTTGATCTAATCGAAATGAGCGTTCGGTAAATTATCCGTGCCGATACTGAACCAAAATGATAATGCGGATCTGCAAAGTATCGTCACAGAGCTATCTGCCTCAAGGCTTTGCAAAAAGACTTTGCCATGGATACATTTGCAAGCGAAATGTATTTCATTCCGAAGGAGAGACTTCAGTGAATAATAGGAATAGCAAATTTTAGCAGTTTGGTGTTATTAACGCAAGGTAAGCTGCTGCCTATCTCGATGTAACGACTCCCTGGGGATTAGATAAGGCAGTATTGTTCTTTGTAAAAGATATCTGTAAAACTTTTTGGTCATGACTGCTTTCTTTTTCTTTCAATTCTTGGTTGTGGAAGACTATCAGCGTGTTTTTGTATAGTATAAAGCGTAATCCTCGAATTCTCCCAAAGTAACAGTTTAATACTGCAAAAGTGCAATATAACCAAGGATTGACATATAACTTATAAGCCTATCATAATAATAGCAGCCTGTTTCTGCCCCATTGCAGGACAAAGGCCTCTTCGCATATGATCATGAGAATGCACGAGCATTATTTAACACTGTTCAAAGCGGGTTGGCGATTTCAAACTTATATGAAATTAAGTCCGTGTTTCCTCACGATATTTTCCTTTACCGATGTTAGAGATGTCTAAAGGAGCGTCCTCACAGGGAACTTTCTTTCATGAGCATTAGTAAACAAGCAATCGTAGACGAGCAACAAATGCTGCCCAGCGAGCCCAGCATTCACTTTCGAGCAAAACTTCGAACGTTCGGTAGAACATTCCCTTGCGAGCTTGGAGCATTCGAATACGATCTCGTTAAATGTCATTCATTCGATAATACGATTGACCAAGAAGGCCACAAACACTTACGAACAAGGATCTGTTCCTTGGTTTACAAGTGGCCAGAAATATTTCTATATATACTCATTCATTTCATTATCTGAGTACTCGCTTTCGAGCGTTTTATTTGCGTGAACATTCGAATGCGAGCCGTTTTCGCGAAAATCGATGCGAGCGACGTCCACACCGGCCGAAGTTTGCTCTTGCGTGTAAGCTTTGTAACGCTCGGTTCAACGTCCACACCATTCGAATATTCGACGTCGAATGCTCATTACACGTGAAAGCTCTCAGTGAGGACGTTCCTTTAGATAAACTCAGAAAGTCCTTAAAAACTACTTCGTTGAAATCAATGATACCTTTTTCAAAGAAATTATAGTAATCAGCGTCTTCCTTGTCACGATTACGTACTACTAACCCGTTTTTCTCCTACCCAACTTTTTGCTAAACTATTGGCAATTCATCACGAACAAAGTAACCTCGCTCAAGTTTAACGATAATCCTCTTTGTGATAGATATTTAGTTATAAATTGCGTTGCGTTTCGACCTTACTACACGCCATCGCGTTACAACAATGTACTATTATTATACTATTAATCGGTTTTTGGATATCATTGTTAGTCAAAGTTACTTTACGTTCTGATAAAGCTGTTAGAATGGTATTCGTTTTTGTAATGTTTTAGTAATATTTGTCTAAAAATATGTTTTTCTCTTCTATAAATTCTCATTTAATCTAAAATTTTCAAAACGTTGGGTTTTTAAAATTGTTGATCTTCTCTAGATAGCATCGTGATTTTGATTTCAACTGCGGGAGATACTTTTTTGGGCTACAAACATTTTTCTTTGATATGATATAGGATGTAGCTTTGTTCAATCTATGAATATTTCCTTTAATTGTCTATGTCATCAATTCTCATACTCATTGCTAAATGATATATTGTTTTGAATCAACCATATTTAGCTAATCGCAGTTGAAGATAAAGAATATGTGGGATTAATAAATTGTACAATCATATTTACTGATAATAACAATATATAACACATAACTGGTGAAAATGAGTGTAATAATAGGTGCCCCACACTGACCAACCCTTCAGGGAAATCCGGCGTGATTTTATGTATGTAAAATATCTTCAACCATCAACTGGACCTATTTGACTTATTTGCTACTTTGCTTTTTTGTTGTGTAATTAATTACGGCCTAATGATATCAGGTATCCTTAATTACCCTTCAGAATTGGCTTTTGTTATTGATGAGCCCTAGTCAAGTCATATTAAATTATAATCTTCTAAGGCCTGATTTCACGTTTAGTTGGGTTAAATAAATAAATGTAGAGTTTGGAAACTTGGTGTTAAGTTATGATACACGTTACAAGCGCGTTGGTGCGCGTTTTTTTTAGAATGTTTACTAACCCGGTATTTTAGAACCGCGACATGCATCAGAACCCACCCAAGAACCACGACCACTCTGCCAAGAGTACCCGACTAAGAAAAAGAATTTTGTCAACGTCTGTGCCCTGAAACTTAATCTGACCAAAAATAAATTAATGAACTATGAACGGAACTTGTATGGTTGTCTTTTTTTACTCTACGTTATGATACGTAATACTTTCTTGTCTTTGAATTTTTAACATGACATTTCATTAGAATCGTATTGTATTTGCATCATTCGTTCATGCCGCCATGATTTAATTTTATTTGCGGTAAATTAAAGTTTTTTTTTTAGAGTAGAAAGAAAATCGCGTTTTCTTGCTCCTAATTTCACATCTGGTGGTAATTTACTTATATGTATTATAGTAACAAAATATAGACATATCATAGAAAATTTAATAATAATCTTCGTTATCATCAGTAAATAACAATTCATTGATCATTGCGATATTATAAATAAACCAAATCACATTCAAAATAACTCAAAATAATTTATGAGGCAAAATATGCTATCAGCTGTACCTCATAACCTCAATTTATTTTCACAATTCTTACCACAGACCAGGCCAGGACAGGCTTAGCGATTTATCAATCCCACATCGGTGGTATAAATATTTAAATAAATATATAAGTTTAACCCTAGATTTACCTCTTACTCTTGGTGGCGCAAGATGAATTATCTGATTAACACCGAGTTATTTAGGATAACCTAGGAACGCGCAAGTGGCCCTTATAGATTTAACCTTCATAATAATCTTTATAGCAACTTTGGACATATTTATTGGTATAGTCAAATATTAGGATTTCTTGTCCTGATAAAACTTTAAGTACTACCTATATCCGTTTACGTTTTACAATGATCGTAATTTTATTAGATATACGATCCTCAGTTATATTGAGACCTTGAGAAACTGGTTTTAAAAGTAGATGTAGAATTGCTATACTATGAAATTACAAAACATATTGTATTTTGAAATTATGTTTATATATACAGATAATTATAAACCTTCTAATGATGAAACACATAGATGAAAAATTTAAAAGATAAACTATTAAGTAAAACTAAATCTTTAAAACCAATAGTTATTGTCAGTAGTTGAATCTCGCCATCATTTGCCACAAATGCGAACAAGGTGTGGGTTCAAGCTGATGTCAAAACTGCATTAGAACAGCCTACACTAAATTAACTAACTTCAGAAATTCAAAAAATAACTTTAAATTGTTTGGTCTAAAGTGCATATTCCTGTAAATAAAAGTTTGAAGGCTATACTGCGATGCATCTTAAGGCGCGTTCAGTCACTGCTGGACGTTCATAGAGAACGGTCGCGTTACTCGATTATAAGTCATTCGCGTAGAGTTTCAAACTAATTCGTGTCAATAAACTTTTCAAGTTTCTCTGTGAGTGAGACAGTGATAGTTGGTGATTTCTTTCCAAAGGTTATATACATTTCCACCCTGGATTTCAATTTTGATGGTAAGTTTGCCCTAACCGGTTCGAAAATCTTATCCTGTACCTAGTAATTTTGTACACTTTGCAACATTATAGCATATACATTCGTATTCTGCAAATACGTATTCTACAAATACGTCTGTCGAAGCATATGAACAGCAATTAGTTTCAACATTAAACCCTGAGCAAGCCGATAGCAAAACTGTTTTTACAACTTTGTTTTATATTTGCTTATCAATTGTATCAATATTTGCGACCTTGTTTACTGTTCAAGGATAGATTGATATGTCAACGGGCACATTACAATTAATGTCTCGACGATTGTTATTTCAAATCGTCTTGGATTCGTGACTTCCCGCGATAGATCGTTTGGTACATCCGTCATTCGTATCGGGCATTCTATAATGGAGTATAATATCTTAATAATTTTTATGATAGCTCATAAACTACAACTCTTTGTCAAAGACGAAGTTAGTTTGTAAACGTTCTGGGTATAACATTCAACGAAACATGACAATATTTGCATATCTACATCATAATACTTCATAGAGATGCAAATAATTAAGTTAATCCACAGTCATAACTGATGGGTCACCAACCTATTTATCAACTGCTATGATTACAACTATATCATCAACTTTGTTTGTAACTGTATTATTATTATTGAAAGCAGCAACTCCACAGACAGCAACTCCGTTTCTAAATTTATCACTGAACAGTACAACTCAACCATGTACCAAATTGAACTCTACGATAACTCTTACAATATTCACACTGATACGGGCCACAACCCTTCAGCAGCACCGTATAAATATAAATAAATCAGAGAACTATACCCATTCGGCCTAAATTAGTAAAAAGCGGCGCGGATGTAGAGCCGCTTGACCTGAGTGGGGTTTATCGACCCAGTGTCTCAGTCCAACCTGTTACCAACGATCGAGCTGCTTTGGCTTGCAACCGCAATATATTCTTGAGATATAAATAGAGGAAGGTAGTTACCAGTGTACAGAACAAAGAAACATTTAGCGGCAGTTTTTGTTTTTAGGTTATGAATAATGTTTTTGTAATTTTTCTTCAAGTTAAAATCAAAAATATAACATGAACAAAAAATACCTAAGTATTAGCGATAATACAGTTGTAATTTATACTATATCGTATAAAAATATAATATACGCGTCTTTGATATTTTGGAAGACACAAAAATTTGAAATTTTTCGAAAAACTCCAAAATGAAGTGCCACTTATTTACCTAACTTACTCTAAACATTTCATAATGAAAGAATTCACAAACGTTTTACAACGTTGTGAATGCTAAAATCTTCAAAAGAAGCATTTTGTTATTACATTCCTTAGAGGCCACTATAAAACAGTCGTTATAAGGCGCGATGATTCATTGAATGCTTCATTGATGTCCCCCAATTCAAATTCAAGTTTCGGTCGGACAAACTGTATACAAAAAAGTTACTCGAAACATACAAAATGAACGTGTTTATCTGTGTTGAACTCACCCGTTACCTGGCTCAAGTGTATTTAACACTTATCTAAGCTAATGACAATACACTCTTATCTCTTCAACGACAGCAAACATGTATTTGTCGTTTGTATTTACAAATATTTCTCAAACAGCGTATTAATATGTATAAACAGTTTTAAAAAAACTTGTTTAACTGTCTTACTATTGTTTTCTCATACCGGGGTATAAAAAAATGGTGTGTTGAGGTTGTAATTGTTAATATAAATGACGAGAAAAATAATAAATAAGAATTACGATAATATTAGAATTGTAGAAAAGTATCCAACTGCTAATCAATCAAATGACAATTTCTTTAGCTAATACAGGTGAATGTTCCAAATCAAATGTATACGACGGTTATGCTCTTACCATTACGCACGTAGTCGCTAGCATCGCTGACGCCAATTAGATACGTGTGTGGCATTAATGGTAAACTATCCGATCATCTCTTGAATATTGATGTCCATTACCCTTTATGCATGCGGATGGCAATTTTCGTACTATCGCATCTGGGTCAATGTACGTTGTGCATAATTAGATAGACTGACGTGAGATTGCTGGCAGGACTTGCTATTAATATCGGTAAGGATGGCAATGATGTTGTGAAAGATAAATAAGAAGAAAAGGATAGGATGAGAATAATATTTAATCTCGTATAATCACAGAAATAGGGTCGTACATATCACAGAGACACTAGGAATAAAAGCAGCACTTGAACTAAACATAATCAACAAAGTAGACAAAAATAATAAAAATAAAATAACTACCATATATAAAATAGTGTGACTTAAAAACTGGTCATGCGAAAAATCATTACAATTAAGATGCCTCTTATAATTCAATAAATGTAATTCATAAAAAAATGCAATAGGCGTTTTTGTGTGATTCGAACAGAACATTTGATAAAGGTTAAATTTCCATCGGACAACGTATCATCCATGAATCTAACCTCTTAACAATTCACTATTCGGTATTTCGCAGACTAATTTAGATAAAAAATCTACATCAATGTTGCCTTTATTTTTGTTGTGCAAATGTCTTGCATTCTATATATGAGTCACTTATGCAAATGACAATAAGATAAGTATACGTGACAGCCAAAACATATAATAAAACATAAAAACAATTCCAAACATGTTTGTTTACATCATCGCTAAATGTGACCGAATCCTGACAGAATTTTACCTCAAGCCAAAGATAATTTTTAGAATCCAGCTTTCTTTGTTTTTTTTAAAAGATTTACATTACTTTACTTTTGGTATAATGTGTGTCCGACAAATATTAACCAATTTTCAAACACTTTCTGCTTTCTAATTAAGCTGAAACTTGGCATGTTTATGTAACTTTGGAACTATTTATATGATACTAGCGACCCGCCCCGGCTTCGCCTGTGACAAGTTATACAAAAAAATCTTCCTCGTTTCTCACTGTTTCTATTGGTTCACCAAGCTGCATGAAAATTCGTTCGGGGTGGGAAATTTTATTTCATAATATGTAGTGGTAGTGATGGTATTATGGAGCCTGTCTCATGATGAAGCCGGAAGGTGACCATATCCATTCCTCAATCAGACAAGATAACACCATCGTGTTTAGGCTCATTAGATGTGTATTGCCAAGTGCTATTACATTTAGTAACATTCAATTCTTGTTTAAAAAAATACCTAATACTTATTTCACAATGATTTTTTATTGCATTGTCTAATGTGCCTAATTACGTTTCGATGAGTCATGCTGCATTTTTTGCAATTCTTTTCTCTTTTTTTAATTATCTATCTAAGTCCATAGCAGGCAGTTAGCAATGGTGTGTCATGCATTTTAATGTAAACGACGTCACGACTGCTAATTACTCTGATCGTTTAGTGGCTACATTCTAGACCGCTTACTATCTTTATGACTGTTGTTATATTATCACAACTATATCAGTATGCTATATAATATGGCGCTAAGGGATCTTCATCTTATTAGTCTTAAAATTCTTTGAATATTTTGTAAGTTTTTTTTTGTTGTAAACTTATTTATTATAATTTTATAAAGCGAAGTATAAAAGGGCAATGCCCACCGGCCATAGTCACTTTGGCCCGGGGTGCCCACAAATAAAAGCATACGGAAATGATAATATGTAATCTAATGAATGAAATGGTATAGGAATTGGTTCAGGAAAAAGTCCGGATTGTTAAGATATTAAATGTTTTTTTTTCACAAATACAGTTTTTTAACTATCATTTTATTGTAATACAAATCTACAATAACAAAGTTGTCGGAGTCCATTTAAAAGCTTATTCGTTGGTGAGATAACAAATCCACAAGAAAACAATACAAAATAATACAAATGCAAACGATGGCTAATTTTGAATTACCAACTTATGACAGACAGCCGCCATGCTGTTATAATGTCAAATTCGATGTTGCCACATATCAGACATAAAAATCTATATCGAGTTTTTGTTCGAGTTATAATTCAATACGAATTAATTAACGAACAAATTAATTAAAGCGCCTCAAAGAATATTTTTTCGAATTCAATTTTAAATGTATTTTAAAGAACAAACAAGAATGACAGTTGTGAATTGTGTAGTAGCATTTTTGTTATGATAAGAATTTATGGTAAATCAACTAGGAATTCGTTTGTTTTATTATCATAATATAGCACAACACACGTTTAACGATAACACGTTTTTATTATCGAAAATAAACGAATAATATTGGCATTATAATAATTATTATATCATAAAAAATCGATTGGAGAAAAGCGAATCGATTATATTTTGAACGAAATTAATAATTTGGCAACACTTTTTATTTAATCCACAAACCAATGGATGCCGGATTTACCTAATTTCATTTTATCTTTCCGGTACTTTTTATTTTTTGCAAAAATGTTGCAATCTTGTTTGGATAAATAAATACCGCGATTAATAAACATAAATCAAGATGTTTTTTTTTTAACAAAAGCAAATTGTTGGGCGGTTTATGGCCAAAAATGGGCATTTCCCTTTGTCAACGATAACGAATGTTAAATAGTTGACAATATTTTATTGTTAACTCACTCTAGTAATCTTATAAATACCAAAAAAAAGCATAACTTGATGTTACCGTGTCACAGAGTGAAGACACATAACCTGAAGAACGTTTATATTAAGTTTAATGAAATATATTTTAATTATTTATTTGAAATAAAACTTTCCCCACACTAGGAATTTCTTCCTGAATCGTGGGTTTTAACAAAACATTTAAACTCCATACACAAGACACCCATATACGGAACAACTATCTATAGGCCATACATATATTTGTTTCGTGCGGGAGTAGAACCCGCGACCCGCAGCGCAGCTGCCGATCGCTCAACCAATGCAATTACCAATACAGTAAATATTTTTGATATATAAGAACAAGAACAAAACTCACAGACATACTTACCCGGATAGACGTCCAAAAATGGAGATGGGCTGGGCATATGCTACGCCACCCCATTAACAAATGGAGCAAGCAAGTCACCCTCTGGCAACCAAAAGACGGCAAAAGAGGTAGGGGTCGTCAAGTCAGGAGATGGGAAGACGACTTGAAACAGACAGCGGGACCATTCTGGTTGAGAGTAGCAAGGGACAGGAACCATTGAAAGGAATTGGAGGAGGCCTATGCCAAAAGGCACACCGAACTTAGGGACCTGTTGTAACCCTATGTTTAGGAATAAAAGGCTATTATTATTATGTCTTTTATTTAACTTTTTTCTTATTTATTACATTTTTAAATATTTTTACAAAACACACAAAAAAGAAAAACATTTAAAAATATAAAAAATAGAGGCCCACCGGTATCGGGAACAGGGTCCAAGCTACCGGCGGTCAGGGCTCCAGAGAGAGGAACCTCCTAACAATACGAGCCGTGTCCAGCAGTACTGCTTTCTGGATCAGGCCCTTGACCCAGCCGCCTAACGAGAGCCTCCTAAGGTGTTGGTCGAGGCTCGTGGCTATTAAGCCATGGGCTGACACTATTATTATTATTATTATTATAAATATTTTTGTGTATTGATGTCATTCCATTAAGATGGTGTCCATTGTTTCCGTAATAATACCTACTGTTGACTTTCCTGAATTATTCTCACTATTATCACAAACCAAAGCATTGTCTACCATAATGACCATTCATAAATTCTTCAACAACTCTACAGTTTCGCAATCCTCATTCATATGAAATTCTCACAGTACACTGGCGGCCGATGAATTAGTGCAGCCATTCTTTGTGCCGAGCCGTTGGCCCGTGAATTGCACTCGCTTTGTAATACCGTTACGTGGTGATTCGTTTCGTTGGCCGCATGTGTTCATCGCGCGATACCGCCTCGTGTTTGTTTCTGTTGGTTTTCATATATGCATGCATTGTACCGTGGAGCGGATTGATTGAACAGTTGTTACAGAATTTTACTATTGGTCTTTTTATTTATAACTTTATTTGTTCTTTTACATTTCAATATCTTTGCAAAATTACATTTCCGCTTCACAATTATTTGTTCTTATTCCATTCTTATGTCTCATTTTAAAACTACTGTTTTCGCAAAACATTATTTATTTTACTTCAAAACTATTATATTTACTAGAACATATCACTTGTAATCTATAAGCCCAGTCCGACCTTGTAACATACAACCTTCACAAAACATTTGCACCAGTTAATCTTCAAAGCTACTTAATAATAGACAACAAATAACGTTATAAACTGGAAATAGGATAGGGACAAATCCGGCAGGGCTTCTCCTGGCCATGTCGGAAGCCGCTGAAGTGTATTGACGGTGAACCACGAACGTTATCTATATCAGATTAATACAGATGGATGGCGCCGCGTGAAATATTTACGTAATTGGACGTCGCTATGCAGATGTGATTGTTAGTGATACTGTATTGGAATTATAGAATAATCTATCCTTAAATAAACGTTCTTCAGCTGGGAGCTACATAATAACATCCGCACGTTTTCGATGTTGAAGGCTAAGCAACGCTTGTCAAGGTCAGTTCGTGGATTGGCGATCATTTGAAAATACCGAGATTCCTCATAACTCCGGAAAGCACGTTAAGCCGTTGGTCCCAGTAGTCATTTGAACATCCTTTGTTACAGGAAGTCAGAAGCCAGGACATCTGACATTAGACTGGCCAAGTGGCATCATGTTACCCATTTACTAGGTTGTACACTAGGTTGTGAAGATCAGATAGGCAGTCCCTCCATGTAAAATTCTGGTAATCTGCTGCACCCGATTCGACTGGAAGCTGACCCCAACCTCTATGCATATGTGATTGTTCAGCTGTATGTTTTACAGTGTCTGCCTTTCTATGAGATGCTGTATTGGCTTGAGGTATCATATCCTCCGTTTTCAGCTTCAATTACAGATACTGTATCATTATAAGCCTTGCCCTTTACCTACGAAGGACGTTTGTAGTGGGAGTTAATCTGTGGTTGACACAGTTCCTCAGTTTTCCTTTGCTTTTGTTTCTATAGCAGTTGAGACTCTCAGAGCACTTGGCCAGTTAAATCTGATTAGGAAACCTTCACTCTAAAATAGCGTCCATATTATAAGAAGGTCTACTGGGAACTTATGAAACAGTCTAACTCTAGGTCACTGTGAAGGTTGAAATGAGCGGAGGTCACGAGATGCAATGTTCAAAGCTAATATCCCGAGTATCCCCGAGTGGCCTTCTCGGGACGTGACATTCGGGTTCCACGTTCGCAATTTCAATAGTTGCAACTATTGACATTTGCGCTTTATTTTTGTCTTTGTTTAAATGGCATTCCAAAGCATTGGCGACGATACTGCATGGAGTCGTAAACCTACCTTTTTTCAAGTGAATGCTACATGGTTTACTTTGGCTCCAGTATTACGTTTGAAATAAGGATTATCTGGCTAAACGACCATTGATTTGCGAGGTAATTAATTTCAACTTGATTTTAATGTTTACGACAGCTGTAATGTGTGGACTAAAAATAGTTACTACCACACTATAAAGGCCAAAGTCTGTGAGTGTGTTGGTATGTTTGTTACTTCTTCACGCCCAACGGCAGAATGGATCTGGCTGAAATTCTGCACAGAGATAGACTATAGTCAGGAACAGCACATAGGATACTTTTTATCCCGGCTATATGTTCCACCGGGATGATTTTCGAATTTCACGCGGGAAAAGCCGCTGGCAGAAGCTAGTTTCACCATAAGTCACAGCAAACCACTAATATGACGGCACTAAACGTTAAGTAGCCTACCCTAAAGCGCTACCTATTAACGTGTTCACGCGAACCCCAAACAACAGCGTGCAAACTTTTCAAATATGAAAGAACACACATGCGGGTGTCAAAGAATAAAATGAAAGCAAAAGATTTACAATAGGGGCATACTTACTAAAACTGCGGTAGAAACAATACAACACAGTCACATCGGTAATAAATATATGCAGGCCAGTAGCCTTTTTAGATCGCCTACGAAACGAATGCGATATGTATTTCCCAGAAAAAAGAGGAATAAATAGGGTTGCGGAGGTCAGATAGGCCTCAACGCAAAATACTGGTATCAGCCGCACCCGATTAGATTGGAAGCCGTCCCTGACATAGTCGGTAAAAATCTAGGCAGATGATGGAGATGAGAAGGACTAAGGAGAGAGACAGAGAACACCAGCTACTCCCACAAAACATACCTATAGGTTTAAGTCCGTCTTCAGACAGCCTAAAAGCAACACTATTCACAAATTACAGAGCATACATAGAACAGGTCTCTCCAAGTGTTCCCACATTGACCGAAACACATTGACCGGTCATCTGCTTCTCTCTTCTAGTGGATTCCCGAAGCCTTCACCAGGTCATCGAAAAAAATAGTATTCTTCTTCTTTTCATTTCGATGAAATACTCTAGGCCTATAGTGAGAAGCAAGTTGTGGGAAGAAATTTACCTACCACCACTCGACTTCTTGAAATCTTGGAACACCTGCCAGCCACCTGGACGTGAACCGCAGTGGTCTTTAGACGTGCCCAAGTAGGCCGCTGCCAACACAATTTGGCAAAATGGTATTGTAGACCCATCTGATGAGTGAGTGCGGTGCCCCTTTGCAGAATATGGCACACATGTTGAAGTGTCCCAAGTGGCCATACACGTGCACTATGGAAGACCTTATGCTCGCCACTGACGCCCCAATCGCGGTGGCCACCTACTGGGCCCAAAATTAGTATTAATATTTTATTATCATATTTTACCGTCTTAGCCTTCTGCAGCTATTCCTTGAACATAACAACTATATTATTAAAAGGCTGTCTCGCCAAATAAAAGGATAATAAATTGCATTCGTTCGCGTGACTTTTTCGACAGTTAACGTGATGGTTTATGGCGTCTACCCTAACAGTTAAATGTTGTAATAGTTTGACATTGACCCGAACAATCAGCTGTTAGTAATTGAACCACCCGGCTTATAAGAAAAAGGTGGTAAAAGTTTATGTTGATTTGAGTGATAGGAAATGGTGGGTTATTGTCATAGAAATATCTTTCTTATATCTATCACTTGGCCAACTGAATTTGGGCAATTTTTGGTAATTTATATACAATCTTGGTCTTTGCTAACTGCTAATCGTTGCGTTGACATCATTTTTGACCAAAATTGCCAATAACTGCGCAATTAATTGCCTGTGCATAATACATAAGTTAAGATTCAGAAACTTATAGATTTAGGATAAAATCTTGGGAATTCAATTTCAATCATTTGCACATTGTTTTTCTCTTTCTGTGTTTCGTTTACGATTTTCAGGCTTCCTTTCTCTAAGGAATCTTCCCGAAGAACCGAATTATTAATTGCTGTTACTCTAATGAACGCAATTAGACCACCATCAGCCCCTGTTATGTTATTCCTTCGTCTTGATGCTTTTGCTAATTAGCAGCGGGACAGCACACCTGTTTTATTTACTAGCCGCTAGAGATGTTATATAAGGATTCATTTTTAGATAATCCTATTATTCAATCTATTTGCTATCGCATATTATGATAACATACCTATTACTGGGTATTAGTCCAATATTAGTGAACCGATTCAATATTAGCTACTCAATCTATTATAGATACCTGTGTAACATTCCCACCATAATTAGTATGAAATACAAGATACTCGTGAATATGCACGATAAATATAGTGACTGTTAGAGAAGTGAAACGGTAAATACATTTTCGTTCATACTTTAACTGGCTTAGGACTGTCATCTTTGATTATGTTGGCGTATTTAAAAAGTTTAGCGAAGTGAGGCACCTCGCTATTACGCGTCTCTATCATTTGACTAATACCTGGCAACTTATTACTCTATATTCGCTTATCCTAATACGAATATACGTGACTTGTATTATTATACCTGTACCTATTACGAATATATTAATCATACATCTACTAGCCGCTTAGCCGGGTTTTAACAAACACAAGTATGATAACCCAATCTATGACCTCAATATATTTCCCATTAGCTGTCAGCAAGCCCATTTCTTAACTTCTTATCTATTTAAGTACCAACACACCCATCGAATATAGTATCGCCAATAGTATTTCCTGATGTATGCTTTGTTGGCCTAGTAGACGCAAGTGCTACTGCTGGGAATGTATGCTTTGTTGGTCTAGTAGACGCAAGTGCTACTGCTGAGAATGTATGCTTTGTTGGCCTAGTGGACGTAAGTGCTGCTGCTGAGAATGTATGCTTTATTGGCCTAGTGGACGCAAGTTCTACTGCTGAGAATGTATGCTTTGTTTGCCTATTGGACGCAAGTGCAACTGCTTAGAATTTATGCTTTGTTGGCCTAGTGGACGCAAGTGCTACTGCTGAGAATGTATGCTTTGTTGGCCTAGTGGACGCAAGTGCTACTGCTGAGAATGTATGCTTTGTTGGCCTAGTGGACGCAAGTGCTACTGCTTGCGTTTTTTCAATTGGGTTTTCCATCTAAAATTTTTCAGTACTAACCCGGAGTCTGGATTTGTTTCCAGTTGATGGCCCTATGGCCACATACAACATGAGACTTACATATAACTGGCAATTTGTGGGTTTATTATAGATACAACTCTGAATTTCTTTGCGGGTTCCAAGACAGTTAAACTCATTCTGCGGGACTTCGTCGAGCTTCGTTTATTTATTTATTTAAAACTTCATGCAACTTACAGGTACATAGGTGGACTTAATGCCTGAGTTATTCTCTACCAGTCAACCAAGCATAGTGGAGAGATAACATGGCAGGTGCATAAAAAATTGAAATAATTATATATTGTAGCTAAAATAAACATAAATATATATATACTACTAGCGGACGCCTCGCAGTTTCACCCGCGTAGTTCCCGTTCCCGTGGGAATACAGAGATAAAAAGCCTATGTAACCCAGGGATAGTGTAGCTTCCCAACGGTGAAAGAATTTTTGAAATCGGTTCAGTAGTTTTTTACGTTTATTCGTTACATACAAAGATACAAATCTTTCCTCTTTATAATATTAGTATAGATAATAAATACCTTTATATATATATATATATATTCACATATAAATTAATAGAAAGGTGTTTGAGACGACTCTGCTAATGGTGTAATCTTCATTGGCTCGGCGCTTTTCCGGTTTTCGCCACTGTTGATTCTGTTTTTCAGGAGTTGCAGTGGTTTGGGAATAGTGCGGTGGGATTGCCCGATTAAAAAAGGTACAACTTTGCATAATCCTTTATGGATGGTTATCTGTATTGTGGTGTTATAGATAAGACAAATCTGTAGAGTATGTTTTACAAATAAGAAACAATGGAAGATTGCGTCATTCCTAATAGTCTTGATTCATAGCTCGTGACTTCCAATATGTTAAATACAAGAGTAAACAAGTATAACAAGAGATGATCATTCACAATGAGGTTTTCCCTAGGCTAGGATTTAGGAAAATGTCTAGATATCATTTAGAAGAAACATATGTGTTCGAGTTTGTTTTCACAGTGTAGGTACAGAAGTTTTTACAATGAGGTAGTTAGTTGATAAAAATATATATTTAGTCCGTCAGATAGATAACCTAAAAATATTGGTCACGTATTTTTCTTTTGCCACGTAAACAAAAAATGACGACGTTACAGTACGTTGAAATATCGTGTGACGTCACGGTGTGCTACACTTTGTACTGACAAAGTGACGTCACAAACCCACGATCCGCGCTTTATCTTTGTCAGTTTTTATTTATTTTTTAAACAAAAAATAAATAAAAACTGACAATACGGGTCTAATATTATTTGATAAAAATGATAATTCTATTTGGTCCGTCAGTGAGACGGACCAAATAGAATTATCATTTTTCTACCCAGAAAACATCCATATTGTAGATGTTTTCTACAATCAGGCACGTTGCACCAATTACCTGTACGACTTTCTGTTTGCTTATAATTTGGAACTGTAATTACCAATTCATATAAAAATCATCATTCATCTTCATCAGCCGAAAGACGTCCACTGCTGGACATAGGCCTCTCCCAGGCGTCGCCAAATTGACCGATCCCGTGCGTCTCGCCTCCAGCGCTTTCCCGCAACCTTAACTATGTCATCGGCAGGCTTATTACGTATGAAACAGCAATCAGCAATAATCGCGCAGAGATTGTACAATCATCGCGCGATTATCGCTTTACGTCAAAAAATCGGCAGGCTTATTTTTGCGAATTAATTGCTCTTCAATCGCGAATCCGCATTATGTATGAGCCATAGTCACACCATAATAATTTTACGACAGTTCTGCTAACAATAAAAATCTGGTAAATAAAATATGCATTTATCGCAAGGTGATCGCGATCATTTCGTATTACGTATGGTTTTTGACAGCAGAGCGACAGCCATCGGCGAGCAATGTGGCTGTCAAATTGCGATTACTTTTTACCTTGTTGTTGCTCGATTGCCAATCGCTCGCTGATGGCTGAGTAGGTAAAGAAGTTTTTGAGTTATTGGCGGCTTTTTTCGTGTGTTATTTTGTGGCCACTTAAATTATCCGCAAATTAGAATAATAATATAAAAGTAAATATTGAAATAACAAATTCCTAGTGAATATTGTAATGACAAATTGGTGTTGTTTTGTGTCTCTAATGTCTACACAACTGAACTATTTGTTGAATCTTTGAAACAGATGTGATCTCGGTAAATTGGAGGTTTTTTTTTACTGTAGTGTTGGCTACCTCAACGAAGCTTATATGTTTACTACTAAGTACTTACAAACACATTAGAATGTGATAAGTCCGCAATAAGGATCTTCTATTATATTTTTTTATATGGCAACCACCGATGTCAACTATTCTGCCAATGTCTAAAATATATTGGAAAAATCTATTTTACGTTTCATAGCTCAAATACGAGATGATGTAGTATGTTTAGTGATGTCCTATTGCGTTTGTCGATTCGAATTCTCATAACAATCGACTATTACGAAGAAATTGTAATCGATTTTACACAATGGCATTTTAGTCATCCAATTTTTCAAATTAATTATTATATTATGTAAATAAAATGAAAATATCCAATATTCACTGTCATATTTACTTTTACACAAATGCTTTACATCTTCGAATATACATTTATCGGAATATTGGAGATAAATAGTAATCAAATTGACTATTGTAAAAAAAAACAGCCACCACGAAGTGTTGCTCTTTCATAAGCTGGTTAATTCATCAAACGATACATTTTATAAATCATCGGACAGACAAATTAGCTTCTGTTAAAAGTGAGTGTCAAAAAAAAAAGACTTGACTTAATGGCCTCAGTAGCCAGGTCACTAAATTGATCGCGCAATAATTGTACAATTATCGCTACTTGCTGTTCCTTACGTAATAAGCCCGCGGTTCACCTAGTGGGAGGCCTTTCAACGTATCGGCTTCCGGTTCGCGGTCGCCATTCTAAAACTTTTCGGCCCCATCGTCCATCCGTTCTGCGAGCAAAGTGCCCTGCCCACTGCCACTTAAGTATGGCAATTCTTCGGACTATGTCGGTAACTTTGTTCCGTTTGGTGCCGGACGTAAAGAATTTCACCATCCCATGACTTCCCGTGGGTGTCATATAACAATCATTCATTTTGAATTTAGAATGCTATATTCAGCACATATGTAGTCTGTACTATCATAATTCATTTTCAAACCATGGTTTTAATTATGATATCAGCACAAATGCGATCATGTGATCATTTCTTTTATCGAGCCCTATCACGGTCTAATAAACTGTCCTTTCAACTCGATGTTCTTTAACCCGTCTTGGACACATTACTTCTAAATCACACGTTTTCGTTGTTTTGCCCTGTTCGCCACCGTTTTATCTATTTTGTCACTTCGAAGTATATTGCAATTTATTATGAAATCTACTACTTAAGTTCCATATTTACTTATGTATATGGCATGCAGATTTCGCTTGAATCGCATCTGTGTCGAAACTGCATACTGATTTGTGCAAAATAGCTAAATGAATGCTAATGAAAACAAAGAGGTATTTGATTACAAGTTACAACATCAAAGATGATGACATCAAAGATGTTGTGATAAATAAACAAATAAATTAAACTAAACCTTTCGCGACAAAAACCTGTTGTGATAAACTTAACCAATTTATTATATTGACTTCAAGCCTAACGTCGTCATGCGCTGAAAGTATAATAAATTAATTTACATTTTACAACAAGTCGATAACGTAAATTAACTCATTGGAATGAAGTCTTACATCTCGTTTTTTTTAAAGAATAATTTGACTGTGGAATCTCTAAGACTTTTTAGCGCCTAAATTATTGAAAATATTTACAAAAACATCTTAGTTAATACCTAATTTGCATTACCTTTGATGCTAGTATTATATTCTCTGTGACCTTTGGAATTATTGTAAATTTAACTGTAAATTATTTATTTCTGTATATTTTGGCGTTTTATTAGGTACTTACTTACTTATGAATATTAATAAATAATTCATTATTTTAAGTACACCTATATATAGCGAATTAATTAATTAATCGGCAAAAGAAACACAATTTTCAATCCGTGTTTAAAGAAAATAATATTGCCTCAAGCTAGCTACAATATTCTAAATTCAGATGGCCAAGCACACTTCGAACTTCAAATCGGTTACCTCCATGGCTTTATATTTTATTTATTTAGCCCGTTAAACTGGGTGAGATTAATCTTTATGACTGTATTGTTTGATTCGTTTGGCTATATGATGTCTCTCAACTCAGTGTGCCTTTTGGCAAAGGCCTCCTCCAGTAGTTTCCATTACTTTCTGTCTCTCCATGGCTTTAATAAGTACAAAATAAGTTACCTCAATTAATGACAACGAAGCTATGACGTCACATCTATACGCACGACGTTTATACCATAAACTTATTCAGTTAGTTTCCAAATTATCTATTGTTGTGGTCTGGTGGCCATTCACAATTCAAACTATTACTGTCATTTGTTTGTATTGATTGTAAATTGTTACCGCGTTTTTATACATAAATTTTCAGACGGACGATTTTATTAGACGAACAATAATTGAATGGATTAAAAAATGAGGATTTTTTTAAAAAGTACTTTATTTGTCTATGTTCTTTACCTTTTTTGCAGGCCGATCATAGTTATATTATTACCTTCGTTCATTTCATTTATTCAATTGATTTCGATTAATGATCGAATTAAAAATTACGATTTCCAAAAATAATGTAATGTTCTTTGACGAAACGGTTAAAGAAGTTTTCATTTGACCCATTTTTATTTAAATACCTACCTAATTTATTATTAACTTCGTTATTCGTTATAATTATTAGCACGTTGTTATCTTAACCCATTAAAATGCATAGGTAGTCGCAAAACAAATTACTGTTATCAATTCAAAAGAAAAACCTAAACTATTTACCAACTGCGCACAATTTGAATACATATTACAAAGTTCATGAATCAGTACGCCAACATGAACTTTGAATCTACTCAATCTTTGATATTATTACGTTTGTCAAAACTAGAAGCCAAAGCCACACACTTACTATGGTTTGTTACTCTGTGCATAGCCTTGAGCGTGTACTAAGGACAATGACATCACCGCTTGCATGGTTGGATAAACCTTTTGGTGTACCTACTGCAATAAAAACTCAGGTAATAGTAATTTTTTGAATTAAGAACGAGTTTTTCAATATTGGCATCACTGATTCTTTTTAGTGACCATTCGTTTTAAAAAGTTCCTAAAAAGTATGGGATTGCATGTGGTTTGCATACTTGATGCAATTAGAACTTTGTCGTGTATGTAAAATGTTACAATTATTTTGAATTCTGCATTCAAATAAATATGAGCAATGAAAAAAATTACGTGAAAAAGTTTTGAGTATGAAAGTGGGTAGCTTACGAGTCAGAGAAGATCAAAAAAACGATGGATGGAATTGATGAAAGATAATATAGCTATAAAGGGGCTTATTTCTGAAGTGACTCCTATTGAAGAAGTAGATATAAATGTTAGAAGGTTACACGTTGCGCCGATCCCCGATAAATTTGATTGAAGCAAAAAAATTATAACTCTTTTTGCTAGGATGCATGGTAAACCAATCTTAGTTAGTCTACAAAGTTAACAGTGTTGGCAATATATGGTCAAACATTTGACCAACTTCCAAGCTTTCGTCTCTATATTTGATGCAAGTTTGGCAGACTTAGTTTCTTTAGCTCACACGGCAAACTTTGCACAAATTTTGGTGAGCCGCTTTTGCATGGTCCAGTGGTTGCACAACTTCAAGTGTGAACTAAGTTCTTAGTTAGGATGTGATGTATTCTTAAATGGATTTGCCTGCTACTGCTTGTGATCTTCTTTGCATATAGGTAATAATTATATCAATCTGCTAAGCCATTTAAGCCACTGTCTAGCAATCACGGTTCATGTGATACAGCCTGGTGACAGACAGACGGACCGCGGAGTCTTAGTAATAGGGTCCCGTTTTTACCCTTTGGGTACGGAACTCTAACAAGTACTAGATATAATTTAGCAGGTGGGTTTTTTGTTTTTATATTTTTTTTTTAGACTTTTTAGTTTTAGTTATGAACGAGTTTTCCAAATAAGTTATGTGGCAAAAGATTATTTATTTTGCTATCAAAATTACGCTTATCTTGAATTTGTGCCAAAATAAGCACACAAAAGTGTGGTAATATATGTATATATTTAGAATGGCTTATTTAGTTTGGTACCTATATTGTTAGGATATAGAAAGAAAAATTGTAACACCCTCTTTTTTTTTAAGTGGCGTATTAAAAAAAAACCTATGTCATTCCCACAATTGAGACAAATCCAACGATATCTCATATGTCATAATCCCTCAAGCCTTTTGGTCTGTAGAGCGTACTATAGAAACGGACATAAATACTTACATACGCTCGAAAAACATTACTCTCCCGAAGTCTATGACGGCTAGGAATAACATCTCAAAGAGCTTCCGGAAGTATGGATGAATCTCGGTAAGTATGTTAAGATGGTCATGCATCCACGAACATACCTTGGCAAGCATTGCTTAACCTTGAAGATGGACCCGTTCGGCTGTTGTGCTTTGTTGTCCGTTGCATGTGGGTAAATTTTATTACGGTGACCATAAAATCGAACTTAAATCATTTCAATGCATCGATGATTGATGCATGGGCATGTTATGATGGTAATTAAACTGTGGATGACCCTTTGTATGTCTAAATGTGATATAATGATGGTGACAAACTTATTATGATTGTGTTCGTCATCTTTCAGTTTGTCATGCTCGGTCACCTTTATAAAAGTCTATTTTAGTAGGAGTTTAAGGCGTATATATTCCCCAATGTTAACGCAGTCCCGGTTTTTGCTCCCAAACTGTGATAAAAATGTGTGACTGAAGCCTGTCACAGTAGGCCGTGCTCGCCCGCCTGGCCGTGCGCCCGTTTGGAGCCAGAATATCAATATTGAACCTCCTTTTGGACAATTTTGTTTGCAGAGTATTCTTTGATTTACATATGCTATTTCAGTTATGAAGAAATTCTAGCCATCAATTTTTCTGTGTAAAATATTTTTAAACATCCAAGCAGTCGTTTTGGAGGAATATCCAAAAAGTAGCGAAAGATATCCAACCTTATTACAAAAAACTAAATACGAGTAAACCTTGGTTTAAACCTGTCCTATCAATTTCAGGCTTATCTGCAGAACCATGGTATAAATTTGTACGTATTACAAAACTTGAAAAAACCGTGGTCTTCTTAGTACGGTCATTTGAACCATTGTCAATATATCAACCACAGATTAATTAAAATACAAAATCACGACTAATGCAAATATCATTCTATTGCAACGTTCCGTATGCCCAGATAAGAAAACGGTTTGATAATACGATAAGGATTAAATGATGTGTAGGAGTGTTAAAAATATTGAGACTGTTATTTTGCATGGATATAAACATTAGTTATTTATCGATTGCAGTTTTGTTTAGGTTTAGGTACATTACTTAAATTCGTATTAATTACTAATAAACGTCTAACGAAACGTAACATTCTCGCGCGTTATAAGAAACCATAAAATTAAACAAAACCATCGCAAGTTGAACAAAGCTTTGGATTTTTAAGTTATACAAGTCTCTTATATAACAATTGCCTCTTTGTTAATAATAATATATTGTGATGGACTAACAAAAAAAAACCATCTGAGAATTGGAGTGTCGGAGAAAATGTAATATCCTCAATGTCAATTAAATCCACCATGATAATATAAATTTTCTGGTAAAAACAACACAATACAATGATGCTATAACCTAAAAGAGAAACTTTGACAGATAATAAAATAGTAATAAATAAAGATACGATTTAGACCATCGTTAAACTAGGGCCCGCTGAGGTTTAGCGTTAGACCATTTATTTATTTATGATATGGTCTATGGTTTATCGCTAAACCACGATTTGTAATATCATTTTTGTTTTAATCCGTAGTTTATAGAGATTTAAACCTGGGTTTTAAGTTAAACCGCTTTTTGTAATAAGCTTGATCGTGTTTAAATATTTTTTAAAGTGAAACTATTAGTTACACGAAAAAACATACTCCTTATTAACGGCAAGGTTTCCCTCTCACAGAGAGGAGGCCTGTGCCCCAGCAGTGGGAACATTAAAACGGGTGATGATGATGATGATGACACGAAAAAACCATGTTTCACAAATAATGTAGGTACATGACATTAAAATAAAACTAACCTTTTAACCTAGCCGTTACTAAGGAGTATGCTTCAGAAAGTAACAATTTTAAGTCATTAAAGCGGCAGAAGGCCCTGAAAAATTCAAGAAGCGGCAAAAGACCTTACCTTATTTAAGCACATGATGCGATTATAAGTATTATGACAATGTATGACTAAAATAACCTTATAATATCACCAAATCTAATTACAGAACAATTTGCTTTGCCCAATGACGTGTGACCTAACCTAAAACGTAACGTGAACGTAACTAAGTTTAGTTTCGTTTGGGTCTATATTTAGCCCGACGAGTAAGTGAATAGGTAGTGTAGGTATAATTCGCGACGTGTCCTTGGCTATCGATATAATAAGTCTAGTCTGTTAGTGTGGGTGTTTCTAGGTAGATATGTACCTTTTAAGTTATCATTCTAGTCTTACTAAAAGGTACGTATATGGTTCCATTCTAGAAATGTGATGTGTAATGTCTGTTGTGTGGTTGAAATGGGTGGGTTTTGGTTTTGGGGCGCAAAAACAATCCCAAAAACGAAATATTTTAGATTAGGTTTGCAGACAAGCGAAACTATGGCTTTCTCAAAGCAAAGCTAAGCTAGATTTCAAGGGTTATGCAAGTAGGCCGCTGCAAACACAATTTGACAAAATAGGGGTTTTATAGACCCGTCTGATACCCAGTGTGAGAGCGGTGTCCCTTTGTAAAATATGGCACACATGCTGGAGTGTCCCAAGTGCCCATACACCTGCACTTTTATGGACTTTATGCTCGCCACTGACGCCACAATCGGGGTGGCCACCTACTGGGCCCAAAATTTATAAAGAGATCGACTCGAATAGAAGAAGAAGGGTTATGCAGTTGCGATCAAAATTCTTGGCGTCATATTCTGGGAACATTTCTCAAAGGATGCTAAAACCGATATCCCAACAGCATCTAATATTCACAAGGACGCAGACATTATTTATTTGGCATAAATTATAGGTTCAGCAGTAGGTACCTAATAGGTACCTAGTAGGTACCTAATAGGTACCTAGTAGGTACACAAAATCAAGGCCTGCAGGCTCCATTAGTCCAATTAACTTTTGATCCAATAATATCCGCATAGCTAAGTAAACACTTTAAGTAGATAAATAATAATAAAATGTGGTAACTATGACAATCTCAGTAAAGAACGTAGTTATGCTTATAAACAGGTTTTATTGATTGAACCTGTTCAGACAGGTATAGGCTAGGCATAGGTACAAGACTAGTTGTTATGTGTTACTGTTATTATTTTTATGATGTCACAGTTGAAACCTCTTAGCAGAAGACAAAGGATTGTTTATTTATTTATCTCAGGACAATAAGGCAGGTATACATTGTATACAGTATACCATTATACGGGGTGAATAGGAATGCAGGGGTGAATGGTAACAAAACTTTGATTAGGAATTTAACTTTGATACCACTTTATTGGTTTCAAACAAAGCATCGTTTTTTTAAGTGATTATTTAATATATTGGAGAACCTACTATTATGCTGTAAACAATTTTACAATGCATGTCCTCGAACTCCTCGAAAATAGCGTTTTCGAAGCAACCAAACTGTGCGGAAGGTGTCACTTACTTTTCTGTATTTTTTTTAAATTTTTATCTTCGTCGTCAGCCAGACGCATAGAGTTCTTATTATTTGAGAAAAGTTTTACAAATTAGTTAAGTACAGATTATCATTCAAATAAAAGGTAAAATATAACTAATACTTCATTAAAGGCGATTTTAATTACTCTAGATTTAGATTTGATAAATAAATTAATTTAATATGTTTGTAAGAACGTATATTTTGCTCGTGCCATTTTGCGTTACGACGTGACAGCTATTTGTACATGCGCAGTAGATATGCCCGAGGAACTAAGTATAGGAAAGGAATAAGCCCGCCAATTTTATTAATTTCTAGCTTGGTACAGATTTTTTTTTTATTTCCTCGCACACTCGTATCGATTCCCCCGACTCGTGTCGACTCACTCGCTTCACTCGCTCGTCGGGAATCACCTACCTTCCGCACTTGTAGCATAAATAACTATTTAAACAACGTGAAACTGCCCTTCAAGATTGTGCATTCACCCTTGCGGTCCTAGCGCCCAAGTAGGTTTATGTAAAGATATATATTGTATTTTGGAAACACAACTCGCGTCCGCGTTTTTGTTAATGGTCCACTCTTTCAGAGAGTCGGTCTGTGTTCCAGCAATCGGAATGTTGTAGGCTGATTGTGAAAGTACTTACGATTACGACTACTATACTATATTGTTACATTCCGTGGAGGAAACACTCGTCGCAGATTCTTTCCAATTAACCCCCTGCAGGTTTAATGGCTTGTCTCAAACAGAGTAGGCAACAGCGTTATTCACTACGCTTGTTTACTATGGCGGCAATTTAATTGATTGAATTAGTACAGACTCAGATTTTCTTGTTATAATTTCTTATCCAAAAAACCTCATCCTAAGCTTTGACCTATTGTCCTGGGTTCAATGCAAGGAGGAGAAATAATTCATTGGTTTATTCCAAGAGGAATTTCTTAGTGCCAGCCCTTGATCATCATCATCAGCCTATAAAGGTTCCCACTGCTGGAAAAAAGGCCTCCTCTCTGTTAGAGAGCGGGCCTTAATCCACCACGCGGGCCCAGTGCGGCTTGGTGGATGTCACATGCCTTCGAATATTTTGGTTCTAGGACACGCCGGTTTCCTCACCATGTTTTCCTTCACCGTTCTAAAAACGGTGAAGCCCTTGCTAGAAGATAGCTAGCTGCATTTCTGCAAGGTACATTGGCAATGTAGGTTAGCTTTCCTTAACATGGAACTATAGCAGTCGAATTGTGAATGTACCGGTGTATTATTCACCTCTACCAAACCCTTCGAGGCCTACAACGTGATGTTATGCAAGCAACCGTTTATACCAATGTAACGGACTCAATGTCTCTTTGCATAACAATTTGTTGGTATTTGCATTCTGCGTGCAACTCAATCGATATAACTGTTCGCGAGTGCACCATGTTTTTCCTTGTCTTGCTTTATGAAACATAAGCAAATATTATGAAAAGGTTAAAGTGATTCTTTGTAGGAGGTAGTCTCTCTCAGGGGAGACAATTTTTCAATCTCCCCAGGGATGTGCCTTAACAGACGTTAAGGTTGCCGGGGTAGTCTTCTAAGAGTTCCCGGCGGGTTCCATGTTCTATGTACTTCCTGTATACAGTGTCTTTTTAGTGAGATAATATTCCACAGTTCCTGGTCGTTTTGGAAAAAAAAACCCGATCCGGTTTCCGGGCGGAATTGACTTTACCAATTCAAAGAGTAAAATGCTCATAACTTTGAAAGGCTGAACAGATTTTCATCAAACATATCTAAGTACACTCTCGACAAAGTCATCTTTCGAACAAAAAAAAACTAAATCAAAATCGGTTCATCCGTTTAGGAACTATGATGCCACAGACAGATACACAGATATACACTTCAAACTTATTTTTACTCCCCGATGGAAAAAGAGGGGTGTTATAAGTTTGTGTATCATTATAGCTCCTAAACGGATGAACCGATTTTGATTTGATTGTTTGAAAGTTGACTTTATCGAGAGTGTTCTCATCTATGTTTCTTAAAAATAATTTTATTCTATAATAACATTTTTGTTTTCTCAATTTAATCTTTTTTTTAAAAAATGCTTTTTACCTTACCGTTTTCTGTCATCCAAACGAACCCAGTATGCAATATTTCAGTTCAATTGATTCAGGATAATGTTTAAAATTCAGTTTCAAGATTTGAACCACACGTAATAATAACACAAATTAAATAAAAACTTATAAGAAGATTGTTCTTTTTGAGTCCAGTAATTATCATGGCCGACACCACTAATGTAAACAATTATTTATTTAAATATACTACTGAATATTTAATTAACAACCTACATTTCACTGACCCAGTCATATTAGAATTTATAGATGTCATCTAGAGACAGAACAAGAGAATCAATTTCTTTACTAAAATTGAAAATGTAAATGTTTATACAACTGTCTCTGTATCGGACAAATAGACATAACGACTTAATCGTCAGATTATAAAAATGCATGAAAGGATTTTTTGCGGTACAATAACTTGACCTACGTACTGGTAATATTGATTGTTGGCACGCTAACTCTAAACGCGATTCAATTAATTTATTATGAATCTGAAGACAAGTCCTTTTGTAAGCGTCCGCGAGTAGTCAATTGCAGTGACCACCCTTATTGTATAGTTTGTATAGATCTACAGTCAGTCAAGGGTCAAATGTGCAGTTGCACTCTACCAAAAGTTAAAGTGACTATTTTTTTTTTAAAGAATTTCAATTGTCAGTTCAGTGTGGCACCGTTCCGCCCACGCCTAGGAAGAAAATGTTTCTTTAAACGAAACATACCGTGCGGTCATCGGCTGCCTCAAACCGACCCCGGTCAGCTAATTACTCCCCAGCTCGGATAGCACCTCCACACGTCCGAAGGAAAGTTGCGAGTGTAGGCGAGAAACAGAAGCAGGAGCGTGACACAAGGCACCCACTATTCGGTACACATCTACCGACGCAACTGCTGAAAAGCAGACACAGTTTCCTGAAATTCGTAGGTCACCCCTGTCGGGAGACCCTGATACTGCAAAACAGTATTTACCACAAAGCGAGCAACTGCCCGTGGTCCACCTGGAAGTCTCTGAACCGCCTCAGAACCCAAATAGGAAGTTCTAACGCCAACCTCACAAAATGGGGATACCTCGACTGAGCAGCAGCAGGGTGTGCATGTGGAGCCGAGTTGCAAACCATGCCCCACCTCCTGTCATGTCCTCAGTGTCCCAAAATATGCGATCGGTTTGATCTATGAGCAGCCACCGACAACGCCATGGAAGTGGCTAAGTTTTGGGCCAAACAAATTTGAACGACTGTCGAGCCAGCAGCGATACGAGGAATTGACGACTAGTTTAATCTAAATTAAGAGTTTATGTTACAGATTTAATCAGTTGTCGACCTAGTCCATTGACCACCATTACTTTAGTTTTGACAGAGTGCTACTGCACTTTTGACCCATTACTTTACAGAGAGCTGCAACAGTTGGGTACCCTTCACGCATTAGAATGTTTTAGAAAAGGGATTAACTAGTTGATGATGCTGTTTATGCCTAGTGCTAACCATCGTCTACGTATCCTTTCCGCAAGTTTGTTGGGTTTGGCTTCCAGTGGAATATCAATATTTTACATGGAACCTATCTGACCTAGTTATTGGGTAGGTAACACAATAGCCTTTGTTAAGACTGGATATCAGAATCTCGTGCTTCTAGCTACCCGTAACTGAATAAGTTTATTCGTGAGTAGCTAAATACACAACAGGGCCGCAGTGTATTTGGGTTCATACCAATTGGTGAATAGTCAAGTTTCACAATAGCTTGTGAAACTATTTGAATTGTTTCCGGAAATCTTCATTTATGTATAATTCTCACCAGAGTCTCTGATTGATGTAAGCATCGTTCAGACTATTCGGCTAGTAGTAGCAGCACATGTCTAGTTCTGTTTATGAGTATTTATAAAATAAACTCAGCTACTTATTGATACGTATCAATTCAAGGTTTTACTGTCAAAGGTTATCTTACCCGTTGTGGAATACTTTGTTCAATGTTACTTTTTTTCATTACTTGGTGTTTAGTATGTCATTATAACGAATATGATATTGTTTGGTAATAAAATATGTGCCTCAATCAGTAAATGCACATAAACTGTTATTTATTTCTATGATATCATTATCATCCTCCTTCAACCTTAGTGAAACATTTGGGATCTGATTCATTCTGATTGATTTCATTCTGGATCATCATCACCATATCTGCTTCTTCTTCCATGAATCTCAAGCCCCCATTCGTCATTGTAATCTCTGTGTTTCACAACATCATTGTTTATTTAAAACAGTAGCTGAATATAAAGTTTTAAGCCAAGCCTAGGAAAAATTCATAACACTCACCTGCGACTTTTGAGAAAATATTTTATGCAACGTTGAATTAAAAATGGCAAATGAATTAAGCGGAGCACCTCCTGAACTTGTGACCTTAAACTCTATAAATAGCAGGAACATATGGTAAAAATGCGAGGCTGTTTCTGCATTACAGATAAACAAGTTTATCCGGAGTAGATTTGTGAATACTTGAGAGAAATTTTCTCTGTGGCTTCAAATGGAAAGTGAATAGCAAACAAGGCTGGTGAATTGACCAGATGCAAAACGAAATGGATTTTGCAATACTACTCGATATAACACAGTACACAGCTCTTGACCTTCACAAAAACGCAAATACAGCGGTTATATTTAACAAAAAATTACTCAATGTTAAGGCCAGAATAACACACAAACATCGATGTTTTATAGCCAAAAGTTATGTCATAAAGAAATCAAGTAATGGAAGCGAATCGAAGCTTTACCAATCACCGAACGAATATACCCCCGAATTTCTAAACGATTCATCATTCTCTAGGGATGGACAAACACGCAATGTAATATTTCAACATGGAAAAGGATTGGAGCTATCCGTGTCACTATATACAAAATATCCAACGGTTTTTCAGTGTCGTCTCTGTCTTAATTACCCAGAATTTTTAATTTAAGGGTCATTACCCTCGCGTGTCCTTTTACCCTTAATCACAATTAATGTTTCTGCATATTTTTTGTTATTCATTTCTTGTTTGCCTGTTGTCGGGTTTCTGTATGTTTTATTGCTCTCTTAGTTTTTCTTTTACTTTAAGTTTTTTGCGTTTTTTCTTGTGGTTTCTTTATTTAAATTGCTATTTAAAAAGCTTACGATTTAGTATTCTAAAAGTGTGTTCAAAACAAAACAACATCTAAGTGATGTAAGTGTACATATATGTAGACAGATATACTGAATTTCAATACAATTATTTCCCAGACATACTGGAATATTTAAGGATATGATCATGGGCTATCAATAAATTAGGAGATACCTTATTATATAATCCAAATCTTGTATAATCTAAGATCCAAATCAAGAAGACCAGTATTTTTGGTATTACACGTGACATCTAATATCAGATGCCCATCCTCACACGTAAATTTATGTCGATTGTAGGACACCATGAGTTGCTAGGGCTGTCACTTTGATCTAGGCTCGTGATGGCATAATCAATAATACGAGTGTTCTTTAGTAATAGTTATTCAAGTACTTACTACATGAGCAGAAAGCGTGAAAAGAAAAGAAAGCTGTCGAACATTTCTACGACTGTGTATTGACTAGTTTCTATTAGTAAAGATTCTCCGTAATCTATTTAGCATAGCGGGCAAAGTTGGGATTCATTGACGATAGACTAGTGAATACGGCTCAAAAGATTTGTAAACCAGATTTGAACAGCTCGCTTTAGTTCCAGGCCAAGTTTGAAGTATATAAATCTTGAGAATTTAAAATAAAAATTAAATTTTTGTCCGCGGAAATCCGCTGGATGCGAGACGAATAGAACAAATAATGATGATGGCAATAATTTCTTTCAGACATAATCGGTCTATAACTTGTTAGTTGTAAGTAAAAGATTGTGCTTATATGCTATGTTAGTAACCTAGCTTTAGCTACCTCCATCAAATGCCTTTGGATGGGACAGTCCTGACTTCCGATCCAGTTTTGCCGCCTGTTTTAAATTACGTATTTATTGTATTTTTAATTGTTTGTTTTACTCTAGACGCTTTTAAGTGCGTTTTTTTTTACATCGTTCTCACATATTTGTATTTTTCCTACAAGATTATTGTAACCAAATACTTGTAAAACACTTTTTTTTTTAAGTGTAGGTGTGGAGTTTCTTGTCCGTTCTTCTCCATAACAAGCTACATTTCCGAATGGAAGGTAGAATCAATTATTATTACATTTAATTTTTTTTTGACGTTCGAAAGTGCCGCTTAATGGCCTAATTGAATAAAGAAATTTTGATTGATTTTTGATTGATTAGTTGACATTTTTTTATGCGTACTATTTTAAAGGAGTAGGTACCGACAAGCATCCGTTGTTATCGTGCTTACGACCGAATGCCAGCACCTGGTTAAATAAATATGAAACTGGCTTTTGTTCGAAAATATTGGAAGTCCAAGTCTGCCATCTTACCCTTTGCCCTTTCAAGGAAGCTCGTTGTTATTTTAGTCTTTCTACACGAGACTTGTCAACTCCAGTCCCAAATAAGTAAGGCTGACAGCTTTTTGTATCAACATTCCTTTCAAAGTGCATTACTGTGTTCCTTGTTGACTAACTGCAGTAACCTGTTTCTCTTTATAGAGCTTTGATCTTTTGACATTTACATTTACTTTGAAAAGTATGTTGTTTACATAATTTTCAACTATTTAGTCTTTGTTATTTTTTTATTCATTTGATCTTTAGTATCTGACTTGACTTAGTGTCCTACGTCCCCTGGGCGTCCACAGTAGTCCTCCATCGCGATCGGTCTTGAGCTTCACGCTTCACCTCGCTCCACGTCATACCGATGCAGGTCGCTTCCGCCAACACGGTGCGACGCCAGGTTTGACAGGGACGGCCACGCTTTCTTTTGCCTTGGGGATTCCAATCTAGCGCTTGCTTCGGTATATAATCAGAATATTTAGTATCTCCATCACCAGTATTTTCTCATTGAGCTTTCTTTACAGTATCTCTATCATCACCACAATTAATTTCCAAACTACCTAAATAGCCTATCCCACAGCTGGGCTAAGGCCTCTCTCTTCATTTTCAACTTACTTCTCAGTAATTCTTTGAGCAACAGAATCTACTACATCCATCGCCTGAGTTTTAGTTATATCGCTATTTTTCTTTCTCACCAGACGAAAATTAAAACATCTTTAGACTACACTGTCATTGAAAATCTCTTCCAATGTTATGACTACAATATCTATGCTATGCGATAGATGCACTAACAGAGTTCCCAGTAACAAAACAAATGTACTTATATATGACATCATATAGTATCGAATAGTTTTCTTTGTATATATAGTAGGTAGGTATATCATTGGTACAGTTAGCAATTGTGGTCGCTATGATTGCGATTTTCTCTGAACACAATTCAGTTTGGTCGCTGATGATAATTGGCGGTAACTGTACACTGATTGTCAATTTTTACGGCACACAAATCGTCCGACTCGTTTGTTGGTTGAATACGTGTAATGAATAGGTTCAGATTGTTAGGTTTGTTAATTAGAGCTGCAGTATTTACACAATGGATTAACAGAATTCGTACCGTACGAACATAATTTGCGATCTGTCTGATATTTGTAAAGGTTTTATGGTTTATCTGCGTACATTTCATTAATTTAGCTTCATTTCGAATTATTGTAGTCTATTCAAACACATTACTAGTTCCTAAGTTTTAATCATCATCCGCACCCCGATTTCGTCCACTGCTGGGCAAGTAAGTCTCTTTACTCTACACATTTTGAAATTTTCGTAACTACATTATTTTCATAAAGTCTTTCCCTTTTTCTACGTTTATGTCTTGTAATGCAATGTCAAAGATAATATAATACTAGCACACATATTCCTCATCCAAAGAAACCGTGCTGAAGTAGCTAGCGTTTTTCTTCTGATTAAACTGATTATTTTTCTAAGAACATCGATAGCGATCGGTTCCGTTCCACGGATATAGATGATGTTAGCAGCGATTTGCAAGTAAAAGATTTGACTCGGTTCGTATTTTTTTTAATACAGCGTCCATTGGTTGTATAGTATATTCTTGCATGTTTTAACAGTTTCATTCGCCGATCAATAATATACTAGATATTGTGTATCCCATACAAAACTTATCTTTCAAACTGTCGCCAATTGTTTTTACGTACCTAATTCTAAGAATTCTAATTGAAATAAATATACATTCATGCAAATTCAACCTTAGATACAATGCTTAAAGTTGCATTTACAAAGCTTGTACAAAAAGCAATAAAAAATGTATGAAGTTTCTTCGCTGTTCACCATACATCAAAAGGAATTTAATTTTTCACACATGTTTTAAAGTTACAAAGTTCCAGAAAAGTAGATTTTTGTTACAACAGTAGGCGCATTGTCGACGCAAAAGTTTGTTAAACAATCATTATATTTGGTAATCCATTCATGTTTACTATTAAATTAGGTTTTTGTTTTATGAAAAATATTTAATGATATAAACTTACCGACAAAAGGTATTCCTTCCAAAATCTCGGTGTTACAGTGGTTATTTGTACAATTTTTGAATGCATACTGCGGCATTTTGACGTCTTAATGTTGGCTATGATTGGACCATACTAATTTTAAATAAGACCACAACCTTATTTGTGCTATATACAACAAATCAAATATATAACAAATCGAAGCTTATCACGCCATCCAGTGCAATTACTTGGACCAAAATTTCTTTCTTAGCGTTGGATGCCCGTGGTAAAGTCCATTCAGTAATTTTCCCTTCAGATACACATCTGGAATGATATATGAAAAGATAGATGAGACGGAAGCTTAATCACACCAACGAGATGCTGACACTGTCTGTTGAAGTCATTAGCACGATCCCATCAATTTCAGCACTTAACCCCGATGTAGTTCATCGCACCAGCTCCATGGTACGATGAGTTGATGAATATTTCATAATCTCGACGTTGCTTCCGACACTATTAGTATGACGTTTTGAATTACAAAATAGTTGCTTCCTTGGTTCTATTTTGGATACAGGAAAACTTTATGGAGATGGGAGACTTAATTAAATTAAATGGAGAGAGATAACATAATTGAGTCATATTTCAAAATATATAATACTATAGCAAAAAATACAGACTCAAAATAATTGAAATATTTTAAAATTAAAAATATTAAAGCACCCATTCTCTCCCCTATTATTTAAAATTTTACTAAGCCCGGCAGGGTCCATAATTGTGTATGGATATAATATAGATTGATGAATTATTCAAAGGACAACTACACATAATATACAGAAAGAAACAACCGCGAATAAACCGAAGATGATTATTTATTTATTTATTATTAACACATTTATTTATTTTTACAGGTAAGACCCAAGCTAACAAATGTAGTCATACATTGCCAGTTTGCCAGTCCGAGTATCGGGTCTGGTTATGTAGCGTGATTATTGATTTATATAGGCAATATCAATGACTGGTAGAGAATTCTTGTTTACTATAATTAACGATTTCCTCTTATCTAAGCGAGTCAATTACACTGTATTTTAATTACCTATTATAACTGTTAGGCTACAGTCAGACAACTGCTAGCAATCTTAACTATGCATGTTATTGTTATCTCAAGTGTAAAAACAATCGGTTGATGCATGATTGTTTCTTATGCAAGTTTTGAATATAACCGTTCATTCTGTTTTGACTGAGCCAGTTAAATGGGACTCATGCCCCAATTAATATGCTGTCCGTACGAAGTCAACTTACATCTGATTGCTTGTTCCAATCGATTTCTCTATGCAAGCAATGCTCGACAGTGGGTCCTAATAGTTATGCTGTCACCAGCGGCGACGGTTGAAATGCCAAAATGAGAGGATTGATCATGTGACATTTCGATAGTGCTTGACATTCCTATACATTTTTGACGTTAAACAAATATCACTTTTTTTAGTTTATTGTCACCATTGACAATACAGCTTTATAAGACTAAATATTTATGAAGAAGGATAATTCATCATTCTGAGTTGCAATCATCGCATTATCCGTCAAGTGCTGTAAAGAGAACAAAAGGAATATAAAGTAATCGTAAAAGCTTATGCACGATGATAATCCGTTTTGTGTAACAGGTCTAATCTGTGTTACACATAATGGTAGGTAAGGTAATTTTATTTTGATATTCTCGTCTTTATGGGAATACAAATTGTATTAAGTACTTTGTGTAAAGCTTTTTGAAATACTTTAAATATAATGAAAATATGAGAGAATGATTAGATTATAAAATTATCACACAATCTATCAGATAGATGATAATATGTTGAAAATGGGGCGAAAACTAGAAGGGTTGCATGGAACTGATTGACATTACTAAGTATGTACCACTAAGATACGCCGGCGGCGACCAAAATATGTCGTGGTGGCCCAGTGGATACTTATATCCACTGGGCCAATTCATATGTATTTACTAAGTTTATCTTGGACATCATAGGCAACGGTGAAGGAATACATCATGTGGAAACCTAGACTTATACATATAGTTAATGTAAATCTGAAATATTCGTAGTCAAGTCAGAGGCCTGTGGGGTTCCCAGAGTCGGCATAATTAACTCTAACACCAGAGGTGGCTACATCTTCACACGAAAGAAGAAAAAGGCGACCTAAATTAAATTGGTATAATGATGACGATGAAATTAAATATTTAAGTTAAAAGTATATATTTTCCTTAAACCTGGATATTCTTCATGATTCACAAAAAAATTACAGTTTGCTTAATTTACAGCACATAATTTGAAGTCGTCCACAATAACACCAGCATATTATTTTATATATTTATTTTCTGACTAAAGGGCAAAAACCTCTCCTCGTGCAGGGCCTTGAATATATCATGCTCACTTAATGCGTTTTGGTTTTCCCCCAGCAGTTGTTTCTTTTATTTAGTAAGCAGAGCATGCACTTGGTTAAAACCGTCAATAAATTAATGATTACGACCTTTGTTTAAAAAATACATGGGGCTTAAACATAACTGTTGAAATATGGATGTACTGTTGGTAAATTTCTGCTTAACCCTTCAGATTAATACAAGCGTAAATTAGTGACATTATTCAAAGTAATTTTGTTTAAATCAATTTATCAATTTTAGTATGCATTAAAAAGGATTCTACTTTGTATACACTACATTTTTGTATCCATATTGTTACAGATACGGTAGACCCTAAATTACGTATACCTATCGAGGTCAGCAGTGTTTCCTTTGTTTAACTATGGCATTTCCTAACGACTCACAGTTTTAGTTTTACATTCGCTTAATAGTAGCTGTGTGCGACTCTAATTGTCTACCTCATGAATATTAGCCCTGTTTAGTACGCTAATTTTGGTCGGTTGTATTCTATCGATTATGAGAATTAGTGGTCACAATTTGTAAGTAATATTAGCGTTCAGAATATGACACATTTATGTTAGAGTACCTCAAGTACTTATGAGCCTGCACTTTGATGACCTAATGGACGCAATTGGCGTGGCCGCCTAGTGGGTCCGAGATATTTAAAGAGTTTTCAATCGACCCTTATAAAGGGTGTCTCAGTAAGAGTGCACTTTTTCATTTTAAAATAAAAACAAGTATTTTATGACAGAGTTGTGATATTTTTATTGTATTGTAAAGAATACATGTTCCGATTAAGTATGGAATAAAATATCCGGCAAATGATCCCACGGCTCTGCTGACAAGCCATTACTCTTTTCATGAAATTTTCCATGACTTTTGCACAGATATGTGGCTGTATCTCATCGATGACGCGTTGGATTTCCGATTTGAGCTCAGGAATTGTTTTGGGTTTATTCGCATAAACCCGAGATTTCACAAAACCTTAAAGCAAAAAAACGCGCGGCGTTAAATCGCACGATCTTGGTGGCACGTGACATCAGAATTTCGTGAGATAATGTGTTCTGGAAATCGTTGCTGCAATAAGTCGATTGTTTCATGCGCGGTGTGGCAGGTTGTGCCGTGCCGTCCTGCTGAAACCACATGTTGTCCAGATTCTCGCCGTCCAGTTGAGGCCACAAGAAGTCCGTTATCATATTCCTGTAATGAGTCACATTTTTGTAATTTTATGATGTCATATTTTTGTAATGAGTTTTCACAATTATAACGAGTTGTTCTTTCGAAAAGCGCTCCATTTTTAATAATCGGAATAAAAAGAGGTCAAATTCAATCATATTTCAGGTTTGCCACTAGAATGAAAAAAAAAAAACTAATTTTAAAAAGTGCACTCTTACTGAGTCACCTTTTAGAAAAAGAAGTAATTTTAGCTGTCTGCACTCCTTCTGCACATAAAAACTCACACTCCGGAGAACACCGCACAATATGCTTAAAAAGTGTCACAAATTGTTATCTTCAAGTTATATTATTTATAAAAAAATACTTTTAAACATAAAATAGGACCGACGAAATAACGAACTAAAAAGTTAACTTAAAATTCAGTCTTCTAAACTCCTTTCTGGCTAGCAAATATTTAACGACGAAATGTGATATTACATTGCTGCAACAAACGCTCATTTTGGTAGAACCACCGCTCTTGGCAATTATTGCTATTGTTCACAAAACTGATCTTTACTAGACACCCTCAGTCGCCATTTTCCCACGAAGTTTCAGGAAGTCACTCTTTGTCGGTCACACAATTCCACTGCGCAATAAATACACGCATATTTCCATTCGTTTGTAAGTCAAAGTTTCAAAACAACTAAACATTTACAATCGTCTGCGATAGCTAGGCTGCGTCAACAACAGAACAAGACGATGCTCTTTTGTTTTTTCTCCAGTCTGCCATTATATGACGCATGTTCCGTCTGGTTGCACATCGTGGATTTTAGCAGATATGTACCGGTGAATAATAAGATAAGAGTATTAAAACACGTAAAAAGTACAAGAACTTGAGTACAAGTGAAGTGTGTAAATATTTTTGAGTGATTTAAAAGTTTTTTAGTCTTATTTCGGTCCTACATGCATAAATGTTTTTATCATATTTATTTTTTTTCTATTTCATTAGGTTTTGATTTTTATATCTTTCTACCACAGCTCGCCATTAAATAACTCAATTCTCAGTATATTTATTGCTTCCACATGTGAAGTTAGATTATAGGTTACAAATTTAGACCATTATGGAACCTGTCGGGCACTGCAGAAATAGGAGAGAGGAAAAGGGCTTTTATTTAACTAGGGGGCTTTTATTTAGTCGATTGTAATTAGTTTAATTTAAAATTTGTCGTTTAAATATTAATTTACATTATAATAGCATTTCGTTAATAGAATTTGTAATAGAGGTTAGTACCTTACTATGTATATTTTTTTTACAGTGCACTTGAGGATATTTTGGTCAGTCGGTTAATATGGAAACTGATTTATATTTCAGTTTCCTCTTTGTTTTTAGGTCATATAATCTCAAAGTTCAAGGTGACCATATTTCCTTACTCGGGAAACATAATGAATAACATTTCAAGTCACACAACAAAACTAACACTTCTAATTGTATATACTTACTGGACTACTCTATAACATGTTTTAATATGCAAAGCACCGCTCCTCAAAACACACAATTTTCGTTGCATTAGTCATACGAGCGAAGTTATCTTGTATACAGTCCTCGACTTAACTATGCTTATCCTTACTATCTCTTATATTTAAACTAGTATTAACATTTTCTTTGTCCACAATAATAATGTACACTTCGTCTGAATGTTAAATCTTTATGATTTTGTTCACAAATCTGAATAAACACTACTGTATGTTAAATATATCTTTTTGCAAACAAACATGGTTAACGGTTTTATGATGTTTTTAATATTTGTAATGCATAAAATAACACTAAAGTTCTGTGTGACTTTACATTTAAACAGTTGCCAAATCTGGTCGGAATATAATTATTTTGGCATCGTAAAACTTTCAGATATAATATGGCTAACGACAAACAAAGTATTAAGTTTAATTATAGTAATATATCAAGAACCAAGATAATGACACAGTTTAGAATGAATAATAGTCTGCATGCAGTCACAAAACACAAAAATAAAACAAAATTGTTTATATAAAGAAAAAGCCCATATAATTTATCAAGCTAAAATTGTGTGTTTGCCTGTAGGAGGTTATCTCTAGACGTCCTAATCGCAATCCAATAACGATTTTTTAAGCTTATAAAAAGCAACAATGCCGCTAAAGGCAATTTTTATCCCAATATCAAAAGGCACGGTTTAGAGGAGCGAAGCCTCGGAAAAAAGCGTGTGCATTTACTTATTTATTTAAAACTAGCTGTTGCCTGCGATTTCGTCAGCGTCAAACTCGTATTTCTTTTATTAAATTTATTAATTTTCCCACAGGAACTGTGATTTTGCCAGGATAAAAAGTATCCTCTGTTACTCCCTATAATATCTGCTATCTACCATTGAAAGTCCCATCAAAATAGGTGCAGCCGTTTCGGAGGTTTCCCGGATCAAACAGATAGACAGACAAAAATCATAACATTTGCATATTTGTTATTAGTACCGTATATACTTTCACATGTATTCAATAAAAGGTTGTTATTTTGATATTACATACAGACACTTCAATTTTATTTATTTGTATAGAGGATAGGTCTATAGAAGCCTACTATACTACTATAGATCAATGTACATTTGCCTTTACAAAAACACAAACAGTTTATCATGACAACATAAACAATAGCATTTTATTATCGATGGTATTTTAAAGTAGTCTTCAGTCAATAGTCGGATCATGGCGATGGCGGACCAATGTATTATGCAAGAATATCGACTTATTGTGCTTCATTTGAAATAACGATATCTGAAACTGCTGTAGAGATTATTGAAAAAGATATTGAAACGGGGTTGGAATACCTGTATAACCTGCATGCGATAGTTTTTTCTGACATACTTATGAAATAACATTGTGAAGGTAGCAATTATTGTACCTATATCTTTATATTATATGAGCATGGGCCAACTTTTAAATAATCATAATGATGCACCTGTCAATTGCAAACTTAACACTCTATGATTATAATGTATTTACTAGCTCTTGCCAGTTTGCCGCGTGAAAGTCAAAAATGATCCCAATGGGACCAGATTTATTTTTAGGCGGGGGATTTCATCCAAGGATATCACCCGCTCTGGGTGAAGCGGGCGTGTCAGACTTTCACTGACTAAAACCCACCCGTGTTCCTTCAGTTGCTTGTGCCACGGCCGCGGTAACTCTCCTTCAAATTTATCCGCGACCCAATAGAACCTACTCCTAGGATAACAATGTGGGTCCCCGAAGGTGTCATTTTTCTATTTTCCAATTTTAATTTATCCAGTGACACTCGCAGGGTTAAGACGAATCCATTGACTTAAGAATCATGAAAATCGGCCAACGCGTTTGGTCTCTAGAACGCCACATAGGAACAAACATACATACATAGACTGATAAACACATTACCCTCCTTCGGCAGTCAGGTAAAACGTACGCTATGTCCTTCTTCAAGGTCCAATCTATTTCTATACTAAAAATGGTTCTGCGGCTTAGTGGTAAAAACTTAATAAACCAACAGACATCGGCGCTTTTCTGGTGGTCGCCACTGTTGATTCTGGCTTTCAGAAGTTTCACACGTCACAAAAAAAAACCAACGGACTGATGGAATTTCGCCTTCGAAAATGTGCCTTCCACAACATGAAGTGAGTTGGTGGATTTACAAAGACCTTCGGCTCTTAATTATTGAAAGTCAATATTGACTAACAATGAGGTAAAACTGTGTCAAACCCGGCAATTTTACTTTGTACCCCGCCAAAATGAACTACTTCCCACAATTCTGAGTTAATTCAAAACTCCTCGTATATTTATTTAGAACGGTATTATAAACTAGAATTAATATTCTAGTTTAATTAATTGTCGTCGAATTCCTCTTATCTAAGCCAGGCAAATTACACAGCCATTTAATTACCAGTCGGAAGATCACAGAGGATACATTTGGAGATTAAAGAAAGGATGGACAGGTGTCAGTTAGAGGAGCAAGAAAGGTAGTCGTTGTCTTTGTAGTATACAACAACCTACTGTCATTTGACAAGGGGTTTTAACCATGAGTGATGATTAAAAAATCATGCAATCGCTCTGACACGTGTATATGGTAAGGGGATTAATAATTCAATGATAAATGCTATTTATTTGTAACCCCCGACGGAAAAAGAGGGGTATTACAAGTTTGAGGTGTGTTGCTGTGTATCTGTGTATCTGTGTGTCTGTGTATCTGTGTGTCTGTCTGTGGCATCATAGCGCCTCAACGGATGAACCGATTTAGATTTAGTTTTTTTTTGTTTGAAAGGTGATTGTATCGAGAGTGTTCTTAGCTAAGTTTGAATATAATCAGTTCAGCCGTTCAAAAGTTATGCGCGTTTTACTGTTTAGATCGTGATGTTTTCGCAAGATAAATGTGTCGGGGGTTTTTAAATTTTGAAATTTTACTTGTGTAAATTGTTTATAAATAACACTTTTACACGTCAATCGGAATTGGTTAATTTATAAAATTTCCTAGCTGATAAAATACGGGAAAAAAAAACAACAAGGAAAATTTTAAAATTTGATGAACCCCTAGCACATTTTTATTTCATGGTATATAATTTATCTAGTTGTAGACACGCTTCGATCTATAATCTATTGAACATATAATTATGACATGTTATCTTTCTAAAACAGCCCAATTCAAACAGTCAAACGCCCATAACTATTGAACGGCTCAACCGATTTTCATCAAAACACCAAGAACACTCTCGACAATGCCACCTTTTAAACAAAAAAACTAAATCATAATCGGTTCATCCGTTTAGGAGCTATGATGCCACAGACTGATACACAAATACACAGGCACACACCTAACTTATAACACCCCTTTTTTCCGTCAGCGATTTAAAAAAAAAATGCACCTAATGATCAGATCATATTATCAGAACCGTGTAGGTTAATGTATTATTCTTTACATGAAAATGTCAATGCTAATATAAATATTTATTGTACTATCGATGTATCGATTTATTATTGTGGTCACCGCGGCCTTTTTATCAAGGACTTTGGCAAAGCATTGTCAACCTTAGAAACTTTGTCTAATGTGCCTTACTTAATTAATTTAGCTCATACTTATGCGGTCGCAGACATCCGACTGAATATCCTAAGAAAAATTCATAATTCTAGGTTTGGCTCTCACTTATTTCCTCCTCCAATATTGGACCAATTTAAAAGATATTCCATAAACTGCAAAAGAAAGATATATACTGTGCCCCCTATGTGTTCCTTTTTGGTGATACATTATCTTTAGAAGCACTAGAACCCTCAAAAGATGCTCGAAATTGCGCTGTAAACAGTTGCCTAGCATATAAATTTGACAAATATAATTGACATAAAAAAAATGTCTTTGGTAGGTACAAATTTTTTCTTTAATTATGACTTTTACTTAAGAAATTCAATCGGATGTCTGCGACCGCAATTTCTCAAACACAAAGGTGAAATTAAGCCTACCAAATTTTCCACCAGATGCAATATATATATTTAGATACAAACATACTAGTCATACTTTATTAGTAACTAAACCCTTTTAACAGAGTACAGGTTTATCTTATAATAAACTAAGTCACATAATTTGTTTGATTCTATCTGAGATTATTTATTGGTTCAATTCACCTAAAACTACAATTTCCTACTTGTTACCTCCATAAATCAAGGCGATTAAAATCGGGTACAAACTAGTTTTTGTAATTAAAAGGTTTCAGACCCTTGATTACTTCGATAAGGAACGCATTCGTCAATCGTGAAATATATTGTTTTTATTCAATTGAATATCTCGAGTACTTAAATACTCGATTACGTTTTATAGCCAATATAAAGTTTTAATTAGCCTGATATAACGTTTTCATAAGAGACATGTGTATAAAATAAAATCTTTCAAAGGTCTTTCAAAAAGGAAACGGTAATATATTAATTGTTTAAACCCGGTAAAGTACATACACTTTCAGGATACCGTCCAGCAGGAAAATAAACTTTTCATGCGGGTAAAACCACTAAGAAAATAAACAATGCCTAACGGGCTTTCATATGGCACCCCAAATTTTATTGTACAATCTAAGAGTTGGGCAGAAAATAAAGAACAGCACATGAGATCCTTAAGTACATTTAATTATAAAGCTTTACTAAATAGGTACTTGGTCATATTAAATCTTAACCACACGCATATTAAACTTGTAAGCAAAATTAAATATGCGTGTAACACGGCCGAGTTCACTTGCACAGTTCATCGGGCCAGGATTGAACCCACGACCTCTCGTTCAAGAGTCATCGCCCCAGTCGGCAGTCGGCTGGAGCCGCTTTTAAATAAGTGACGCGACGTTTTAATAGTTATGGTAAGGCTATATGGGGAACGTTATGGTTTGTTCTGAGTGTTGAATCTGAGCTCTGTAGAGAGTCTGTATCTAGATGTAGTAAATGTAAGTATGTGAGTACCATGTTCCTATTTATCAAATGAATGCGTTTACCTGTTAGTGCTTGTAATACTTTATATCTATATATAGTATAGTAGGGTGGGTGCAACGTCCTCACGTATATGAATTTATGTATGTATGTACAAGTTGTAAAACACTTTTTTTTAAGAGTAAGTGTGGAGTTTTTTGTCAAGCTACTTTTCCGAATGGGCGGTAGAATCAATTATTATTAGGCTGCAGGTCTCATGTTTTCGTTAAACTCTGGGCTAATGTAGTCTGCACCCTTATTTTTAAGTTGAGAGTCTTGTCTGACCATCCCTTTCGGACCCATTAAGCTCATAGCTTTTCAGACATGAGACAGATGATATCTCCAGTTCCGTTCCATCTTGGCACTGAGGCCAACGTCCAATTTATTTTTTGGAAAGGATTCGGTAGAACGAGTAACGGAAGTGCTGCCATATTCAATATTCAGAACGGTAGGGAACGAATGTATAATGTTTTAACAGATGGACACAAAAGACTTGCCAAACGGTAGTTTAGTTACTGTTACAAAAACTGGCCAACAACACGCCAGTCAACAATCTGAGTCAACTCAAAAAGAGAGAGCATTGCACCTTTGCACACTGTTAATAGTATTCCAGACCATAATTTAGTCATGGTTTCCTCACGTCATTTTCTTTTGTTTTGCTCAGAGAGCACGGAATCGCTGCGCCACGACAACAATTTATATTTTTTTGGCCCAGAACTTCACCACGAAACAAACACAAAGGTCAAAGTCTCTCAAAAAAAACAATCAATTAATCTAATATTCAACTCATTAAGTATCGTATTACCCTGTTAATGGATTGTGGTGGTCAGATAGACTCATACTAGATAGACCGTTTCTCAACTGCATTCGGATAAACTGGAAGCCAACCGCAACATTTTTGGGAAGCTTAGGCATATTTATTGATCAAATCATAGAAGTACCATTTAGCTACATGTCTGAGTTGGTCTTTAGAGGAATGTGAGATGGATGTGCGGAGTGACGAGAATGGATAAAGTGAGAAATGAGTATATTAGAGGAAGTTTGAAAGTGGCGCCAGTGACAGAAAAGTTAAAAGGAAACCATTTGTCCTGGTGTGGTCATGTGATGAGGAGGGATGAAACGAATGTTATTATAAGAGTTATGGATATAAATGTGGATGCATGATGAAGGGAGGAGGTGGCCAAAGAAAGGATGGATGGACTGTGTGAGAAGTGATATGATAGAAAAGGTGATAGCGTGACAAGAGACAGGATGGTATGTGTAGGAACTACAGGTAACAGAAATGCTAACAAGGCAAAACAGAATGTTCCCCGCGCATATAGTTTAGCGGCCAGTCAGTCGTCCTCCCCACGCCGTGGCATTAACTCGCGTCTGTATAACTTAGTATAAGGAGTGCACAGTATACAATATTTCCTGGTAATCAATAATAGACAGTCACCTTGAACGTCAGACTTTCATTTACCTAAACTCCTCTCCACCACGATCAAAAGGTTCCAACATTGGTGACCCCGACGTGATTTAAGAGACGTGGTTGTGAGAAAATAAAAACGGACAGGGTGTAAAAGTGAACGAACGGTACGCAGTAAAGTGATAAAGTGCGCACGCGCGGAAGACGACTCCCCGTCGACTCGGGACCTATCGGCGGGCATTTTAAGGGTTCCACAAGATGAGCCAGCCAGCACCATCACCGTCAGGCCGACTGGATAGCATAAATGTCGCGGACAGGATGCCGACGTTTTGGACCGACATGCCACGGATGTGGTTCGCACAGTTCGAGTCCGCCATGGAACCACAGAAGCAAGGGGATGCAGCAAAATTTCATTTGGTGATATCAAAACTGACCAGAGACGCTTTACAACAGGTTAGCGATTTGATTTTTAAACCCCCGACCGATAACAAGTATGGTACGTTGAAGAACAGGCTGTTGGCGGCCTATGAGGAGAGTGCTGAAAGACAATTTCAAAAGTTGGTTAGCGAAATGGACTTAGGGTCTCAACGCCCTTCCCATCTGCTACGACGTATGTCCGAGCTGGCGCAAAATACAGAGATATCAGCAGAGACCTTACAGCGTTTGTGGATTTCACGATTGCCTGGATCCTTAAAGGCAGTTTTGTCGGTATGTCAGGACCAAAAAATAGACAAACTAGCGGAAATGGCAGACAAGGTCATGGAGAATCTGAAAAGCGGAGAAGTAGCCACCATTTCTTCGACATCGTCGTCAGCAACGCCCGACATAGCGACTCTAATGAGCGGATTGACTACGGAATTAAAGGAACTACGGAGAGAAGTGGATGAGATACGCGGGCGTAGTAGGGGACGCGTACAGCGTGGAAACTGGCGCAGATCACAGTCAAGGTCAAGAGGACCACGCCGCACTCCAGAGAGTCCAGACTGGCTATGTAGCTACCATTATGCGTACGGAAGAGCGGCAAAGAAATGTACGAAACCATGCAACTGGAAGGAGAACTCGACTTCGGGAAACTGAAGGCGGTGCAATCTTGTTCGGTGGGAGATTGCGTTACCCCAACAGGGAACCATCGTTTGTGCGTAAAAGACCGGCAGTCAAGAATCAATTTCCTTGTGGACACAGGTGCAAATGTCTCCGTTTTACCGGTGAGTAGTGTTAAAAATTGTGTGCGTTCTGAAAGCGGTTATAAGCTGTACGCTGCAAATAATACAGAAATTAAAACATACGGTGTAAAATCCCTAGAGCTAAATTTAGGCTTGCGCAGAGTTTTTAGATGGACATTTATTGTTAGTGACGTCAAGCAAGCAATCTTAGGTGCAGACTTTATTGAGTCGCACAAATTAATTGTAGATTTACATAATAAAAGGCTAATAGATAGTGTAACGAATTTAAGGTCAAATGGGTCAATCATACGGTATGATGAAGCGTCAGTCAAAAGTATACAAGATGATAATCCCTACCGTGAATTGCTGGAACAATACGCAGACATTACCAAACCAATGTCGTTTAAAGAACCACCAGCACACGCGGTAGTGCATCACATCATAACAAATGGTCCCCCGGTACACGCGCGTCCAAGGCCGCTACCGCCGGACCGTTATAATAAAGTAAAAGAAGAATTCCAATTAATGAACGAATTAGGCATATGTAGGCCTTCACAGGGAGAGTGGGCTAGTCCGCTACACGTTGTCCCTAAAAAAGATGGGCAACTGCGCCCGTGCGGAGATTATAGAGCGTTAAATGCCATAACAAAGCCGGACCGTTATCCTATACCTAGAGTTAGTGACTTCACGTATATATTATCAGGTAAGACTTGGTTCTCGCGACTAGATTTAAATAGAGCCTATCATAATATAGCCGTTGCACCAGAAGATATAGAAAAAACTGCCATAGCAACACCTTTCGGACTCTGGGAGTTTCCGCGCATGACGTTCGGTTTGAGGAATGCAGCGCAAACCTTTCAGAGGTTCATGGATCAACATGTACTCAGAGGTATAGAACGCATAAAGAACGAAAATGGTAAGTCAGCACTTTTTTGTTACATAGATGATGTCATCGTGGCGTCGGACAACGAAGATATTCATAAGGAGCATCTTCATAAACTGTTTAAACGCTTCAGCGAGGTTGGTATAACTATAAATCTAAGCAAAAGCAATTTTGGACAATCTAGAGTAGAATTTCTGGGATTCGAGGTAACACAGGACGGAATTAAACCATTGCCAGATAAAGTTAAGGCGATTACAGACTACCCAAGGCCGGATACAGTAGAACAACTCCGTCGTTTCTTAGGTATGGTCAATTTTTATAGGTCTCATTTACCACACGCTGTAGAGTATCAAGCAGAACTTAATAAGTATTTACACAATGCAAAGAAAAAGGATAAGACAAAAATAGCATGGAATAACCAAAGTATAGAAGCTTTCGAACAATGTAAAATAGCCTTACAAAAAGCAACAACATTGTTTCACCCAAGCGTGGACGCGCCTTTATCAATCATGACGGACGCGTCAGACACATGCGTAGGTGCAGTACTACAACAAAAGATAAGCGAGCAATGGAGACCAGTAGGCTACTTCTCGAAGCAACTGTCAGAGGCACAAAAGAAATATAGTACCTATGATAAAGAGTTATCTGCAATTTACATGGCCATGGTTCATTTCCGTAACTTGATAGAGGGGCGACAAGTTACCATTTACACAGATCATAAACCCCTAATGTACGCGTTTACTAAGGTAGGGAACGATAAGGAAATTCCAAGGAGAGCCAGACAATTATTGTATATTAGCGAGTTTACAAGCGACATACAGTATGTAAAAGGCCCAGAAAATACCGTTGCGGACGCCTTATCACGCGTCGAGTCTATTGTGTGTCCAACGGTGCTCGATTACAGCGAATTAGCTCATGCGCAGGTGCGCGATCGCGTTACAGTAGAACGAGACGTCAGCAGTAGATTGGCATTTAGACACATAGTTATGCCGGAAAGTAATCAACAGATATATTGCGAAGTATCAACAGGTAATGCCAGACCTTACCTTACAGGGAAATTTAGGAAAGTGGCGTATGAAAACATTCATAACATTAGTCATCCTGGCGTTCGCACAACGCGGAAGATGATTGCACAGAGGTACTTTTGGCCAGGAATGAATAAAGATATTAACGAATGGACGAGAGCATGTATTCGGTGTCAAAAAGCGAAAGTAACGAGGCACACAATTTCGGATTTAGGTAGTTTTCCGCCATGTAGCAGGTTTGAACATCTTCACGCAGATATCGTAGGCCCTTTGCCCACGTCACAGCATGGACATCGTTATTGTATAACCATGATAGATCGTTTCACGCGTTGGCCTGAAGCAATACCAGTTTCAGACATTTCGGCTGATACGGTCTCTAGGGTTATTTACGAGCATTGGATATGCAGATTTGGTTGCCCACATAGAATAACGACAGACCAGGGTAGGCAATTTGAAAGCGACCTTTTTAACAGTCTTATGAGATTATTAGGCATACAACGAGTTAGGACAACCCCATACCACCCTCAGAGTAACGGGTTAGTAGAAAGGTGGCATCGCTCGTTGAAAAACGCATTAACCGCACGTTTGACAGGTAGTTTAGATTGGGTAGACGAACTGCAAACGGTTATGTTGGGACTTCGCGCGGCCTGCCGAAGTGACTCGGGTTTTAGTGCGGCAGAGATGGTATATGGTGAAACCGTCAGGTTGCCAGGGGATTTTTTCCACGTGCACGACCAACAGGTTAACGAACCGAGCACTTATGTAGGACAGCTTCGGCAAGCAATAAACAAGTTGCGGCCTCCGTCAAGAGCGAAAAGCGATTCACGAAATATATTTGTTAGTAAAGACTTAAAGACATGTACACACGTTTTTGTAAGAAACGAGATGATAAAAAAATCACTTTGTCCTACCTATGATGGCCCATATAAAGTTTTAAGTAGAAATGATAAGGTTTTTAGAGTTAAGTTACCTAATAGAGAAAGCGATTTATCAATAGACAGACTAAAACCAGCATACATGTTACAAGATAACGATCAAAATATTGAGGATGACTGTTTGCAAAAATGTATAGAAAACGACAATACGAACGTGTCAGAAGATAAATCGCTTCCGCTTATGGGACATACCACGCGCAGTGGTCGACGTGTAAAGCTACCGGTGCGATTTTTGTTGCCATAGGCTAATTGATGTAGAAATCATTGTGCCAATTTTTGTGTGTTGATAAGTCAATAAATAACTAACATCCAGTTGTGGAAAAAGCATATTTCAATAGTCTTCACAATGGGAAATTATAACACTAAAAATGATCAAGTCATAATTGCTCAACAAGGAGCAAATAATGCAAAACATGTCGGAGACATGGAGAGACAGCTAGAAACGTTCGGCATAGTCATAATGGTGATCGGTATCGCCCTACTGATATTGTGTATTTGTCTATGTGGCAAACAATGTTGTTCCCGTGCAAAGAAATGGATAAGGAAGGAATTGACAACTGTGTTGCCTACAGGCGCAACAGCCCCGCAGTCCACCATACCGCAAGCTTCATATGCGTGATTACAGTGTAACTTTAGTAATAATAATGAAAAAAAGGCACAGTGAATCCATCAGTGAATAATTAATGACTTAGTGTAACAGTAACATAGAATATTAAAAGTAAGTAAGGTATTATTGTCAATACCCAATACCTTAGTGGTAAAAATCTGTCTATAAAAATTGTAGTGTGCTTAGAAAATAAAATAATATTAACGCTAACAATGTATCGAAAGTTAAAATAAAAAACCATGGTATGTATAAACAATATATTGTATTACATGTAAGACTACCGATAACAATTCTCGGTAACGTAATAAAATATAACTATAACAATGTATGTATGCACACGTGGGCAAGACGAACGCCAGCCAACTATGAGTAGATGATTACATTTCATTTCATTGTAATGGCAGCGATTATGTTATAAAATAAAAAAATAATATATTTTTTTATTTTGTAAAGGGGGGAGGTATGTAGGAACTACAGGTAACAGAAATGCTAACAAGGCAAAACAGAATGTTCCCCGCGCATATAGTTTAGCGGCCAGTCAGTCGTCCTCCCCACGCCGTGGCATTAACTCGCGTCTGTATAACTTAGTATAAGGAGTGCACAGTATACAATATTTCCTGGTAATCAATAATAGACAGTCACCTTGAACGTCAGACTTTCATTTACCTAAACTCCTCTCCACCACGATCAAAAGGTTCCAACAGTATGGAAGAAGAAAACGCGTTGCGCCGAACCCAAGTAATATGAGACAAGGGCAGGAAGATGATGATGGTCTTTTGAGGAAAGCACCACACACATTTTAGAGAACCTGTCCAGACAGAGCAAACATTTATCAGTTACGTGTAGCTCAAAAGTCGGTATTGACAATATCGTCTCTAGAAGTAGCTTAGTCAATTTTGTCAAACCGCTCCAGCTCCAAACAGTTAATCTTCGGCCAACGACAAAAACAAAGTAACAGCATTAACCTATCTTGTTAATCGTAAAACAATTGAAGACGCAAACATGGCGTAAACTAAGATTATCCTCTGAATGCGTCCATTGTTATCTGAGTTTATAACAAAGACATAGTTTTACGATTCAACACTCCGCTTTGTCACTTTTTACTTAACTTTGATAGTAATGAGGTCATATACTGTTTAGGAAAGATGAGTAAATGTTATTGTGCTCAAGTGTGTAAAAATAATTAGCAAGGAGGTTAGAAAAGTCGCGTAGATAAAGACATATATAGCTTCATTCAAGGCGAAGTAGAAAACTAAATACAGATATAGCTACTAAAGTTCTTTGTGCAAGAACAATCATAATTATTGAAATAAAGTGCTGTTGTTGAAATATCCGTAGTAACTTTTCTATTAGCTTTATTGAGAACCTGTAAAACGCCGACATCTCCAAATCTAATTATGTTTTTGATGGTGATCTCTAAATACCAAAATGAAGGTTAACGTAACTTGAAATTTCACCTTTAACTGAACCCATACTCAAAAGATTTTAGGAACCGGCAGGCGTATTACCTAAGAATCAGCAATCATCGCACGATTAAACACTTTATATCATAAAGTAGTGTAATACAGTGTAGGTCCATTACAATCGTTTGCTAAAAAAACTCGTCAAAAAAATAAGTTCAAAAATTAAAACCCGACTACTAAAAAATCACGCTCTAAAAAACTATTAAACAAGAAATTATTCTCATCTGAAATTGTTATGTATAAACTATTCGATATGTACCGGATATTAAATAAACAACTTACGTGTAATAAATATTTTATTGTATTTCATACATATTTATAGTGGTATTCAGAGGATATCCGTGGTCGTATGCTACTTTGCAGAATTATATATTGTTTTGTTACGTTGTAGGTGGCATACGACCACGCCGAATGTCGAACTCTGAACACCACTATGAATATGTATTTAATTTTTTTATTGTGACCTCGTGCCTCCTATAGGGCACTATTTTTAAATTTAATGTGACGTCACATATCCTATAACCAGCGGACAAACAAGACGCTTCCAACGACAACTCATTTGCCAAATTATGGTAAGAAGTTATGAGGGAACAGACGAACATACATAACCCTCCCTTTTGCTTCGCCGTAGTCGGGTAAAATATCTAAAACTTCTGTACTGAAGAGCAAATATTGCGCAAAAATCCCTATCTTTCTCTCATCATAATATGGGACGACATAACACTCTTAAAAAAACTCAAACGTTTTTGTCAAACGACAAAAAAATCAGTTTAAAAAAATCCGTAGTGCCTCTGTCAACGTCTGTCCCTTTATCAGACCCGACATTTTTCGCCCAAAAGTTGGAGACACATTTTAATTTTAATATTCCTCATACAAAAGGTGAAGTATTTAATAAATGAAACGTTCATAACATCCAGATTCCTTTAACATTTTTTGCTGAAAATTTTCCGAACTTATTGGACAACAGTAGCTTTTGAACGCATGAATGTACGAACCTTTTTGTAATAAATACCTAAATACTAGCTGTGTCCGTGACCGTTTGAAGTTTTTAAATTCTTGGATGAGAGGTATCCTGTCCTTCTAAAAACTTCCTTTGTTAAGGTGGAAAGTGGCAAACACATTTTTACGTTTCCGTGGTAATAAAACAAAGAAACCCTTTAGTTTCACCACCGGTATTAAAACGCACTTGGCTAGTATTTTAACCGATGAAAACAAAGGAGGAGTTTCTCAATTGTTTACATTTTTATATGTATGACCACGCATAACTTTTTATAAAGTGGTCCGATTCTAAAAATTCTGTTTTTATTGGAAAGTGTAGGTATACCTTAAAATTGGCCCCATTTAAATTTGAAAAATTAAATAAGATAGAAAAAAAGGATTTATTGACAATTTGCTCTCTGAATTTTCAATTGTGAACCGCTTCTGTTGAAATTAAGTAAACTAAAAGCGACGAAATAACGAACTGAAAAGCAAAAAATAAAAAACTTTCAGTCTAGCATTTTGAGGCGGTGCCAAACAAACAATGAACGAAGATCAACCTAGCTACAATCATTCTACGCTTTAGGTAATTAATAAGCATATTTGTGTCTGGCGCCAATTCTAAAAGTTTATTTTTTGCTTTTCAGTTCGTTATTTCGTCGATTAATGTTTTTGTTAAAAAGGTTTTTTGTCTTACTAACATTCATCCCTGTAAGAAAAACTTAAACAATTAGCTGCATTAACATTTACAAGCGTTGCGTGTCAGAAACAGAGCAAACAACAGCCTGACATGAAATCTAGATAAGCTTTTTTCTAAGAGAAAAACTGCGTACATCGATCCAAATTATAATAATTGAGAGGCAATTCCCGTTTTTTTAAGAAAAGCCAGCATCGACATCGCAGTCGCAATCTTACAAACAAGCTATCACAAAAACGTATTTATCTACTTCGGTTTCGTTATATTCGAATTATAAAATTGACAGCGGTTTCATTATGATACCCATAACGACATCGGGTTGCATTATGCGAATCGTCATAAATTCTAAAACACAAGCAAAGACATTCTGAACATACACAGCCAGGTACCTATAATATTACTTCGAAATCGAGACAATGTAAATGATGTTTTTAAAAATGGAACAAGTTTAGAACAAAATAATCGTATACTATTTGGCTGTTGCGGCTACAAGATCTTTGCCTTATACCTAATGAAGACTAAATAAAAAAAAGTGGCCGCGGGAAAAATTTCTAAGTGAAATTTTATTCCAAATTTTATTAAAAATGTCTTTAACATCAAGTGATATTCAAAATACACCACCAGATAAAATAAATCGAGCAGTTGCGGCTACAAATAATTTACTACCAGAAAAATCAATACATGTACTCGTACATGAGAAATGAAATACACTTAAACACACTTCCTGAATAACTTATTTGTCTATATCTGTGTTTTATTCCTTCCTTTGTAGATAAAATCTTGTATGCAACTGTACGTTATTGGTCTTTTAATAACTCGTGCCCACCTATTTCGGTACGCGCTACGCTTGTTCCGAAAAATGGCACTCGTATTAAAAGACCGTCCATAACGTAACAGTTGCATAAATAGCAATTTTAAAACAAGCTTTTATACAAACTCATTGTCTCGAGAGACAAACGTGTGCACGTGGCAGTGGGTCGCATTTAATTTGCAAGATTTTATTACAGACAGGCTAACACCGACAGTTGATAGTACATAAAAGCTTGTAAAATAACTATAATTTTCCTATATTTTAACAAGTTTTTTGACTTTGATTGCCGCCGAGATGATATTGAGACATGAATGTGAACGATTTTAATCCCCCGACGGAAAAAAAAGGTGTTATATGTTTGACATGTGTACCTGTGTATTTGTGTGTTTGTGTATTTGTGTTTCTGTTTATGGCATCATGGCTCCTAAACGGATGAACCAATTTTGATTCCGAATTATTTTTATTTGAAAGATGACTTTATCGACATCTTTGATTGATGGAAATTGGTTCAGCAGTTATGAGCGTGTTACTGTATGAATCAGGGCGTTTTCGCAAGATAACATGTCATAATTACGTGCTCAATAGATTGTCGATTGAAGCGTGTCTACAAGACAAAATGATGTACGGCTTTTTAAAATTAAGCTTGTAACGTACAAGAATTGACGAGATTCAGCAAAGCTATTCCACAAAGAACTGCTAAGTTATGATGACAACGTGAATATAAATTGGCTTGATAACGCCACAAAATGCGCTGTCATATCTTGGGCTTAACCAACAAAACACTTGCAAAACGAGGGCCGTATCAGGCGGAAAATGGCCATTACCTTCTCAATGTAGAACGCTCCTACAAATGGTCCCGGTAGGGCTATAGTGACCGAACTCGGTAAGCTAGGCATAGACTGATTGATGATTGGAGTACGTTTAATAGCACACTGGTGAATGCTGGCTGTAATCCACCATCTTTCTTGACCTATTCATAACGTAAGTGGGCACAAAGGTAACATGACATTATGCTAAGGCTTACGCTGTCTACCTACTTTACGTAAACCCATACACAGTTATGGTAAAGTCCCATGTACTATAGCACCAACAACTGGGCAAAAATCCAGACTCTGTGAGGAATTTCAGATGAAAAACCCAATCTGCACAGCAGTAGCGTTCATTAGTCTTATGAGGCATTCACATAGGTAGTAAATTTTGTTGAAAATATTAAGCAGAACGAAGGACCGTGCCATTTCTGCCGCCAAGGTAGCATTGCCGTATTTGAAGTGTACCTATACGTGTGCTAGTAAAATTACAAAGGCAAATGAGACATTTCAATATTGCCCTTAGTTATCTTAAGAAACTTTTTGCCTTAAGAAACGTTTTCAGTGTCTCCGTGATTCTCACACAAAATTTCTTAGGTCATCAGACAACTTACGACTTCAAAGTTCAACATATTGCACAACTTTTTTGGATAAATCCTTTACTGTCTAGGCTACTCATCTGTGGAATGCATTGCCAGATACAATCAAACGAGCTCAATCATTGCCTGTGTTCAAAATACTCGTAAAGTAATATTACTCGTCGCTGCCCTTCGTCTTACCGTTTTGATTTGAAACAGACACTGTGATTGTGATTACCAATAGAATCATTCATCATTTATTTTTACTGCAATTATATCTGTGTAACTATTATAATATAGTATTTTAACAATTTTATTGTCTCCCGAATAAAAACTCACTTCACGTCCAGACAATTACTGTCCATACCAGGTTGCCTGGAAGAGATCGCGGAAAGCGATAAGGCCGCCCATTGTATGTGTATTATATACTTTTAAGTTTCTTTTTATAAAGCATATAATAAATTAACTTGGTAACTAACCAGCGAATATGCAAGGGCGTCCCCCAAAAGTGAACTTCTGCCTTGCGAAGTACACTTACCATTTTTTACAAAAGAATAGTTCACGTGGTAATACGAGTAAATTTCTTTAACTTAACCTTGTTTTAGTTGTCTTTACCACAACTTGGCAAACTCGTAACCTGTTTTTAAAATTGCAACCCAGTTCTAACCTGACAGGTCTATCAAACTCTTAATATATGTTTGAGTTCAGTACAAGGCAAAAGGCAAAGTTAAATAGGAAGAGATAGTAGAACAATAAACTTTGTTCTGTGCAGCATAGTCGAGAATAGTTCCCAATGGGAATTTATTTAGTACAAAGACGATTTCATCGCGCGAGTTTGCGCCTTTTGTTCAATCCAAGATGGCGCTGCATTTTCGTATCAGGCGCCATTACGGCTTTATGAAAAGAGAAATAGATTCTTTTGATGCTGATGCATGGAGATTATGATATCACGAGAAATTGTTGATTTTGAAATAACTAGGATTAGTATTACACTTTGCTTCTCTTCTTCTCCTCTTTTTCTTCTGCTTTCGCGACCTGACACCCCTTACACCTGGGTTCAGGGGAATGACCATATGCTCTTAGAGTAAAGTTATTTTGAGTGTGCGTAAGGGACAGATATATACAAGTCATACTTATACATCTTTCCCTTACACACACTCAAAATAAACTTACAATAAAGCTTATGGTGTCCCGCCTGGTCAGCCCTCATATTGCTGTTTTGCCCCCGCGCATGGCCTCGAGATGAGCTGGCGTCTAATTGTGCTTCTTTCAGGATATTTTACTATAGATAACTATTTAGTTTCCCTAAAATCATAATCTAGCATAACCATTGTGTTCCGGGTAAAGAAATATCGCTTTTTTTATACATTTTATTAGCCTAATTAAGGCAGAATACAACAGAAAATGAAGAATAATTTCATCGGAATATTGCAATTTCTATTACTTAATTGCATTTGGCTCGTGCGTGTGGGTTACAAAAACGATAGCAATGCCTTTTCATTTAATGAATAAACCTTCGATAACAACACTGACCCGTTGCAGCAAAATTGGCGAGACCATGCACATGTTAAAAGAAAAAAAATAATTAAAATGGCGGCACAATCACGTTCATAAAATGCATTTTCCACGTGCTTATCTACGACTCCAACCGTAAAAGAACTGCGCATTGTTAATTCAAATTTAACGTCATATTTTTAAGACAAAGTTATGTCTACAATATCGCTAAGATTCCGTTTTAAAGTAATTACCTACCTACTAACTCGAACGACCTTGTATCCGAATCATCAATATCGATCAAGAAATCCTCAATGATAACCCGAATGACACAACTTATGTAACGCAAAGACAATTACAAAAGGCTCTATCAAAACTGGCAGATCGAACAACCCGATGACCCACTTCCGCGGGTCGTCGACCGTGTGACGTCACGCAGGCCCACCCCCACCCCTGCACGTCACCCGGGGGTGTGTCCCCTTCCCGCCGGTTCGAGGTCACATGCCGCTCGAGTTCCGAGCCGTTCGGACGTCCCTGTTGTTAATTAAGTTTTTAATACCAGTGAGTGTTTTGTGTGATTTTGATTCAGTGATCGAATTGTGATGACGATTATTGGTGAGATTTTCTTTTCTTTTCTTACGTAATTTTTCTAACAAACATTATCATATTGTGATTATTTTTTACTCTGTTCATTATAATGTTTAACGCAGTTTTCTAATAAAGAATGTGTACTTAAAAAGCCTTGTAATACAACACGCAATACCAACACAACGAAAATTCCTTCTTTATGTTATGTAACACAATTTTACCATAAATGTGACCTTCAGACGACAGTACGTATTACGCGTAAGTACAGCTACATAACTTGTGTGTTTGATTTCTTTGCATGTGTCCCTTGACTGAATTTTTTTCGGTGACGGTACGGAATCGCGATGTTTCGTGTCGTAGGCAATGTTAATCGATTGCGTTTGCTCGTAAAAATGCCCTAAATGTTGTCCTTGATTTTAAAGACAAAGGATGCGAACTTACTATTGTACATTATTAGTATGTAAATGTTTCCAATGTAATAAATCAGCTGTTCCGTTCCTCGGTTCAGACGCAAGTCATTTATTTATTGATGGATCACGAAATCAAATTCTCATCGGTATCAGAAAAACTGCATTATTTATAAGCCCACCACATAAATGATGATTCTATGACTTGTATTCGATGTTATTTGTTGCCTTCAGCTAATCTCTACGCTACGTTTTAATTTAGACTTCTCGAGTTCTTGTCTGGTTGCATTCAATTTCACAGATTTTATAAGTGACTTCAAAAAAGGAGTAGGTTCTCAATTCATCGGAATCCTTTTTGTTTTTTTTATGTATTTTCTCCGATTACTTTAAGACGCCTCGTACGGTCTCGTATGGAAAATTCTTATTTTGTTTGAAAGGATATACTTCCGAGGTGGTCCCATGGTCATCAGGTCAGGATCTGATGATTGGATCCTGGCAAAATTGAGGGAACTCCTCAAATATTATAGGCATATCATATCTCGAATAGTTAACCGAGTATGATGAAGCAAATACTTATAAATAAATATACTGATGAAAATGGTACCATCGAACTTATCTGAAGATAGGCACTGGAACTCCGAAATAAAAGAACGTATATTTTCATGGTAATTGGAGTTTCATATCAAAACTAAAAAGAGATAAATCAAAAACTTTATAACAAAAAACTCAAACCGACTTACAAAATAAAAATTACAAAGCGAAAAATAACTTTCTTCTCTAAGTCGGTGTCGAAAAACTGAACTGTGTTTTGTATCGGAAGACGGTTTGATTATTTTGTTAAAATGTTTTTTTCTCCATAAGATCTCTGTCAATTATGAAAGACCCTCTAATATTTTCAATATAGGACTGCCAGCACGATAAACCAGAATGAGTAAACACATTCTATTCATCATCCTCCTGCCCTTAATCAAACTCATTTAGGATCGAAGCGTCTTCTTACATCAGCTCCACACGTCTCTAGCAGCCGTCACTTCAATACGTTTATTCTTTTCTTAATGCTTACTTTCTACATAAAGTCTAATTCCGTCCAGCCTTTACGGCGAGATACAATAACAAACGTAATTATTTTCAGTCACGAACGTAAACTTTAGTTAATATACAGTGATTAGCATGGCAATCTATTCACACAAGCATATTGCTTATGGAGACTCATCTTACATCAAAGATGCCTGTACAGTCCTCAGAAGGATAACAATTATGCAAGTAGTTTTTGACCAATGCACAAGCCCTTGGTTCATCCGAAGCATATGCAGACAATCATTGTAACCAAAGGAGTAGTGTAACAACCACAGATATAAACCTAACTAAATAACGCAAGTCCCTCCATCTGTATGAAAACCAAACGTGCCACTTTTTCACACACAATTTAAAAACAAATTTACTTACCAATGAAAGAAAACATTTCCAATGCCTCGGCCAATTTTTCTATACAGTTTTTACAGCTCATTATGGCATAACAAGCCATTTTTCTAGATTTCGGCGGATTTACGGTGCCGATAATGCTAAATGAAAAGCTCAAATTACGATAAATGATCGTAATTTTAAACCGTTTTTTGACACGCGAAGTATATACAATCGCGTCATCTAGTTACGTTTATGTATGTGGTAAAAAGTCACTCTCATAGATTGAATATATTTCACTGTTAACCAAAATTATAACTCAACTCTTTTCTTTCTCTCGTTCTCATAGGTACTTGAACCCAGAAAACTTAACACTCCTTTTATTAGGCAATCGGGGCACGTAAACACTTCAGCATTGTCTGCGGGTAGCAATGCATTTGTGATGCTAATTATTGCAGATATCCGTGCACTCTTTAAAGCAGGTCTGTTTGGCAACCAAGAACAATAAAAACTGATTGATGACATTACTCTAATTAGCGCAAAAACTCTGTGCCTGACTGGGGATATCGTGTCAAAAAACCATTACCGATCAACCGAGACAGTAAACAAAAGCTAACAACCAACGTTTTTCTTCAATCAGCCTAGGTCAAAGTGCAAGAAACATGCTGCCTTGTGCCATAGTTCATAACAATTTCATTCTTCAGTAATGTACTTAATCAGGAGCTTGTTTCTGAATAATAGCAGCCGCACGGGTCGATATAACGCTTGTCGAGGTCAGCCCACTGATTGTAGACCATCATAGCCCACAGAGATTCTTCCGTGCCTCCGAAAGCAGGTTGAGTCGGTCCCAGCTGTCTATTGTAGATTTTTGACGGTCGTTAGGGGAAAACCAGGCAGTCTGGATACTAGATCAGTCTTACTGAGGGGAATTGTGTTCCTCTGCTATGGGTTTTCTATGTTGAAAGGAAGTCGCTTCATATAAAATATTGGTACTTAACTGCATCTAGGTATACTGGAAGCCGACCCCAAAATTATTGACTTATTAGTTTCTGCCAGTGGCTTCGCCCCTGTGATAGTCGAAAATTATCCCTAGGGAACTTATTCTCGGGATATAAATTATTATGTGTGCTATTCCTGACTATAATCTATCTCTGTGCCAAATTGCATCCAAATCTGTCAAGCCATTTGAGCGTAATGAAGTTACAAACATACAAACACACACACTCAGCTTTCGCTTTTATAATATTAGTTTAAATTGAAAAGGCTAGGCACCTTGTTAATCTTAAACAGGAGCAAAGGTGCATATTGCAGTTTCTGTAATACACCGTTTGATGAATAATTCAACAGTCCTTGAATGTCTTGAATTCCTAGTACCACTTTATTAATGTTCCATTGATTGAATGATTGGTATTACTAAGCAAACAGTTCTTGGGGCGCTATAAACGTTTCGAGAAATCTATATGAATATTATATTTGAAATGTTAAATGTAGCACTAAAATATCAATATTGTAGGTTAAAAGACTTTTCACCTACCCTTTTTACCCCACGGATAAAGAGAACAAGGTCTAAGCTACCGGTCGTCAGGGTTCCTAAGAGAGGTATCTTCTAACAATACGCCTGACCTCCTAGTACAGCTTTCTGAATCAAGCCCTTGATCCAAGTGCCCAACCAGAGCCAGCTCAGGTGTTCTTTAAGGATCTTGGCTAGTTATTTCACTATCAACCGTCACAAATATTAGTACCTACTAAGACTTTCTTATTTTGTCGGCAAATACTTGTCTAAGATATCGCCAAAACTAGAAAAAATTATTGACTCAAAGTTTCGTACTCGTTTCTACGCCTAACAAAATAATAATTTAACATTACTCACAAAACATCTTGATCCTATCTGCAAGAATAATGTTCCAATTCCAACTACCTACTTACAACTGTGTATATATACAGAAAATACGCAACAACCCTCTCATTCACATACTGCAATGAAAATAGTTTTTCCAACATCAATGAAGCTGCCATCTTTTTTTCGAGCGAGTGAGATAGTGCACTCTATGACGTCACGGGGCTTTGCGTGCCCTACTTATTGCCTCGACTAAATTACATTCCAATTTCATTGTCTCGTATTCCTCAAGCACATGCGGAATCACCCTTATGCTAAACTATTCAAGGTTTATTCTTGTGTAAATTGTTACATTGTTCCCTTGCACAATTTTATGCTCCGTTCGATTCTTTGGCCCTAGTACTTGCGTCTGGAATGTGGGTCGATTTCTCCATGAATGGTCTGTTGAACTGTAAAATGAAGTTTAATGGGGGTACTAATGGGATAATCCGGACGGTTTAATGTTTTCCGGAAATGTTTCCAGTCCCTTTGAAGGGTTGCATGCTAACGTTAATGATTGTGAATGTTAAGCCTCTGTGAATACCAGGGCTTTAATATAGCCATTTCTGTTCAAGTTTTGATTGCTTAATTTGTGGCTGAGAATATGGTGAGTTCATTACTGAGAGTAGATGATTAAAAATATCATAAAATGCATCGCAATCAAACTAAGACATCTATTTATAAAATTTTCAAAATTATCTTAGGGCACAGACAAAACTGATGCACCATGCCAAAAGCTGTTTTGGAAACCAAAACAGCTTTTGGCATTCTATATGTCATGCGCAAGACTGAAAATAAACCCTAAAACGCCTGGAAAAATATCACCTTATACTGTTGCTAGCCAAAGTACGCGTCGTCATTTGTTTTTTTTTTATCCAAGTATCGGTGTCTTGTAATTGTAACACAACGACACGTGGACTTTGTCATCGATTGAATCAACTTGAAACCTTGGAATAGACACTCTAATAGCAAGCTGTTAGTGCTTCATCAGTTTAAGCTGACAGTGTAATAGATCACTTTGTTAGGAACGATCTGTTTTAGGTGGTTTTATCAAAATGGGAAAACTTAGAAACAGTTTGGTATGATTAAAAACAAACAAAGTATAAACTGAGATATTGAAATTAGCTTACCATCAAACTAGTGCAACCATTATTTGTTAAATGGATAATCTTGTGGATGTTCCTACATTCTATATTCAATATGTTAAGCCTCCCACTGCTTTAGTGCTGCAAAACGGTTACGTTCTGAAGCGTACTCCTTAGTAACGGCTAGGTCACAAGATTAGAAAAAAAATATTGATTCATGTTCATTATTTGTGAAACATGGTTTTTTCGTGTAACAAATAGTTTTGCTATAAAAAAATAAGAACACGATATCTTTTGAGATACTCCTCCAAAACGACATTGATGTTTAAAAATATTTATACACAGAAAAATTTATGGTTAGAATTTTTTAATAACCGAAATAGCATTATGTAAATCAAAGAATATATTGCAAACAACACTGTCCAAAAGGAGGTCCAATATTGCTATTTTAGCTCCGAGCGGGCGCACGGCAAGTACTTCGTTATTATTGGGGAATAATACATACATACATAAACTCACGCCTTTCTCCCATGGGGATAGGCAGAAACTACATAACGCCACCTGGTACGATCCTTACATACTTATTTTGCTTCACTCACATTCATACATCTAGTTATACACACACGCCGGTTATGAGTACTGCGCACCTGGCCTTTTTGAAGAATATCTCCTATAAGGTCTATGTATGTCTTTCTAGGGCGTCCTCTCCCGGCGTTTCCATTCACGTCTGCCTTGTAAATACCTTTCGTTAGTCGCCATTCATTCATCCTCTCAACATGGCCAAACCATCTTAACATACTCTTTTCAATTTTAGTCACTACATCTTCTTTTAAACCACAACGTTGTCTTATTACCTCATTCCTCATTCCTATAATCATTTAAAGTTACCCCACACATACATCGCAAGGAGCGCATTTCTACTGCATTAATCCTACTTTCATGTATTTTTTGCCATACCCACCCTTCACTTCCATACATAAGTGTAGGCACTAGCACGCTGTTGTGAACGGCGAGACGAGCTTCCGGAGACATCGATTTGCTGGTCACAACCGCATGTATAGCACCATTCACTTTATTCCCTGCATTCACTCTCCTTTCCACATCCTCTTCAATCTTTCTTGGGGAATAATATATATTATATACGCTTTGAATAACTGACTACTTGTCAATTCAATCATCATCATCATCAGCCTTTTAATGAGGCCTGGCCTCCTTTCTGTGAGCGGGTTGGAGGATGTCACATGTCTTCGAATTTTTGGTTGTAGGACATGCCGGTTTCCTCACGATGTTTTCCTTAACCGTTTTGAGAGCAGTGGTGATGAAATAATTTACATAAAGTAAAGCGCCTACCTGGGTTTCGAACTCACGACCTACAACTTGTAAGTCGCGGCCGCTGCCACTGGGCCACCACTGCTCTCAATTCAATGTCAATAGGATTCTAAAAATAAATTCGGCATTACATCTGCACTGCTCAAAAAACGGTGAAAGAAAACATTGCGCAGACCCCAGCTTGTCCTAGGACCAAAAATTCAAATAAATATTACTTGACGTACACCAATCTGAACTCGCGTGATAGAGTATGGTCTGCCTATTCTTACAGAGAGAACTGACTACTCTTTGCATGCCGGCAGTGGAAACATAACATGATGATTAAGATAGTACTTACCTATGAGTAGAAACTCGTGGCCTATTAATAACGACCGCTCGGGTCGATCTTACGTCGGTCCGTGTATGAGTGACCACCTTAAGATTCTTCCGTGCCTCAGAAAGCACGTGAAGCTGTTGGTCTCGGCTGATATTTGTAGATTTTGTCAGTTTTTACGTACAATCAGAATCCATAAAAAATGACACCTAGCTTGCTAAGTCCTGGTGTACTCGCTAGCTTTCAGATTGGAAGCGGACTTCAACATAGTCGGGCAGACTAAGCATATTGATTCATAAAATTATGTGTTCTTGACTCCTTCACTCATTATCTTGTTCTCTTCCTCCCCAGAGCCCGAGGTGTGCGTGATGCGCGCGCCAGGTGCGGGCGGCGTGTCCTGCGCCGGAGTGCCTCGCTGGTCGCACTCGGCGCCCGCGCATCAGGCCGACTACGACAACGTACCCGCTCATACCCACCCCGTGTTCCTGCACGATGATCATGTTAACAGCCGGTTTGCTATCTGGTGAGTACTGCTTTAGTTTCGGGGGCGTCATTTTTCTAAAGAAAGAAAAAGAAGTTCATCTATGCCAGATATGACACGTACCCTTATAAGGCTAAAGGCTTTTGTTGAAAAGACAGGTTGGGATTTCTCACTAAAACAACCTCATTGTCACGATCAGAGGCAAAGAGTTTTCTAAAGAGACTAAATTCTGAGGACCCTGTGCAGCGCCCGTTAGGGGAGATTAAGACAGAGAAGGGGTTTTCATATGTCTCTCCATGTATATAGGAATTTCTCGCCATGTTGCAGAAAGAGAATATTAATTATAATGTTCACTGTCTATTTTTCTAGTTGAATAGTTAGTGGATATTCAGTACCTAGTGTTACGGATGGTTCACAATAATTAATTGATAACATAAGGTCGAAGAATAAAGATAATTTCACAAATGTGTTGCTTGTCATTGAAAGGATTTTATTAATATTCACTTTGTTAGCTTAAAAAGTTGCTTAATATTTTTGTGCATGCTGTGATCTCTTAAGTGAAGGAGTACACCAACCTGACACCTAAATACTTATTATATAACATGTAAAGTGTATATCCTTTGTTGGAGATCAGTCGAGTTAGTTACACCATTTATAACTCTAGAACGGCTGGACCAATTTACATAATTTTTAATTGGTTTGATTTATCTCCGTCCCGAATAAATATTAAATCATCGGAAAAATTTACGATCTTTATTTATTTTTTTATTCATTTCCCTATACTTTTTTCGAACACACAGCGCCATCTCTGATGCATGACAGAATACAGGGCAGGTTTAAAATAAAAAAATAAAGGAAGGGTAGGTAGGTTAGGGTAGGTAGGTAGGTAGCCAGTTGATAGGCGCGAAGCCGCGGGCTCATCTAGTATATAAATAAATAAAACGGAGTTTTGTGTGCTCTAAGGGTTATGGCTAATGTCTACACCTGTAAAAACTTCTCAAATCCAAGGTATCAAGGCCACATAGCACTACAGGCTTTTATTAATATCATCTGATCGTATGATTTCGAATCTAACTATAATTCCTCACATTCCAGGCAAGGAGACATATCGTCTTTGGAAGCTGATGCCATCACAAACACTACTGATGAGACCCTGACGGAATGCAACGGCGTCAACGAGCGCATCCTTCAGGTCGCGGGTCCTGAGCTCAAGGAGGAGATCATTACTAGGGGATATGGTACGGAAATTATCACTTTATTGACTCCTATAGGCTTGAACTACACAATGATAGGTCATTCTGTGGTTAAAGTATGGTGTGGTTAGTTAACATTGTCAGATAGGAAGGTGCTCTGTGGTAAGATGAAGACAGTCGCCAACGACCTTAAGGAAACAAAACGCGCACTCGTTTCACACCCACGCGAGCCTAAATTCAGTATCTTTTTATACTTTCCTAATATTCTATGACTTTAATAAAAACGTTACACCCAAATGTAGATAATTAAATTGTCTTTGAGAGGGTGAAAACTCCATTAAAATACGCCCGGCGGTTTTGGTGGGATTGTAGTTTTTTGTCCGTGTTAGACATAACTTTAAAAATCAATTTCACTATGTTATACGAATAAAATTCACAGATCAAATTTTAAGAAAATTCTAATGTAAAATATTTTTTTCCATAAAAATATAGCTAATACGTGATTCGCATTTTAAAATCAGCTGCTGAGACTGGTATCGAGCCGACACCGATTAGGCTGGCAGGCGATCCAACATAGTTGAGAAAAGCCTAAGCAAATGAAGAGCCAGTCAGTAAGGCATCCCCTAATATATTTCAACGGCATTCAGCCCCGCTTTCAGCGGAGTGATGGCCCACGATTTGTTGGACTTTTTTAAGTATAGTCACATATGTAGCGATTTTAACGCATTCCGTAATCTATATACATAAAAGGCAATGTCCCGACTGACATATCCACGATTAGCCTAAACCACTAATGAGAAACTTTGAAATTTTGAGAGAATATTGATTTTATACTGTAGGTGCCATTTAAGAAAGGATTTTTCGAATGGGGTGAAATATGGGATGAAAGTTTGTATGGTTATTTTAATTTACTGTAAGACCGTCTGGGGGCTCATTTAGAATTTCCCCAACTGACCAGGATACCAGAATCCTGAAGTAAATGAAATGCTGGCTGGAATGACTCAAACTACGTAAAGACGTATATGCGGGGATGGAATCAAGTGTGGTAAAGACTCTCCAAATACCAGTCAATCAGAATCATGAAGAAGTAGAAAATCACAAAACCTATATTAACCAGAGCGAAGCCGGGATAGGCAGCTAGTGGATTTATAAAGATGAGTTTTGATTCACATGAACTTTAGTTGTCTGTGTGTTAGACTAGCGATAAGTAGCGCCATCTATTGATAACAATGTGAAACATAGAAACTTGTAATGCTCGATTCTTAGCGAGGTCGATGAATGAATGTGGTTTTATAATTAAAATTGATAAAGCAATTACGGCATGCATTAAATGCGTAGATAAAAACACCGGCCGAGAGGGTATTAACCTATTTATAAAGGAATTTCTTTCTCATCTGTGATTTTTTCTGACTACAAAAATGAGGTGGTTCTCATCTCGAGTGTATTATTTTTAATTGTGTGTTACCTCAAAACTAAGTAAACCGATATGAATGATTCTTTTTTATTTGAAAGCTGGCGCTTCTCATGTGGTCCCATTTAAATTTGGAGAAGAACTGCCGAGATATATAACAGAAATCTTCAATAAATAACGGCATATCTCTCGGGATTGCTGCAATCCATCCTGCAATCGCATGTTTGTTTATGCTTAACATCACTTGGGCGCGGGATACGCAGAATATTTGTGTAGGTACTGTTCACCCTGGTACACTCTTATTACACCGGTTATGTTCAAGTTTTATGTTAAATTCGGGTTATCTATTCTGGTATAACTTCATGCATTACAGGTACCTTACTATAGAACTTGCACTTTTTAGTTGTACCACAACTAAAAAGTGACAAATAAAAACGTTTTTGCAAAAAAATATGTAGAACCGACTTCCAAAAAAGACACTACAAAGTTAAAAAACGTAGAAACAAAAAGAGAAACGCCGACTTCCGAAAAGAAAGTTAATTTATTTTTCGCTTTGCAGTGTTTTTTTTTGAAGTCGGTTTATTTATTTTTCAACACACTTGCTCATAAAGTGGTTCTAATTTCACCGCAATTAGACACATAATGACACCTATTATCAAACTGTGACTTTTTCATTACTATTATTCACAAGTGAGATAAAGAGTTTTTTTTTTATTTATTGGTTGAGTTGCTTTGTTCTTAAAAAAGTTTCGTTACAAAAAAGATCGTGCTCAATAGTACAAATGCAACACATTTCATGCAACTTCGTATTTAAATAGATAATTTTAACTTGTTCGTGTTTAATAAATAAAACTTTCACTGAAATATAACTTTTGTTTTTGTGTGTAATAAACAAAACTTGAAATTCCCCATTTTGTACGTGGCTAAAACGCTTGCCGCGAAAAGCCAAAAAAAAGATCTTTATTTATAGTCTATGGCCGATCGCCATTGTTAGATGCGCGCGCATAGGAAAACTGATTAATTTTGCCCGCCATTGCGAAAAATAATTCACAACTTGTTTTCACTGTTGGAAATGATTTTTTTGTATTATTTTCTTCACAAGTATGTTGAAAAACGTCGTATGATACACGTGTGTATTGATGATTACCGTCCTCGGCTCTCTTAAGACCCTCACCTAACGGCTCGGGTCTCAATGGCGCCTCAGCGGTAATCACCAACATTACACACTTGTACCATAATGTACTATTTATAAATACCAGCCTGGTAACCTTGCAAGCCCGGGTTCTATTTTGAAATAAGATCCGTCGATCAAAAATAATATTTTTAATAATTTTATTTCTTTATTAAAACTTATACACAAGTTAAATACCTCAAGACTTTTGCTTATGTTTTAAGCTACAGTACGGCACCTGTTACGGTCATAGTCCTTTTGCTTCGTTTACGTTATAAACATCACTGCACAACGGTGGTCTTATTGCTTTAGGCATTTTCTACATGTCGTATTTCAGTAGGTCTAGTCGTCGTAAGTGCTACTGCCGAGCATGAGGTTTTGAGCTCGTTTCCCTCTCAGGCAAATCTGGAATTTTTCGGTACCAGCCCGCAGTCGGTCGGAGTCCGGTTGATGGCAATAGGGTCGCCCCCTAATACATGGGACTTAAACATAACTGGTAAAATGTGGATGTAAACTATACCTAGTATAGCTGCATCTCTGCTTACCTAACTTTTCGGGGAACACAGGAGTGATGTTATGTTTTCTTTATGATTTCAGACAAAACTATAAGTATCCTACTTCCTGGGTAGTAGGATACTTATAGTTTTGTCTAATGGGTCTAACCGCGACACTAATGTGCAGGTTGTGTGGGGAACATACGGAACGCATGCTGCACCTTCTATGCACATGTGGCTGGTAAGCGAATGAGTCTCCTAGGGGTAGCTTATCCAAGACCAGAAGACTAAAGGCTCATATCTCCTAGTATCGTTGTAAAACTCATGAAAAGAGTTTTAACGAGACTGGGGAGGAGTAGGTTATATACGGGACCACATAAGATTCCAACGGGTCGAAGTGTCCGAGTTATTTCTCGGCCCATCCACAAGATAAAAAGATCCTACTTCCTACTAATATTATAAAGGCAAAAGTTTGTGAGTGTGGAAGAGTGTTTATATCGTACATAGTCTGATCGCAATAATTCTCAAACTACCCTAGAATAAAAACAACTTTTTAATATTAAACGCTAATTGCAATCCGTCTATTAAGTTCAGCTGCTCATGGCATAGTGGTTTACACCAAATGATTACACACATATCGTTTATAAAAACACTAACATATATCTATTTACCTGTATATTTAACACGCAAAGTTCAGGCAAAGGCAACTCCTAGTTGTCTGGCATTTTGCTGAATAGGACCTATTTGGCACAGATTAAGTTTCCTTTTATTTGTAGCTACATTGTGAGTGCCAAATAAACTAGTTTTCTTTCGTTCTTTTATATGTTTCTTACTCTTTCACGCAAAAACTACTGAACGGATCTGGATGGGCACCGAGATAGATTATAGTCTGGAATAGCAAATAGGATACTTTTTAACCCAAGAATATTCTCCCTTGAGATAGTTTTCGACATTCAGGCGGGAGAAGCTACTGGCAGAAGCTAGTAAAGAAAATAAAGTAAAATCTACTTAAGGGCCTACAACCGCTTTAATACCGTAAAACGGTAACTTTCTAAAGCGTACTCCTTAGTAACGGCTAGGTTAAAAGGTTTGAAATAAATATATATTTATTATTGTTTCCTGTACATTATTTGTGAAACATGGTTTTTTCTTATAACAAATAGTTTTGCTTTAAAATAATTATTAACAACACGATATTTTTTGACTACCTACTTTTGGATACTCCGAAACGACTTAAATGTTTAAAAATATTTGTACACAGAAAATTTTATGGCTTCATAACTGAATTAGGATAATGTTAATATAAGAATATTTTGCAAACAAAACTGTCCAAAAGGAGGTTCAATATTGATATTCTGGTTCCGAGCGGGCGCACGGCCAGTACTGCGCTAACATTGGGGAATAAATACGCGTTAATGCTAGGGCATTTTCTACTGGTAAAATTTTAGAGATTTTAGCCCAGAACTAAACCTATTCCGTTGTGCCCTTCTTCCAGAGTGCCGCACAGGCGAGGTGGTGCTCACCCCCGGGTTTGGGCTGCGCTGCCGCCACCTCATCCACACCGTCAGCCCCAAGTACGTCGCCAAGTACCACACCGCAGCCGACACCTCTCTGCATAACTGTTACAGGTAAATATAGAAAGAAAGAAATAACAAAAAAAATATATTTGTGACTCACAATAGTTACTACAGAAAAAGAAAAGAGAAAAAAAATAAAAACTGGCCAAGTGACTTCGCACATTTAGGGTTCCGTACCAAATGTAGATATATTGGTATTTGTTAATAAAATATACGTAAAAATAAACATTATCACCAAATTTCAAGGGAGGTTAAAAAAGTCTTCGGGTCAACATTTTGTGATAAGTGAGTGACAGCAATAGAGTTCCGTTTGGACCCTTCGGATACGGAACCCTAAAAATTAAAAAGAAAATACCCAGTGCGAGGCCAAAAAGAAAATACAGAAAAAATAAAGTTATTTTTCACTTTGTTGTTTTGTATTTGGAAGTCGGTAGTATTTTTTTGCAAAAAGTTTTTTTTTTCACTTGGTGCCATAAAAAAAATTGTTAATAATGATGAACCTACAAATATTGCGTTGTTTAGTATCAACCTATGTTACAAGAGCACCACACTAATGCTATATAATAATAATACTACCTCGTGATGGTTGGAACTGGGGTCTGAACGAAAAAAGGTTCCAGTCTGTACTCGGGAGTGTGGATCACTGATACCGATACCTTGACACCTTGTCTGATTTATTCGTAGATATAGTGATCACACCATAGAACACGTGTAATAGTAGTTACAAAAAATACTTAATCCAAGACACATATATTATGGGCGGCAAATCTTAACATCGTGATTTGGAAATCGATAGAAATTTGGCAACACTATCTAGTGACGAATAGACGCACAAATTTACATTACGATCGCGGTGTTTTCCAATATACTTGCTGTGCGGCTAAACACAATAACTATTGCATACTACTAAATAATAATAATACACAAAAGAACTATAAAAATAGACGTGACGTCACACAAGTCCTGCGTCGCGCAAGCAAAGCTACCCGCTACCGTAAACACGGGTGGTATGGTATTGGTATTAGAGTGTGTTATGTCTATTTAGTTATTGTCGTACATTAAACCAAATAGACCTAATATGCTTTTGGTCTGAGTATCCTCCCTTTTCAATGCAGGAAGCGGAACTTTCACCCTGTTTTCCAGTCCTCTATAGGCTAAGGGCATCTTCGTACACAGATAGGAAAGAGCATCAATTTTAAGACTTTTTCAACGGGTGAGGGTATTTTTGTTTTCCGTCATAGTAAATAAACAAGCCGTTGCCTACTTGCCAACCATTAATTGCATCGTTAACTCTAGTTTACATAACTGCCATTAAAAATATGAAAAAGCATAAGAAACAGACATAAATAATTGACAAAATATTAAAAAAAACCATACAAGTGCGTGTCGGACTTCGTAAATTTAAGGTTCCGTACCAAACCGCAATCAAGTTGGTTTTAATAGGAAAAACTGACTTTGGTGGCTTCTCATTCCTTTGTTTTCCAATATATAAAATACTGTATAAACAAAACCCGCCAAGTGAGAGTCGGACTCGCGCACAAAGGGTTCCGTACTATCATCGCGAAAAACGGCAAAAAAATCACGTTTGTTGTATGGGAGCCCTCCTTAAATATTTATACTATTCTGTTTTTAGTATTTGTTGTTATAGCGGCTAAATAAATACAATAAATTTCAACTGTCTAGCTATCACGGTTCATGAGATACAGCCTGGTGATAGACAGACAGACGGATCGCGGAGTCTTAGTAATAGGGTCCCGTTTTTACCCTTTGGGTAAGGAACCCTAAAAAATTGTATTTATCCACTCACCGAGTTCTAAACAACGATATTCGATGGGGAAGGAAACATTATTTTTCTTGGGTCTCCATTTAGCTGAATTTAAAAATAATTTAAAATATTATTTAAAACAAATTACAATTTTTATGGCTTTGGGTCAACAAGATGCTTTTACTGTGATAATTTTAAGACTGCAGCTCTTTTTTTTTGGCTGTAAACCCTGTGTGACAGACGAAGGACAGACAGACAGACGGACAGACAGACACGTGAGTAACAACATAGAGCTCCGTTTGGACCCTTCAGGTACGGAACCCTAAAAACTAGCTTCTGCCCGCGGCTTCACACGCGTAAAAATTGTTTTATCATCCCAAGGGAACACACTACCGAAGATAACTGTCCTATGTCCTTCCCAGGCTTTCAAACTACATATCGCTATACCAAACTTCACCTAAATCAGTTTAGCCGTATAATCGTGAAAGTAACAAACAACCAAAGTTACCTTCACATTTATAATATTAGTTTGGATATAGTATAATGTTGGCTTAGTTGTATAATAATGCCCTGTGTACCGCTACAAACGAACTCCAAAACTTTTCGTGACGTCACACAAGTCCTGCATCGCGCAAGCAAATTTATCCGCTAGCGTAAACACGGGTGTACAGTAGCGGTATGTTGAGTGTGTTAGGTCTATTTGGGTTATTGTCATATACATTAAACCAAATAGATTTAATACGATTTTAGTCTGAGGATCCTCCTTTTTTACCCGACTGCAGAAGGAGGGTAATGTGTTTATCAGTCTATGTATGTAGGTATGTAAGTATGTATGTATGTATACTTGTTCCTATGTGGCGTTCCAGAGACCAAACGCGTTGGCCGATTTTGATGATTCTTACGTAAATCAATGCGTCTTAACCCTGCGAGTGTCACTGGCTACATCAAAATTGAAAAATTGTAAAATGGCGGCTTATGGGCACCATATTGTAAAGGCCCAATATTTTTTTTCCACCCAATCCCATCGTTTGGGGTATCAGATTATAGGGTTTTAAGAGGCGATTTCAAATATATGCAACACTTCTATGTTTAAATGTACCTTATTCGAATAAAATGTTAACTAAAAACTGTTAAATAATAGTACATTATGGTACAAGTGTGTAACGTTGGTGATTACCGCTGAGGCGCCATTGAGACCCGAGCCGTTAGGTGAGGGTCTTAAGAGAGCCGAGGACGGTAATCATCAATACACACGTGTATCATACGACGTTTTTCAACACACTTGAGAATAAAATAATACTAAAAAATCATTTCCAACAGTGAAAACGAGTTGTGAATGTTTTTTCGCAATGGCGGGCAAAATTAATCAGTTTTCCTATACGCGCGTTACAACAATGGCGATCGGCCATAGACTAAAATAATGAGTTATCTTTTTTTTGGCTTTTCGCGGATAGCGTTTTAGCCACGTACAAAATGGGGAATTTCAAGTTTTCTTTATTACAGACAAAAACAAAAGTTATATTTAAGTGAAAGATTTATTTATTAAACACGTACAAGTTGAAATTATGTATTTAAATACGAAGTTGCATGAAATGTGTTGCATTTGTACTCTTGAGCACGATCTTTTTTGTATCGAAACTTTTTTAAGAACAAAGCAACTCAACCAATAAATTAAAAAAAAAAACTCTTTATCTCACTTGTGAATAATAGTAATGAAAAAGTCACAGTTTGATAACAGGTGTCATTATGTGCCTAATTGTGGTGAAAATAGAGCCACTTTATGAGCAAGTGTGTTGAAAAAAAAATTAATTCAAAACACCCGACTGCTTAAAAAGCGAACTAAAAAGACGTAAACAAGATAAAAAACATGCTGTGCAGTCGGAGGATACATCTGGTTTTGGTGAGCCAGCGCGCGAATATGTATCCTCCGACTGCACAGCATGTTTTTTTTCTTGTTTACGTCTTTTTAGTTCGCAGTCGGGTGTTTTGATTTTATGAATTATTATTTTTTACAATGAAGGAAGCGATCAACCTGTTTTGCAGGTCTGTATAGGCTGCAAGACATCTTCTTATACAGCAAAGGAACTAGTCATCAATATTCAAACTTGTTCAACGGGTGAGGGTATTTTTGTTTTCTTTTATCGTAATTATACAAGTCGATGGTAACTTACTTGCTAATATTTGAAACCTTGGGTCCACTAACTCTATAATTCTGACATTATATTTCTGACATTAAAAAAGTGTGCTAGGTCTAGTGGGTAACTGTATACGACAATAAACCCAATAGACCTTACACACGCAACAAACTGCTACCGTATACTCGTGTTTGCGTTAGCGGATAACTTTGCTTGCGCGATGCAGGATTCCAAATAATTATTTATTTGTAAAATCATAGGTACAATATAATAAGATCTAAGTCTAATGTCAGGATCGCTATGTTTAACCTAATAAGGTTCCTTAATCCTGCATCGCGCAAGCAAAGTTATCCGCTAACGCAAACACGAGTATGGCATAAATATAGTATTGGCATGTAAAATTTTGGATACATATAATTTAATTTTTTTTATGCATTGTATTATTTAAATTAATACCTATTCAATCAAATTAGAAATTTATTTAATCGGACATTCATTTGACTGACGTCACGACTCTTTTTGTAAAATATGTACAATCATAAAATCATTTTAACAAAAAAAGTAAACAGACTTCCGATTTTAAACAAAAAATTACAAAGCGAAAAATTACGTTCTTTTCCGAAGGAAAAAAGATATGATATAAGTCTTCCACAAAAAAATAAATCGACTTCAAAAGCAAAACCACCAAAAAGTGCAAAATAACATTAGGTTATGAAGTCGGTGTCTTTGTTACCTATTGTTTTTCGTTTCTCGGCTTTCTAATGTTTTGTTTAGGAAATCGGTTTAATTTTTTTGTTACAAAGTTTTATATTTTTTTTTAGTTTTGGTACCGCAAATAACCATGAAAATCATTTATAGCCAAAGTACGTCTCATGACAATTTCATGCTCAATAAGCCCAAACACGACTTGGATACATTGTTTTATTTCGGAGTTCCAGTGCGGATTTATCATCAGATCGGTTTGATGGTACCATTTTCAACAGTACCATTTATTTATAAGTAGTATTTGCTTCATCGGTTAACTTTCCAGTGGCCATCTTGTGGGCTTCTTAATGAAGAAACTAGAACTAATGAGTTCTACTTCTCCAAATGATTGATTGCATTGTTGATGAAAATACTAAAATCGCTGTATGTATGCCTAAATTATTTGAGGAGTTTCCTCGACTTCCATGGAATCCCATTATCAGATCCTGACCTAATGACCATGGGACCACCTAGAAACCCTTTAAAACAAAATAATAATTTTCCAATTCGGTGCAGGCGTCTTTGAGTAATCGAAGAACATACATAAAAAAAGATTCCGTCGAATTGAGAATCTCTTTAGGTTTCTTTGAAGTCCGTAGTCATGAGAAAGAAGGTACTACTTGGTCAATTTTGTTTTTAAAATCCATTTTTTTTTTTAATTATTAGTAGTATATTCAAAACTAACTTAAGCGGCTTCACCGGGCAGTCGGCAATCATCTCAATATTTCCAGGATTAAAACTATCCTATGTCCTTCAAAGAACAATCTTTGTCATTATTTTTTATTTTTTCCCGTCTTTTATAACTTAATTTAAGTAATTAATACTAGTATTTGTTTGCTGTCTTTGTATTAGTACTTGTTTTAGTTATTGTAGGTACTTAATTTGAGTAAACGGGGATTGTACATAAAAAAGTAAAGATTCCGTCGAATTGAGAACCTCCTCAGTTTTTTGAAGTCGTTTAAAATCATAGTCATGACAAAAAAGGTAGGTATCTACTATATTTTTATTTTTTCAAATTCAAATGAATTTATTTATTTTTTATTTTATTAGAGAATGATTCAAAATATAAAAAATTGAGTGGATAATATAATATGTTTTAATTATACCCTGTGTTCCGCCACAAATGAACTACAAAAATGTGATGTGACGTGACGTCACACATCCTGCGTCACGCAAGCAAAGTTATCCGCTTCCGTAAACACAAGTATATGCTAGCGGTATGTTGAGTGTGTTGAGTCTAGTGTTCAATTGTCGTATACAGTTGAACGCTAAACTGAGCATACTTTTGGTTGAAAGTTCTGCAATTACACCCTGTTTTGCAGTTCTTTGCTTCAAGATATCTACTTATACAGTAAAAGAACAAACACCAATTTTCAGACTCGATCAACGAGTGATGAGAGGGTATTTTTGTTTTCTTCTTCATAATTAAAAAAGTTTTTGGTTACCTTATTGCTAACTAGTAATAGAACCCTCGAGTGTTTCTGTAAATTAAGGACACATTTTACGATTTAAAAAGGTTTATCCAAAATCATGTTCGGAAATGACGTTGTTGACGATGTTCCCTATTTAATTAATATACGGTCAATTGTTAACGCCTGATTGAAGCTACACATTAGGATTACCTACCTTGAGATAGCAAAATAATATCAGGCGCTTAGTAACTTCATTATCATCATCATTTCAGCCGAAAGACGTCCACTGCTGGACATAGGCCAAGTGTCAAGTTACCTACCTGAGACTATGTCACCGGATTATTGCAAACACCGTAAGACTGTTAAATCTTGCAAGATTATAATATCTCGATATATTGTGACACAATAATTTCAAATACAATAAAATCTCATTCATATTCGATAGTTTCCAATAAGTCTGAAATAGCCAAGTCAGAGGCCTGTGAGGTCCCCAGAGGCGGATTAATTAACTCTGACACCAGAGTCACATCACATCAGTGGTCACATCCCCACACCAAAAAGAAGAAGAAAGAAGTTTCCAATGTATCCGATGGTTTTTGAGAAAAAAGAGTTTACAATCTCATGCGATTTATTATAAATTAACTGCTTACTAAGTCACTAAGTGATCGAATCAGAAATGAAGACATCCGCAAGAGAACCAAGTTTACCGACTTTGCCCGAAGAATTGCCAAACATAAGTGTCAGTGGGCAGGGCACATTGCTCGCAGAAAAGATGGCCGTTGGGGTCGAAAAGTTCTGAAGTGGCGACCGCGTACCGGAAGACGCAGCGTTGGAAGGCCTCCATCTAGGTGGCTGCGGGAGTCCGGTGGATGCGAAACGCACAGGACCGATCAGTGTTGCGACGCTTGGGTAGGCCTATGTCCAGCAGTGGGCGTCTTTCGGCTATAGTGATGATGATGATGATGATTTATATAAATGTGTTCGGGTCAAATCTCGCAAATGAATTTTAAAGCTGATTAGTTATCCTCCACTGATTAAGATGAAATTCTGCATACACGTTAATTTTGGGTGACATTGCGTTTAGTCTACATATGACAGATTCTACATAAGACAGATTCTACTTAGGACAGATTCTACATATGACAGATTGTACTTAAGAAACATTCTACTTAAGACAGATTCTACATTCGACAGATTTTGAAAACGTGAGACAAGTAAGGAACATTGTGGCATCAAAAATAATACTGTTATTAAGAATCACTATATTTATTGATAAGCATATTTTGTTTTTATACCTAGTATTAAATGTTTATATTTATAGTAACTAATATTTGAATCTGTCCTAAGTAGAATCTGTCATAAGTAGAATCTGTCCTAAGTAGAATCTGTCATATGTAGAATCTGTCGAATGTAGACCAAACGAATGCAAAGTAGCTAAGTAACGTCATTCTAAATCTATGGTGGACGGCCCTAGATGACTAGGTTTTTTGTGTCCAGTCATGATATGGGTATCAAATGAAAGATTTTTTAATGAATATTTTGTCCTATTGTGTTGTGTCTGTGTCCAATAAATGTATTTCTAACATATTTATATTTAAAGAATCTCTTCACCTCTATTACAGGAACGTGCTGTGCAAGGCGGCGGAAGTGGGCGCGCGGTCGCTGGCGCTCTGTCTGATCTCTGCGCCGCACACACAGTTCCCGCCTGACTTAGCTGCTCATGTGGCTCTGCGTTAGTATGCTATTGTCTTTATTTGTTTTAGTACTACGGGTGGTGGAAAGGCCAAGGACCAAACTGAAAGACCTCTTTTGTATACTAAATGACACAAGTTACCGTTTACGTTAACGCGATCGAGTACTTTGAAAACTCGCATAAGGGCTTTGATAGTGTTATTTCAAGTTTCTTTCTCTCAATTTGGTCACGGCTGCAGAGTTCTATAGCTATGATCCATAGATAGTGATCTGTCTATCAATTGGGCTGTCTGTTTGTTTACCATGACCATAAAACAGTTAATTCAAATGAGAGATTCTTAAACATCAGTGACAAATTATGTTTCCTATGGCTACAATGACCAGTCTGTATTTTGGTGGAAATATGTGTAGCTCTGACCAAATTGAAAGGAATGATGCGCGATGAAATTATTTTACGACCAATTCTATCAAATATTTTTGTATAGAGGTACTCGTTGTAAAACTCGCAAGCATATTTGCATGATTTCATAATTATTATTGAAGCAATTGATGCGTTCAGTCGCGATCCGTATCACGCTTCAGTGTGTCACACTTGACAGTGTGTGTAAGTGTCTTACTTGAATGTTGGAGATAACATAAAGCTGGGAACAACCCAACTACACTAAAACTAAACTAACCCAACTAGTACACAAGCGCTATAAGGAGCTGCACAGTAGGCGGATAAAAGATTTTCATAACGGCCTCGGCTCCATTAGTAAGAAATATAGTGGTTCTATAAGCGGCTACAGATCTATTGTAGCGCCAAATAGGCCCATATTATACAGCTTACAGGCTCTAGTAGGTGTCTACAGTGGTCATAAATATAAGTTATAATGGCTCTACAGAAGTTGTTCAAATGCGATGGTTAACACCATGAGATTTCGAAAAAGCTCTTGACGCGCCACTATACCATCTTCACCTTATTTCGGCGCTCCTGTATCGTCATATTAAATGTCAACGCTTTAAAGAGTAATATGGTAGGTTTAATATGGTGTCAGCTAAATAAATTTAATAAAATTAATCCTAAGTACACTTAGTTGTCACTAGGAAACATTAATACGGATTGTATTAATAAAATAACTACGGTGACTCTAACATTGTTTTATTTCTTTGTGTACGTGAAATATCAGTGCGAGTACCAGTTTGCTGTCAATATATATGTATATTGTCGTCAAAATTTTAACGCGCCCTCATAATATCCTATCCATAAATTATATTGATATGTTGGTTATGAAATTGTATTTTAACATAAATCAGACTGAAGGTTACACATAGTTTAATTAGGGCCACAGGCAAAAAATGCTGACTTTAATTTGCCAAAAGTTGCCAGTGTATCCATAAACACGATCTCCAAAATGTCGTGATAACCTTAAAAAAATACGTTTACTTAGTAGTTATAGTTTTTCCACCATTGGCCGATTAACACAAAGATGTACGTACAGCTTTACATCACATTTCCGCTGTATAAATCTCTAATATAGCGTTTTTTGTTAAGTTTTGTTTCTCCGTTATAGAGGTATAAGAGTTACAAGAGCTAGCGTAAATACTATTAAAATACTTAAAGTGCTATAAAACTATTCTGCACTCCCATTGCTGTATAAAATCTTTCGTATTCCTTACACTACTATTTGCCGTACAGTGGCCTAATAATTATCTCATATAGCGCTCAAAGCGCTATTCAGGAGCTCTATTATAGATTAGTAATACACCAGCCGTAGAAATCTCCGTTATTGAACCTAAGGCTTTAGAAAATGCCTCCCTACACCCTTGAGCGCTAAAAGCAACTTATAACTCCTTTTAAACCCCTTTATCTATTAAAGTACTCTTTAACATCTCACGGTGGTATAAAAGGCTCCCTTAACTCAATTGTACTTCTTATTGCTGTCTACCGACGCTATTGCATGCTCTTTTATCACTATAAGATTTATTTTTGCTACTAAACGACTACTGTAGCACCTAGGTGTTAAAGGGTTTTTAAATATACTACTGTACATCTTAAGGAAAATTTTACAGCACTTGAACGACTCCTATACAACTACCATGCTGTATAATGCCTGTATAAGCAACTTGTGTGCTAGTTGTGAAATTATCGGACGCGGCTGACGGACGCGAATGACAGCTGCGACTTAAAGAGTATCTAGGTAATGAATGTACATTACATTGTGTAAACTATCGCACGTCAGTCGCGGACGTGACCTTGAGCGTTCGGAAGTCCGATAGAGATCTGGCCCGCTGGATGTTTGTGTCAGTCGAAAACGTCCGCGGACGGTGTGCACGTGGTGCCAGACACGTCCCGGTGTCAGACCAACTCAGACTACACGATATCTCGCACGTGCTTGCGAGGTTATAAATAAAAATTTAAAAAGACTTTTCGAATGTGTTCGCAGCAGATAATTGCGTCCTCACTTTCACTACTCGACATGTTTCTACGTACTTTAACATAATATTCGTTGAATAAGCTATGTCTATGGAATAAGCGCTCGGACGCGTCCGCAAGCCGCCTCCCAAGCGACTATGCACACATATCAGTCGCGGCTGTAAGTCGCGTCCGTCAGCCGCATGCGATAATTTGTTCCCAGCTTAATCCAAACGGAATTTTCCCCGCAGGCACGATCCGCCGCCACTTAGAGCAGCACCGCCTGCCGTCGCTGGTGATCCTGGCGTCGTCGTGCGGGCCGGACGTGGCGCTGCTGGCCGCACTCGCGCCGCTGTACTTCCCGCGCTCGGCGCGCGAGGCGGACGCGGCGCGCTGGCGCCTGCCCGACGAGCCCGCCACGCATGACCGGAGGATACGCATCATACACAACCCGCATTCCCATAACTCTGATACAGGTAGGATTGTTATTAGCTGCTGGCCGCACTCACGCCGCTGTCCTTCCCGCGATCGGCGTGCGAGGCGGACAATACTAAATCAAAATCGGTTCACCCGTTTGGACGCTATGGTGCCACAGACATACACACAAATACCCTGATACACAGCAACACACGTCAAACTTATAACACCCCTCTTTTTCCGTCGGGGGTTAAAAAGACACTGTTATTGTCATCCCAACTGAGTATGTCCACTATCCGTTCTGGTTGCCACAATAGTAGCTACGGAAAATAGAAGCGATGATTTGTAACCTACTTAGATAACCTAACTATCATACACAACCCGCATTCCCATAATTTGACACAGGTAGTTTAAATGTGAGTTAAAGAGACACTACTAATGTTTGCTCGAAGAGAGTCCTATTTTCATAACCCAATGTCATTTGCAGAAAACATTGGGCAAAAAACCAAAAAATCTTAAAGCAAAAGTAAGCTAGAATGCAAAAGCAGATGAAATGGGACACCCCAACTGGGATGGGTTAGGTTAATTTATCATAGCACTGCCAAGTTACAAGATCTTGTGATAACTAAATCATTTATTATGTCATGTCAATAGTGGTTCATGCTTCTATCCGCGCGATTAAACACGCTATCCGCGCAATCCGCGCTACTATTTGCGCAATCCGCGCTACTATTTGCGCAATCCGCGCTACTATTTGCGCAATCCGCGCTACTATTTGCGCAATCCGCGCTACCATCCGCGCAATCCACGCTAATACTCGCGCTAACTCCGCTGTACGGCCACCGCTCGGCGCTCGCTGGCGGCTGCTCGACGAGCCTGCCATACGTGACCGGAGGATATGCATCATACATAACCCGCACTCGCACAACTCTCTCAACTCTGATACAGGTGGAATTGTGGTAGACTAAAGAAGACCCTGCTATGTTTGCTCCAAGAGAGTGGTTTCGCTGTCAGTACCACGGGTAACACGCATTTATTTTACGGCATCTTTACTCTTTTAAACGTCGCGACATCTCTACAATGGGGTGTAGCGCGTGGCCTCTAAAACTAATCCATTCTACACACTCACATTACGTTCGAACTTTATTCGTTCTTCATACTCATATTTTCACACAATTCACCCACACATCCCCTACATACACCTTACACACACCCAACATCACATATGCTCACTTCTCCTAATCTGTGATATTATACAAGTAGAATTTATACATACATAAACTCACGCCTTTTTCCAATGGGGGTAGGCAGAAACTACAGAACGCCACCTGCTACGACCCTTACATACTTCTTTTGCTTCACTCACGTTCATACATCTAGTCATACACAGAATTTATATTTATTTTTTATTAATATATTACCCTGTACGGGTAAGGTACATTTAAATGATAAACTGATTTAATTGCAAATAATGTATTGATATAAACACCCGAAAAACTGATATATGATCGACCCGCGGCGAATGAGTCAACCCAACAACGATGCTATGCAACTACTACTTTTACTCTAATGTGTGATTTTTATTCATTCGCTGCGCGTCGATGTCAGCATAAAAATGATACTATTGATATGTACGGGTTTGCTCGTACATGCTCCCCGAGGAAAAGATATAAAGACATGATTTGATATTAATCTAATTTCTTAGTGTCTCTATGTTAACACACTGTTCACAAATTTGAAATGCTTGTGTAAGAGCCTAACATAGGGGAGGTGGCTTTATCTAACACTCGCGCACTTGTTACCACCTTCGCCCTTTCATTGTCACACTGGTACACTACACTATCACCAACACACGCACGTTGCGTGGCCGGGCATGCGCCGCCGCCGGGCACGCCAGCTGCTGCGGGCATCGCCGGCGCTGGTGCGGGCTCCACGCGAACACTCCGAGACATGCTGCTACCACGCCGATCGTAGAGTAGATCGCGGTGTAATGGTGAATGTCATGAGATGACAGATTGTCAAATATCAATCCACTCTCTTTCATGATTCTGATTTTTTCCTCAATCGTTTTAAGCTCTCGATCGCTCTCTATGCTGGAGTCGTTCAAGACATCTTGAGGAATAGACACGTTTATAACGTGGTTTATGGATGCAATGACTGGTGAGTATAGGTTAGCACTAATACTAACATCGCTATTTCTTTGTTGATGCGCAATTACTTCAAAATTATCTGATTTGATTATGCAGCCGTAATCTATAGTTATAAGTCCGGAGTGAGTCAGCTGATGCGCGGTAACTTGATCTCCACATACTGTTCGTAGGTTACATTGACCGCAGCAAAAATAGATATAATTGTTGATATGGCTTTCCATCCATAGATTTTTACAGGGATCGACGTTGACTTCACACGCTGATGACTTTGATTGGCAGAAGTCTTTATCTCTGCTTAATTTATAGATAGGAGAATGAATATAGCACAGATGTATATTTGTCACTAGACATGAATCTATGATATTTTCTGTTATCATAATGTATGCATCCTTTTTCAGGTTCACAGCTATGAAATCTGACACTGGTTTAATTGAAAGCATTGTGTCGTTGGGTTTCTCTGTAGGAATTGGTATAAGCTTGAATATTTCATAGGTGTCCCTGCTAATCAAGGGTATTTGTACTTCAAATATTGAGTAATTTTTAAGCATTCTTGCTTTGACCCGTAGAAGTTTAAAAAGTTGTGCAAGATCTGCATGAATGTTTTCTACAGGTAACGTGACGTCATTAGACAAATGACTAGCAATAATGCTCAGCTGATCCTGTAATTGTTCTGCTGTTATTAAATGTGGATTAAATCGACCATGATAGATGTCTGTGATTGTGTCCACTAAAGCATTCTGTAAATCTTTCAAGTCGCATAATAGATTGCTGGCGACCACAGCTCCCATAGAAACTTCACTTACTCTCGAAATGTTTTGAGTTGCAGCCTTTAATACTTCTAATGTATTTTCGATGTTTGCAAACTGCTGATGAATCATTTTATGTTGTTTATGCATTGTAGCCTCCGTCCTCTTTATGAGACTGAATTCTGCTTCTATGACCGAAGTTTGATTTTGCCAATATGATACAATATGCTTCTGATTTTTACGAAGAAGAGTGATATCTTTCTCGTATTGTTCTGCGAATCGAGCGTCCAATACGCCGAAGAGGCCATTTGCTATGTAACCGACACCGTCGATAAGACCTCGCCGCCACCTGTTCGCTTGCTTTGCAAAATGCTGACTAAGTAACATATGATTATTGTAATCGAGTTCATTGTACCCATGACGTAGTTGCAATAATATTATGTCACAATATGTTTGCTCTTGGATCGTACTGCATGTTTGTTCCAGGGCCATTATACTTTTGTTAAGTGCGGTAATTCCTTCCCAATAAGGATCTAAATCGTAATATATGATTAATTTCCAGTCGTCGCGTATGATCTGCACATGCCCGTTAAAAGAATATTCGAATATACGTCCGCACCCAATAAAATGTCTATAGATGTCCACTAATCTAGTCTGTAAATAGATGTCCACTGATGGTAATTACCGCTGAATGTAGGTATTTCTATTTTTGGCGTAGTATGCTCTCTATGTGAAATGGACGACATCTTCTTGTTGATTGCTTTGATAGCAGCATTGTATGTGTTTTCTTATTTGAGGTACATACGATGATACTCTTGATTTCGGTCTCCCAGCTCACTGTCTAAGTCCCAGTGCTGAGTGTCAATCTTCGCCCAGCGAGACATTACCATGCTCAACAGATGATCGAATTCCCATTTCTCCGTTACAGTATCCATGTCGATACTTGAAACAGTATGTTCAAAAGCCTTGAAGTTGGTCATCTGTTTCCTCATCATCTCATCGGTCTTGCTGTTTGATCCCTGAGACTTTAAAGATTGACCCGAAGTTTGCTGTACGGTGCTTGAGGTAGCTAAAGGAGTAGCAGGCTTTAGAAGCGGTGTTGATGGTCTTTCCTCTGTTGGCGGATGATTCTGAATAACCGCTCTGATTTTCTCATATCTCTCCTTCACAGTGTCAAATTGCTTCGAAGTGAAGTAAGTATGCGATCTGGCATATTCGATGCTAGACAATCTTATATGATTCGATTGATACTCTTGCCAGCATGCATCCAAATTCTCTAACCTTCGGTGTATGTAGTCCGAGGTTTTGCGATCGGAGCCATCCTTTTTGAAGTTGGTGTAAACTTGCTCTATCTGATTGAGTAGCTGCTGTTGTTGGGCGAGAACGTCCTCCATTGAAGACATATTGTTGATGGAAATGATAATAAATGAAACGATCTTACTTGATTGTCCAAGCGGGAGCTTTGTTGCTCACGAAATGCGGATCCCTGTTGATCCCTGCTGATTGCTGTTGCTGCTGCTATGTACTGCACTCTTGCTGGCAGTACAAAACACCCTCACTGCTAGTTCGTTTGACGTCACTAGTGAAATACTTTACAGTACTTGATTGCTACACTGTGATGTACACACGCGACATCCGGCTCGAAGGACCAAAAATGTACGGGTAAGGTACATTTAAATGATAAACTGATTTAATTGCAAATAATGTATTGATATAAACACCCGAAAAACTGATATATGATCGACCCGCGGCGAATGAGTCAACCCAACAACGATGCTATGCAACTACTACTTTTACTCTAATGTGTGATTTTTATTCATTCGCTGCGCGTCGATGTCAGCATAAAAATGATACTATTGACATGTACGGGTTTGCTCGTACATACCCAATCCATGGTAGATCGACGCACTTTACAAGTTTTGTTTAAATATAGAAAGTGAATAACAGACCACTGTGTCTTAAGATACAGGTAACCCTAGTTTAAGAGGCAGGGTTCACTAATTGTGTACAGATCTTGTTCATCCAGCACCTGTCTAAGTCTCTTCTACCAACCAGTTGTATTTTTTTTTATTTCATTGGCAGTTATTGAAATTATAAATTTAGTTATTATTATATAGACCATAAAAATTGTAATCTGTAAAGGAGAATGCCCATTTTGTATGGAGAAATGTACTGACCGAAACATTTGCGTGTCCTGATAAAAACACCTTTATTTGATTATATTACCTTAATTAATTACACGTACCAACTTTAGTCAATTTTCATCGCGGGAGTTAAGAGATATTGAACAAAATATGTTCCTTTTCAGGTTATAGTATATTCACAGCAATATGGACTCTATGCCAGCATAATTAAGATTTGCATTCGTTAGACATTTGTTCAAGTGCTGGTAAGACATACAATGTTATTCTTACTTACCGGTGTAGATCCAAGCCCGTAATATGGTCAATATATTATCAGGAATTTAAATGCAAAAATGCAGCATTATATTATGTCTGCGCATATATATATGGTGCCAACATCAAAGAACATTTGAGACACCAACTTCGAGCCGTAGCCATGTCGGAAATCAAAAAAATAAAGTCCTGTCCTATTAAGCACTATTTTCATAAACACACGGCGGTGTTGTATTGATAAGATAAGTGTTAAGTAACCCAACTCGACGCAAAAAAAAACATACAAACAAATCAAATGAAAATACGACTACTGTCACATGACTGTCACTGTCAAATGAAATGTCTGAGTTATAGGCATGTTACCAAACCGGTAATATAATCGATTTCTAAAAACATGATTCATTTGTTATCTTGGTTTGCATTAAACTAGTAAATCAAACCAATTTCAAAATCAATTAGTTCTTAACAATAAAGAGGTGAATCGGTTCGATACAGGAGATCCTTGGATCGATTCAGTGTTTCAGGTAGATTATAAAAAAAACGATGCTTCAATTAATCGATGTCAGATCATGTCAACATGCCTCAACCCTAATATAAATGGCGGAATATGTTTGAGCTGAAAAACGGAAGTTAAATACTTATTAATTCAAGAAAATTAACCCCACTTCTTTCATCTTTTAGAAAAGAAGTCAAAATACTTGAAATATTTTTGTTTAATTTATTCTCCAGAAATGATTGTGACACAATTCTTTTTTTGAAAGTACTGTCAATGGGCATTCTCCTTTATCGTACAAATAAATTTTATTATTATATTAAGTAGGCTTAAACAGATGGACGCTCACCTACTTAAAAGTGAATACCAAACATAAAAAAGTTAGTTCAAAAAATTCGCTTCATAAGCGGGTTTTTGGTTTTACTTTTTTTATTTATACATTTTCCAATTCGGTACATTTAAACATAAAGTATTATATATTTTTGGAATCACCTCTTAAAACCCTTTATTTTAATACCACAAACGACGGGTTCGGAAAAAAATAGGCCCCCACAATATGTCGCCCAAAATCTGTCATTTTTCTATTTTACAGCATAGCATTTTTTTAGCGAAGGTACCTAGTGACACTTGCAGGGTTAAGCCAAACCTATTGACGGAAGATCAGCCAACACGTTTGGTCGCTAGAACGGCTCCGCCGTTCTAGCGTTTATCAGTCTATGTAGACTGATAAACAAATTACCCTCCTTCGGCACTCGGATAAAAAGCGGGCGAAGCGAGGACAGGAATTGGGAATCCTAACTAGGCGATAGATTAGGTTGATTTTTCGTTGGAAGTTATGATACTGATAGGTACACGATCATAACTTTTTATCAGTGCCAAAGGACCAAAACACAAACACACGGCACAATGGACAATACATGTTGGATTTTCATCGCTCGGTTCAGCGCCGAGGGTTGAAAATCTACAGTAATACTTACGATGCACGTCGTCGATTACAACGACACGTTGCTGGGTCGAATGTGAATCTGTTTTAGCCCATAGTCGGCCAATGAGCTGCCCAAGCAGTAGCAGAACCTATGTAGATTTTGTTATCCTAGAGACAATTATTGTTTCACTACACTAGTGCCTGCTACCTGGACCTAATGCTAGTGGACTGCAGACTTTTCGGACGCCAATGTGCTTATTCAGTATGATGCTAAAATTAACCCACATCACCAGAGAGTGATAGTTAGTCTTAAATACTATACTTCAGCCCCCTTATTAATAAACACGAAATAAAGTTAAACCAGGAATAACAAAGGAATAACCATACATTTTCATAGGTTTATACTTGGTATAACTTTATTCTGTGTTTATTAATAAGGGGGCAGTTGTTTACTCTCCTTTCGTAAAATAAGCAAGCTCCACCATCGATAACTCTTGTGTCTATTTCCTATGCCTCATGAACCACCAGACAGACACCAGAGGTGGACACATCCTCACACGAAAAGAGAAAGAGAGATCCCTCATGGAAATCATGTAGCCGAATTATAATAGGAAGTAACCTACGAGATATTGTTAATAAATGTTATTACACCGAAATGAATCACATCATAAACGACGTACCAAAGATAACAATAGATAAAGATTAATGAACCGTAATTACAAGGGTGGCACTTATTTACACAAGATAAGGATTCAATGCGTAGTCGGAAGTAAGTCTGCAAAACAATTAAACAAAAGACAAACAATCTGCAAGCTTTCGCAGAATTAACAGCAAACGTGAGAAAGAAATAAAAGGTCAAATCTGAGATACCAAGTCATAACATGCAATTTTTGGAAACCATCTGATAACCTAATTGCCGTTCAAAAACATTTCATCCCAACTGGTTAGACTATACTAAATATGTGTACATACATAATACGTATAGCCTCTTCACAACCAAAGGTGACCGTAGATTATCTTCCTGGAAACTGGTAGAATCATCAAGAAATCTATCGAATTTCATATATACGTCAATCTATTGCAGCATGTCCCTTATTCCTACTAATCTGAAATGACTCATAAAAAAGGTGAGATACCTGTTTACACAACGATTGCGCATCTGGATGATTTACCCAAAAACATAATAATATTTGTTGTCCATTACACCCTGTAATCATATCCGAAAGTACAAACAATATCAGGATAAACTCGAAACAACACTGAGAATTCGGCCCATTATCAAAAACGTACACCCTAATTCCACCTTTAAAGTAAGTATATACAAAGGTATTATTGCCTTGTATAATTATGAAAGGATGTGCACAGCTGTGTGGCCATGTGTATAGCAAGCTTATCTAAGATAAAGCATACATATAAATGGGTTATCGGCGTATTGACGCATTCAGTATTATCGATCATCGGCAAAAAGTTGTTGTGTGAAAAAGATTTCTGAACTGTTCTATAGAAGTGCTTGTGACAATGGAAGTTGAGAATAAAGTGACTACTTTGGAGATGAAGGCACGACCTAATATGGGTAAATTGATAATTTTACGTTTCAAATAGGCAGATAAATTATCTTCTTGTCAGACTTATGTCTAACTGCCAAAATGGTGGATGCAAATTTGATTAAGAAATAACAAACCAATACAATTTATTCGTTAAATAGCACTAGAGTTAATCAAACACTAACACTAAGCATTAACCTTGCACAATATTATAGCAATCTCACTGTTTAGAAACTTATTGCGTAAAATTATTAATAGGCAAAAGCAAGCATGGTAATCATTTGAAGTGAAGAGGTATTTGGTCTTGCAGAATATCGAAGTTCGTACCAATACCAAACCCGTTTAATTATGATAAAATGCGGGGTCAAAGAGATATATTGTACAAATATACTGCTTTTTAAAATTTATAGTTGTCAAATTTGTACACTAGGCCTCTTTTGACAGCGCAATATTGAGCATTATTTAAGGGTTCTAACGCTTCTTAAGATAATGTATCATCAAAAAGGCAAACTTAAGGGCACAGTATATATCTTTCTTTTTCAGTTTATCAAATATCTTTTAAATTGGTACAATATTGGAGGAAGAAATAGGCGAGAGCTAAATCTCAAATTTCGACTTTTTGCTTAGGATATTCAGTCGGATGTCTGCGACCGAATTTCTTCTTAAGGGTTGGTTATGTAGAAGAAGTTATGACTGAACACTTTCTACTATTATTTTAGAACCATCTTCTCTTTGCCGAGATTGGCGCCTGCCTGCCTATCTTTCATAGCCGCAAAGCATTGGCACCCAATCTAGACTTCTCTTTAAGGAACATATATACTTACATGTCTTTCGTATATTTTCTTTCTGTCCATCCTCACTTCTATCAAGTCGTTCAACGTTCAAGTCAACGTTTACGTGCAAACAGGTACATTGCTAACATTATTGTTGTTATCTAAACTAAACAAAACTGCAACAATCTAGAACATAAAAACCAGAAGATTTTCTGTTATCGGTACTCAAATTAGTCAACAACAACATTAATGAGCTGAAAGTATTTAATTACTATTCGATTTTAAGTAGAACAAATACCTCTTGTTATCTACAGATAACATTTCTCCTTTGTTTTGGTTCCTTTTTCTCTTTATTGACCTTAATTATGATTTCCTGGTGTTTTCCTCAAAAGTCTTAATGCTTCTTGAAGGTTTCCTATTTTGATAAAAGGCCCATTTTGCAACTTGCAGAATTTCGGATATATTCCCAATTTGAGAATCTTAAACCAAATATATCAGGATCTCAGGAAACTAAGACTGAAACATTACCAGCAGAAGAACAATTACTTCAATTGCTTCTAATTCCCTGCAGGAAAATTCTGAAAGGATGAATCGACCATAGTTTATACATTTACAATCAGTTGTTTTTAGGGTTCCGAATTCAAAAGGAACCCTTATAGTTTCGCCATGTCCGTCTGTACGTCCGTCCTTCCATCCGTCCGCAGCTTAGCTCAGAGATTCTTATTACTAGAAAGCTATAATTTGGCAAGGTGGCAAGGTTGGAAAGCATACATATTAATCACGCCGACAAAGTGGTAAAATAAAATCATGACAAATCATTTTGGGGATCATCCACTACGTAAAGTGGGGATGTCTTTATTTCTCGCCTTTCCCATGGTGTATCGTCGGATAGGCCGTTTGCGTAAAATTAAGCTATAAATTGATAATTTTTGTAAGAGTCCCTCTACCGGCTTTTGGATATGTAAAAAAAAATACGGCAGTAGAATATATAACGAAATTAAAAAGAAAACTATCACATCTAAGTAGGCTTTACAAGTTTCCGAGTAATAGTTGACCAACTTATAAAAGGTACTTGGAAAAGTAAAAAAATTGTAAGTATATTGATGTATGCACAACAGGACAACAGTTTTCCAATGGCAAAGTTAATTTTGTCCCTTCGTTAGAACAATGTTCGGTGCCTTCATTGCTTATGAACGTTAGTAATATTACCTATTTATTTTAGTTAAGTAAGATGTTTATACGGAACCCTCTGTGCGCGAGTCAGACTCGCACTTGGCCAGTTTTTATTTCTCACGTCTTCGCTACCGAGGCCTATAAGAATGGAAAATTATGCAGCATTAAAAGTTACTTTTATGGCAAACAGAGCTTTCTATCAGTGGACGGTTACTTTTCAGAATTCGATCCATCTTCCATCAGAGGCACCTTCTATAATAAAACAATTTACGTCTTCTTCCGAATTCAAACAGGGTTTCTCTGAAAACAATGATCAATTCTGCAAAATCACATCACGACCATATAGATTCTCTGACATCTCCCAACTCAACATATTCTAAACACATCAAACATAAAGCACATGACTATCTGTATACAAACACACAAGAATTTCGGCTCATTTTGACTGATTCTCTTGACAAAGTTACACATTACGCTAGCGTTAAGAGATAGTGCTCCTGAAGTGAATTTGCTAGTGATATACTGCAATTTTACGGAACTGTAAAATTAACCGGTGATTTTCAAAATGATGGACATAAGTTGTGTTTTTGGTGGACATGAGACTGGTGATAATAAGGACAGTTTATTTTTAAGATGACAGGATTCATTCAATTAGTTGCGTTTTTACACAATCTAATCGGCTATGGCCAAAAGAATGTCTATGTTTGTAATTTAGGTAATATCTGTGTTTTTTTTTTTTAATTAATAGTGCATCAAGTAAAAAGCTGTCTTCCAAAGTATAATAAAAACTTTTAAACTAAAACCTTCGTCCATTTTGAACAAGCAAACAGGAAACAAACAGGAACAGCAACAAATTTAACAGGAAAAATTAAATCCTACTACAGAAAAACTGTGTTGTGATGAAATTAAATATATTGTTATCTGTTTAAATTAGACTACAGACAGTTAACATATTTAACACAATCGCACATGTTGTCATAATGATATGTGGACCATATTATTGTTTAAACTAAATATATTGAATCATCAAAACAGTGTTCGTAAAGTGACACGTATGTTCGGAAGCTGTCACAGATAACGATGTACAACGAGGCTTTTGAATACGACCGTAAGTTGATAAGTTTGACGTTACTTGTCTTGATATAATTAATGTAAACTAGCTGCTGCCCGCGGCTTCGCCCGCGTAAAATTGGTTTATCATCCCCTCGGGATACTACACGCTACCGGGATAAAACTATCCTATGTCCTTACTAGGGTCTCAAACTATCTCCATATAAAATTTCATCTCAATCGCGGTTGATGTGTTGTTGCGTGGATCTTACGTTTCGGGCACTCAAGGGGTTAAAGCTCTATCCACACATATCAGGGCCGTGCCCGGGACGTGGACGGACCGTGCCCCGTCAGGAGCTCAAAAAAATATATAATTGTGTACATTTTATATGAACTCGTTCACACACGTCCGTGCACGCGCCAGTGACAAAGCTTCAATGATTGGGCCCGGCCCTATCACGTCCCGATATGTGTGGATAGACCTTTAGTGAGAAAAGGTAACAGACAGACAGAGTTACTTTCGCATTTGTAATATTTGTATGGATAGTATGGAGTATGGATTCGGTATGTCATGTATTATTCAATACAGTGCAATAATTGTAGGAACAAGCCTTCTGAGTTCAAAGCAAATCATACTTCTCCATTTAAAAGATTTGCTAGTTCTTGCGTTAAAGTTTAGGTAGCCTAAAACCTAAACTATCTACTACTTTAAAATTATTGAACGAATTTATTCAGCAGACTCATATATATTAATTAATGATTATATATGTATATTTATTTTAACCATATTTTAATAAATTTCACTTCAATAATTATTTTTATGATTTATGCACCTGCCATGTTATCTCTCCAGTCTCCACCACCCTTGGTTGACTGATAGAGAATATATGTTGCATGAAGTTTTAATAAATAATTCCATCCTTTGAGATTTATCTCCAGAAAGGTTGCCAAAAATACTTTTACAATGGAAGCATGGCAACGTATTAAAACGAAGACATTAACAATGTTTGATTAATCTTATCATACTACGTTTGCGCATTGCAGATTTTTATGTATATCTAGGTACTATTGTACATAATTTCCTTAAACATAAATTAGGCATCGTCTTTTCATATCAAAAAATTATTATTGATAAGTAGATAATAGTTTTTCATCCGGAGTCGTGATTATTCCCGGATGTATGTTACATAGTTTACATAACTTTACTTTCCCGACAAGAAATGTAAATTTCATCTTATATACTCAACATCATCAGTTTTTTAATGTTCCCATTGCTGGGACACAAGCCTTATCTCTGTGAGAGAGGGAATGGACCGTAATCCACCACGTGGGCCTAGTGCGGGTTGGTGGATGTCACATGTCTTCGAATTTTTGGTTCTAGGACATGCCGGTTGCCTCACGATGTCTTTCTTCACCGTTTTGAGAGCAGTTGTGATGAAATAATTTACACAAAGTAAAGTGCCTGCCTGGGTTAGAACCCACGACCTACAACTTGTAAGTCGCGGCCGATACCACTTGGCCACCACTGCTCCCTATATCTTATATACTATGTCTGACTAAAACAAGATATGGCTATGTTAACTCGTGGCCGATGCTGCCATGTCTCATCATAGGGATAGAAAGTATCATGGCCTATGTTCAGCAGTTGTCTTTCGGCTGGTGATGATGGTGATACATCCTCCCCAGACTAAAGATATACATGAGGATTTCCCCAAGTATAAAAAGGTCTGACATAAAATTAATCAATTCAGCCAACGAGACGCGGTACTCCACTTTCAACACACCAAAACACACCCACACATGCACATTTTAATCTGTCCCAGCCACCTTAGGCTGAGTCCTCATAAGTGCGACGCGTTACGTTGCGTCGTCGCAGCGTCAATGTATGATCAAAAAATATGTGTAAAATTAAAAAAGAAATACGCAGGTATTTCTTTTTTAATTTTACACATATTTTTTATTTGATGTTCTGCGCTGTCGGAGATCCGGTGTGACGATGGACAGTGTATGTTCCGATTTATTGTCGAATCTAAAATCCAAACTGAGACGCTGCACTGCGGTGGTGTGCGCCATCTCCCTCTTGCGTTGCGACATCGTGCGTCATCGCAACGCAGGTGTGGCATTCAATGCGTTGATCCGTTGCGTTCACTAATGAGTTCTCAGCCTTATTAAGCTCTTCGGTTCCTTCAGCCTCATATTTACAACAACTAACCCACGGTTCCCCTTGCAGCTGAAGACGACACATCAACATACGACGAGGAAGCGGCAGTAGAAGCGGCCGCAGCGTTCGCACGCGCCTGCGCACCCGACACGCAGCGTCTGCTCGCGCCTGCCAACGCGCGTCCCCCCTATGAACGGAGACCGAGAATTGATAATCATGACCAGTGAGTACCTAGATATAAAATATACTATGAATGACGCTAGAAGAAAGAAGAAAGGCAAGACGGGAACAGAATTTCTGATAGGACTTGGGGATACTATTGCCCAGTGGTGGTGGTAATACAGTATACGCTAATTAAAAAAAAATAAAGAACATCGACGTGGATTGAAAGACAGCTACAAAATTATGCGGCGGATAAATTCGCATCATCAAACTACAATTGGTAGATTGCTTGACATTGTAGGACTCTCCTAAATTTATTATTTCACATGCTAACAGGGGGGAATGAAGGGAAGGATATCCAAAGTGTCTGTTTTCTTACGCTTATTACCCTGGGCTTTGCCCGAAACTAAGAAAAACCTATAATAGGTTATCGTTGAAATGAGGATGCTGCGTCTTCAACAACAAAGGTAAGTAACAGGATGTTTATTTTTTAGCTCTTGATCTTTATTATACAATTCAGAAGTTATTTCAGGCGAGTTAACGTACCGCATTTAAACCTGTACAGTAACCACGAACTTACTTATCTATTTAAAAACTTTGTCTAATGTAGTTTTTGAAGCCTACATGTAGATGTAGGTCATGTAGGCTTACATGTGGATAAAATATGATTGACGCTCATTTAAGTAGAACCATCACAAATATTTAAATATGACCTTAAAACAACAATTTTGAAACATTTACGTCCTTGAGTTGAAAATTTATGAATTGTTTACTATAGGTACCGGAAATTAGAATTTGATAAGTTAAAATGTTGTTTACGGATTTATTTCCCACTCTATTTGTTGTGGGCCAGTGAGTCGAAATAGTATGTTAAAACATCGAATACCCATTGTTAGTTAATAATCTATTCTCGTTTTAAATTTGATCTTCAGCAACAAATTCAAACAACATGACATTTTGTATCTGTTTTGATTTTACCCACTTAAATATCTATCAACCAATCCCCACGGTTTACTCTGTAGAGTAATCCTTATTTGGTTTCCTTTGGGAAACGAAATAAGGATTACTCAGTTTGGATTGACGCTCAGATTAGCTTTGTCCCAGTTGTGAACCGTGCAGTAATTTCTGAACAAGTACAGTACAACTACTTTCTTAATGTGCCTCGGCAAACTTCGTGTTTCGTCAGTCGTCGGAATTCTATCAGTTGCCCTTTGCACTTGGTGCAGACCGGACACTCTCCGCAACTTGGAAGGGTATACAGATATTTTTTTTTTTTTTTAAACGTTGCCCCACACTAGGAATTTCTTCCTGTATCGTGGGTGCGTTTACAAACATATAAACTCACATACACAACACCCAGAGCCGGAACAACTATCTGTAGGTAATACAAATATTTGTTCCGTGCGGGAATCGAACCCGCGACACGCAGCGCAGCAGTCAATCGCTCAACCACTGCGCCAACCGTGCGCGCATAGATATTATGTTAAAACTTTTTTAACATAATGTAATATAATTATTTAAATGGGAGGAACGCTGGTATTTTCACAGCTCTATACATTTCACACGAAAATCAGAACAAGTTAGTAAAAGTAACTTAGTTCTGAATTCAAGTTATTTACACGATAAGTTTTTTAATTGATGGACATGGAAATTAGCATTCGTTTGTATTCGGAAATGCGATGATTGTCGAGGGACATTAAGAAGACAGTTGAACTGTAGGCCTATGTGAAATAAAATATTCTGAATTTGAACGGAGCAATAAGAACCTACGTAAAGATCATAGCAGGATCTTGGCGTTCTGTAGTTTCTGCCTAGTCTCGCGTCAAAAAGGCGTGGGTTTGTGTATCTATGTTTGAACAAATAGCAGAATGCACAATCGTTTACGTCAATCAGCCCACGATAATAGCCACAATGAGTAACACTCTTATTTGTGGAAGCTTTAAATATAATAAATTACTACTGTAGTAATACTCCTACGACCTCACTGTTCTCGTGTATTCTGAAACTATGACTAAGGGTTTTATCTTAAGAAAATGTAGCATAAATACTGTTATGGAAATTATTTCCGGATCATACTCACGTAGTATTTTAAAATCATATTATAAATTTACATAGACAACAAACGAAAGGTAAGATTTTTCATACAACTGACTACTCTTCTGCTTTCTTATTTCATAATTTCGTTGTGGGGTCCATCGGCTTCATTGTCTGACATTTTTCATGTGGTCGCCACTGTTGATAGTGTAGCGGGCCTGTCCCAAGAAAACAATAAAAAGTTTTTGGAACAAGTTTTCAAATTTTTGTGCTCAATAAAGTAATTTTATCTATGAATGTATATTGCCTGTATGCTCTTATATTCAGAAAGCTACAGGATCAACCGTTTCAAAAATATCTTTAAGAAATCTTACATTGGACTAGTTTATAAATCTGGATAAAAACCGCCAACGCAAAGCCGTTAGGTAACTTAATGAAATCCCCCACACTTGTTGATTACTTAGTAATTCTTCGTCTTTTCCTTTAATTACTGCAACATATTGCGTACTAGCTGTCCCACGCAGCTTCGCTCCCGTTAGCTGGCTACCTACCTGCCCATCTACCCTACCTAGCCTACTCTACTCTACTGTACCCTACATACATGATTGTTGCGTAACTTAAACTGTTTACGCAGCACACGCAACGGAAGCTCCCAAAAGGAATATTTATGCCCGTTTTTGCAACATTTTTCATGTATGCTCCGCTCCTATTGGTCGTAGCGTGAAGTTATATAGCCTATAACCTTCCTCGATAAATGGACTATCAAAAACAAAAAGAGTTTTCAATCCCAACCGGTAGTTCCTGAGAATAGCGCGTTCAAACAAACAAACAAACTCTTCAGCTTTATAATATTAGTATAGATTTGAATTCACATTTCATCAGAATCAAAACAAAAGGTTAGTTAATGTAATAACAGTATATTATCCTTATAATTAAACAACCTTAAACTCTATGTTTGATCCGTTTGGAGTGGAAAAACCAGAACCATAGGGATCGAGATATTATCGATTTTATATATATGCAATGTGACTATTTTCCTGACTATAATAGCGTTGGCCTATTTTTTGGCTAAAGAGTCAACATAGACATCCAAACGTGACTTTGCCGGTTGGCAGGGATGCGGGTTTTTTTTTTGATGATCTTATAAGTTCGACCCTATTTTTATCATCGTATAATGTTTTACTTCTTTCATAAAATTATACTACAGTGCTTATTTTTTCAGTGCAGGAGTTAATTTAAAATATTATTTATTCCTAGATTTTGATAAACATAATAAATACTAGATAATTATCACAAATCCTATGTTTTTGACCTAGATCCTGCTGTAACAATGGTGTGCCTTGGTTGATTCTATCTTGTTATTGTTTCACATGCATTCAAGGTCAGACCTTGGCAACCAAGGGAGTTTATCAAACTGCATAAAGGTCTATCCGCACCGTTTTGGATCAGGGCTTTCTAGACCATCATCATCATCATCTTCCTGCCCTTATCTCATGTTACTTGGGGTCTGCGCAACACGTTTTCATCTTCCACACCGTTCTGTCTCCTGTTACGCTATTACTGACTCCCTTTTCCTCCATATCACTCCTCACACAGTCCATCCATCTTTTCATAGACCTTCCTCTTCCTCTCCCTTTTATTTGTACCTACGTTGTGTGTATCTGTATGTGCCAAATAAACTAGTTTTCTTTCTTTCTCTCAATTCATCCACATTTATTTATATTCATAACTCTTTTAGTAACATGCGTTTCATCCCTCCTCATCACATGGCCATACCAAGACAAAATGTTTCCCTTTAACTTTTCTGCCACTGGCGCCACTTTCAAACTGCCTCTAATATACTAATTTCTCGTCACGCCGCACATCCATCTCAACATTCTCATCTCTGCTACATGCTATCTCCTTTCATCCATCTTTTTCACAGCCCAACAATCTGATCTATACAGTATGACAGGTCTAATGTAGATATTTTCCTTTAACTTGAGGGGCATCAGTGGGTCGTAAGTTGTTCCAGTGACCTGTTGCCATTTCATCCATCCTGAGACGTAACGCACCGGGCGTTACGTCTCGGTCTTCCTCGCCATCCCCTTGGGCTTTCTAGATACTGGGTTTTATGATCTCACTCAACTGCCTCGTTAGTCTAGGAAGAAACTTAAGAGCTTTATGTCCTGGCAAAGCTGGCAGGTTGCGGAGTCCTTAGACCTGAAGCACATACATAAAACATGTTTGACTCTCAGCAAAAGCAGAGTTATTGAAATAATAAGTTATCAAACAATAATGAATATATTTGATTACTGTTAATAATTATTTAAATAACGGAAACACACAATCTTATGTACTGGAGGAACTGTGACTTGCACACGTAAATAGAATTGATTAAAGTGATAATACAATTTACCCAGCTTGGGTTGCCAGATTTCAGCGCGGCAGTTTTGTGAGTGTGTTTGTTACTTCTTCACGCTCGAACGGCTGAACGGATCTGTATGAAATTTTGCACAGAAATAGCTAATAGTCAGGCATAGCACATAGCATACTTTTTATTCCGGGAATATGTTACCGCCAAACTAAAGTGGAATTGGGCAGGCCATATCTGCCGCATGTCGCAACAGAATTGGGCAAAAGTAACCACTGACTGGATGCCAAATAGCAGGAACCGGCGACGCGGTAGGCCCAGAAAGAGATGGCGTGACGAATTAGACGTCTATCTGAAGGATTGGCCAGACGTAGGAAGAGACAGAAAAAATGGAAAGACGGAAGGGAGGCCTTTGCCCTGCAGTGGGACATAACAGGCTCATAATAATAATAATATGTTCCCACGGGAAAATATTCGACTGTCACGCGGGCAATGCCGCTGGCAGAAACTAATCAGTCATAACATAAAAACACTGATTTCGATGGCGTCTAGATATTACATAATAAATTATTACAATAAAATGTCACCTCTACTTGTCCACAATTTATCATTAGTGTCCTACATATTTCGAACAAATAAAGCTGTGTGCAAACATGTCAAACGACACCGCGTTCAAACAATGCTATCGCTGCGCTGAACGAGAATAGCCGCAGTGTGACGACACCCTTATCAACTGTCAACTAAGTCATGTGATGAACAGGGTTTGAAAACAGGAAACCTTTTGATTGATGTTAATGTTATTAAGGTTTATTTTTTCCTTTTTTTAGAAAATCAAAATCGAGGAAAATGACGAAAACCAAAAACAAAAATTGTAAATTCGATTAAGGGCCGGTTTCTGAATTGAGTGTTTTGTGGTAAGAAGTTGTCAATCATTACTGTATATAATAGATTTTCAAGCTAAAGAAGAGTATGACAAAAACTCAATTTCAAATTCTTCATACAGAAATTGGGATTTAGTTGGTGAAAGTCTGGGGTTAAGTCTGTTTTTTTACATGAAAAATGTAAAATTGTACTATTAATAGAATAAGAATCGAAAGTCGTAAAAGAATAAATTTGAAATTGCTAACAGATGTAAACCCTTAAAAACATCCTGAAAATCTTACTAGAGCCAATGACTTACCAAAGTTTTTAAATTTTCCTAAAGGAAACTATAAACCATTATGTTACTTCAGATATAAACTACCAAGTTTTTCAATTTTCCGGAACTAAAAGTACCCTAATAAACTATTTCCTACTTCAGGTATCAAGCTTTCTTTCAAATGCTCTCATAATCAATCCAGATAAAATCTTTGTTTAACTCTCTTTTCGATGTTATGTTTGTTCGTCCGGTGCATTTATTCAAATATTTTTGTCATACAATAAATAATGTTTGACAAATCTACAATTTAATAAATGGTAAGCAGGTTAATTCCACGTGACATTTTTGCGGCCATACAAATACTTGCATACAATAAATATTTACATGAACTAGTTTTCAGTAAACAGGTCTGATTTGATGTTGAAATAAAAGAACGAATGAATGAAATTAAACGTAAAAGAAATCTCTTACAAAAGTGAAAAAAACAAATATATTTATTTAAACTAGTCCATTAAGTGGCACTTAAAACGTCAACAATTAAAATGTGCAAGTAATAAAAACGTCAACAATTAAAATGTACAAGTAATAAAAACGTCAACAATTAAAATGTACAAGTAATAAAAACGTCAACAATTAAAATGTACAAGTAATAAAAACGTCAACAAATAAAATGTGCAAGTAATAAAAACGTCAACAATTAAATTGTACAAGTAATAAAAACGTCAACAATTAAAATGTACAAGTAATAAAAATTAATTCTACCGTCCATTCGGAAAAGTGGCTTGTTATGGAAAAGAACGGACAAGAAACTCCATTTATCATTGTGATTTCTGTTATATCTGTGATCCTTTGTTGGAGATCTAAAAACATAAATTATTTCATAGGTATTGTTCTATACATTTGAAGTAGCTATCCTAGTCGTGCAGAAAATTCAACTTTTTATTTTAAATAAGTTAATGGAAATATAAATGACAATAATCTATACTGATATTATAAAGAGGTAAAGTTTGTGAGGTTGTAGGGGGTAATCTCTGGATCTACTGAACCGAATTAGATGAAATGGCATGGCATGGCGATGGTTTGAATTCCCTTGGGATGAAGAAGCTAGTATATAATATAATAATACGAGTAACATAGTTGCAGTAGCATGATCACATACGTCGCACTACATTCGCTCACGTAATGCATTTAATGGATTAAAGGTTTTACGCGTATGTCTTCTATTTGCGTCTGTAAGTTCTAAGCCCTACTTCGCTTTCCTAAGATTCCAAGTCTCTAGTAAAACTATTATTAAGTTGGTATTATTTATTTTAACAGACATCAATTATATTATTGTAAAATCATCTATACTAGGTTTTTTTGCCTGTGGGGCTAAAATTGGGTAAGTAATATATGATATAATACATAATCTCTAATATTTACAAGATATAACAAATGAATCTATAATTTTATTTTTTTATAATGACCAGTTCATATAATAAACGATTGATATAATTTTAAAGTAACAATATTTTATAAGCATAACATACATTGAATATAAAATCGTTTCATATACTACTCAAAAGACATAAAACCTATTTAGTCTAATATGATAAAACGCCTATTAAAAAACATACACCATACATGCAGTGTACAGTGTTCACCTTACACCTTAGTTAGTTAATGTTATGAGTACCGCGCCGCGACCCAGGTTAGGGAATTGATTAAGTAAAACGATGTTTACTATTACACGGATTTATTGGCACTAAAGTAATTAGTTTATAAATGAACGCGATGCACCGCATCGTGAGTGCAAGCGTCAGCATTATTACTTAACAATACAAAATGTACGGGTTTGCTCGTACATACTCCCTACAGGAGAAATTAACAAGTTACAAAATTAATGTTAACAGATCAAAGATCAACATATTTGAAAACAATGTTTCTAGAAAATTTAATGTCGAGACAATATAAAGCAAAAATAATTAACGATTAAGTGGTAAAGTTAATTATTGTCACTAGCCGCATCATTTAACTCAACGAACGCAAATAGGGGACGTAGCTTTATTCACTCGCGCACTATTGAGATTAGAAACACTGCTCTGATTGTTGTCATTTAACTCACTAACACTGTGGTAAGACACTCGGTCACCTATAATCACGCACGGATTGTCGTTGTTGCGAGGAGGAGGCGCAGGCGCACCCTGGGCCTGCGCTGGTGTCGGCGCCGGCGTGGACGGCACTCTCCAGGCGCGCACGCGACGCCACGCGTACACCAGTCCCGCTACTCCCGTGATGCCGACGATGGTGTATATCAGCGTGTAGTGGTGTATATCATGGACAGACATGCTTTCAGCTATAGCAGCATTTTCTTTCATGATCTTAATTTTCTGGCCAAGCTCTGTTAAATCTATTTGATTCTGGTCAGTTTCAGAATCATTCAAAGTTATCATATGCGGGATCGTAATGTTGATAATGTGATTTATCGGCGGTATCAGTGGCGTATAAACATCAGGTTTAATGTTCAGTTCGCTAGACTGTTGTCTGTGTGCAATTAAAGTAAATGCTTGCGTTTTAATAATACACCCATTGTCTATAGCGACAAGACCCGCACCGGTCAGCTGATGACTGGCAACTTGATCCTCGCACATTATACGTAAAGAGCATTGATCGCAACAAAAATAGATGTAGTTGTTAATTGTGTTACTTTCAAACCAGCTGTTTTTGCAAGGAGAGATCTTTGTCTCGCACTCAAGCTCTTCGGTCTGACAGAAATCTTTATCTCCATTTAGATGATAAATAGGTCTCTGAATATGACACAGATATGCCTCTGATATGAGACATGATGTTAATGTTTTCTCTGTCATAGTTAAGTAGGTATCCTTCTTTAAGTTTATAGCCACATAATCTGATATTGGTTGGATGTTAACCATGTCTGTTCCTTTGACTTGAGGAATGGAAAATATTTTGAATATCTCAAAGGAGTCTCTACTGATAAGAGGAAGCCTAATTTCAAAGATAAGGTATTCTGCCAGCATTCTGGCCTTTACTTTAAGAAGCTTATATATTTTCCTTAAATCCATCTGCACATTGTCTACAGGCAATGTCACGTCCTTAGGGAGCTGACTAGCGATGGTACTCAGCTGATCTTGCAATTGAACGGGAGTTAAAAGATGTGGATTAAACTGACCGTGATAGATGTCAGTGATAGTGTCCAGTAAGGTGCTTTGTAATGACTTCAAGTTATGTAGCATGTTGCTCCCGATAATAGCTCCGACAGTCAGCTCATTTACGATAGACATGTTTCGTGTTTCGGATTGAAGTTGGTTTAGCGCTTTTTCAATGGAAAATATATGTTGGGAAACCATTTTATGTTGTTTGTTCATGGTTTGCTCTGTTCGTTTGAGGAGGTTATATTCAACTTCTATAATCGATGTTTGGTTTTTCCAGTAGGAGGCAATATGACGTTGGTTGTCGCGTAATAACGTTATGTCCTTGCGATACTGATCGGCGAATCTCGTATCTAATACCCCGAAGAGGCTATTCGCGAGATATCCGACACCGTCGATAAGACCGCGCCGCTGTCTAGCGCGCTGCACGTTTGAGTGCTGACCGAGCAACATCTGGTTGTAGTACTCAAGTTCACCGAAGCCTTGAATTAACTGTAATAATATGATATCACAGTTCATAATGTTACGTATTGTTTTGCATGATTGTTCTAGGGACTTCGTGTATTTGTTGAGAGCTGTTATGCCCTCCCAATAAGGTTGCATATCGTAGTAGATAATGAGCTTCCACTCGTCCCGTATAATCTGCATGTTAGTTAATTTATCGAAATAAAGGCCTTGGTTAGGTCTAAATTTTGTTGTTTGGAAATCGCAGTGTCCTCCTGTTACGATTGTCATAAAAAATAATAAAGATATAAATAATGTTGTTACGCTAACTCTCTTCGATTTCCTTTGAGGTTGTGTTTTTTCGCTGTTTGGCTTCAGCTCTTCCTGGACGTTTTCAGACGAGTCTGATTGATTTTGTTTTACAGGTAACTTTGATATTTTGGTAATTGGTCTTTTAAGAGTTCCGTTCTTCGTTTTTAAGCTGACAACGCGAACGAATCCATCTGCTCCGGGATGTAGATCGACGATCCTACCCATAGACCATTTTCCTGGTGGTAAGTTGTCATCGTGCAAGAGGACTACGTCGTTTAGGTTTATGTTTTCACGAGACTGTCGCCACTTGCTTCTTGTTGTTAGTTGTGTTAGATACTCAGATCGCCATCTTTTCCAGATGTCAGCGAAAATTTTCTGAGTTAACTGCCACCTAGTCCTCAAGTCCCTTTCTGTTTCAACTAGGGTAAGTGCTGAACCGCCAGTCAAAAAGTGAGATGGAGTTAAGTAGTCTAAGTCCTCCGGATCTTCAGTGAGGGGACATAGAGGCCTAGAATTGAGGCATGCTTCGATTTGCGTGAGGACTGTTGACAACTCTTCGTAAGTTAACTTTTGCTCTCCGACAACTCTTCTAAAGTGATGTTTGAAACTTTTGACTGCGGACTCCCAAAGACCGCCTGCGGAAGGCCAGATTGGTGCATTAAAATGCCAGTTGATTTCCATGTCTGTTACTTCAGCCAAAAATTCGTTGTTAAATATGTGTTGCATTTCTTGGTATTCTTGTTGAATTTGCTTGTTAGCTCCGACAAAGTTTCGTCCATTGTCACTATAAATGTGACTCGGCGTACCTCTACGTGCTGCCATTCTTCGTAAAGCTGCGATGAACGATGAGGTGCTAAGATCGGAGACTAGCTCTAGATGTACTGCTTTTGTAGACATGCAGACGAAAACAGACACATATCCTTTAGTGGTTTTTATGCCACGGCCTTTGTTTTGTAATCCGGCTTTAAGGAGTAGGTGCCCGGTAAAATCTATTCCAGTGTGGTCAAACGGACGAGATGGATTGCTTCTCGCTGCAGGTAAGTCACCCATAATTTGGTTATGTTTGTTAGGACTTAGCTTTTTACATTTAACGCATAAGCGTATTTGCCTTTTCGTTGCTTCATTTCCGCCTATAATCCAATACTTTTGTCGGATAAATCCCGATGTCAAGCGGGCTCCGCCATGGAAAGTTAGCTTGTGTGCATGTTCTATTAGAAGCTCTGTTAAACGTCCTCGCTGTGGAATAATTAAAGGATGTTGCATGTCTGCATGAATATGAGCATGTCTTAGCCTTCCCCCGACACGGAGAAGCCCAATGTTATCCAGAAATGGATTTAGATTTAGTATTCTGCTTTTGTTGCTAAGCTTTCCTTTCTCTTTTAAGCTTTTGATTTCTTCTACAAATTCCTGCTGCTGTACTTGCTTTATGATCTTCATTTTTGCTTCTCTTATCTCTTCTAACGTAAGATAGGAAGTTTCCTTATTGCTTTGCTTGTTTGTTAAAAATCTATACACCCAAGCTAAAATGTGTACAACTTTGGTAAAAGAACTGTGACTTTTTAATAAGCTCATGATTATACTTTCGTCATCTGTTTGTTTCGTGACAGTGTTTGCTTGCTTCTGTAATTTTGTTTCCAATGTTGTTGTATAGATTATTTCTTCAATTCTTTCATCAGCTTTAAATGTTTGTAGCCAAGATGGTCCCTGCCACCATAAAGGATGTTGAATCAATTGCGACATCGATAAGCCTCTACTTGCGCAGTCTGCAGGATTTTCGGCAGATTTGACATACCGCCAGCAGGTAGAAGGCATGATTTCAGTTATAAATCGTGTTCTGTTGGCAACAAAGGTTTGCCAACGACCTGGATCTCCTTGCAGCCACCCCAGTACTGCTGTGGAGTCAATCCAGCCATAAATAACAATGTTGTAGTCAGTTAAAGAAGCCTTGACCTTAGCCATGAGTTTTGCTAATAAATGAGCGCCGCAAAGCTCCAATCGTGGCAACGATATGTTTTTGTTAGCCGGGATTATTTTTGATTTTCCGGCCACCAAGATGATGCTTGTTTGTTCGTTATAAACTTTACAGTAAATAACGCATGCGTATGCTTTTGTTGACGAGTCACAGAAACCATGTAACTCGACTCTTCGCTCGGGTTTTGTGCCCAACCATCTTGGTATTTGAGCTTGACTTATTTGATCGATATCCGCCTTAAGTTTATTCCATTCTTCAAAAATTTCCTCAGGTATCTGCTCATCCCACTGAATTTGTGAAGTCCAAATTCGTTGAAATAAAATTTTGAGTTTTGTTGTTGTAGGTGTGAGCCACCCCAAAGGGTCAAAGAACTTGGAGATATCGGATAGCACAGATCTTTTTGTAGCCTTGTTGACTGTTGAATCAATTTTTGGCTCAAATGTAAAGTTATCCTTGATAGGATTCCAGCGTAGTCCTAATGTTTTAGTAGACTCCGGCTGTCGAAAGCTTTTGCTTTGTTGTTGGCATGGGACTTCATCGTGCAGTAAATGCGGATCATTAGAAGCCCATTTTCTTAAATTGAATCCCCCGCGTTTCAGCAGTTCAATTAAATCTTGTTGAAGTTGGCGTGCTGCTGATACGCTGTGAGTACCATGGAGAAGGTCATCCATGTAGAACGACTCTTCGAGGACTTTAGATGCTTCTTGATGAGCAGTTAATGTTTATAACTCCCTTACAGGCATTATCCCTGACTCCTATACCGGTTATTACGCCCTTGCATCTTTGACGGGACAGTCCCAATTGTTGTGCGGCATTTTCGGTAATGAGTGAAGTTTGGGAACCCTGATCAATCAGAGCTCGCATGTTAAGATAAGATCCATCACGTTTTTGGACCTTAATCATGGCTGTGGACAATAATGTTTCCGGTAAATCACGTTGTTGAGCCATGTGAGTGCTAAGTTGCTGAGTTTGCTCAGGCAAAGTACGTGCATTTCCAGCTTTAGGTATTGCTTGGTTAGGCAATGCGTTTGCGGATTGCGCAAACGCATCGTGAAGTATCGTGTTATGACTTCCGTCGCACTCATGGCACCGTTTTGTTGAAATGCATGCCTTGCCATTATGACTAAAAAGACAATTTTCGCATAGCTTGTTGTCAACGACAAATTGTTTTTTGTCGATTGGGGACAATCCAATATATTGTTCACAATGGAATAATCCATGACCATTTTCGCATAATGGGCAAGTTCGTGTTTTGTGAAATTTTCCGTTCGATTTCGACACGTTTTTGTTGCTCGAATAGGATTGTTTCGAATAACGATTGATATTTTTGTTGTTAAAATTGTTATCTTTAGCTAATTTTGCGTTGGAATTTGGAGATTTCTGATCTTGTTTACGCCGCGATGACTCCATACTCGTGAACTTGGCTTCCAGGAAGTCCAAAAAGTCTGATAAAATGGGCAGTTCACGAGGTTGCTTAAGAGATGCGATGTATTCGGAATGCGTGTTAGCATCTAATTTATTCGACATCAAATAGCAAATTATGGGGTCCCATGTGCTTACGTCTGCTCCCATGTTCTTTATAGCGTTGACACATTCGATAGTTATATCGTGGATGCGTTTCACATGAAAGACTGAAGGTTGTTGCATGACCGGAAGGTTGGTTAGAGTATTCATATGTGAGGTGAATATAAGCAGTTTGTTGTTATACCTATGATTAAGGATTTCCCAACACGTTGAATAGTTTTCAGAGCTGATCTGAAGATGGTGTATTAAACCTTCGGCTTCCCCTTTCAGTTTAGCTTTAAGGTACTGCATCTTTTGAGCTTGAGAGAGCGACGGATTGTTGTGGATAGCCTCCGTGAATAAGTCTTTAAAGGATACCCAGTGTTGATAATGGCCATTAAACGTAGGCACTTCCATCTTTGGTGTAGAATGTTCTCGGTGTGATACAGACCACAATTTACTGTTCAGAGACTTCTTCATGTTGTTGTACGTCATTTCATACGAGGTAAACTTGTCCTCATACGAATCATCTTGCCCGTCGAGTTCACCTTCCAACTCCCAGTGAAGCGTGTCAATGGCCGACCACCTCGCTTCCAATGTTTTCAACGTATCTTGAAACTCCCATTTCTCAGTTATGGCATCGATGTTGATGTTCGCCACAGTTCGATAGAAAGCCTTAAAATTGATGGTCTGCTTCTTCAGTAATTCGTCCAACTTGCTGTTGGTGCCCTGAGACTTGAATTTGGGCGTTTCAAGAAAGGTCGTAGCCTCGCTGTCATCGGGATTTCTGTTCTTAAGGGTCTCGTCCACGCCGGCCCTGATCGTGCCGGCTAATGATGTTGCGGGTTTTAAAATAGACGGAGTTCCTACACTTTTGATAAATTCACGCGTTGAAAGATAGATACCCTGAGTTTGTTGATAGTGATTCAATGCAAAATACTCAATTGATTTGTTGCCAAATGGGTTTAACTGATCGTGATTAGATTGAAACTCCTGCCAGTAGGAGTCTAAAGTTTCCAATTTACGTTTGATGTAGTCAGGAGTTTTGCGTTCCTGACCATCTTTCTTAAAGTTTGATAAAAGTTGGTTCATGGCCACCATGATTCGTTTCTGGTTGGCCAGAAGATCCTCCATTGTTTGGCTCATATTGTTAGGTCAAGCAATAAAAAGGAAAGATCTTACTTTGATTCTGCTGTATGGTGGGTATGTTGATTGCGCTCAAGGCTGCTGTTTACTCCCTGAACTGCAACTCCACAGCTGCTGCTGATATGGAACCACTCACACGAATTGACTCAATGTCCACTGATTATTCGCGTTAATGATCCCGCTCGTTGGCTCGAAGGACCATAAAGATGTACAGTGTTCACCTTACACCTTAGTTAGTTAATGTTATGAGTACCGCGCCGCGACCCAGGTTAGGGAATTGATTAAGTAAAACGATGTTTACTATTACACGGATTTATTGGCACTAAAGTAATTAGTTTATAAATGAACGCGATGCACCGCATCGTGAGTGCAAGCGTCAGCATTATTACTTAACAATACAAAATGTACGGGTTTGCTCGTACATGCAGTATGCATGCAAGCAAGCATGCAACATACAGCAGGCATGGTTTCTGTCACGGCTCCGGCGCTGCGGGGCTCCGGCGGTCCCATGCGAGCTTATCGTCGCAGGTATGTTACAAGCTCACCACCGCGGCTTCGCCTTGCGCCTACGCGATTTTAAATAACACTCTAGGGTAGGGCAGACAAGACTACGTGGAGTCGGTTTTGCAGCGATTCGTTTCTGTCACGCCGCTCCCGCAGCACGCTCACTTCACTCGTTCGCCTTCGCGCGTTAATGGTCACTGTTCTAACCAAACCTTACCCAAATGATTCACCAACATAGAGGGGACCAGGGGGGTGACCACAAGCTCTTAGAGTAAGGTTATTTTGAGATCGAGTAAGGGACAGATGTATATGACGTGTATACATCTGTCGCTTACTCCTGGCACTCCGCTCCGCTCCCACCTTAACCTTATAACCTAAAATAACCCGTCTGAGTCGGATTGCTTTGATACGGGGTGTTAACCATAAAGATGGTATCAATATAAAATATTTTAAACGATAGGCCTAATGATTTAGATTAAATAAACGTTATATCCAACAACATTATACGAAATAAGTTTTAGAGTATATAAATGTTATATATCTAAAGGAATTATACCAACAGTTGTTATAACTCACGTTTATTATATCTTGTGAACGTTATTGAAATGAAAATATACCAAATATCTTTATATGATATGAGACGTACCCGCTAAAATCTATTAGAAAAAGAGATATTTCATATGGAATGAATACAAAATAAAATTGGAGTAGCAAAACATCAAATCAAATAATCAACTAATTAACACATTGACATTACGTGAGAAAATAAGTTAATTACGTAAAGATAATTTAAAATACGATTACTTACTCACCACCATTATCAGTGACAATTAATTATTTATAAATAATGATCCGGATATCAGTCTAGGAGAAATGGTTAGTCACCACTTCACCGAGTGTAATCATGCAAGTGATACAAGAACGAACATTTATCATGACACAAATGTTTTCTAGAAATTGAAGGACACTATGCACCTACTTTAATTATCACTCCACCACCCTTGGTTGACTGGTAGAGAATACTTAAAGCATTTAGTCCACCTATGTGCCTTTTTGTTGCATGAAGTTTTAACAATGCAAATAAAATTCGAGTATATTCAACAGTGATTCTGAAAAACTCATAAACTACAGAATTCCATGTAACTGCCCACGAACTACCAAAGCTACTACACTACTATTTTTTTGACTAAATCCCACAAAAATCCTAGGAAAAACGACATTTTCTAAAAAAGAACTGATTTTCCCAAAAAACTACGATTCGTAACAAGTATAAATTAAAACCATGCTTATTAAACTACATAATGTATCTAGTAGGAGCATTATGTAAATACATAATATGTTTATTAGTATCGACAATCCATCGAAACACGTTCCTAATTATAACACCATATCTTGTGAAAATACCCCGCTTCAAAGAGTAAAATGCGCATAACTTTTGAACAGCTGAACCGATTTTCATCAAACATAGCTTAGAACACTCTCGACCAAGTCACTTTTCAAACAAATAAAACTTAATCGAAATTGCTTCATCCGTTTAGGAGCTACGATGCCACAGACAGGCACACAAATACACAGCAACACACCTCAAACTTATAACACCCCTCTTTTTCCATCGGGGATTAAAAATGATAATTCTATTTAGTCCATCAGTGAGATTATCAAATAATATTGGACCCGTATTTTTTGCTTTATCAAATAAATATAAATTGATAAAGATAAAGAGCATCAAAGTTCAGGAGTGAGGGCTTGTGACGTCAATTTGTCAGTATAAAGTGTAGCACTCAGTGACATCACTCGATATTTCAACGTACTATATAGTCGTGATTTTATGTTTACGTGGCAAAAGAAAAAATACGTGTCAAATATTTTTAGCTTATCTAACTAACGGACTAAATAGATATTTTTTGAAAACCACCCTATTCTGTTTACTCCTTCAGTGAGATTATCAAATAATATTATACACGTATTTTTTGCTTTATTAAATCAATAAATATTGGCTTGGTTTCAAGACCCTAATAAATAAAGAGAAAAAATGTTGACAAAGATAAAGCGCTAAATAGAGCGATAAACTTTGATAGTTCGGGATATGGGGTTTGTGACGTCACTTGTAAGTAAAAAGTACACCAAAGCGTGAAGACACACGATATTTCAACGCAATGTATCATTGTCATTTTTTACGTGACAAAAGAAAAACTATGGCAACATTTTGTAAGAAATAGTAGTAGTACTTATACTTTCATGGCTTCCGTGTTTGAATACGGAACCACTCAAGAAATTGCATTTAAATTGTACATGAGGTAGTAAAAGTATACCGTCACGGGGATCGGATGCATTGGTACTACAAATATACTTTACGTTTTTATTTTGCATTTGACATCGCGACACTCGAGATGTTTGTTTTAGGTTACAAAGCATTAGCATTGACCTTGAATTCATTCTGCATCGAATAGTTTCCGACATACTCATAAATTTTCACAGAAGTCTACCAAATTTAGGGACATCAGATTTAGTTTTATTCAGGATTGGTCCCACTTTTAATTCCTATCTACATATTCATGTGTAATTTCACCGCCTGAATTAAAAAAAAACACTAAATCAAAAATCACTCTGTATTTTTTCCACCAAATGTAGGCAATGCTGTGTCCTTCAAACGGGATTTTTACTAGAACTACCATTCTTTTCATCATACATCAAAGGGAGATCATTGCGTCCTCCTCCTTCCCTATGACGTTATCAGTCTGTCCGGAGGTTCCATTATTAGATAGGATTACAGGATTGTGTCATCCGCAGCCTCTCTAGTTGAGAGACATTGCTTAATGGCCGCAATGTCGTCATCCTTTCTCTCGTCTATAATAGGCATTTGCTTTACGTTTGTGTTCAGCCAGTCTATTCTTTAAAAGCACGCTGTAAATCTTGTAAGTGAATTGAGCTTGAAGTTTTCTGTCCTTACACTTTACCTTAGGGACTCGCAGATCTTCAATCTAAGGGTTTAGGCAAAATATATTTCTATTGTTTTGTTTGTATTTCGTTTTGTGGCTATAAAATACGTTTTCTTTCTTCGTCTTCTTTCTTCTTTACGTAAGTTTTCATGGTGTAATTTTTATAGAATAGCATTACCTACACAGTTTACCTGTACCTACAGTAGTCACAGCGGATCTTTGTGTCTCTGAAGTTGGCTGCAAGACCCTACGCAGTTGCTATTTTTGTGTCAATGTTGAAGTATAGGATAGCATTGTATAACTGCCTCATTCACTCGCTTCCGTTTGTCATATCGTCCTATCTCGCTTACTGTATACAGTACAGTACTCGTTGACATTTTTTTTTCTTGCGAAATGGTTCGCAGAGCCTAACTTCAGAGACACAAAGATCCGCTGTGACGGCTGTACTTATGGTTTTGTGGTGGGATTAAGATTAGGTTTGGAAGTATTTATTAACAGTTGCATTAAGTTATTTTAATAAACCTTTTTACAAATGGAAGATTAGTATATTCTTACAAAAAGAATGTTTTTCGATGGTATTGTCAGTTGTAACTCGCTTAGCAAAACAAAAATGATAACCGCAGAGTAAATTTTAGTCAGTTTCCTTGGACTTATGCCGTAATATTATATTAGACATTTGAGTAGGAGTTCATATATTATTTCTTGCTTGCTTGTCGTCTATTTGGATTGAAACCTAGGATTTGTTTTCAATCAAAATCTTCGTCCTACGCTAAAGATATTTTCAGATACCTAACATACTTTTGAATCATTCGATTAAATTCTCGAGCAACAAATATAAATAAATCATGAACCGCATTTATAGCTACCAATACAAACCACATATTTGATACCAACCTAGTGCTGGTCTCGAAAATCCAATGATCTAAAGTTATAATTCTTTTAGCCAAGCTTAACAGAACATTTAGAGATTAGGTGTTGTATTTTTAAAACATTTCCACGAATAAAATATGACTGTATCTAACATCAAATACACGAGGTGCAAGTGGAAAAGGTTATCTCTAGTTTTGCACATATATTATGTAGGTTGTTTTCAGTAGAAAAATATAGTATTTTTATCGATTGCATATATGCATAAGCCAGAAGCATCACCAAAATATTCTATCTCCTTGCTTCTTACATAAACTTCATCATCATCATCATCATTTCAGCCGAAAGACGTCCACTGCTGGACATAAACTTCGTAAATGATAAATTGGTTTCGCCATAAATCGATTGCTTACCTACATTGGTTCTCGGCTCCCTTTCAAAGAGAAGACGGTTTTCCAGCAGTGGGCACATTAGCTCATTATGCTATGCTTGATTACATTGGATAGCCTATTCATTTAGTACAGAAAAGACCTCTACAGCCAGGCTCAAACATACACATGCGAGCAAAATCACAGCCACAGCTTTCAATAAAAAATTCTCACAAAAAAAAAACAAGGGCAAAAATGGGTCAAAGGCAGTGTTTCTTTCAGGCAAAATTCTCCATATTTAAAATCAATTCCATTTTTTTTTTGGTTTTTGATTGGCTACTTTAATATGTCATGCACTACTCAATTCCTGATTGGCTGATTGAGTGCCACGTTACTTTTTTATTTTTTATTATATTAAACCGGCGTGGATTCAAGTCCTTTTGGCCGAGTCTTCAATTAATGCCACGTCACGTCAATAAAGGGTTACGAGCTCTAAAATGTATAAATAATTTGCCAAATGATAGGGATATTCGTCGCGAATATACGTAAATCTGCTGTAGACGCGCGAAAGTGAGCGAGCGGCAACCTATTGCTATTAATTATAAATTAAGTACCTGAAAGAAACACTGAAAACCCACACAGACGCTACGCTGCGCTCGGCTATATGCTCGTTAATTAGTCGGGTGCTCTTTGGCGAGCGCAGCTTGTACAGCTTCTATAATTCAATGCTCGGTCTGTTTGTGAAGCGTAGAGGATGTGGTTTCGTTAGGTAATAGGTTAGTGGGAGAGAGGAGCGTGATTTCAGATATCAATGGAATCAATTGTTTTAGGGGCGTACTCCATCTTTGACTTCATCATCGCTTAACATCAGGTGGGATAGTGATCAAACGCGAGCTTATCACTAATGAAACAGAAATTAAAAGTTTGCTATATCAAAATCTTAGACATATTATTAATGTAAATGACTGATTTTCACTCAGGCACTCCAGGCAGGCATATTATAGGTTGGGGGATTACATCGCTGATAAAAATGCTTGGCCCAACGCTATTCCAGCTCCACAGCCACTAGGGCACAAAAACAAGTGATAAGCAGAAAAGTTCTGAAGTATTGTTGGACCTGCTGAAGACTGTATGAATATATTTGTGTTGTATAAACTCAATTTATTTTTTGGATTATATAACTGCACAGCACATATGTGAGTACTATGTACCAACTGTAAATCTATCATTTACTGTACCTATGTGTCGTTGGTTGACTTCAGTGTGCCCTGGCAGTTGAGTGTGTCATGCTCTCTCTAATGTCTCTCTGATGGTGGCACATGTGTTGGATCATTCGGTTCCCTTCTTGAAGGTTGAGCTGAGTGGTGCCGATCCATGTGTCATGTTCGTGAACGGGCGCCATCAGTTGGGATTGGTCATATCTTAACTGCCTCCGCCTGTTTTTAATTACCTATTTATTGTATTTTTAATTGTTTGTTTTACTCTAGACGCTTTTAAGTGCGTTTTTTTTACATGGTTCTCACATATATGTATTTTTCCTACAAGATTTTTGTAACCAAATACTTGTAAAACAATTTTTTTTTTTTAAAGAGTAAGTGTGGAGTTTCTTGTCCGTTCTTTTCCATAACAAGCTACATTTCCGAATGGACGGTAGAATCTTATTATTATTACATTTATTTCTTTTTTTGACGTTCGAAAGTGCCGCCTAATGGCCTAATTGAATAAAGAAATTTTGATTTGATTGATTTGATTTGACTCAGTAACGGAAAATACAATCACAACGTTAAATCTGTTTTCCCGAATCTGTAACCCAAAAGTTTGGTCAGTGAGGTCTCAAATCAAATAAAAATTCAAGATGGAACGTTGCAAACAACAAAGTGAAGCCGGTTCAAACTATGCCTTGCCGTATAAATACACAATTACACGCGCACACGTATAAGCTCGAATGACAAGCTAAGGCGTAATTTCGTTGTACGTGAGTGCGTGTATTTGTGTATTTTTATGGCACGGCATATTTTGAACCGGCGTCACTTTGTTGTTTGCATCTTGACTTTTTATTTGATCTGAGAGAGCGGTATATAGCACATTACATCTGTATGCCCGAATCTGTAACCCAAAGATTTTGTCAGAGAGGTATATAGCGCATTCCAAATACATAAAGGGCTTTTAAACTGTATGAAGAGACGCTTTTCCCTTCATTGGAATAACAAGTTGGTATAAGGCGCACACATTGTGTTATAAAAAAAAAGTTATAAAATCTTATTTTATTTTTGAATTGTTTGTTTTACTCTAGACGCTTTTACGTGCTCGTATTTTTACATCGTTCTCACATATGTATTTTTCCAACAAGAATGATGTAACCAAATAATTGTAATTAAATCTGATGGAATATAGTGTCCGCGGAATTCCTTGCACGTTCTTCCATAGAGACCTACTGACGACCAACTGCTTGCGAAAGTGCAACTAGATTCAAATTTTGTTTGACAATTCAAAAGTACCTATGTATGGTTTAGTTGAATTTAAAATATTTTGCTTTTTGTTATTAAAAAGGGGATACATACTTAGATGCAAATCCAAAACTCAGGCAACACTGACACTACATAAACCTTCGAATGTGACTTGAAACGATGCTGTTTTCTCGTCCATTTCTCTGCATTCATAAAAACGCTATGCCCGTCACACTATGGGCAGCCTTCTCTGAAAGGAGCTTCAGTGCTGTGAGTAGCTGTGCAACACATAACACACAATTATGTGACGGGAAAAGGCAGCGTTGCGTCCGCCGACAATATGGCGGCGTGATGCGACATGCGGATATTAATTCCAGTTCCAGTCAGTTTGGACTGACGTTGTAAAGGAATGGGATTCAAAAGGCCTTATTTGTTAAAACTTTTTATCCATTTGATTAAGTTAAACACTGATTAACTGATTCTTAATTCAAATTGTCTATGAAAGAATTTGAATTTGAAATCTGTTTCAGGTCATATTTTTTTTAAACTCTATACACCCACAATATTATTGCTCAATATTGACGATTGAATATCATGATTTAGGAAGTTTAAATTTAATTGCGCAATCAATATTGTAAGAGTATGGGACGCGTAACCCTTCAGAAATGAATTTAATTTATTTGAATTTAGAATTTGCTGATTAGTCATTTATATATACGTATAGCCATATGGTTAGCGCGTTTTTATAAATAAGCGAAGATAATGTTTTGACAATGTTTTAAAGAAATATTGAATGGCACCATGTAGAATACTTGCGCCTTAAATATTTTGCAAATTAAGTAGGGAAGAATAGCATAATCTGCTGATTTTATATGTGGGAATTTCTAAGGATAGAATGTGGTTTGTTACATCTCACAAGCAATTAGTGTACCTACCGACACTTCCTTCTATGTATAAGTAAAGTAAACAGAGTGATATAATGTAGTAGCACATGCATGCTGTAGTTACTACCGTTGATGAAAATAATTATTAATCGGTACTTGACAGATAAAATTCTGCCATAGCAAAATTAAGGGTCATTTTAAAGGTCTATGTTACAGATAAAATAAAAACTGCAACACAATTTTTAAAGTTATTATTGGACTTGCCTTTTAGTTAGTATGCATGCATATATTTTTTCGGTAATTTCCAACCAATTGGGCTAAAATTTAGAATACACATTTAATTTGAATGACAGTGCACGGGTTATCAATCATAACATCAATCAATCTAAATCCTTCTAAATATGGGTATTAAATGACAGAGTTGTCTGTGAGGCGTACGAAAAACCTTTAACTTCTGACAGTTATTTTTTTCATTGTTAGACTTTTTTGTGTGCTGGCTAAACATTAATTCATTCGAACCCTATCCAGAGTTGATAAAACACATCACAAATTGCATAATTATTAATTAACCCATTTCTTAATGAACTCATTCCCTTCAACGCCATTCAATGCACATTTCCTCCTCAAGGATATTGCCTTGTCACGCGTCCGCTAGCACAGACTGCACACACGTTGACAGCGTGACAGCCTGGCGGATATTAACCGTACACGTTTTATGTTTCCATCGACTAAGGGCCTTTTGGAATTGAATATTTGTATGCCCAGCAACTCAGCAAGGCATTAAGAAATACTATTTTTATTAATAACACCATGTACCAAAACATTCACCTGAGTCATGATTAAATAATAATTTTGTATATGAAAAACCAACGTCCAATCTATCTCTATACCATCATACATAAAAATGTGTTCTGTAATTTAGGCGTAAAACCGTAACAGACATATAGAGTTACTTTAGTAAGAAAATAACTATATACTACTTACACAAAATAGTACACATTTCAGGGACAGGGTTCATATAAATTCGAATTTTAAATTACGCGGTGAGTATTCGAATTCCCTCACTGCACTGTGTACCTGTTTATGTAGTATGTAAATAAAATTCTGTTATGTATTGCTATTCTAAAAAATGCACACAACATCCCGTCGCGTCGCGGCGTCTATGTTAATTTACCCTATGTGGGTACTTGTGAAGCTGGGTGTAACCTACTTACCGGTACTGTAAAGCAAACAGGTCCCGCTTTTGTTTCAAAAACAAAAGACTGTGAAATGGTTTTATGCTCGGTATATTCCTTTTTTAAAAACTGGAGCTCTCTTTATAAATTCGTAGAAAAATAACTGTGTTGGAAACTGGGTATTTGATCTGTATTTTGATAGTTTAGAAATACAACACAGAGTAATTACGATTATAGATTCCCTATGTGAAACTTTGTAAAGGGGAATGCCCACCGCCCATAGACACTTTGGCCCGGGGTGCCCACAAATTAAAGCATACGGAAATTATTATATGTAATCTAATGAATGAAATGGTATAGGAATTGGTTCAGAAAAAAGTCCGGATTAATAAGATATTAAATGTTTTTTTTTTTCACAAATACAGTTTTTTAACTATCATTTTACTGTAATACAAACCTACAAACAAAGTTGTCGGAGTCCATTTAAAAGCTTATTCATTGGTGAGATAACAAATCCGCAAGAAAACAATACAAAATAATACAAATGCAAACGATGGCGAATTTTGAATTACCAACTTATGACAGACAGCCGCCATGCTGTTATAATGTCAAATTCGATGTTGCCACATATCAGACATAAAAATCTATATCGAGTTTTTGTTCGAATTATAATTCAATACGAACAAATTAATTAAAGCGCCAAAAAGAATATTATTTTGTTTCTCTTAGTTTTTCGAATTCAATTTTAAATGTATTTTGAAGAATAAATAAGAATGACAGCTGTGAATTGTGTAGTAGCATTTTTGTTATGATAAGAATTTATGGTAAATCAACTAGGAATTCGCTTGTTTTATTATCATAATATAGCACAACACACGTTTAACGATAACACGTTTTTATTATCGAAAATAAACGAATAATATTGGCATTATAATAATTATTTCATCATAAAAAATCGATTGGAGAAAAGAGAATCGATTATATTTTGAACGAAATTAATAATTTGGCAACACTTTTTATTTAATCCACAAACCAATGGATTTACCTAATTTCATTTTATCTTTCCGGTACTTTTTATTTTTTGCAAAAATGTTGCAATCTTGTTTGGATAAATAAATACCGCGATTAATAAACATAAATCAAGATGTTTTTTTTTAACAAAAGCAAATTGTTGGGCGGTTTATGGCCAAAAATGGGCATTCCCCTTTTCCGATATGAAAAATGTCCAGTCTCTTTCCCGTTTGATAGTTATAAGTGTACGCGATCGGTTTGTTTGATAGTATTGTAACTACATTGTCCTTAAAATAATTAACAAAGGTTACATTTAATAACACTTCATAATATTTAATAACGTATCTTAAACTCCAATGCTCTGCAAAGCCTTTCGAAACATCTTCACTTCGGCGCTCAATATAATTTTATTTACAGTCTAGAATATTGCTATTTTCGATCTCATTTGAGATTTTATAAAACGCTCACGTCCTTTCAGATAAAGCAGACGCGAGCTATGTAAAGCTAGGTGTGGCTATACGTTTCAGAAAATCTTTCCAGCTTCTATTTTCTTCGTGAGATGCAGTGACGTCGACCGACGCGACGTCCTCCTGACTAAGGTTAGGTACAAACTTTTCTAGATGAAATATAGTAGATACAGGGTATTTATTAAATAGGAAACTTATATAATAGTTATTTATGCTACAAGTGCGGCAGGTAGGTAATTCCCGATGATTGGCAATCGACACGAGTCGGGAAAGATCTTACGTACGTGTATCATACAACATTTTACTATGCATCGTGCGAGGAAATAAAAAAAAAAATCTGAACCAAGCAAGAAATTAATAAAATGGCGGGCTTATTCAAGCTCAGCATATCTAATGCGCATGTGCAAGTAGCTGTCACGTCGTAACGCAAAAAGGCACGAGCAAAATATACGTTCTGCCAAACATATTTAAAAAAATCTAGAGTAATTAAAAAAGAAATCGCTTTCAATGAAGTATTAGTTATATTTTACCTTTTATGTGAATGATAATCTTTCCTTAACTAATTTGTAAAACAGTTCTCAAATAATAAAAACTCTATGCGTCTGGCTGACAAAATTAAAAAAATTTAGAAAAGTAAAAAGCACTAGTGAAAAAAGTGACACTGTCCGCACAGTTTGGCTGCTTGGAAAACGCTCTTTTCGAGGACATGCATGGTAAAAAACTTTTTAACAAAAAAAGATTAAACTGACTTAGAAAACAAAACACTACAAAGCGCAAAATAACTTTCATTTCGAAAGACGGTGTCAACAACGAAAAGATAATAGATACCAAAGACTTTGTAGTGTTTATCGTTTTTTTTTGTAATTTTATTTTTATTCACCTTTTTTAGTTTTGGTACCTTAAATTACCAAGAAAATACGCATTATTTAGGATAACTTAAAGACTACTCGTCAGATCTTGATCAAATTTAAATGGAACCACATGAGCAGCTACAGTTTTCAAAAAAAAGAATCAACAAAATCGGTTCATAATTGGCGGAGTAATTGCGTAACAAACGAACAAAAAACATACAGTCGAATTGAGAATATCCTCCTTTTTGAAGTCGGTTTAAAATTAGTACCTGTCCAAGCATTATGCAAAACAAAACAATTACAAACAACTCGTAATATTTTTAAAATTCTATACTTACGATTACGACTCTGGACATTCTAATTTCTAATTCTAATTTCAAATAGATCAGGTATTTTTTTACAATTTCAATGTACCCATGGTTTCTTCTCTCTATTTTGTCAATCATGACCGAAAAGACTCTCTGTAAATGCTCAATTTTCAGAAACTCATTCAATTCTTCTAAGTACGCCAACGCAAAATAGGATACTCAAAAGAGTACGACTGACATCCCTAAGACGTAATAAAGCCAAGGCAATCCAGCTGTATACAGAACTCTAGAAGAAATGCTCTGACGCAAGTCAATTCCTATTAGGTATTTACTTTTGTTTGGTAGCGTGACTCAAATATAGACAGCTTAAACACTAATCCGTGGTAAAAAACTGACAGTTTAATGGACAATCACTACCTACAATTAATTTGGTCTTTAAAGTAATTATGAACACGAATGGGATTTGTGAGAAGGTTTTATCAGGGACATTATTTATTTTTATATTGCAAAAATTCAAGGGGATATTTTATCACTACATATTATAAAAAAACAAAGTCCCCTGCCGCTTCTGTTAGCAAAATACTGAATTTTTACTCGCTGAATACTGAATTCACGTGGTTTTCACCAATATAAAGAGTGAAAAACAAGGAAGGTTTTTGGTATAACTATAATTTGTCACGGGTGAAGCCAGGGTGGGTCGCTAGTTGTCAATAACAGATAGTCAGAGAGCACATACTTAGTAAAAGAAAACGTGTTGAGCCAACACCATGTAACACGGGACAAGAACAGAAAGAAAGATGAAAGATTGATGGAAAAGGACATGATAGAGAACAGAACAGAGAATTTTTTTTTTTTTTAAACAAGCTTTTTTTCTCAGCAAACCCTTTCATTTCATAGTGATACCCATATCATGGCAGTGCACAAAAAATAACTTGTCCGCTATCTTGGGCCGTCCGCCATATAGGATTTAGAATTACGTCACTTAGCTAACCATGCATTGTCATCCAAACTAAACGTGAATGCAAAATTTCATCTTAATCGGTGGAGGATAACTGCTTTAAAATCTAGTTGCAAGATTACACACTTATATACATACATTACAAGTTTTAGCTTTTATTTAAGCTTGTAAAATAAAGCGTGGTGTATCTTAAATCCAGATTTCTAAACAAAAATGGGATCCAAGTAATAGGATAAAAATAAATACCTATAAAACCATCCCATGAATTGGTTTAAAGCTAAAGAGCCACAATTCTAATCTGTTGACAAAACAATCAAAACAAAGTCCCACAGCATTCGAAATTCAAATATCGATGACGGGTGACGTAGGTTGGTGGCAAGCAGTCGCCGTGGTCTACACCAGTCAGGCAACTAGTCTGGAGATCGATCCGACAACCACCCGACCCGACGAGGGCGGGCGCGACCAACCCCAAGCACCTCAATTTTATTTCTTCCTCGTTGTTACCAGCTTTTCCTATTGTGTATGGCGAACAAAAATAATCAAGATTAATTATCTATCTTGCAGTTAAGGAAAACTCCGAATATAATTTTAGTTTTTTCTCGGTACGGCTGCCTTGAGATTTGACCTTTTTATTTCCTCTTGAAAGTTTGATTCACTCTTTTGATTCCAGTAATTCTGATTTTGTGTTCAAGGTTCACAATTTAGGTCAGTATTAATTCTTAATTTTCCGCCTTCAGTTAAAAATCTTGAACAATACCGAACGTCCGAAACTAGTCATTCACTATCACCGGAAATCCTTGTAAACTATAAACTCACGTTGAAGCTGAAATACACGAATTTTCCGAACGGAGAACACATAAATTACCCAAATTATCTGGTAATTTACCCCGTGGGGGGCGTCGCGACGCGCATCTCTCGCCGGGTACTCTGCGCCCCCTCTTCCTTCAGTAGCGCCGCGTCCGACGCCCGAGCCACACGTACGCTCGTTCCGCCGCCTTATATAAACAACACAGTTTCATGTCCAACACTGTAATCGACAAGCCAGTGAATGTGAAGTGTAATAAGTGATCATTATTTAATGTCATTCTAGACACGATTGTTCCACAGCTGTGTGTATCCACAATTTATTGCTTAGATGTCACCTTAAACGTTGGTATCAAGAAAAATGTTTCAGACGTTACTCGTTTAGTGAATATTGCAAAGGATGTGGGTAGTGTTTTAACATTTCGAAAGGTTACTATCAAACCTTTTTCAACCTTTACTGAAAACGGAGGAGAAATTAATCCATTTGTTGGTATTTCATTATTAATGTCAACAGCGACTACCACGAATTCTGAACAATTAATTCATGAGTTATGGAAACAATTATAATTAACGACTACAATAAAACAGAACGTATACACATGTACACACATTAATAGTACTTTCAAGTAATTACACACAATGAAATTGAGAACGAGTGGCGAATCGCGTCGAGTCATATTGCCCATATTTAGAATGTTTTTATTGTTGCATATATGCAACGCTTGCACGTATGCGTAATACCGAGCAGTGTTGTGAAACCAGTGTTATGCTCATTATGAAACAATCTTATAACGCTCAAACAACCACATCCGCTAAACTTTATGGAAATAATAGCTACAATTTCGAATTGTAATTTAATGTAGATAAAACTATAAGCATAGAAGCAGCTGTATATGAGGAAATCGAGGAATGTTATTTACACTTAATTAAGGCAAGGATAATTGAAAAGGATATGATATTAACACAGTAAAATATAATTATTGGCACAATTGAAGAAACAACTGGCGAAATGTGGGTTTGCTGTTGCTGCATCAGCTCTGTCTAACCCTTCAGGGATTATGGGCGTTATGTTATGTGTAGAAGAATCAATTTAAACCTGCCTGAACAAAATATCCTCATACATTTTTATCATGACAGAATATTTTTTGTAAAACATCTGTATATTTTATTTATGATTTGTACCATCAGTCATGCTTATCAGTTTTGTCACTCAACTTGTTCTAGACCGAAGTCTAGATAATTAAATTTAGTCTAAATTTTTCCATTAATTACATATTCTCTGCATCAGTTTACTTTGCCTTCAAGGCCAAAATGACCTAAAAAACAAAAACAAAATGTTTCGTTCCTTGTTCGGTATTCCTTTTTTCGAGATTTAAAATCGTTGAGCTTTTAAATTAGGTATTGGTAAAACTTTTCAATTCATGTTGACTTACAAAGATTGAAAACAAAAATAATGTTATTCCTGTACCTAAATCCATCCGTTATGTGACGCAAGACAAACAGAGTTCATCAAACGACGTATTTTTAAAACTAAAAGATACAGCAACACAACGTCTGTTTCAAACTCAAAATGAATAAAATAGAAAAGGAAATGCACTATCTAATGATATTAAATAAAACACCATGAACCAAGATTAAAACCATAAACCTTGATACAAATTGGCAAGCAACACGGCTGAAAACAGTTAACCCACAAGAGAAACCCATGAAAAAGACATAAAAATAACAAATCGTGAAACTGAAACGATAATATTTACTCTTTTACTCAATGTTGCGAACGATTGGATTGATCTGTTCTCGCATTGTTAAAATTAAGATAACTCTGTTAATAAGCTAGAAATTATCGTTAATTAAAATCTTAACACAAATGAACTCCATAAAGATGAAGCATTGGTCACTACCGTTTAACTGTAATATAAAAATAGCACAAAATTATATAACATCTGTCTCAATGGACAGCAGAAGTACCTATAATACGCTAAAAGTAGATGATCTAAAAATAATTGATACAAACGACGGCACTGCGCTTAAAGCTAAAGGAATGTTCTTTGAGAGTAGGTATGTCGCCAATTGGAATAGAAACTGAAAATTGGCATAATCCAGCGAACAAGATTTGTTTAAGCAAAGTGTATATTTGAATATGATCTAAGTTTCATTTTGCTTTTAATATCCATTATCTAGTGGTCATTTCGTAGTTAATGTGGTGTATAAAGGTGTAGTGCTTGTTGGCAATTAAGATTTTCTATACATATTATTTTTTTTGGAAATTAGTAAATACAAATCCCAATAAAAATCTTGTCCTTTTCGTCGTTGTAAACTATATGCAAGTCATATGTAACACTATTATCAAAATTCTAAGTTCATTTTTACTCCTCAGTCATACGTGTGTAAATAACAAGCGATTTCACAGAAGAGTTGACGCGTAGCATGCATTCATTCGAAGCGAGGACCGTGTAGTTAATTATGTGCGCGTTATTGCGTATCGTGGTCATTGTGACGGAAATAGCACCTATGGGGAACCTAACATAGTATTAGATCCCCATGATAGGAATATCAACCCTTACGGTGTAGTTGACGAAGGCAAAAATGGTAATAGATCCCCTTAGCAGGACTATCAGCCCTTATGGTGTGGTTGATGAAGGTTTAGACAAAACAATGAGTACAATAAGATATTGCGGAGAAGAAGAAGTGTAGCTTTGTTAAGTGATTGAATAACGTCATTTCCATATACATGTAATCTGAATTGTTGTCCTCCTTATTAAAAGAGAAACTTACTTTTTGTAAAGACCGTAAATAATCTATATCGTCGACAAAATTAATTTATATATTCCTATTGTTCGCGTTGTTAATTTTTATTGAAAAGTCTTTTGTATCTTCAAGATTCCTTTGTAAGTCGCCACAAAAATCTGGTACAGTGAATTCCTTAGCCATAGTCACAACGCAAGTCTTATTCTCATTTTGAGATTGAAGAACCAGATTATTATTAAACATGAGGCCACAGCTGCCCATCCTATTAGAATAATCCTATGGGTACTGGCTTGCACGGTAATTCGAAGTGACATTTCCGTCACTGTTGTGTAAATAGGCTTTGTTAGTTCTTCATAGTTTTTCCATCCGTAATGGAAAATTGATGTTAGCTAAAAAGGGGTTGGCTTTAAACTTTGATAGTTCCCCAAATCCGGCTGCTTTTGAGCCGAAAGTCAAATGAAAGGAAATTCGACGAGTATTACAGTCCCAAGTAAAGATTAAGCAGGCTAATTCACCCAAATTAAATAGTCCAATTCTGATGGGTAAAAACCGGACAAGTGCGTGTCGGACTCGCGCACGAAGGGTTCGGTACCATTATCGCAAAAAACGGCAAAAAACACGTTTTTTGTATGGGAGCCCCACTTAAACCATGCCATTCTGTTTTTAGTATTTGTTGTTATAGCGGCAACAGAAATACATCATCTGTGAAAATTTAAACTATCTAGCCATCACGGTTCATGAGATACAGCCTGGTGACAGACAGATGGACCACGAGTTTTAGTAATAGGGTCCCGTTTTTACCCTTTGATAATAAGCAAAGGATTGATGAAGGAGCTGTAAAATTAATTGTTAGCTTCATTGTATTAATCATTGAATGTTTCACTTATTCAATAATTATGAATTTCTGCAAAATATTACGTGTTGAAGTCAACGTCTTTAATTCTGATGATTCATTCATATTATTCATAAATGGTGTGTTTAATAAGTATCTAAGTATACTTGGCGTTGAAATTACGTATTGCTTTACTTTTCATAACAAAGAATACACCATCTATAATATCTTGCGGTATTGAAGCTAATATGGTAAAGTCACGGCATACTATGTATATTTGCGGTTTTTAGTTTGGAAACCATAAAAAGACATTGGGGACACTCATTACCATCATATCAGATGTTTTTTTTATTAAGTTTATGTAACTATACCACATATATATAAATAGACCACATTCAAAATATATCACGAATAGAAGAAGACATTTGAATCGAAATATTAGGAAGATTTTTCATAAAAAAACTTTGCTATAAAGCCGCACTGGTCACCGATGTGGCTGACGTTTTAAGTTATTGCCTTCGACGAAAGAAAATTAATAGAAACTGCCACTGCCAACCATTCTGCATCTAGAACGACGAATATACTAAACATGTTGAAATTAATAAGAGACATGTCATTTCATTAGTTATCAAATAAGACGATATTAAATATTTTATTATATTATGTTAAAGCATGTCAGTACAATATTGCTTTACCAGCTTATTTGATAGCTCAAAAACTAAGAAAAAGTTAGTAAAAAAAGCGATGAAAACGCATTTAGACCTTTCTAGAACAAAAATCCCTAAAACTTTAAACAAATGACAATCAGGCTTCCTTTTTCAACAATACTAACTCAACGACGTATTTAACTGTGACGACCTGTCAAGGTGACAGACAAGATATGCGTTTGCCCGTGTATCATACAATGCTATCTAATAATCTTTGAAAGAATTATGGTCTTCCGCGCTTTGTGATACAACCTCCTGTAATTGAGCCAAGCAAGTGGTATTTATGAATAGATAGTGTGGTATCATCGCTGTAAGGTAGTTTTTCATATTAACCAATCATGATATAAGATGTAGTTCTAGCCTTTTGTTTGTGATGATTGGACTGGGTATCTCCATTTTTGTAATGCGGTGGAATATTAATGTTCTCGTCATTACTAGTGTGCATCTGCATTGCAATAATTGGTACAGTGATTTCCTTGTCATTTACAAGTTCTGTCTGCTATAGGACTGGTTTCTGAATAATTGGGAATTAAGTTCGTGGAATCCCTACTTTAATGCCAATAGTTTAACAGGTTTTCAAGGTACTCATAAATAAGAGTCTGTCAAATACTCAACTTCAAATTCTGGACTCAGAAATCGGAGAAAGAAAACCGTAAAAATAGCCGTAAAATATTCCACCTTTCCTGTTTATTCACAAAAAAATGTTAGCGCACGAAAATATTTCAGCATGCTACAATCCAGTAAACAAATCACTGACTTCCGAATGCCAGACCACTCTAAAATACACTATCAAACATATTCTGGGAATACTTGAGTTATTTTGTAAACGTTTTATAGTATCGTTACTCACAGTTGTAAACATGAGTGGGTGCTCACACCACACCACGCGGATACTGCGCACTAAAGATGTGCAGTAAACAAAAACAAACGAATATCGTTTATGTTGTCGATATTTTTAGAAATTTCAGTACCTACGCATTATTTTGTCTGAAACGGAAGTTTAGGTATTCCGTTCACCCACTGTGTTTTTGTACACCTACTGTTTTACGTTCCCACGTAACAATACCTTGTTACTTTGTTTAGAGTGCTTAAATATGTATATTTTCATAAACAGATCACTGATCACTGGACAGTTTCGATTGGTTTTAGGAACATATTAAAATTTTCGGGTATATCGTCGCTTTAACAATTGAAACCATTCTAAAGTTTGGCTTTGTTATTTATTATCTAGTAAAGCCCAAAAGATTTTTATACTCTGGCGAGCCCACCGCAGTTTATCGAAAATCATTTTTCAACCACAATCCAAACGTACATTTCGCATGACCTGGCCAATAGACCTGTGACCTAATCGTCCGCGAACTTAAAGCTAGACCAATGAAGTACCTACTACAATCTTTTATTGCACCAATAGTCTAGATATCATGCCTTTAGCACGAAGATTGTCTATGCCTTAAAACAAAGTAGGTTTTTATATATAGCTGTATATGTTAAATATGTACACCAATATATTTTTTTTGTTAAAGTCGTCACAATCTAAGAAATCCTCTGACGATTCTCATTTTACTTAAATAATAATTAAACTTGATGCTTGCGAATGATACTCGTTGTTATAGTGTATGGGTAACATAGTAATTAATTAGGATTATGAATTTGGTTTTTCAATTTCTTACGTAGAAAGTTATCGCGGCAATGAATTTGATTTTCAATTTCTTACGTAGAAAGTTATCGCGGCATGTAAAATGAGAAAGTCAACGGACTTCTTACATAGTGACGACTTTAAGAGTTACCATAGGTTTCGTTGCTGGTTATGAAATTATTGCAAAGGCTTTCAAATTTTGCCTTACTAGCATCAATACAGAGTTATGCTATTTGCTAATTAGTTTTTACTTCTTTATTTTCTAATAAATATAGTTTGTTTAATTTAAAGTTACAAAACTTGTTCGGTTATTTATTTTTTGTCAGTGTGCAAATTCTTTGCAACGTTGTATTTAGGTATACCAAACCTAAAGTGAATATCATCTTAAACAAAACAATAGTCATGATTTTATGATTTGGTTTTAAACCAAGAGCTTACACGTAGGTAGATTAAAATACTTTAATTTATTTAGGAATGTCATTTACCATCATTGTCTGTTTTTTGTTTGGTACAGATATATAAAAAAACACTAGAACTTGTTCCGCATGTCATCTATGACAACAACTCATAAAAAGTTACTTGAAATTCATTACAAGTTTTTAATTTAATCCTGCTTTGCTTGTATCATGGATAAGCTTTAAGGTTTTTACTTCAATTGAGGTGAATAACCGAATCAAGGTAGATTTTGACAGATCAAAGATGTTCAGGCATAGAATACAATTTTAGATGACGTTGATCCCTTTACGGATGTTTTGTACTTTAAAAACATTTGCTTTTAACGAACTTTCATTATCATCACATTTACCAAAACGGTGATATTATCCTTTATAAGAAAAAAACTGATCCATGATCAAATATCTTCCCTTTTGCTCCAATTTCTCGTTGACCAAGCAATAGTTTTGAAAATCAATAAATCTATAAAGGCCTCGTCAACTAGACAGCGTACCAAACCGAACCGAAAACGGAAAATGAGAACCGAAGCGGAGACGTCAAACTAGGTACAGCGAACCGAACTCTTGTAGAAAGCGAAGTGTCAGTGCGGGTTCACGCCAAAACCAAAGAACTCGGCTTCTGAAAACGATAATATACTGCATTTGACTGTTTTATTCATTCTATCTGTCTATTTGATGAGGCCTTAAATGCCACTAGTTTACGACATCGCACAAACAAAGACTTTTAAACTATCGATTTTGTTAAACATCAGCCATTCCGGGTCGTCTAAAGTTTTGAGGAACCTTACCAACTATCCACTAGACATAAATCCATTATACGACTACGATGATCCAAAGGAACTACTTCTTATGAAAATACTTCCGTAACGAATGCTGTTTCCTCTGCTGTTCATGAGTTAGTAACAGCCTTTGATAAAAAATGAACTACAATATTTTTGATGATAACACAGCTTCCTGTATCACATTATCTCGACGTTAGATATTCTGACACTGTTGACACACTCTCATTGTGATAACTTGGGAAGCGGCTGAATATTTGCCCAATATTTTTTAGGTCCAAAAAGAATAAATAACGAGAAATGGTAACGTCTGAAACATTACTTACGTTAACGTGTAACGCGACAGAAAAAAACACATAATTTAACAAATTTATTTACTTATACAGATCTATAAACCAATAAACAGAAATAAAAAGTGAACTTCAATTTGTGAGTTATCCATGTGCGTGACTATAAAAACACAAGTGTAAATCAAAGTGCAAAGATGGCAATGGATACAATGGCAGTCGAACTGCCGGACTTATCAACGCATGTACCGCAACCACCTGTGGAAGAAACTGCTGAAGAAAAGTAAGTAAAAACTAAAAGAACACAAGAGGTTATGAAACTTAGTGCACTGAATGATTATATTGGCAGTGTACCAATAAGCAACAGGCTTTAATCAAGCTCCAAGGAAAAAACCAGGGATGAAAACAAAAAGGAATTTCTTCATACCTTGTTTTTGTTATGCCAGACAGGATTTTTCTTTAATCTTTAGTAGTTGCGGTAACGGAGATTAGGTTTTAGCAGCCAACTAAAACGCGATATTAAAACACATAATGGCTTCAGTATCTTTGGCTAATTCGCATCAATTAATGTTATTAATCTATTTAGCTTCATCTACGACTTTATACGTAACTGCACACATAATAGTACCAGCCTGTAAATGTCCCGCTGCAGGACAAAGACCTTCTCTCATACAGAGAACCCAAGAGTATTAATCATCACGCTTGCTCATTGCGGGTTGGCGATTTCAAACTTATATTAACTATATGTCCAGGTTTCTTCACTATGTTTACCTTCACCGTTGTCAGTGATGTCCAAGATAAACTTAGAAAATACATATGAATTTACAGCTCTTAAAACCATGTAAATAATAACTAACTCATTGAAAATTGCAGGATAAAGAAAATACGTAGTCTGCCTTCTATTATTCAAATCTTGCAAAACCTTGCTTTGCAATCACTAGCAGCTTCGATCGCTTGCTCACACTTTGTAGAAGCGCGACGTAGTGAAATTGGATTGTGTGTTCACCAAGTAAACAACGTTACTGGATGCTAACTCGCTAGGGAACCACGACACTACGTGGAGGTTTAGCGATGTAACATTCAATTAATATATAAAATACTCTTGAGTCGGGAAAGCCGATTATAACAAAATGATTACAATCAATAACTCACATACACTTCAGTTACGTTTTTAATGTTTTACATGAGCATCATGTGAAACATTTGAATAAAAAAAAAGATTCTAGGCAAAATAACGAGAATTTTATCAGTGTTGTTTTACAACCCCAGTTACAAGAAATCCAATACTTCTTCTTTTTTAATTACTGGCCACTACCAGAATTTTATAGATTATTGTATTTTAAATCCGAGCCACGAATCGATATCACTTGTTTGAAATCCGAAACTGAAAGAAGTCGCTTCAATCCTGATGTCTACAATAAAGCTTGTTGTAAGTCCGATGCTAGAATTTTAAAGAAAGAGAATTACATTAATGGAACTGGCATATTACTTCAGAAATCGTGATCTTTTCTTCAAATCATGAGCCCGTTTCGTTCAATCAACCCCAAAATAAATTAAACCGTCACTGATATTTATCTCAATCCTTTAAAAGGGCAAACAGAGAACCAATTCTATTGGTGTGTTGACAGTACAAAAAGTAAATTAAAACGTTAAGCCCTGACGAACCGTTTCCTCGACTTGATAACATTTTCATTGTTTACAGAAATAAGTGTGACGTTTCAATTAGCGTTCATGTAGTCATTAAAACGACTAATTAATTAAGTGAGCGGTTACTTATTGTACTTTTGTGTAGTAATTAAGTTTTTATTTGGAGTTGTCACTGTAGGGGTCTAGGTTAATGACAAATTGTATGGTTTGACATAAAAGTGTTATGGACTTTCATGGAGGTATGAATGTTGATTATGATCTCACGCTTTCTCACTGATCTCATCAATCAATACTTTATAGCTCTCATTTGTCTTGTGTTTTCTGTTTTCGTGCGTTTCTCTTTCTATTCTAGACTTTGTCTTTGTTTTTACGTTTCTCCTTGTATTGCTAGGTTTGCTTGCAAGTTCGTGTACCGCATCTTCGTTGGAGGCTATGTCTGATTCCACGCTAGGATCTACTTCACTAACACTGTCTGTTATTCATTTAGTTGGTTCCACTCTTAGGATTTTAATCAATTACGAGTTCAACATGTACTTTTGTTCAAAATCAAAAGTCATTTCTTCAAATTATGCTGAGAGCCAACATTTTTAGAGCGTCAAAGTTCGACTTAGCGACAGTCCCCCAAATTGCCCGCTCGTCGTCAGTTCCTAGTGTTTTACCTGAGAAGAAAAGTAGCGCAACAATCTCCCCATCTATCTATTAAGTTGTATTTTTAGGTAGCTCTCATAAGCACACGGCAACTGTAACTGAATCATAATTTTCAATAGGTACTTTATTTTAAAATATTTACGTTTCACTCATAAAAGATTCAGAAGAACCCTGGTTTAAAAATAAAGCAAAAAATAAAAAAAATCCTCTGTTCACCTCCATAAAAACACGAGACCTCAGCAAACAGCGTCAATACACAGCATTAAAACTTAGTGAGTGCTCCAACGGTTCCAAAAGAGACGTAACTTTAAAGACGGCTGCCCCAAGAGCCCTGGGGAGCCTTTTTACGATAACAATGTTGTTACATCATATCTTATACAGCCCTAATTGGATCTCGGCATTTTCACTTACAAGAAACGTTCTGGCGGACTAACTGAATAAAGTGATGCTGGGAAAATATGAAGATAGGAAATCTTAGGAAGCAGAACTAGTGTAGTAAGGATCTTTCTTCAATCCTACTAATTTTAGGTATACATGTAAAAGTTTGTGAAAATGAATGTTTGTTACACTTTCACGCAAAAAACTACTGTACGGATGTTGATGAAACTTAACAGAAATATAAAATAAACGTCAAAATAACACAGACTATAGTTTATAAAGATATGAGGGGAAGCTCTCATTGTAAAGGCATAATAGATTAAAAATAAATAGAAAAACAACTATGGCAGTTTCTTTTCTGAAATCCAAAGAGTTAAGTGCTTCTACCAATACTTATCTAACACAAAAAGCAGCTGTTTTTATCTTCAGGTATAAATATTTCTGAGTATATATATTTATGAGCATACTTGGTGTTCTTAACACATCTAAAATAACTTCTCTTCCCACACTCATTGAAAGGAAAAAGGCCGACACACTATCAGCACGACTCAACAAAAATATCCATTTAAAGGAAATAAGAAAACGCACATTTTTTCTTTTGATAAATTTTCCGACCGGTTCCCTATTGACGTAAATGCACTGATAAAATAAAATATTTCACCAGTCTTGAAAGAACCAGTATATAATAAAGTCACGACTGAATGTAGAAAATTATTATCAAGAAATTGTTTATTTTGGGTACAACTCTTCGGTAAGAAGTTTTTGTTCTCATAACAATCTTGAAAACAAATGATGCCATTTGATTTCAAGTTGATGTTTAAATTAATATAGCTCATCCTATTAATTCTTGTAAAACCCAGTACTGGCGAGTGTTGCCTATGTACTGCAGGCAATTGCGATAGGTGTTATTTCATTATTATCATTCATTTTGTCTAGTTTATTTGCGATCGGCGCAAATTATCTTTTTCTTCCAAACTTCTATATTAGTCGCTCATCTCAATTGTAAACATATTTCTATATTTATCATCTTTCACATAGTCCATCTATGGTTTTGTTGGTCTTCTCCTACTCTTAGATCATAGGAGATATGCGTTATTTAAAAAGTGAAAATATTTTCTGGTACATTAGTATACCATTAGTTTCTCTCGAACTAGTATTTACGATAGCTTGCATGTTTATTTATCTATAGTTTATGTATGTCAGTGTAGTACGGTAATATTAATCAATCTAGTTTAGAATCAGGTCAATGTTAGCTGTTAAAGCTTTGGCTCATATGGAGCAGTGTTACGCGTCAGTTGCATAATTATTTATGTAATGTTTGCATTTATTGTTATAACAGTTTGCCATGATTGTATTGAACTATGTACGACCGGTGCTTGTTATTTTATTTAAGGCAAAATCATTGAAAAAAGTGGTCAATATTTCTGTTCAGTAACAGCTGTTGAGGAGTCATTTGAGGAATATGATTGTCGTCAGGAATGTTTTGTGTATGAATGTGGATAGTTATAGGGGTACAAGAATACCAAATATAAGATGGATGGATTATATGAAACTGTAAAATATGATTTGGCTAAAAAGTAATTATTGACTATTGAGATGACGGGAAATAGAGACAAAGGTATGGAAGAAGTCGTGCTGCGGTCAACCTAAATCAATTGGGACAATAGCAGGAGGATTATGATGATGTTGTCACCATAACTGATCTGATAGATAAGGACAGATAATATTAGGCTGAAAAGAAAATTCACGATTTCAAACATTGAGAAAATAAGTGGCAGACCAAATCAATTTGCCCATAGGCATGCGTTTCAAAGTAAATACAAATTAAAAAAATCATTAAGGCGAATTACAATAATAACACTGTTTAATAAAATAATCTAGAAAAAGGTCTGAAAGCGTTTATCCTCCTTCTAATTTCGAATAACTATCCATAACATTTTGTTACACCGTCGTCGTAGCGAGGTTATAAAATATTTATAAAAGTATTGTCCCGAAAACCCAATAATCGAGCAAACTTGACCCAGCTCAGTGGAATGGGAACACCAATCGTATTAACTTTGTTGCTCGTAGTGCTGTTTTTATAAAATTGTCTTATATATACGGAGATTTTAGATCTTTGAACGATAGAATTGTAGACTGTCTAGAAAACAACGATAATAAGAGGGCTGATTTTAGGTCTTGCAATAAATCTCGTGCTGCTAACGATACACTATTTACTGGAGGAGACGCAGCTAGCGACATAAGAGCCTTGAAAAGATTCAGATTGTTTTTTCTCGTGACCGAAAATGTATTGAAAACTACAAAACTTACCTATCCAACGAACTTTTTTTTTCTAACAGGCCATTCGGGGAATATAGTGATGATATGTGATGGTCAAGTGTTTATTTCAAAGTATCGTAGCTTCACAATTTCCATACTTGTAAAAAAAATTGACTATCATCAGCATTCATTTGCAATAAACTTCCTTGGTAAACATTATTAATCTTCCTTTTATATTCTTGGAAATTAATAACGATTCTGCCTCCGTATAGAACTAACGATCACCTATTGCAAGTTCATTTTCTAGGTACCAATCTAACTAAGTAGTGGGTGTATCTCATAAATTGTCTCCGTCACTTTCCGTTCTTTTTATATCTTCTAAACTGGAATTTATAGCATCAATATTCTTGTAGAGTTCATCAGGGTGGGGGGATGCATAATAATTTACTGACGTTAAGTCTTCCCTCTTCTAGTTTTAAATTAGTATTTAAAAGGCTTCAGGCTTAAGATGTTTTATTAATTAACTTACAAGCGATGTCGCTTTCATTTTATTTTCATCGTCCATACTGCCATTTTCTACTTTAGTTTTGATACGGATAAAAATGTAATACTAATCCATAAAAATAGACATCAATCATGAACCTCTCAGTGGATTACTGAAACATTAAACCATGTGCCATCAGAACGAAGAAGTTTCTAATAAAATATTTGACAAAGCTGTTTTAGTCTTCGATCAAAGAAGACTGAAAACCAGACCCAATCAAGCTACAGAAATGACTATCTAAACTAACTATTAACTATAATTTAGAATTCTCATAAAATTTTCTCAAACGCAATTTCTTGACTTGACGGGCATATATAGCATAGGCTACATAACCGTTAACACATTTATGCCGTCATCAATTCAATTCCAGTGGTCTAATAGCCGGCGAACGTTTTACATTTAGGTTTATATCCAGTAACTTTCGTTTGAAAGGTTTTATAGCCTCCTCGTGTCACTCGTCTAGACGCAGCCTTGGAAAATTGGACTTGGAATAATGTTTTTTAAGATTGTAAAACTGATGGAGATTGTCTAAGGGTATATTGTCATTACTTTTTTAAATTTTAGTGCATTTTGTTACGGTCTGTGGACTCCATGATTATCAGCATCGTTTTCATCCATCAATAGTAGGCCACTTTTGTTCAAATGCTGCTCCATTCTCTTTTTGATTTGGTACGTCTGAATTTTCTTCTTTATTTGGGTTATCATATACTAGCAGAGAGAAAATAATTCTCTCTGCTAGTATATGATATGTTTATATGGTACCTATGCTTAGGCTTATGTTTAGAACCAATTCATCTATTGACATGCATTTAAGTGTGTTTCACTTCAGAGCTCAATGTATTAACTTTATTTCAAAGTAAAACAAATTAAATACTTTCCATGCCAATATAACATCATCCCTTAATAATATAAATCCTCGATCCACCTTTCTTCTTTATCCCTGTCATTTAAGTCTTGTATTGTATAGCAGCAGCGTCTCCTCCCGTTTACATTCGTATCACGTTCACAATTTCTGTACAAACTTTTGTCTGAGTGTGCTCTTATTGCTAGTAATTTGACAAGCAGGCCTTAAGTGGAAATGCCACTGAATAACTGCGCTTTTTAGCAAAAGGTTCGGTTCAAGAGAAATAGAGACCATTTGTTTACAAATAAATGGGAGAGAGAAGTAAACGAAACAAGAGAAATGGAGCAACATTCACTGGAAGATATATTGAATTTTCCTGGAATAAACCAAAAGATTACCAGGTGATATTTGTTTAGAAAACGAGACTTTTAATTAGATAGTACTAAATTAGACAAAAAAAAATTCAATTAGCGATTTCATATTACTTAGTAAATTAGTGTAAAAACTCAGAATCCTGATGAAGATCCATTTCAATATCTACTCTTACTACGCAAATTAAATATACTCATCTAACCTAAATATTGCTGAGGTTAATAATTTTAAGAAACTACATAGTAAAAATTCTATACTTATATAGATTAAGAAGACTGTGCCATTAGACGCGAGTTCAAGGTATCAAGGACTAGGTAATATGAAACAAAAGAAACCAAAAACAATAAATCTGAAGGTTACCAGTACCTGCCACCAAATAAAACCGCGTTTCTAACTTCATTGGGAGTGCGTCTACAGTCCAAGTGGGCTAGGTATGTATGTATCGAAGGCGCTGACGTCACAAGTCAATGGGCGGGCGGCGCGGTGGCGCGGCGCCAGACTACCCCTCCTCCCAACCCTCGCCAGCCCTCTTGAACCCCTTGGCTCACAATGCATTGTCGGGTGTCGTACTCCATACTACTTTTGAGGCACTTTACGCCATAGGTGTGGCCATAGTATCTGACCTCTGGAAAGCGCTTGACCTGCGATTGTCTATGTTTTCTTAAATCTTTGTCTATGTTTATGTGTAGCGCTACTTGCTGGAAAGCCAAGCCTGTTACTGCCCTAATGCAGAGCAAAGGCCTCTTCTTCTTATTCAGAGAAGTCAATACGATTATTTTCCACGCTCAATGCGGATCGGTGATTTCATACTTTTTTTTTTAATTCTTTATTATTAAGAGGTTTTTATCCACACGGATAAAAACCCTAATATTAATATATTTTTCAACACACTTGCTCATAAAGTGGCTCTAATTTCACCGCAATTAGGCACGTAATGACACCTGTTATAAAACTGTGACTTTTACATTACTATTATTCACAAGTGAGATAAAGAGCTTTTTTTATTTATTGGTTGAGTTGCTTTGTTGTAAAAAAAGTTTCGATACAAAAAAGATCGTGCTCAATAGTACAAATGCAACACATTTCATGCAACTTCGTATTTAAATAGATAATTTCAACTTGTACGTGTTTAATAAATAAAACTTTCACTTAAGTATAACTTTTGTTTTTGTCTGTAATAAACAAAACTTGAAATTCCCCATTTTGTACGTGGCTAAAACGCTATCCGCGAAAAGCCAAAAAGACATCTCATTTTTTTTAGTCTATGGCCGATCGCAATTGTTAGATGCGCGCGCTGGTTAATTTTGCCCGCCATTGCGAAAAAAATTTCACAACTCGTTTTCACTGTTGGAAATGATTTTTTAGTATTATGTTCTTCACAAGTGTGTTGAAAAACGTCGTATGATAACGTGTGTATTGATGATTACCGTCCTCGGCTCTCTTAAGACCCTCACCTAACGGCTCGGGTCTCAATGGCGCCTCAGCGGTAATCACCAACATTACACTCTTGTACCATAATGTACTATAATCTTACTAAATTATACTCGTAAAAGCGAAAGTTTGCATGTTACTCAATCACGCCAGAACGGCTGAACGGATTTGGATGAAATTTGGCACAGAGATAGATTATAATCAAAAATATCTCATAGGATATTTTTTTATCCCGGTAATATGTTCTCTCAGCATAATTTTCAACTTCCAAGCGGGGAAAACCGCTGGCAGAAGCTAGTTAATGTGTATAAGTCGAGATTTCTTCACTCACAATGTTTTCTTTAACCGATGTCAATGCTGTCTAAGATTAACTTAGAAAGTGCTTTTGCACTGAAAAAGTCACATTGGTGCTTGCCTTTCATTACTCATAGTCACCAAGGCGTGCCACGACCTCTCGCCCTCTTTATGCACTCATGCAACTTATTTTCCAATGGTTTCCAATTTTCCATTAACTTTATGTTGCCTCCATTTATAGAAGCTTCGATCGAACGTATGTAGGTTTGTTAACGGTGACCTTTTCAAATAAGTGACTTACCTCTGTTGTCTTACTGTTTTTGAAGAATCTCTCTCGATTTTCCCCACTTGTATTGTTTTAGTGCACGTTCCCATTGAGAGCTATTAACTATAATAGTAGTTCAAGAAGAGCTATACTGCAATTAAATCTACAAGGTCAGACAGAAATGGCATTGTATTAGTTTGGAAGTAGAATAAACTACAGCTCCTCTATACTATGCGCGTAGAAAATCTCTTTAAATTTTCCTACAGGTACAATTAAAATGTCTTTTTGTCAAGAGAGTAGTGACATCAGTCATCTTATCAGTGTAATCTACAAATCTGTGTTGTCTCACTTATGCCATAATCATATGTTGCCATCTCTTTAATTAGTTATCTTTAAATGCTTCTCATTTATTTTATTAGCTTGTAATTTTATTTTATTATTTACTTAGATTTTGCTACATTTTTACCTCTATCTGTTTTGTTTCCTACACGTGTCCCTTCTAGGATTAAATATTTAAGCCATGTGTGCCACACGCCATGACTTAGAGCCATAGTCTATCTACCAATCCTGAAACCACCTATTGATATTTGACAACAAAAGAAATTACATCGCGACTCAATATAACTTTCGAGGAAAGTTAGATTAGTTCAACGGTCACAATATTTAACGGTGACTATATAAAAAAAGGATTTCCTTTTAATAACATGTGCGTCACAGGACCACCAACAAACAACACAGTATTTTTCCACCACCTACCAACGCATCTTAAACACTGAGCAAGCTGCGACCCACGTCACACATAATGCACTTAGCATCGACACTGGCAGCCAGTTCCGACCAGATATAACTAAGGCTCTGCCAGTTGCAGTCTAAACGAGGCATTTACTATGCGTATATAAGTGGTATTTATTAATAGGAGAAAAATCGTTCGAATATGTTTCGTTTGTCGTGTGTATTTTAGATTTAATCTACGGTTTTATGGTTTTATGAAAGAAATTTTCGTTGGCACCTCATGTGAGTGACCAGTAAATGGAATGGAGTAAATGGTAAATCTAGACTAATTAAAATTCCATCCTACTATTAACAGAAACGAGACGTTTTTGAGGATGGATGGATGTTTGTTAGTTTTATTACTCATTCACGCAAAAACTACTGAACGGATTTTGATGAAACTTTATAGAAATATAGCCTATATATATCAGAATAACACAAAAGCTATAATTTATAAAGATACTAGCTTCTGCCATCGGCTTCGCCCGCGTGAAAAGTGTGTTATCGTCCCAAGGGAACATTATACCGGGATGAAACCATGGGGAGTAAACCATGTGCTATTCCTTGCTATAATCTATCTCTATGCCAAATTTTATCCAGATCCGACCAGCGGTTTGAGCGTGAAGAAGTATCAAACATACAAACACACACAGACAAACTTTAGCCTTTATAATATTAGTTTGATAGTAAGATTGGGCAAAGTACTATGTAATACCACGCGGGCGGTACCGTGGGCGGCACCTAGTCAATAATAAAGATCAAAACTTTTTATGATATTGACCACGTGGCATTTGGCAAGCCAATGTCAATTTGATAATTGCTATCCCTGAAAAAAAGTAATTTTGGGTACAGCTTCTTGGGGTTCCTCCTTCGCTTTCTATAACTACCATTCAGCAGAAATATTCTATTTCAAACCTATTTATTAGCATATATCGGTCAATGCCGAACCCATGTGGAATGATCATAAAATGCACATAAAGCGCTCACAAACAGCATTCTACTCATAAAACGATAACACGAATCTATCGCTGTTTTATGTTATATGGTCATTCTGGTGCTCGTTACGTGTGATGCTGATGGCCTTTCAATGGCCAGGCGTGGCGATTGAAAGGCCATGTAGCTAGCTGTATGGTAATAAGAATCAAGAGGTCAGAAGAGGATACATTCGTTTCGTATGTCTTCAAGCTCAGGCTATTTACGCCCGCAGTGCCCAAATAAGGATCAAACATCAACAAATCTGTCTAGTTTTTTTAATTTGATTTGGTGCGCTATTTGATGTGATGGTTCCCATAGCGCATTTTAAATGTCTATAAGCTCTACCTACTTACTAACTAGTATCGTATGAACCTCACTATGTTAAAGAAGTGAATATAAAATGGCTGGGTTATCGCCATTTTATATTCACTTCTTTAACGGTGTAATCCTGTAGCAAAAGTTTAATTTGGAAGTCGATCTCCTAAGTTGCAATCAGTTTTTCTAGATTCTTTGGAGTTCAGTATCTACTGATTGGATTATCCTGAAAACGATATCGAAGCAATTCTTTGGGATTGCAGCAATCATTTGAATGTATCGATACTATTTTAAAACTCACAAAATCGCATTGACCCCTCCAATTTTGGATTTCCTGACGCAGCGAACGCTAAATTCAGATTTAACTGCAAGAGGATGTTTATTTTTACCGTCAAAATCTTTTAATAATATATCTTTGGAATGAAAACCCACTCCAGCCAATCCACGCACGAGTTATTCATATAATTCTAAACTTGGAAATTACTGAAATATCTTCGGCTTTCAGTCTTGGTATTTCTGAAACGTAAGTATTTTGCGGTAATCATGGCCCACCCAAAGAATCTAACTTCAACATTTGGTCGAATACGGAATACCTAAGCTTTGCAAAACAATTATTACATATTTGATTTGGAACCTCCCATGCTTGACACATTTATATTGAATTACCATAAACCATAACTTGACATGCCAAATATAGAAGTCAGTGCTCATACCTTCAAAGTCACGAAATTCTAAGCAGTGTCGTCATATTTCATCCATAGCTTTTACACAAATTGTCTCAAACAGCCATAACTCACTTCACAGAGCTTCGTGACACATTTTCAATGAATTTCTGACGTCTAACGCATAAACCATTCCGATGCCACCCCACGTGTAACTTAAGGAAGTGGAACACCTCACTAAGTCACTATATATACAAAGTATACAAACGGGGCTCCGTGCGTTCAAACAAAGTATAGTACAGTACGTGAGTCATTCTCATTGGTTCGCAGTTTCATTGATTGAAGATAGAGAAATAAGTAGCGACACAAAAGGTTAGGTCTAAAAATAAAAGTCTATTATTAGAAGGAAATGTCGATTAATCTTTGTTTCAATGTTTGGAAAGGAGTTGTTTCTTTTGTCGAGTGATTGTGAAAGAATGTTCACGATTTTCCTTTGCCAGGGAAACTGTACGCTGAAATTGGCACGAACGCATTTTATGGCGACTGCAAAATTACTACTGCATACAGAGAAAATGAGTTCTACCAGCCAGTTGCAGTTTTATACTAGTATTTTACTGTTAGTAAAACTAAAATTTTTATATCCTTCTTACGATCGTCACTTGTTATTTTAAGTACACACAAGGTTAATTCTACAATATAAATTGCCCGCAGTGCGATTCTGTGAACATCGTGTTTGGAATTAAAATATTTTAATGCTAAAACAAATATTACCGTAGTTGCGTCCGTATTTGTTTCTCGTCATAATACTTTTAAAGACGTAAATTGTGTAGAAACATATCATTTTAATTCTTATTCTTTACAAAGTAAAGTTTGATTTTAATTGCAGGAAAGTTGCTTGTCACGTGTATGGATTTTAATCACTGTTTGTAAATAGCTGTTTAAACTTATAATTAAATAAGCCTTTTATTTTACAAGTTCCGTTTGTTATAAATACTAAACGTTATAATTTTAAGTAAGATTACTAGAGCGTAAAGTTGTGCCAAGTTGTGCAATGTTGATTGCATAGATTATAAATTATTTTGTATTTTGACATTGCACGAAAAGTGCGCCATTGTCGCTGGCCTGGCAGCCATTATTCTGAAGAGGCCATTATGAGGTTTTGTGGCACGCGACTGCAAATTGCTGCGGTGTGCACTAATGGCACTGAATATCAATCATTATAGGAAGTTATTATGTGAATTATGAGTTTTAATAAGTAATCGTTTGCGGTGTGGTAATTTTATGCTGAATTCTATATGGATTTGCTAAAGATAAATCATTGATAATTGCAGTTATTTTCAATGTTCCTTTCATGACAGAATAGATACCTAAATATAAAGCCGTAGTTTAGGCACCATCTACACTCAAATAAGTAAGGAAAATAACATCAACAATTAATTATATTGTGAAGTTTCCTAAATCATTTACGAGGATAACCCCAAACAGTAGGTCCGATCAAAGTCCGCATTTTTTTTAGCTTGTATTATTGGTACCTCAGTTAGTGCTAACAAATAGCCGAAGAAAAAGCACGTTCGGTATGTCCTTTCCGATATTAGCTATGCCTTCCAACACTGCTCCTCTACGTCAGTGATGGATATTACAGCTCGAAATAGACCTGTTTGCTCATGACCACCCACCAATCTATATTGACACCCAACACATGACTGAAACCACCAAAATAAGTTCACGGCCAAAGCTCGAACAATACTGGCCATTCCGTAGAAGTTTTTAGGCCAAGGGCGAGACGCAAACATCAAATAAAAATAAATATCTAGATCTGTTTATTAGTTTTGAATTAAGAATAATTTCATTCGTGGTGCGTGATGAAAGGAAAATGAGTATTTTGAACTTTTACGATGTTTTTATTTGAAAGTAAAAAAAGCAAAGTTGACCCAGGCACGTGTCTTAATATTGTGTATATTTTCGTAAATTTCCTTGAAAGTATTAATAAAGAGCCGTATGAAATCCACTTGTTCGGTTCTGTTATCGAAGTTACTTCACAAAATCAATTGAAATAATATTTCTTCTAATTTGTTTGCATTATTTTATATGGCAACACTTTTTCATCCAAAACTGCGTTTTGCCGTTACTTTTTCTCGACAAACTCGACCAGGGCTGGACCGAAGGTTTCGAGATTCTGCATCGGGATTATATACATGATCCAATCTTTCCATAACCAATACCTGTAACACGCAAGTCTTTAAAAAAAACATCTTTAGAACTCTTGGGTTAATACCAACCAACCAACCAATACCTATCTCTACACGCTTCATGCTTTGCGCTGCAAAAGTAGACAAATATATTTTATAAGCCACTTCTATCCCACGGCTGAGCAAGTGCCTCTCCAAAGTTTTTTCAGAAACTCTTCATCCGTGCCTCCTCAAGCTTTAGTTTTAGTAAGTTAATAAAAAACACTGTGTTTCATGAACAATGTATTAAAAATGTTTCTTCTTTCTTCTTCCCCAGATATGAACGGCTTCTGCGTCGCGCGCGCACAGAGGACCTGAGCGAGGTCTCCGGCATCGGCTGCCTGTATCAGAGTGGAGTAGACCGGCTCGGCAGACCCGTGGTTGTGTTCATCGGGAAGTGGTTCCCTATTGGAGATATCGATTTGGATAAGGTGAGACCTCGTCATTATCCTTTCAGCCAAAAGACGCCCACTGATAGACATGGGAGACCTGACAAGCGTTGGCTCAGCAACCGGTCCGGTGGTTCTTGCATCCAGGAATCTCATCTTCTCCCACGCTGAGACGTATTTTCTACCTATTAAGCAAATTGACCGCTATAGAGATTTATGATATTTGTATAGATACAGAAACTTTCGAAAAAAGACGTGACAGATTGAAGGAAGAGTTCTACGGGGTGACGACAAAAATAAAGAAACGATACGTTGTAGTTGAGTAGATATACAATTGGTCATGCTTCGTATGAAATAAATATGCAAAAAATTCTAATGCCTGAAATAAATTGACTTACACAATCGAATAAGCTGTTGCATAGAAGAATCGAATAGTCATCGATGCAACTATTATACGTTAAATAAATGGATTACATGAACTAAATCATCCAACAAGCGTAATATTCATCACACTTTCCAACGATATACCCCCTCAACAAAGTAAAGTGACGCAATTTTTATAAATCATGAAGTTCTCGAATTAATCGGTTGAATACCGTAATTACCGAAACAGTAAAAAAGCCATTGTGTCTCGCGTGGATCTGCGTTTCTGGCAGTCAAGAGGTTAATCCACTGCTACCAACAGCACAGCATATTCTAATCTCCAATCTCGTCACGTTGCAGGCTCTCCTGTACCTGATCAAGCTGCTGGACCCGATCGTGCGCGGCGACTACGTGATCGCTTACTTCCACACGCTCGCCTCTTCCACCAACCACCCGCCCTTCTCCTGGCTCAAGGAGGTGTACACCGTGCTGCCTTACAAGTAAGTACCAATTGACACTTTCTGGAAGTAGAAGCAAGTCTTCGATTAATAAATGTACCGAAAATTCGCTTCAATTATGATTTGAAGACTTGTGAACCAACCATAAAAAATTTGCCTAACTATATTTTCTAAGAAATAACTTTTTGAGAAGATTTCGGCAACTAGGTTGGTATAGACGATGCGGTTGGCGTAGTGGTTGAGCGATCCGCTGCTGCGCTGCGTGTCGCGGGTTTAATTCTCGCACGGAACAAATATTTATATGGCCTACAGATTATTGTTCCGGATTTGGGTGGTTGTGTATATGAGTTTAAATATTTGTTTTGCAAATTAAATAAGTATAGTGTGACCAGAATTCAGTCACGTCTACAGCATTTTCCCGCCACCCCCCAGGACCATCATAAAAAGCTCTTTTCAGAGCCACTACAATCGGAACAACTTGGCTTACTTAATTGTGATGAACAAAAGAAAAGAAAGAAACATTGAATACCCTGATCAGTCGATACGGAACTTTGGGGTACTTGACAATCCCCTGATCTGAATTCCATGTCTTTATTTTATTTGTAAATCTTTTCAGATATAAGAAGAACCTCAAAGCATTCTACATCGTACATCCCACATTCTGGACGAAGGTAAATACCTTAAACGAATAATATTAAATGTTTTCTATCAATATTTTTACAGAGTAGATGAATATTGAGTACACCTGTTACTACATAAACCTTTCTATAACAATCTCTGAAAGACGTTACTTTTAGCACCTACTTATTAAACACCTGATAAGTTTCATAATTACCATTAGAAGTGACTTGCTTCTTTCCCACGACTTCACTCCGCAGGACCCAATTTTTTTTTCGGGATCCAGTATCTGTCACATTCAGCGAGAGTATAAATTTCTATCATTGAAAGATTTCTTGTATTTTGTAAACTATCATGGTTCCACTGTGATAAAAGAATAGTGCTCTTCGTCCTGATTAGCTCTATCTCTCACTCACAGTGGAACTCAGAGTTTTGACACGTCAGAGTAAGGCTCCAGTACTTACATAGATTACAATCAAACATGAAAAATTACTTCTTTATAAAATTTGTGAAGACTAAACAATCCTCCTTCCTTCAGATGATGACGTGGTGGTTCACAACGTTTATGGCGCCGGCCATCAAGGCGAAGGTGCACAACCTGCCCGGCGTGGAGTACCTGTACTCCGTGATGGCACGCGACCAGCTCGACGTGCCGGCCTTCGTCACGGAGTATGATATGACGGTACGTAGTAGTAGCATGAAGGTGCACAACCTGCCCGGCGTGGAGTACCTGTACTCCGTGATGGCACGCGACCAGCTCGACGTGCCGGCCTTCGTCACGGAGTATGATATGACGGTACGTAGTAGTAGCATGAAGGTGCACAACCTGCCCGGCGTGGAGTACCTGTACTCCGTGATGGCACGCGACCAGCTCGACGTGCCGGCCTTCGTCACGGAGTATGATATGACGGTACGTAGTAGTAGCATGAAGGTGCACAACCTGCCCGGCGTGGAGTACCTGTACTCCGTGATGGCACGCGACCAGCTCGACGTGCCGGCCTTCGTCACGGAGTATGATATGACGGTACGTAGTAGTAGCATGAAGGTGCACAACCTGCCCGGCGTGGAGTACCTGTACTCCGTGATGGCACGCGACCAGCTCGACGTGCCGGCCTTCGTCACGGAGTATGATATGACGGTACGTAGTAGTAGCATGAAGGTGCACAACCTGCCCGGCGTGGAGTACCTGTACTCCGTGATGGCACGCGACCAGCTCGACGTGCCGGCCTTCGTCACGGAGTATGATATGACGGTACGTAGTAGTAGCATGAAGGTGCACAACCTGCCCGGCGTGGAGTACCTGTACTCCGTGATGGCATGCGACCAGCTCGACGTGCCGGCCTTCGTCACGGAGTATGATATGACGGTACGTAGTAGTAGCATGAAGGTGCACAACCTGCCCGGCGTGGAGTACCTGTACTCCGTGATGGCACGCGACCAGCTCGACGTGCCGGCCTTCGTCACGGAGTATGATATGACGGTACGTAGTAGTAGCATGAAGGTGCACAACCTGCCCGGCGTGGAGTACCTGTACTCCGTGATGGCACGCGACCAGCTCGACGTGCCGGCCTTCGTCACGGAGTATGATATGACGGTACGTAGTAGTAGCATGAAGGTGCACAACCTGCCCGGCGTGGAGTACCTGTACTCCGTGATGGCACGCGACCAGCTCGACGTGCCGGCCTTCGTCACGGAGTATGATATGACGGTACGTAGTAGTAGCATGAAGGTGCACAACCTGCCCGGCGTGGAGTACCTGTACTCCGTGATGGCACGCGACCAGCTCGACGTGCCGGCCTTCGTCACGGAGTATGATATGACGGTACGTAGTAGTAGCATGAAGGTGCACAACCTGCCCGGCGTGGAGTACCTGTACTCCGTGATGGCACGCGACCAGCTCGACGTGCCGGCCTTCGTCACGGAGTATGATATGACGGTACGTAGTAGTAGCATGAAGGTGCACAACCTGCCCGGCGTGGAGTACCTGTACTCCGTGATGGCACGCGACCAGCTCGACGTGCCGGCCTTCGTCACGGAGTATGATATGACGGTACGTAGTAGTAGCATGAAGGTGCACAACCTGCCCGGCGTGGAGTACCTGTACTCCGTGATGGCACGCGACCAGCTCGACGTGCCGGCCTTCGTCACGGAGTATGATATGACGGTACGTAGTAGTAGCATGAAGGTGCACAACCTGCCCGGCGTGGAGTACCTGTACTCCGTGATGGCACGCGACCAGCTCGACGTGCCGGCCTTCGTCACGGAGTATGATATGACGGTACGTAGTAGTAGCATGAAGGTGCACAACCTGCCCGGCGTGGAGTACCTGTACTCCGTGATGGCACGCGACCAGCTCGACGTGCCGGCCTTCGTCACGGAGTATGATATGACGGTACGTAGTAGTAGCATGAAGGTGCACAACCTGCCCGGCGTGGAGTACCTGTACTCCGTGATGGCACGCGACCAGCTCGACGTGCCGGCCTTCGTCACGGAGTATGATATGACGGTACGTAGTAGTAGCATGAAGGTGCACAACCTGCCCGGCGTGGAGTACCTGTACTCCGTGATGGCACGCGACCAGCTCGACGTGCCGGCCTTCGTCACGGAGTATGATATGACGGTACGTAGTAGTAGCATGAAGGTGCACAACCTGCCCGGCGTGGAGTACCTGTACTCCGTGATGGCACGCGACCAGCTCGACGTGCCGGCCTTCGTCACGGAGTATGATATGACGGTACGTAGTAGTAGCATGAAGGTGCACAACCTGCCCGGCGTGGAGTACCTGTACTCCGTGATGGCACGCGACCAGCTCGACGTGCCGGCCTTCGTCACGGAGTATGATATGACGGTACGTAGTAGTAGCATGAAGGTGCACAACCTGCCCGGCGTGGAGTACCTGTACTCCGTGATGGCACGCGACCAGCTCGACGTGCCGGCCTTCGTCACGGAGTATGATATGACGGTACGTAGTAGTAGCATGAAGGTGCACAACCTGCCCGGCGTGGAGTACCTGTACTCCGTGATGGCACGCGACCAGCTCGACGTGCCGGCCTTCGTCACGGAGTATGATATGACGGTACGTAGTAGTAGCATGAAGGTGCACAACCTGCCCGGCGTGGAGTACCTGTACTCCGTGATGGCACGCGACCAGCTCGACGTGCCGGCCTTCGTCACGGAGTATGATATGACGGTACGTAGTAGTAGCATGAAGGTGCACAACCTGCCCGGCGTGGAGTACCTGTACTCCGTGATGGCACGCGACCAGCTCGACGTGCCGGCCTTCGTCACGGAGTATGATATGACGGTACGTAGTAGTAGCATGAAGGTGCACAACCTGCCCGGCGTGGAGTACCTGTACTCCGTGATGGCACGCGACCAGCTCGACGTGCCGGCCTTCGTCACGGAGTATGATATGACGGTACGTAGTAGTAGCATGAAGGTGCACAACCTGCCCGGCGTGGAGTACCTGTACTCCGTGATGGCACGCGACCAGCTCGACGTGCCGGCCTTCGTCACGGAGTATGATATGACGGTACGTAGTAGTAGCATGAAGGTGCACAACCTGCCCGGCGTGGAGTACCTGTACTCCGTGATGGCACGCGACCAGCTCGACGTGCCGGCCTTCGTCACGGAGTATGATATGACGGTACGTAGTAGTAGCATGAAGGTGCACAACCTGCCCGGCGTGGAGTACCTGTACTCCGTGATGGCACGCGACCAGCTCGACGTGCCGGCCTTCGTCACGGAGTATGATATGACGGTACGTAGTAGTAGCATGAAGGTGCACAACCTGCCCGGCGTGAAGTACCTGTACTCCGTGATGGCACGCGACCAGCTCGACGTGCCGGCCTTCGTCACGGAGTATGATATGACGGTACGTAGTAGTAGCATGAAGGTGCACAACCTGCCCGGCGTGGAGTACCTGTACTCCGTGATGGCACGCGACCAGCTCGACGTGCCGGCCTTCGTCACGGAGTATGATATGACGGTACGTAGTAGTAGCATGAAGGTGCACAACCTGCCCGGCGTGGAGTACCTGTACTCCGTGATGGCACGCGACCAGCTCGACGTGCCGGCCTTCGTCACGGAGTATGATATGACGGTACGTAGTAGTAGCATGAAGGTGCACAACCTGCCCGGCGTGGAGTACCTGTACTCCGTGATGGCACGCGACCAGCTCGACGTGCCGGCCTTCGTCACGGAGTATGATATGACGGTACGTAGTAGTAGCATGAAGGTGCACAACCTGCCCGGCGTGGAGTACCTGTACTCCGTGATGGCACGCGACCAGCTCGACGTGCCGGCCTTCGTCACGGAGTATGATATGACGGTACGTAGTAGTAGCATGAAGGTGCACAACCTGCCCGGCGTGGAGTACCTGTACTCCGTGATGGCACGCGACCAGCTCGACGTGCCGGCCTTCGTCACGGAGTATGATATGACGGTACGTAGTAGTAGCATGAAGGTGCACAACCTGCCCGGCGTGGAGTACCTGTACTCCGTGATGGCATGCGACCAGCTCGACGTGCCGGCCTTCGTCACGGAGTATGATATGACGGTACGTAGTAGTAGCATGAAGGTGCACAACCTGCCCGGCGTGGAGTACCTGTACTCCGTGATGGCACGCGACCAGCTCGACGTGCCGGCCTTCGTCACGGAGTATGATATGACGGTACGTAGTAGTAGCATGAAGGTGCACAACCTGCCCGGCGTGGAGTACCTGTACTCCGTGATGGCACGCGATATTTTGCCCAGCGTACTGCGAAAAAACAATATTTTCTTGATTCTCAGGCTTCATCGATAGCAGCCAAATAATTTTTATCTAAATTTTAATGTGTATCGTTCTCTTTTCCAGATAAACGGTCTCCATTACTTCCAACCGGACACGAACAACACGTAAGACGCAAAAGTCGTTCATTAGCTATACATTCTGATCGTTGTTATAACATGTTCCGGGCCAGTTGCCAACATCTCTCTGTGTCACTATCATAGGACGTCGCTTCAAACGACTAGAAGGAAGGGTTCAGAGTGTCTCTCACTCGCTTTTCGCTGGTTACGCTCGGTGCCAGCAATATTTGTACCTCCTATATATATATTGCTGCCACCATAGTCAAGTTTTAAAGTTTGTCTTAGGACTAGATGTCGTGATTTTACAGTTTTCTTCTAAAAGCATGCGCCGACACATAAAACTAGTGTTTCGTATAAACTTCATAATAAATAAGTCGCAGAAAAATAAAATTTTGCTTAAATTTTATAATCAATTCGTAGGATTTCACAAAGATATGCTGGCAACACTGCAATTTGAATTCGAGTGACCGTTTGAAATCGAATCAATGGACGGTGAAAATTAAGTCATTGCCGATTGTTTAAAACGGTGACTCGTTTTTTAAGGCCGCTGTTATAGTATTTTTGTGAATTTTTCATTCAATGTCTGTTAACATTGGTTTTAAAACGAATCTCGTTGTCAAATATGTGCAAATAATATAAAAGATTCCAATTGATAAAGCAGTTGTGTCGGAAGAATTTGGCGTAGGGTTAAAATTATTGTGGGTAATGTAAATTACAGTTTCCTATCAGTGACATATCAGATAAACTGTTGGGTCCAGAAATTCGAATGAGCGTAAGACTTAGATGTTATAATACGCCAAGAATATTGATGGTATAGCGACGCTGTTTATCAGAAACACTACCATTCCTATTGTATAATACTGTACAGTTAAAATTACTGAGTTAACCAAAGAACCATTGTAAATTCAACTAACTTAGATAAAAATGTCAGACATTGAATAAAAGATCCACAGAAAAGTTAAAATTGTTGAGAATATATCTTGTAATCTAGTATTAGCGGTGCATTTTATATTATTTAATTGTAATAATTACTATAAGACATATTATCGATCGTTAGATGTTCTTATTACGTCTGTATTTTTAACTCTTGCAACCCCGATATATCTATACCACCTATAAGAATGGTACTTAGATTTTTTATATTTTGTCTGTGTATTAAGTTGTGGATGGTAATAATGTGTGCTATTTTTTGTAAACTATATTTTCATATAAAAATAATAGATTAAACTGACATTTTATGATATGACCTTTCTACTTAATCTTGACGCTTACAGTGCTCTTGAGTGAGTTTGGGAAAACCTCTGAATGATCCAGTGTAGACATAGACAAGCTACTGACTATCGCGCCCTAGTCTGAGAAATCTTTCGACGGGACACTTCCACTTGCAGCAAAAGCTCGCCTACCTTATGAATACTACCTTATTCTCCTTTAAAGATAGTATATGGTCTTAATAAAGTGTTTGATTTCCATTATTTTCACTATTCATAGTTTCACACGGCACACATTTCTCTGTAACTTCACTGTTCAAGCGACAGGGTATTCGGCTAGCGAGTAGCGAAATTTTTGAATACAGAGATATCTATCGTACCGCGTAGATTTGGTATCATTTAGAAAACTACATATAACACACCCATTCTCTAAAATTAGATATTTAACAATTAATTTTTACATAAAGGTGCTTGATAATTTTTGCATATTGAGATTTTAATTTTTTACATACATAGATTTTAATATAGGCTTAAAAACGGTACATAATGTTAGAGTATTGTAAATATGTATGCTGTTAAAGATTTTTGCGGAAGCATTCACTCGTCTCGCACTACGGTAATGTAGATTTTTATATAGCTGAATGAGAAAGTGCGTTTGTACTTTTGGCTCAGATAATTTAATTGGCAAGATTACAAGGATGATACATAATGTATTTTTGGCCTATATCGAGGCATCGCACGCATCAAATATTGAATTGCTGCTTTGTAATTACACTACCTACGAGTTGAAGGTTGGTTAAGATAGTGTTGTATCCTAAATGAGGCCAATAATAGAGATAGGGAAGCCCAACGAGCGCTCAAACGTATGTACAAACGCTCACTTTCTCGGGAAGCATCGTGAGGTTATCGATGTTTAAGTAGTCGTGTGCATTGTGGTTGAAAGGGCCAAACACCAACTTATTACTTGTATTGAATGCGTTCCAGTGGGCTGTGACAGTTCAGTAAATTGAGAATGGTCTATGGTCAAAAGTTGGTGGGGTGGCCCCAGTAGTGTTGCCAACGTTTAATATAATACACTGCCACTCGTAGCGGCTAGTACACGTCACTCGCCTCGCGACGTGCCATAGTGTTCACAAGTGACGTTCGTATTCGTAGCCTTTGAATATTTGAACTTTTAAAATATTTTTATAAATATAACGTTTTTATGACAGGTTAATCGTTCCACGAAACCGTGGTTAGATTTTGTGAGTGAAGTAGGCTGTATGGGGCGTATTCTAGTAGCGATTTTGCCAATTACCTCATATTATATAATTATATAAACTTCTATACTGTTAAAGTGCTGTTGTTATGATATAAATAGGTCAAAATATAACATTTGTAACTATATATTTATCAATCACGTATCTAGTAAACTATCTATGGCAAGGGGATGTTTCGTGGAACGATTCTATTTTCTTTCTCAACCAAAAGTGTACAAACATAAAACTGTTTTTGTTTTCTAAAACTATTGTGCCACCATGTTTGAAACAATTTTTAAATGTTTATTATTACCGGTAGACTGAGGTCATTGCTTGAGAGATCTGTGTAAGCGGTAGAGATATTTGTAATATTAAGTGATGCTTCACTTGCTTATCATTCACAAAATTGGTTGATAAGGTGTTTTTACTAAAAATTCACACCACATTTGAACTCATTGATCTTATATTACTTACGATTGCAAATCATTCTACCGCATTCCGCAATAGACCTTGGGAAACGACTGATTTGCGAGGTTTGAGTATAAATGTGTATGTATCATTCTGCATGTCATTGAGTGAGAGTAACGTTGCAATTTTTAATACCGTTGTATTTGTAAGTGATCTTTCTGAAGAGTATGTTAGTCTTCAATATTAATCGACGATTATATAAAGCAATGTAGAGTTGTGTGATGTATATCGTGATGGTGTGTTATCAAGTAGGGTATTTTGAGAAAATTGCGATGAAGAGGAATTGTTTTGGCATTTTTCGCCAGATGGCACTAGGTGTGAAGTCCGTTAGATTTAAATGTTGTAAAACGGCTGCCAGCAGGTACTTTGTAGAAATATCATCTTTTCTCGGAGAAAAAATTAAATGGTGCAATTGAAATGATTCCTCTTCGTCTTAATACGTAAATTGCGTAAGAATCAATCATAGCATTCTTTATCGCTCGTATTCACAAGATTCCAAGCGGAAGAAAATGAATGCCGTGGTTTGAAGAGATTTGTGTATCCGAACTACTTAGTAAAAGCCGTGATTATTTTTAATGTTCGCACTAGAAAACCTGAGAGTTAAAACAAGGCCTTAGATGTGTTAACTATTGTTGTTTTAATAACGTATCTTTGTGTTGCAAAGTCTATTGCTGTTAAACATTGAAGTAACACGTGGTATTCGTAAAGCTAATTATATTATAGGAGTTATTTAAACAAAAAATATGTGATCAAGCGAATGTTGGTTAAGTTTCATATTTTATTAATAAAATAGAGCATTAAATAGGCTATGTAAATATTTAACAAATACAAAATAAAATTATTAATTTACTATGTGCTGGTTTTATTTATTTTGTCGAACAGCCTACCTTAAAAGCAGCTGCACTTTTGGGGAAAACACCAGGGATTGTGGGATTTTACCTCACTAAAACCCTCCATGGTGATCACCATCAGCACACAGAAAGGGCCTTGTGACCTCTCAGTCCACCCAAGAACACCTCAGTGCAAAGCCTGTCAGGGCATATTCCTATGGATCAAATTAGTTGAACCAGAGACCCTTTTTACACCCGGTCACGCCGTACCCAGTATCTAGGCGCAGTAGACCAGTCAGTAGTGGATCATTCAAACACAATGCTTGTAGAGCTATTAACTTCTGGGTTGTGGCGGCTGAATTAAAAAAAACACCTGCTCGCCTGCTCTGCTTACATATCATGCAATCTCAACGTAAAAAGCATTGCCTCCCTTACGAGGCAATGCTTTACCTATTTTTTGCTTTTTTTTAAACTCCCAAGGGAGTAAAGTGAGTTACTCGTGTTAAACTAAGGAAAAGATATGGCCCTTTGTCGCCCGTGTTACTACCAATCTTACTACCAGTAGTAATACCGTTACTTTCGATTACCCTTCCTACTACTCCAGTATTGAGTTGTAAGAAGGGAAATATTAAAAAGCCCGTGTTACTACCGTAAATACCTACTTAAAAAAAACTTATTTTATTCCTAAACTAATTTATTTTTCTTTATATCTTGAACATAAAACAATTTACTTCTAAAATAAAAAAGGAATTTCTGAGATTTCTGCGTTTAACAACTCCATCTGAATATGTCTGATATTGACGTCGTTTACAATATCGCGACTTCTCCTTTTCTTAAATTGCTGAGCAATAATTTTGACTAGGCTGTCATCACTTATAGCATTAAGAAGTCGCAATAACGTCTTATTGTTCTTATTCATGTTTTAACTTGGCGTGATAGCCGGGCTCAAGAACATTATTTGTTCTGTGTCTCATACCGAAAACACAGCAAATCCAAATATTTATTTTTAATCCATGTGTGTTGTACGTATTTTATAAATTTTTCAACAGAAAGATGCTCACTTTCTGTTTTTATATAAGCCCAACATTCCTCGAGCATTTGTCTCGGTAAAAGTGGTAATGCAGAGCACAATGAAACAATGAGATTTTCTGCTCTGCATCTGGATTTTCCCAATAAAGATTCTGCTTTTCTCCACAGGCAACGATGCCAGTGATAATAGCAGCCCACTATTTTGATATCTCCAAACAGTATTATCAGAGCGTTGATGTTCGCAATCTCAAAGTCACAGTGAAATAAGTTTGGTCTGAAATGTGGTAGCTGCGACTTATATTATATATTGTACATATTATCTTATCTTGTGGAGGGGCCGAGAAACAACTCGGACACTTCGACCCATTGGGATCTATTGTGGTCCCCTAGATACCTTACTCCTCCCCAATCTCGTTGAAAACTCTTTTCATGAATTTTACAACGAGACTGGGAGATATGAGCCTATAGTCTTCTGGTCTTGGATATCCAGCTCCTAGGAGACTCATTCGCTTACCAGCCAGTGCATCGCATGTGCAAAGAAGGTGCTCCATGCGCTCCGTATGTTCCCCACACAACCTGCACATGGGTGTCGCGGTTAGACCCATCTTCATGAGCATGTCGTTGGTTCCAAAGTGCCCAGTAAAGGCCCCAAGCAGGTAGCGGATTTGCCCCCTGCTCATATTCCAAATGCATTCCCGGGCTTTGAACGTAGAGCCTAGGAATTTCTTGGAGTGTTGTAGACCGGTGCTAGATAGCCAATGAGTTCGCTGTCTGTGATCTGCAAACTCCCTAAATGCGGCTTTTACGAGGCACGTCGAGATGCCTACACATGGTTCTGGACCCACAAAGTCATTTGCTGAGCCCTCTCTTGCCAGTTCATCTGCCATCTCGTTACCATGGATTCCTTTGTGCCCAGGGACCCACATCAGTCTTACCCTGTTGTGCTTCCCAAGCCTGTTTAGGGTTTGGACAGCATCCAGAATAAGTCCGGAGTCCACTTTGTAGGATACCATGGCTTTGATTGCAGCCTGACTGTCACTAAGAATATATATGGATTTAACTCTGGTTCCTCTATCTATATTCTCTTGAGCACAGGTTATTATGGCATAAGTTTCCGCTTGGAATACAGTTGCCATTTTCCCTCGGCTTTTGCTACATTTGTAACCTTTTGCGTATATTCCCGCCCCTGTACCTGATTCCATTTTGGATCCATCAGTGTACCACACCAGACTGTCTTGTTCTGGTGGATCGATTCCCTTCGTCCAGTCCTCTATTGTAGGAATTTGGACCTTGAATATTGTACATAGTTTCATAGGTTGACTGTGACTTGTTGCATAATATAGCAAATATAACGGGAACTGCTCTAGTCGTTTCTGCTGAACTTCCGTATTCACCGTGTATGCTCACAAGTTCTTTAAATGGTGGCGGACATGCTTTGAAGGTTGCGTCTACAAAAAAATCAGTTATGGAGTGTAATATTTGTCGTGCTTCTGGGATACAAAACAGGAGCATACGGTCTCCTTCATATAAGTAATCAGCGAGAACGATGTAATGAAACTTTTCAGGTATTTGCACATCTTCTAAGTTCGTAAAAACAGTTTTGGTAACCGATAAAGACTTATTGCGAGTTACGTAAAGAGAATGCTTTATGTTAGTTAAATGTGGATAGTTCCGAGCTGAGTTATTACCGTCTTTATGAATGAATCTTTTTAATGTTTCATTATATAATTTTGGTATTGGTTTATCACTTGTAACAACTTTATTTCTCAATTTTTATACCGAAACAGCAATTTTATTCTTCTCAAAGTCAGGCTTGCATACGTGTTGTGTGTTTCGCACTACATCGCTACCCTTACATGAAAAACATAGTCAGATAGTGATTTAAATGAAAATACATAGGTACATTGCAAAACGATACAATATCGAATCTATAATAATAAAATAAATCGTATCATTATCTACAAGTAAATGTAACACATTTTGCGAATCGGACATTCTGCGTCATATTCTATTGACAGGGGGTCTATTTTTTACCCGACTGCCGAAGAAGGGCTATCACGCCAAGTTAAATAAAATCATAAATAAGAACAATAAGACGTTATTGCGCCTTCTTAATGCTATAAGTGATGACAGCCTTGTCAAAATTATTGCTCAGCAATTTAAGAAAAGGAGAAGTCGCGATATTGTAAACGACGACAATATCAGACATATTCAGATGCAGTTTTTAAACGCAGAAATCTCAGTAGGCTACGCCCTCGAGAAATTACGCTGATTTTCCTTTTTTTATTTTAGAAGTAAATTGTTTTATGTTCAAGATATAAAGAAAAATGAATTAGTTTAGGAATAAAATAAGATTTTTTTAAGTAGGTATTTACGGTAGTAACACGGGCTTTTTAATATTTCCCTTCTTACAACTCAGTACTGGAGTAGTAGGAAGGGTAATCGAAAGTAGCGGTATTACTACTGGTAGTAAGATTGGTAGTAACACGGGCGACAAAGGGATATGGCATCGTAGAGGTTTGTAAAGGTGAGAAGGTACTTCACGCTGGAACTGCGGCTCAACGGTATCAAGCGCAAGTTCGATTATGCATGGAGAACTGTTCTAATCTCTGGGACGGATCTGCCAAATACCAGCTTGATGCACTAGAGTCGATCGAAAACCGATCGCCAAATATCGCATCTGTATGCTTCTTGCTTAATGCTTCCATCTTTTGAACCAGGGACCGACAGATTCTGATATTTGGCGACTGATTCCAACTAATTAGCGCCTAAATGTAGGGGATAACAGATCTTAGCTAGGTGCCCTAGTTTTTGAGATATAAATGTGGCGAAGCAGGGGAGATTGCCCCCCAGGTCGGCCAACAATAGACCCTTCTAAATTTTGAACTAGTGACTGAGAAATTCTGATATTTGGCGAATGGCGACAAATATTAATGTTATCAAAATTAAAATCCGATGGTGGCCAAGCCAGACTCAGCAACACTTGCCCGACAGCTACATTATAACTAGGGCTCGTTAAGTCAAGAGTGAATAGGTATTTTCTAGGCAAGCGTGATTCACCGTCGACCACATCGCTTACCATCATGTGGAATAGTGGTCTTTTCAAGCGCGAGCCCATAGAGTATAAAAAATAAGCAGAAAAAAAGGCGCTATTCTTGAATGTGAAACAAAAGACGATGTTTTGTGTTGTGATTTTCAGTGAATTCTATTGTAATATTCGCGTTGACAAAAAATGTAGAGCGATAGTGCTTCTATGCCAGAGTTTATCAGAACGGGAGCTTTAGAGATTATTAATAAATCTACTACCGAAAAAAATCAAAACACATACGAAAGAGCCTATGACGATTTTGTTCAATGGAGATGGAGAACACAAAAAATCTTTTTACAAAAAAATATACCAAATAAGAAAACTACAAAGTGAAAAATAACTTTTCAACACACTTGCTCATAAAGTGGCTCTAATTTCACCGCAATTAGGCACATAATGACACCTGTTATCAAACTGTGACTTTTTCATTACTATTATTCACAAGTGAGATAAAGAGTATTTTTTTAATTTATTGGTTGAGTTGCTTTGTTCTTAAAAAAGTATCGATACAAAAAAGATCGTGCTCAATAGTACAAATGTAACACATTTCATGCAACTTCGTATTTAAATAGATAATTTCAACTTGTACGTGTTTAATAAATAAAACTTTCACTTAAATATAACTTTTGTTTTTGTCTGTAATAAATAAAACTTGAAATTCCCCATTTTGTACGTGGCTAAAACGCTATTCGCGAAAAGCCACAAAAAAATAACTCATTATTTTTAGTCTATGGCCGATCGCCATGGTAGTAACTATTTAGTCATCTGTGGCCATGGTTAGATGCGCGCGCATAGGAAAACTGATTAATTTTGCCCGCCATTCCGAAAAAAAATTCACAACTCGTTTTCACTGTTGGAAATGATTTTTTTGTATTATTTTCTTCACAAGTGTGTTGAAAAACGTCGTATGATACACGTGTGTATTGATGATTACCGTCCTCGGCTCTCTTAAGACCCTCACCTAACGGCTCGGGTCTCAATGGCGCCTCAGCGGTAATCACCAACATTACACACTTGTACCATAATGTACTATTATTTTTGGAAGTAACTAGGTGTCTTTGGTAAGTACCAATTTTTTGCGTTATGGACCAGTCTACAGTACAGTATGCTCTGGGCTGACTCTGGGATAAAGCCTGTCTTTATCTTGGGCAGCTTGAACCTCTCGCAACATTCAGGACTCTACATAACTCCCTCACTTCGCTCGGAAGCAAGAGACTTCTAGAAAATGATTAAATGCAGTTTTAAAAAATATACCTAGAAATTATCTTCATGATCATAAATTGGTCTTCAATATTTATGGTATTACCTACTTCCCCCGTACGTACGGTCCGCTTCAACTTTCCAACCAACCTCTGTCACTGTGTTGTACGTCCGTTTCAATGGCGCGGCCACGGCGTTTTTAAAAAAAAAAACTATGCCAAGCTTATGTAAAAAATTTTTAAACTTAACCATAAATTTGTCAAAGATAACTTTGACAAATTTATGGTTTTGGTAATCAAGTTTAAGTAAGAAAAGACCACTATTCCACATGATGGTAAGCGATGTGGTCGACGGTGAATCACGCTTGCCTAGAAAATACCTATTCACTCTTGACTTAACGAGCCCTAGTTATAATGTAGCTGTCGGGCAAGTGTTGCTGAGTCTGGCTTGGCCACCATCGGATTTTAATTTTGATAACACAAATATTTGTCGCCACTCGCTAAATATCAGAATTTCTCAGTCACTGGTTCAAAATTTAGAAGGGTGTATTGTTGGCCGACCTGGGGGGCAATCTCCCCTGCTTCGCCACCTACCTACCTACAAACCTAGGATTTTTTTGTGTATTTTTACATATTTTGACAAATTCAAATCTAGGATTTACAAAAAACTTCAGACCGCTGCGATGCTTTTTCAGCGAGATATCGTCGATAACGTGTTTTTCACCGTTTCAATGGCGCGGCCATGGGGTTTTAGTCTTACAGCTCCTAAAATATAAACCTAGGATTTTTTTCTATATTTTTACAAATTCAATCTGTTATCTGCCAAAATTTCAGGTCTCTGCAACGCTTAGTTTTAAAGATCTCCGTGACCGCGCGGTTCGCCGCATTTCAATGGCGCGGCCACGTTCAAACCCTTAAAACTTTTTAACCATAACTTTGACAAATTTATGGTTTTGGTAATCAAGTTTTACATATTTTTACATAATCTTGGCATAGTTTTTTTTTTTAAAAAACGCCGTGGCCGCGCCATCGAAACGGACACCTGTGTTGTACATCACGTTCAAAATAACTAAACACCTCGCCGGAATGCGACCCCACTCCCGATGACCACCACCACAGCGCCAGGTGCACAGTTAATTCATAATGTATGGATCAGATTGTTGGGCTGTGAAAAAGATGGATAAAAAGAGATTGTATATATCAGAGATGAGAATGTTGATATAGATGTGCGGCGTGACGAGATTGGATAAAGTGAGAAACGAGGGAGGGAGAGGAAGGCCAAAGAACGGACTGTGTGAGGAATGATATGAAAGAAAAAGGAGTCAGTGGTAGCGTGAGGGGGACAGGATGGTATGGAAGAAGAAAACGTATTAGGCCGCCCCCAAGTAACATAGGATAAGGTCAGGAAGATGATGATGAATTTATTACTATATACCAGTACTAAAAAGACGTCCTTAACTCTCTAGTTACGGGCGGAAAAGTAAAATACTTATCTCCATGGTGAGTGTAGGTTGATATCTGGAGATACAGCATTTGTCATAACGTACCTCTAAGTGCCCGGCACGTGAGTTGACACTGACAGTGCACAACTGACCACCATATAGAGTGAACGGAACGTGGACGCGACACGATTGGTCAGTCGATCCTAGTGTCAACTGACCAACCAATCGCGCGCACGGAACGGTCCTAAACGCAAAGACCTTATACTTCTTACTACTAGACTGTGCACTATGGCGCAAAAACCGGTCCGAGCGAGAAGGCTGCCTTTGGTAGTGTGTCTCTTTCTAATGAGGTGACCATGACCAAACTGAACACGGGACAAATTGATTGTAAAAACAATAGTTTAAGTATTCCGATATGTTGATGCTACTCGTACCTAACTGCGCTACCTAAACCTACCTAATATATAGTTAATAAAAAAAAGTGTTTATATTTTTTGGTATCTCCATCACTAACCGTATGGTGTCGGGCGTAAAGAATTTCACCATCCCATGTTTGCCCGTGGGTATCGTAAGAGGTGACTAAGGGAAAAACCAGAGAATGGCCAGCAGCGTTTTCTGTGCATTTGTAACAACCATACTGCGATCGCCAACAAGCCTGCAAAGCACTCCCCGTGAATAGCACAAATAAAACATAGCCCCTATTGCCCGGCAGCCTGTACCCTCGACTACGGTAACGGTCGAGGTTACGTTATGGCAGGGGTGCTAAGAATCCCGGACGAGATCCGGCTACCCCAACAAATACCGACAATTGGACCTGGCAACGTACAACACGCGCACACTCTGGACCGACGAAAATATCGCCGAACTCGAAGAGGAATTGAGCAGTTTACGATGGAGTATTAAAGGGTTATCTGAAGTTCGAAGAGAGTGGGAGGACTCAATAATCCTCAAATCCCAAGTCTCTTCAAGTTTCATTCTTCAAGACCAAGTTTCATTGACCAATCTATATGAGATTTGAACAAAAAGCTCTCTGATCCTACTCTCAAGCTCATGAAGGAGAGGCATTAGATGACCCTGCAGTCTTCTGACGGTGCTTTGAAATACCGGCAGCTAAATATACCTCAAAGGATCTCTATGATTTCACATATTGTCCAGTTGCGTAGACAGTTGAGAAATAAAACTACACCAATTGTATTCCACTAGTAATCAATTTGCAAATAATATTCAGCGGCTGCTGAATTTCACTCGAACAAAGTCCGTAAAAAAATCCGCAAACCACCATCCTACATTTAGTATTACCAGGCCCAAACATTTAAAAGTACTACTCTTACTCAGTATTAATGAATATTTTTAAAAATACATCGAATTGATTAAATATAGGAACTGTAGAAATATTTATATACTTTTCTAGAAATATTTAAATACGTGTCAAAATCTATGAATTGTTCGTTTTGGTATAACATAAAAAGAAAAATATAAAATTTTCTACCATTTCTACCAAACCCAATGATTAGTTGAGCTATCAAGAGGTCAGACAAGGACACACTACCAGCAGAAACCCTCTCGCCAGGACCACTTTTCGTTAGCTACCGCTTATTAGGAAATAGCTAACCTAGGTGTATGATGATAGATTTCAATTTAGCTAAACAAAATATTTTGGTACACAGTCTAGTAGTAAGAAATACGTATAAGGTCTTTGCCTAAACGTTCCCCGCGCCCCGCTTTACGAACGCTTAACTCTTGCCAACTTACGTGCCGGGGATTTGTACCTACAATAAAAAACCTCTCCGTGTCACCTTTTGACTCAAAAGATTGACATCAACAACATCATTCATAATTTTAGCCAAAAAACTGCTGGACATAGACCTCCCCCAAGTGTCGCCACATTGTCCCGTGCGTCTCGCATTCAGCGGATCCCAGCAACCTGATCACCAGGTCAAAGCCAAAAATCATTAGGTCAAAAAACCGATGTAACTACAGCTAGGTTAGTAAACCTACTATGCTTATTTCCACAGTATGATGTCTTATGGCATTCTACTGTGGGGATCAGCAGCAGACGTTGACTCAATTTTCATCTTACAAAAGAGGGCAATCCGCGCGAACTATAAAATGGGCCCTCGCGAGTCCCTCAGAGAAAAATTTAAAGAGATCGATATACTGACTCTACCTTCACTTTATATTTTGGAATGTATTTTGTATGTCCGTAAAAATCGAGGGCTTTTCAAAACTAGAAGTGACTTCCATAATTTAAATACACGCAGTAAGCACGAAATTGTAAGACCCAAATTCAGATTAACGAAAACTAGCAAGTCTTTTCTTATAAACAGTATACGCTTTTATAATAAGTTGCCAAAGTCAGTTATAGAACTGACCGATGGAAAGTTCAAAAACTACATCAAACGTGTCCTTATTAAAAAGCTTATTATAAAATCAAGGACTACGTTGAAGATAAAAAAATTGGCTTTAGCTCCTACTGCGCATGTAGCTTCCCTGGTAACTCGTAAACGGCACAAATATGTGGATGTCTCCAACTATTCTCAATCTCTTTTTTTCCCCTTCTTTTAATTAGATTTTTTACAATGGTATTCAATCATCTTTATAGCCCTTTGCTAACTATAGTTACAGCACTGATAACAAAATTTGTGCCACATGTTAAATTTAGTCTTGTTATACTTATTTTTATTTACCTTTGTATAGATTCTTTTACCGATTGTTTTGTGAATGTGTGAACATTGTAGGTTGTAGGCCTTCTAGATGCTAGTTAACATTTGTTAACTTTTTTTATAATATAGCATCTTTTTTTTTAGTTTCTTACGACTTATTGTCGGGCCTACATTGTCCCCCCTTATCTAAGTACTAATGCTGTAACATGGAAATATTGTAAAACCAAACCATTTTTAAAAGAGTAACCATTGAGTTTCTTGCCGGTTCTTCTCCATTTGTCGACGTTTTATAAGTGTCCATTACCTATGTGAAATAAAAAAATATTATATTGATTTTAAAGATTGACGTGTAAAAGTTTAATTTTTATAAATTTTCAATATACCTACAGCACTTATGTGTAAAATTGCTAATTCACGTCGACATACATGCTGATGCCCCACTGCGACAAAACCCCTCTAAAGTCATATCCGTACCTACTTAGGGAACACGCCTAGATTAGAAAGATAACTATGTAGGAATGTAGTTTTGATTGTACCTAGGTACCTATCTACAAAGATAAGTTATCATACGAACTTAGTATGTGTAACGAACTCATTTTTGACGACTCCGTTTGCTCGTATAAAAATGCCAATAAAAAATTTGTACAGGTCGATTCAAACTTAAAGGCAGCTGTGAAACACGCTTTTTACTGGGCAGTGGGGACCCCACTCCTTACCACCGCTGTCACTTGAATTCACTACTGGGCAGCGACTAGCCTTTTATTCCGCAGTTACACTTACAAGTACCAAGGAGCCTGTACCTATTTAACGCTGATTTCAAACCGGTCCGCAGACCGGTTGGTTTCGGATCGGCGCGTTAGCTGTGTTTTTGTTTTCTTTTGCTAAAATTTCATAATACAAAATTGAGATGCATCCCACCAGATAGAGGGGTTAAATGAAGAGCGTGAGAAACCAATGCCCTTGACAAGTTCAAGAGCTATCATAATGTTGGCCAGATTTAATAATATAAAATTTGGTATTTATTTTATTTATTTCATAAGATAAAAAAAAAAAATGCTCGGATTTGACAATTGATTACATGATAGAGTAATAAATAATAAGAGACAAATAATAACAATTTAATTATAAAGATTTGACAGTTGAATACACAGATTTGAAAATTGATCACATGATACACACAAATAAATGCTATTTTCTATTAATAAAATTATAATAGCCATTAATATTGCCAGCTTACAGACAGAAACATGGAAAAAGTGTTTAATTTGCTACAAAGATGCTAAACCTATGCAATATCAGCCTACTTCTTGTTCAGGAAAATTATTCTGTAATTATTATTTAAATACCAGAGTTAAATATTGATAATTGAAAATTATGCTGTATTACCTAAGTAACTACCTAGGGTTAGTTATTGAATGGCAAAACTGTCTGCACCTTACAGGTTATGACTTTTATGGCCAATTTTTAAATAGCCTGATAACTTTTAACTGAGGCGAAAAAATTGATAGTTTTTGTGTAGAAAATATGTCAAACCATTTTTATTCCTCAGTTAAAAGTTATCAGACTATTGCAAAATCAACATTCGAATTTTAAATAAAAACTCTTAATTCACATGAATAAATGTTTCTGGATTATTATGGAACCTACAATTTACCTACAAAACACAGTGTTTTTTACTTTGAATTACAAGATAGGATATCTTAATATACTTTAAATAAATGTTTTAATTAACAGTAATCAATGGTATTTACTCAATTCTCTCCAAAACAGTAGTAAAAAAAAAAATGTCACTTAATCAGTATTTAGGCTTTCAGATGGGGTACTCTTTCACAAGGAGACCACAGTATAAATAACTAAGCTAACAAATTTAACCGCTCAAGCCTGGCTGGTGCCACCAGGTGGTACCACCAATAAATCATACCACAGGGTACTGCCAAACCTGAGAGGTTAATATTATAGTCATTTGTGTATGAGTGCTGTCAGTTGAGACTGGCCATGCTGGCATAGCTTATTCAAGTAATATAAAATTGTTCTTTCTTAATTGCCTTTTTTATCTTTGGACTCCTCCAATGCATGTGTCTTACTAAATCATTCCCACAAACACTCAAAACTTTTTTTTAACTACAATGAAGGGACCATTTTGGAAGCCGACCCCAATATAGTTGGGAAAAGGCTAGGCAGATTGATTGATTGAAGGGACCGTTCAAAGAGGTCCATGTACAGGACCTTAACATTCAGTCATTATACCCAGTATATTGCTCTAAACGAAGTCATTATAAACAGTTTTGACTTTTGATTTAAAAGTGTTCATGGTATTTCCTGCTATTTATTTGCCAAAATATCTCTATACTTTGGAATAATAAATGGCTTCATTATTTGACAGATTGATTCCGTTACAACACAAAATTACCCAAAAATAAATGCATTGAGTTTAAATTGCCTTGGGTTTAGAATTGGGAAACACAATTTTGAAAATATTAATTATAAAATAAAATAAAAGGCTATGTTATAATCATTTAGTTAACTGACATCCATGTAGGATTTGGACTAGTACATTTAATGAAGGATATTTTTGTGCAGCACTTGTGAGTGTCACTCTTAATACTGTTGTTACATTGGCAAGCAAGAATCCTAAGACTGCGCCAAGGTAGCATGGTATCGGCCACTTCTGCCAAGGTGTGTTCCAGTCTAGTGGGATGACAATTGCCCCCATCCATGCTCCGAAAATTGTCATCATGGCATTGCTGCAAAGCATCTCAACAATGGTGTCTTTCCCATAAGATCTGACTCCAAACAACAGTTGTACAGATGGCTCTATCCCAACATGAAGTAACAAAGGAAATACTGTGAGTAGAGTAAGTAGTGTTGACAACATCAGCGTTTCTTCGTGACATTCCAGTACGGGGGCTCCGAACAATATAATCCCGATAAAGAACGCGAACTTGGAACACAACAGAGTCACGAATCCTCTCAGGATATCTCCAGCAGTATTCTTGCTTGCCTTGTTCTTCTTTCCGTGTATATCATTACTTGAGTTCAAGTAAAACGACTTCAACAACTCCGCGACGAAAATAAGACCCAAAATAAAGCACGACGAGCCATTGCCGACTGAATAAAGAATCCCTTTATAGGATATAAATGTGATGATACTTGGTAAATAAATGCATGTTAATAAACTAGATATTGTTACTTTTCGTAGTTCCAATTGATCGTTTAAAGAAAACATCTTCTCCTCTGTGTATTTTACCACAAAACTGAAGCCCGTTCCTCCTACTCCTAATTTGACTTTTACATGCACTGATTCTGACATTGAGGATTCTGACATGACGATTTTTTGACATTTGCTGACTCCCAGATTAAACTAAGAGTATTGATTGGTTGATTCTCTTCACAGCTGACACATGACATTTATAATCAGCTGTTCTTTTTTTTAATGGCAATACAGGGCTTTTTCCGTTCTCTAAAGCCCAATCTACACATATTAAGTTTTTTTTCAACGTATAACTAAAGCGCTTATTACACTATACGGTATTCAGTTGCCACACTTGTGAAGAAAATAATAATAAAAAATCATTTTCAACAGTGAAAACGAGTTGTGAAAAATTTCTCGCAATGGCGGGCAAAATTAATCAGTTTTCCTATGCGCGCGCATCTAACAAAGGCAATCGGCCATAGACTAAAAGTTTCTCTTCAAGGTTTCTTTTTTTTGGCTTTTCGCGGATAGCATTTTAGCCACGTACAAAATGGGGAGTTTAAAGTTTTCTTTAATACAGAGTAAAACAAATGTACGTGAGGACGATGCCACCAGCACTACTATACTACATCACTAACAGGTAAATTCCTTTACTTGATAAATAGGAGGTGAAAAATTAGCATTTTCAGTGCAGTGGTTTTTGTGTTTTCATTTGAAAAAATAAAATTTTACGTAAATGGCAACTATACGTAAAACGTCAAAACAAAATTCTACGTTGCAACATTTTCTTACGAAATCAAAATAAAATTCTGTAAAATTCTCGTGAAGTCAATACTCAGACGTGATCGATATGACGACACCAACTTTATAAATGAAAGGCGCCGTTAGCTGTGCCACCAGTTGACTGAAGACCGTGAGACGTTCGGCTACAGTGCGAGCCAACGTTCTTAAACAAATCTCGTATAATAAAATATTACAAAACTACCTTGTGTCGCAAGTGTTTGGTGTGTCATTGATTACATAAAAAGTAAAAATGCGTTGCCCGTTCATAGGATCGTTGAACCAGGCCTTCGTAAAGAATTACGGGGCGACTCTTATGAAACAATACGGAAACTACTGCCCCGTCGTAACTCGCGGGTTCCGTTCTCTCGGCATCGATGAGACCAAGTGCCCCTTCATTCAGCAGAACGTGGGCATCTCCGAGGCGCCCAAGGAGATGACCGAGGACATCACGGAGCCCGCGCAGTCCTACCACTACGAGAAGTTCTTCCACGAGCAGATCAGCGCCAAGAAGAGGGACTACTCGTACCGCATCTTCAGGAAGGTGTCGCGGTTAGCGGCGGACGGCGTGTACCCGCAGGCGCTGGAGGGGCCCGACAATCACCGCGTGACCGTCTGGTGCGCCAACGACTACCTCGGCGCGTCCCGCCATCCTGTCATTCAAGATGCAGCTGTAAATGCCATCAAGTCTTACGGTACTGGAGCAGGAGGAACCAGGAACATCGCTGGAAACTCTCAGATGACCGAGAAACTTGAAGCTGAAATAGCCCATCTACATAAAAAACCAGCAGCTTTAATATTTAGTTCATGTTTTGTTGCAAACGATGCAACATTGTCTACATTAGCAAAAATTTTACCGGGCTGTTTGATCTTTTCTGATGCTGGAAACCATGCATCTATGATACAGGGAATTCGAAACAGTCGAGCACCAAAGCAGATATTCAGGCACAATGACCCGAATCACCTGAGAGAGCTGTTATCTCAATCGCCAGAAGGCGTTCCCAAGCTAGTCGTGTTTGAGACTGTCCACTCGATGAGTGGAGCCATCTGTCCTTTAGATGAAATGTGTAACATAGCCCATGAGTATGGTGCTCTAACATTTGTTGATGAAGTGCATGCTGTAGGGCTCTATGGAAAACATGGTGCTGGTATAGGAGAGGAGAGAGGGATCCAGCACAAGATAGATATAGTATCTGGAACATTAGGAAAAGCATTTGGTAACGTCGGGGGCTACATAGCTGGGTCTTCTCTATTGGTGGACACAGTGAGATCTCTGGCTCCCGGCTTCATCTTCACGACGGCGCTGCCGCCGCCGGTGCTGGCGGGGTCGATGGCCGCCATTAGACTCCTCGCGAGTGAGGAGGGCAGAAGCCTGCGGGGGAGGCATCAGGCTATCGTGCGCTACTTGAAGCTGTCGCTGCTCGTTGCGGGTCTGCCGCAGATGCCTTCAGTCAGTCACATCGTACCTGTACCTGTCACGGGCGCTGACAAGGTGGCGGCCGTGGCCGAGTCGCTGATGAAGAGGGGTCACTACGTGCAAGCCATCAACTACCCGACGGTGGCCCGCGGCGAGGAGCGCCTGAGGTTCGCGCCCGGCCCCTATCACACGCCCGAGATGATAGATAGCCTCATCACGGCGCTAACCGAAGCATTCCACGAGAACAATATAAGTTTCAATGAGTTCATGAAGAACGGCACATGCCGTGAATGCAGCATGGAGTACAAGGTGGACATCGCGTACGAAGAGCCCTTCAAATATACGCAGGTTGCGTAGTCTGACCTTGACATGACCGTGTATTCGACCATGACATTGGGCGCTTAATTTAAAAAAAAGAGTTATATTTAAAGCTAAGCTAAAAATGTATGTTTATATTTTGTTGTTGTTCTATTGCGATTCGTGGTTCATGTTAGGTTGAAAATTAAACGTGGTATCATGGAGCTCAGTCATTTTATTTATGTATCAATCCCAGTACTTGATGAGGCCGTCCCAGCCTGCCGTGAGCAGTTTGCTGGGCTCGTGAGGGTGCCACAGAGAGGTGATGCATACGCCGTCGTGGGCCTTCCACTTCTTGTACAGTTTCGTGGTTTTCCAGTCCCAGATGTAACACTTGCCGTCCGCGTCGCCGGACACGAGGTAGCTGGAACAAACAAAAAAGATAATGTAACTGCTGGACAGTGGACACGTTAGGCTTGTTTTTTCCTTATTCAATAGATAGGTATGTCCGAAAATGATAACATAAACATTGATGACGAACGGACGACTGTTGTTGATAAAAAGTAGCAACAAAAAATATAATATCCGCAGATATTTTACGAGTTAGTAATAGATCATTCTTGGAAATGGGTAGCCCAAATTACAGGGAATCCCCCACACCATTTTATTTTCGCTGTATTTGTCCGCTTAATAAATAATAATAACATAAACATTGAAGACAGACGGATGGGCAACAAAAAATGCCATAACATCCGTACCATGCGAATATAATATATATTAGATCATTCTTAGAAATGGTTTACCAAAATCAATGAAAGGGAAAAAAACCCAAACAATTTATTTTCGTAGTAACTCTATCGACAACATGACTCAGCAAGTCAGACCTATAAATAAAATGCTGAACGGTACCTACATTATGTACCTATAATAGTGCAGTATTAGTTCATTATTGCATTTCCTCATAGGTAAATCGAATGTAGGCTGACCAAGCAAAAAATATACCGTTGGATGAATGTAAATGAATTCTTACTTCGCTACAGAGATTTCTACGTGACTGTTGTTAACTCGCTTCTCTATAGATAATCTTAGGACCGTGCTTAGGTGAATATTGAAACTACACTTGAATACTTAACTAGTTTGTTGTATGTACCTAAAAGTTAGAAACAGGTAGCAAGCAATCGAAAGGCGTAAAATATTGTAACGAAGTGATAATTCGAGTTTATTACAATAAACACTACGTTACAGTTTAGATTATCATTTATAATTCAGGATAGCGCAACATAATCGAGTACATGCCGATATTTAACTACGAGTAGGAAGATAATTATCAAGGTATTAGCATGTCTACAATAACATTAGATAATCTAAAACTTCGCAAGCATACGCCCAAGAATTCATTCATCTTTTCCAGACATGCGCAACGACTACATTTAAGAGTAGTCTACGCACTTGACCTTTGTAAAGGACACATCCGATTGGGTCAATGTTTCTGGCTAGCTCTAGTCTGTCTAGCTAAGATACAAAATATTTAAGTCTCTAAGATACTTCCGTCACTATCTATTTGCAGTATTTTCGAGGCAAATTGGTTTGAAGTACTTGTAAAGAATTTGATAGTAAAAAGTGTTATCATACAAACTAGTGTTAAAACTATACAAAACAGAGGCGACGGAATCGTTGGCGTCGTGTCGACCTCGGGGCCCTGCCCATTTGTTTGCATACTTTCAGCAGCGTAGATAATGTTATGTTATGACGTCTTTCTTATATGGCAAGGCATTTACATTTAATTAATATAAGCAACTAATTTAAGCTAGGGTTCTGCTGAGTAACAAGGCCCTATATAATTGCATTGCATAGAAATATGGGTTCTCAATGCCAGCGGTAGCAGATTTTTACCTATAGACCTACAATAATTTTGCAAAACAAAAACGTATCAGAACACAGTCTTTAAAATATTGGTAAGTATCCAATTATGTGGTCGGTTAACACACGTTTGCTATACCTAAGTAGCAGTTGTAGATTTTCCTCGGTAGATTTTGCCAGTACCTACTTATTATGACTAGAAGGTGACGTTTTGTATTTTCTACCTCTGATTTTCTCTAGATTTAATCATTTATATTTTGTTTGACATTTATTACCGTCGTGCACGGACCTCGGCCCCCCCATCACGTCCTGTAACTAAGTATATCCTAATCTAGTTACCAAGCCATGGGAACACCACTCCGATAGTACAAGTGTCCTGAACGAGATGGGAAGAGAATATAAAACGGAGACTTTTAAAGACAAACTAATGGTCTACCTACTACCAGAAGCTTTGAACTACGAAGAAATAAAAATGAAATACTTTTAGGCCAAGAAGCGCTCCAGGGTGCCCATGCACCTTAATTATGGAAAAAAAGAACTTGTAGATTTAATGAACTTCATAAAAAGCCTGATACTCGTCATTTGAAAAATTGTTTCGCTTTAAAAGATTCTAGTTTTGTTTAAATCCTACCTTGATCAACTGTAGATATACTTACAAAAATATCCATTACTTGAGTTAATTACTTGCACGTACCCAAAAACAGACCTTAATATTTTTCGACAGCCATGTTTTAAAGACCTTAATAATGTCAGCGACCCGTCAGGTTTAAAATGTACAGAATAAATAATAAACAATATTTTGTAGGTCAATCAATATTCAATGGTATTTTTTAGCTTGGTATGCATTCTCGATAGTGTATCAGTGTAACGGAATCTTTGAACGTGATTTTCACCCCCTTTAAACCGTCGGATTATTTTGAAATTTTGCACACTTATGAAGGACCGACGACAATGCAATAATTTAAATAGTTTGTCCCATTAACCTTACCAGGATCTTCAGGATTAGCGATTGAACTAAAAAGTAATAATAGTTAAAAAAAAACTAAAAACACACTTTAATAGAAAACAGAGAATGGAGTGCCTTTTAAAATATTTTCAAAATGACTCTACTTTTACCAATATTTGTCAATAAAATATTATAACAATTTTATTGACATCAAGCACCCCACGCTTTTTTACAATAAGAAATTTGCTTTTTGTTAATCACAATAATTCTTAAATTTAAATTGATTGAAAACTATTTTCTTCTTTTTAGTTTGGTTTTCTATTAAAGCGTGTTTTTTAGTTTTATTAAACCAAGTATTATTAGTTGTTATTAAACCATCTTGTTAAGTACATATCTATTATCAAGAAATTAAAAACAATCGGCATTGAAGTCAAACTCAAGATAAAGGAAGTAATATCGTATGTTTCGTACTTAACATGTTTTGGAAAATGATCGGATGCTGTAACTACCTACTTATAATCAAATTTTGAAAAATATGATTGTCATATTTTATAATTGGGTATTGGCTTCACTCTTGAAAAACAATGATAATAGCATTCCAGCAATGTGAATTGGATTTGTTATTGATGATCTTCATTCAAACCAAACCAGATTTAGTCAGTTTATTGAACAAACACGATTTTGCACACCTTTCATCGTTCCAGCCGCTAAAATATTTTGATAAACTTGACAAGATAACAAGCACAAAGCCGTGTTAAATTTGACACTATCGAGAACTCATCAATGGCAAATATATGAGATAAAAGTCCCGAACATAAATAGCTATTAAATTTTGTAAACGATGCAACGAGCTGATATTTTAAATGTTAAGAATTGACATACAGCAAATAATTTCTAATAGTGTCTTAGAACTTTCCATTTCCGTATTTCAGTAAAACTCTTCGGATGACGACCAATAAACCAATGGAGAAAATGATGGGTGGATTGTGTAAGGAGTGATGAAAGAAACGGGAGTCAGTGATAGCGTGACGGTTGACAGGACATTACGGAAGAATAAAAAGTGTTGCACCGACCCCAAGTAACATGGGACAGAGACAGAAAGATGATGATGGAAATAGGTCCACAACCACACAGCCCCGGATCTACGATTTTTTCGAACCGGAGCAAAATCTTGACAGTGGCGCCCGGCGGGCGCCCCAGTGTTTGAGAAAAACTGCTAAAACTGCCAATGAGTAGCATTTTTGTGACCATTTGTTAAAATAATAATCCTTTAATAAATATAACTTTTTAATATCTAATAACTTTCATTTGTGACCTAAAACAGAAACACAGAAAAAATATATAACCAGGAAAGAATACAACATTATACGGCGTGCTTTCTTTACTGCAAAAGAATCTATTAGGTCCTCAAAGTCCGTCGCATAGGCAGTTTTGTTGTCTAAAAAAGTTAGCTTTAACCTAGAAAAGTTTGTTTTTCAAACATATTATATCATGATTCGATTACTTGATAAAACCTATGAGATTGTAGGAAAAGAGGCTTCATTCATATTTCGAATTCTTGTATTTGGCGCCCCCATGAAACTGCCGCCCGGGGCAAGTGCCCCGGTTTGCCCCTCCTTGGATCCGGGGCTGACCACATCGATCAAGACTCTAATGATATCTTAATATGGTAGTTGAACGAAGTTTCGTATTAATGATCAGCTATTAAGCAAATGTATCCTAGTAACTGACTTTGCCAGTCATGGCGATGAAAAGATAACCTGGCTCAGAAAATCTTATTTATCAGTGACTTTACAAACACGCGATAACCCATTCAAAGATAACTCCTTCGCTAGACAATATATAAATCGATCACTATTTTGACAATAGCAGAACATATTGATATCTTAAAGAAACAAACAATATGTAGGAATGAGTCACACATAAGATAATACAGGTATGCTGGTTGTATTACCTACCGAATGTGTTCCAAATCGATTGATATCTCTTTTATCTAAGAATATTTCCGTTCTCACGAGAATACATCGTGCTAAACACCTTCGATGGTACGAAGATTAACAGTAGTGCTATTCTGTTAAAATCTTACCGTGAATACTTAGGTGAAGTGAATATGAAGTGTAATTTGGGTCAATGCGTCGTCTCAGGGGCGGTTGTTTTAAACTTGCTTAGTAAAACAACTCATTAAGTTACTGAGAAGAACCTTGCATCAATGACGTGCGCAAGCGCAAATAACTGGTTGTTTTCAGGAAATAAAACTATTCTATAAGGACGTTCACAACCTGTGATACTCGACAAAAATGATAATCAAATCAAACTAAGATTTGACGTAAGAGTACTTCCTTCCTACTGAAATTAGATTGTAGGTAAAAAGTAAAAAAAATGTACTTTTGAAAGTACCTACAAACTGACTTATCGGTTAGGAATAAAATTATTTATAGCTACAAGCTACAAATGAATAAGGTAAGCCGAATCTTTTCAAAATCATTTTGAATTTTTTTGGAAAAGCAACCCGATAAGAGTTTAGCGATAAACTAAATAAACTTTGGTTGTTTTTTGACCTTTTCGATTAGAAATTAAGACTTTAATTGGGTATTGTATTATAGGCACGATAAAATAACGGCATGAAATTTAGACAGCAAAAGTCTTGAATTTTTCCACACTGAACCATTGAGATATTATGTAGTACATTATTACCTCAATGCACTGAACTTAGCAACAACCAATTCCTTAAGAAATGTCGATAACAGGAGATAATCAATATTCTTGGCAAGCGTTACCTAATGGTTTCAGGAAAACGATTTCCGCATACAGATTGATTTCCTTAGCCTTTCCGCAATTGAAGATGAAATACGTATTTTTTTATACCTTGGTTTGATATGTTGAGATGAGCTGGACAGGTTATTTATTAATTAATTTATTAAGACTTCATGCACAAAAAATGTAATACTAGCATACAAATGCCACATCCCATACAAAGAAACCTTGATGACGTCACTAGTGTTTTTCATCTGATTATAAAAATATTTTTTTGTAAATCAAGCGATAGATAGATCACCATCTAAATCCGTAGAACGGAGCCGAACGCGATCGATGTACAAAAAATAATCAGTATAATCAGTACAGTAAGTCGGCACGGTTTATTTGTATGGGATGAGACATCTGTATGGTGTTATATTAGCTGTGACAAAAGGTACAAAGGCGGACTTAATGCCAGCGCCTATAAGAACTGACCTTTATGAGCTTTGAATAGAGCTTTTGCCCTGTTCAGCTGGAGATAGAGTTTCAGCCAGAGAGTCAATCATGCACCTCGAATCCTTGATGATCCAGTTGTAGTTCCAAAACAAGGTCAGACAAACGCTTAATTGGATCACGGATAGTGAAGAAAATTATCTACATGTAAGAAATATTTACACGCGCCAACTGTAACACGTGTTAATATTTAACTACAATGTAAATAGTAAAGTCATTAAATTACAATTTATTACTAAGATTAACTGTAATTATTTTACACAGTAATAACTCAGCCACGTTTCAATTATAGGGAGGTGGGGAGGATACATAAGCCATACTAATTATAAAAATGCGGAAGAAACTTTACACGTCATAACGAATTTAGATAAAACTTGGCACAAGGATAGATCATGTCCTAGATTAGGACATAGGCTATTTCTGATCTAGGGAGAATGTGACGAATTTCACGCGGGCGAACCCGCAGGCAGAAGCTAGTCAATACTTAAAATAAATCTGAAGAAAAATCGTTTTTGTAAATCGAATATATTTCCAAAAAAAATACCCAGACAGCTAAAGGATAACCAACAGAACCCATTGCCAGCATTTTTGGATTTTTTGTCTATCTGTTTGTCTCTTTAGTTGTGCACGCTTCACGTAAAATGTACGAATCCAATGTAGATATAATTGTGCTTAACTTTAATTATTTCTTAGTTTTTGTTTCATCGCAATCGGTTCAATCTATCAGCAAAAGAAAATGAATTTAAAGTGTTCAAGAAGTATAATATTACAACACAAGCAATTCAGATATTCGGACAGTTGAACTCCATATTCAATAGATGGCGTTGTGCATTTGACGTCATTTTCTGAATGGCAGCGTTAAGATTCGCCGCGGAATAACGGCCCTAAAAAAATTGGTAGGCACATTGGCACAGCTAGTTATTAAATAAATTAAACATCACTATCCCATCGACCACGAAAGTATTTAAAAACATCGTTTTTCTGTTGTCACCTGCTTTTAAACCGATGACACAACACACATGATGACGGCAAGCCATTCATGGCATAGGATGATCTATGGAGTAATAAATCCTTACTAATCACACTTATATATACCTATTATATATTAATATTATAAAGGCGAAACTTTGTGAATGTTTGTGTTTGTATATTTGTTACTTCTTCACGCTCAAACGGCTGGACGGATCTGGGTGCACAGATATAGATTATAGTCTGGAATAGCACATAGGATACTTTTTATCCCGGGAATATGTTCCCTCGGGATAATTTTCGACATTATTCGCTGGCAGAAGATAGTAATATTATAAATATGAAATGTTTTAAGTATGGATGAATGTTTGTTATTCTGTCACGGTAAAACTACTTAACGGATTTCGATGAAACTTTACAGTGATATAGCTTATACATCAGAATAAAATATAAGACTATAATTTATAAAGATATAAGTACTAATAACATGAGGGCAGAGCCGCGTGTCATAGCTACTGGATTCGTAAATGTATTCACAAAAGCAGGTAATTGATGTTTCAAATAGACACAATAATATATAAGCTAGGTATATTCAACAAGAGGGGTATGTAACTACATTGTTAGCATAACATCCTGAACACTTCAGTCAAGAGCCACTACTGTTGAATAAGATCATATTTCCTTGAAACGTTCACTAATATGCATGATTATAGGAGTGATTTGAATAGGAACAACCGTTCGATTCTGTAGATATCTCATCGTGATGACTTATGTGAAGTGAGCTTGAAGTGGGCTGTCATTCCAACCGATACTAGGGATTGAAATATGACAGCTTACTTCACCTATGTCATCACGGTGAGATTTTTACAGAACAGCGCTACTGGTTGACATGTAATATATCTTGGTTTAGGCTGAATAGAATTTTTAAATAAGCACCTGATGACACTGCAACCTCTCTCATCAGATGATGACTAACAAAAAATGTAATATCTAGGTACTGTGAGGACTCTGCACCTATTTAGAGGCAAACTCCTTGCCTATTGTAAGACTGGTGACACATAACTATTTAGTTTTGAAAGGTGATTGAAAAGGGAACACATTTTAAATAATAGGGAACTATCCGCAAAGCTGAGTTCAGATGGCGCCACAGGAATCAGAGTAAACAAACCAAACTGTTGAAGTCGAGCAACAAAATTTCGCAGTTTATGCATACAAAATATAAAACTAATAGTGAAAGAAAAGTGGTGCTAACTAAGAATTGAGGAAATTAGACCATACTGCAGCTAAAAACCCGGCTTCGAGAGCGCGGTGCATCAGTTAAAGGAAAAAAATACGGATATAGTTGAAAGGTACGAATATGAATGCGAACATTGAAAGTCTAGTGTAACTTGCAGATATTATGTTAATTTACTATGTAATGAGATCAATGTACATCCAATTAATATTCAAAACAATATATCCAGGTTGATTTTATATGACTCGCATAATTACTTCACAGTGGAACCGTCTTGCACACGGTCACATTAGAATGGTAGACACAGACAGCAGTCCAAACTGATGCATTCTTGACCATCAGCAAGCAATATTATTATTTGGTTTTGGAACGCTAATATTCTTAAAAACAGTAATAGTAAATGAAGTTCGGGAACCACGAACAGTAGTAGTCGCAAACTCGCAATGTTGTTATTTTTCCTCCACTCCGTCAAGCGCCATCTGGCGGGAGCAATTAGCAGTAATGTTCCCTATTGAACATGTTTTTGCTTAGCTTTGTTGGTCGATTCGATAGATGTTGATGTTGATTCAATACTAGTTTTCAAAGTAATTTTCTGATTATTAATAAAGCTCCATGAGCTACCTCCTCTCTCACAATACCCTATCTATCTCAGTCTTAAAATAAGTAAAAACAAACCATATCTTCCAAATTATATTTATAATATAAATAAGAAGAGACTTCCTAAAATGATTGATATTGTTCTCATTAAGAGTGACCTTAATTAATGTTTAATCTTAATAATCAACTACAACATTGTATTGATTATTGACTACAACATTGTAGACAAAGCTGGCATGTGTATGCAATTATGCAAGGTAATCATTTAGAATAATATTGTTAAGTTTCCATAAAACTGAAAAACTAATTAAGGTTCAGTAGGTTCAAAGCGTGATGGCCTAGTGGCTAAGACTTCGCTTCTCGTGCTTGAGGTCGTGAGTTCAAATCCGGGCAAGTACCAATGTGACTTTTGCAATATTTATATGTTCAATTCATATCATATGACATCAATGACAACGGTGAAAATGCTGTAATTCGAGGTTTGGCTCTCACCTATTTCCTCCACCAATATTGGAACAATTTAAAAGATATGCCATAAACTGAAAAAGAATGATACGAGTATATACTATGCCTGTTTTCCTTTTTAACCGACTTCCCAAAAAGGAGGAGGTTCTATGTTCGACTTCAAGGTGTATGTTCACCGATTACTCCGCCAATTGTGGACCGATTTTGAAAATTCTTTTTTTGTTTGAAAAAGTATGTTCCAAAATTGGTCCCATTTTAATTTGGTGAAGATCTGATGAAGAACTTCGGAGATATACAACAGAACTCTTCAATAAATAACGGCAAATCTCTCGGGATTGCTGCAATCGCATGTCTGTTTGTTGTTTATAACATTTCATAACATAACATCAAGCCAGTTCGCTCTTAAGGGGTAAGCAGACCTCTCATTTCACCGGTTATGTTCAAGTTTCATGAAATCTATTCTGGCGAAATAGTTCCCTTACTAACGTATACGCCTATTACGAGGGTCATTCAATAAATACTTAGCCTACAAAAAGTAAACGAAAATTTTGGAAAAGTGGCAATTTATTTTTTAACATAGTCCCCTTTTAGTTCGATACACTTAGCCCAGCGATGCTCCAACTTTTTTAACCCGTCGGAAAAATATTTTTTGTCAAACTTTGCAAAATAGGCCTCCGTGGCGGCGATGACCTCCTCATTCGATCCATTCTATTTTTCCATCCATCGGGAATAGAAATCCATTAGATTTCTATTCCCGGCGAGTGATTTTTTCAGATTAGGAAACAGAAAGAAGTCACAAGGGGCCAAATCTGGAGAATACGGTGGATGGGGCAGCAATTCGTAGCGTAATTCGACCAATTTGGCCATGGCAGCGGCAGACGTGTGAACCGGTGCGTTGTCGTGGTGAAACAGCACTTTTTCTTCGCCAGATGGGGTCGTTTTTTCTTTAATTCGGCGTCGAATCGGCCTAATAAATCGGCATAGTAAAGCCCTGTAATTGTTTTACCCTTCTCGAGGTAATCGATGTAGATCACACCTTGTGAATCCCAGAAAACGGTGGCCATAACTTTTCCGGCCGATTTTACAGTTTTCCCCTTCTTTGGAGCACGTTCCCCGGTCTGGATCCATTGTTTTGATTGCTCCTTGGTCTCTGGTGTGTACCAGTGGATCCAGGTTTCATCGACGGTCACAAAACGACGCAAAAACTCCGCTGGATTCCGCTTAAACAGCGCCAAACACGTCTCCGATGTGGTCTCACGGTTGCGCTTGTTTTCTGGTGTGAGTAAACGCGGCACCCATCGCGCCGACAGCTTTGTCATGCCGAGTTCCTCGTGAAGAATATGATGCACTGTTCCTTCTGAAATGCCTACAGTCTCAGCTAGCTCCCGAACCTTCAATCGGCGATCTGCCAATACGAAATCATGGATTTTTTAAATGTTTTCCTCCGTAGCTGCTGTTTTCGGTGCACCTGGCTTGGTTCATCAAAAACCGACGTACGGCCACGTGCAAACTCGTTGAACCAATTCTTGACGGTGGCCATCGATGGAGAAGAGTCACCGTACACAGCATCCAAGCGCTCTTTGATTTCGATGCGCGTTTTCCCTTCCAAAAATAGGAATCGAATCACCGAACGATATTGCTCTTTTTCCATTTTTGTAAAACCGATCGACACGTTCGCTTCCATAAGTTGTCAAATTAAAACAAATGAAGGGATTGGAATGAAAATTTGAAAAAATAATTAAAAAAGAATGTGCTACACTGTGGTAAAACTCTTTTGAAACTACAGCGCCCTCTGGCGATGAGGCTAGGTACTTATTGAATGCACCTCGTAGGTACGTACAACTAAAAAGTGAAAAATAAAAACACTTTTTGCAAAAAAATACTACCGACTTCCAAATACAAAACTACAAAGTGAAAAATAACTTAATTTTTTGAAGTCGGTGTCCATAACGCAAAAAAATGGTACCTACGAAAGACACCGACTTCAAAAAATTAAGTTGTTTTTCACTTTGTAGTTTTGTATTTGGAAGTCGGTAGTATTTTTTTAAAGTTTTTTTTTGATGATACATACATTCAACAATCACTAGAACCCTCAAAAAATGCTCAAAATTGCGCTGTCAACAGAGGCCTGTAATATACAAATTTGACAACTGTAAATGAAAAAAGAAAAAACATAGGGGCACCGACTTACCAAAAATGAGGAGGTTCTATGTTCGACTTCAGGTATGTTTGTTTTTGTGTATTTTCACCGACATTTCCGTCAATTCTGGACCGATTTTGAAAATTCTTTTTTTGTTTGATAGAGTATGTGCCGAAATCGGTCCCATTTTAATTTGGTGATGATCTGATGAAGAACTTCGGCGATATACAACATAACTCTTCAATATTTTAACTCAGTTATGATCAAGTTTCATGGTATTCAGGTAATCTATTCTGGCTTTATAAGTAACTTACTTTGCCTATTAGGTACAACTAAAAAGTGAAAATAAAGAAATAAACAATTTTTTTTTATTTAGTATATGGAATATCTTTTAAAATTGGTCGAGTATTGGAGGAGGAAAAAGGCGAGAGCCAAACCCGAATTATGACTTTTTACTAAGGCGATTCAGTCGGAGCTCTCAGCCCACATTTCCTGCTGAAATCGCCATCCCATATTGAGTAAGCGTTGTGTGATTCATGCTCGTGCCTTCTCTAACAGTAACTAGTATTTTAACGCTTTGAACACATTATGACAAAGTAACAAAGGATCGATTTGTTTGTACTAACTAGAGTACATATCTAATGAAAAGCGTATTCCGGTCGTAATGTTACATTGTCGTACGGCAAAACCTTTTAACGTCTCTCTGCATTTCTAAATAGCCAGCAGTGAAAAATAAAGCATTGTTCTTTCTTCACTACTAAATTACCGTGAAAAGTTTATCTCAGAAATGAACCCGTTTTTTTGTACCAAGGTTGATGCTGATGCACAACTTTTTACATCCGCTAATGCTGATATTTTGTCATTGACATCAGCAGGGACTGATGCTGATTTTAATTATATTAGAGAGAAAATAAATTTCTTTGTTTTTTTTTTTTTGGTACCTACTTAGGTATCTTTTTTGACACCGACTGCGGAATAGAAAGTTATTTTTCGCTTTGTTTTGGAAGTCGTTTATTTTCTTTTTTGTTAATTTGTTTTTTATTTTTCTCTTTTTAGTTTTGATAACATAAAAAAGAGACAACAAAAAAAAAATAGCGGAGTAATCGCGTAACAAACATACAGTCGAATTGAGAACATCCTCCTTTTTATAGTCGGTTGAATACAGGGAAAAAGCTTGTTGTTTTTCGTTTCCACTAGTTAAAAACAAACAAACTCATCAGGATGTTTGCTTTACAAGCAATTTTAAAGTGAAGCTCCTACTGTAAGAATAATGTTTTTAGTGAATCAAGAAGCGGCAAACTGTAACTTATATAAACTTACAGTTTGCTATTTCTTAATTCACCAATATAAAAAATATCTACGTCCATATTACACTTTTCAACGGGGGCGCTATTATTTATCAAATTTCACAACAGTATAATGACGTATTATAATATAACAGTCTGAAATCGCCAACACACATTGAGCTTGCGTGGTGATTAATGTTCGAACCTTCTCCGTTTGAGAAGAGGTCTTTGCCCTGGGACAGTTCCAGGCTGGTATTATCGGTCCCGCCTACGGGCCTACCTAGATCCACATACATATATTAAAAAAATGTAGTCTTTCTATACGCATAGATGTTGGCCAAGAATCCTAAAAGCCATGCCAAAAAATCCGGCGTTGCGAGACCCAAAAACAGTCAGCAAGGGCTTGTTAAACGCCGGAACAGACGGTGCTACTTCCGCAAGTAAGCCAATAATCCAATTCTGGTATTATGTTGGTCAATCGGTCAATGACCACGGTTAAATTTTAAGTCGATAATAAATAAACCATATACGAAGTCAATTATATCACCTCCAGTACAGGCAAGAAAATTATGAACGAATCAAATCTGATCAGTGTTATATTTTGTCCTAATTATAGACAATATTGTAAAGTATCTATTCAAAGATAATAGCCCAGTGACCTGTTTACAAGCTTAGTAATTATATCCTTGAACCCTGTACTAGTTTATACTGCTTTACAAATAGATAAAATTATATCGGACGGCTTTGAAAGAAAGAAAGAAAAAGTGTTTATTTGTCACAAAACGACATACATTATAATAACATGCTTATGCTAAACCCTTAACAATAGTATTAGTAGGTAAGATACGCCTCTGCTAATACTGGAATGGAAACACCCAAAAGTGTTACATAAGACCTCATTAGTACGAACCCGTACAAATTCGACAAAAGCAATACGAAATTCCAAGAATTCTCCATTCAAAATAGTGTACTATATATAGAACATCAAATATTATCGTTTGATTAAGAATAATGTATATTTGGGTTAGTGATTTTAAGAGTTTTAGCTGTTTTAAGCGCTCACATTATTTGGATTCACGCCTAGCTTGCGTATTGACGCCCTACGTTGTTGCCAAGAATAACGTACCCGAAATACAATAGCGGTTATAACCAAAACAGTGGCAAAGGTCGACCGTCGCGGCCATAGATTACAAAACATTTACGGGCTGAGTGACAAATCAAAAGGACGCGAAAAGAAAATTACGATTTGATTTAATATAGAATGATTCCCTTCATATTTATGCTTTAAGAATTCGTCTTTTACAACATAAGGAAGGAAAGGCAACTATCAACAATATTTTTACTATTATAAACATTCAACTAATGAATCTCTTGTTTAAAACATACTTATATACTATATTATGTCAATAGCGTCAAACCCAAAAGGGTGACCAAACTCATTTCCCATTAGTATAATGTCAACAAATCACAGTTTTCAAGTAAATATGAAGTTTTGTAGTTCACATGTTGTTGTCAAACATAACAGAATAACAACAAGAAAAGAAAGGTCTTAAACGGCCAGGTCACGAGTGTGTCCTAGATATTTGAACTCCTACCAGTCAATTGAGGGAGGGCCATTTGTACTTCAAGCATAGCTACGGTAAGGTAACGACAGCAAATAAACAATTCACAGAATTTGGGGCAATCGAAACTTGACTCCAATTTAGTGGATGGAAAGTGGAATCTAGGTATAAATAGCTGTGCCAGCGGCTTCCCTCCCGTCAACTGCCTACCTTGCCCTACTTACCTAGTACCATACCTCCTACCAACCATTATTTTTCTTTTCTTGGGTTATTTTTCCGCAAAGAATCTTAACAGAGCCATTCAGAGAACGACGTCAAATACACAACGCCATCTATCGAATATGTAGTTCTACTGTTCGAGTATCTGAATTGCGTGTGTTGTGATGTTTTACTTCTTGAAAACTTTAAATTCGTATAGCTTTTGATAGCGATGATTGATATGGTCTACAACTATATAATAAAAGTATACTAACAATGATATTTTAATAGTCCATCGTGTCTGAAATAGTGGCGCAAAACGACCATTATTTGGATTATACAAAGCAAACTGTCTAGTCAGTAAATAAAGGTGTCGAGGCCGACATAACAATATTTTAACTTGTCCAGTTATGCATCCAATATCTTTATATTTTTAAAACAGTAAATAGCGGCGATGAGCCATCGGTACACGATGAACAATTGAACAACCCACCCATACCACAGATTACTTAATGGTTACTATGTAACATACGCAATAAACGTTTTGGAAATACTTTCATTATGCGTACACGTACAACTAAGGAGTGGCATTCCCTGCCGGAGTCTGTTTCCCGATAGCTACAACCTTGGGGTCTTTAAGTCAAGAGTGAATGGGTTACTTCTAGGCAAGCATGCTCCACCGTGGACCACATCATCGCTTACCATCAGGTGAGGTAGTGGTCAAACGCGAGCCTACTTATAATTAAAACAAAACTAGCATTTTAACGATTTGAACACCTTATGACAAAGTAACAAAGGCTCGATTAGTTTGTACTAGCTAGAGTACATTTCTAATGAAAAGCGCAGCGTATATTCCGCTCATAATGTTACATTGTCGTATGGCAAGACCTTGAAACGTCTTTCTGCATTGCCAAATAGTGAGCAGCGAACAATTTTTACTATCAAACAAATTACCGTGAAAAATTATTGATACTATCTGAAGCAGACAAGAAAAAAGTTGTAGGTCATATGTAACAAAGTTACTGACACACTATTATCTAAGACACAGACATGTTTTCAATGTCTGAATGCCAGTAATTCTTGCTAATCTAATCTGATATGATTTTGATAAGAAATCACGCGTGCTGAGTGCTCAAAGTCTATAGAACTGTTTGATAACGATCGGCCACGAATTGTCAAGCGGAAGTTTTATGTATAAATACTCTATAAATAAAATAATCATTATCTCTTTACGCAAAACTGAAGGGGAATTGGGACAGGGCAGAGCAAAGCTTTGGGCCCGTATATACCAAAACTGGAGCCCTGACACGGCTGAACGGGGTCGTGTCAGACAGAAGAAAAGAAGGCGGGTTGCCTTGGATTACTTGCTCAAGCATTGATAAGATGAAATGGAAGGAATTAGGGGAGGCCTTTTCACAGGAGTTTTTGTAAGCCTGAACTGCCCCAATTCAGGCTAACAAAAGAAAACACTATTTGTGTTAAAGGTGCACACTGGTTGGAAGCTTAGGGCGAATTTCATCAATGAAACCGAACTCGATCAGCTCATCATAGACAGCTCTTGAATTCGATTTGGATGGGCTGACCACGACCGTCGACAACCCTCGCCCCTAAGATTATCAAGTAGCCTTTTAGCTTAGCGTGCATTGTCATTCAAACCAAACGTGTTTGCAAAGTTTCATCTTAATCGGTTGAGGATAACTGCTTTAAAATTCAGTTGCAAGATTTGACCCGTATTAAAAAGAAAAGAAGAACAAAAAGATCGTATATCAATCGAATTCTCAATCTGTTGGCTGGCAGTCAATGACACAATAATGGATGACACATGTTAAAAGGGCGTGACACGTAGGTCGTAACATTAGATATCCTATGGACCGATTTTATAGATCCAGTCAGATACAAATACGCGTCATATAAAACAAAGTTAGGAGTAGGTACGAAAAAACATCATCATCATCACGTTTCTGCCCTTATCCCTTGTTACTTGTGGTCTGCATAACACATTTTTTTCTTCCATACCGTCCTGTCCCCCGCCACGCTATCAAAAAGGAGAAGAAGATTTTACTACGTGAACCGATTTTGATGGTTCTTTTCTTTATTTGAAAGCTGTTGCTTCTCGTGTCATGTCATGGTGGCCCAGTAGCTAAGATCTCGCCTGTCGTGCTTGAGGTCGTGGGTTCAAATCCGGGCAAATACCAATGTGACTTTTTCAAATTCATATATATGTGCTTTCTAAGTTTATCTTGGACATCACAGGCAACGGTGAAGGAAAACATCGTAAAGAAATTTGCACCCATAGCCAAGTTGACAATCTACAATCGATAACGCTAGAAAAAAACCGGCCAAGTGCGAGTCGGACTCGCGCACGAAGGGTTCCGTACCATTATCGCAAAAAACGGCAAAAAAATCACTTTTGTTGTATGGGAGACCCCCTTAAATATTTATTTTGTTTTGTTTTTAGTATTAGTTGTTATAGCGGCAACAGAAATACATCATCTGTGAAAATTTCAGTTATCTAGCTATCACGGTTCATGAGATACAGCCTGGTGACAGACAGACAGACAGACAGACGGACCGCGAAGTCTTAGTAATAGTGTCCCGTTTTTACCCTTCGGGTACGAAACCCTAAAACGAATTAATGTATGGGAATGACACGTCTGAACGTTAAGTCACGTGGTCAGACCGTACAAATATACAAATAGAAGGCGTTAACGATTGTAGAAAGAGATTCCATACGAAACGTTTGTAGCTTGGCTAGGGGGGTTGGACTTAAATAGTTAATGTGAATCTGAATTAGTCAAGTCAGAGGCCTGTGGGGTTTCCCAGAGGCGGCTTAATTAACTCTGACACCAGAGGTGGCCACATCCTCACACAAAAAGAAGAAGATGTGGTCCCGTTTAATCAAGATTTGGTCTAGATTTGATAAAGACCTTCGGAGATAAACAACAGAACTCTTCAAAAAATTACGGCAAATCACTCGGGATAGCTGCAATCGCATGTCTGTTTATTGTTTACACCATTTCATAACATAACATCACGCCGTACGCTATAAAGGGTATGCAGATGTATACAGTTCAGCCTGATACACTCTAATTTCACCGATTGTGTTCAAGTTTCATGTTATTAGGGGTAATCTATTCTGGCATAACTGTAGGCATTATAGGCAGATACTACAACTAAAACGTAAAACTAAAAAATAAAAACTTGTTTTACAAAAAAATACAACTGACATCGGTGTCTTGTTTTTGTTTCTTCGTTTTTTAACACCAACTTCCAAATTTGAAGTAATTTTTCACTTGGTAGTGTTTTAATTTGGAAGTCGGTTGTAATTTTTTGTAAAAAGTTTTCTTTCATATCACTCCTCACACAGTGCATCCATCTTTTCTTTGGCCTTCCTCTCCCTCTCCATCCATCCGCATCTATATTTATAAATCTTTTAGTAACATTCGTTTCATCCCTCCTCATCACATGACCATACCAGGACAAACAGTTTCCTTTCAACTTTTCTGTCACTGGTGTCACTTTCAAACTTGCTCTAATATACTCTTTACTCACTTTATCCATTCTTGCCACTTGGGCGAGTCTATTGCCATCGACCGACCGGGCAGGAATCCAGACCTTCGTTCTTAGACTGCCTGTGATATTTAACACATCGGGTGTATGTATGCCTAATAATGTGCTCAGCTGAATACGGTTACACTGGAAGCCGACCTCAACGTAGTTGAGAAAAGGCAGTTTGATTGGGTGCACGTATGCCTAGTAATTTAGTCGAATGCAAACCTGATGCTAAGATTTAGCTTCAGATGAGTGTCAGAAAACAGAACACAATGGTTGTACCCTTGCACACATTACAAAGAATATGCCAAATCACGAGACGTCGGCAGATATTCATTAGGTATGTAAAAATAACAAAACATTATATAACTAAATAACAATATTATCAATAACTGTTATCTAGCGAGGAGCTCGTGACTAAATAATAACAGCCGCACTGGTCGATCATCAACGCTAAGCAACGCTTGACGATAGGTTGGTCTGTGGATGGGTGACCATTTCAACATACCGAGTTACCTCCGTACCTCGGAAAGCACGTTAACCCGTTGGTCCCGGTCGTCATTTGAAGATCTTTGACAGTCGTTACGGGTAGTCAGAAGCCTGAGATCTGACACCAGTCTTGCCAAGATAGGCAGTCGCTCCATGTAAAACACTGGGTACTCAGCTGAATCCGGTTGGACTGGAAGCCATTCCAACATAATTGGAAAAAGGTTAGGCAGGCAGACTGTTATCTAGCTGTCTGTTGTTTAACTTCAAGTAACCATGACAGGCGGATTTTGCGTAAACGCTAAGTCATTGTGCATATCACACTGGGAGTTAGTCCGAATCCACTAGTTAACTACCTATTGGTTACATATGGAAAATTGGAACTTAAATGCTTGCTTAGGTTCACTTGTAGATACCAACAATGACTAAACGCATTTCACGACAATATTTCTAACATCAATCTGTCTCTAGGTATAAATCTTCAAATAACAATTCGTTCAAATAATAATTCGAATTATATTCGTTTAGCGCTCACTTTGCTTCGTATTTTGTGGTGCAAGTGAGCCTAGGAAGCGTCCCAGTGCAGTCTCAAGTTAATTTATACTTCATTTTAGGACTTTACTTCCAACTACTGCCACTCCCGAAAGTCAGAACCAACAGGGGCGACCACCAGAAAACCACGAGGCCATAGATCCACGAGTCCCGAAGAAACGATTCAAAATTATTGGATCCCGTAACGAAATTAATCAGAAAAGGACAGCAGAGAAGTTAAAAAAGAATATTTCAACTTCATCTCCTTTACATCAGCAAAAATCGATGGTTATAAATTAAGATGGCTGCATAAGGAAAATATCGAGACTAACGCTTGCGTCAGACGTAAAGGAGGGTGGAGTCTAAAACCTTTTCCTGAGTTCCCAGAATATGTCAATATGTGTATTTGTGTGTGTGTGTCTACACAGCCTTATGAGGATGACGCACACAAACATCTATTTATTATAGCATGTATTGTAGGTGTATCTTCACATAAAAACGCCCGCAGGAAACTGGAAACACTTGGAAAGCTTTTGCGTCATACGAAATCTTGTTTTGGTTTATTTTTAACTGACTTACCAAAAACGAGGAGGTTCTATGTTCGACTTCGTGTTTTTTTTAAATGTGTTTTCCGATTTTGAAAATTCTGAGATTCTTTTTATTTGAAAGAGTATGTTCCAAAATTGATCCCATTTTAATTTGGTGAAGATCTGATGAAGAACTTCGAAGATATACAGCAGAACACTTCAATAAATAACGGCAAATCTCTCGGGATTGCTACAATCGCATGTCTGTTTATATTATTTCATAGCACAACATTACGCCAGTACGCTCTTAAGAGGTACGCAAATCTCTCAATTCCCTGGTTATGTTCAAGTTTCATGATTATTATAGTTATCCACTAAAAATCTTAGTAGTAGTATAATAGTAATCTTGGTAGGCGTATAACGACTAAAAAGTGAAAAATAAAAAAAAAACAAAAAAATACTATTGACTTCCAAACAAAAAACTACAAAATGAAAACTTTATTATTGGCAGTCGGTGTCCATAACGCAAAAAAATGGTACCTACGAAAGACACCGACTTCCAAAATTAAAGTTAAAATTTTTCACTTTGTAGTTTTATATTTGGAAGTCAATAGTATTTTTTTGTTTTTTTTTTATTTTTCACTTTTTAGTCGTTATACGCCTACCAAGATTACTATTATACTACTACTAAGATTTTTAGTGGATAACTATAATAATCATGAAACTTGAACATAACCAGGGAATTGAGAGATTTGCGTACCTCTTAAGAGCGTACTGGCGTAATGTTGTGCTATGAAATAATATAAACAGACATGCGATTGTAGCAATCCCGAGAGATTTGCCGTTATTTATTGAAGTGTTCTGCTGTATATCTTCGAAGTTCTTCATCAGATCTTCACCAAATTAAAATGGGATCAATTTTGGAACATACTCTTTCAAATAAAAAGAATCTCAGAATTTTCAAAATCGGAAAACACATTTAAAAAAAACACGAAGTCGAACATAGAACCTCCTCGTTTTTGGTAAGTCAGTTAAAAATAAACCAAAACAAGATTTCGTATGACGCAAAAGCTTTCCAAGTGTTTCCAGTTTCCTGCGGGCGTTTTTATGTGAAGATACACCTACAATACATGCTATAATAAATAGATGTTTGTGTGCGTCATCCTCATAAGGCTGTGTAGACACACACACAAATACACATATTGACATATTCTGGGAACTCAGGAAAAGGTTTTAGACTCCACCCTCCTTTACGTCTGACGCAAGCGTTAGTCTCGATATTTTCCTTATGCAGCCATCTTAATTTATAACCATCGATTTTTGCTGATGTAAAGGAGATGAAGTTGAAATATTCTTTTTTAACTTCTCTGCTGTCCTTTTCTGATTAATTTCGTTACGGGATCCAATAATTTTGAATCGTTTCTTCGGGACTCGTGGATCTATGGCCTCGTGGTTTTCTGGTGGTCGCCCCTGTTGGTTCTGACTTTCGGGAGTGGCAGTAGTTGGAAGTAAAGTCCTAAAATGAAGTATAAATTAACTTGAGACTGCACTGGGACGCTTCCTAGGCTCACTTGCACCACAAAATACGAAGCAAAGTGAGCGCTAAACGAATATAATTCGAATTATTATTTGAACGAATTGTTATTTGAAGATTTATACCTAGAGACAGATTGATGTTAGAAATATTGTCGTGAAATGCGTTTAGTCATTGTTGGTATCTACAAGTGAACCTAAGCAAGCATTTAAGTTCCAATTTTCCATATGTAACCAATAGGTAGTTAACTAGTGGATTCGGACTAACTCCCAGTGTGATATGCACAATGACTTAGCGTTTACGCAAAATCCGCCTGTCATGGTTACTTGAAGTTAAACAACAGACAGCTAGATAACAGTCTGCCTGCCTAACCTTTTTCCAATTATGTTGGAATGGCTTCCAGTCCAACCGGATTCAGCTGAGTACCCAGTGTTTTACATGGAGCGACTGCCTATCTTGGCAAGACTGGTGTCAGATCTCAGGCTTCTGACTACCCGTAACGACTGCCAAAGATCTTCAAATGACGACCGGGACCAACGGGTTAACGTGCTTTCCGAGGTACGGAGGTAACTCGGTATGTTGAAATGGTCACCCATCCACAGACCAACCTATCGTCAAGCGTTGCTTAGCGTTGATGATCGACCAGTGCGGCTGTTATTATTTAGTCACGAGCTCCTCGCTAGATAACAGTTATTGATAATATTGTTATTTAGTTATATAATGTTTTGTTATTTTTACATACCTAATGAATATCTGCCGACGTCTCGTGATTTGGCATATTCTTTGTAATGTGTGCAAGGGTACAACCATTGTGTTCTGTTTTCTGACACTCATCTGAAGCTAAATACTACCTACACTAAATAAAAAGTATAACAAATCTCTCAATTCCCTGGTTATGTTCAAGTTTCATGATTATTATAGTTATCCACTAAAAATCTTAGTAGTAGTATAATAGTAATCTTGGTAGGCGTATAACGACTAAAAAGTGAAAAATAAAAAAAAAACAAAAAAATACTATTGACTTCCAAACAAAAAACTACAAAATGAAAACTTTATTATTGGCAGTCGGTGTCCATAACGCAAAAAAATGGTACCTACGAAAGACACCGACTTCCAAAATTAAAGTTAAAATTTTTCACTTTGTAGTTTTATATTTGGAAGTCAATAGTGTTTTTTTTATTCATAAACTGTGCCTTTGTCGTATATATCGTATCGTAGAATATGTGAAGAAAGTTCTGAGTATGAATTTAGATGGCTGCCTATTGTGGTGTGATGTCACGTTCATCAGCACATCACGTATAGCACATAGTTTACGTTAAGATAGATATGTTCGTAGTTTCATAAGAATAATATCACGCATGCACTATGTATAAATATCCTAACATTACTGCGGCCTCGTGACAGTCACAGGTGCATGAAAATATATGATAAATTAAAAAACCTACTAAGACCTTACAGCCTAACAAGCCCTGCAGCCCTAACCTACCATATACCTAGTATGTGATAAATAAATGTATAGATAAGTTCGGGATGTCTGCACCGTGCGACCGAAGGTTACAGACGGATAGTGGGCAGGATTTCCAGGTTCGGGAAGGGTACACTAGATAGCTAAAGGTGTCTTGGCCACAGTGAGGTGTAATGAGACAAGAATATAAAATTCAAATATGTTCTTTTTTATATTTTACAGCGTATATACTATTTTGTTTTAATACACACTAATGTACAAATTTATTTGTGTCCTATGCGTGTAAGATGCAACCAAACAGTATTTTAACTAGGCCGCGCGTCAGCCGGGCCGAGTTTAAGGCCGAGTGCATTAAACAGTCATCTTTATACAAACTTCAACACTTTCAACTTGAAGACTACTTGGTAACCTGCAAATTCTACCGTAAACAAATTCATAAGCTGTATATTTGGTCACAGTATTAACTGATGTGTTACAAGAAAAATACCAATATGGAAGCCAGGAATGTCACGATGATGGTTTATTTTTAACCGACTTCAAAAAAAGGAGGAGGTTCTCAATTCGTCGGAATCTTTTTTTTATTTTTTTTTTATGTATGTTCCCCGATTACTCAAAGACGCCTGGACCGATTTCAAAAAATCTTCTTTTGTTTTGAAGGGTATACTTCCTAGTTGGTCCCATAGTCATCAGGTCAGGATCTGATGATGGGATCCCAGAGAAATTGAGGGAACTCCTCAAATATTATAGGCATTTATATAGTGATTTTGGTATTTTCACCAACAATGCAATCACTTGCAATCAGAAAGTATAATTTGGTGAAGTGGAACTGATGAAGAAGACCACAGATGGCCACTGAAACTCCTTAATGCTAAGTATGTCACGGGTATAAAATATCTCGAATAGTTAACAGACTATGATTAAGCAAATACTTATAAATGAATGGTACTGATGAAAATGGTACCATTGAACTGTTCTGATGATGAAGCCGGAAGGTAGGCACTGGAACTCTGAAATAAAACAATGTATCCTAGCCGTGCTTGGGCTTATTGTAATCGTCATGAGATGTACTTTGGCCATAAATGATTATCATGTAAATTGGAGATACCTACCAAAACTAAAAAGAGAAAAATAAAAAACTTTTTAACAAAAAATCAAACCGACTTCCAGAACAAAAAACTACAAAGCAAAAAATAACTTTCTTTTCCAAAGTCGGTGTCGAAAAACTGAAAAAAAATGGGTACAAAAGACACCGACTTCGGAAAAGAAAGTTATTTTTTGCTTTGTAGTTTTTTGTTCTGGAAGTCGGTTTGATTTTTTGTTAAAAAGTTTTTCGTTTTTATTCTTAAATATGCACCTAAAGGTTTATTAACTTTTTCCAAAGATCCTATACTTTCATGATGATATGACGTTGGCAAGATTTAATTATTGCCATATAATTACACAGCTCTATGTTAGAGAAGGCTGATAGTGCTCTTTTAATAAGGTTCGTACTAACCACACGACTTATCCAGGGGGCTAGGATGGGTTTGTCCTCTAGTTACACGACGGTAGACAGTCTGTTAGCGGACATGAAAAAGCGGTTGTTGACGGAGTCTGACGTTGCTGTACAAGCCAAACTTACGGAAACAAACGGAATTTGGAGCCGAGATACACAAGTTAATGGTTGATTTGACTTTTAAGTAAGAGTAGGGGAAGGCTAAAGAAATAATGGATGGACTGTATTAAAGATTATATGGCTAGAAAGGGAGTGACAACTTAAAAGACGATTAATACAGAAGTTAGCATGGATTAGAATTAGTATAGACACGCAGATTCCATAAATGAAGTGCTCACCAGCTGGCGCCACTGGCGAGTAAGGCACTTATTACGCGCGCAGAAGCAAAGTTTGAATTAAAGCCGTACCCTGACCAAAAAATCAGCATGAGATTTGAGCATTCCTATTGGCCTAGCGGCACTCGTGGCGCATGAATTACAGTAGTAATTACGCCCAGATTTTAGAATAACTTCTTTATAAAATCGAATATTGGTCTTTTGAAAAAAATAAATCTACCAAAATGTTCGTTATCAAATTATCTATCCATTAGTGTTAGTACAAAAAATTATTAATGAACACTTTACGAGGAGATGCATGCTATCAATCATTATTTCTCATTTTTATGGTTTTGTTGGAAGGAGATTAGTGAAACATATACTACATTTAAAAAAAAAAGAATTCTACAATTTTGGAATCAATAATATGTAGAAATTTAATGTATTTTTATTAGTTGACATTTCATTTTAAATAACGAGTAGATAGCTCCTAAAAACTGCAAGAAAAACGGCTAGTGCGGCGTAATATTTTTTTATGCCGTAGAAGTACGATTGATGAAATATAAAATCGTGAATGCTGCAATTTCGCGCAGCCCCTTTTTTATGGAGAAAAAGAGGATATGATTTTCCGAAACCTAAAACCCTATTAAAGCAGTTGGTAATACCCGTACCTATCTTAATTTGCCATATTTGAAAAATATTCACAACGATAAAAAGTAGTAGATAAATAAACACGCGTTAAAAGCCTAAAATCTTTGAAAATTGAAATTTTGAAGAGCTCACCCTACACCAGCGCCCCTAGCGGCCAATTCAAGGTAAGCGGTAGCCCTCATTAGGATAAAAGCAAGATAATGATATTGAAATAAAATGCGTTATATAAACAGAAATAGACAAACACTGGCGGAAATAAACTCGTATAAAAATAAAGACATAAAATAATTATTGTTTCTTAACGATGCAGGGTCAAATCTGCAAGAAATCCACTATGTACCCAGCACGGGTGACGTTCAACATATAATTATGCATAAGGTATGATGACGAACTTGATAACTATCATTATCCATGCCCTCTTGAAGTCTTGATCGTACTCTAAACGACTGTCATTATAGCACCTACCGCGATCGAGACGGACTATGAATGCAAACTATTCGCTTACATAGGATAACAGGAGTAGATTAGAGCAGTGGCAGTGAAGAGAAAAGATTTCAACCAAAATAATTCTTCTATGGAGTCAATAGAACGTTCTTTTGGGAGACAGCCTTTTGTTGCTTATTTGTATTGCTTTAGGTTGGCAAGCTGGTAATGGACGTTAAGAATTACATCACGCAGAAATACCTGTCCAACTTGTTCAGTTATTCTTACATTCGTAAATAGCGATCCGCCCCAGCTTCGCAAGGGACAAACTATAAAAAAGCTTCTCCGTTTATCGTTCTTTCTATTAGTAAAAACGTATCAAAATGCGTTACGTTATTTAGAAGAAGTTAGCGGAGAAACACAAATGACGTCGGCAAAGGCGAACAGCGACTTTGCGAGATCTTTATTTTATTTACGCCATGTCTCAGATATCCTAACTCGTAACGGGTCTAATGAAAAAGGGTGAAACATCCATGTTGTTTCAATGGGGGCTACCGCGTATGCATTCGCCGCTAGAGGCGCTGGTGCAGCGTAAGGTCTCCGATATGCCAAACTCCACTGTTTGTATTGTGAGTGGTCGGGTTTTCCCCTAATTATATTATTGATCTGAATATTTAAGGTTGCTTTAAGGTATTAAATATGATTTAAATGTAAACTTGGGTTTTCACGCCCGTAGTAGGTACGTAACAAACTTTTTAAACTGACGATAATCAGTTTCAAAGACCTTATACGTATTTCTTACTACTAGACTATGTACCAAAATATTTTGTTTAGCTAAAATGAAATCTATCATCATACACCTAGGTTAGCTATTTCCTTATAAGCGGTAGCTAACCAAAAGCGGGCCTGGCGAGAGGGTTCCCGCTGGTAGTGTGTCCTTGTCTGACCTCTTGCTAGCTCTACTAATCATTGGGTTTGGTAGAAATGGTAGAAAATTTAATATTTTTCTTTTTATGTTATACCAAAACGAACAATTCATAGACTTTGACACGTATTTAAATATTTCTTGAAAAGTATATAAATATTTCTACAGTTCCTATATTTAATCAATTCGTTGTATTTAAAAAATATTCATTAATACTGAATAAGAGCAGTACTTTTAAACGTTTGGGCCTGGTAATACTAAATGTAGGATGGAGGTTTGCGGATTTAATGGCGGACTTTGTTCGAGTGAAACTCAGCGGCTGATAATATTATTTGCAAATTGATTCCTAGTGGAATATTCAACAATTGGTGTAGTTGTATTTTTCAACTGTCTACGCAACTGGACACTATGTTAAATCATAGAGATCCTTTGGGGTATATTTAGCTGCCGGTATTTCAAAGCACCGTCAGAAGACTGCAGGGTCATCTAACGCCTCTCCTTCATGAGCTTGAGAGTAGGATCAGAGAGCTTTTTGTTCCAATCTATATGATTGTCTTGAAGAATGAAACTTGAAGAGACTTGGGATTTGAGGATTATTGAGTCGGGGAGGACTCTCTTCGAACTTCAGATAACCCTTTAATACTCCATCGTAAACTGCTCCATTCCTCTTCGAGTTCGGTGATATTTTCGTCGGTCCGGAGTGTGCGCGTGTTGTACGTTGCCAGGTCCAGTCGTCGGTATGTGTTGGGGTAGCCGGATCTCGTCCGGGATTCTTAGCACCCCTTGCCATACCGTAACCTCGACCGCTACCGTAGTCGAGGGTACAGGCTGCCGGGCAATAGGGTATGTATATATATAACTATGTTTTATTTGTGCTATTCATGGGGAGTGCTTTGCAGGCGGGTTGGCGATCGCAGTACCATACTGCGCACACTTACAAATGCACAGAGAACGCTGCTGCCCATTCTCTGGCTTTTCCCTTAGTCGCCTCTTACGACACCCATGGGCAAACATGAGATGTGAAATTCTTTACGCCCGATACCATACGGTTAGTGATGTAGAAACAAAAAATTTTTTTTTTTTTTTATTACCTAATTATAAATTAGATAGGTTTAGGTAGCGCAGCTAGGTAGCATCAAAATATCGAAATAATTAAACTATCGTTTTTACAATCAATTTGTCCCGTGTTCTGTTTGGTCATGGTCACCTCATTAGAAAGAGACACACTACCAAAGGGAGCCCTCTCGCTCGGACCGGTTTTTGCGCCATAGTGCACAGTCTAGTAGTAAGAAGTATAAGGTCTTTGATCAGTTTATACTCATTCGTCTGTCAATATTATCGTTGGCTCTAAAGTCATAGACAAAACAAACGCATGTTTAGCGTGACATTGCCAGTTAGTTGCCTAACAAATAAAACAACAATGGAATGTCAGCGCACCTCTTAATTAACAGGCAATTAAATTTCTCTCTTGTCTTCGCCATCAAAGAGAAAATGGTTGTAGAGATAAATGAAGATATGTTTTAAAAATATCTTTAGTATTAATGAACATGAAGTATATTAGGTATTTGTATGATGATAATAAGATATAAGTTTTTTTTTATGACATGAGATTTCGGTAGACCTAATAATAGATTGAGAAAACAGAGTTAGGTACAGACTTTTTTGCGCTCATGAGGAAACTCAGGGCGTCGTTTTACGCGAGGGTAGTTAATTGTAAAAATGATCTTGTATCGGCGGTGTTGTCGTTGTTCTTGTTGTTGTTGATGTACATATACTGAGGGAGTCATAATAAAGGTACTTACTTGCCAATTTTATGGGGTGCATTTATATTTTCGCTCTCTCGGTCTAAAGCTGTTTAAATGTGTTGTGTTATTAAATTATTTTTCGCATTTTAATATTTGATTATTTTTAATTATGTGTTATTGTGGTGTCTTGTTATTTTAATTTAGATTATTTCTATTTTAATTTTGTATTATTGTGATGTCCGTATCATTTTAATTGTAAATTTGTAATATGAGTGACATGCCTAAAAATAAACGATTATTATTTATATTTATTTTATTTATGATATACCATTGGTGCACGGCGCACCTCTGCATAACCATTCGGGTCAGACAGGCGTCATGTTATGATATATTAAAGAGAAAATGGTTCTGTAATTACTGACTTTACAACTGATAAATGAAGAAATGATTTCAAACGATTGCGTTATTTTAACACCAGTAGTATAGTTTATATTGGTCACGTAGCATTTATATAGTAATGCAGTAAAATGACTAAGTATTTGAACAGATAAGTTAGCCTTCAATGGCAGAGAATAAACGTGTTTGAAGAAGGTAAGGTATAGTAGTCACTAATCACAGCGGATCTTTGTGTCTCGGCAGTTGGCTGCAAGACCCTGAGCAGTTGTTATTTTATTTGTGTCCAAGTAGAAGATAGCACTGTATAACTCTGCCTCTTTCACTCGCTTACGTTTGTCGCTTCGAACTATCTCGCTTACTCTATGCAGTATACTCGATGACAAACTGTTTCTTGCGCAATAGTTCGCAGATCTAACTTAGGAGACACAAAGATGCGCTGTGACTACTATACTAAACTATAGAGGGAGGCCTTTACCTTGCAGTAGGAAACAATGATATGCCTACTCTTTTTAACCGTCTTCCCAAAAAGTAGGAGGTTCTATGTTCGACATTATGTTTTTTTTTTTGTTTCTTTTCACCGATATCTCCGTCAATTGTGGACCGATTTTGAAAATTCTTTTGTTCTTTGAAAAAGTATGTGCCGAACTTGGTCCCATTTTAATTTGGTGAAGATCTGGTGAAGAACTTCGGAGATATACAACAGAACTCTTTAATAAATAAAGATCAATTTAAAAGATATTCCATAACATGAAAAAGAAAGATATATATATATATATATATATATATTGTGCCCCTATGTTTTCCTTTTTGGTGATACATTGTTTTTTGAACCCTCAAAAGATGCTCAAAATTGCGCTGTGAACAGAGGCCTAGTGCACAAATTTGACAACTATAAATGAACAGGGGCGAGTCGGACTCGCGCACGAGGGGTTCCGTACCATGATCGCAAAAAAACGGCAAAACAATCACGTTTGTTGTATGGTAGCCCCACTTAAATATTTTATTTTATTCTGTTTTTAGTATTTGCTGTTATAGCGGCAACAGAAATACATCATCTGTGAAATTTTCATCTGTCTAGCTATCACGGTTCAAGAGATACAGCCTGGGTAACAGACAGACGGACAGTGGAGTAGTCTAAGTAATAGGGTTCCGTTTTTACCCTTTGGGTACGGAACCCTAAAAAAGAAAAACATAAAAGCACAACATAAAATATCTTTTTTATACAATTGATGGAATATCTTTAAAATATATCCAATACTGGAGGAGGAAATATGCGAGAGCCAAACTTCGAATTATGACTTTTTACTAGGAAAATTCAGTCGGAGTTCTCAGCCCGCATTTCCTCTTAAGATGGTCACCCATCCACGGACCGACCTTAGTAAGCGATGCTTAACCTTGAAGATCGATCCATGTAGCAGTTATTACCTAGCCACAAGCTCCTCTAAGAATCCTCTAAAAAATAAGTTTTATTTGTACCTACATTGTGTGTCTGTGTGTGCCAAATAAACTAGTTTTCTTTCTTTCTTACTTTAAGGACATACATGAGAATTACTCTAATAACATAGCCAGCTAATATTCGTAATACCAGTAGTATAGCTTATATTGGTCACGTAGTCTACACCTCTGTTCGATCAGATAAGATGCATAGGAAAAAGGAAGATACCGAAAAATATAATGTAGCCATTTTTAACAGACTTCCCAAAAAGGAGGAGGTTCTATGTTCGACTTCAAGTTTTTTTTTTTTTTTTTTTTTGTATTTTAACCGATTACTCCGTCAATTGTGGACCGATTTTGAAAATTCTTTTTTTGTTTGAAAAAGTATGTTTCGAAATTGGTCCCATTTTAATTTGGTGAAGATCTGATGAAGATCTTCGGAGATATACAACAGAACTCTTCAATAAATAACGGCAAATCTCTCGGGATTGCTGCAATCGCATGTCTGTTTGTTGTTTATAACATTTCATAACATAACATCACGCCAGTTCGCTCTTAAGGGGTAAGCAGATGTCTTATTTCACCGGTTATGTTCAAGTTTCATGAAATCTATTCTGGCGAAATAGTTCCCTTACTAACTTGCCTATTAGGTACGTACAACTAAAAAGTGAAAAATAAAAAAACTTTTTGCAAAAAAATACTACCGACTTCCAAATACAAAACTACAAAGTGAAAAATAACTTAATTTTTTGAAGTCGGTGTCCATAACGCATAAAAATGGTACCTACGAAAGACACCGACTTCAAAAAATTAAGTTATTTTTCACTTTGTAGTTTTGTATTTGGAAGTCGGTAGTATTTTTTTGCAAAAAGTTTTTTTATTATTTCTAAGATAAATAATAATGAAAATATAGCAAAGCTCAGTAATTAAACAACGCTCATCTAAGTGACGGACAATTTAAAATTGGTCCCAAAAGGAAAAGTTTTCGCTTCAGGACAATGACATCTGTAAAATGATCACTAACAGGAAAGTCAACTGAGAGACCGGAAAAGACCAAGATAATCCTCGTGTTGTTTAACTCTCCATAGCACAACGCGCAACAGGAAAAATTAACACACAAATTCTCATCATTAGAATTGTTAGAATAAAACAAAACGGAAAACTGAATGACGTGAAAAAAGATCTGAAGATTTCAGAGATGTGGTTAAACCTAAAACCACTTGCCTAACACCTACTACGGTAAATACTGGTACCAGTGTAGATGCAAAATTTGGCGTTCAATGTTTAATGACGGTGACTTCAAGAAGCATAATTAATTCATTGCACAACTCTGGCTAATACCCGCTATAATTACCTCAAAATCGTTTCCAATTAAATTTTTGACCTCATAATACCGAAGACCTTAATAAGTTAATGGTACTACAATCAACTGGTTTTGACGTAACAGCTACAAGCCAGTGAGGGCATATCTGATATTTACAATTATTACACAGCCAGTGTTTTTCACGTAAATATTGAAAACTATCTGTGCCCGCGGCTTCGCTCCCGTCAACTGTTTGCCCTACTTACCCTACCAATTTGTTTGTCTAGGGTCATTCTTCCGCGGATAATCTTAACACCACTATTAAGATAATAACGTCAAATGCACATCGCCATCTATCGAATTAGGAGTTCATCTGTCCGATTGGTTCACTCTATTGAGTGAACCAATTGCAATTAATCAAAAACTAAGTATTACTTCAAGTTATGATTTTCATGTATAGATGTTATCTATATTGGTTTCGTACATTTCACGTGATGCGTGCACAACACAACTAAGCAGAAAACGCAGACAAAAATTCCAAAAATTCTGGAAATGGGTTCTGTTGATCCTTTAACAGCATGGCTATATTTTTTGGAAATATGTTCGATGTACAAAAACGAATTTCCTACAGATGTATTATATGTATTGATAACTAGCTGACCCGGCAAACTTTGTTTTGCCATAAAAACACCAAACATTCACCTACCCTACCCTACCCTACCCACCCTACCCTACCCTACCCTACCTACCCTACCTATGTAGGTGAGGTAACCTTTTTTTTTTTCCTAAGAACCTTCTCCTAACAATAACAAACACAACAAAAAAAGAATTGGCCAAATTGGTCCAGGCGTTGTTGAGTTATGCGCTTACCAATACATTCTGCGATTCATTTTTATATTATGGCATGGTTGGTACACCTGATTGAAAAAAAAATACGTTTACTGAAGGAGATAGGCCACCCCCAAGCATCGTCACAACGACCAATCTGGTGCATCTCGCATCCAGCAGATTCCTGTGGCCTTACAATCGATACCTAGTGTAAGGCCTTACAACGCTACGTCCTTCGGCACGCGATAACCGCTCCAGAACATATCGGTTTTTGCTTTGATTTCGCAATTGCAAAAAAAAAAGGCATTCGACCGGCAAAATTGCGCAGTTAAAAACAAACTTGGACTTGGAACTTTAAATATGGAAATGTTTCACAAAAATTTAAATAAACCGATACATTTGTGTATATTATACAGCGAACGTTCGTAAATTATGCAAAGATCCGACGTCAGTCACTCGATTCAGGTTACGAATTACGTGTCCAAACGATTTACCCAATCTTTAGTAAACACAGCGAGAATGGTACTTTGAGAATATTGTACTGTTTTTATTTTATTTCATCAGCATATACTGTGTCACTGCTGGACTAAGGCCTTCCCCAAACCTTTCCAGGAATTCATTTCCACCTCGTACCAGCTCTTACAGTACCCGTCCAGGTTGTCTCGCCTTCTTTTCATAGGCTAAGACTGTTTTTTGAGTCGAATGAAACGACAGTGGTGTAAGTTTGACCCCTCTGTATATAATCATGAAAAATAAGAAGTTTGTAAGAGATATATACTTTGAAATACAATTTTGACCCGATGACATTGTGATAAAATTTTGGAATAAACAAGTAAAATTACCAAATACCTTTTTAAACTACAAAATTTATATAGTATTAGACACGCTTTGATCGAAAATTTATCGACACACGATATCTTGCGGAAATACCCCGATTCAAAGAGTAAAATTGCGCATAACTTTTGAACGGCTGAACCGATTTTCATCAAATAAAGCTAAGTTCATTCTCGTTAAATTAACCTTTCAAACAAAAAAATGGGTTCATCCGTTTAGGAGCTGTGATGCCACAGACAGATACACAAATACGCACGTCAAACTTATAACACCCCTCCTTTTACGTCGGGGGTTAAAAACATCTGGTGGATTTATACTACTACCTTCTACAAGAGCTACTGCAAAAACCATCATCATCATCATTTAGGCCGAAAGACGTCCACTGCTGGACATCGGCCTCCCCAAGCGTCGCCACATTGATCGGTCCTGTGCGTTTAGCATCCACTGGACGCCCGCAGCCTTTACCAGGTAATAGTTTACATGATTGTAAGTATTGTATTGCGTTAGTATTTGTACGTAGGTACTAGTATACAGATTGAATAGTTTACAGACGTGTTTAGGTCCGAATCCGAAGTATTCCTTCATTACTGCCTTCTCAAAACCCGTCTTGAATACCACTCAATAGTTTTTAATTAAATTTTATCTTTGGGCACTCCAGCGCATAATGTACAGTTATACGGTGAACATAAAACTACTTTTTAAACCAGTCATTTTTGTATATGTATGTAAATAAACGAAACTGCCAAGTCACGGTGAATTACAAATCAATTTATACATAACTAAACCTGTTTTACGCACTGCGTATTTTTTTTTTGTTAAAGACCAAGGATTGTTTGTATCGGTCTATTAGCATGTCGGTGCAAGTCCTGTTATGTCCCATTCTTCTATGAACTATAAAAACAATTTATAACTATGTCACCAACATAATGTTGTTTATGTATAAAACTTTCAAAGAGAATGGGGTCTGCATGATGAAATTGGTGGCAATTTTGGCCTTTAGGTAGATTCACATTATTTAGTTGGTCTTTAATGAACGACGAGAATCGTTCATTAAAGACGACAGACGAAGATGGCAACACTAAAAGCTTCTTTTTAGAGTTCCGTACCCAAAGGTTAAAAACGGGACCCTATTTCTAAGACTCCGCGGTCCATCTGTCTGTATGTTTGTCACCAGGCTGTATCTCATGAACCGTGATAGCTAGACCGTTGAAATTTTCACAGCCGATGTATATTTTGTTGCCACTATAACACATAGTAAAATAAATATTTAAGTGGGGCTCCCATACAATAAACGTGTTTTTTTTGCCGTTTTTTGCGATAATGGTACGGAACCCTTCGTGCGCGAGTCCAACTCGCACTTGGCCGGTTTTTAGTGTTGCCATCTAAAGCAAAGGTAAAGCGACCTCTGGAACGGCTACCGATGACGCGAGTGTGCAACACTCTTGAACGGCTAAACCGATTTTATTCAAACATAGCTAAGAACACTCTCGACAAAATCACCTTTCGAACAAAAAAAACTAAATCAAGATCGAATCATCCGTTTAGGAGCTATGATGCCAGAGACAGACACACAGATACACAGCAACACACGTCAAATTTATAACACCCCTCTTTTTAAGACATCCATATTATCTTAACAGAATAATCTTTAACTAAAGTTTTCATGTTACTCTTATAATTACCGCGTGTTTACTTAAATTAACTTTTAATGTAGTTTCAGTTACCAATTATCACGGCCCGCGGCCTCAGAATGTAATTGTTTTAAATAGAAGCGGAGTTACCGATAATGTGCTTCGGAACGCAAAACCTCAACGTGTTGGACCATGCACGAGTTAATTGTTAATTGCCAAACATTACACAGTCGGTTTTTCAATTCAATTGTGCAGTGTATTGTATTAAAAGCGGTTTAATTTTAATTAACGTATTATTGTAATTTCAAGTTTTGTTATTAAAAACCTACTATTATTTACCCTGTCTTTAATAGCAACGATTATCTTGCGTATTATTTTATACCATTCGATCCAATTATAAAAAAATATATATTTTAGAAATTTAATCAGAACGTACTTTGGTCCTTCGATCCGGATTAGTAAAAGCTACCTAAGCATAAAAAATTACCAAAACCATTTGTTTTTGAAAATTGTTCTTAGTTAATTTAACTTATCATTGCCTAAATTATTTATGTTTTAATGAGATGGTAAAAATGATAATAAAACATATTTTCGTTCCCAAGCTCCTAACCTCTAGGTACACATTATGATAATTTATGATAAAATATGAGTTTTTTGTTGTTCCAAGAATAAATTAAAATGGTCATGAAGAACGTAAATAAAAATTGCAATATCACAATGAGTCCCAAAACGAGAGGTCTTCAGGTTCGATTGATAGTAAATTCTGCAATCCCTTCCAACTAGTTCAAGATCAAATCTGATTTCATGAAACGATAGTGTCTTTATGAGCATATTCATGAATTTGGGATACAACTACTTAAAACAATCTGTAGTTACAACTTCTGTTTAATATTCCCTAAACACTCAAATAAGAAACCTCGTGAGGGGCCATCAAGGGCCGAACGCGAAATAAATGACAAGATAGGCAAGTTAATACGATAACAATTCCATAATCATGTTTATCATATAATCATATTGAACTGAGAGGTTCAGTAACACACATAAACTCTCACCTTTTTCCCCATAAGGGTTGACAGAAACTAAGAAACGCCACCTGCTACAAATCTTGCATACTCCTTTAGCTTCATCCACGTTCATACATCTGGCTGTACACGCACACCGGTTATGAGTTCTACGCACCCTGTTATGAGTATAGTGCCCGGCACGTAAGTTGGCAAGGTTTTGGCGTAGTGGGGGTAAGTTCGCGAATATGCCGCGACTGACCAACCACCATATAGAGCGAACGGAACGTGAACATGAAACGATTTGTCAGTCGATCCTTGTGTCCACTCATCACCAAATCGCGCGTTCGGAACGATCCTAAACGTTTCCGCGCCCCACTTCACTACCTAAATAACGACTTCTGTTCTGCGCATCTAACGACTCTTGCCAACTTCATCATCATCATTCATCATTTCAGCCGAAAGACGTCCACTACTGGACATAGGCCTTCCCCAAGCGTCGCCACACCGATCGGTCCTGTGCATTTTGCATCCACCGGACGCCCGCTTCCTTCCAGTACGCGGTCGCCATTCTATTTTTTTTTCTCTTGCCAACTTACGTGCCGGGGATTATACTACGCAACTTTTACACCTTATTCTTGAAATCACTGGCAAGTTATATCTTCAGACCTTGAACTGATACGAACCGCTATCAATGCAAGGTCTAACCCACACCATAAGTTAAAAGAACCTCAAAATAAACAACATTCACAGACGCACGACTCATTAGTTGCGCCTCTAAATCTTAACGCTATAGGTCACAGTACAGCCTTCAATAAGTGCAGTTTAGATAGTTACCGTGTTGGTAGATTAGACACAGAACTTACGTGCTGAAAGTCTGCATATAATTGGTATTTCTAGTAAATTTTGCCCCTACGAAAAATATTATAATATATGATGAAACTGTAAAACGGTTTTATTCTCTTTTTAGGGTTCCGTAGTAAACAAGGAGCCCTTATAGTTTTGCTATGTCCGTCTGTCCGTCCGTAGCTTAGCTCTGATACTCTTAGTACAAGATAGCTATAATTTGGCATAGATATACATATTAATCATTCCGACAAAGTGGTACAATAAAAAAAAGAAAAAAAATTTTTAGCTTGCCTCCTGTGGACGTGAGGTGGGGATGTCTTTTTTCTCGTCTATCCCATGGTGTGGGGTGTCGTTAGATAGGCCATTAAAAAATATTACGGGTCTGGTAAAACCATTTTTCGATTCAGGGATCTTTTTGCGTAAAATTAAGCTTTAAATTGCAAATTTTTGTTAGAGACTAGTGTTTCCCCCCCCCCCCCCCCCTGCCAGCTAAATGGTTGCTTTTGGATATATGAAAAATTTCGGAACCGTAATATATATAACGAAATTAAAAGGAAAACTATCACAGCTAAGTAGGCTTTACAACTTTACGAGTAATAGTCGACCAACATATAAAAAGATTTTTCAAAAAATATTGGGAATCAAAGAAATGTGAAGCCACCAAAGCAAGCCTTATTTACAAAGTTTTGTTCCGAAGATTTTTTTAACTTCTTATTGATCTATGAACTTGAAATTTCGTGATAATGTTAATTATTATGTATATTTTACTAAAACATACCAATATATTGATAAATCAGATTTGTTGCTTTGAAATTTCCTACATTTGGTACGGAACCTTAAATGTGCGAAGTCCTACACGCACTTGGCCGGGTTTTTAGTGATGTATTCTCAATACGCCGGCAGTTAGCCATAGATAATTGTTTAGATAAATGATTCCAACAATAAACTGGCGAAATCGAGCACGTATTTTCAAAAAATAATAATATTAAGTGCAATTTGTTCAAATTGCATTTAATTGTGTCCATGTGAACGTACTTGTTATTTCACTTTTAGGTGTAATATAATTCGAATGGCGTTGAACCATCAGAAAGGTCACTTACGTCAATATGATGCATGGCCTAAAAACCTAATGTTTATTCCGAGAAGCCAGACGAAAACAACGGACGCTGATATTAATGCACATAACATTATGAAGAAAAACAGGCAGGTAAGGACGGCATTTATATTCTCACAAATTTATCGCCTTTTTGTTTTTTTTTTATTCTAAGTAATCACGTGTTTGTGTTGTTTACGGAGTACAACAACCAATAATGTTGAAAAATTTTAAGAATATTTTATGATGCTATAACTTGAACACAAAAATTTATAGACTCGTTTTCCCAACTGACTTTGAAATACCCAACTCTAAGGGCCAATTCCACCAATGACACTAATCGCGATTAGTTCAACTAAACTCAGTTTATGCTATAATTGGTAGTTTCTAAGCGGTCAAACCAATCAAAACGCTGTATTTGCTTTAACTGAGTTTAATCGCGATTAGTTTCATTGGTGAAATCGACCCATAGAGATGATTGTAGGTACTCGTACTTAAGTCCTTTGATTCTATGCTGTAGAAATAATAACACTAATGAATAATAGCGCCTTCCTGTCTCCAGATCACTTCTAAACTGCGATCAACATTATGTCTGCCAAGTCTGGTTATGCTTTCCAGCATGACTCACACTCGAGAAGGCGAGACATCTATTAGGTAATATTTAATATGTTCAACGCAGGATATATAAGCTAAGATACGATCTACAGTTGCATACACTCATAATTTATTTAGTTTAGCATTGCAACAGTTAAAAAGATAATTGATCGTCTGCTAACAACGTTTGGTAAACTTATTTATGAACAGAACAAGGACGTAATTTCGACATATTCATAGCATTTTCCTGTAGCAAGTTGAAGGCTGGAAAAAAGTATATTCATAAATGGAACTGTGCAAGACATGTCTGCCGCAAGCCAGACAAACTGCAGGCCAAAGTAGTTAATAGCCATGAGACTCAACCAGCACCTTAGGAGGCTCTCGTTAGGCAGCTACCACCAGCAACTATAAGTACTTCAGAACACGCCTCGTATTGTTAGCAGGTTTCTCGCTCTGGCGCCCTGACAAACAGTAGCTTGGACCCAGTGCCCGATACCGGTGGGCCAATAAACAGCTGGTACCATGAGATAGTGAGACGGGGCAGATCAAGAAGGAGATGGCAGGACGAACTAACAAGACAGATCGATAAAACTGGAAGGAGGCTTGTGCTCGCGGGATATGGAAGGAGTGGAACATATAGCCTAGGACTGGGACGGAATAAACTAGCAAAAAAATTTGATATTGCTAACCTCATCGTCGAAGATTTAGTCCTTATTTATTGTTGATTTAATATCATTGCAGCGTTGATAAATTAATATTAGAATGCTATCATAGAAATAGAAAAAAAACAATGCGGTAATAATAATTTAAAAATATAAAGTCTACAACTTTTCCACTAATGCACACTGCACTTGTCACATGTGAGAAACGTGATGAGTTTATAGTCATGCATTTTGGAAACCAGTTTACTGTTATAGCTGTCGTGAAACATTTTAATATTAAGTTTTATGTTTTTCTATCACGTGGCGAAGTTGGAAGCTAGGTCAGTGACAATCCCGTTAGAAAAACCGTTTCAACTATATAGTTGAAACGGTCTTACCAATATTGGTAGGGAATTGATTTATGACCAACTAGGTCAGGTGTTGAACCGGTCAGATTGAATACGCGATTGGAGGCCCTTTTAATAAATACGATAGACTGTCTCTAGCATCTAAGGCTTAGCACGCACTGCGATTTTTATTCGCGCGAATTTTTTTCCGCGCGTTCTGTGGCCTATGGAGTTGTATGAAGCTGCACGCACTGCGGAAAAAAAATCGCGCTCAAATAGTACTAAAAAATTCGCGCGAATCAAAATCGCAGTGCGTGCTAAGCCTAAACGCGGTCCCACGGCGCGAGATATTGCGGACCCTACACGCACCGACACGTCAGGGAAAGAGTCTCGTCTGTGGAAGTGCAGGTTCGTGTCTTCAAAAGTGAAGTCCGAGATCATTTTTGTACGCCTTCACTTTGCATTTTGAAATGATAATGGTTTCGAATCTCAAGACAAACACATACCTAAACGCTTCATTGCAAGGGCCTCGGTGTCCGTGACTACCTGTGCGCGATAATCCGCAGAATCATGCACCTTGGGATGACGCTCTATCAGAATCAGATGAAGAGTGATCAAGAGGGAAACTGCGACACCACCAGCGATAGCACCATTTATCATGACCAAGACCGCTCTGACAAGAGGGAAGGGGAAAAAAATGATCTAAAGATTCGTATACAATAATAAGCCAGTTTTTAGACGATTCACCTTGAGAAGTCGGGCTTATTCGGGCCATCCATAGGCAGTCTCGAAAATAATAGTACACTCTGCCAAATTCTATTCAATGTTATCAACATCAACCAAGAGCCAGATGACATATTTGATAAGGGAAAAATTCTAAAAGTTAAGCGCAGGGTCGGCCTATGTCTAGTAGTGGACGTCTTTTATGAAAACATAAGTGTTAGGTATATCCCTAATAAGACGCAATTGTCGATAGCCTTAATGGGCTTCTTATCCTCTTAAAAAACCACAAACTATCTTTAACTGACCGTGACTCTTGAAGACGAGTTCTTCAGAGCAGTGTCTGCTGACTCTTGGGCAATATGCCAACCACTTGCCACTTCGAAATATACTAGTATTATTGCAGTCTTCATCTTGACAGTCTCTTGTTTTTGTTTACGTGCTTTCAAGTGCACTCGTGTGTATTTTAAGAGTTATTCTGAAGGGAATAAATACTTTAATGGTGTTGAATAAACATTATAAAGAAACTGTCTGATGTTTTGTCTGTGTGGTAATTTTATAGGTACTTCAGACACTTGACTGGTTAAAACTGGAATCTTATGAAATTGGGACATGTACAAAATTAATACACCAATCTGCAACATGAACACGTGCAAAATATAATTCAAAACTTTGTTGAGCGGAAATTGAACTTTAATCTATACTAATATTATAAAGAGATAAAGTTTGTGGGTTTGTGAGTTTGTGACGTTGTAAGGGGTAATCTCTGGATCTACTGAACCGATTTTGAAAATTCTTTCACCAGTAGAAAGCTACATTATTCCTGAGTGTCATAGGCTATAATAAATTTTCAAAAAAAATAGAGATCCTTATGAAAATTGCAATAATGTAACCCAAGGTAGGAAAATGTTGCCTATAAAATTCATTATTTGGCGTGCGCTGAGAAAAACATTGATGATGGATAAAAATAGTAGGTAGGCAGGATAGGCAAAGTAGGCAGGGTAGGTAGGGTAGGCAGGCTAGGCTAGCTAGGCAGGGTAAGCAGGGTAAGCAGGGTAGGCAGGGTAGGCATGTTATGCGGGGTTGACCGGGTAGGCAGGGTAGGCAGAGTAGGCAGGGTAGGCAGAGTAGGCAGGGTAGGCAGAGTAGGCAGGGTAGGCAGAGTAGGCAGGGTAGGCAGAGTAGGCAGGGTAGGCAGAGTAGGCAGGGTAGGCAGAGTAGGCAGGGTAGGCAGAGTAGGCAGGGTAGGTAGAGTAGGCAGGGTAGGCAGAGTAGGCAGGGTAGGCAGGGTAGGCAGAGTAGGCAGGGTAGGCAGAGTAGGCAGGGTAGGCAGAGTAGGCAGGGTTGGCAGGGTAGGCAGAGTAGGCAGGATAGGCTGGGAAGGCAGGGTCGGCGCGGCAGGCAGGTTAGGCAGGGTAGGCAGGGAAGGCAGGGTAGGCAGGGTAGACAAGGTAGGCAGGGTAGGCAAGGTAGGCAGGGTAGGCAAGGTAGGCAGGGTAGGCAGGGTTAGCAGGATAGGCAGGGTTGTCAGGGCAGGCAGAGTAGGCAGGGTTGGCAGGGCAGGCAGGGTAGGCATGGTAGGCAGGGTTAGCAGGATAGGCAGGGTTGGCAGGATAGGTAGGGTTGGCAGGATAGGCAGGGAAGACAGGGTAGGCAGGGTAGGCATGGCAGTCAGGATTAGCAGGGTAGGCAGAGAAGGCAGGGTAGGCAGGGTAGGCATGGTAGGCAGGGTTGGCAGGGTAGGCAGGGTAGGCAAGTTAGGCGAAGGGGCATGGTAGGTAGGTAGATAGCCAGTTGACGGGAGCGAAGCCCCGGGGGTCAGCTAGTTAAAAATAAAACAGACACTATGAGTGCCTGACAATATTGTTATAAGAATAAAAATTTGGAGCATGGTCACAGAAGATTTCCAAAAAAGGAAAAAAAGAAAACTAGGTCTACCATCACGTGCCCACATCCGACACATCACATAACAAAACTGAACTCAATTGCATAACTTTAAAGAACCCATCCATTATGTAGGTAAAACATTAGGAACAATACTGAGCTGAGACACAAAAGAGGAAAAACAAGAACGTCCATCACTACCACTAATAGATAAGGAAAACGTGTGGTTTCTCTTAAAGAAGAAGACACTTTAGCATCAAAGGTAAGAATAGGGTAAAACCAGGATAGTTGCCCCGATTGAAATTACTCTAGTTTCACGGATGAATCGCTTGCTATTTTATTAATCTATCTGAAGATTCTGAAACTGCCACTAAGTTCACCGTATCTCATGTCTCTGTGCGATTGCATGGGAAGGCAAAATGAGATCAGTTTCAACTCCCAAATCCCGACACCCAGCTGAAACACATAGCCCAACCTAGAAATCCAACACAGGACTTCATGGTCTGTCACGGATAAATTGGAAAGAGAGATAGATGTTTTCCTTCACCGTTATGAGAGCAGTGGTGATGAAATAATTTACACAAAGTAAAGCGCCTGCCTGGGTTCGAACCCAGGATCTACAACTTGTAAGTCGCGGCCATTACCACTGGGCCACCACTGACTGCTCTCGTCCACTACGTTAGATTCCCGCACGGAACAAATATTTGTATGGCCTACAGATAGTTGTTCCGGTTCTGGGTGTCTTGTGTATGTGACTTTAAATGTTTGTAAACGCACGCACGATACAGGAAGAAATTCCTAGTGTGGGGGTAAATATAAAAAAAAAACAAAAAAAAATTGTTTGTCGTCTGCTAGCTTCTGCCCGTGCATTCGCACATTACACCGGGATAAATGTAGCCTATGTCCTAAACCATACTATAATCTATCTTTGTGCCCATCCAAACAAACATGCATCCCCAACTCATTCATTCATTCATCCATCCATATATACAAACTGTCGTATTTATAATATTAGTAGAATATGCCTTAGATCTTCTCACTTAAACATACATATTTATAGTATTGTCAAAGCCACTTGGATTGGTTCCATTGAGCGAGGTCGAGGGGAGAAAGTTGTGTGCTGTTATGAGAACATACGTACAAGGCAAAGTACTGCGAGGTAATCGGATATGGAGGCAGTGATAGCGGATTGATACAAAGCTTTTGAAGACTTGTAACTTTTTAGAAACAATGATTTCAAAACTGTTTATAAACAAGCATTTTAGTAAAAAAAAACAGATGATCCTTTTATTTGATGCCCGTATAATGAGAGATTCTTTCTTTTCCTTATCCTTTTTTTAAATGAAAAACCGGCCAAGTACGAGTCGGACTCGCGCACGAAGGGTTCCGTACCATAACCGCAAAAAACGGCAAAAAAATACGTTTGTTGTATGGGAGCCCTACTTAAATATTTATTTAATTCTGATTTTAGTATTTGTTAGTATTATATATATAGTATAGTTGTATAGCGGCAACAGAAATACATCATCTGTGAAAATCGCAACTGTCTAGCTATCACGGTTCCTGAGATACAGCCTGGTGACAGACAGATAGACAGACAGACGGACCGCGGAGTCTTAGTAATAGGGTCCCGTTTTTACCCTTTGGGTACGGAACCCTAAAAAGTAAAGGATATTGGAGTTGCATTCAAAATAAGTTCACTTTCAATGATTTCTTTCTTAAATGAGCTTTGCAATGTTCATTAAATTTTAGTGCTTAGTGATGAAATTGTGGTTTGGTTTGATAACAGATCAGATTTCTATGATAAATGTATATATGTTTGAACATCATTCATCGTGATTACAATCCGGTAAATTGGTAAAGCTATTTGAAATATAGGTACATCGCAATAAAATTATAGCGGTTAGTGAAAGTAGCAGTAAAAGTAAATTGTTTGCATTTTATGTTTCAAATACAATTAATTAATTGCATATAAGGTCAGTAAACATAAAATGAAAGAATTAAAGAGTTTATAGTGGGACTTTCACATTTAACTACTTCACTCTATTTTTCTCATAGGCTATGATGTTATTAACTTTTTTTCTTTCAACTACTTAGTAATGTTATCATTAATCACAACAAAACCGATCACAAAAGACATCTTTGCTTAGAACCAAAACAGTGCAGAGATGTTATACTCATAGTTGCACAGTTTTTCATTATTGCACTGTTTTTTTTTTATTTAGATATAAATTTACCACAGAGCTTTAATGTCTCCCATTAGGTTTAATAAAAAATGTACGCATTAGAACAAAAAGATTCTGGCTGAAAATAAATGTCGGCTGAATGAAATCGATTTGATGAAAAAAAAAAAACAAATGGCGCGCAATTTGTACCATTGTAAAACTTTGATATTTCATATTATATAGCAAGAAAAGTAAAAAAAAATGGAAATAGACAGCGATAGCGATATGAATTCAACTCCAGAAAGTATAAATACAGCTGCAAATTAAATTGTTAATAACCGTTTGCCACAAAAGTCACGGGACAAATGTTTTTCATTAACTTGAGTTTTTGTTTTGAATAATGAATGAATAGTTATATTTTATCACGGTAGGTAGATTGGTAGTTGAAAGAATAGTAGATTACGCACCTCGCTGAAGTGAGTAATTAATGCACTCGTGTTAATTTAGTGCAACCAACATAACACCCATGCATTAATAACTCACTTTGCGATCGATGCAACTATCTACTATAATGCTTAAAAGATTGGACTGCCAATGTTGACCTTAAAACTAACTTGGCTCTTAAAGTGTTGGCACCGAATTAAGATTTATGTAATACTCTTTTCGTTTATCTAAGCGTTAAAAACTAATACTGACAGACCCTTTTATATGTCAATAATATTTGTGACAATAAATTACAAAATCTACAAACAGCAACCATTCAGCTCCCCACCCTCTTACAATGGGACCCGACCTCACAAAGATCACATGAGCACCGCGTCACCGTCCGTAAGGTCATCAAACAACATAATTCAATACCTACAACATTATGACCATTACACGCATACTTGCATACCATCTGCATATACCCAGATAATCTCGATATTAATATAATCTAGTCTTACATAACGAGACAGTGGTATAATATTATTATGTAGTGATAGGTGTAAATAGATTTGTGAATCAGCTGATAGGAGTTTGTACATTACATTGTACTATATATGAGAGACGAGAGATAGAAGACGTGTTTACGTGTGCACATATAATATAATACTAGCATACAGATGCCTCATCCCATACAAAGAAAGCGTGCCGACGTAGCTACTTAGCTAGCGTTTTTCGTCTGATTAAACCGATTATTTTTTGTCCATCAATAGTGTTCGGTTTCGTTCCACGGCGATAGATAGATGGTGTTAGCAGCAACTTGCAAGTAAAAGGATTCATTCGGTTCGTGAATATTTTTTTTCTTTAAATACTGTAAAGGTTTGTGTTGTAATTTTTTTTTTTGCACGTTTTTAGTTTATTTGCACCAAAATGTGTTACAATGCAAATTTAAACAATCGAGTGAAATGCCTCAGAAATTTAAAACCGCGCCATCTATTGGCATCAATTTTAAATTATTCGTTTAAATAATCTATGAAATGTGAATTAAGAGCCCAATATGCCGTAATTGTGTGCTTAGGAGAGTTGATTAAACAAGAACATACAAATTTTATGTTCAATTCCAGAAAATGTTAATATTACACACATTCAATATCAGATCGGTGCATATCGCGCCATCTAGTGAGATTTATTTGAACTTTCTTTCTTAGTGCTGAGACCCCGTGACGTGTGTAATCTTTGGCTTCCTGTGTCGTTTACTGATCTATACTCTGCAGGAAGCCAGTCTATTTTATTAATGGCATGCAAATACGTTGGTTGCATAAAATTGATTTTCACTAAAATTCCCCACTAAACGTCCGTTCATCGTAAAAGTTGTTGACATTATAAATGAAATGGCAGCGAATGATTAGTTTAACTGTTAGATAAGGCTGTCAGAAGAAAAAGGAAGGGTACTTCAATTCATGACGAATCTATTTTAGATTGGATCAGGACAGTCAGAAGAATGTAGTAACCAATTTACTGAAGGAAGGATTATTAGGCTGACAGGGAGCATAGAAAGAGGAAAGGGAACTAAATAGAAGAAAGTTTTAGCATCTAGTTTTACAATCAGCAATTGTGTTAATTATTGTTATTAAATTATTCGTATGAAATTATTTTATTATTGTTAAATTATTATTATTTTCAAGTGTTTCAAATTCTCAGCTCTTAGGCTAGTTTAAGCTACATTTACGGGCCGAGACCAAGTAAATACAGCGTGTGGTGTGTTATGTTGAAGTTGAATGATGTGGAGCTATTTCGTTTTCATCAATTTGCATGAACTTTCTGACAATTCAACATGTGTTTAACATGGCAGCTTTATTATTCTTATGAAATTATTTTTATTTAAATTATTCGTATTAAATTATTATTACTTTAAAATGATTGTCAATGTATTTTAATTATTTGGGAAATGTTTTTGTTCATTGTTATGTTTTTACTGTTGAATATTATTAAATTATTAATGTTCTACTATGGTATGTGTAATAGTGAAATTGTTGAGTCTTGTACGTATTGGGTCAAACTGTAAGTGCAGAGAGTAATTGAGATAAACAAAATAAATGAAGCGTGTTGCGCCAACTCTCAGTAAATGTTACTCAATGGCACCAGCACAACCATGGCAGAAGGTAGTGACTGATGGATTGGAGGGGTATTTATTAACTTCTGGGCAGTGGCCCTTAAGTGTTTATAATAAGTAGCTATATATAGCTACGGGCTATTATGACGTTTGGACGAGACAACAGAAAAACCGGCCCAGTGCGAGTCGGACTCGCGCACGAAGCACCATTATAGCAAAAAACGGCATAAAAATCACGTTTTTTGTATGGGAGCCCCTCTTAAATATTTATTTTATTCTGTTTTTAGTATTTTTTGTTATAGCGGCAACAGAAATACATCATCTGTGAAAATTTCAACTCTCTAGCTATCACGGTTCTTGAGATACAGCCTGGTGACAGACAGAGAGACAGACAGACGGACCGCGGAGTTTTAGTAATAGGGTCCCGTTTTTACCCTTTGGGTACGGAACCCTAAAAAGGGAGAATATTTCCAAACTTTACACGTCATATTTGAAAATATTCCACTAACTGGAAGAATATGTAAGTAGTTGCTTTCAATGCATATTAGGTTCAATGTTTATAGGTAGGTAGTCACCTCAGCAAACTGCGCAAATTAATTATAATTAATTATGAGAACAAAGTGTTTGCTTTGTTTCAAAATACTCAATGAAAACACAGCTGTATAAAAATTTACGTAAGTAAATATTTATTTACAAAAAAACAATTTTAGCACAAAGACTCTCTCAGACATGTAAGAGACAATGCGATATCCATTTATCATAATAATAGGGATGTTTCCTGGCTAGAAAAATGATAATTCTATGCCTCAGATCAAATAAAAAGTCAAGATGGAACGTTGCAAACAACAAAGTGAAGCCGGTTTAAAATATGCCTTGCCGTATAAATACACAATTACACGCGCACACGTACTACGATACTACCCCTTAGCTTGTCAGTTGAGCTTTATTATTTGATCTGTAAGCTCGAATGACAAGCTAAGGCGTAATTTCGTTGTACGTGAGTGCGTGTAATTGTGTATTTGTACGGCAAGTCATAGTTTGAACCGGCGTCACTTTGTTGTTTTCAACGTTCCATCTAAACTTTTTATTTGATCTGAGTTCTATGCTATCAAATAATATTGGGCCCTTATTTTTGCTTTATCAAATAAATAAAAATTGACAAAGATAAAGCGCATCAAAGTTCAGGAGTGGGGGCTTGTGACGTCACTTTGTCAGTATAAAGAGTAGCACACCGTGACGTCACATGATATTTCAACGCACTGTATCGTCGTATTTTTTGTTTACGTGGCAAAAGAAAAATACGTGTCCAATATTTTTAGGTTATCTAACTGACGGACTAAATAGACTAATTTTATGTCAACTACCCTATTGTTCTGCATATAATACAATACATTCTAGGGAACAGCCTCTCGTATCGTTGTCACATCGTCGCGACGCGTCCGTCTGCAGTTGCCTTATTACCGGATTCAGATGAGGCGTTTGGTGGTAAACAAAATCGTATATTTACTCGTTAACGCAGAAAGTTTGTGTGTACGATTTGCGGCAAAGATCCAAAGTTCATACACATGACATAACAATAATATTGGCTGAATATTCTGGGAAACCACGCGTGTGTTGCGTGAAAAGTAAACTTACGCGTCCAGTCGCATGTCGGCCACGCGTGGTAAGCTGACCTAGCGTAGCACGGAGTTTCAACAGAATAAGAGGTCAGCTTGTACTGGTTTTGATACCTTCTCTACATCTACTTTACATGAAGAAGACATGATGAGAGATAATTGTATCGTATGAGATTTATTCTATTAAATGATTATGGGTACCATATACATATCTATCATATTCAGAGTGGAGAAGTTTCTCACACACAATTTGCATTGTTTGGTCGTGAGATAGAAAATTTCAAAAAAAAAAGCTTGAGTAGCTTGTTAATTCGAACGGAACCCAAATTGCACCCCAAGTTATCGGGATCAAATCATTGCAAATTAGCTCTAGAATACCTCATTTCAAGGAACATATCTAATTGCCATTCATTCTGTATACCTCCCTAGTTACTATATGGTTATTTAGTCAATAAATCGTTTGCGAAATGAAGTTAATAAACGTGCTTACTATAGGTGCAATTTGTGCTGAGTCGCCCTATTTGGAGCTGAGTGGTGCTGATCCATGCGTCATGTTCGTGAACGGGCGCCATCAGTTGGGATTGGTCATAACTTAGCTGCCTCGGCCTGTTATTGTATTTTTTTTAAATTGTTTGTTACTCTAGACGCTTTTACGTGCACGTCTTTTTATATCGTTCCCACATAATGTATTTTTTCAACAAGAATGATGCAACCAAAAACTAGTAATTAAAACTGATGGAAAAGAGTGTCCGTGGAGTTTCTTGCAAAATCTTCTCCATTGAGACCTACTGACGCTTGCGAATTTGCAACTAGTCATCTTTCTTTTTTTAAGTAAAGTACCTCTAAGATTTATTTGAAATAAACTAATAGATTTCTTTTTGGTTTTGATTTATTTGCAGGACGCGTCATCAGAACAAGGCTTTAGACTACCATGTTGTTCTTATACTTAAACACACAATAACTACTTACTAAGTAATAACTACTTATAAGAAATACTTCAGTACTACCATGCTTGCCCACAATGGCATGGCTTTTGCTGTTCATAAAACTGCGTTGCATCTTATTAAACAACTAGCTGTCCCACGCGGCTTCGCTCCCGTCAACTGGCTACCTACCTACCCATCAACCCTACCTACTCTACATACATGATTGTTGTGTAATTAAACCGTTTACGCAGCGCACGCAACGGAAGCTCTCAAAAAGGAATAATTTTGCCCGTTTTTGCAACATTTTTCATTTATGCTCTGCTCCTGTTGGTCGTAGCGTGATGTTATATAGCCTATAACCTTCCTCAATAAATGGACTATCCAACACAAAAAGAATTTTTCAATTCCAACCAGTAGTTTCTGAGATTAGCGCGTTCAAACAAACAAACAAACAAACAAACAAACTCTTCAGCTTTATAATATTAGTATAGATTAAGAATTTTATTCATACATTCTAGAATAAAAGTGAATAATATGTTCTGAATGAATTTTTATAGACTGTATGGAGATTGGAGTCTTAACAATTTTTGTAGATGCAATTTTTTTTCTTTACTCTTCGTTAACAAAATATATGAAAAAAGAAATATACAAGGCACAATGACTCACATATTTTATGTAGAAGGTACTGGTGGTTAATGCTTATAATTTTTAATTGAATATTTGCATTTTTTTTATAATGAAAGCTGTTTAATAAAAATCTTTCTAATTATTTTGGCTCGCCTTTCAATGAAACAATGGATGTATTGTTTGAAAGAGGTCGAATGTCATTATTTATAAAAAACCGACCAAGTGCGAGGCGGCCTCGCGCACGAAGAGCTCCGTACCATTTTCACAGAAAACCGGAAAAAATTAAAAGTTTGTTTTATGGGAGCCCCACTTAAATATTTATTTTATTCTGTTTTTAGTGTTATAGCGGCAACAGAAATACATCATCTGTGTAAATTTCAACTATCTAGCTATTACGGTTCATGAGATACAGCCTGGTGACAGACAGACAGACGGATAGTGGAGTCTTAGTAATAGGGTCCCGTTTTTACCCTTTGGGTACGGAACCCTAAAAAAGAGGGCATGTTGCATCGACCGACCCCTAATAAATTGGGGGGCAGGAGTATGATGGTGATGAATGACTTTTGTTTGACCACTATCTCACCTGATGGTAAGCAATGATGTGGTGGACGGTGAAGCACGCTCGCCTATAGTAATCCTTCTACGTTTCAGCAGCTATAGAACTAAAATATTAGACAATTTTTGAAGAGACATTGCTAAATTACTCGCTTAAAGGTGCCCGGTTATCATTCCGCGGTTGCAGCTGTCTTTCTTAGCAGTACATATTTCTCGTTACTAATATGCAATTCGTACTAGCAATTTTGTATGACGTAAGAAGTACCTAAAGAAGTAGAATTAACTACAATACCTAAGTAACAACACGATATTTTAACCTAACCGGATTTAACTAAAGTTTGCGGTTTACCACAGTTTTTTTTTTATATTTTTATTCTAAAGTTCAGAATTAAGATCATGAGACACAACGCAAACAATTTTCATTTTAATGACCAAATAGTAAGGTACACAGAACAGTGAGAAAATTTTAATAAATTCTAATTCCGAGGGATGTATATTAATTCGCTAACGGAACTGTGCTTTCTTTTTGTAAGTACAGGCAATAAAGCAGAAGTTTTTTTTTATATATCTCTACACTCCACTATGCCCTACACTAGGAATTTCTTACGGTATCGTGGGTGCGTTTACAAACATTTAAACTCGCATACGCAAGACACCCAGACCCGGAACAACTATCCATAGGCCATACAAATATTTGATCCGTTCGGGAATCGAACCTGCGTGTCGCAGCGCAGCAGCCGATCGCTCAACCACTACGCCAACCGTGTCAACACATTGTATCGCTATTTTAAAAAGTTGAACGTTGCGGCCGAGTTTCGCTGTGAGATGACCCTAATTACCTAGTTGATACATTTCATGAGGCCATCTTTATAAGTCACACTTCTATGACTTAGCAGGTTCATTGTCCGCATAGCAAAAAACATTAATCAATCGGCAAAGATTATAATGGAATTGTGGATAGGTTAGTGAACGGATTAAAAGTCACAGGATGTAGTTATCCGTAATTTGAAACTATTAGGCTATAGAAAAATAACTATAAGAAATGTTTATTCGACTGCGATCGATCGATTTCGACCACTCAATTCTATTGATCGTCTCAAGGCGATTTCGACCACTCAATTCTATTGATCGTGTCAAGGCGATTTCGACCACTCAATTCTATTGATCGTCTCAAGGCGATTTCGACCACTCAATTCTATTGATCGTCTCAAGACGATTTCGACAGATCGATCTATGTACGTAATCCGCCTGCTATGCATGTGCCACACCATTATTTCAGCCTACAGACGTTCGCAGTTGGACAGGGTTAATTTTTATTTTGATTTTTTTCTCTTCTTGAATATTTTTTTTCCATAAATACATTGACGATTTGTTTTATAGTATTTCTTTGCACGTTTTTTACAGTTTCATTGCACCAAAATGGGTAACAATACAAATTTAAACAATCGAGTGGAATGCCACAGAAATTTAAAACAGTGCCATCTATTGGCATCAATTTTAAATGATCCCTTCATATAATCTTTGAAATGTGAATTAAGAGCCCAATATTCCATGATTTTGTGCTTAGGAGAGTTGATTAAACAAGAACATAAATTTTGTATCTTCAAACATTTATTTGAACCAAATCTTGCCTAGCGCTGGGACCCCGTGACATAGGCCTCCTTACGTGAGTCTCCAATAAACCAATCCTACGCTTCTCGCACTCAGCAGACCTCACGGCGGTCACCAGGACTTCGGTCCACATGACGGAGACCTTCCAATGTTGCGAATTCCGGATCACGGTTACCACTTCAGTCCCATTATGACGTTGTGTGAAAGAAGCAGAACTATGTAGAACGAATACCACATCTCTTTTACACAACGTATTCATGACAACAATGTCACATCATAGTAATGGCTGACCTTTTAAAAGCACTGCACCGGATTAATGAAGGCATTGGACACGTCATAAAGTCACCGATAAATAATAAATAAAAAAATGTCGTTAACACCTGTCTACCAATGTATTCCAATATTTGGAAACGATACGAAAAAAATGTAAAGGCAGTGTCGCTAACACATCAAAACAAACGAATCGCGGTAAGGGGCATTCAGTAGAGATCTCATAAACGCCTGGACCGATTTACATGATTTAAATGGATAAAATGGTTCTACGATATACATTTCATTTGAGACGCAATAAATTGTCAATCAAAATATTTCAATAAAAAAAAAACATATTTTCAAGTTACATAATTGTAGTTTTTACATACATAAATTCAAGCCTTCTTCCCATGGGGGTAGGCAGAAACTACAGAACGCCACCTGCTACGATCCTTACACACTTCTTTTGCTTCACTCACATTCATGCATCTAGTCATACATACACACACGCCGGTTATGAGTACTGCGCACCTGGCCTAATTGAAGAACATCACCTAAAAGGCGTGAGTTTATGTATGTATGTATAATTGTAGTTTTTGGTATAATTCGAATCAATGACTTTAGTTTTTTTGTTACCTGGCGGAAACACTAGTACACACGGCTGAAATTTTCAACACCACACCAGATCGATCAAAATCTACAAAGGAAAAATCACCAGCATAAAAACTTATTCAAAATATCTCTTACCTCATATCAGGAGAGAAATCCACGGAGCAAGCGTACCCAGCCACCATATGTCCAGCGAAGGTCTTTTTCCTGTTCATCTTGAACCGGTTCAGCGCACTGAAGACGATCACTTTGTTGTCCATGGACTGGCAGGCCAGCCACTTGCCGTTGGGAGACACGGTGACCGCTGGCAGGGAATGCATGGTAGGGTCGGCTATGTACTTCATGTCTACTGGTATGTCCCTGTGGATGAAAAGATATGGTTAACTCATATTCTTTATTATACACAAAACATACAGATACAAATGCAATAGGACACTTTTTGGGACACGTTTTGGGAATACCTTTATTATGCGTACTGCTCAGTGGCCCACGGGAAGAGGGGGCAGAGGGGGGGCCAGGCCCCACCAGAGACCGAAAAATAATACATTTTATCACTGGCTTGTTGAACCGACGACACACTGACCTAATATTCTTTAAGAATCAAATAATTAATATATTAACGAAATATAATTAGTATATTAACGCATATAATCATTTCCCATATTAAAAGATTGTGTCTTACATATATTTTAAGTATCAAAATAGGCTAATATATATGTAAGTATATACATTTTCGTATACAATTTGTTTAAATATTATTTTGTACCCGTTCACAACGTTGTCCTTTTTAACCGAAAGGTTGACTGGTAGAGAATGCCTTGTGGCATTAAGTCCGCCTATGTACCACTATTGTACATGAAGTTTAAATAAATAAAATCGCAATTTTAAGCGCACAATTTTAAAAAGAATCCCCGTACTCCCCTATGGTCAAACTCCCCGGTGATAGCGCCCCCCCTCAGTCGCAAAGCCTGGGTGCACCCTTGGCACAGCTAAAGAGTAAAAATCCCCGCCGGAGTCTGTGTTTCCCGACAGCTACAATCTGGGGGTCTTTAAGTCAAGAGTGAATAGGTTACTTGTAGGCAAGCGTGCTTCACCGTCGATCACATCATCGCTTACTACCAGGTGAGAAAGTGGTCAAACGGTAGGATATCAATAGTACAAACATGTATTTAAAATAATCACCCACCGTTACAATGTACTTGAATATTAGGCTGAGAACAGGCGTTATCAAAAAGGTCTGATCGTCACTGACCGCCACTAGCTTCCATTTCAACTCTTCCAAATCACAAGGTAATCTCAACATTTTCTTTAAAATATAACGCCGCCACTGGTTTTAAACGTGATACTAAGACTTGTCCAAATGACAAACACTTTGATATTTTAATGTTACTATCACATAGATAAATAGAATAAAAAGGAACACAAAAGAAAGAAAAGGAAAGAATAAAATGAAAGAAAGAAAAAAAAGGTAGAAGTATACAACAATGGCCTAATTCGATCGTCTTCAGTGAATCTGCCATACAAATCATATTGAGGTGTTAAAGAACCGTACTGGGGAAAACTTGAATCTGACATTTTGAAGTCACAAATTCCTTTGCAAGTCTAATAAAATGAAGGAGTAGGAGACAGCAGTACATTTGTTCCTGAGCTGCCCAGTAATCGCTGGATACCGGGCAAAGTACTTCGGTAACCCAGATATCCTCCGTGGGATAGTCAGTAACACCAGAACGCTGTTGACCTTCCTTGAGGAGCTGGGGTGGATCGAATGACCCATTTATTCCACTGGTATGCAAAATACGCGCTTGGACGTGGCTTCACGGAAACCAGCCGGTTTAACAATAACAACAATTTTAATAAAAACTCTTAGCACTATCACGAAAACTACGTCAATATTATACAAGAATATTTGATAATTTGTGTCAATAACATGAAGAAAATCACTACACTATGATCAGTAAAAATAAGGGTGCGTTCTAAATAACTGTACAGCACACTTCAAACGAAACACGTTCAATAATTGTTTTACTTCTACCCACAAAAAAGTTGTGGTGGTTTTCTGTGTGTGGTGTCCATATTCAGAATTTTACATAACTACCCACTTTTTTCTTATATTGGCTGCACAATTTGCCACCAGCCGCGCAACTTCAAAGATAGCGCGCAGGATGTGTTAGGTTGCATATCATTGCTCTATATGTTTAAAAATCTTTCTACCCGACAGCGTAAAACAGGCCATGAATAATTGCCAAAACGAAACAGTTAGCGAGTGATTCCATGAATTCATATGTTACCTAAGCAATCAGGCTGCAGATCATAGAAAATATAATTTACAGTTAGTTTAACCAACTTTATCAGAACATTGATAACAAAATTTATCAAATAATTGAGTATTGTTGTTAGAACAATAGAAAATAACCATGACATAAGCATACAACTAATTTAAATACAAAATATTGTTTTGAATGAGATTGCAAAATTTAACATTTTTCTTGAATAGTCATGTATCATTATGACACAGCAATTTCTATATTATTATTGGATGTTTTTACTAAATTTTATAAAATCATGTGATTTTAGCATAAAATTGTAATGATGACATAACAAAACATCACATTACTTGTCGTGTGAGTTAGATTTTAAAAAACCTCTATAAACTGGTATCGGAAATGCCGCAATTCTCTCTTTCTCTCATATAAAGTGGCATCGTCTGAATATTAAATTGCGAAATGGGAATCCCTTAAAATAGACTGCGAACCTTCTGCATAGTTTTGAAAATTGCCATTCCGAATCAAATGGTTATTGTTTGCACCTGATGGAAAGAGGGTTGTTATTAAGGTAGATATGTGTAACAGTGTATCTGTGGCATCATAGCTCCTAAACGGATGAATCGGGTTTAATTTAGTTTTTATTTTGTTTGTATGGTGACTTTGTAAATGATAAATGATTTTATTTCTGTAAGTTGGTTTCTACAAACACTTTTACATGTCGAACATATTTTTTAAAACTAGATGATGTCGGCGTTTCCTATCTGACTACTCTGGGAAGAAAGGCCGAAACAAACTCAGAGATCACAGTCTCTTTTAACGACCAGACAAAATCTTGGTTAGATCATGTGAAGACCATGTAGACTGATGTCTGAAATGGTCTTTTGAGCAAAGAACCAGCCAGAGCCAGATTGAATGGACCTGTCCAGTCAGTGCACGCATTTGTCAATAACCGAGCAGCTCAACTCAGAATTTAAGGAGCTCAACGATTCACCAAAGAAAGGACATTCGGGTAGGCCGCATAAACTACTCAAACTGCTAGACCATGATTAAAAACCGGCCAAGTGCGAATCGGACTCGCGCACGAAGGGTTCCGTACCATTATAGCAAAAAACGGCATAAAAATCACTTTTTTTGTATGGGAGCCTTCCTTAAATATTTATTTTATTCTGTTTTTATTATTTGTTGTTATAGCGGCAACAGAAATACATCATCTGTGAAAATTTCAACTCTCTAGCTATCACGGTTCTTGAGATACAGCCAGGTGACAGACAGACAGAAAGACAGACAGACAGACGGACCGCGGAGTCTTAGTAATAGGGTCCCGTTTTTACCCTTTGGGTACGGAACCCTAAAAACTAAGATAAATTTAAATTAAAACAAAAAAAAAGAATGATCCACATAGTCTTCACATTCACAATAATTAAAATAAAATAATATAATACTTTAAAAAGTAAATTTTCTTGTCATTGCAAGAAAACCAAAAGAAAATTATAAAAACAAAATTCACGGTGCAAAATATAATAAAAAAAAACAAAATTAATTGGAGCAGCTCAATTCCAAGCCTTTTTGTCCTCAAGGTAATCTTTAATTGTATAAAACGCTTTCTGACTTAGATCTTGTACGTGGCTTGGAAGCTTATTATAAAAGCGTACACATTGACAACTAAACGAGCTACCTATTTTCTTGAGCCTTGTTGTAGGTACTACAAATTTGTGTTTGTTCCTAAAATTTATGTTATGGATATCACTGTATTTTCAAACAATTTTATATTTTTATGGGCATATAAAAGATTTTCATAAATATACTGAAAAGGAACAGTCATTACATTAATCTCCTTAAATTTCTCTCTGGGAGAGAGTCTCGGGCTTAATTTATAAATTGATCGAACAGCACTTTTCTGCAAAACAAAGATAGTCTGGATGTCGGCGGCATTTCCCCACAACAGAATACCGTACGACATTACACTATGAAAATTGCTAAAGTATACTAAACGGGCTGTCTCTATGTCAGTTAAATTTCGAATTTTTCTAACAGCATATGCTGCGGAGCTTAGCTTCTTTGACAATTTATCTATATGTGGGCCCCACTGAAGCTTAGCACCCAAAGTTAAGCCTAAGAATACTGTGCTATTTTCAGGATTCAATACTTCGCCCTTTGTCAACACATCGGTTTTCACCTGCCTAACGTGAGGTAGGGTAAACTTAATGCATTTGGTTTTTTTTTCATTAAGAAGTAAATTATTAACATTGAACCAGTGAACTAATTTTGAGATCGCGCTATTTACATCGTCAGTAACCAGCTGCTGACGTTTAAGTTTAAACAAAAGTGAAGTATCATCCGCAAACAACACTATATCATGGTTATCCTTTGTGAGGTAAGGCAAGTCATTAATATAAATAAGAAACAAGAAAGGACCAAGAATCGAGCCCTGTGGGACTCCCATTGTTACCAAAGATCCAGGAGATCTTTTTACATTAACGTCAACGGTCTGAATCCTATTACTCAAATATGAAGTAAGAAGATCCAGAGCGCTGTTCCGGATCCCGTAGTGGCAGAGCTTCCTGATTAGCGTTTCATGAAAAACACAATCAAATGCTTTGGACAAATCACAAAAGATTCCCAAGGCATCGAACTTATCTTCCCATGCATTATAAATATGTCCTTAAAGCTCAACACATCACTAGTTGAACGACCCCTTGTAAAACCGAATTGTTTGCTATGTAATAATTTATGTTTATTAAAAAATCTGTGCAATTGCTCTAAAATTAATTTCTCAAATATTTTGCTAAACGTAGGTAGTACTGAAATAGGTCTATAATTTGTAGGGTCTGATGTACAACCTGATTTAAACAAAGGTATTACTTTACTATTTTTCATTAGGTCAGGTAATTCCCCACAGTCGATACAATTATTAAAGATAATATCTAAACTAGGTGCGACAATGTCAATAATAGACTTAGCAACTTCTAAAGAATGACCCCACAGATCTGCAGTATTTTTAACATTTAAAGTGTGAAAGGTTTTAATTATGTCTTTACAAGTAATATTTTCAAAAAGAAATTCCGAATTGCAAACATTAACATTTTCTTTTAGCAAAGACTCAGCAACAGAAGGTGATGAGTTTAAGGATTTAGTAGTTTAAATGGGAATATCTGAAAATAAATTTTCAAAGGCCACTGCGACTTGTGAGTCTTTGTTGAAAAGAATGTTTGTTAAAAATCGGTACGATCAGTCAAAAGTTATACGCATTTTACTCTTTGAATCGAGTTTTTAACGCATATTCCTCTGAAAACTAAAAAAATAACCCCCGTACTCGGGTCGGGAGACCCTTAAATATTTAAAATAATAAATACTTAACTTTGTCAACAAGTAAAATTTCGAAATTTAAAAAACCCCCGACACATTTATCACGATCTAAACAGTAAAATGCGCATAACTTTTGAACGGCTGAACCAATTTTATTCAAACACAGCTAAGAACACTCTCGATACAATCACCTTTCAAACAAAAAAAAACTAAATCAAAATCGGTTCATCCGTTGAGGCGCTATGATGCCACAGACAGACACATAGATACACAGCAACACACCTCAAACTTATAACACCCCTCTTTTTCCGTCGGGGGTTAAAAAATGGAAACGTATAACTTGCTGAACCGATCTTTGTAAGGTGCGTTTAGCTCGGAATGCCAAACATTTTAATTTTTATGGTATAAAATGTTAAATTGGTTAATTGAATTATTATTATTAAATGCACAACATAAGGGCAGCATTCCCTAAATTTTATTATTATTATTATGAGCCTGTTATGTCCCACTGCAGGGCAAAGGCCTCCCTTTTTTTATTCTGTCTCTTGGTACGTCTGGCCAATCCTTCAGGTAGATGTCCAATTCGTCACGCCATCTCTTTCTGGACCTACCGCCCTAAGACTCCCTAAAGAACAAGTAAAATTTAAAAATTTAAAAAACCCCCGACACATTTATCTTGCGAAAACATCCCGATTCAAACAGTAAAACGCCCATAACTTTTGAACGGCTGAACCGTTTTTTTTTAAACATAGCTAAGAACACTCTCGACACAATCACCTTTCCAACAAAAAAAACTAAATCAAAATCGGTTCATCCGTTGAGGCGCTATGATGCCACAGACAGACACACAGATACACAGATACACAGATACACAGATACACAGATACACAGACACACAGATACACAGCAACACACCTCAAACTTATAACACCCCTCTTTTTCCGTCGGGGGTTAAAAATTAAAAAAAAAACCTTTATTCATGATAATTCGATTCGCGAAGGAATCTGACTTTGTAAATAACAGAAGACTAGCTGTCTATTGTAGGACACTTAAAAATGTAGGTTCGAATTGCCGCAATGGCGAATGGATATAAATAGCTTTCGTAATTCGTTAGAGTTCTAAATCAGACTCCGGATTGCCTTCGAGAATTTCCTAACGGTTTCGTTTTTTAAATAAAGTTATCGAATGGGTCTAAGGCGAATTTTTCATATGGAACTGAACATGACCAACATATCTGAACCTTGTTCTAAAGCTGTCAGTGTCATATTTTCTGTCGATGCCATAACTTAATGGCCCGCGCACACTGGCGAACGGAACGGCAGAGGATTTTAAATTTACTTTTTTTGTATTGTATAGGCAGGCTCGCGACTGACCTAATCTCACCTGATAGTAAGCGATGATGTGATCGAAGGTGAAACACGCTTGCCTAGAAATAACCTATTCAATCTTGACTTAAAGACTACTAGATTGTAGCTGTCGGGAAACACTGACACCGGCAGGGAATTCCACTTCTTAGCTGTACGCACAATAAAAGTGTTCCCAAAACGCTTTGTGCGTATGGGTGGGGTGTCCACCATGTACCGATGGCGCATCGCCGTACGTCTGGTAGTCCGATAATGAAACGGGCTAGGTGGACTTAGATCGTGCAATTCCATCGCACACTCCCCAACGTAACGAAATGTATCCGATAAAAAAACGACAAGCGACGATGTTCAAGGCTCTGGAGCTATGACCTAACCAGTGCCTCATCACCGATGAACCTCTTGGCCCGGTTTTCGATATTTGGCAGATCCGTCCCAGAGATGAGAATTGCAGCCGTATTGCGTAAGTGCGCAAAGAGTTTGATCGCTATCCAATCGACCAAATCGGCCAATCACACAAGACGAAAATCCACATCGCGTCATTCATCTCGCATGTGATTGGTCGATTTGGTCGATTGGATAGCGGTCAAACTCTTTGCTCACTTACGCAATACGGCTGCAGTACTTCATGCATGCATGATCGAACTAGTGCTTGATACAAATTAAGGAGCTGTTCCGGCGTGAAGTACAGGTATCGGTATCGGCGCGGATTAAGGTTACATTAGTCGAAAATTCTTCCATACAAATGTAGTGTGTGCGATTACTCCACTGTTTGGCGGTGTACGTTCAAAATAAAAATATATATTAACTAGAGGATGCCTCGCGGTTTCACCCGCGTAGTTCCCGTTCCCGTGGGAATACAGGGATAAAAAGTAGCATATGTCACCCGGGGATAGAGTAGCTTCCCAACGGTGAAAGAATTTTTGAAATCGGTCCAGTCGTTTTGGAGCCTATTCGGTACAAACAAACAAACAATCAAACAAACAAACAAAAAAATCTTTCCTCTTTATAATATTGGTATAGATTTGTCTCATCATTATCTAGCCCTGTATGGATACAAAAAAGTAAAAAATACAATATTTGAAAGTTATGAGCGTCGTAAGTTCCATATTTCAACACTAATTTTAACGCATCTTTGGGCGGAAATAAATAACATAAGAAGAAATAAAATTGCAAAATGGCCTCCATACAGGGATAGATTAGTAATTCAACAATGCAAATAATATTATTTTGAAAATATACATTTAGTAGTTTTTCCATGATATCTAGACTCCCAAAGGTCTGTTCATACAATTTCGCGCGCTCGTTTTCGTTCTTAATCATCATCCATTTCGTTACAAATTTGCAAAAGTGCTGATTCGTACGAGAACTAGCTTCTTACTGCTCATCACAGCATCTATCTCTTGCGCACGTGTTGTCGGATGATATAGCGTGCATTTTAACCCCGCGCACAAAAAAGTTTGTGCCGTCGACTAGGGGAACCTTACGAGCGCTCGGCGAAAGTGATTTGCGCATGTGTACAGTCACGCATAAAATTACTAAGAGCGATTTGAACTAATTATTTGTTTCTACGTAGTTAGAATTTTGAGAATAATGGATATCATATTATATTACACAAAATATATTACAACGAATCATCAACAATCAAAAAATTAGGTTTTTAAAACCTAATTTTTTGATTGTTGATGATTCGTTGTAATATATTTTCATTATTTTTACTAATAAACTATGTTTTCGTTTTGGATTCCCTCTAATTTATTGGAAATTTTAGTAATATGGTTCTATTAGCTGCACTTGTTGTTCTTTTTACAATCTGATTTAAACTTCGAATAGGGTTTGTAAGTTTTTCTGCAATGAAATATTCGCTCCTGTTGTTGTATTTTTCATCAGTTTTAATTCATCAACAACTTCATCTGTTTCTTTTTTATTTATTAAATAGTTCACATCGTAAATAACTTTTCGTGCTTGCCTCGTTAACTATTTTTTTTCGGCATCTTTCATCGGCAACGAAAATAAGGAAATTATGAAACAGTATGGAACGGAACTTGTTATTTAACACAATAATGCGCTCGTTCCGAGACGGGACAAGTACGACTGATTGAGCAATAAGACGCCGGCGCCGGCCGATTCCCCCGTTGCACCTCACGCCCCCCGCTTCCTCCGATGCACCACACGCCCCTCGCTTCCCCCGTTGCACCTCACGCCCCCCGCTTCCTCCGTTGCACCACACGCCCCTCGCTTCCCCCGTTGCACCTCACGCCCCCCGCTTCCTCCGTTGCACCACACGCCCCTCGCTTCCCCCGTTGCACCTCACGCATCCCGCTTCCCCCGTTGCACCTTACGCATCCCGCTGCCCCCGTTACACAACACGCCTCCCGCTTCCCCCGTTACACATCACGCCCCCCGCTTCCTCCGTTGCATCTCACGCATCCCGCTTCCCCCGTTACGACTCACGCCCCCCCGCTTCCCCCGTTGCACCTTACGCATCCCGCTTCCCCCGTTGCACCTTACGCATCCCGCTTCCCCCGTTGCACCTTACGCATCCCGCTTCCCCCGTTACACAACACGCCTCCCGCTTCCCCCGTTACACATCACGCCCCCCGCTTCCTCCGTTGCATCTCACGCATCCCGCTTCCCCCGTTACGACTCACGCCCCCCCGCTTCCCCCGTTGCACCTTACGCATCCCGCTTCCCCCGTTGCACCTTACGCATCCCGCTTCCCCCGTTGCACCTAACGCATCCCGCTTCCCCCGTTGCACCATACGCATCCCGCTTCCCCCGTTACACAACACGCCCCCCGCTTCCCCCTGTTACACATCACGCCCCCCGCTTCCTCCGTTGCATCTCACGCATCCCGCTTCCCCCGTTACGACTCACGCCCCCCCGCTTCCCCCGTTGCACCTTACGCATCCCGCTTCCCCCGTTGCACCTTACGCATCCCGCTTCCCCCATTACACAACACGCCCCCCGCTTCCCCCGTTACACATCACGCCCCCCGCTTCCTTCGTTGCATCTCACGCATCCCGCTTCCTCCGCTACGACTCACGCCCCCCGCTTCCCCCGTTGCACATCACGCCCCCCGCTTCCCTCGTTACTCATCACGCCCCTCGCTTCCCCCGTTGCATCTCACGTATCCCGCTTCCCCCGTTACGACACACGCCCCCCGCTTCCCCCGTTGCACCTCACGCCCCCCGCTTCCCCCGTTGCACCTCAGGCCCCCCGCTTGCCCCGTTGCACCTCACGCCCACCGCTTCCCCCGTTGCACCACACGCCCCCCGCTTCCCCCGTTGCACCTCATGCCTCCCGCTTCCCCCGTTGCACCTCACGCCCCCCGCTTCCCCCGTTGCACCTCACGCCCCCCGCTTCCCCCGTTGCACCTCACGCCCCCCGCCACTCAGACTCAAAAATCGACTTCTGCGCATTCAAGGTCAGCGCTCTTAATCCGCGCCGATACCTGTATCTTCTCACCTTTGCAAGGATCCCAAACTTTTTGACAGCCAGCTGAGCATTTGCCATTTACGGACCGACCTCGGCAAGCATTGCTTAACCTTGAAGATCGACCCGTGCGGCTGGTATTATCCAGCCACGAGCTCTTATTAGAAACTAAGGTTCATTGTACTCACCACTCCCAAACCCGCAAACTTTTGTCATCAGACGTGGTGACAAATCTTCTGTTCTCGTCCACGAACGTGATGGTGTTGACGGCGCCCAAGTGCCGGTCGTACTCCTGCGCTATCTCGCCGGTGCGGATGTCCCACTGTTGGGCAAACAAAATTAACGTAAGTAAAAGTGGAGTTGAAAATTTGTGAGTATGGATATTTGTTATTTTTCTCACAAAAACTGATATTGAGCAGATGAAATTTTACAGTAATATAGCTTATCTTAATCAGTATAACACATTAACTACCTTCTTAATAATATTATAAATTCGAAAGTTTGGATGAATGGATGTTTGTTACTAAATCACTACACAAGGACTAAACCGGTCTAGGTGAAATTCGGCACAGAGATAAATTTATAGTCCGGAATAGCACAGAAGCTACTTTTTATGCCAGTATAGTGATCCCTTAGGATTATAAGGCACTTTTCACACAGGTAAAGTCGCGGGTAGAAGCTAGTACGACATATGCCTTGAACATCGACGCTGTGTTGCCAGCCTGCCGGTTATTCATCGATTACATTTCGAGGAGTGTGATGCAATTGCATGATTTAATTCCGACTCGATTATATTTCGGGGAGTGTGATGGAATTGCATGATTTTATGCCGACTTGATAACATTTCGGGGAGCGTGATGGAATTGTATGATTTAATTCCGACTCGATTACATTTCGGGGAGTGTGATGGAATTGCATGATTTAATGCCGACTTGATAACATTTCGGGGAGCGTGATGGAATTGTATAATTTAATTCCGACTCGATTACATTTCGGGGAGTGTGATGGAATTGCATGATTTAATGCCGACTTGATAACATTTCGGGGAGCGTGATGGAATTGTATGATTTAATTTCGACTCGATTACATTTCGGGGAGTGTGATGGAATTGCATGATTTAATGCCAACTTGATAACATTTCGGGGAGCGTGATGGAATTGTATGATTTAATTCCGACTCGATTACATTTTGGGAGTGTGATGGAATTGCATGATTTAATGCCGACTTTATAACATTTTGGGGAACGTGATGGAATTGTATGATTTAATTCCGAATCGATTACATTTCGGGGAGTGTGATGGAATTGCATGATTTAATTCCGACTCGATTACATTTCGGGCAGTGTGATGGAATTGCATGATTTAATGCCGACTTGATAACATTTCGGGGAGCGTGATGGAATTATATGATTTATTTCCGACTCGATAACATTTCGGGGAATGTCACGGAATTGCATGATTTAATGCCGACTTGATAAAATTTCGGGGAGCGTGATGGAATTGTATGATTTAATTTCGACTCGATTACATTTCGGGGAGTGTGATGGAATTGCATGATTGAATGCCGACTTGATAACATTTCGGGGAGCGTGATGGAATTGTATGATTTAATTTCGACTCGATTATATTTCGGGGAGTGTGATGGAATTGCATGATTGAATGCCGACTTGATAACATTTCGGGGAGCGTGAAGGAATTGTATGATTTAATTTCGACTCGATTATATTTCGGGGAGTGTGATGGAATTGCATGATTTAATGCCAACTTGATAACATTTCGGGGAGCGTGATGGAATTGTATGATTTAATGCCGACTCGATTACATTTCGGGGAGTGTGATGGAATTGCATGATTTAATGCCGACATTATAACATTTCGGGGAGCGTGATGGAATTGTATGATTTAATTCGGAATCGATTACATTTCGGGGAGTGTGATGGAATTGCATGATTTAATTCCGACTCGATTACATTTCGGGGAGTGTGATGGAATTGCATGATTTAATGCCGACTTGATAACATTTCGGGGAGCGTGATGGAATTGTATGATTTAATTCCGACTCGATTACATTTCGGGGAGTGTGATGGAATTGCATGATTTAATGCCGACTTTATAACATTTTGGGGAACGTGATGGAATTGTATGATTTAATTCCGAATCGATTACATTTCGGGGAGTGTGATGGAATTGCATGATTTAATTCCGACTCGATTACATTTCGGGCAGTGTGATGGAATTGCATGATTTAATGCCGACTTGATAACATTTCGGGGAGCGTGATGGAATTATATGATTTATTTCCGACTCGATAACATTTCGGGGAATGTCACGGAATTGCATGATTTAATGCCGACTTGATAAAATTTCGGGGAGCGTGATGGAATTGTATCATTTAATTCCGACTCGATTACATTTCGGGGAGTGTGATGGAATTGCATGATTGAATGCCGACTTGATAACATTTCGGGGAGCGTGATGGAATTGTATGATTTAATTTCGACTCGATTATATTTCGGGGAGTGTGATGGAATTGCATGATTGAATGCCGACTTGATAACATTTCGGGGAGCGTGAAGGAATTGTATGATTTAATTTCGACTCGATTATATTTCGGGGAGTGTGATGGAATTGCATGATTTAATGCCAACTTGATAACATTTCGGGGAGCGTGATGGAATTGTATGATTTAATGCCGACTCGATTACATTTCGGGGAGTGTGATGGAATTGCATGATTTAATGCCGACATTATAACATTTCGGGGAGCGTGATGGAATTGTATGATTTAATTCGGAATCGATTACATTTCGGGGAGTGTGATGGAATTGCATGATTTAATTCCGACTCGATTACATTTCGGGGAGTGTGATGGAATTGCATGATTTAATGCCGACTTGATAACATTTCGGGGAGCGTGATGGAATTGTATGATTTAATTCCGACTCGATTACATTTCGGGGAGTGTGATGGAATTGCATGATTTAATGCCGACTTTATAACATTTTGGGGAACGTGATGGAATTGTATGATTTAATTCCGAATCGATTACATTTCGGGGAGTGTGATGGAATTGCATGATTTAATTCCGACTCGATTACATTTCGGGCAGTGTGATGGAATTGCATGATTTAATGCCGACTTGATAACATTTCGGGGAGCGTGATGGAATTATATGATTTATTTCCGACTCGATAACATTTCGGGGAATGTCACGGAATTGCATGATTTAATGCCGACTTGATAAAATTTCGGGGAGCGTGATGGAATTGTATCATTTAATTCCGACTCGATTACATTTCGGGGAGTGTGATGGAATTGCATGATTGAATGCCGACTTGATAACATTTCGGGGAGCGTGATGGAATTGTATGATTTAATTTCGACTCGATTATATTTCGGGGAGTGTGATGGAATTGCATGATTGAATGCCGACTTGATAACATTTCGGGGAGCGTGAAGGAATTGTATGATTTAATTTCGACTCTATTATATTTCGGGGAGTGTGATGGAATTGCATGATTTAATGCCAACTTGATAACATTTCGGGGAGCGTGATGGAATTGTATGATTTAATGCCGACTCGATTACATTTCGGGGAGTGTGATGGAATTGCATGATTTAATGCCGACATTATAACATTTCGGGGAGCGTGATGGAATTGTATGATTTAATTCGGAATCGATTACATTTCGGGGAGTGTGATGGAATTGCATGATTTAATTCCGACTCGATTACATTTCGGGGAGTGTGATGGAATTGCATGATTTAATGCCGACTTGATAACATTTCGGGGAGCGTGTTGGAATTATATGATTTATTTCCGACTCGATAACATTTCGGGGAGTGTGATGGAATTGCATGATTTAATGCCGACTTGATAACATTTCGGGGAGCGTGATGGAATTGTATGATTTAATTCCGACTCGATTACATTTCGGGGAGTGTGATGGAATTGTATGATTTAATTCCGAATCGATTACATTTCGGGGAGTGTGATGGAATTGCATGATTTAAATCCGAATCGATTACATTTCGGGGAGTGTGATGGAATTGCATGATTTAATACCGACTCGATTACATTTCGGGGAGTGTGATGGAATTGCATGATTTAATGCCGACTTGATAACATTTCGTGGAGCGTGATGGAATTATATGATTTATTTCCGACTCGATAACATTTCGGGGAGTGTGATGGAATTGCATGATTTAATGCCGACTTGATAAAATTTCGAGGAGCGTGATGGAATTGTATGATTTAATTCCGACTCGATTACATTTTGGGGAGTGTGGTGGAATTGCATGATTTAATGCCGACTTGATAACATTTCGGGGAGCGTGATGGAATTGTATGATTTAATTCCGACTCGATTACATTTTGGGGAGTGTGGTGGAATTGCATGATTTAATGCCGACTTGATAACATTTCGGGGAGCGTGATGGAATTGTATGATTTAATTCCGACTCGATTACATTTCGGGGAGTGTGATGGAATTGCATGATTTAACTCCGACTTTGGCTACTCTGCATTATTCAAAAAATGTGGGAAACCGACTTTGGTTGTTTTTTTTTTCTTGTTTTTGAAAGGTTACTTGTTTATTTTTGATTCATTCTTGATAAAGAATAGTCACTTTAGTACGATGCAGTGTTGATTTGATACAGTTTTATCACTGTGAGTGATAGTTTTCTCAGTGTGTGATTACTGCAAAACCACAAAGTTTGTGTTGTTTTGCTTTATAATATTATAATTTGACACGATCTTCTTGTAAACAACATGAACAGGCGTATGAGTACTAGCGATGGGCGATTGTTGCAAAAAAACAATCGTCTGAATCGAAAATTGATTTAATGCTCATTCGATTGTCGATTTAGTAGTTCCTCACAATTATTATTCGAATAACAATCGACAAACTACTAACTATTAACGCGGGTTGAAATGCGTAAGGCCGCGCGGGGCGCAGCATGCGGGACGGTGTTGCGTCAATTGCATTTATAAGTATTAGTACTTCAATTCGTTTACTTTATTAGTTGGTCTTGTGGAAAAACAATTTTAATAATTAAAACTTTCTTACCTAATTTTTATTTTAGTCTACCCATTGCATCTATTCGTAATAGATGTTCCCTCAACTGATGGAGTATTGGATATTACTAGATAGATTGTGTAATATATTAGCTACAATCGCTTAATAGCTGCAGTCGTACGTAAGTAGTAGCGCACAGACTTTTAACTATTTATTTGTAGCGCAGCGCACGGCCGCCGCACCATCTTTTGTAATTACTTATTTAGTAGTACGCACTACGCACTTGTATAGTAATAAGTGCGCTGCGCTACAAATTAGTAGTTTAAGTTGACACGGTAACCGTATTCAGTCATAGTCGCTCGCCGCACGCCGTTACCGTTGACTTTTATCGACTAAACTGAACAATCGACTAATTCGATTACTTTTAGTAGTAATCGCCCATCACTAACGCTCCCTTAACGCATATATTTCATATTTGTTTATCTGAAGGTATTTTCCCTAGATGTCTGAAAAAAGCAGTTGTAATCCCTATCTTTAAATCTGGAAACAAAAAATTTGTAAATAATTATAGACCGATATCTTTACTCCCTTCAATATCTAAAATACTAGAGAAAATTGTAAACAATAGACTAGTTAATTACCTAGAAAAAAACAATTTATTATCATCTGCGCAATTTGGGTTCAGAGTCAAATTATCCACAGCCGATGCGGTGCATAGTCTGATTGATTATACCGCAGAAGAACTTGGCAAAGGAAACCAGACCCTGGGGGTTTTCCTTGATCTAGCCAAAGCCTTCGATACGGTGTCCGTTCCTATGCTTCTAAAAAAATTAGAGGCTTTAGGAATCAGGGGAACACCGCTGAAACTTTTTGCTGACTACTTAGACGATCGATCTCAATATGTTAAAATAGACGATATTATTAGCGATGAGCAAAAAGGTACTGGTTATGGTGTTCCTCAGGGAAGCATTCTGGGCCCAACCCTATTCCTGATTTACATTAACGATCTGTGTAATTTAAATATTAAACAAGGCAAACTCATATCATATGCCGACGACACGGCGTTAATCTTTACCGCGAAAACCAGTAACGAATTGTACGAATACGCTCAACAAGGTTTTAATACTGTGACTAATTGGCTGCAAAGCAATTTACTAACACTAAATGCTGACAAGACAAAATATATTCATTTCTCAATGCGCAAGCCTCAATTTAACATTACTAACTCTCAACTGTATGCCCATAAATGTGGATTCCACCCAGTCAGCATGTGTAATTGTCCTTTTATCCTCAAAACAGGCAACATAAAATATCTCGGGGTTATTATAGATGAAACACTCTCCTTTAGACCTCATATTGATAGCCTAGTGAATAGAGTGCGCAAATTAATTTATGTTTTTAAAAAGTTGAGAACGATTGCAGATTCAAAATTGGTCAAACAAGTCTATTTGGCCCTAGGTCAATCTGTAATCCAATACTGTATCACCTCATGGGGTGGAGCACCAAAAACGCATCTACTGCCTCTTGAAAGGGCTCAGAGAGCTATTTTAAAAGTAGCCAATTTCCACCCTTTTCTCTACCCCACTGATCTGCTTTACAAATCCTGCAACGTGATGACTGTTCGCCAGCTTTTCATTATGCACTCAGTTTTAAAACAACACACCATGCTTTCCTATAACGCCAAATCCATAAATAATAAGAGACGAAATGACATTGTCTGCGTTTCTAAAGCATCCTCAAAATATGTCTTTGTAAATAGATTCTTTACATTCTTAGGCCCATTTCTGTACAATAGATTAAATAGAAAATTAAGTATGTATAAATTAAACTATTTTAGCTGTAAAAAGACTATTCTTGAACATCTACTTAGCATATCTTACGGAGAGACAGAAGATCTCCTGACTGTAACAAAATAATAGTTTTGCTGTGTCTTTAATTTAAGTATTCATATACCATACCCTTTGTTAATTTATTATTATTATAAGTTTTAAGCACTTTATATCCTGAAACACAGGTTCAACCTAGTTCAGGCAAATAAGAAACTGTCTTCTTTTATATTTTAAGATATTTGACTGTAAAATATGCCTTATGTTATAAATAAACGATATTATTATTCCGTTTATTTAACTTTGTACACACTTTATATTTACATTTTTAAATATTTCTTTATAAAAAACAAATCATTAAAAAAAACATTTAAAAATATAACAAAAATGGTTGTCCACCGGTGTCGGGAGCAGGGTCCAAGCTACCGGTGGTTAGGCCTCCAGAGACAGGAACCTCCTCACAATGCGAGCCGTATCGAGGAGTACTGCCTTCTGTATCAGGCCCTTGATCCAACCGTGCAGTGACAGCCTCGACAGATGGTCGTCGAGGCTCTTGGCCATCAGGCCGTTGGCCGTAATGACAATCGGCACAATGATCGCCGAGTCCACATTCCACATGTCGACAACCTCGTGTGCTAAGTCGAGATACTTGATTTGTTTCTCTTTCTCAGCTTTCACGAGGTTCTCGTCATGCGGAATGGTGACATCGATTATCATTGTGCGGCGCGCTAATCGGTCTATCACCACTATATCTGGCTTATTAGCAACAATAGTCCTATCAGTGATGATAGACCGATCCCAGTACAACGTGACATGGTCATTTTCGAGAACTGGGTCGGGCACATACTTGTAATACGGTACCTCCGATTCCACTAGATTGTACTTCAAAGCAAGTTGCTGATGAATAATCCTGGCAACTTGATTATGCCTGTGCAAGTACTCGCCGTTAGCGAGACGAGAACAACCAGAGATAATATGTCTGATGGATTCACCCGGACGGTGGCATGCCCGACATATGTCAACCGTGCCGTCCTTCATTATATGTCTCCGGTAGTTATTCGTCAGGATAACTTCGTCCATAATTGCACAGACAAAACCTTCAGTTTCCCCGAAAAGGTCACCGAAACGTAGCCAGGATACGGACGCTGGGAAATCTACATCGGACCCATGTAGAGCCCGATAGAAGCGTCCGTGTAGCTCCTTGCCTTGCCATACCTCTTTGCGTTCATCAGTAGTTAGTACTACAGGCTTGCGCCAGTTCTCTTTAGCCATGGACAACGGGGTGAGTCCCTTGTCCACTGCGACCACATCCCGGTGCATACCCACTTCAGCTTTTAAAAAATATTCTCTGAGGCTGCACACCTCGCGGTTGTGAAGAGTCTTGGCGTTTAAAAAGCCTCGACCCCCACACTTCCGCGGGATGTACAGTCTCATCACTGATGATCGCGGGTGATGCATCCGGTTTGCGGTCAGCAGTGTCCGGACCCTCCTATCGAGGGCGTCGAGCTCGGTCTGAGTCCATTTGAGTATACCGAAAGAGTACATCAAAACCGGCATGACCCAACTGTTGAAGGAGCGCACCTTATTTCCGCCTGACAAAAGGCTATTTAATACCTTTTTTAGGCGGCCAAAGAACCGCTCCTTCAGCAGTTGCTTCATGTCAGCACTGTTGATGCCCAACGCTTCCGACATACCCAAATACTTGTAAGTTTCGGTCGAGGAGAGGTGTCTGAGGTGTATGGAATCAGAGAGTTGAATTCCCTCGGATTCCATAATCTCCCCTTGCTTTACATGCATGACTGCACATTTGTCCACACCAAATTCCATCCTGATGGAGTTACTGAAGGTTTCAGTTACCTTCAGTAGCTCCGTCAGTTGGAATTTGTTGGGGGTAAAGAGTTTCAGATCATCCATGTAAAGGAGGTGAGATATGACCTGACCACCTCTTCTCAACCGATAGCCTAGTCCTGAATCCTCCAGCAGTGTACTTAGAGGATTCAGGGCTAAGCAGAACCAAAGTGGACTCAAACTGTCGCCCTGAAATATCCCCCGCTTAATCCATACAGGCTCATCATCCCCCTGAATCGGTCGACATCCTGGATATCGAAGGACTGTCTTCCATTGCCCCATACATGACTCAAGGAAGGTGCATAGAGTTGTATCTATTTTGTACAACTCATATTATTATTATTATTATTATTATTATTACTAATAAGTACTCGAAATCATTTTCTTAGTTAAATAATCTATTATGCAAAAATCAAAAGGCCAAATATCAAAACCATTAGTTCGACGTACACGTCAACGTTGCGATATCTTGTGAACATTGTCTTTTTTGGCTAAGAATGACATCGTGCTGTTTCTTCACATCTTGGAATTTACATAACATGTAATATAATAACTTGCACAATTCACTTCTAATAGGTTTAACCATTTTTCTAATTAGGTTTGTGAAAAACAATGAACAGTGTAAGCAACCTGACAGCTCAAATACCACAAAAGAGACAGATTTAAAAGCATACAAAACATACAAAACTTTTTGGGGATACCAATTAAGAGTTCTGCAGAGTTATAAGGCCTCGGTCTCGAATTCCGCGGGCAGCGGGGCGGCGGCGGCAGCGGAGCGGGAGCGGCAGGATCTTATGCGTATCGTCAAATGGACCGGCTCTCGAAAACAGCGGCGCGGGAGCGGCGCGGCGGGAGCTCTCCCGCGCCGCCGCCGCTGCCGCTCCGCCGCCCGCAAAATTCGAGACCGAGGCCTAATAGCCAATGTCTATTAAATTTCGGGGAAGCATACCACATACAAAACTTTTTGGGGATACCAATTAAGAGTTCTGCGGAGCTATAATAGCCAGTGTCTATTACATTTCGGGGAGTGTGATGGAATTGCATGATTTAATTCCGACTCTACTACATTTTGGAGCGTGTGATGGAATTGCATGATTTAATGCCGACTCTGTTACATTTCGGGGAGTGTGATGGCATAGCAGGATTTTTTTTTATACTCTATATGATCGCGCTTGACCACTATCTCACCTGATGGTAAGCGATGATGTGGTCGACGGTGAATCACGCTTACCTAGAGAAACCTATTCACTCTTGACTTAAAGACCCCTAGATTGTAGCTGTCGGGAAACACAGACTCCGGCAGGGAATTCCACTCCTTAGCTGTGCGCACAATAAAAGCGTTACCAAAACATTCCGACTAGTATGTTCCGTTATCGGACTATAAAACGCATGGCGATGCGCCATCGGTACATGGTGGACATCCCTTCCATACACACTCAATGTTTTGGGGATACTATCGTAGTGCGTACAGCTAAGAAGTGAAATTCTCTGCCAGAGTCTGTGTTTCCTGATACCAACAACTTTCGGTCAATGTGGCGACGCTTAGGGGACTGGGGAGGGGAGGTCTATGTCCAGCAGTGGACGTCTTTCTAGAGATGTGTCCCTCACTCATGAGGTACTCGCCTCATTTGAGGTACTCGTGATCGCAAATTGAAAGAGTTACTCGAATTTCAACATTGAACCACCTCACTTGTTCACGCGTCCTCACTTAAAAATTGACATTGTATTCAGGCGAGTACTCGCGAGTGAGTATTGAGTGAGTTTAGTTTATATGAACTCTAAACTTTAATTATAAACACTAAAACATTGGCATTAGATTGGTATTCAAATGTATTTGATTCGTTTATTTTGGCAGTCTAAAATTTATGAGCGAAAGAAAATTATGTGAGTGAGGGAGACGTAAAAATCGGAATCGTGAGTACTCGTGAGTCGACGCGTCTGTTCGCCTCACTTGCCGTTGCCTCTGACAATCGGCTGAGTTCGGCTCGGGCTCGCTCGGCTCATGAGGTGAATACGCCGACATACGATGCCTCGCCTCAAATGAGGGTACCTCGTGAGTACCTCGCGAGGTAAAATGAGGTGCTCCCTCAAACTCATATAAAAATGACGAGTTACCCATCACACAACGTCTTTCGGTTGATGGCTTACAATATTATGATGAATTGATGATGTCGGATGATGATAAAGTTGTAAGTCTCGCGACTTCAACATATATTCAAAAATGTGCGGAAGTACACCGCGGGAAAAAGCTAGTTCCTACAAATTGTTTGTTTGTTGTTTGTAAGGTAATCTCTGACAGAGCCGACGAACTCACCGCGACCTAAGTTATACGCGTGAAGCAAACGATAGCGTGATTTTAAACGTACCAACGCCATCTATCGAGCTTCAAGGCACTATTTTAGCGGTTCGGAAGAAAAATACGTAAATATAATTTTAATTAATAATAATTTCGTTTTAACTTTTAAATTTGACGACAGCAAAATGTTTCCTAAAATAAAAATAAAACATTTTTGCAAAAAAATACAATGAAACTTGATCATAACCGGTGAGTTGAGAGATCTGCGTACCCCTTAAGAGCGTACTGGCGTGATGTTGTGCTATAAAATGGTGTAAACAATAAACAGACATGCGATTGCAGCAATCCCAAGAGATTTGCCGTTATTTATTGAAGAGTTCTGCTGTATATCTTTGAAGTTCTTCACCGGATCTTCGCCAAGTTAAAATGGGACCAATTTCGGCACATAATATTTCAAATAAAAAATGAGTACATTATATATGTAACATGAGTTTTCAAAATCGGTCCACAATTGACGGAGATATCGGTGAACATACATAAAAAAATATACACGTTGGTGAACATAGAACCTCCTCCTTTTTGGTAAGTCGGTTAAAAAGGTCAATTTAATTGTAAAGGTGCGTAATGTACTCACACAAATAATCTTCTTGTCGGAGGTGCCGGCCACGAACAGGTTCTGCTTGTCCTCGTCCGGGTTGAACTTGGCGCAGTACGGCACCTTGCGGGACGTGAACCGAGATATGCACTCGCCGGTCTCCGTGTCCCACAGCTTTATGTAGCGGTCGTATGCTGGCGAACGAGAAAGCATACATTCTATATGGCTGGTTTGAAAATAGACAACACTTATTAGATATAGCCACAAATTCGAAGAAAAACAGAAAAATAAATTTCATAAAAAACCGGCCAAGTGCGAGTCGGACTCGCGCACGAAGGGTTCCGTACCCAGAGTGGCGTTAACTATATATATATATGGGGCACTCATTAATTTTCGGGGACACTCTTTTCAACATTTTTTATATTTTTCTTTTGTTTTGCTGTAAGATCTTATTTTTTTGCTAAATTTTGTGATTCTAGGATAAACAAAAAAGTTGAAAATTAATGTAAATTTTAGTACTTACAAGTTTTTGCGAAAATCTAAATTGGCCCATATCTTATTATCGTGTTGATTCAGGACCTTGATTTTTATATATCTAATAGAGACTATAGACCTCAGTATCTGGTATAAATTACAACTTGCTAGATCCACCCGTTCCTGAGAAAATCGGTGGTGACACACGCACAGACAGACAGGAGAGTGATCTTATAAGGGTTCCTTTTTTAACCTTTTGAGGTACGGAACCCAAATACAGTAAAATTGCGCTAAGCGTGTCCGAAAAAAGTAGAGAACTTATAGGAATCCATAGAAAATGAATCAATACTCTAACTACTGGTCCCAAAATATCTAAAGCGTTTTCAATCGACTCGAAAAGAAGAAAAAGAATACTCTAACTAAAGAAATAACTTACTAGCCATGCCATTTACCATTGGCAAGACCAGTCATATTAAGGGCTCACTGACGGCAAGACACGGCAAAGGAATTTTCGTGGACATATGATTTTCGACCTTACTTCAATGACTTTAGCGTTGAAATTCCTTTATTTCTATACGAATGCGGCAAGCAGCGGCAGAATGATTTATTATGCTGAAAAGTGTCGTGCGGTGCCGCGGCAAGGACGAAAATCATTTATCTACGATTTGTTTAATCTATAGCAGTAGAATGAGAATAATTATGTTTATTTGGTAAACAAGCCACACTCTGCCACAGAAGGTAGAAGTAATAATCAAATTCATGGACTAGTGATAGTAGCTCTACCTCTGAAGTGTGCAAGTGGCAGTTTTTATGTCTATTGAGTTCAATCTCCAATACAACATACAATATCAGGAAAACTTTTTCTAAAGATATCAAATTATTATTATGCTTACCTGCAGATAAAAATTTATCTCCAGTATTGTTAAAGTTAACATCTCTGACAGCTTGTCTGTGGCCGAAATAAGTTCGTATGCAGCGACGGTCACCATACACTTCCCATATCTGAAACATACAGCTGCCTCTTTAGAAAATGGACAGAATAAATGTTAGAATTTACAGGCAAATCAGGGGTTTTAAGCCAAAACCCACGACACGACATAGCAACTTGCGATGAAGCGACATCGTATCGTGGGTTTTAGCACGATACAACATCCGTCGCGTCATCGCACGTTACGTTGTCGTGTCGTGGAAAGCTACGTGTTTCATCAAAAAGTATAGTAGGATTTGGCCCTTAGTTTATTATTAATATTGCAAAAAGGTTGACAAGCCGGACAAAGTAAATTCAAGAGATTACTACGAGTATCAGCACAGTTAACTTTGTGCCAATGAGATTGGTAACTGCGCTATAATTTGTTGATTTCTACACTGATATTAAATTAAATATTGTCTTTGTATTAATATTGATACGATTGATTATTTTCGATATAGTAGAAATTCCTGTATTCCTGTAGGGGAAAGGTTTTCGTTCTTCAAAATTTGTAGTTTTAAAACACATTCGTTCTTTGAAGTGCAACTTATCTTTTAAAAGTAAGGATTACTTTTAAAAGAAAAGTTGCATTTTAGAGGTTTTGATATACGCCACTGATGCCACCATAAACATGGCTACCTACTGGGTCCAAACTGTCTAATGGTTAAATCACCATCGACTGGAAAAGAAGAAGAAATATAAATGTTAGATGACATTACCTTGACCCTACAGTCCATGCCAGCCGACAGCATGAGATGCGCAGTGCCGGGGAACCAGCGGACTGCCGCCACGCCCTTCGTGTGACCCTTCCACGTGTAGATGTGTGCCTGGAATTATATTATAATAGTAGTTTATCTACTCTCATATCGTAATATTCGAATTACAAAATTCAAAACGAGTTTATATTGGCATACTTTATAAACACAATACCGAAATTTAAAAATAGAATCTTATTATAACACTATTTCTCTAACAAAATAATGCTATAAAACAATTATTTTCTATTACGATACAGGACAAATCCAAGAAGTTAATCACTAAGGAGTTTCCATCAATAATTTTTTTGTAATTCCATTTTATAGTACCTATTATAAAAAGATTTGATTCCAATTTTAAATTGTCTATGACAATGCCCGCTTTAGACTTAGCACGCACTGCAATTTTTATTCGCGCGAAATTTGTTTCCTTCTACCTGTTCATAGAGCTCAAAATAATAATAATAATAACGTTTATTGGACAAAAATCAGAACTTAGCCTACTACAGTTTCAATAATAAAAACTAAAAATAAAATAAAACATTCGGGCGAATAAAATTCGCGCCGTGGTGCGGTGGATTCTGTGGCAAAACACGGATTTCTTGCGATATCCGCACGATTACTTTACCGCAATGCGAACAACTTCATACAATTCCATAGGTCGCAGAATGGCCGGGAAAAATGCTGCGCAGTCATGTGCAATGAGAATCTAAATCAAATATTACTATTATCTACTTCGGTTTCGTTATATTCGAATTACAAAATTGACAGCGGTTTCATTATGATACCCATAACGACATCGGGTTGCATTATGCGAATCGTCATAAATTCTAAAACACAAGCAAAGACATTCTGAACATACAGCCAGGTACCTATAATATTACTTTGAAATCGAGACAAAATAAATGATGTTTTTAAAAATGGAACAAGTTTAGAACAAAAGTATCGTATACTACTTGGCTGTTGCGGCTACAAGATCTTTGCCTTATACCTAATAAAGACTAAATAAAAAAAAGTGGACGCATGAACAAAATTCTGAGTGAAATTTAATTCCAAATTTTATTTAAAATGGTTCAACATCAAGTGATATTGAAAATACTCCACCAGATATAACAAATAGAGCAGTTGCGGCTACAAATAATTTACTACCAGAAATGAAATCAAGACATGTATAAGAGAAATGAAATACTTAAACACACTTCCTGAAATACTTATTTGTCTATATCTGTGTTTTATTCCTTCCTTCGTAGATAAAATCTTGTATGCAACTGTACGTTATTGGTCTTTTAATAACTCGTGCCCACCTATTTCGGTACGCGCTACGCTTGTACCGAAAAATGGCACTCGTATTAAAAGACCGTCCATAACGTAACAGTTGCATAAATAGCTATTATATACTGGATCTAAATTGCCCGCCATACCAAATAATTTTTCCGTTTCCACTTTTATTTTATTTTAACTGTATGAGTGAAGATAAAATAGTGTATGCAACGGCATATAATTAGGTATTAAAACACTCCCGTGTTATTATTATCACATTAGGCTTCACCCCATGTGATAAACCCACGCTCGTGTTTTAATAACCCCTATTATATGACCATTGCATTTTTTTTTTATTTCTACTTATGTTACATGAGTGGGTATTATACAAATCTTCTGCCAAACTGCAGGACAGTTTGTCGCATAAACTACTATTTTATAGCACACTTTTACTTTATAATTGATTGGCGCTTAGGGGCTCATTGACTTAATGTAAAAAAATACTATCATTGTCTATGGATGCGCGCGCTGCGCAGTCATGCGAGATGAGAATCCAAATTTATTCCGTTTCCACTTTTGTTTTATTTCAACTGTATGAGTGAAGATAAAAAGTGTATTTTTTTATTTTTCTTTTTATATGCAACGGCATATATTTAGGAATTAAAACACTCGTGTGATACTATTAACATACTCGTTTTTAGGGTTCCGTACCCAAAGTGTAAAAACGGGACCCTATTACTAAGACTCCGCGGTCCGTCTGTCTGTCTTTTTTTTTTTTTTTTTATATCCTATAGGCTCGCGCTTGACCACTATCTCACCTGATGGTAAGCGATGATGTGGTCGACGGTGAAACACGCTTGCCTAGAAATAACCTATTCACTCTTGACTTAAAGACCCCCAGATTGTAGCTGTCGGGAAACACAGACTCCGGCAGGGAATTCCACTCCTTAGCTGTACGCATAATAAAAGTGTTCTCAAAACGTTTTGTGCGTATGGGTGGAATGTCCACCATGTATCGATGGCGCATCGCCGTACGTCTGGTACGATGTCCGATGATGAAACGGGCTCGGTGGAATTAGATCGTGCAATTCCATCGCACACTCCCCGAAATGTAACCGATAAAAAACTGACAGGCTGGCAACTCGGCGACGATGTTCAAGACTCTGGAGCTTTGACTTGACCAGCGCCTCGTCGCCGATGAGCCTCTTGGCCCGCTTTTCGATCGACTCTAGTGCATCAAGCTGGTATTTGGCAGATCCATCCCAGAGATGAGAACAGTACTCCATGCATGATCGAACTTGCGCTTGATACAAATTGAGGAGCTGCTTCGGCGTGAAGTACCTTCTCACCTTCGCAAGGATCCCCAGCTTTTTGGCTGCCAGCTGAGCTTTTGCCTCAATGTATGGGCCAAAATTGTGAGTCGATGTCAACGTAACGCCAAGAAGCTCAAGATGGTCCGTTATTGGCACGGTCACATCTCGGAAAGTTGGAGCCGGTTGAAATTGGCTCTTTTTTGCTGAAAAAAGACACGCCTGGGTTTTAGCAGCGTTAAACCTGACCAGATTGGCATCGCCCCATTCGGAGACTGCCTGTAAGGACAGGTTCAAACGCTCCACCATGGCCTCACTGTCTGTCTGTCACCAGGCTGTATCTCATGAACCATGATAGCTAGACAGTTGAAATTTTCACAGATGATGTATTTCTGTTGCCGCTATAACAACAAATACTAAAAACAGAAGAATATAAATATTTAAGTGGGGATCCCATACAACAAACGTGATTGTTGCCGTTTTTTTTGGCGATAATGATACGGTACCCTTCGTGTGCGAGTCCGACTCGCACTTGGCCGGTTTTTTTAATAACCCCTTTTATATGACCGCTACAAAAACTGCTATCTACTACTAGCCGTCATTATTTTTCTGTCCTTGTTCTACGTTACTTGGGGTTGGCGCTACATCTTATTAGGGTTCCATACCTAAAGGGTAATAACGGGACCCTATTACTAAGACTCCGCGATCCGTCTGTCTGTCTGTCACCTGGCTGTATCTCAAGAACCGTGATAGTCAGGCAGTTGAAATTTTCACAGATGATGTTTTTCTTTTGCCGCTATAACAACAAATACTAAAAACAGAATAAAATAAATATTTACTTGGGGCTCCCATACAACAAACGTGATGTTTTTGTCGTTTTTTTTTGCGATAATGATACGGAACCCTTCGTGCGCGAGTCCGACTCGCACTTGGCCGGTTTTTTTTCGATTCGTTCGCCCGTGTTCCCCTTTTCTATTATATCGTTCTTCACACATCTTTTTTTGGCCTCTCTCATCCTCTCCATTCATCCATAATTACTCTGTCAATAGTGCCAGTTTTAAACCGAGATTCACCGGCTTCACGGAGCGACCTCACTGTTCCGAGGACTTCTTCGTCCACCATGTACCGATGACGCATCACCGTACGTCTTGTAGTCCGATGATGGAACGGGCTAGGAGGAATTAGTTCATGCAATTCCATCGCACACTACCCGTAATGTAACCGATAAAAAACCGACAGACTGGCAACTAGGCGCCGATGTTCAAGGCTCTGGAGCTTAGAATCGACCAGTATCTCATTGCCGATGAGCCTCTTGGCCCGTTTTTCGATCGACTCTGCATCCAGCTGGTACTTGGCAGATCCGTCCCAGAGATGAGAGCAGTACTCCATGCATGACCGAACTTGTGCTTGATACAAGTTGAGCAACTGTTCTGGCATGAAGTACCATCTCACCTTTGCAAGGATCCCCAACTTTTTGGAAGTCAGTAGGGCTTTTGCCTCAATGAATGGACCAAAATTGAGGGTCGATGTCAACGTAACGCCAAGAAGCTCAAGATGGTCCGTTATCGGCACGGTCATACCACGGAAAGAAGGAGCCGGGTGGAATTTGCTCCTTTTAGCGGAAAAAAGTCTCGCCGCTGGGTCTTAGCAGCACTGAATCTGACCAGATTGAAATAGCCCCACTTGAAGACTGCTTTCAAGGACAGATTCAAGTGCCCAACCATAGCCTCCCGGGGAGACCGGATCTGAGGCCCAGTAGATTTAGCAGATTATTTATGTGCAACAAGAACAATGTTACTGAGAGTACCGACCCCTAAGGGAGTTTTATATTACTGTAACTTCAGTAAGGATTATGCTACTGTAACTCCAGTAAGGGCTATGTTACTGTAACTCCAATAAGGGTTATGTTACTGTAACTTCAGTAAGGATTATGCTACTGTAACTCCAGTAAGGGCTATGTTACTGTAACTCCAATAAGGGTTATGTTACTGTAACTTCAGTAAGGATTATGCTACTGTAACTCCATTAAGGGCTATGTTACTGTAACTCCAGTAAGGGTTATGTCACTGTAACTCCAGTAAGGGTTATGTAACTGTTACTCCGGTAAGGGTTATGTTACTTTAACTCCAGTAAAGAATATACCCTAAGCCAAGATTGGTTGCCAGACTTTCGGTAGAAAAAATCATTTAACGTACTATGGAGAGTGAATTTTTGAGATATTGATTTACTAAACCTGCAATTTTATTCCAAACTCATTGAGAAATTTTCTCTACATTCATTTATCTATTTCCTTTCCATTTTATGGAGTTTCTTGTGCGTTCTTCTTCATAACAAGCTACTTTCCGAATGCACGGTAGAATCAATTTTTATTACTTGTAAATTTTAATGTAACTAACATTCAAAAGTAACGCTTGGTGGCCTAGTTGAAATAAAATATCTTTGTCTTTGTCCCTTTAAGCTATTCGATAAACAGCTCCAATAAAATTATAAAAACTCACTGAAAACATATTAAAGGAATGTTTATAGTCAATCATGAATTAATGATTTTCTAGAATCTTCGACTAAATGAGTTATTTAATCAAAGATTCTAGTAAATCGATGACATTGCACACACTTGAAATAACTTTTGTACAGCAGGGACTTCATTTTTCGCACTTAGACACTTATTCGCTCCGTTGTGCGTGGGAGGTTCAAGCTAACATAGGCTAGCTCGTAGGGAGTGACCCGTAATCTTCATCCTTATGATTATTCTGTGGTTATTTCTACTTAAGAGCTGAGAAGTCGTTTAGTTAGTCGCAGGTGAATTTGACAACGAAACACTAAGAGGATGACAATATTGAATACATACCTTAGGCAGGAAGCACTTGTCAGGCGGCGTGTCGCTGCGCAGCTGCGTCTCACTGCGCGGCGGAGTGATCCACGACCTGCCCTGGTAGTCTGTCGCGTTGTCAACTGGAACACGGGGAAATGTTGCTTAGGGGACATTTGTAATGGATGTCAAATTATACTTGCTTATTTAAATTGGAAATTCGACCCATCCTGTGGAAAGCCAGTCTTATAGTAAAATTTATAGTTGTTACTGGACTTAAAAGGACTATTCAGTATCAGTAGTGTCTTGCGCAGGATGTTTGAACATCTGGACAAAAACCCAACTCATCCGCCATGGGTTTAGCCTCAGTTTGACCAGCAGCCTAATTGGGTAGGTGAGTTCAGCAAGACAAAACGTTTTAACGCCATCAATCGACCAATCACATGCGAGATGAAAGACGCGATGTGGATTTCCGTCTATGTGATTGGTCGGTTGATGGCGGTCAAACCCTTTGCATTGCCGAATTTACTTACGCAATTAGGCTGCTATAATAATAAATCCAGCCAGTAAATAGCCCAGTGGCCCATGATGAGCAAAGGGCTCAAACAGAGAAGATAGTAAATATTTCTCAGTTTTGATAATAGGGTAGTTGACTGAAAATTAGTTTCTTGTCCGTCAGGTAGATTAATGAAAATATTGTTTTCGTTTGACACGTTAACATAAAGTGACGACGATATAATGCGTTGAAATATCATGAAACGTCACGCCGTAGTTCACTTTTAGGTCTATCCACACATATCAGGGCCGTGCCCAGGACGTGGACGGGACCGTGTCCCGTCAGGGGCTCAAAACAATATCGTTGTGTAAATTTTATATGAACTCGTTCACACACGTCCGTACACGGGCCAGTGACGCAGCTTCAATGCCTGGGCCCAGCCCTGTCACGTCCCGGACACGGTCCTGATATGTGTGGATAGACTTTTATACTGCCTTAGTGACGTTACAAGTCCCCACGCTTTAACTTTGTAAATTTTTACTGATTTGGTAAAGCAAAAAATACGGGTCCATTATTATTTGATAATCTCACTGATGGGCTAAAAAGAATTATAATTTTTCTACCCAGGGAACATCCCTATTATTTGTTGACATCAAAGGTTGTGTTCATATTGTGTATAGTTCTCGACAGACTTCTAGGCCGCCCTGAAGTTGGCTTTCTGATGCGCAAGGCACGGTTCGGTGCTGTTTTTATATAACATTTACTACTGCGCAGCAAATTTCAGGGCGGCCAAGAAGTTTGGCGAGAACTGTATTTAAAATATATTGTAGGTTACAGCACTAACTGCTTTTTTCCGCAAAATCTCAATTTGAATAAACTTGTGTTGGGGAGATATATGATAGTGTAAAACCCCCTTAAGCAAATAAATAAATTTGATTAGATTGTGCATGTAGTGTTTAAACTCACTATGGAATATAGATTTCTCCTCCAAAGGTTTGTCGTCGTCAACTTTGCCCTTCTTCTGTCTCTTGGCGACGATCTCTAGTAATTCTTTAGCCTCGTCGCCTTCTGGCCTCATTACCCTGAAAATATTTTCAGAAGATTATGATTAAGAGTACCGTAAATGATAACAACACTAACCCCTGTTGCACATAATGTTAGACCAAGAAACATATTGTTAACCAAGATGGCTTTGAAACACTTATTTAGTAGAATACTTTCTGAAAACCAGTCACATTTCTATTAAAATTAATAAGCTTCTAAAGTATAGGATAGGATAGATGGACCCTCTTTTCCGCATTTAAGAATCTCATTCGGTCTGTTGTGTGTGCAGATTTCATCTCTTTGAGAGGGAATGGAATATTTGAATTTGAATGGCTGTAATCCACCACGCGGGCCCAGTGCGTGTTGGTAGATGTCACATGTCTTTGAATTTTTGGTTCTAAGACATGCCAGTTTCCTCACGATGTTTTCCTTCACCGTTTTGAGAGCAGTGGTAATGAATAAAAATAAAATAATTTACACAAAGTAAAGCACCTGCCTGGGTTCGAACCCACGACCTAGAACTTCTAAGTAGCAGCTGTAGCAGCGTTCCGTACGCAAAATAGACGCTTGGTCGTGGAGTTGCGGAAAACAGCCCGTTTTAACCTAACTTAACCTTAGTAGCAGCTGTTACCACTGGGCCACTGCTCACCGCTTCTAAAGTTTATTAAGTCCCTTTCTTTCTTGAACATAAACAACGGATTTGGAGGTGATTTTCACGAATTAAATGTATTATGACCAGAATTCAGCCACATTGTTAGTATTAGTATTTGCCTCGTGAAGGTCTTTCATAGAACAAGCACTGAGAGGTAGTAAGGGTATGGTAGTGAAACAATTAGTTTTGCTCTTAGCCAATTAATAATTAAAATTATAGGATAATTTGCCTACCTCTGTTCACCCACATATCCTCCCCAGGGTCCTAGGAAGCCGGTGATGTCCTCAGGGTTGTCATTCTTTGTCCTCTTCTTCAAGTCCAAGGGCCTTTTCTTTATTGTCTCGAAAACAGATTTGCCTACTGCTTCCTCAGGTGGCGCCAC